>OZ007593.1:301706191-303129524 GCA_963931845.1 Maratus michaelseni
AACAATTTTAAAATTTTATTAACACTTTTCTACTACGTATTTTCGGGATCGGGATCGGGATCGGAAGGCCTCGGATTTCAAATCGTTGAGCTCGGGATACGAAAAAAAAAACCCGAACTCATCTCTAGTTAGTAAAAAAAAAATATTTTTCATGATAATGCATATTTTATTTATTTAACTTTGTAACGTATATTCTTTATCAGTAATTATCCATTATTATTATTATTGATTTATACCTGTGATACCATAATATTTACTATGTTTCATCTGTCGGAGCTGTTTCACCATAATAGTTAGCCCATTTTGGCTCTTAAATATCTATTTGATAAGCTTCTGTTGGAAATACATAGTCAATATAGCTCTATTGCGCATTTTTCTACGTATTTATTATTGTTTATACAATAATAAATATTGTTTTTTGTATCATTTGTTGCTCATGCTTTGTATTTTGAAATGCATTTTTATGACATCTACTTTTAAGATCATTATTTAGTTTATTACTTACCATTATTGATATTGATGTTGACTTATTTAAATTACATTTGTGTTCTTCTGGCATCTTTTATCATTTTAAATATATGTGTAATATGTTTTACTAGCAACTAGAATTTTTTGCTGCCTACCAGATTTTATCGAATGTGTAAAATCCTAATCATGATTATTATTTTTCAATCAATTCATAAAAAGCCCCACCAGTGGCTGAGAGGTCCTGCTCTCGAAGCTGGTAGACGGGAGGTGCTGGGTTCGATCCCAATCGCGCCCGTCGGCCTAATCGTTCGGAGTTTTCTTCGAGCCGTGGATTTATCCATGCGTAAATACGGATTAGGTTCCCTTAGAAAGACCCCCACGAAGGGCACTCCCCCCGGGCCTATATCCCTAGTGTAGATAATTGGCCGTCAATAATCAACCAACCAATCAATTCATAAAAAACTTTTATGCTTTTTGAAAATTCACGATAAAAAAAAAAAAAAAATGACAAAGCTGTGTGACGGGGTTGGGAGGTAATTATTTTTACTGGCAACTAAAAAATTTTCCTGTCTACCATTTTTTTTCCCAGTTTGTAGAACCCTGTATGTAACTAATAAGATTCAATAGCAATGATTTTTTTATGATGATGCTGCCATCTGTAGTCTAAATATGCAAACGTGGCTCAAGAATTAAACTTTTGTTTTAATTTTCACAGAATATTTTCTCTAATTTATTTAATCTAATTTGCTTATTTATTTTTATAAATTTAACAAAAGGGAAAAGATTATATGTTAATGATATATTTGAATGTATGAATACATTAATTTCACTATTTTTTCATTCTTCTTCAGGCAATAATCTTGGAAGGATTTTTGTAATTTATTCTGCCAAAAATTATAAAATCAATAATTAAGTATAAATAATAAGAATTAACTTTTTACCATATAAATTTTCCGAATTTGAACTATCTCGATTATTTGTCCATGCCTAACAGATATTTCATAAAAAATATTTATGTACGGAGGTGCTGCCATCTATCCTGTAAATTCGTAAATACTTTTCAAAAACTATCTTCTATTTTAATTTCACAGTGATCATTTTCGGTAATTTATTTTATTCAAGTTTGTTTTATTTTATAGATTTTTTAGGTTTAGTTTTAAGGGGAAAACATTATGTTTATATATATATATATATTTTTTTTTTTTTTGCGGATGTATGAACACATTAGTCTCATTACTATTTTAAAACTATTTGTTTTAATAAACGATTTCACTACAAATTTCCCTTCTGTTTCAGGCAATAATCTTGAATCAATTTTTGCAACTCAGTCTCTAAAAATTAAATTGTAAATACCTAATTAAAAATAATAAAAATTAACGTTTTACCACATAAATTCTCCGAATTTTAATTACGCCGATTATGTCATTAAGCACGCCAAAAGTAACTAAAATTTAAAAAACGTATTTCCGCGCGGAGATGCAGCCATTACTTGATTGTAAATATACATATATATTTTAATTTTAAGCAGGAGGATTTCTGTAATTTATTTTATTCTTTTGTCGTCGTTGTTGTTGTTGTTTAATTTGAAATTTTCACTGCTACAACTTTATTTCGTGTCTCGTGAATACATTTATATTAATAAGCAATTTCACTAAATATTTTCCTCAAAAATTAAACGGTCTTTATTTAAATACAAATTGTTACAACAAATTACGTTTTTACGCTGTTTTCTTTAATTTCACTTGTTTTCTTGTATATAAAGATGAAATTTTGAAATCAAAATTTCACTCATTTCCTGATAAAATTATGTATACAGCTCTGTTTAAATAAAATATGACAATATAATATTTAATATTTTTTAGAATTCATTCATAAACTTTAAATATACTAATTTTAAGGTATTTTTCGTATTTTCAGTTAGCCGGCTACAGATGATTAATCAAGAAATATATTTTATAGTTAAAACTGTTTACTAATTACTAAAAATGCATTCTGTGTTTTGAACAGAACGTAACAAATGTTTTTTTTTTTTTTTTTTTTTTTTTTTTTTTTTTTTTTTTTTGTCACAAATATAAGATTTCAAATGGAGCATTGCTCCCAGTAAATTGATTTAACCCCTTGAAGGGCGATTTAATGTATTTTATCGCACTTTATTTTAAACAAGATTCGAACCAGAATTTTAAAATATATATATTTTTTTTTTTTTTTTTGCTTTTATAACTTTGGTGAAAAAACACTGTAAAATTTCATTTCCTTTTTTTCAAATATTTATTTATTTATTTATTTATTTATTTATTTATTTATTTATTTATTTATTTATTTATTTATTTTTATTTTTATTTTTATTTTTATTTTTTTGCCCCACCAGTGGCTGAGAGGTTGTGCTCTCGAAGCTGGTAGGCGGGAGGTGCTGGGTTCGATCCCAATCGCGCCCGTCGGCCTAATCGTTCGGAGTTTTCGTGGTTTTCTTCGAGCCGTGGATTTCTCCATGCGTAAATACGGATTAGGTTCCCTTAGAAAGACCCCCACGAAGGGCACTCCCCCCGGGCCTATATCCCTAGTGTAGATAATTGGCCGTCAATATTCAACCCAACCCAAATCGATCCCAATCGCGCCCGTCGGCCTAATCGTTCGGAGTTTTCGTGGTTTTCTTCGAGCCGTGGATTTATCCATGCGTAAATACGGATTAAGTTCCCTTAGAAAGACCCCCACGAAGGGCACTCCCCCCCGGGCCTATATCCCTAGTGTAGATAATTGGCCGTCAATAATCAACCCAACCCAACCCAAATAAAATTTTTCAAAATTGCATTCAACCTTACAGAAAAAAAAAAAAATTACTTGTCTCTGAAAGGATTAAATCTTGTAAATATGTAAGAAAGACAGTTATATATAATTTCTGATTATTAAGTACTTCATCAAATAGCTTTTCTAGCCAAGATTTCCATTTTTTAGCACTTTCCAACATAGTTGAAAAGTGCTTATGACTTCGGTTTGTCTGGCCGTATGGCCGTCTGCCGTCTGTCCGTGCGCTAACTCCCGTAAATATGCTCGGATTGCTCTGCAATTTTTATATGCTATTGTCGCCATCTATAGCATGTTCCCTATTTCAACGGAAGTGTGTAGCACTTATAGTTATTTTACAGGGACACTCAAAAGAATTCCGTTATATTGCGTTCTATGGGGAAAAATCATTTGCGGTTTATTTAAATAATGTTTCACTAATTTAAACGCATTGAAATTTATATATATCACTAAGGTGCATTAGAAGAAGCTTAATATGGAATAGGGTGTGCATAGCACTTTTAGTTACTTTACAGGGACAGTCAAAAGAATTCCGTTACATTACGTATATGGAGAAAAATCGTCTGCGGTTTATTTAAGTAATGTTTCACTATTTTAAACGCACTGAAATTTATATATATCACTAATGTGCATTACAAGAGGCTTACTACAGAATATTGTGTACATAGCAGTCATCGTTCATTTACAGGGACACACAAAAGAATTCTCTACTGCCTGTTAACAATAATTCCTGGAAGTGCATTTTAAGTTACTGAACGCGATTTTAAATTTAACTCACTTTTTGTTTATTACGTGGTGTGTATAAATTATGTAGATCCTATACAGGGAAGCACAAAAGTTCGCGAACACATTTCCGTTTATTGACAAACTCCAGATGGAGAATTTTAAACTGGGCTACGCGTTTCCTAACTGAACTAAAATTTAGCATTCTATGTAGTATATATACAAACCTATAGATCCTATACAGGGCTGAATAAAAGTATTCGGATATTTTTCCGAATATTGTATATGTTGGAAATTCCTGAAATTATAATTTTAAATATGTTATGCGTTTTCCAAAATGTTTACTTAGATGTTATCTTTTAGCTTATTAAACGGTATGATTTGTAAAATTATTTTGGAAGCGTTGGAAAGTGCTACATAATCTATGCTTGACGCATGATTTTTCGTTCTTGTTTTAAGTAGTGATGTATTTGTTCCTATATTTGTCAAGGTGCTTTCGATTATTTCTTCATTAACAGTTGACATGTTGTTTACTTTTACGATATAAATTAATCGGTAAGAATAGTTTTCCAAAAATGCAAAATTTAGAATAGTGTGATGATTTGAAAATGTTCTAAAATCACGATGATTCCAAAGTTATCTAAGCTATTTTACAAATTATTTCAGTATTATAACAGTGGTTGCCTCTGCTTTAACATGGGCAACATTTTAATGTATCAAAGATGAAAGTATTGTATGTTGAATACATTAATTTCACGTCGTTTAAAAATAATTATACTTTTTATGAATGATTTTAAAGTTTTTTTTTTTTTTTTTTCATTCTGCTTCAAGCAATAATATTGGAAAATCCTTAGAAAGACACCCACGGGGGGCACACCTCTGCCTGTCAGTCTATATCCCAAGCCCAGATAATCGATCGTAATAAATAACCAAATAAATAACCATTAAAAAAACTTTTATGCTTTTTGAAAATTCACGAAAAAAAAACGGAGGGGGGAACATGACAACAGTGTGTGAGAGAGATTGGGGGATAGGGGGGTAATTATTTTTAAAGGCGACTTAGAAAAAAATTCTGTAAACCAGATTTTTTTTTTCCATTTTGTGGAACCTTGTTTGTAAATAACAAGATTTAATAAAAATGATTTTTTATGATGATGCTGCCATCTGTAGTCTGAATATGTAAATAAGTTTCAAGAATAACTCTATTGTTTTAATTTTCACAGGAAATTTTTCTAATTGATTTAATTTAATTTGCTTATTCATTTTTGTAGATTTAACAAAGGGGAAGAGATTACATGTTAATAGTATTTTTGAATGTATGAATACATTAATTCCACGTCTTTTAAAAATAATTTTATTTTCCATGAATGATTTTAATTTTTTTTTTTTTTTTTCATTCTGCCTCAGGCAATAATCTTGGAAGGATTTTTATAATTTATTCTACAAAAAATTATGTAATCAATAATTAACTATAAATAATAAAAATTAACGCCTTACCATATAAATTTTCCGTATTTGAACTATCTCAATTATTTCTCCATGCCTAAGAGATATTTCATAAAAAAACATTTATGCACCGAGATACTGCCATCTCTCCTGTAAATTCGTAAATACTTTTGAAAAATTATCTTCTATTTTAATTTTACAGTGATAGTTTTCAGTAATTTATTTTATTCAAGTTTGCTTTGTTTATAGATTTTTTAGCTATAGTTAAGGGGAAAACTTTATGTTTATATATATATATATATATATACACTTTTTTTTTTTTTGCGAATGTATGAACACATTAGTTTCATGACATTTTAAAAAATATTTGTTTTAATAAACGATTTCACTACATATTTTCCTTCTGTTTCAGGCAATAATCTTGAATGTATTTTTGCAACTCATTCTATTAAAAAAATAAATTATCAATATTTAATTAAAAATAATAATAATTAACGTTTTACCACATAAATTCTCCGAATTTTAATTACGTCGATTATGTCACTACTCACACCAAACGTAACTAAAAATTAAAAAAACATATTTACCCACGGAGATGCTGCCATCTATATGCCTTGATTGTAAATGTACATATATATTTTAATTTTAAACCGAAAGATTTCTGTAACTTATTTTATTCTTTTGTCGTGGTGTTGTTGTTGTTGTTGTCGATTATTTTGCAACATTCACTGCTTGAACCTTATTTCATATGTTTTGAAAATACATTTATTTTAATAAACAATTTCACTAAATATTTTCCTCAAAAATTAAACGGTTTTTATTTAAATACAAATTATTACAAAAAAATTACGTTTTTACATTGTTTACTTTAATTTCACTAGTTTTCTTGTATATAAAGATGATATTTTGAAATCGGAATTTCACTCATTTCCTCATAAAATTACGTATGTAGCTGTGTTTAAATAAAATGTGACAATATAATACTTTTATATATTTTTTAATTCAATTATAAACTTTAAAAAAATAATTTTAAGGTATTTTTCAGTTAGCCAGCCGCTGATGATAAATCCCATCACCAAATATACTTTATTATTAAAACTGTTTACTAATTACTAAAAATGCAGGTATAGATGTCTTGTTGGTCTGCAAAATATACGCGAAAAAAAATCTCGCCAACTTTGGCGATAAACTTGCATTTCTGGCAACCCTGTTCTAAACCCTGCCAAACCCCTATTTAATGGCAACCCTAGCCGCTCTTCTGGCTTTGAGGGTAGGGAGGAGGGGGAGAGTCATCTTTTGCGCCTTGGGTGTCGTTTTTTTTAACGGACTTGCGCAGTGTGCACTTTTTGACTTTTGCGCATTTATAAAACCTGTTTCTTGAAATTATAACGGTAGCTTTTTCCCGCGTTGATCAGCGTCTGTCATTTCTTTTTGCGACGCACTTGCCGTTGACCTACTTTTGCGAGCATCCAAGCATCGTTATTTGATTTTTTTTTTTTGATATTTTCTGGTTCGATTTCATTTTTTTTTCTATTATGGCTTCTGCTTCTAATTCTGCGAAAAGGAAGGATATTCAAAAAGTGCCGATGGCTTACGTGATTCAAGAATATAAGAAAGAGTTGCAGATTCGAGCGGATGATGACAGCCCCTATAAGGATCGTCTTGGGAAATCCCCTTTGCCTAATAGGGCTTTTTTTTATATGATGGTAGGGTGCATGGAACTTTTTTTTGATTTTTTATTTGAGTCCTCTTTGCTTCATGATCAAATGAAATGCCACAAGTGTGATTCGGACATGCATTTGATCAAGCGAAAGCGACTTGTAGACAAGCGGCAGTGGTATTGCGGCGTTGATCTTGGATCTGGCCGTTGTAATTCCGCTAAGGCCTATTAGGCATAATTCTTTTTTTACCGGCAGCAATCTTCCCATTCCCATCATTCTTCAACTGGTTTTTCAATTTTTTATGTGTTCCAGTGTTGAAAACATTCATAGAGACCTCGGTGTTTATGAACATGCTATGGCCGATTGGCGAAGGTATTGCACCGACGTATTAATCGATTATATACGCGATAATACGGAAGAGATTGGGGGAATGGGTAAAATTATTGAAGTGGATGAGTCCAAAATTGGGAAACGGAAATATAACCGTGGTCATTTCGTTGAGGGTCAGTGGGGTTTTGGCGGTATAGAGCGCGGTTCGGGGCGCTGTTTCATGGTTGCTGTGCACGACAGAACAGCGGATACTCTCTTAGGTCTTATTAAGCAATGGATCAAGCCTGGAACAACTGTTATTTCTGATTGCTGGAAGGGTTACGACCGGTTGTCAAAAAATAATTATGATCACTTAAGGGTAAATCATTCGGTGAATTCCAAAGACCGGAGCACATACAAACTTGATTGAGTCAACCTGACGTCACTTCAAGGCCTCTTTGCCGGCCTACAATCGTCAAGGAGATTTTGGAGGGTACATCGCATGGTTCCTGTTTAGGTGTATTTGTGATTCACAAAACGTGGATCCTTTCACGCGTTTTCTCGAAATTATTCGAGATATTGATTGGAGGGACTGGCATATTGTTCAGGGAGGGCCGGTTAATGGATCTTCGAAATCGTCGTCTGATTCTTCGAAATCGTCGTCTGATTCTTCAGAATTTTCGGATTCTGATTAATTCCCCCCCCCCCCCCCCCCACTTTTTTTTTTTTTTTTTTTTTTTTTTTTTTTTTACTTTTTGTTGCCTATTTTATGTGTATTTTGGGTTTTCAAATTTTTTATTATCTTTTTGTAATTGTTTTTTAAACGCATGCACCCTGTATATAGATTTTTTTTAAATTTTTTTCTTTGGATTCTAAATTTTTCCGCTCTTTTTTTTTTTTGTTTCTGCACTCTTTTATTTGTGTTTTCCTGAAAGTTCAAGAAATTGTCTTAAAAATGTAAGTACAATTTTGCTTTTTATTTGTATTTTTTCGTGCTGAAAATGCGTTTTCAAAATTGATCGCAATTCTGAAGCACCAATGAAATTCTCTTTCTAATCTAGTGATCATTTTTAAAAGTTTAAATCTTTAATTTTTACAAATTTCTGTTGAAATTACGATTTTTAACTCCGTTTAAAATTTAAATTTTTATAAATTTCAGTTCAAATTACGATTTAACGGGGGGTTCAGGGGGGCAGAGCCCCCCTGACAGCCACCCTTAAAGGTTTTAAAATTATTAATTTTTTTTTCGTTCTTAAAAATAAACGCAGTTTTTATTGACTTTTGCAAGTGGTCACTCGATTTTGGAAACGGGTTTTTCGCGCGGTTTCAGTTTGGCGATCATTTTCGGAAACGGCATTTTGGCGCGATAAAAAATCGCGAAATTTATCATGCAGACCAACAACACATCTGTTCCAAAATGGCCCCACCAGTGGCTGAGAGGTTGTGCTCTCGAAGCTGGTAGACGGGAGGTGCTGGGTTCGATCCCAATCGCGCCCGTCGGCCTAATCGTTCGGAGTTTTCGTGGTTTTCTTCGAGCCGTGGATTTATCCATGCGTAAATACGGATTAGGTTCCCTTAGAAAGACCCCCACGAAGGGCACTCCCCCCGGGCCTATATCCCTAGTGTAGATAATTGGCCGTCAATAATCAACCCAACCCAACCCTGTTCCAAAATGCACTCTGTGTTTAGAACAGAATGTAACATTTTTTTTTTTTTTTTTTTTTTTTTTGTAAGATCACGTTTAAATGTGACGATTTTGTCACAAATATTAGATTTCAAATGGGCATTGCGTCTCTCAGTAAATTGATTTAATATATTTTATCGCACTTTATTTTAAACAAGATTCGAACCAGAATTTTTAAATAAAATTTTATTTTTATAACTTTAGGGAACACTGTAACATTATTTTAAAATAAATTTTCAAAATTTCTGGTGAGAATTCAACCTTACAGAAACACAATTACTTGTCCCTGAAAGGGTTAAACCTTGTAAATATTACAGGTATAAAAAATACAGGTACAAATAATCTCTTATTATTAAATACTTCTTCAAATAGCTTTTCTACCAAGATCACTATTTTATGAAGTAGTGATGTGTTTGTTCCTATTTTTGTCAAGATGCTTTCGATAATTTCTTCATTACAGTTGACATGTTGTTCACTTTTACGATATAAATTAATCGATAAGAACAGTTTTCCAAAAATGCAAAATTTAGAAGGGTGGGTTGATTTATGACGGCCAATTATCAACACGAGAGATATAGGCCCTAGGGGGGGAGTGACCTCCGTGGGGGCTCTTTTTAAGGGATCCTAACCCGTATTTACGGCAAGGTTCGAAGAAAATCATGGAAAACTGCAAACGGTTAGGTCGACGAGTGCGACAGGGGTTTAAACCCAGCACCTCCCGTCCAAAATTTAGAAGGGTATGATGAGTTGAAAATGTTGTAAAATCACGATGATTCCACAATTATCTAAGCAATTAATTATTTCAGTATTATAAGAGTAGTTGCCTCTGCTTAAACATGGGCAACATTTTAACGTATCAAAGGGAAAACGATTGTATGTTAATTACGTTTTTGAATATATGAATACATTAATTTCCCGTTTTTTAAAAATAATTTTATTTTCCATGAATGATTTCAATATATTTTTTGAGTCTGTTTCAGGCGATAATCTTGGATGGATTTTTATAATTTATTCTGCCAAAAATTATATAATCGATAATTAACTACAAATAGTAAAAATTACCATATAAATTTTCGGAATTTGAACTATCTCAATGATTTTCCATGCCTAACTGATATTTCATATAAATATTTATGTACGGAGGTGCTGCCATCTATCTTGTAAATTCGTAAATAATTTTGAACAAATATCTTCATATTTTAATTTTAGGGTGATAGGTTTCTGTAATTTATTTTATTAAATTTCGTTTTATTTTATAGATTTTTTAGCTTTAGTTAGGGAGAAAACTTTATGTTTAGATATTTGAAATTAATGTATGAATATATTAATTCCATGTCTTTTTAAAAACTATTTCTTTAAATAGACGATTTCATATTTTCCTCCTGCTTCAGGCAATATTTTTGAATGCATTTTTGAAACTCATTCTATTAAAATTTAAATTATAAATCTTTAATTACAAATTACAAAAATAACGTTTTACCACAAAAATTCTCCAAATTTTAATTACTACGTCAATTATGTCATTACGCACTCCAAACGTAACTAAAATTTCGCACGGAGATGCAGCCATCTACATTACTTGATTGTAAATATACATATATTTTTTAATTTTAAACTGGAAGATATCTGTAACTCGTGTTTTGTTTATTTTGCTGCTTTCACAGTTACAACCTTATTTCGTGTCTTTTAAAAATACATTTATATTAATAAACAATTTCACTAAATATTTTCCTCAAAGATTAAATGCTCTTTATTTAAATAAAAATTATTTTAAAATATTAGTTTTTATACTGTTTAATTTAATTTCACCTTTTTTTTTTTTTTTTTTTTTTTTTTTTTTTTTCTGTATATAAATAAAAAAAATTTAAAATCGTAAATTTACTCACTTCCGCATAAAATTATGTATACAGGTGTGTTTAAATACAGTGTTTTATATTTTTTAGAACTTGATTATAAATTAATAAATTAGTTTTAATGTATTTTTCAGTTAGCCGGCCGCAGGTGATAAATCAAGCAAGCATCACGAGATCCTTGCCTCTAAATAAGGGGCACAAGAGAGAAAAGTGCTCTAAGATTGCGATTTTTTTAAAACTTTTGGGGGGTAGTAACTTGATAGTTGACATGTTGGTCACCTTTGCGGGTTGGGTTGGGTTGATTATTGACGGCCAATTATCTACACTAGGGATATAGGCCCGGGGGGAGTGCCCTTCGTGGGGGTCTTTCTAAGGGAACCTAATCCGTATTTACGCATGGAGAAATCCACGGCTCGAAGAAAACCACGAAAACTCCGAACGATTAGGCCGACGGGCGCGATTGGGATCGAACCCAGCACCTCCCGTCTACCAGCTTCAAGAGCACAACCTCTCAGCCACTGGTGGGGCCGGTCACCTTTACGGTATAAATGCTCACTAAGAACGATTTAAAAAAAAAAAAAAATAGAAATTAAAAAGTTAGAGAGAAGTTGAAAACGTTCTAAAACTACGATGATTCTACAACTACCAAACAGGCTTTAAAAAATTCTTCCAGTGTTATGATGACCTCTGCTTAAATATAGGCTACCTTTTTTCTCGTGATCCCTGCGTCTCCTACTCAAAGGGTTGCAAGAGAGAAAATTGCACTAAAATAATTTTTTGTTAAACTGTTAGGCTTAGAAACTTGAATGTTGACATGTTAGTTACTTTTAAGATATAAGGGCTCACGAAGAATCGTTTAAAAAAATTTCAAAATTTAAAGACGTGAAATGAGCGGAAAACTTTTTAAATTACGGTTACAGTAAAACTACCGAACCAATGTCAAAAATTCTTTCAGTATTATAATGATGACTATATCTGCTCAAACATAAGTTATTTTAACTTAGTTATTTAAATATTAGCATTTAGCTGCTTCATGGTACAAATTACTGAAACATTTAAAACTCCATATTTTGGTTTTGACTGCAACCATTCTGTCACTAAAATTGTCTTATAAGTTCTATGACTTTCGTATCACGCTGCTGTCTTTACTTTGCAAATTATTGAATTTTTACTTTTACGATAATTTTTTAATTTTTGGGTAATCTTTAGTTACAAAGAGAGCAATACAGAGAGAAACTGAAACAAGAAAGAAGATAGAGACAGAAGAGAGAAAAAAAATTATAGTTGTACTTGTGGAACCTGTTTGTTTACCAAATAGAAATATCAAATTTGTCTTAAGAAGCGTTTATTTAAAAGTTAGAGAAATTCTCGAAGAAATAAATTGCCGTCTCAATGAATACAAATTTAAACTTTTAATATATTGTTTCTCTTTTCTTCTAAAACACTTTAATTAAAGTACCTGTAAACATGCGTTGGTCCATCATGTCGATCTAGGTTCTAATGGAATCAGTTAATATTCTAAGTATGGAACAATCACCTTGAATGATTGACTCAGTTAGCCTAAACACGGACACTTTGTCCAATCCAGTAGGTGGCGCTGCTACAAGCAGCTACGCTGTCTCTAGAGTCTCCCATTCATATGCGAAGTTTGATCGCCACGATGAAACCCTCAGTTAGACCTGTTATTGCACAACGCTTGGATATTCTCTTGGTCCCATTTGTACAACCCAAATGGGACCAAGCTAACAACATAGGATAACTAACAACATAGGATAACCGAACCTAGAATGTACACCGGCGTCACCAGGAAAGCTTTGCTTTAAAAAAGAATCCTGAGATGGAAAACATATAGGGTAGATTTGAATGGCATCATCAAATCAACCGTTGAGGTGAAGAGGGAAGTTGTGAATGGCGGCTTAGAAGATAGTGGAGGTCCACCGGTTAGTTGTAATTAGAAGCTCAGAAGGTAGTGGTTGTCAACCATGCAGTGTGATTGGCGGCAGAGAACTTTATCATCTGATTCTAACTTCCCTATAGGAAAATCTTATTATGTGATTTCCCTATAGGAGTTAGCCCCATACGCACAGAGCGCATGTTCAGAGTATAGTTTTTGTCCAACGTACATTCCAGAACATGACGATGCTTGCCTGGACGAGATCGGTTAGATGAGTGGGCCTCTACATCAGAATGGCGACACACGGGATATAAAATTTCATTGGTTGAAAAAAATTGGGAGAAAAACGAATCGCCAAGCAAAGTTTGCTAATTTGTCTCCCTAGTCCAATCAAACTCATCCAAGTGAGTATCGCCCAGTTCTGGAATGTAGATTTGCCATAGTTTGGACAAAAAATTCTGTCTCATCACGGTCTGAGCGTGTGCAACCTGTACGTATATCGCCACTTTCATATAGGGTTACCCTAAGTGAAACATTAACTTGATGATAATGGTAGACTCCCAAAGGCGTTTCGCGATTCATTTTTATCCAAAATCGTCTTAACCAATCAAATTTTATTATCCGTGTGTCGCCATTTTCTTATACAGACACCATACTCTGAAGGACTTGCACTGGAAATCACATCATCAATACGGTGCCTTTATAAGAATGTGGCGATGAAGGAAATACAATTTTATTGGTTGAGACGACTTTGAGAAAACGAAACTGCCAGGAATCTTGGAAGTATGCAATATCGCCAAGCTAATGTTTATTGACTTGTATCACTTGGCTAATTAAACTCGCCGACATGGCAGGTGAGTATAACTACAGCGCCTAGAATAAATAGTGTGGAAAACGGCTACAAAATAGTACTAAAAAATGGAATCCGATAATTGTACAACGATATATTAAACGATAAGAGGTCGATCGCATCAACATCTGCTAGATCTTTTCAAAGCAACTTTTTAAATACATTCAAGAGTAGCTTTTTTTAGATAAATTACAAGTAATATTAATAATAATCAATTTGCAGTATCATGTATGCATACAGCGGAACTAATATTATGTATACGTGCATTAGTGATTCGGAAATTTGTCTGAATAAAAATTTCCTTGGATTTTCATTTTCACATTTTTGCAAAAACAAATCCTTTTTTTTTTCGTTTATCACTGAAGCGATTTAGCAATGATGATACATAATTATCCGCTTAAAAGACATTCTGCAACTTATTTTATGTCATTGTTTGATTATCAAATTATAACTGTTCAAAATACATATGATATTTACTAAATGTTTGCAATACAATGTTTACGTTGAAAAGAGCTAGCAGATGTCGCTGTGATCATCATATTATCACACAGAATCGTTGGACATTTATCGTCTACATTTTTTAGCATTTTTTATAAACATTACTGGGATAGCTGGTTTCTACACTATGCATTCTAGACGCTGTAACCTTGTTTTGGAATATGGGTTGTCATAATTTGGAGATAAACTTCAATCTGAAATTCTCTCTGTTAGTATGTTGCCACTCTTTTATAGAGGCACTCTAAATATCATTGTTCACAATTTCAAGGGTCAGTCTTCACGGAGGATTTTAGAAGATCATCATCATCATGATCATGTACAAGAGAATACGCAAAAGATGCATGCTATTATTAAAACTTGCTTAATTTAAAGATTTTTATACAAATTTATTGTCCAAATTAAAAAATATTACAAAACTTGTAGAAACTTGTTTAGATGAGTTTTCTAGGGTGCCTCCATAAGAGAGTGAAAACACACGAACAATGCCATGGTCAGATTGACGTTTTAGACAAATAAAAAATATTAGCTTGGTGATAATGGCAGGATAGTCAAAATGCTTGAAATATCCGTTTTGTTAAACGTAGTCTGTTCCAATCAAATTTTATTTCTCATATGTCGCCACTTTTTTATAGAGGCACCCTACAATTACTAGTAAAAAAGCATTATTTTTCGTTTTTTGTTAGGTTCCAACAGTTATTTTCAATAGAATTTAAACCTTAATACATTAAGTATTAAAGATACAAGTATTTGTTTTAAAATAATGCATAAAGCATAATGCAATAAGATTAGCACACTGAAACATTAAAAAGTTGAAATAAGAAATGATGCAAACAAATATTTGCTTGGCGTCAAACTGCTTCTGTAAGAGAATGTCGATTAACGGGCAATATAATTTGATTAGTCGAAACAATTTTGCACAAAAATGAAACATCAAACATCTTGGCGATCCTGTCATTATCGTCAAGCTATTGTTTCTTGATTTGTTTCATTAGCATGCCCGTATATAAGTGTGACGACACATACAAAGTGTCCGAGGTTAACGAAAAAGACAGGCTACCGCGGTGCAATCCACTTATCTTTTTTTAGAGACCGCTAGAGTGACGTGATGCTCTTTTCGTACACCTGCATTGGTGCATTCGAGCATCACGTGACTCCGGCGGTCTGTAAAAAACGATACGCGTAAAGCACCGCGGTAGCCTTTCTTTTTCGTTAGCCTCGCAAAGTGTCAGAGCACATGCTCTGACTGAATATTTTGTCCAACGTATGGCAAAGTCACATTTCGAACATGGAGATACTCGCCTAACGAATTCGACTACACGAGTCACCTCACGCCCTGATCAGATTTTTTTCAGATTCAGATTCAACCAAGCAGGGAGGCCTACCATATGGCTTTAGCCCCTGCAAGCCCTGCTTGGCAAGTTTATTTTAAAAAAAATTACATATTTCACAAAACAGCCCAGCTTAATTTGCAGAAAAGTCATACTCAAAAAGTCATACTCAAAAGTCATATTCAGCAAAAAAGTCACAATTAATAAGAGTTTAAAAATTATTTGAAATTGTCAGATTTTTAGCATAAAATATTTTAAAAGTAGAGACAGTGGATTTTTTCAATAAACTTCGTCATCATCAGGAAAAGCATCATCATCATCATCACCACCAATGATGTGTACTGGTGGCATTTGGAATAACAGTTGGTTTTTTTCTATTAAGGACATGCAGCTAATTATCTTTTGGAGCAGTGAGGAATTCGCCGAGATTGATTTGAACCAATTCGACAGAGAGATGGTGTCTGTTTTCCTCAAATGTAGAGTAGCTGTCAATGGGCATGTGAGAACGTAATGTAGCGAATCCCCTCTTGCGCCACAAGTGCATCTTGAAGACAAAACTTTATTAAATTTAATTAAATAAGCCGGGAAAGGGCCATGATTGATAGCGAATATATATAGGTATCGATGACTTAGAAGATAGTCTTCTGAAACTTTTGGCTTCAATGCATAGGTATATCGCCCAGTGGGACATAAGTCACAATCACATTGCCATGAGTTATGTAAAGTTTGCTTTAATATTCTCTTAAGATATGAGGATGGATATGGTATAAATTTTTCTGGTATTAGTGAATTTGGGTCAGTTGCTTCCTTTGCTAACCGATCCACTAATTCATTACCTGTTATGCCTGAATGTCCTTTGACCCATTGTAGATAAATTTTTTGTGTTGCTCCTTGCAGAGATTGGATTATTTGGCTGATTATTATATTTTTTGTAGATATATCTTTTAGTGCTGATATTGTAGATTGGCTATCTGATTTTATAACTATTGTGCGATATTTTGATTGTTTTGACCATTGTATTGAGTCCAAGATCGCCAGCTGTTCCGCTTGATACGCTGAGTTTTCGTTCTGTATTCTTTGCTGATATGTATATATTATTTCTTCTTCTTGCGTCATAACAGAGCCCCCACATACCGTGCTCTTCGGAGTTCAATTTTGTTTCTGTCAACGCCCCGGATAAACTTTTAGAAGCTGCCCGACGACCGTTCGCTAGACGTTGCCCTCGTGTCACCATCCTCGGCGCAGAGTGCCTAGGCGCGAGGGATTGGCCTACGTAATGTCCTTTTACCACCCGGCTGTCCTGAAGTCCCGCGGAGACGACGACCTGAACTCACGTCGGCGGCGTTACTGACCACGGTCCAAGGACGAAGCTCTGTACATAGGACCTCAAGGGACAACCTGAGGCCGCAAACCTCCTGCAGCCGAGAACCGGCCCAAAGGAAGGGATAGTCCAGACCCCACTGGGAATAACCCCCGCATACGGCACTTTCGGCTACTCGGACATTACCTTCCCACCTGCGCACCACATTCAGGTGGTGGTTCGTCAGCCTCTTGCTCCCGTCGTGTCGAAAAACATCTCGCTGTGTCGGGCTTCCGGTCAGCTTCCCACTGAAGGGACCAAGTCGGAGCTACCCAACAGAGAATATCTCGCAATGCCTGGCTTCCGGTCATCTTCCCCACTGAAGGGGCTGAGTCAGAACTACCAGAAAGAGTCGCCATATACGTTGCGCATAAAGTGACCAGATAGTATCTTCATTTCTGAGTACAGTGTTCATTTTCAAATCGTATGTATATCTGACGTGATAGCTGACTAGTAAACTAATAGAAGTACTACTAATCTAAGGTACCGCTATCAGAGATTGGTGAAATACACAGAGTGTGCTTGATCAAACTAAAATGTTTGTCCAAACTATGGCAGGCCACATTCCAGAACTTAACGATACTGGCTTGTCTGAGTTCGATTGAATAAATGAGACTAAGATGCTTCTTTAAGAGATTGCTGATATAGGCGCAGGGCACATGCTCAGACTGAAGTTTTTGGTAAACTATTGTAAACCACAATCCAGAGATCGGAAATATTCGCATTGATGAGTTCAATTAGGCAATTGAGATATGTCAACAAACATTCGTTTGACGATAATGACAGGCAAGGAAAGATGCTTGCCGATTTGATTATGTCCAAAATACCCTCAATCAATCATATTTATTATATATCGCCACTCTTTTATAGAAGCACCTTAATGAGACAAGTCAACACACATTAATTTGGCGATAATGGTAGACTAGCGACGATGCTTAGAGATTCTTTTTTGTCGAAAATCGTTTAGAAATCAAATTAGTTGTCCGCATGTTACCACTCTCAAATATATAAGTACCCTAAAATAAACTGGCCATCTGGCCAGATTATTCTGATTTTAACCAATGTATCACCATTTAAATTTTGCACAAGTAAGTAAAGTGCCTTCCGAGGCTAACGAAAAAGACAGGCTACCGCGGTGCATTCCACTTATCTTTTTTTGCAGACCGCTGGAGTGACGTGATGCTCTTTTCGTACACCTGCATTGGTGCATTTGAGCATCACGTGACTCCGGCGGTCTGTAAAAAAAGATACGCGTAAAGCACCGCGGTAGCCTTTCTTTTTCTTTAGCCTCGAGTGCCTTCAAAATGAGCACTTTCCTCACAAAAATGAGAGCACCTGTGCATATCTCCAGACACTGTTACAGCGATCCTTTACTTGGCGATATTTTCAGGACAAATTTTTTCTACCAGTATAGGTTAATCACCTATTCAGGTGTTCTTGCATCACTCATGATATCTTTAAAAAATAGCAACATTTAGGAAATACAATTTGAATGGTCGGAAGGATATTTGACAACACTTGGGGATAGAAGGCAAGTTTTCTATTTTAGACAAGCTAGTATTTGACAATCGTAATTGTTAATGTAACTCTATAAGAGAATGGTGACATATGGTAAATAAAATTTGATTTGTTGACCAGATTTAAAAAAAAAAGGAATCGCTAAGCATCTTTGCCAACCTGCCATAATAGTCAAACTAATGTTTGTTAACTCGTCCCAGGTTTCCAATCGAACTCGTCCAGGCAAGTATCGGCAAATTCAACAATGGGGATTCGCCATATATTGAACAAAAACTTCATTTTGAGTATGCGCTCTATGCGTCTGTCTCCACTCATATACAGGTACTTCAGTAGCTGTGAACACAATTATTTTCCTAAGCGAACTATACTAAATGAGTTTTGCCAAGTTTAGTAATGTAGTTTATAAGAACATGGACAAAACGTCGAATCGCTGTGTATGCCTTGTGCATGTGCGTGAGTCGTTAATTTCTATTCACTGTACCATAAAAATAGTAAGTATTAAAAATGCATGTTAGATCCACATGAGAGGCTTCTAACTTCGCAGAGTACTTGATTTCAATGGTTCACGAATGTTAAGGCGCGCCAGACACCAAGGAAACAAAAGACATTTTCGTGACTCGTGCGATAGATCTACGGTTGTAGCCTATTGTTTCTTCACTCAGCCTACACACCGAAAATGCATACGACAAAGCACTTATGTTGCACGTGTTTTTAGTTTCCGTCGCACTTTCGTCTCTTCTCTCAGCTAACTGCAATTTTAATTTATTTGTGTCTCAAGAAAATGTCGTTTTGGCGCCATCTCTCGGCAATTAATATAAAGAAACATCTCTACTTTAGGTGCATTTATTAAAAAATCCATAATAACTTTATAATTTTATTCAATGTACATAAAATAAAAATTATTATTCTTTTTTATAAAATTTTAATTTAATGTTATCAATTTCCGCAAATCGTATTATATATTCCTCATATTTTAATTACATTTGAAAAGAAATATTCATTTTATTTATAATGCAAGCAAAATTTAAGTGGATATAAGCTAAGTTTTTAAAAAATGATAACACTAAATTAAAAGTTTATGAAAAAGAAATTATCTTTTTCATTTTATTTATATTGAATAAATTTTTAAAGTTGTATGGCTTTTTGATTAAATGCACCTAAAATACTGCTCAAGAGAAGTTTTCTTTTTATTAATTGCCGATATATAGCGCCAAAATGATTGTATCTCGTGTGCTCGTGTCGCTCTGATGTGAGGATAAAAAGGGTAAAAATGCCACAACTGTCGTAATTCGCGATTTTATGAGACATGCAACGTGTGCCGCGTCGCTTGTCTCCTTGGTGTGAAGTGTGCCTAAGTGTTGTGATTCGCTGCTTAGTGTATTATTTTTCGGGCTTAATAATTTGACGATTATGAATAAACGAATCTTGGAGATTAAGACAAGGGTCAAGAATATATGTGCACAAGCAGCTAATTTAATAGTCTGGTCAAAGTCAAATAAAATCAATATATTTTGTAATGAATTTCATAGAAAAAAGACTCACCTTGCTGTGAAATGAGAGGCAGGGTTCTGAATTTATATTCTCCTTGCGTAACACCTGCCTCACTGTGAGCTGTTACCATGATTATATAATCACGATCAGGCACTAGCTGCCTTATCACAGTCTTTTCTTGTGTGGCAGGAATGCGTTCAGGAACTGACGTCCACTGTGATTGATATTTATGCTTGTACTGGATGTTGTAATACATAATAGGACAGCCTCCGCTCTGCCAACCACTTAGATGTAAAGTTACTGATGTCGTGTTGAGAGATATGAAAGACTGTTGGGGTGCAGGCATGGGAGCTGTAAAAAACGGTAAAATTTTATTCATATCAAAAGTTTCAATAAAATAAAATGTTCAAGTTAAAATTTATTCTATGTGGATTAAATAAATGGGGTCAAATAAATAACACCAAAACAAAGGTTGGTAACAAATAAATATTAAAAGCTATGTAGAAAAAAATTTGCTAAGTATTTTTAAGTACATAAATACATATGCATTATCAAACAAAATATTATAATAATAATTATGGAATTAAAATTTGAACCCAACACGATTGAAGAATTAATAATTTATGTGCTTTAATTTATATAAATTGGTGTATATCTTTTAAAGATGACATCATTACAGCTTATCTAAAATTACATGCGGAAAAAATCCAGCTATCATACCAAAAAAATATTTAAGAAATTCACATAAATTAGGAATTAAATAAATAAGTATCGTTATAGTATATTTTAATTATGAACACTTATATGACATATCGTATATAATTTTTGTACAAGGTAAACCACACGTTATTACTAAATGGTGTATAAATATTTATGTACGATTGAAACTTAAAAATACATCAGATTGACGTTTCGGTCAACTTCTATGACCATCTTCAGAATATGATGTTAAATTAAATACACTTAAAAACAAAGGACAACCATCTTGAAATGTAATTCACGCTACTAACGCTTAAAACATAGGCAGTCTAATCACAGGCCGTGCAATGGCGCCACCTACTAGAAAAAATCCGAGTAACAGAAGAGCGAAACAGAATTTACGAAAGAAGAAAACGTAATCACAGTTTTAAAAATACTAAGTTGCACTTTCACTGAAGGCAAGAAACATAAAGTGAATAAAAATCCAGCAATGTGTGATTATTTTAAAATGTTCAATCTATGATTAGGAATAGCCTATGAAACATTGTCTTTACAAACATCACTTTCAAGTAATAAAATTTCAATCGCTTCTTTCTGAATACCATCTATGCTATGATTAAGGTATTATAATCTTTGTATTTCCAAAGTCAATGCAGCTGCCAGGATTATTAAAATGAAATCTAGAAGGAGCTGTCGCCTGCCGGTAGTGTATAATATCACTTTTATGCTGTGATAACCTGGGCGGTTTGAACAAGAATTGGGTTTACTAAAGTTTTAATTTTATTATTGCAAAATTAAATACATCTAATACTTACTATCCTTTTCTGTGGGTAATTCAATGATTGTTAATTTGCAATATAATATTGTTTTTGTGTTTGCTCTTTGTTTTAAAACATAAGCTTAAAAGAGAATGATGCATTTGCAAAACGTGGTTTCTAATACTGGGGAATCATTGCTGGAATAGATAAAGCAACGGCTGTTAACAAATTTAAAAATGAGCAAAACAAATGTTGTATCACAAAAAAATTCTTTGAATTACCTGTAAAATAGAGTAATTAATATTAGATATAATTCTTTGCTATTAATAAAATAAAATCTTTAGGTAACCCGATTTCTTGCTCAAACCTCAGACTCTTCGACACTCTGATTTCTCTTGTTTACTCCAATTCTTCATGTATTTTAGAGCCTTTTTTTAAAGTCTTATATCCCAAGTTGCTTTCTTTTTAATATTATATTAAAGTTGATTGCGTTAAGCTCAAGTTTTTAGTAGCTGCACGGGTGGGTTTTACTTGAATAGATTTTCTATTTTGTAAATTTTTTCTGGCGTAGATTTAGATTGTATAAAATTTTTAGGGGTTTTTGAATTCAGCTTTCTTATTTATTTTTTCATATCGCCTAAATATTCGATAAATTTTCACTTTTCATTTTATTTCATTTTTAAAATGGTGTTTAATATTTTCCAACAATGTTTTGCCATGATCGACGTATTCCAGGAACTACTCTCAAATGTATCGAAGTTTATTTTAACTTCAAAATTTCAAACTGACAAGCTAGAATACAGGTTTTTAAAATATTGGCAGATGTTTGGTAGGAATTATCACATTTCTGTGCAGCAAATCCTGGAATCGGAAGGAAAACTTAAACTGAAATCTATTCTCCAAGTTCATTCCCATACACATGGAACAATTTCTTTAAAAAAATTTGTGACAGAATTTTCAGGAAATAATAATGAAGAGAGAATTGATCTAGATGTTGGGTTATTTTCAGACCTGATATCAAACTCTGTTGAGCTGGGAAATGTTTCTCAAACAGATCTGGAGGTATTAACATATATTGCTGGATAGTGTGCTAGCAAAATTAAAACGAAATGTACAGAATGTATTAATTTCTGCATTATAGACAAGGAACTCCAACTCCGTTTTGCAAATGCTGCATTCTCTTTTCAGTGTATGTTTAAAACAAAGAGAAAACAGAACAAGTTGGAAATTGTACGTCAAACGTGACAAATGAGGTGCGTTCATAGTATAACTAGTTTCAGTGAAATTAATTATATCGTCTGTTATTACGATATGATTAATTTCCGTTATAAAATAAGCACATTTTAAGTTGTCAATATTTTCTTTTGTTGACATTTACAGAAAATTTCTATGGGAAACTTAAACCTAGCTTTGAAATTTTCAGAAATTGAAATCAATATTTATACTTTTTTCCATTTAATATCTATTTCTCCGGAAACATCTATCCAAAAAACTGTCAGTAGATTATATGATTGTTATAATTAAACAATTTTAGCATGCAAATTCGGTTTTTAAATTCAGTAATACGAAAATATGACTCCATCTTAAATATGACGTCACCATGGCAACCTAGAAGCATTACCTATCATGGGATATCACTTAATTAATTACGTATGATAGGATTTAATAGAATGAGAAATGTGACTATAACTTGGTCATAGAGGTTATAAAATGTCATATACGCCATATATGACTATAACGTCATAAATATAAAATGGCGATACTTCTCGGTCGCTTGACGATTAATCCTCAGAAGCTGCTCTAAAAATGAAGTACCGATTTTTAAAGAAATCAAATTACCTAATAAATATTTTTATTAATATCTTTTTAAGTTTTGATTCGATTTTCATGAAATTTGAAATGACTCGAGAAAATGCTGCAACGATTATATATATTAAATTTCAAACCATTTGGTTGGTTAGTTTTTACGCTGTTATATGCGGACAGACGGACGGACCAGACGACGACTATAGGTGCTATGTATTTATATAATTACGAACGCACCTTAAAAAAAAAATGTTGCACTACGAATTAATAATAATTGAATTAGCTGTAAAAAAAATTAATAAAAATTGGATATGTTTAATTTGGTAATAATAAAACTTTAGTAACGGTACTTCATGTTCAAACCTTATTACAATTTATTTATTTAGTTTTAATAATTTTACATTATTTTTTATTTTTGGCTTTCTTTCTATTTACCTTTTATTTATTAATTTATTTTACCCTAGAGTAATATAAAAAATTTTTTATTGTTCCGATGTTAGGTAACTATTTTTAAAGAATTCCTAGAATCTCTATCTACTCTGAAAAGTTTATAACCAGCTTCAGTGCTGCCATCTATCAAGCATTTTGGAAAGCAATAATATTGCATAGTGTGAAATTAATAAGCACGTTCCGACATAAATGAATGAATAAATTAAAAATACTATATATCTCGTTCACATTAGATGTTTTTATATGTATTTTGACAATTTTAGGACATGCAGTTTTATTACATTTATTGACCAAGAGTAAATGTAATACATGATTTGTGATTTCATTTTAAATTTATTCCATGACAGTTATTAACACAATGTAGTCGAAATTTTGGTCTGATTTCTCTGTCGTCAAAAATCATACAGACGTGATCATGAATAAAGTGGGCAGTGTGTTTGTATGTGGAGTCTCTAAGCTAAATTTATCAGTCCAATAAATTTAAGGGTTCATAACAATGATTATTGATTTGTTAAATCAGCAAATGAAACCACACTGCACTTCATTGCATACTTATAAATAATAAAGTTGTAGATTTCAATCAAAATATTACATAGAATTGTAGGAAATTAGTAATATGTACGCATATTCCATTAAATTTTACATTTAGATTAGATGATGTTATCTGAATTAACCAATTGTTTAATTCAAATTGTTTGTTTAAAAATTCATTTTACAAATTTAGTGCTGCCATCTATCAAAATACTTTGAAAATATTTATTGTTTAAATAGTTAGAAAGTAAATGTAACAAATTTATTTTCATGCAAATATCAACATGTTTTTACACTTACCACGAAGCTCTAGTAACATGTATTAGTTTAAACAAAGTTTCTCAGAAAGAACTAATCATCGTTTAAAAATAATCTCGAAATTTAAACGTATATTGAAAAAAAAAAAAAAAAAAAATCCATTATTTATTTCTATTTGGGTTTGATGTGAAACGATTCTTTATTGATCTTTTGTCTTTTTGAAGTATCGAATAATTTTAGCCAAAAGTGGTGGACATATTGTTTGAAGTATTAATTAATTAAATTTTTTTTTAAATTTTCTTAATTTTTTGCTAAATATAGTAAAATTTTGAAAAAAAAAATCGTCAATATTTTAAAATAAATTGCAAAACTAGTTATATATTATAGGATTATTTCTTTTATTTTTATTACATAATTATCTAAAAAACCAAAATCAATAAAGCACGTTCCGATCTAAATGAATAAATTTAATACACTATATATCTCGTTCACATTAGATGTTTTTATACGTATTTTGACAATTTCAGAACATGCAGTTTTATTATATTTATTGACCAAGAGTATGTATAACACATGATTTGTCATTTCATTTTAAATTTATTGCATGACAGTTATTAACACACTGTAGTCGAAATTTTGGTCTGATTTCTCTGTCGTCAAAAATCATACAGACGTGATCATGAATAAAGTGGCCAGTGTGTTTGTATGTGGAATCTCTAAGCTAAATTTATCAGTCCAATAAATTTAAGTGTCCATAACAATGGTTATTGATTTGTTAAATCAGCAAACACATTGCACTTCATTGCATACTTTAATAAAGTTGTAGATTTCGATCAAAATATTACATAGAATTGTAGGAAATTAGTAATATGTACGCATATACCATTAAATTTTACTTTTAGATTAGATGATGTTATCTGAATTGACCAATTGTTTAATTCAAATTGTTTGTTTAAAAATTCAATTTACAAATTTAGTGCTGCCATCTATCGAAATTCTTTGAAAGTAATTACTGTTTAAATAGTTATTGAGTAAATGTAACAAATTTATTTTCACGCAAATAACATGTTTTTACACTTACCACAAAGCTCTAGTAACATGTATTAGTTTAAACGAAGTTTCTCAGAAAGAACTAATCATCGTTTAAAAATAATCTCTAAATTTAAACATATATTTAAAAAAAAATACCGTTATTTATTTCTATTTGGGTTTTATATGAAACGATTCTTTATTGATCTTTTGTCTTTTTGAAGTATCGAATAATTTTAGCCAAAAGTGGTGGACTTTTTTTTTATGTTTTAATTAATTTTTTAATTTTCTTAATTTTTTGCTAAATACAGTAAAATTTTGAAACAAAAATCGACAATATTTTAAAATAAATTGCAAAACTAGTTATATATTATAGGATTATTTCTTTTATTTTTATTACATAATTATTTAAAAAACTAAAATCAATAAAGCACGTTCCGATCTAAATGAATAAATTTAATACACTATATATCTCGTTCACATTAGATGTTTTTATATGTATTTTGATAATTTTTGGACATGAACTTTTATTACATTTATTGACCAAGAGTAAGTGTAATATATGATTTGTCATTTCATTTCAATGCAGTTTTAACACACTGTGGTCGAAATTTTGGTCCGATTTCACTGTCGTGAAAAGTCATGCATACGTGATCATGAATAAAGTGGGTGATGTGCTTGTATGTGGAATCTCTAAGCTAAATTTATCAGTCCAATAAATTTAAGGATTCATAATGGTTATTGATTTGTTAAATTAGCAAATAAAACCACATTGCACTTTATTGGATACTTTAATAAATTTGTAGATTTCGATGAAAATCTTACAAAGAATTGTAGGAAAATAGTAATATGTACGCATATTCCATTAAATTTGATGTTATCTGAATTAACCAATTGGCTAAAAATTCATTTTACAAATTTAGTGCTGCCATCTATCGAAGTCCTCTGAAAGTAGATTCTGTTTAAATAGTTGGAAAGCAAATGTAACTAAATTATTTTCACGAAAATAACATGTTTTTACACTTACCACAAAGCCTTACTAACACTTCTTAGTTTAAACGAAGTTTCTCAGAAATAACTAACCACCTTTTAAATGGATATTTATACATTTATTTATACAATAGGAACGTACATTGTAATTCGTAATCAATTTTAAGCATGCATTTCAAACTAAAAAAAATAGCAAAAAAATCTCGAAATTTAAACATATATTGAAAAAAAAAATCGTTATTTAATTATATTTGGATGTTATGTGTAACGATTCTTTATTGATCTTTTTTTCTTTTTGAAGCATCGAAAACTTTTAGCCAAAAGTGATGGACTTTTTTTGGTACTTTTATGTTAGTGTCAGTGATATATATACATATATATATATATATATATATTACATTTGTTTTTTTTTTATTATCTTAATTTTTGCTAAATACAATAAAATATTGAAACAAAAATCGTCAATATTTTAAAATAAGTAGCAAAACTAGTCATATATTATAGGATTATTTTATTTTATAATTACTTTTAAATTACAAAATTATTTATTTAAAAAAAAAAAAAAAAAAAAAAACATTTTTTAAGCAGAATTACGCATAACTAGGGATAAAAATTGATATTTTTCATAAAAAGACATCATCATTTTAACAATAAATAAATAAATGAAACTTTTCAATGCAGTTTTTCTGCATAGTAGAACATCAGAATTTTAATACAGTATCTCATACAAACCTTGTCTACCTGTCAATTATATATTGAGTTATATAAATAACCAACTGTACCACTGTTTTCAACAGTGAAATTCCCATTTGCAAGAATATGAGTTGCGTTAGCATCTTAATTTTAAAAATTAAAGATATTTTAATAATTAAATTAATTTTAATATATCTGTGGATTAATAAGAACATCTGAAAATTACACATTGTATAAATAAAGGTGAAATAAAAACTAAAATGCATTGCTTAAAGAGCCTGTTGATTGTTTTACCTATTATGTGACTTATGAACCTTTTTTTCCAATACCAATCTAAACCTGCGTAATATCTGTCTTACTGATATTCAAAGTCTCAAGGGCGCAATTTATAGGAGGCGAGGAAGGGGCTGGTTGGTTGGTTGATTTATGACGGCTGATTATCTACTCGAGGGATATAGGCCCTAGGGAGGGAGTGCCCTCCATGGGGGTCTTTCTAAGGGATCCTAACCTGTATTTATGGCAAGGTTCGAAGAAAACCACGGTTGGTTGGTTGGTTGATTCACGGCCGATTATCAACACGAGGGATATAGGCCCTGGGGGGAGTGCCCTCCGTGGGGGGGGGGGGGTCTTTCTAATGGATCCTAACAAGTATTTACGGCAAGGTTCGAAGAAAACCACGAAGAACTCCGAACGGTTAGGTCGACGAGCGCGACAGTGGTTTGAACCCAGCACCTCCCGTCTACCAGGTTTGAGAGCAGAACTTCTCAGCCACTGGTGGAGCGACGAAGAAGAGGAGGGGGCTTCCCCCGTCAAGTAACTTAATATTTCAGTGTACTTCACCCCCAAATGTCAAACTAAAGTTTTTATTTTATTTTATTTTTTTTAATTTTTTTTTTTTTTTTTTAGAAATAGTGCTTAGATGTACCATAAATTAGTCAATTAAATTAAATAACGTGTTTATAATAAGTAAATATGGATAAAAACTGTTTTGGAAATGAGAAACAAAACAAATGTGTTTTGATTTAAAAAACAAGATGGCGGACTGAGGGCGAATGATACATCTGTTCCAGAAATAGCACAAAAGTTAAAAAGCTTGTCATATTTTTATTAAAATATAAATATAAATATGAACTAAATACTTTAAGCGTATAAATTAATATTTATCAATAATATTTGCTAAAGCAACATGTCAACATTGCAACATTGTCAGTGTGAGAAAAAATTATCATTAATGAACATGTGGGCTAATTTTTAAAGTATATGCAAGAATAAAACTGTATCTATTCCTTCTCAGCTATGCACAACAAAATCCAAAGAAATTTTTGTTCTCCTGAAAGGAAACTTTGCCCCCATCGGCCTAAAGAAAGTTTTAAATTGGTGTTCCTGCTGACATTTCCTTAAGATGAGCGAGAAACAAGTTGAAATAATTTATTAGGTTTGGCATTATTAGGAAAAACTATCTTATTTTTTTGGCAACCGAAATAATAACAGGTTTTCCTGAACTTTCAATTATACGCCAAGTAGATATTACATATTGAATGTAGATTTGTTATAAAATTATAGCATTTTTTATGTTATATTTTAGCAATGTTGTAATACGAATCTATCATGTTACAACTTGTTACATGTTACTTTGTTATCATTTGTTAATAAAATAACAAAATTACTTCATTTTTTTATACACGTAGTGCTGCCATCTATCCGTCGTACTATAACAGCAAAAATTGAAGAAAATAAATAAGTATATTATTCCAGATGAATGAAATAATAACTAAATTAATCTTAAATCAGTAAAATAAAAAAAATGCAATAAGTTTTAACGATAATTTTTAATTTTTTGATAATATCGTTTTGCTTATCATTATAGCAGATGACCCAAGGATTTGCAGGCATTTTTCGATATCTTTTACTGAACTGCAACTATTAAAAACTTAAATAAAAAAAATTAGATGTCAAGATATACGTTATACGACCAGAGAGATAAAACGAGATTTGTTTTCTTTTCTATTTTAAAAAATCCCAACTTAGACCTTTAGAATATTCTAACTGATTTACAAGGGATACTGTGTATTCTGCAGTAGTGCTGTCATCTATTAAAAACTTAAAAAATAATTTTTAGTAAATCCAAAATAGATAAAATGTAACACATAAAGATAATAATAACTTGTTTAATAATTTAAAAAAACTCATTCTTCTCATGTATTTAATAGAAGGAAAAAAAAATCAGTACTCTGAATTAAAAATTAACGGTTTTTAAAATGGTAGTAATGGTATTTTTAAAGACCCTTTTGCTTCACAGATAAAAGACATGAATATATATATAGAGTTAATATTATTGGGGTTGTAACAAAAGTTAAAATTATCAAGGATGTTACAATGGGTTAATCAATACAATATAATATTAATATGTTAAACATATTTAATTTTAGTAAATATTAAATATTTATTAAATATAGTACACTAATAAACATATCTCTTAGTTTTATATTATTTATTTTATTTTATTTTTAGATCATTTAATTTAATTAATATTTATGTTTTTTATATTTTTCTTCATGGTAGATATTATTTAAATAGCTAGATTTAAATTATAATAAGTGCATTGCCATATTGAATAATCTATGTTATTTCTAAGTATAATAGTAATTTATAAAATAAAAGCATCATATGGATTCTACATCAATGTTTGTGTTAAATTAAGATATATTTTAAATGGGTTAGTTAAAATAGAAATTATATTATACTAGTAACTCTTATTCTCTATATATATCATTAATATTAACTAGTAAAATTAATATATTTACACTACATTACAGCTGCATATAAGTAATTATACATACAATATTAAAGTTTTAGTAGAATATCTGTACACCAGATGTCAGCAGCAAAAGTAAATTATATAATGAATTTGATAGTATGCTAAAATAGTCTAATATTTTTACAATAGATGGCAGTAGTATAGCTTATTTAAAATATTAAAACTTGGAAATTTAGTATGGAGGTAATAATATCTATGAAATACTTTCAAATTATCAAGTAATATTATATATTTTAATTTATTAAATTAAAATTAAAATAAATTAATTAATGGTTTTTATTTATATGTATATTATATATTTTTTTCTACATTTTTTAAAATGTTGTAATCTATGTAGTTAAAACATAACTGTAACTGTAGGATACAATTTATGATCTGAAGGATTCTCTATTTAACTGTGAATTTAACTTCTTCTTTTGGATACAATTTTGTACATGTGCTCACAATATACTAAATATCTAGAGATATTATTAATATAAGTAATATATATATATTTTTCTTTATTTTTTTTTTCTTCTTTTTTACACTCCTTTTCAAATTTTATGTATAATTTATAATATTCCATTGTAAAGGTCTTGTTATTCAATATTGTTTCAGCGATTGTTCGGGCGAGATATGGCACTATATTTAGCAAAAGCTGGTGTCATATACAGAAAACAATCGTTATTTGCTTATAAATGTGATTTTTCTTGCCCTTGAAAAAGTAAATTACTTTATAAGCTTTTATTTGTGTATATACTCGTGTGGTTTATATTTCATTCCTTATTTTCTATTTATTTAATTTTTTTTTTCTTCTTAATTTGAATTAATAATGTTACATTTATTAGGACTACAATTTTAATTTGTAAATTGACAGGGCTCTTTGGTATCGGGATTTCAGTGTATGTGGTCAGTTTCTTATGTTTCAATGGTTAAATTTTACTTAAAGTTATATATATATATATATATATATATATATATCTGTGAAAGAATCGTGGATTAAATATAGAATTTTTTCTTGTTTTATTAGTTATCTTGCAGCCTTATTCTTCAAATACGAAGCAAAAATTAAAGGTTGAAAATTAGAAAGTCAAACAAGTTTACGTGTTATAATTCGTTTAAAAGTATTTAAATAAATTTGATTATTATAATATCTCTAAATTTAAAGTTTATATGTTAACACGATATAATTCTCTCAAATTTGCGGTCCACTGTTAAAAGCAGTGTTACATTTGCTTAGTTTTTTTTTTTCTAGGATAATTCTTATTATAATATTATTATTTATTATTGAAAAAGGTTATTTTCAGAAAATTTTATCCATTTCAGTGTATAGTTCACTAGACCTTCAAGCCTTTTAGACGTAGCATGTCAGGAAGCTTTATAGAAAATCATTTAAGAAAAAAAAAAAAAAAAAAAAAAAAAGAGGGAAGAAGAAACAAAATGTAGTAAAACTAAAAAAAAAAAAAAAAAAAAACAAGGCACAGAAAAAAGAAAATTATAATAATAATTCGCATTTCCAAAATTATTTTATCGTAAGCCTAAAAAGTCCCGTGCATGCAGAAGCCTAAATAACTAGGGACAGAAAGAGAGTGAGATATATGATGCTTACCTGCACCTTTGGTTCTTGTTGTTACTGACCGACTAGGCTCTCCTGTTCCAAGACTGTTTGAAGCTGTGAGGTACATATGATATCTTGTGCCGCATCTGACATTTTCTAATGTATAATGCTCAGTAGTACTTCTTAATTTTTTACTTTGCCACGATCCATCATCATGCTTGTAATGAAGGGTATATTCTAAAGTACGATAATTTAAACAATAAGTAAATGTATAAGGATATATTACGATAAAAATTGGAACACGATTAGGAAATTTATTAACTCGTACATTTTAAACATTCTTTTTTTTTTCTAAAGAAAATATTAGATTCGTGAAAAATTTTGATTTCCAGTTTTTGATGGATTTATGCGCTTTAGAAAATCCTGAACACGATTTGACTGTTTTTAGAAAATGTCTGTCCCTGAGTCTGAGTGTCTGTCTGTCTGAATGTGACACAAATTTTGTGGGCGTTCTAACTCACTAACTACTGCAGGGAATAAAAAAAAATCATATTCATTTAGACCTTGACATGCATTGGTGCTGATTAGGTTTTGGTGTATATTGCTCCTCAGGTGGCGCTGCTATGTTGCGTTTTCAAGATTTTCAAAACAGCTATATTACAAGAACTAAGGTACGGAATTTCGTAAAACTTCATATTATATTATCCCTTGACACAAATAGATGTTTATAAGGTTTGGGTATAAACCATTCAACAGGTGGCGCTGCATTGCTATATTTTTTTTTACGATTTCTGCGATGATTATATCACGAAATTAATGCCTAACATTTCATCAAAGTTCATACTTTGTTAGACATTGATATAAATAGATGCTTATTCAATTTTGACTTAGATCAATCAACAGGGTGCACCCGTATCCTGTGCTGGGTAAGACTCCTAAAAGAGGTATGATTCAGCCTGTAGTATAGGAGCTCTAGTGCTGGGTAGAGAGTGCTTGGGGAAATATTTCTAATTTCGTCCACAATCAATTGATATAATTTAGCGAGCGTGATTTTAATAATAATATTATTATTATTATTCACTGTTCAGTTTGATTTTGTGCTAAATTCAATTAAATGCATTATACTTCATAAACATAATTGTTACTGTGTGAGTATGCTGTTTAAATTAATGTATTATAATGATATAGAATAATGTTTTGTGATGGCTACAGCATAATAGTTTATTTTTCTTTTCCTGTTTTTATGAGATAGAATGCTTTTGGATGTCAATCGCAGAAAAATAATGCTGTATCATTCATGCTAAAAGCATTCCGATCATAAAAAAATTAGTCGGATGTCCCAATCCCAAAACTTTCTTCTATCTCATACAGGTTTCACATACACCAAAAACGAATCAGCACCAACTTATATCAAGGTCTAACTGATTCTAAAATTTAATGAAATTCGGTGCATTAGTTCTTGAGATATGACTATCGCTAAAATCGTATAAATACTGAAAAATGCTGCATAGCAGCGCCACCTGTTAAACGATTTACACCAAAACCTAATCAACAACACTTATGTCAAAGGCTAACAGAGTCTGAAGTTTGATGAAATTCTGTGCATTAGTTCTTGAGATACAGCTATCGTGAAAATCATGGAAAAGGTAGACTTGCAGCGTCACCTGTTAAGCTATTGACACCAAAACGTAATCAACATCTGTTTATGTCAAGGTCTAACAGAATCTGAAGTTTGGTGAAATTGTGTGCATTTAGTTCTTAAGATATAGCTATCGTAAAAATCGTGAAAAATGTAGCACAGCAGTGCCACTTGTTGGGCGATTTACACCAAAAACTAATCAGCACCAATTTATATCAAGGTCTAACTGAATCTAAAGTTTTATTAAACACCGTTCATTAGTTCTTGAGATAGACCGCACACAAATATATTGTCACAGACAGACAGACAGACAGACTCACAGACAGATATTTTTTAAAAACAGTCAATTCGTGTTCAAAACCTTCTGAAACTTATAAATTCGTCGAAAGCCGGAAGAGGAAAATTTCCATGAATCTATTATTTTCTTCTTGTAAAGATAAGAAGAAAGTTCTTGAGGATAATGAAAGACTCTTCAATAGTCACGATTATTTTCATTTGTTGAAAAAAAAAAGGTTGTCTTATTAATCCCCTCTATCATGAGAAAGGAACTTAACTTGTTCTAAACAGATTTCAAAGTTAGTTCTTTCAATTTGCAAAGGATTACTTTAGTATGTTGAACATTTCTATATTATAAAGTACAAACGTGTCCGTACGTAACGCTGACGTCATTTTGCGAATGGCAACACTTGACGATGACATTTCGGTTTTGCAATTTTTGCTACTGCATATTTTTTTCCATTTCTAAACATCGCATATTTTAAATTTTTACACCGTTATATAAGAAAAAATATCTACTTTCAAATGCCATTTGTTTGAAAACTATATCGCAATTTACTCATTTATTATAGCATTTAAATTACATTTCAAGTATGATTTTTTTTTTTTTTTTTCATTTTAATCTTTCTTCCTCGTTTGCAGACGATTACCAAATATTAATCCTTTTGAAATTTAAACAATATAAAAAGTTCAGCATCTGTTTCGAACTAATATTCAATAACGAAATTAAAACTTCATTACGCAATAAATAAAATAATATATATAGAACACAAATTTAACAGACATGTAATTGAAATAAGCGCTTAAAACCGTTGAAATTATCGGAATAATAATAATAATAAAAACTACTGTAGATAACGAAATTTTTAACGATGTCCTTGGCTATTAATTTCTGTCACGAGGTCAATACGAAATTACTCCAAACCTTATTTGAATATATAATTGACATATTTCATACGAAAGTGCGCTTTGGAGAGGGCAATCTAAAACAAGAGGGCAATCTAAAACAAGTGGGTAAGTGTGATCGAAGATCGCTCAAAAGGATTAATTTAATATTTCTTTCAAAACACTTAATAAATTCAAATAAATTTCATTTAACAAAAAAAAAAAGGTCATGTTTTTTATAAAGTAAAAAATTACCGGTCTATTTTTTTCTTTTTTTCGAATATTTAAACCAGCCCGATAGCGGGCGCAGCCCGCTATTAAATTCTGTCACAATAATATCCGTCATGCGGACTAAATGCGATATTAAAAAAAATAATTTCAAAATTAAACAAATTGTAAACCTTCAAAATGTTAAAATATGCGAATATTTACATAATCGGATTTTTATCACGATTCAATATGTTTCTCAAACTCATATATTTATTATTCTCTATTACTCATATTGATACTCGCTTTGTATTATTCTCAAACATCTGAAACATTCGTTAAACTTGCGATATGAGGTCAGATTTTCTTTTCAATTCTCTAATGACGTGATATTAATCTGCTTTGTGTACATACACATACTCATACTCCTTGTATTATTGAGAAATCTTAGACATTTTCTGTTTTATTACCACTATGACGTCAATCAATTTTATTTCATATTTATCTTTTTTTTCAATGGGTGAAACTTTTAATTTCATTTATATTTTTCACGTGGAAATCGTCTGATAGAAATTTAATTATTGTGGGAAAGAATTTCATCGTGGATTTTAAATTTTTGGCATCTGCTATGACGAAAAATGTTTAAATTTAATCGGAAAAGGCTATTAGAATTTTGGTTTTTTATCCCTAATTATTAAAATAATACGAATTTTTCAAATTTTAATATTTTGAGCTCTTCATGGCTTGTATTCTGCTATATACGCAAAGTTTGAACTCTGTAAGTTATGTAGTTTTTGAGAATGGCTCTGTGACAGACAGACAACGGAGCGGGAATAATAGGGTTTCGTGAGATGAACGAAACCCTAAAAAATATATTAAATGTAAAAAATCTATTAGAGATTTCAATAAAAAATATAAATGGCTCTTACCTATATTCTCTATTCAGGGAAGCCCGGGTTTTATGCCCTAGTTTATATAACGTTTAATTATAGAGTTATTGCAGTATTGTGTATAGCGTTATTGCAAGTCTTCAAAAAAATATACATATTTAACAATGATAAACACATTATTTCTATGCAGCAGAATAGACATAAAATAACGAAATTTGGATGAGAGTTACACAGTAAAAATTCCAGGAATGTTGTGTGAAAATAATAACAGCTTTTTGACTGAAAATTAATTCCTAGATAATTCTATTTTTCTATGTGAAGCATTCCCGATTAAAGTTATCAGAAGCTGTATGAAAAGCAAGCTTCCTGGAAGTTTCTGATATTTTCTGATATGTTCATCGAAAAATTTTGTTTTTTAAAATCTTGAAAAAAAGTATGAGTGACGTATGGTTAATTTAAAATATATTCTCTGTGTGTTTGTTACTTTGCTTATAAAAAACAACAACAACTGGATTACTTATTAAAAATATAATCGGTAAGATCTGATGTTGAATAATTTAAAATAATCATTTTAAAATTTATTTAAAATTTCCCTTTTTAATGCGAAAGCATAATGTTATTGCTGGAATTTTGATGATATTTTTAAAAATTTTGTGCTGCCATCTATCAGAAGTTTTCGAAACTGTAAACTATCACCTTTTTCAAAAATTATTGAATAATTTTTATTTTCCTATTTTGAATGATTTGCATTTTTATAAAATCCCTTTGATTGAAAAAAAAAAAAATCATTGAAAAACAGCTTTTATTTTATAGATGTAACAATATGTAAGACAAAATTAAGATAAAACAAGAGGGGAAAATTCTGCTATAAAGCCGAATATAGATTGCCACACACGGCTTTTATTTAAAAAATAAATAAACTAGCTGTAACTTAGAATAAAAACGCAATGACAACAAACAATTTTAAAATATCTAAATAACAAATAAAAATTCCCCTGTTAAAGTGTTGAGTTGTTCAATAACCATTCGATTTAGAAAAATATTTTTCTACCACTGAGCAATTTTTTTTAATGAAATTTAATTCATGTTGCTATGGCAGCAGACGATAAAACGATATCTTTGGAATAAGGGAATAAATAGAAGAAAACATTTTTTTGATGTTTGTGATAAATAGTGTTTCTTTATTTTTTAAAAATGTATATACATAATTCTCTTTTATATTTATACAGACTAATAAGTTTACTATAATTCGTTACTCATGCTATGGCCAGTATACACGATACACGTCGAGCCACAATGCCTTTATCATTATCTTTTTACGCGTAAAAGTTTCGCTATGGTACTCCATTGTGAAGTTTTGTAATTTTTGAAATCTAATATTTGAAAAACGACATAATCATTAGATTTGAAATTTATATCAAGAAAAATACAATTTTTTACCATTCTAACGCAGTTTGTAAAACAATTTTGTGACAAATACTTTTCGAGTTATTAATTTTTTAAGTAACTTCAAATGTTTCATTTTCCGAGATTAATCTGTGGCAACGATGGATTGCTGTGACTTTTTATAAACATGAAAAATGATAGAGATTGAAAGAATAAGCCACCCTGTGTGTGGCTAAAAAGAACCACTAACGATTATACTAACTGCCCATTATTTCCCAAGAACCTTCCTGGATTTTTTTAGCACACACATAGAGAATTTTTTTATTATTTATTTATTTATTTATTTTTTAGATGTGCGTTATTTCCCGAATAATTTTACAGAATAATTGAAATCGTCACTTTCGAAAACGAATTTTAATTACCACATATTCTATCTAATTACATGTGTTAATTTAAAATCTATTACCTTCCTCATATTAGGAATTCTTTCGATATTACAGTTTATGTTATTTAATATGTGGTAAATGACTCTCAAACGTAATATGCATAAATAATAATAAAAAAATTACATCGCCGAATATTGCTAACCACTAAACTGCCAGAGGTATATTTGGGTGTTTTAAGTATCATTAAAGGATCTCTAAATACTTTATTCAAATTACTGGTATTTCACATACGTGAAATAATAATCAAATGTTAAAAAAAGGAAATAGAAATAATAATAAAAATAAAAGCATTGATTTATCTTAGTTAGCAAAAAAAATCAATATATATTTCTTGATTTGTTTATTGCTATTAGATTGAAATACTTTTTTTTCAATGAGAAAAATCTTATTTATAAACCCCTTTACAGATTAAAAAAAAAATATTTTAAAATATAACATATATTTATCTACATTTTTGGCTTATTAAATGAAGGATATACATGCAAGTTTTCTTTCTTTAGGAATACAATGGCAAATATTCTTATTGCCAGAAGTGCTGCCATCTACTGTTGTAATATGTAAACAAAGCTTAAATTTATATTTGTTGTAAGGAACTTACTATTATATAGGGAGTAAAAATCATTTGTCCAGAAAAGAAAAGAAAAAAAAGAAAAAAGATATAATTTCCTTATCGATTTTTTCGTCCCGGCCTAATACCTAGTAATGAAAATTAGCAGAAAATAAAAGATGAAAGCATAAGGCATCTTTTATAAATATTTAGAAAGATATTAGTAGATTGAATGAGAGTAAGCATTTGCCAGAATCCATGAAGGAGCACTAGAAGTGCAAGACTGCAAAGGTTTAACTTTGATACATGCTCAAAATGAGCAGCGGCCTATGCTTAAACCGAAAAAAAAATATGTTTGTAATTTTTATAGTAAAGGATAGTTTTATTTGCCACTACTTCCGAATATTTTACCATGTTTTATAGATGAACTTCGGGTATTATGGAATACTATTTATGTTTGAGGCAATATCACAGCTCGATTTTGTTTAAAATCCGAAAACCGAATACAATCATAAACTTCATCTATCTGTGATTAATTATCTGTAGACAAAAATCATAATATAATACAATCACTTGTTAACTTTAAATTAAAGTCTAATAATGCTTAAAGTGATAAAAAACATAACACGGAATATTTAAAAATACCTTTTAAATGTAGATTACATATACATTACTTAGTATGTAGAAAAACAGATCCAATAGAACCTGATCAACTTTCCGGTGTGTATGAAATCCATTCACCAAGGCAGATGGAACAGTACATTACTATATAGGAATGACAAAGAGGTAATTTAAAACAAGAATAAAATAACATATGGCAGATGTCAAATATGACGGAAGAACTACTGCTTTAGCCAGACAATATAGAAAGGAGCAGTTGCAGATTGATTTCAAGATTAGTAAAATAATTTTTCAATCCAGAGCTTATTTCCCAACCATTATCCGTGAATCTATAGAAATATATTTGCGAAAAGATAACATTTGCAACGAAGCCGCTTCTTTTGAGTTAGCTAAAATTTGACACGCGATGATCGACAGATTGAAAAAGCAATAAATATAAAAATAAATAATAATTTTCACGTTTCCCAGTTTGACCAATTTAAGCAGCTGCTTGCCTTGGACATGAGATCTCGTGGTTTATGTTTACCATTTTCAAAAATATGCGAGAATATTGTATTTATCATTTAGATCTGAAAATGTCGCCGATAGAGCGAAAGAAACATATGTAATCTACATTAAAAAAGGTATTTTTAAATATTCCGTGTTATGTTTTTTTATCATTTTAAGCATTATGAGACTTTAATTTACAGACAAAAATCATTTTACGAAATTTCACCACATACAAACAAATTGAAAAACTTTCTTGGAGGGTAATATGAAATAGTCGGATAATATGGAATAGAGGGTGGAAAATGAAAAAAAAAAAAAAATACAAATTTAATAGCACCAAGGGAGCATGATTGAAATATAGTATCCAGGTAGCTAGTTAATATAGTTTAGTTTTCATGTACAAATCACAATACAAGGCTAGGTCTCTGCGCCAGTACTGTTAAGGGTATAAAATACTGGTACACTGAGAAAAATGACTCTTTCAAATCTGAGTAATTCGATGTTTTCATTTTGTTATGAAACTTTTTGTTTCAAATATGACGCCCGAATGCTTTCAATGCTAAAATACCAGAAATACTCAGAATATTGAAACATGAACATACTCAAAATTGAGCCCATAGAGGTCAGTTCATACTCATTTTTGAAACATGGCCATACTCAAAAATGAATAGATTCAGTTCATACTCATTTTTGAAACATGGACATACTCAAAAATGAATAGAATCAGTTCAAACTCATTTTCGAAACATGGAAATACTCAAAAATGAGCACATAAAAGTCAGTTTATATTCATTTTTGAAACATGTACATACTCAAATATGAGCATATGTTTTATTCTCGAGTGTGTGCATGTTTTCAGAAATGAGTATATACATGTTTCAAACTTGAGTAATTTTGATTCGGAGCCATTTTGACTATGCGACATACTCAGATTTGAGTATTTTTAGTTCAGTTTTGAAAATGTCGTTTTCTAGAGTGTATTGCATGTAACCCGATCCCGCCAGTTCGAAAAATAATACCCTCATGAATCATGAACTAAAAAAACGAGTCTTACATCATAAACTGCTAGTAGTTCAGTGTACATCATGATTAGTTTCAATGTAAAAATAATATTTCTAATAAATAAATAAAAAAATATTGAAAACATACATTTTGAAATTTTCTAAGCAAGAAAAAGAAATATTTATTCCTACAACGCCCCCTCACGCCAACCGAAGAATGACATGCTTTGAGAGGCATTCTGCTGAGTACGTTCTTAAGTTTTTTATGATATTGCCGCTTGGTGACAGCACGTTACCCAAGAGAAACATTAGTATTCCATATTACTCGACTATTCCATAATACCCGAAGTTGCTTTATATTATGAGCTTTTACTTCAAATATTTCATGCACAATTATATTTGTAAATTACTTCCTAATGTTTCACTATGTTTTTATACATTGTGATCTTGTACTATTTCATATATTTCATGGAGAATTATGTTTTCAACTTCTTCCTAATATTTCACTATTTGCAGGGCATCCAAATGGTCCGCTTTTTTAAATACCAGTATTTTCTTAGAAAATTTGTACTTTTAGGTTTTTTTCGCAAGTTTTGCAGAAACCACCTTCGAAGGTGAATTTTTTTGGAAAAGTTCTAGAAACCTAACATGAAATTTTCTGTAAAAAAAATATTGGTATTCAGTTGGCGGACCATTTGGAAGCCCTGTATTTGTTATATATTCTGATCTTGTACTTCATATATATTTAAAGCATAATTATATTTGAAACTACTTCTTAATATTTCACTATATTTTATTTATTGCGATTTTGTATTTCACGTATTTTATGCAAAATTCTGTTCGAAACCTCTCATTTATCACATAAATTAATAATTAATACATGTATTTTTTTAAAAAGTAAACGTTTCTAATATTTCTTCTTATATGATGATTTATTTATGTAGCTTATAAACAAGAAGATAAAGATCATGTAAAGTAATATACAATCGGCCAAGAAAAATAAAATAAAATAAACACCCCACACATTTTAATCACCAAATTGTCATATAAAAAAGCGGAAATATTCATTCGATGGGAGATTATGTCTTCTTTTAGTATATGTTAAAATAAAATAAACGTATGCGGCCGTCTTCATACTGCAATTGTACCAAACATTGACGTTTTCAATACGAACCCCCAAGTTTAACACCTTATTTTTTTTTCGGAAAATTTTACAGTAGGATACAAACAGAAAAGACATTCGGTTGAATAATTTAGGAGTTTGGAAGGTTTAAAATTTCAAACTCCTAATATTAATTTCCTTTTTAATCGTTGCCACACAGATTGGAATACGGGTAGTTTTTTAACTATAAGTCAAAAAACTGTTTAGCGGATTGAACTGTAATTTTGGATATGCATTTTTAAAACTTTTAGAAATCGATTTCTGCCAAGAAAAAGTTATTAGTTACAATTCATATATTTTTCGAAAATTAATTTTGAAAATATAGGGGAAAGTTCACTGTAAGAAAGAAAAAAAAAAGTCAATTTACGGGCATTCTCCGTGAATTGCTGCCTTAATTTTACGGGAAACGCTCCTTTTTCAAGGTAAAAGGTCAATTTCCGTAAATTTCATGTTTTTACGGGCAAAAAACCGCTTATGTTAAAATAAAGCTCGTTTATCTAGGGACAAAACTCGTTTTCATATGGACATTGCCTGGAATCTCTGCTGCAGTAATTTTACAGCAGCAACTTTCTACAGTGTAGGGTAAAACCAAGGACCTAACAGTTTTCCTTTGTTGACAAAAGTCTAGACGGGTAGAAAAACCAAACTCCACAAAAGTGTTTTGGGACATCTGGGCTATTGAAAAACCACACCTGTTGCCACCGAAAAATTCTTCTCTATTAGGGAAAAGGCGCTTCCTAGGACCATCTGAAACAGTTCCGAATTTTAGTGGTAGGGTAAAACCGGGTACTAATCAGAAATTATGATTTTACACTTCCAGTTATAAAAAGTTTTATTGCAATAAATTTTGAATCAAATTTTAAAACATACATAAATTTTTAAGGTCATTAATTTTTTTTCACGTTTTCAAGCAATTTTTAATGATGCCATGTAATGGCTTTATCATCTTTTACTTTTCGTATCCGCTGTACTTCTCAGGTAATCACTCTTTGCTGACTAAATATTGAATCCATCCTTTCCCACCTGTTGAGTGAAGAAACAATTTATTGTAGAATTCAATGCAAAACTGTGGGTACCCAGTTTTGCCCTAACAGACGATCAAAAATCAAACATGGTCGTTCTCCTGGACGTACACACTTCTACTTGGCATCAAAATAAATATCGAGTGAAAACTATAATTAAAATAGTGATTGAATTACTTAAATCGATCCGTCAGACTAGATTTATTTAAAAACGAGAAAAGACGGCAAAAAATAATTTTTTTTAGATGAATTTCTTTTTTATAGCATCGCAGCCGACAGGACAGAGATTAACTCACTTCAAAAGCCAACGACACACTGCTAGGGGACATAAGAGATGTTGTTAAGACGGTTGCTGCACACAGCGAAAAAAAAAATGTTACCCGGTTTGACCCGTCTATATGGTTTTACCCTACTTTGCCCTATACATTTTCAATTTTTCAAAAAAAAAAATGTGAATTGTAACTTATTAATTTAAAAAAAAAAAAAAAAAAAAAAAAAAAAAAAAAAAAAAAAAAAAATTGATTTCTAGAAACTTCAAATATGCTAATCTAAAACTGCAGCTCATTCTTTCCAGTTGTGTTTGAGTTATTCTTTAAATATTAACCGCAATTGTAATCTGTTTTGCAACGATTAAAATTTAATTTAACATTAGGAGTTCGAAACCTTCATAATTCCTAAATTATTTCACCGCATGACTTCTCGTTTGGTATATATAAGATAAAACTTTACGAAAAAATCAAATATGCTGTCAAAACTGAGTGTTCGTATGGAAAATGTTAGAGCTTGGTAAAACTTTAATATAGAGACGACCTTTCTAAGTTTACTATTTTAACATAAAGTGAAAGAAGACAATTTCCCGTTGAATGGCTACTTACGTTTTTTTCTGGGACAATTTGTTGATTAACATGTATAGTGTATTTTCTCTCTTTTTGGGGGGGCGGCTGTGCTTTATAACATATATGAAACAAAACTGAAAAACCATAATATAATATGAAAAAAATCAAGCAATATATTTTTTTACTTATATTTTATGTGTTATTGACATTATTTTACACCATGTATTTTTTTTTTCATCAAAATAAAATAAATGGTGTGTTGAAAGAATAAATACCTGTAATGCTTGATCGGTCTTTTGAGTCCTTTTCCCACTTCATAGTAATGCTGTTAGTAGTAGAACTTACGAGTTTTAAAATTGGAGATGTTGGAGGTGCTGAAATGAAAACAAAGAAGATGGAATTTTATTTATTTTTGCATTAAAGTAACACAAGAACGAAGAACAATGTATCAAGTTTAGAATACGAAACACTTTCCAACACTAACAGAATATTAATAAGAAATTTCATTTTTTCTTACAATAAAATAGGATATCTAAATAAATTAAATGCATCGCAACTGATATTTATCCATAGACCATAATATAACGGAATTTTGTGTGTCACGTAAATGCAATATAAATTCTACACACTTTATTTTCAATAGCGAACATTGTATAGAGAACAAAATTAACATATAAAAATTACATGTCAGTCCGAGTATATTTACGCGAGTTAGAGTACGGCCCGACGGCCATGCAGACAGACATACAACATTCATAAACACTTTTCAACTATGTTGGAAAGTGTCAAAAATAAACTTATATGTAATATATTTAAAATTTGTTATTCATGTGTAAAATGTTCGCATTCAACTAATTCTTCACCATGGATACAAATCTAACTAAGCAATCAGAAATAAAAATTTAACTGAAATTTTTCTCTCTTTCAGAATTTTTTCTTATCAAAGTCAATATAAAAAGAAACCTTTTGTCGTTTTGCGGATGTCGGTACACGAAACAAACACGATATATCCGAATGCGAAATGTAATAGAGGTCAATTTTAAAGGGTTTTATGTTTTTATGCACGATTTAGAGCTACATGCAAAGGAAAGTTTTATGTTCCTCTAAAAAAAGTGGAAATCTTCTTATTGTTCTTTTGTCTTTTCTCTGAAATGTAGTATTTTTGAGATGTGCCATTTTTGTTGTGGGTAAGCGATATGTAAATAGTCAATAATTCAAAAAAGTGCGAGAATTTTTCTCCTTTAATTTTCAGAACATACTGAAAAAGAACTATAATAACTATGGGTTATTGTATTGAAAATGTCGAATGACTACGCATGTAAAGTGATTATAAATACTATTTAAAATATAAAACTATCATAATTATTGAGCAATTTTTTTCTATTGCAAGAAAATAAATATTTATGATAATTATGCGGATGGTTTTATATTATACAATACTTCTCGTAATTTTATTACATAAATTTTTAAATACGAGTAAATGACCTAGAATTGATTTGAAACACATGAGACTAGCTTTCGACTTAAGTTATCGATTTAAATCCAAGTTACTTCAATTTCTAATTCCATAAAACATAATTTAATCGATTATAATTAACAGAAATGAAGAACATAAGTATCTAGTTATTTTATATGGTCTTCAGAATAACACATACGACGTCTTGAGAATTATCACGAAGAATGCAAAATGTGTGTATTAGAAAATTATGACACCCAACAAACTTCCAAGCGATATTACGCCATCAAATTATGCTCGTCCTTGTATTCTAACAATGTTATTATTTTGAAAATGTTTTGACATTACGATATCTCTGTGGGGGGTTTAATAAAATCTTATTTAATGAGAAAGGTCTGTGATGATCATTGTCAACCTATAATAGTACTGGTACAGAATTTCATCTATGTATTAGTAAGCAATTGCAGAATAGCTGTTTTAGATAAGATATTCTATCTAATCGTTTCTCATTATTCATCACGAGATTAGTAACGAACCGATTCAAGATCTTTTAAGAATTGAGACTTTAATTTTTGAGAACTTTTCAGAATCGAATGATTTATTCGAATACTTTGCACTCAACTGACTGAAAATACTTCGAGACTTCTCCCGGCATCGGATAAGTGGCGACATTCCGCTTATTAGATGTTTATTCCACGTATACTTTAATACAAATTTGTATAATTGTATTTTTTATATCCGTTTTATTAAATTTAACTTAATATGCTCGATTAAATTAAACAAAAAATTTAGCTCCGTTCATAACACACGTGAAAAAAGATGAAACAAATTAAAAAACTAAAAAAGCGGCGTTAATTTACGGAGAAAAGAATCTCGAACAGCGCCGAATAGTGTACTATTTGAATATTAGTATTCACTTGAGCATCTTACGAGACCATCAGAAAACTTGAACTCAGAACTAAAAACATTCTAACGCAATAATTTTCGTTACCAACATGAATGCCTGGTGGCGTGTATTTGAAAACTTCTGCTTGATCACTCGACAAGGCTGAATCGAAAACTTCCACATTTTGCATTTGAATAATCCCATAACTAGTCGAGAGGATAACTCAGAAGAATGTTGTAAAGAGCATTGGTTAATTTTATCCGTATTGATAGTGCATTGTCATATAAATAAATCTTTCATGATTTTCAAGATGAATTGTTTCAGACTCTCTTACGATATGTGAAATACAGAGTAACAATGTTTAAACTAGAGATGTTTAGAGATTGATTGAATAAAAAAATTCTACAACAAAACTTGATGTAAATATTATATAGACCATGGGAATAGATTTAATACTAAAAATAAAGCTGCGATTTCCAACAGTCGGGACAAAACCGACACATAAGGCTATTTTTAGAGAGTAAAATAAGCATTGAAACTAAAAAAAAAAAAAAAAAAAGGTTTATGTTATTGTCTAAATTTTATATTTAGTGTATTTGCCTTGTAAACTCACTTTTGGACCTGGTTGAAGAAAAAGTTGAATTCGTATTTTTCTTCTTTAATATATATTTCACGGTATAAATAATATTTATTCCAAATTTTGTTGATTTTAGCCATCTAGATTTTTGTAAACGGAGGTCTGAATACCCCTACTTTAATTATGGGAACCTTGTATACCCACATTTACTTGGACCAAAACGTAATCGGAAAATTATTCCCAAAAGGGACGACAATCGCTTCTCAATTCACTAGTTATCTCTTTTCACTAGTCTATTCTAGCTTGAAAACAGTGAGGATAAACTTCCGCTAGATCTACGCATAAATTCCATTTCTAAAAACTTTAATAAAGTTGTACGTGTTTACAGTATAAATGTTTTTTTTTTCAGTTAAATCGTTTGTTTACCTTCACACACAATATTTTCTTTCGATTTCACATGAAAAGTAACTGATATGTTGCAACAATTTTGAGATAACTTTGATAGAGACGTCGGTAAATATTTTTAACATTTCCAAAAATAATTAGAAAATCTCCAGATTACACGTTGAGAAATTTAATATGAAGAAACTCAAATATATAACTCATCTACCTCGTAAATATTGACTACTCATAAATTCAATAAATCTTCTTACTAATTAATTTCAAGTGGGCTTAAGCTGATCTAACTACTTTTGATCTTACGAATTTCCTTCTAAGTGAAATAAGTATGGAAATTATAATATGTTACTTTGTTCCTGTTCATCTTATCTGCATAATCTGCGCTAAAATCTCTCATTTTAATTAAGTGTTTGAACTTAGTTAGTCTAATTATCATAAATTATTTTGCTTACTTAAATTTTAGTTTGTGTTTGTACTATTATCATAAATCTTAAATAAATCATTAACTTAGTTTAATAGTAATTATTTAATTATTTAATTTCTAGATAAGGTAAATGTAACTATATAGTGGCACATGTCCCAGTAGTGAGCCACTAATTTTTAAAGTTTAAAAACAAGCATCCAACGCATATCTGAAAAGCGACTTAAAGAAATCTGATAAACTGTTTTGAATAATTGTTTTTTTTTCTGTTGGTGGAAAAGTTTATTTTCTAGAGTGTCTTCACAAATGGATTTTGTCAGGTTTCTTAGAATCAGCTGCCAGAGTTGAAAGCTATTCTTAAGGGATTAGCATATTGTAGGTATTGTATATGTATCTATTGTGTACCGTTAAAGGCGTCCTTTAGAAAATCTTAATCCGAAGGGTGGCGAGTGGAACAGAATGAAGGGAGTATTTCCATTGCAATGTGGTCTTTCATAGATAAAAAAAAAGCTATTGCACCCTTTTGTTTAGGAAGACAGATCCGTCAAGACGGAGGAAGGGTTGTCAAGGACCCTTGGAAACAGAGGAGAAACCCCGTAGAAAGGAGTGTGCTCTACAGTTTACGAGAGAGAGAAAGTTAGTTCTAGCGTGGCAGCGAAGTGTGAAGGTTGGTTTTTCAGAGAGCAGCTCTGAGCACGTGTATGGAACGGCATCTCTCTAAAGGAAGAGAGATAGCGTGTGTGAGATTAAGAGAAATCTCGGTTCTGAGTGAAGCAACGTAGTCTAACGGTACACGTAAAGCGTTTCTGTAATTATTTTGATTTAATATTAAACCGGATACTTTACCTCCGAGTTTAAGTGTAAATATTGTTAATAAATTGTTACTTTAACTTTAATTGAAAGAGTTAAGTTTTTCTTGAATATATATCAAGTATCGTGCCCGATATCACGTATTCATATCGGTGGTGGCAGCATATCAAAAGACCGGATCTATTTCGAAGTTGTGTGGACGGAGAAGTGGAATCCGACAATGGTGGCAGCGACGGGATTGAATCACCGAAGACCAGTGCCAGTTAGCCGTGTTACTGAGAGTTTGTGCCGGATCGTCTAGCGGAAGTGTTTGTGCTTTATCGTCGAAGACCAGCGACAGTTAGCCATGTTACTGAGAGTTTGTGCCGGATCGTCTAGAGGAAGTGTTTGTGCTCTATCGTCGAAGACCAGCGCCAGTTAGCCGTATTAAGTCAGTTTATGCCGGATCGTCTAGCGAAGTGTGTGTGCCCTATCATCATAGACCAGTGCCAGCTAGCCTATCGTCATTACGGTGAAGTGAATTAGTGGTGGTGCTGTGTTAGTGTAGTGTTGTGCGTAGTGTTTTTTGTGCATTGTGAAGCAAGGTGCAGTGATTGTGGCCCGAGAGTGCAAGATTTACCCTGTGGAAAAGTGAGCAGAGAATTGCCCCAGCGAATGAAGTACGAGGTAAGGTGTTTTGATCATTTTACTCTACTGACATTCTCGAACCTATTTTTTTATTTTATTGTGTATAATTGATGGTAATTTGGGTTAATGTTGTGGTTAATTTATAATAATTTATGTGCAATATAATAATTGGTCTAAATCAAATGAGATATTAACAACCATTTTACACTATTGTTTTAAGAAAAGGATCTTATATTAATTACTAAAAGTGATTTTCTAATTGTTTTAAACGGATAAGATTAATGATTAAAATTAATGCATTGTGTTAATAGTTGGAAGGAATAATTGAAATTTCTTAAATTTAAATTATTATTAAAGTAATATTTAAATTAAGTGATATCGTTTGCTTTAAGTTTGAAATATTGATAGTAAATGAGGAAAGCAAATTTGTGTAGAATTTAAATTAAATTGAAATAACCTTCAAGGAAGAACTGAAGGCCCAGAGAAAAAAAAAAGTGCTGTGATTTACTTTTTAATGTGAGAACTAATTTTGAAATTGAAATATTTTATTGAGATTAAATTTAGGAATTTATGTGTATTTCATGCAAATTTTGGTTAGGTGGATATTTTTATGTAGTGATTAGCATCAGTGTTTTATTCAAATTGCAACGTATCAGTATTATTGTGTAAATTGTATTTTATTATTTAATGGTATAAATTTAAAATCTGTATTGCATAATAGTCAAATTGAGATTATTGTTACTTTGTTATTGGAAGCAAATTGTGGGGTATCATTGTCTAAGGAAATTTATTATTGTATTATTACTTATTTGAAATATGTTAAATAGTATAATATGTGGAGGTAACTTATGAGGGTAGGATATGAGGAAATATTAATTTGATATTGTGCTTAAGTATTATTGTAGGGTGGTAATAATTATCAGTAGAAGGTATGGCTTTCTTATTAAAATTAAAAAGGGTGGATCTGCAGGCGATGTGTGAAGAGTTAGGGATTGAAGTCTCGGAAGATGATACCAGGTTTAAGCTTAAGAAAAAGATAGTGGAGAGCGGCGAATATGAAGAGGGGGCCGTTATGGAATTATCTAGTACTATTGTTACGGAACGGTTAGAACAAGAAAAGTTGCAACGAGAAAAGTTAGAAAAGGAGGAAAGGTTAGACCGTGAGAAGTTAGATAGAGAAGAAAGGGCTGAAAAATTGAGATTGGAACATGAATTAGAGTTGGAAAGGATAAAAATTCAGAGTTCGGCTAATAATTCTAATGGGAATAGAGAATCTAGTCATGAGAGTAGCCTAGAGAAATTGATTAAAAGTGTTAAAACTTTGTCTATCAAGGTTCCAGAAGGGACTGAGGGATGGAATCTGTTTTTTAGCAGTTTAGAACGGGCATTCCAAACAAAAAATGTATCGGAAACCCAGCAAGCCGAAATTCTGCTAAATATGTTAGGAGATAAGCCCGATAACTTGCTAATATACACTACTAGGGAACTAATTGAGAGTTATGAGAAGTTAAAGGAATTAGTTCTAAGGGAACACGAGCCGACACCGAAGGCGTGTTTGGAAAATTTCAAGAAGGCTAGAAGGAATCAAAATGAAACTCATGTATTATTTGTGTCACGTTTAATAGCAACGTGGGAAAATTATTGTAAGATTAGAGGTGCAGATACGTATGAGAAGGTTAATCAGTTAATTGTCACGGATAAGTTGTTAGCTACTTTAGATGAGGAAACCGCGACGCATGTTGGATTAACTCAGCACAGTAATTGGTTAGAAGTTTCTAAAATTGCTAAGGAATGTGATAATTTCTTTGATGCTAAACAAAAATCTTATGCGGTAACTTATAAGGGCTATAAAGGTAAAGAGAGGTACGTAAATAATGGAGATTCTAGAAGGGAAAAAGATGAGGGAGTTAGTAGTAATTGGAGACAAAATGGGAATAATGAAGTTAGTCCATTTTTGGGTAGAAAACCGGAATATAGGAAACCTAACGATGCGACGCCTATCTGTTTCAAATGTAATTTACGAGGACATGTTCAGCGATTTTGTACAAAAGGAAATAATGAGGGAAGTAATCAAATTAATAACCGACAAGAACCAAGGGCTAGTATCAATAATGTCTCAGTGCGAGGAATTAAAGAATTACCAAGGGGAGCGAGTATGGCAAGAATCGGAGCAAGAGGGAATTGGAGAGCTAAAGTTATTGGAGAGAAGTTAAATAAACTTGAGAAAGTGGAAGTTAGTGTAAATGGGAAGATAACAAAAGGATTGGTGGACTCTGGTTGCCAAATTAGCGTCGTTCATAAAGATTTAGTACCAGCAGAAAAATTAAGAGGGGCTGGGAGCATCTATTTACAAGGGATATTTGGTAAGGCAGTGAAATCGCCATTAATTCAGTTACCTTTAGCTATTCCAAAACGCGGAGAAACTAATGTAATTCATCAGGATGTACTTTGCGCGATAATTGATAATAGTAAGGAACAGGTAATTTTACATCCTGACGTGGCTAATGAATTGTCAGGGTTAAACAACGAGAAATCATTAAGAGAATCGGTAGAAAGGGAATGTAAGGAAGATAGTAGGAATAAAGTGAAGGAAAGGGAAAAGATTAGAAATGGTAATAATAATCGTTATGTCGTAGACGCGAGATCGGAAAATTTACAAAGTCAGGAGAAGGAAAAAGCCGAGGTAGAGAAAAGTAAGATTAATCAAGTTACGGAAAGTAGTTTTAAATGTATTTCAGGAATCCCAAATGAGTTGTAAGGATTTAGAGAAAGCTTGGGAATTGGCTGAAAATGAGAGAGAGTCTTATTATATTGTGAATGGGTTATTGTATCATAAAGAGAAATTAGTAGATGAAATTGTAGCTCAATTAGTATTACCTAAAATTAGAAGGGAGGAAATTCTAAAATTAGCGCATATTTCCTTATATGGAGAACATCAGACGGTTAAGAAAACGTTAGAAAGAATCGAGCATTCATTTTATTGGGAAAATATGGGGAAGGAAGCTAAAATATATTGTGAATCATGTGTAGAATGTCGATTAACGAGGGAAATGAATGTGAGTAATAAGGAGAAAGAGGAAATATGTCGACCTGCAGTTATAGTTGAGTTAGGGGACGGGAGTAAGAAACTGGTGTATCAAGATGAAATGAGAGCGTTTATGGCTAAAAATAAAGTAGTCGATATTGTCTTGGATAGTGACGGGGAGTTTGAAGACTGTAGGAAAAATCTGTTGTTAGACAGAGAACAACCGGAAAATAAAGACAGGAAGGGATTTGAGATAAAAGGGTTAACAAATATTCAAGTTGGGGACATAAAATCAATCTTAAGGAAAAATAAGGAATTATTTATGGGTCCTATACAACTGGTAGAAATGGAGAAAAATTGGATTGGTCGTAAACCGGAAAGGGGTAAGATAAAGCAGAAATTGTACAATGTTATCATCACGTACAAAGAGGACCTGGAAAGGCAAGTGCCTGATTGGTTAGAGGAAGATTTAATTGGGGCATCAGAGGCAGAAGTTAGCCATTCAAGCGGGTGCATCACGAAAAGGGATGTACCAATTAAGTTAACGAGGAAGGACTGGAGGGAAAAGGTAGTACCGCCCCCAGCAATCTCAGCCTAAGGACTGACATTGAAATGACATAATACTAGTGTAACTTTATTTTTTTTGTGTATTTATAATTGTATGTGCATCCTGTGTTTATAAAAGTGTATTAGCATATTGTGTATTTTTTTCTGTAGTTATCACATTAGTATATGGTTCATTAGAGATGTCAGTAGTTAAATTTTCAGACACCTTGAAATATTTATGTAATTGTAGTAATGAAGAAACCTATCAAGGAACTGTTGAACTCTTCTCAGACATTACATAGTTTGAGGAAAATTAGCCCCTAAAAGGCATATTTTCCGCTAAGGTGGGGGGTGTCAGGTTTCTTAGAATCAGCTGCCAGAGTTGAAAGCTATTCTTAAGGGATTAGCATATTGTAGGTATTGTATATGTATCTATTGTGTACCGTTAAAGGCGTCCTTTAGAAAATCTTAATCCGAAGGGTGGCGAGTGGAACAGAATGAAGGAAGTATTTCCATTGCAATGTGGTCTTTCATAGATAAAAAAAAAAAGCTATTGCACCCTTTTGTTTAGGAAGACAGATCCGTCAAGAGGGAGGAAGGGTTGTCAAGGACCCTTGGAAACAGAGGAGAAATCCCGTAGAAAGGAGTGTGCTCTACAGTTTACGAGAGAGAGAAAGTTAGTTCTAGCGTGGCAGCGAAGTGTGAAGGTTGGTTTTTCAGAGAGCAGCTCTGAGCACGTGTATGGAACGGCATCTCTCTAAAGGAAGAGAGATAGCGTGTGTGAGATTAAGAGAAATCTCGGTTCTGAGTGAAGCAACGTAGTCTAACGGTACACGTAAAGCGTTTCTGTAATTATTTTGATTTAATATTAAACCGGATACTTTACCTCCGAGTTTAAGTGTAAATATTGTTAATAAATTGTTACTTTAACTTTAATTGAAAGAGTTAAGTTTTTCTTGAATATATATCAAGTATCGTGCCCGATATCACGTATTCATATCGGTGGTGGCAGCATATCAAAAGACCGGATCTATTTCGAAGTTGTGTGGACGGAGAAGTGGAATCCGACAGATTTTTTGACAAATTGTTAGAGACTTTATTAAGAGATAAGTTTTTATTTAAAATAGTGTTTCTTTCATATTATGTCTTATTTTGCATTAAACTGCCGTTGATATATACTATTACACTCTATAATTTTTTAAGTAAGCCGGAAATTAAAAATGAGTATTTTATTAATTTCGAGGGGTGTCCCGGTTTTGGGTCACTATTAAAGCCGAGACACCCCTCTAAATTAATTAAACAATACCGATAGTGGGTATGAGGGCCCACTGATGGAGCATATGCAAAATTTTATTTTTAAGTTTAATTTGTTTGAATTATTTATTTATTGTGGTTCTAAGTCTTTATGTATAATTTTAGTTTCTTTTAAATCAGAACTAGTAGTGAGCCAGGGGCCTAATATTTGTGCACAAGTGAGCCACTTCTGGAGAAGCGAAAGTGTACCTTCACTAAGCTATCAGATATGTGATTATTAAAAGATGAAGTAAATAGCTGAAATAGTTTATACTTAAAAGTTTGTTGATTGTTTGGTTGGGTAAACTTTCATTATTAATGATCACATAATATGATTCATTAATGATTCATAATTAATGCTTCAAATATTCATAAGTTATTTGAAAAATTGTATACCTACTAACTTGTATTAGTTTTTCGCTGCACTAGAATTTTTTTCACTGAAATTGGTTTATTTAGATTTTAATTATACGCAAAAATATCAGAATATTAAATAGTTAATAATTTGTTCGTTGTGGAAACAAACAGAATTTAAATCAAATTCATTTATAATAGTTTTCTGTAATTGGTTCTGCTGTAGGAACAGATACAAATTCACATGAAAAGAAATAGAAAACAACAAAATGTCGGCGTTTTTTGGCTCCAAAAAGGCCTTATTTTGTGAGAAAATTTATATTTGTTTAAGAGAATGTAAAAAAAATTAATAGTTAAATTAACCATTTAAAACCGTTATGTACAGAAATAATTTTCTACATTCATGAAGATCCTGTGTCGGAAAATTACTATGCTTTCTACGACAAACCACCAAAATTTTCCTGCATAAATAGTCCCAAAAGTTAAAAAAGAAAAAAAAAAGGAGAACATTTTGTGGGTTCCTCTCCATCACCCCGTAATTATATGCTTGACTTATTATTTATTATTACTGCAAAGTAATAAATAGGCCAGAATTTTTTTTAAGTTATATAATTTTAAAGAATGTTCGTAAACACTAAAGAGAAGCCCAATTTTCTTAAGGGGAGATGAAATAGGGATTTTGACAATTGTTTATTATTTGTTACAACAAAGTAACAAATAGGACAGAAAATGTAATATAATTAAAAAATAAAAATAAACTTTTTATGCTGAAAAAGACAAAGGGATAATGGAAATTTTGGCAAGAAGAAGGCATGAGAGTTTTGAAAGATTTTTTTAAAAGTAGAAATCTGTCAAAACACATCATATTCTCTCCCTGAAAGTTAACAAATTAGGAATAGACAAAACCAAGAAATACTTGGAGAAAAAACTGCGTCCTTCGACAATAAAGGTTGGTATAATGCTTACTTTTCTCGGTACCAGAATTTGATAAATGTCATAGGTTTTTTCCTCCTACGTGTACCATTCTGGCACTAAAAACAGGAAAACGCTGAAAATTCATAAAAATCAATGTATCCACAAGTTTTGGCCGTAGAAGGGGGGAATTTTTACTGTTTAACTTGTTAGAGCACGGAGGGAATTTTTCTAAATGTAACTTCTTAGACCATGGAATCATATAAAATTTTAAGTTTCATAACTTAAAAAAATACAACTATTTTTACATAAATGAATTTTCATATGAAGAACAACATTTGAAATATTTATGCAATTGGAATTATACCTTTAAAACTACAGGCTTAGTTATTAACTATTGCCCAACGATAAGAAGGGACGCCCTGTATATCTATACTAATAAAATAAAGTTTCGCTCTGTGTGTGTGTGTGTCTGTGTGTGTGTGTGTCTGTTGGCGATGGCTAGCAAAATCTAGCCCACCTACAAGTCTGTAAATTTAGGTGTGGATAGTCCAAGGTCTGGCCATGTGCACCTGAGTCTCAGAATTTTAATATTTTGATAATTACCCAAGATATTAGTTAGTTTCTCATTAACCATCGCTTCTAAAATGCCATATTTTTCTGAAAATGGTGCAAAAGAAATGTGAAACCGCAAAATGAGTTGTGTGTTGGGAGAGGGAAAGAAAGATTTTAGGTTTACTGGAAAAAGGTTGGGCTACCACAATGACTTTTAACTACGTCTTTTCGACACATGTCAAAATAACAGAAACTATTAGGTCTTTCGACACGAAAATTTGCAGATCTACATAAACAAACAATCGCAAATTCAAAAAGTCAAATTAAAAAAAATTCTATCCACAACTTTCAGAAATATTAAATAGAAATGTTTAATTTTTCGAGCAATTTAATCTTGCAATGATCAACATGGTTTTTGATAAAAATTTGAGCTGTCGCAGGAGTCTCGATGATGAAACCGCAAAGAAAGAGGTACTAAGAGATTCTTTAGGTGACTCAAATTAACAATTCTAATTAAGCTACGATATTAAAATTAACACCTTTCGAATCCTCTCTGTTTCCACATTACAAGTTTGTAAAAATTAAGATTATCCGATTCTTATAACCGAAGATATTTATTATTTCGCATTAATATGATTGCAGAAAAAAAATAACGTGTTTCTTTTTTTCTTTTTTTTTTCCTACGAGCAAGCATAGCAGACGATGTCCGTTATCTCTTGAATAAATAAAGATACAAAACAAGTAAATAAAAATTTGGAATGGTGCTATTAGAAGCTGTATAAAATTATTAAAAATCTTGGATTTTTTTTTAATTGGAAAATTATGCATCCTTATTGAGTTAAACAAACCAAAATTTTGTATGATTTTATATCTTTAACTTTATTATCACGGGCCCGGGCAACGTCGGGCGGGTCAGCTAGTATCTAAATAAATTACATTGCAGATTGTAGGACATTAGATATTGCGTACTGTGAGGTTAAAATAAAAACGATTTGCAAAAACTGAAGTCGACATTTACTAATAAAAGAAACACATACAAGCAAGGTACACTTTATTTTGAAAAGAGATTAAAGTTGAATATGCTCAATGTGTCCACCATCGGCAAAAATACATATGCACTTGCATAATAACACATGCAATTGCTGCAAACGACGAACAATTAAAGGATATTTAAAGGTATTTTCTGATTCACCCTTCTATTTTTTCGAATTTACTATGTGCAAGTAAAGTACTCTTTAAAAAATATATATAGTTTACATATAAATAAAAGAAAATATTTTTCAGAAGAATAACATATCGCTCTCATTAACAGAGTCACAAAGTGTTTAGCCAATAAATTTGGTTTTTCGGCCGGTTTGTATAAGCTTTTGATATACGTTTTAGGTCAGATAGACTAGAATAGGGTTAAAATATATTCCCTTTTACACATGTAGTTTTATTAGTAACTGTGTAATTTCATAACTTTAAAAAAAGTTTTTTTAAACTTATATAATTTCATACTAATTTGGACGATCTACACTTTTGTAATTCACTTTTATTCTCCATCTCTAATAATTTTCGAGATAAGATCGATAAACTCCAAATTTTGCCTTTAGAGGACGTTTCTGTTCCTCTCATATGATAGTGCACAGTCGTTTTAGTATAAGTGTACATTTATTTCACAATTATAGTTCTATCCACTCAAACATCACTTGAGTGTGTCCGAACTTTAATTTGCACCCATTGTGATATGTTCAATATGTTCACTTCTAAAGCGGACGTACAAAGGGTGCTCGATGATCTTTTCATGAATCATTAAACCGGGTTAAAACTTATAATATCAAACAATTTAGTTGTAAGTCATTATTATGAATCAGCGACATTCAGTTATGCTCATTTGGATGTGATACATTCCTGTCAGCCTGACAAATAGAAGTGTACATTTATTTATTTATTCTTTTTATTACATATTGAGAAATATCTTATTTAAATTTTTTAATTTACAGATAAATAAGTTTATAAAGTTGTAAATATTTAAAATAAGGATTTACATATTAGAAACTGAAATCCCCATTTCTGTCAAAATGATTTTTACTCTCCAAACATATAGTATAACGAAAGTGTTGTAATGATGATGTGTGTGTGTATGTTTGATCACCATGACTACAAATGAAACTTCCGATCAAGCTTTCATTTTACAAGTATGTTATAAATCACTGTCCCAAGAACTGTGTAGATTTTCGTACAAATCAATCGACGAATTATGTTTTTAATCTTTAATATGTCAAACCTTAACCTTGTCAACGTATTTTACCAAACTGGCGTCTTCTGAAGATCTCAGCTAAAACTAAACATCTTCCATGTTTTCCGCTAAATTCTAACTGTTTGATGGGTAAATTACCAAAATTATGTTTTGGTTAATACCTACCTTGAGGTTACCTTTTGGTTAATACCTATCTTGTCAACGTACTTTACCAACGTACGTCCCTCCAGTGGTTGAGAGATTCTGCTCTCAAAGCTGGTAGACGGGCGGTGCTGGGATCATACCCCTGTCGTGCTTGTCGACCTAACCGTTCGCAGTTTTCCGTGGTTTTCTTCGAGCCTTGACGTAAATACGGGTTAGGATCCCTTAGAAAGTACCCCATGGAGGGCACTCTCCCCTAGGGCTTATATCCATCGAGTAGATAATCGGCCGTCCTAAATCAACCAACTAAATAAACTGAGGTCTTATGAAGACCCCAGCTAAAACTAAACATTCACCATCTTTACTGCTAAATTCTTACTGTTCGATGGATAAATTACCAAAATTATGTTTTGGTTATATTACAATCTTCAGAATCTGCAACGAACAAGGAAAACAATATTCAGAATTTGTAGCATAGTATACCAATTGGGGTCCTTGTGGGGCACCAGTTTTTTTGTTTTTTACGTTAGTTTTAGTAAAATGGTTGTTTTAGATACAGCAGGATCACGAAAAATAACATTCTGGGATCCTCAGTAGACACCCCCCCCCCGTTAGTATATTAAGGGTCAATTAATTTTGAACCATTTTGTAATTGATTCTAAAGGGTAAATCACCCAAGTAAATGTGACAGATTATAAGTGATAAATATTGCAGCATTATTATCAAGCATTAGTAACGCATAGGTAATATCTCCGGTTTCAAATGTGGAAGTCCGGCGTTCGAATTCAACCGATTCCACTGTGTCAAAATTTATAATTTTTTTCCTTTTACTTTCTAGTATTTCGAAAGTGGAGTGGAAGTACTCAAGATTTTTTTTTCTTTTTGCGATTGTTAATGCTAATGCATATCACTTAAGAATTATTTTGAAAAGTCCGATGTTTCAAACAGTTTTTTTTCATCAATAGATAATAAATACAAAAAAATGTCTGGCTGTCTTTCACTGGTACAAAATAAAAATAAAGAAAAAAATTCATTGTAAATATTAAAGTGTAAGTCGAAGATAATGAAAATATTCATCTCTGAAGATGTAAAACATATAAGCCTTTACAAGAAAAAAAATTTAGTTGCTGAAAACAATTTCTTATCTCTTTTCGTTATTTAAGTGTAATTTTATTTATTTAATCTAATAAAAAGTTACAAAAGTAAGTTACTTAATAAATAAATATGATGTTAAAATCATGAATATATAAAAACTTGACTTAAGCATTAGAATTGAAATCCACACTTCTTTCAACCTTTTTAAATGACTAAGAATTAAAGCAAATCACTTAAGATCTGTTTTAGACAGCCCACCGTTTCAAGGGAGTTTTTTTTTCTTTCTTTTTCTTTTTCTTTTTTTTTTTTTTTTTTTTTTAACAGTGTAATGATCCCCAACAGAAAATAATTAAAAACTGGATAGTATTTCTTAACTGGCATAAGTTAAAAGTAAAAGAAAAGAACCCTCATTGTAAATAATAGATTGTGAGTTGGAGATAATGAAAATGTACATCTTTCGAAGATGAAAATCATACAATATTTAAGTTAAAAGAAAATTAAATGCCGAAAACAATGGGATTTTTATTCGTTTACATTATTTTTTAGACAATGTTTTTAATTTAAATTGTCTAAATATCAAAGGCTTAAATAACAGAAGCTTACAAATTTAAAAATAGTGATAAAATTCTTATTTTTTTTCTACAGTATGAATTGTTATTGGTTTTGTATTAATCTTCCAAATCCTTTTTAATTTATGTAAACAGAAAAGGTGGATGAATTACAAGAAGATTACATGTATTTGCATTTATTTAAACAAGTTGGTTTAAATGTCGGAAGGATGTTGACTTTTTTAATTCGAGAAAGCCCAAAGAGATTTAATTCTAAATCTAATAAAGATCCGAAGGTTTAATAAAACATTAAAAAAGAGCAAAAATAATTAAAATTAGTATTTTCATTGGGAGAAATATTAAAAATCTTAAAGGATATAGTTAAAACATTAGAGTATAAAAAAAAATAAATCTTCCTTGGTGAATTGTTGCTTTCTCAGTGCTTAAATATATTATAGATTAAAGAAATATATGTAGATATATATGACGTTTGTGTGTGATGTATATGTTGCTTGTTATTTCTTTTTAATTAAATATTACGTATGTACTGTGTTATGTAAATAAATGTGTACTTAAAATTCTTGCAGAACCAATTATCATTTATCACAAAATATCGTTATTTTAATAAATATTTTTGTGTACTACAAAACAGATATTTAAAAAATATTTGACGATTTTTGAGTTAAGTAAAATATAATTACAAGCTGAAAAAATGAGTATTTTCTTTAACCCACGGTTGGGCGCAACGTACCTGACAGGCGCGCTGCCAAGGTTTTGTGAAAGCTTCCTCGGAAATGGCTTAGTGTTCTACTTGTTAATAATTGAGATTTCAAATATTCTCTCTTTGTACTTCCTAATGGAGGTATCTAATCCCTTTAAAAGCTTTAGAATGGAGTTAAGTAGGTGCTAAAGGCAATTCAAACAGGCGCTTGCACCCGGGAATCCAGAGATGTGGGTGACAAAGGGTTAAAATCCCATAATACTTTTGAATGTAATTTAGAAATCACTTTAACAATTATTAAAGTTCTATGATATTATAGTTTATACAGTATATGTTTTTGGACAGTGAATGATGCCTTCAAAATATAATTTGATACATTCTTTATTAATGGCCATTTTAAATCTTTGTATATAATTAAGGGATAACAAGACTTTGACCGGTTGAATACTTCGAAATTTTATTGATATTTAGAGCATTGTTTATGCAAAAGCAAATTGTATTTTATTAGTTAGATATCAATATCGAAAGTGAAAAGGCAATTTTGGAGCTATAAAAGTGAAGCGCGCCAATGAAAATAAATTGTAACGAAAACTTCAAACTTCGTTTCTTTTTAGAACAGCATTTTCAAAATCGGTAGATAAGTTAGTTCCATCAATTTGCAATCAATCAACTAATTTTTCAAAGACTAATAGCCACATATTTTTGTAGTGAAACACGTCGGATGTTTAAGAAATATTCATATTTTCTATGCAACTTTAGGTAACGAAATTTTTGGTTGAAAATTTATATTTTACTTTGAATTGATGCAATTTCAATTATCTATATTTTTAAAATATCCACATATGTCACTAGCTTTTGGACCTAAAAAAACCCCTTCATATTTTGTCTTATTGTTTCTAGATTATGTCTACGATGAGTCATCGTGCCCATCGACCGTCCCTCTTTTTTAGAAGCGCTCCTGTCCATCAGCTGTCAAGTATACATTTAATATATCAACTACACATAATAGAGTTTTCTACTTTAATATCTGTACAATAATTTCGTGTAAACAGATTTTTATAAAATTTCCCATTTTTTAGAAAAAAAATTCCGAAAAACCCTTCAATTTTCAATGCGTCTTCAAAGTGGTAGTTCAAAGTTCATGTTTTTAGTGCTTTCAAGTTGCCTTAAGTGTTTAGGTACAATATAAAACGTTAGTGACAATTTTAAAGGTGTTATCTTAAAAATTATTAAACTCATTTGTAAAACACTTAAAGGATTATTTATGGAAGTCCAATACTTTTGAATTTTGCTTTTGAAACAATTGGAAAATTACTTTCTGTTTGCATAAAATTCTGCATTACTTAATCCAGGTTTTCAGTTTGCTTTAATAGTAAAATCTTAGGTTTTAATTGTATTTAAATTGTTGCAGCCGTTATTTTTGAATGATGTTTTACTGACGTTTTATAAATTTTACAACTCAAGAAAATGTTAATACACTATGCATTGTCTAAAAAATATACAGGTGAATTCGATATGTTTGAATGCATATATAAGATATGAAATTTAAATAATTTATTTTAATTTTTGTAAGGGAAACCATCTCATAATCCATGCATGTTACATGATTTTACTTTTTTCCTCATTATTTTATCCTACAAAGGACTGCGCAACTATAAAATTGAATAACTCTTTAACAAGTTACAATGCATTTAAAGATGAAATAAGAATTTTTTTTTATAAGAAAACTCATAAATTTCTCATACAAGAGTTATAAATGTAGTTAAAAATTTAATCAATAAATGATATTTCACTATCTTAACCTGTAAGAACACTCAAAGTAGATAATGTTCAAAATTTGATCAAAGATCTATCAGATTTCACTCTGCTTTCCGCTGTTGTAAAAAAAAATTAAAACATCTTTACATCGGAATAGAGAAACTGGACTAAGTAAGAGAAGCGTCATGAATGGCAAGAAATTCTGATTCGTCCAAAACTCTTTTCAACCGCCGCGCCGCGGGCTATCGTCTGCAGTTGCTACCATAGGCTTTATACAGGGCGAAAATACAAAGTTTTTAAATCCATATTATTCATAATATTTTCATGTTTGATTAGATTTTTAACGCCGATTTTCAGGTTTAGACATGTTTATATTATGAATATAAACAAAATGTTTTCTAGGAAAGTCGCAATATTCTGTAGAAAATATTTTTTTTCCTTCTGTAGTTTCCTTTTCATCCAGTCAGCGCGAGCATTATTTTTTCTTTTTCTCATTATATTTTAATATACATAAGAAAAACGTGGATTAGTTTTATTTCTATAAGTATAGTGTATATATATCCTGCTTTATTTTTGTGGAATCGCATCACAAATATTTTTTTAAATATTTTTTCATTGTCAGTGTTCAAAATTGGTGTTGGCGAGGATTGAAATCGCGCCAAACCCTCGTATGACTTGTTTTGTATGTAATACAGTAGTTTTGGTGTTTATGGGTGAGATGATAAATTTGGTGTAATGGTGTTGAAGCATGCATCTGTCACGGCAAAAATTGCGGGTCCGATGCTCGTTTTTTTTTTCTTCGATTTTTATTACTTTCTAATAAGTTTCTGAATATTTAAAATAGATTCTTGTTAATGAAACTAAATTATAACTTTTTAAAAAATTTATTATAAATTAGTATTATTATATATTATTATTATTTATTAATTTATAATAAGTTACTTTGGATTTTTTAAATAGATTCTTGTTAATGAAACTAAGTTTTAATGTTTAATATCTAAGGGCTATATTTTAATAATTAAAATGAAACATATATTTTAATGAAATTATAACATCAAATAAAATTACATAAAAAATATTTTTATGTTGTAACTTTAATAGCAAAAACTTATCTAATTACCAGAAATAGTTTATTAAAGTAGTCATTTTTATAAGTATGATACTTCATACACAAAATACGCATACAAATTCAAAAGAATATGGAGAGGATGGGTATATATATATATATATATATATGTAATAATAAAAAATTTACGCCATTTTTCCTTAATTAATTTATTCCAAATTCTTACAATTCTAATTTTTTCCTCTCTTTTAAAATATCTCTTAAATCTAATTTATATTTTATTCCATAGCTTAATCAAAATATTCTTTTAATTATCATTCTAAAAATCTTAATCTTTTAAAAGCTACACGTATTTGTAAAAACCTTATTCTATTAAATGCAACACTGCTTCTAAAAAGCACCTGCTTAGTTTCTTCTTATTTTGAGACATTGAATATTTATTCTTTTGGAACATTTTGTAATACCATTTTTTATTTCTATTTAATTATCATTAGGCATCCCATAACCCCTCGCGTCTTCCCGCTCAAGGCTTTTTACCTTTTTAAATTACCGCGTCTAAGAAAAAGTTTTGACAATACGTCAGGTACACACCCTCTTGGCCTCATTTTTTCAACCATTAGCGAGCAAGCCCCGCCTTTTCTACCCCCTTGTTTCCCTCCGAACATTGCTGTCGTTGGGCTAGCATTTTCGCGCTTCTGTAACTTTGAGCAAAATCTTGTAATATTTATACGGTTGCACTGGCTTCGGAGAGAGACTTTTACACGAATTATTATTGTCAACTAGATGTTGTCGCTGGTATTGTCCGAATTGGTTCGTCGGTAGTTGTTCTTCAATAGATCTAAATGCGTTTCAAGTTTTAATGAAGTGAAATTACGTGGAGTTGTTCTTCATATATGTTGTCGAATAAAGCTATTACTTGTCAATCATGCCTTCCTTAATGCTTGTGGAGAAATTCTTCTGGAATTCATTGCCTCTACTTAGCTTGATCACGATTGCACCTACATTACATTTTTCAAATGTGGCTTGTACGTGTCTTCACTGTTTTAAGTAAATCTAAATAATACCATCTACAAATGTCATGAAATGGTTTTCGTTGACTTCGGCTGTGCCAACATCTATCTTCTCATCCGGTAAATTTCATGGGGTTTGGGGACTGAGATGTCGTCCTGAGTGAATGATAGAACGAACGTTTCACATATATATAAAGTTAGGATTTTAAAATTTTTTATTTTAAGTGATGCGGGGGGGGGGGGGGGTGTCAAAGAGGATTAAAGGTGGAAATTTTGGGGAGTGCTAATTTAGAAGAACATACACACACCACACACACACACACACACACACACATTTATATATATATATATATAATTATAATATCTTTGAATTTCAAAAAACATATCAAGTTCTTGTAACATTCTAATTAAATCTCCTAAGAGATAATTAGTAATAAAGTGTAGACAGAATACCACATAGTTAATAAATTAACAAGTGCAATCATAATTTTACCATAGGTGCCATAATTTTACCATAGTGCTTCAATGGTAATTGGCCGAAAATAGTGAAAATATGAAGAATATTTAAAAAGAGAGAGAGAAAAATTTATATAATAAACCATAAAATGTTAATAATTTGAAGTTGATATCAAGTGAATAGAAATTTTGAAATGAAATATTAACTAAATATAATGGAAAATTGGATAACAAGAGATTTAAATTAGAATTGGATATGAAAAAACACGTGTAGATATAATCATCAGCCTGGATGTATCCAAACGTGTTTTAAAAATAATACAGTATTTCATAAATATACTGGCATTTATGCTAAGATCAGTACCCGTAAGGCATGGTGACGTCACGGCGACGTTAATGTGAAGTCACACTGTGACTTTGTGACCGTCGTCGTGACGTCAAGTGACGTCGATGTGAAGTAACTGTGACCTAAATGTGAAGTCGTTATGGCCGTTTTCAAGGCTTTCTGTGACCTCACAATGTGACTACTTTGTGAAGTCACCGTGCGACTTCAATGTGAAAAGTGCGATGAATCTGCATCGGATAGGGTGACCAAATTTTCCACGAATGCGATCCAGATTGTTCGGATCGAATTTTTTTTTTGCTAGACGTTTGTGACATTTGTGACGATTCTGCATCGGATTGGGTGAAAAGATTTTACCCGAATCCGACTCGTAAAGTTCTGATATATATTTTTTTTTGGCTGCAGGTTTGTGACAATTGTGACGATTCTTCATTGGGTCGAGTGACCATATTTTACCCATATTCGATGAGGAAAATTACGGATCGGTTAATTTTTTTCTTTTATTTTATTCTCTTTCTTATCTTTTCTTTTTTTTCCCACAGGTTTAAAAGAATATTGTATTTTTTCTTTTGATCAAGTTATTATTTTATTCTAGTTTTTCAGATCAATCCAAACCCGAGCTGCAATAATAAAATTTCAAACCCTAAATCAACCCGAACCCGAAAAAAATTACTATCAATTTAACCCAAACAGAATAACAACAACAACAACAACAACAATTATTGCTATTCTTACTCGGCTCAAGCTGAACGTCATGTCGGGTGCGGGTAAAATCGGATTAACCAACCCGATGCAGGACTTAAGTCGGGGTTTTAAATTATTTATTTTATTTTATTCTGTCTATTTAATTAAGGTTTTGCTTGGGCTCCGATTCTTATATGAATACTCTATCAGGTTGGGTAACGCGATTTTGAGACGATTTTATTAAAATCCTGCAATCGAGTGAGACAACCCGATTTCAAACGAACCTAAATCATTACCATTGGTTACACATTAAATAGAAAAAGGTGGATTTGCAGATTTTCAAATTTATTACATAAAAATGGGGAAATGTATTAAAATTCTGTTGTTCTATAACATAAATGCAACATTTTTTGTATTTTCAGCTCAGTATTTAAAAATTTTAGAGAAATGTTTTTAAATAAAGCAAATAAGTACTATGTGATTTTGCTATAAATGGGAAACAGTACTTTTCAATATTATTTTTAATTTTAAGAATTTTGATTAAAATTGTTATTGCAGTATATTTTAATAGTCAGTTAAAAGCCCATTTTGAAAAAAAAAACTATACATTTATTTAAAATGTTTACAAAATTAAAATAAATTAATGCTTTAATTCCTGCTATTTTTACAAGTATTGACATTTTTTAAATTTATTTACTTTACTTTTTATTATTATTATTATTATTTACAATTACTAAAATATGTTATAGAACACTGTGCATGAATTTTTATTTCAATTAATATTAGATTTTATATACATTTATTATTATTCAATATAGTGAGGAACTATGAAATTTAACTCTTCTTCATGTGATTTCATATATAGAATAACAAAAAAATCTGTAATACTAATTCCATGCAAAGTTTTATTACATACATAATAAAGAATATGTATAAAAAATAATAAACTTAAATACTAAAGGAAGTAAAGAACTTAAAAAATATAAGAATGAACAAAAAATCAATATTGAGAAAAAGTCATTTATATAGTTTTCATGAGTGAAAAACCCTTGAATGGCAATCGTGTACATATTAAAAATACAGTTTTGACATTTTAAACCACGTGTATAAAAAGTTTAAATCTATAATTTGAGATAATAATAAAATAATCGATATTTTGACTGTGATAAGGTCTTTAAGCCTTGAAATTTTAAAGGGTAGTTTTTATTAACTATTTCAATAGTTTTTAAACAGTATCTTATATATTTAACTAGTAAAAATATTCGAATAATGTATTCTCCCATAATATTCACATCAGGGTCCAGGTTTAAAATCATATTTAAAAGAAAAATAACTGTATGTTTTAATTTATTAAGAAAGATTTTTGAAAAATATTTCATAAAAGTTGCCATTTTTGAAAGAGAAAACTAAAAATTTAACTTATAGATCAAAATACGTTATCATACATGGAACCTTTATTTTATAACTATATTTGAACCCTTTGTGACTCAACAACATCGGTTTGAAAAATATTTACTCTGATGTTAGAATACATCCTTTTAAGCAAGTAAAAAAAATTAAATCATAAAAATAAAAATTATTTACTAAAATATACTTTTTCAATTTACAATAAACAGAAAATTATATAGTTTCTTCTCATAAATATTGTTAAATTTTTAATACAAAATTGTAAAGTGTACGAACTTACCTTTGTAAAAAATCTATTTTTGGACATCTTCAGACTTTTAAATTCAACAAAGTTCATTTTATTAATAAAGGTATGAAACTATTGGTATTAATTTCACCATCAAGTGTTTAATATTTTATTAAAAATAGCTCTGAAACACAATCAGTCGTTTAATCAGTCGTTTCATAAAATCGTTTCATAAATTCGTTTCATAAAATCGTTTCACAAATTCGTTTCATTAGGATTTTATATATATAGGGTAGATTTAGATAATATTTATAGTATTATTTTTATTGAATGCTAAATTCAAAGTAAGCAACCGTATTTACAATAAAGGTTAAACGTTTCCTGAATAAAAATCCATGTTTATACCTCTATAAGAAACTTGTTAGCATGAGCAAAGTTATATTCGGCTAATTCAAAATTTATTAAAAATTAATTTAATAGTAGATTTTTCAAAAATCGTAACATTGAAAATAGTTGTCAAAATTGGTGTAATATCTATTATGTATTTTTAAGTATTTTTAAGTATTTTATCTTCAGTGAATTACTTGCCTCTCACTTTGGTATGCTTAAGGCTTTTTTCAAATTCAAACTGGCTACTTTTTGAAACCTTTTAATTTTTTTTTTTTTTTTTTTTTTTGGCAAACGTATCAAATTATCAGATTGTCTTATTCAGAAACTATGTAATCGAGCTGTTTTTTTCGTTTTTCTGTAAAGGCAGAAGATTTTTAGAAAATGCTGTCAAAGTTATCGCAGTGAACTGAATTTCCTGACACGACACCGCAGAAAAGAAAAAAAACTATTGTTTATAACTCTAGATGTAATTCATTTATCGGTAAATAAAAACTGTTCGATTACAAATCATTTCAATAATCATGCCGCCAAGTATGTTGTTTTTATGTTTAAAAATGAGTCAGAAAATGTGTCATGAAGTTTTCGCGTTGAGGGGGGAATTTTTTTTTTTTTTTTTTGAGAGCCGAAAAAATAAATTAATGGTGGAGACAACCAATATAAATAAAATACAACTGATTTCTTTCCCCCAATTTTCTAAATATTTCATGTTTTTTCTTTTCCTCTAAGGAATTTTGAAGGTTGCTCCCAAATTCCAACTGATTATTTTCTAACATATTCTCGAAGTTAAATTCCTCCGCAAATGCACAGTAATTTCAGCGGTGCAATGCAATGAGATAAGCGATTTAATTTCATTGGTTATTCTGTTAGAAAAAGTTTAATTAGAAAAACAATAAATAAATATTTATTGTTATATTCTAAATAACCAATTTAATTTAAATATTAAATGTGTTTTAAGTTTTGTTTTTTAGTTTCTAAAGTGTTCTTGTTTAGTTTCTAAACAATGTGCCTTAAAATAATAATAATAAAATAACCAAAGAACGAGTACTTGCCAAGCGTGGAAAATTAGGTTTGCTACAATTTGGATGACATTTTCGTCCAGCCGCCATTTTCTATCCACAGAGCATGCGCATTTGAAGTCATGACGCTTCTCTCTTTCAGGTTCTCTACATCGGAATGCAGCGCAGCGCCATCTGTTTTTTAAATATAAAACTATTTCTGATGTACATTTTTTTAAAATTTTCTTATAAATATTTTACTTGTTTTATCTTTATATTTATTACAATTAATGAGCTATTGAATTATAATGATGGGAAGTCCTTTGTAGGATCATTTCATTGTAATGCACCCAAATTAACTTGAACCTAATAAGACCATTCTTGATGTGGTTCTGTACATTGTGTTAGTCAATTCACCATTCCATTAATTCACAGACTGAGACACTACATAATTTTAACATTTTAGACAATATTGAAAAGTATAAGAATAATTGAGGGGCCCTCTGCAATAACAAGGCAACCATGTAAAAAGAAGGCTTGTTGGCCTACCTTGCTCTTCCTTAGATCCTATTTATTCGAAGCGTCATGACTTGTAAAAACTTTTTCAACTCTCATATATCTCATTTTCCCAATTCTGATAACAGGGCTGAAGGCAATATTATGACTTTTTTTAAAATAAAAAACGCTCGTATTTTGTAAACTCTTGTGTTGCACTCTATAAAGGTTGTAAACAAAATAATGTGTTCCAAATGTACTTTTCCTTTCCCACAGAACCATAGGATATGCAATAATAAGGTAAGTGTTCAAATTTCAGATTTATGTAATGTATTATTCAGCATATAAGGAAATATAAATTTTATGATCATAAGCAAAGAAAAGATGCTAACAAACTCTTTATAATAGGAATATATAGAAATAAGTTATATTCTAAATTAAAATACTGCAAGTAACTTTAAAAGCCTTTCAGCTGAAAAGTCCATTTTTCACTTGCTTTGTTATTGTGGAGGGCCCTCAATTCTAAGTCGTTTACTTAAGCCTAAAGAAATTTGCGTTGGATTCAAGTGGTCATTTCCGATGTACAATCGTAAAAAATATATATATCATTTAAAAATGTGACTGGTACTAATCGATTTGTACTAACATATACTTATTAATGCTATAATTAAATTTTGCTTACGTTGTTGACTGGATATAGAAATTATACCAAACTCATAAATTTTCAATACTAACGCCTAAGATTGACTTCATATTTCAAAATAATATATTTTTTCGAAATCTATTTTTGAGAACAATAAAAAAAGTAACCTATGATTTTTTGAAACTGAAATTGATTTCTAGAAGCTTCAAATATGCAAATCCAAAATTAGTTTATTCCAGCAAAGAGTTTATGATTAAAACACTACCCGCATTCTCTTTTGCAATGATTAAAAATGAATTTAACATTTGAAGTTCCAATGTTTAAACCTGCATAATTCTTAAACAACTTCATCGAATAACTAACTTTAAGTTTGATATCCGAAGGTAAAATTAACCCAAATAAACCAAACGTGACGTTGAATTAGGTGTTATTAATTTTTTTTTCTTCCACGACTGTATCTTTTGCCATAATATACACTGATCAAAACAATTAAAGGATATTGCAGTTTTAGGTGGATTTTGTATCTGGGAAACTTTTTAGCTGATTGATACATGGTCGACAGACATAGTAGGTTATATGAGAATAAATTACACAAGTTTGGCAGAAAAAAATGCATTTTATTGCGCATTTGTGTACAAAAGGAAAAAAACACAATTTGTGCATATGAGAAAAAAAGAATAAGAAAAGGTGTTTTCTTCAAAGAAAATCATTTTCAGTAGGGGGTATGGTTTCCACGGGCGGCCAGCAACGTTGAACACCTTTGAGGCATGGACTCAATGAGGCTATTAATGACGAGTTGGGGTATTCTGTCCCACTCTTCCAGAAGAGCTCTTTCCAGTTCTTGGAGAGTTTGTGGGGGTTGTTGGCGGCCAGAAACTCGTCTTCCTAGAGCGTCCTAAACGTGCTCGATTGGATTCATGTCTGGAGAACACGCTGGCCATTCCATTCGAACGATTCCTTCATCGAAAAGGAAATCCTCCACCAGGTTTTCACGATGTGGCCTGCAGTTATCGTCCATTAAAATGAAGTTATCTCCGATTGCTGCAGCGTAAGGGACTACAATAGGTCTGAGGATCTCATCCCTATATCGGCGACCAGTCAGAGCTCCATCTCGAATGGTGTAGAGGTCAGTGCGCCCGTCAATGGAGATGCCACCATACACCAACACTCCTCCACCGCCAAATCTGACACTTTCGTGCACGAACGCAGGATTATTCCTACTGCCAGGGTCCCTCCAGATGAAAATACGCCTATTATCCGGATGCACAGAAAAACGGGACTCGTCAGAAAACAGAATATTGCTCCATTCATTTCTCCTCCAGTTGACATGCTCGGTTGCCCACTCCCTGCGGTCGCGACGATGCCTTGATGTTAATCTAACACATACCATCGGTCGGCGAGCATACAGACCTACAGCATGGAGCCGGTTTCGGACAGTCTGAGTTGAAATCGTGGTGCCTGTAGCCGAGCGAAGGTGTTGTTGGAGAAGAGTAGCGTTCATGTTTCGGTGTCTCCGAGCTGTTAACGCTAAATACCGATCTTCATTGGGCGTTGTTGCCCGTCTACGACCTTGACCTGGTCTTCGGCCTGCACATCCACTCTCCAAAAAACGGTTCCAGATCCTGGAAATGACACTTTGTGACACTCCAATGGCTTGCGCTACTTCGGCTTGAGTTTGGCCCCCTTCTAACCTACCAACAATTCTCCAAGCTTCTGTATCTGTCATATGACTTCGCTGAGACATCGTACTCATCGAAACAAAGCAATCACTGAATGCTGATCATCCTTGTATTCATTCTCTTTTATCCAGTTGAAAGTCAAATTTCATTCGCTGCCGCTGAAGCGACGTCTTTGACGTCGAACTCAAAATTTGCATACTCCACAGTTTGAAAACCAGAAAAATTTGCATTTGTGATTCTCTTCTTCTATTTTCGGCAAAAAAAATTTCGTTTATATCTTTATTTTATATAAAACTTCAAATATCCTTTAATTGTTTTGAGCAGTGTATTTTAAATACTGACATATATTTTTATTTTGTAAATGAAATATAGCATTGCTTGTCCCCCTTGACAACTTTTGATGAGATTTGTTGGAATGGTGAAAATACTTTTAATTAAAAGCAATAATGATAAGAGTATGAAAAAAAATACAAGTGTAGTAAATTATGCAACAATATTAGGTTTTAAGCACATTAGAAAAAAAGTTATTAAAAGTTATTGCTACAAATCTGATTTATTACCACACCATGAAAGGAAATTGTAAATAGGAATTACTGAATAATTCTATTTTTTAACTATAAAAATAGTATTTGACTACTATAGTTACACGAATAGTTTTCTTTTGTATGTCGTCTCAGCTGATAATCTTTGCTCTTTAATTTATAGGTTATATTTACAGTGTATTATTAGGTTATATTTACAGTGTAGGTTATATTTACAGTGAATGTATTTTTTGCACATAACATTACATATAGACATTAAGTTGCCATAAACATTTCAAAACATCAAATTTATTACTTAAAAAAAGCGACTAATTCAGTATATAAATAATAATTTAAAGTTATTTGTTTTCCAAATTTATAAAGTAAAAACAAGTGCCCAATTTATATTACTTACAACAGAAATGTTGCATCGTTAAAAATTTACTTGGATGTTTACATCATGAAAAACAAAAATTAAGACTACTTAATAAGAAAACGGACAAATTTTTGCCTGCATCCAATTATTTTAAAAAATGAATTGAAAAGCTTACTTAATTAAGATTGTGTCTGAACTCAAAAGAAAAAGAAATAAATTTGTTACGCAAACTTAAAAGAAAAAAAAAGAGAAAAAACAAAAGTCAGTATATAAAAAAAGTGCGTTTTAATCTTCATGTTCGAATTTATTACGAAGTAAGTGTACATATTTTTCTATGATGTTTCAATCATTCTTCCGTTGCTTAAAAAATATATTTGTACAGAAAAGTGAGAAATAAAAATGTGATTCTGGAAAATCAGCTGCTTAAATTTATTTATATCATATTTTAAATGAAAGTAGATTTTATCTACTAAAACACATTAAAACAGCAGAAATATGGACAAAATTTACATATATATATATAAAATGAAATCACGTGTATGATAAACAAAGGAAATTTACTATAAAAATTAATGGAAAGGATACTGCAAGAATTAAACTTAATAAAATCAAAAATCAAAAAAGAAATACTATGGATATCTTATGGAATCTTCAGAGTAACACCATAAGAATAATTCCTTCTAAATATATGTTATTGCATCAAATATTGTCTACATTATGCCTAAAATCGACAATATTAAGCTCCTTATAACATATAGAAAAACTAAAATAAGATTAAAAACCCTCACAAGATTTCAAATAACTAACTAAATAAATAAATAAATCATGAGTCAACAGCAATATATATTACATCATAATGCAATGGGCACAACTCACCATGAAAAAAAAAGAGTAGAGAAGATTCAACAGGATTTTAATTGCTTTGCAATATCTGATGCACACTTCACCATGAAACACAAAATAGCTGAGAAAGCTGAGTCAATACATGAAAATTTATGATAAAAGAAAAATAAAATGTTTATTGCTGCCATCTACCCCTAATTAATGAAAGGAAAAGCTGAAACTGCAATCTGTAGTTATAGGAAAAGCCTTGGTGCTGCTATCTATCAGAAAATAAAGCTGGAACTACAAACAGCTTTGGTTTAAAATAAAGTTCAAACAATGTAGTAATTAATATAAATAAAATTTAGATATTTATAAATATCAAATGGGAAAATGGTAGAAACATCACTTAACCATGTATGCGGAGACATTATGTAAATAAAAATGAAGAATGAGAGTTATGAATGATGTTGATGAATGAGAATTATGGAGTGATAAAAGATGTTTTGAATGCACGAAACCCGCTTTTTTGTTGCCTTTTTATCAGTCCCGCCTCACATTTTGATTTTATAACTTTTTCGGGAGAAATTTTGTTATTTTGTTATAATTTTTTCAGCAATCCACGCCCACCCTCCCGAATATTTTCCCCAATGTTATAGTTTTTATACATATTGAATGCCCGTACTGGAAAAATTAGATGGATGTTTATATGCATACATACATGGTATATATATATATATTGGAAATATCTAGTAACTTTCAATTATGTCAAAATGGCAAAAAAAAAATTCACTAAATTATGTATGGAAAATATTTAGAAAAAACCAACTTATCAATATATGCTAAAAATAATAAAATATAATTTAAAACATTGTTTTTCAGTTGTTTTTTCATGCTATGAAAATAAAATATTTTAGGAGGAAATACATATTAAAATTAAAATACAAATGAAGATAAAAACTATCTCCTCAAAACTTATTATTTTTAGCTCTTTAACGTTTATAAAGAGAGATCTTATTCTTTTCCCAATTTTATTGAAATTAAATTATAAAAGAATTTGAATATTAAACATAAATTTTTAATTTTTAAATTAAAATCGCATTGTTATATTCTTGTGTTAACGTGTTAGGATTCGGTGGTTAAATAAAGAGAATATATTTATTAAAAAATTCTGGTATTCATATATAAGTTTACTTTAGATTAATTATGACGCAAGTATTCAAATTGGTAAAGAAATCATATGAGATGTAATCTTCCCAACTGGGCGAAAATATACAAACCAGGATTTGAACCCGGGATCCCTTGGTTGAAACTTGAAATGCTCTACCAACTGATCAATCTCGGATGAATATGGGTGAACTAATTTAATCAGTTAACCTTAATGATCATAGCATCTGGTCTGATATCTGAATCAGGACAACAGAATAAATTACAGATAATGGGACCTTCAGTAAACGCTGGAAACGTGATTACACTAGATTAATTATGACACAATTATTCAAATTGGTAAAGGAATCATACGAGATGTAATCTTCCCAACTGGGCGAAAAAATACAAACCAGGATTTGAACCCGGGATCCCTTGGTTGAAACTTCAAATGCTCTACCAACTGATCAATCTCGGATGAATATGGCTGAACTAATTTAACCAGTTAACCTTAATGATCATAGCATCTGGTCTGATATCTGAATCAGGACAACAGAATAAATTACAGGTAATGGGACCTTCAGTAAACGCTGGAAACGTGATTACACTAGATTAATTATGACACAATTATTCAAATTGGTAATGGAATCATATGAGATGTAATCTTCCCAACTGGGCGAAAAAGTCCGGGCCAGGATTCGAACCCAGGATCCCTCGGTTAAAGCTGACAATGCTCTACCAACTGAGAAATTCCGGACAAATATGGCTGAACTCATTCACCCAGTTAATCTTAATAAATAATAAGTAATCATAATTAATCCTAATTAATTATGATTAATGGGTCTTAATTAATCTAGCGTAATCACGTTTCCAGCGTTTACTAGAGGTCCCATCACCTGTGATTTATTATGTTGTGCTGATTCCGATATCATACTAGATGCTATGATCATTAAGGTTGACTGGGTGAATTAGTTCAACAATATTCGTCCGGTATTGCTCAGTTAGTAGTGCATTGGCAGTTTCAACCAAGGGATCGCGGGTTCGAATCCTGGACTGGACTTTTTCGCCCAGTTGGAAAGATTGCTTCTCATATGATTTCTTTACCAACTTGAATAATTGTGTTATAATTAATCTAGTGTAATAACGTTTACTGTAGGCCCCATCACCTGTGATTTATTCTGTTGTGCTGATTCAGATATCAGAATGTTAACTGGGTGAATTAGTTCAGCCATATTCTTCCACGATTGCTCAGTTGATAGATCATTGGCCGCTTCAATCAAGGGGGATCCAGGGTTTGAATCCTGGCCCGGAATTTTTCGCCCAGTTGGGAAGATTACATCTCATATAAGTTTACTTTGCAACACTGGCCTACTGTGCCTTATTCATAATCAGGTCCTGTTTGCTACCATTAAGTGAGTAAGATGAGATTTTCGCTAACAAAATGTCAACCATAGTTCTGCAATTATTGATTTATAAATTCTGCTCCATTAATTTTTTCTCTATTCTCTTCCTTAACTTTTAAAATAAACATTTTTTACTTTTCAGAATTTTATTTTATTTTTATCTGAAATCTGAGAAAATAATACGAAACAAATATTCCCAGTTTCCTGTCTGTATCCTCCCAGTTTCCTTTTATCTAAAATGAGTTCTGTGATATAAAATTTTGACCTTGATAAAGGTGATAATTTGTCATCCAGTTAATAAGGTAGCCAGACATATTATACAGATTAACCGAATATCGGAAGATGTGTACACTGAACGATGTGTATAGTACTTATTTCAATGGTAAATTTTCTATTGGAGTTTCATTACGGCTTGCGACAATTCCCTTGAAACTGTCAGCTTTAAAATAGGCCAAGACGCAGAAATTCATAAATACAAATTATTTATTTTAAACAATAAGGTGGGAATGTCAGCAGTGAAGGGAATAAAATTAATTCATGTGATTCAATTAAGAAAACTAGGAAGGAGAAATCCTTTTCCAAACTTGTTAAATTACAAAATACTTAACTCAACTCACAATGTCCTCACAATTGTTCTTACGTTCCTTTTACTAGAACCCAAAAATTTCACTTGAGGTTAAACATACTCTAAGTGTAACCCCGTGGATTCCGGTATTTTTTTTATTTGAAGTATAGAAAGTTTCGCCTTACCAAGTAGGTGACAACTTGGTAAGGTCAACCATAGCCACAGTTGTCATAGCCAAGTTGCAGTCGCTGGCTCTATCGGAAACTGCAAGTCGGAATTTCTATTTCAAATCAATATTTACGTGGCAAGAGTTAAAGGTAGGGGAAACAGTTTGCTGTTACTAAACGCACTTCGGTGAGATAGGTTCCAAATTCGCTGATTCCAGATAGTATCTCACTATATATAGCCATTACAGAACCACAGTTACTTAATTAACATATCATTACAAAATAACCGTGACAACTGGATTCCGGAGATACATGCGCACTCTGTGAAACTTAAAGGAAGATAGATTAGATTTCTCATTCACGCACAATTTTTAGTAATTCATGATAACATCGTCACATGCAAATCCACAACTAACTCGTCCACTAGAGTACTTTTATAAAAGAGTAGCTAGGCATTTTGCTACATGCAGTTACAAACATTAACAATGCTTATCCAAAAACTTGGTACTCATATAACGATTGGGTCAAAATTTGAAAGAAACAGTACCATGTAAGATCAAAGAGAATGTATAGGTAAATAGAAGAATCGTTGGCTATGGGAGGAATCTATAATACAAATAGACAATAGAAACTGAAATGTGAATAACAGCATATTTCACGATGAAGAGGGCAGAGTTTGTCCTAGAATTATACCACAAATGAATAAAAATAATTGTCATAGTAGACGAATTCTACTAAATATGGCCACCAGTAATTTAGTTTGACAAATTGAAATGCGTTTACTACGTGAAAAACTCAAGTGAAATTTTGAAATCTAAAATATTTTTATGTAATGCCATATTTTGTTATATTTTCGTTGAACATTTATCACATTGGATCCCATATATATCATTTGCAATAAAGAAATAAAATACTTGGACATTTATTACTTATTCTAACTGAATGAAATGATTTGGAATCTCTAAAAACTTGAGCGTAATTATCTGTTATATTCTTGTGAAGGATGACAGATTAATCTGGCCAGGAAAATCTTTGAACTTTTTTTTTTCTTTAATTGAACTAACTTCAATCTTCGAGAAGAATCGTTAGTATATCTGTATGTGTGCAGCACTCGACACTTGTATTTGATGGCCCGGTGCATAGAGTTAATACGGAGCCCATATACGCATACTATATAACAAAATGAAATAATTTTCATGTACGTATATATTTCATTTAACATAATAGTAAAACTGCTGTAAACACACTTTAGATCCTACTCTTTGTAAACATGAAGAAAAAAATATTTTAATGATCTAATATTCACATTTTGCACACAGCATAAAATTGGTACAGCATAAAATTATATAACATTTTTAGCACAGCATAAAATTGGTAAATTATGAAACTCTGCTGTATTTAAAAAAACTTTATTACAGATTCAGGGTCCCTTAAATTTGTAGGCCCTAGACATAGCCCATGACTTAATCTTGAGCTATATGATTGTCCATACAGAAAAAATTGCACTAACACTAGCAGTCTCTCAAGGCGACCATCTGGCGACCAAGTTTTAATAAATCTGGTGACCAAGATTTTTAATCTTATCGTTTTTTGTGGTGTATACAAGAATTGACCTAAAAATTTAATACAAACAGCATTTTTTCTTTTCCACACCCCTATTCTTGCGCGGCAATAAAATAACTTCCTCTTCTCTCGAACTTTTAACGGAAGAACCAAGTTTTAAAGACATATTCCAACTCATGCACAGAAAACGCCATACTTTTCCGCTGTAGCAAGCTAGCATGTCACGTGATTAAAATGTGGGAGATAGGAGGGGGGGTACTTACGTTTACCAATGTTTTTCGTGAGAGGGTTCGGTTTCCAGTACTTTAGAGAATTTTGGTGGCAGGGGTGTATGAGATGATTTTAATTACGTCACAGCATTATTTACTCAAGAATGTTTTATAATTATATGTGTTTAGTGATTGGATTACCATATCCAGTAAATGGAAATAAAAAACCAATCGCTGCACTAATTCAATGTAGTTAATTTTGATATTTCTCATATTGGAATTTATTTTATAAGCACGTAAAGATTTTATTATTTGAGCCGGCTTATGTATATAAGCCTATTTTTTTACAATGATTATGTTTACGGTAATTACTTGCCTACTTGCGCTGTTATCATAATTTTGCAGAAAACAATTACTTATGTTGCAAGTATAAAATACTTGGAAATGTTTTGTTGCAATAATTCATATTAAAAATAAAATGTATCAGATTTATAGCAGCAAAATCAGCCATTCGTGAACTTGATGCAACTGGCAAATATACATAATCGAAAATAGTAAATGATAGTTTACTTGATGGAAAAATATTTTTTTTTTGCTAACATTTTGTTGTGAATGAGACAGTAAATATTAAACCTTTACCAAGAAATTTGAAAATATATTGAAATAAATCGCCGTGAATTAGTTTTTACAAAAATTAAGTGTAACCTCGAAATTACCAACAAATCTAGAATGTGTACCACGATTATAGAAAGACATGGAGGAAAACCAAACCAAAAATCTCAGAAACCAACAAGTTTCCGAAATTAAAGGAAATATCTTTTCTGAAATTAATGACAATAAAGGGTGCTGTTTTATTTTAGAAACGTTTCCTTAAGTATGAACACATATTATTTTCAGAGCATCCCGATCGATTCTTCTGGAATTGCTGTTTGAAGATAAAAGAAAGTCTTTCGGTATCTTTGGAAAAAGTTTAAGGTTAAATTAAACATTTTGTAAACGTCTCTACTGTTTGTCTGTACTCTACGTATCTACCATATCAGGATTTTTTCTGCAATTTTATGCAGTGTACTGGGTAATGGATTTTCACTAAAAAAAAGCAAATCTGTTGTATCACGATTCATTTTTTGATTTTTAAATTGAGATTGTTACTTAAAAAATAGTTAATATATTTTAAAAGATTTAATGATATCTATAAAAGTTTTATGTACGAAAATAAAACAAGATACTTTTTTACATTAACACTATTAAAAACATTCCCTAAACTTTATGTGAGATAATGTACATAAAATATTCTGTGAGACAGAGAGCAATTCATTGCAATTAAGTATTAAACATACTAAAATAAAGTCTAAAATAGTTTGTTTATGCATATAACAATTCTTTTCAAAAAACGATAACAAAATTTACTTAATTAACTAGAGAAGAAAGCTTTATTTAAATTCTGGTAATAAAAGACTATTACTTTAGATACTGTAATCATTAAAAAAGTGAATAATGCAAAGGAAGTGCGGCATAATAAACTCACGCAAACAACATTTTATGTTTTGATGGTGGTGAAACTTCCATTATTTTTTTCTTTTGTTCGGAAAGGGAAACACAAAATTTGTTTTTTACCACACAATGCAATGAAAATTTTAATGAACTGTAAAAGAGTAGAAAAAGATTTAGATTTACAATGCATGTTACTTCCTGAATATAATTATTATATTTTCACATTTTAAATTTTTAGAAAATATTCAACGCATTACGGAAAATTAAAAAAATAATAATGCACATATTCTTAAAAATATCTAGTTATGCTTCTACATTTTGTACTTAAATATCACATGTCATTACTTATGATCAAATGAAGGAATTTAATTGGTTTTTCCTTCCTTTTTTTTAGCTACAGAGTGGTCACTATTATTTATTTATATTTACTGAAAAAGCTTTGCAACCAATAAACATAGGACACTCTGTTTATAGAAGATTTTTTAATTTAAATGTATATTCATTAAGTTTTATTTGAATCGGAATACAGATGTATAAATGTAGACTTTTAAGAGTAGATATGTAATTAATAAATATGTAGATGTAGATGTATAGATGTAAAGATGGCACATGCGTAAATGTAAGTTATTCTAAGTAAATATGTAGATACTGTAGAAGTATAGATATAAACTAGATTAATTTTAACACAATTATTTCAAATTTGTAAATAAATCATACGAGTAGTAATTTTCCAACTGGACGAAAAAATGTCCGGGCCAGGATTCGAACCTGAGATCGCTTGGCTGAAGAGCGTGGCGGCTTCAGCCAAGCGATCCCAGGTTCGAATCCTGGCCCCGGACATTTTTCGTCCAGTTGGAAAATTACTACTCGTATGATTTATTTACCAATTTGAAACAATTGTGTTAAAATTAATCTAGTGTAATCACGTATCCAACGTTTACTGGAGTTCCTTTACCTGCGATATTTTCTGTTGAGCTGATTAAAATATCAGACCTGATTCTCTGATCAATAAGGTTAACTGGATGAATTATGCCCTCCAGATTCGACCGGGATAGCTCAGTGGTAGAGCGTGGCGGCTTCAGCCAAGCGATCCCAGGTTCGAATCCTGGCCCGGACATTTTTCGTCCAGTTGGAAAATTACTACTCGTATTATAGATATAAATTTAGATATGTATATGTAGTTTTATTTGTGTTGATGTAGATTTAGATGCGCAGATGAGTAAAAGAAGTGCAGAAACTTAGCTGTTTATGGGTAGATTGAATTGTAGGTGACCATGTGCAAATGCAGATATACATAATCTGTTGATGTAGATGTGTATATGCAAATGAATAGATGCGCAGATGTATATGTGTAGATGCAGATATAAATTTTTAAACGTTGTAGTTGTAGAAAAGTCGATATATATGTGTGGTTGAATTTATTTTATGTCGTATCGGATTACTATATTGCACAAGTGAACTCTTTCAATGTGCTTGTTAAAGTATTTTAACTGTAGAATAATGTTGATTCAGAAATATTGGCATGTTTTGTACAAACATGTGTACTTTTTAAACAAAAAATGATTTAAAAAAAAATTATTTCTCAATATGATATATACGCATAAATAAAATCTGCCCTTAAGGCAGTTCTTATTTTATTTATTTATTTTGGTTTCGTGGACATCAAGTTGAATATAAAATCAGGTACGCAGACATGATATGGAAAACGTATTTAATAATTGAAAACTTGAAAAAAAGGAAAAATATCAACGCATTAAGAACATTCAATGCAATCTTTAAAAAAAACCCTGCTTTTTAATAATAATCAATTTTGGAAAGTGAGTTTTAAAAATTCAAATTTAATGCATTTCTTAATCAATGTTTCTGGTCTAATGAAAAATTGTGAGTGTACATGGATATGGATTTAAGTCAAGGCTATTTTAAACATTTCGCTTTGAAAATTATTATTTTTTTTTAATTATAAAAATGTAATTTAATTGTCTATTTTAAAACATATATTATAGTAAAGGCCTTTACGGGCCGAAATTTCCAGACCTGAGCCTTGTACGACCCATAAAAGTTTCTGGCCCGGCTTCGTACAAAAGCAAAAAGTTCGGTTTGAGTCCGGTCCGGCCAGTACAATTTTTTCTTGGCCCGTCCCTGTCGGCTATAAAAGCTAAAATCTCGGACCGTGCCCGACTCGGTATAAAAGTTAGAAGCTCGGCCCGAGCCTGGCCCGACTGAATTTCTACAAAACATGCCATTATTTCTGAAGCAACATTATTCTACAATTAAAATAATTCAACAAGCACTCTACTTATGCATATATTTCATTTTCAGATTATGTTCGAAAAGCATGGAAAAAATATTAACAATATTAATGACTGCTTAGACAATTACGTACATAAACACTGATTAAAAAATTTGACTTGGAAAATTTACATTCGAATGAAGATTCGGTTTGTCTGTGTGTCTTACCGCACTCAGACTTTCGTAAATATACTCGGATTGACGTGTAATTTTTATGTGTTATTGAGATTTAGTATAGAATGTTTGGTACTTAAAATGAGGTGTGTAGCATTTATTGTTCTTTTACAGAGACACACAAAAGAATTCCGTTACATTATGGTCTACGTGGAAAAATCGTTTGCGATGCATTTCGCTGATATTACTATATCTCAAAAATAATGAAAAAAAAACAAACATGTTTTCTACAAATGTTTTCTATTGATTATAGATAGTATTTATAGTTCATTGATAGAGAAGCACAAAATAATTCAGTTACAAGACTGACTATTATTGATAATTGCTGGAAGTAAGTATTCCGCTGTATTATGCATATTTAAACTTATCTAAATTCACAACAGCCCCGTTTACATATTTTTAGCATTTTACATTATAGGTAAAAAGTGTTTATGAACTCCATATGTTGTCTGTTTGTCTGGCCGTCTGATCGTCTGGTCTTCTGTCCATCTGCCCGTGCTCCAACTCCCGTAAATGTCTCCAGATTGAGACGTAATTTTGATATGTTAATGAGGTTCACCAAAGAATGTTCGCTATTGAAAATGAAGTGTGTAGTATTTATAGTTCGTTTACAGAGATACACAAAATAATTCCATTACATTACGTTCTATGGAGAAAAATTGGTTGCGATGCATTTTATTGAAATTAAGATATTTCAAACATAATGACATTAAAAAGGATCACTAAAATGCACTGCAACATGTTTTCTATAGATAGTAGAATGCATAGCATTTATCGTTCATTGACATAGACGTACAAGAGAATCGGTTACAGGATTGATTATGATTGATAATTGCTGGAAGGGAATTTTCCGCAGTGATATGCATTTTTAAAAGTATCTCATTTTTATTGTATTTCATGGTGTGTATCAATTCTATAGATCATAAACGCTTTTGATCATTACGCTTTTTTCCTATCACTACAGGGTGAGGTAAAAGTTTTGGATGGCTCAATCAACAATACTATCAGGACTTTGCAGAAAGTGCTCAAGCCTTTTGCTCAAAAAGACTTTTCTGGACGAAATTGTATGTTTCAGCAGGACTCTGCACCAGCCCATCGCGCGGGCAAGACTCGTAATGGGCTTTGGGGCGGAGAACATTGACTTCATTTTTCCCGATGAATAGCCTGACATCAATCTAATGGATTTTTCCATTTAGGAAATTTTGAAAGCAAAAGTCTTGGCTACTTTCCATCAAAATTTGGATGGTCTGAAAGCAAAATTGATTAAGGAATGGACCAATCTTCCTTATAAGATACTTCGTGCCACAGTCAATGATGTCTCAAAACGGCTAAGGTCATGCATCAAATAAAAAGGCGGATACTTTGAGATCTAATCTGCTTTTCCATTATTTACATGTTAAATTTAATAATATATTTGTTAATAAATTGTTGAAATTTACGATTTTCTCGAAAAAAAATGGATTTTATGCTCAACCAAAACCTTTTACGCACCCTGTATTTTTGAACAGAAAAAAGTCTGTTGGTTAATTCCCAAAAAAATATATTAAATATATTAATGGATGCACGACACAAATTTTACATACTACCAGATATGTACAGTAATTGCTGAATTTTTTTTTTTTTTTACTAAGTTATGTTTTTTAAATTGCTTATTTAGATATCTAATTTCGTTGTATGAAAAAAAGAATTTCTTAATATAACATTCAGTTAGAGTTGAAAGTGCATCATAATCTATGCATGATGCATGATTTTTCGTTCTTGTTTTTATGCTATTCCATGTCATTTACTTTCTTAATCGTTTTACAATCGAAAAAAATATAGATTAATAAACCGTATGATGCTCGAAGCATTTGAAAGCGATAAAGCTGTACAGCAAGACTACGCCAACTTTTACGCTTTTTTCCTATCATTATTTTTGGACAGAAAAATTTCTATAATTAATTCCCGAAAATTTATATTAAAGAAGATAATTTTTTCTGTGTAAAAATAATGGTAGTAGAAAAGCATAAAAGTTGGGAAGCTATTTCTACGATTTCTAATTTTTAATAAACATTTATAATTATCTAATCATTTAAAGAATTTTCTGTACTAAAGAAATGATAAAAACCTTATTATTCAAACTGAATAATTTTTTTGGTAATATTTTTAAAACTGCTTTAATTTATATTTGTTAAATATTTTCACAGAATGTGGAAGATCAAAAATGTAAAACAATATTAAAAACTTAACTGCAATCTATTATCTAAATGTTTATTTAACTAATGCATATTTCTTAAAAACGAAATAATGCAGTTATAATTTTTAAAAATAATTTCTCATAGGTTATTTTTTGTACTTTTAATGACAGAAATTTGCATAAATAATGTTTGACGTTATTTTTCAGAAAAAAAGTGCATATATATATTCCTATTTGATTCATATTATAAACCGTCAAACAATACATTGACGTTTCTGTATTATTATACTTATTAAGTTTTGGTGAACAATTAGTACATATACATATATAAAAAATACCGTTAAAATTAATTATTTGAAATTGAATTCTTACTAAATCAAAATAATAATTACAAAAAAATCAGTTTACGAATCTAATAAACAGACGATTGTGAGATTTTTCAATCTAATCCATTATTTGAAAATGTAAATTTTAATAAAGAGCTTAAAAATGCTGAAATTTGTATGCTTACAACTAAAGGATATTACGCTAAATATTAGATATCTTTTAAGTACACCTCGTAATTAATCCTACTTATATTTAAAATTTTATGTTTTAAACGTTAACTAAAAATTTCTCAATTTATCCCCATATTCGCTTTGAACGAAAGAACAATGTAAGGCGAATGATAATTTATTTAAATTAAGTAGGAATTACGCTTTCAAAATGTGAGCAAATAATAGGTGAACAACATACCATTATTCCTTTCGAAAATGAGGTACAAAAGCTTACTAATTAGTAAAACGAGCCAAGTTTATTTAAGATTACTTACTTAAAGTTGGGGTATTAAAACAAGGCTACTGAAAATTAATTAAAAAAAAATGTTATAGTCAACATTTAAAAATAAAATTACACAGTTTTCTTTTGCTAAGTAAGTTTTTTTCATTTTATTTATTCAAAAATAATTATAAAACCAGTCTCTTTATATAAAGAAAACTTGAAAGTTGTTAGTAGTGAATTTAAAAAATTTGAAATATGAATGCGAAATTAATGGAAGATGTTTAATTTAGAGATGCACTCAAATTTATGGATTACGTTAAATAACTTAGTATTGAAAGCTGCATTTTGCGAAATTAATAATGTGAGATGAACTGATTTCAGATTTTAATTAATTAATTAATTAATTGCGTTTCATCAGGACGTTACAAAATAAATTAAGTATGAATAGTAAGAATGACTGAATAGTATGAATAGTAAGTTGGTAAGTTTTGAGAGGTTAAGTAAAAGCATTGTTTTGGTTTAGGATATATTTTTAAATTCATATTCTTTAGCTATTTTATGGTTACTATATAGATGAAACCACACATTTTTCATCTCTACTGAGAGGACTTTCAAGCTACCATGACATAGTCTTTCAACGGATTCCTTCGCATGTTGGTATTGGCGGAAATGAAATGGCAGATACATTGGATAAAGGTAATATGCGGTGTCTCTTTGACACTGCACACTTCCACCTTGACTTTTCTGGAGATCTGTTCAAGAGCCAAATTTTCTCTCGACACATCTTATTGTTCCCCTCCAGTTCATAACTGGTACTGTGGCAAAAAGTCTGGAGGAGCTATTGCTTTTGGGGGTAGCCGTGACCAGCAGTCTGCTATTTCAAGATGTTTGAGTGGACACTTGAGATGCCTGAAATTTGACAACGGTACCAAGATTTTTCCCATTTGTGGAAAGTGCAAGACGGCACCATCCACCCCTGACAATCTCCTATCTTGTTTGGACTTGACTAGAAGTGACCTTTTGGAGTGTCCTTTCATCGTTTTGGACTTCCTCCAAATTTTTGGCTCATGGACTTGGTCTAGCCTATTGGCTAGATCATTTAGGATTAGAAACAACAACAACAACACATTTTATTTGTGGAACTTTAGGCATTTGAGACCTGGCGATACTGTCTATGTTCTACAAATTTCTGTTGTTCAATTTCTGCTATTTTTTACTATGTTTTTGGAATCTATGTTAAGTGTGTCCGGGGGAACTGTATTGTTGTCAATTAGTTATTTTAATTTTATTCATAATTTCACAGTTTTTGTTGGTGGTCGGTAATGTTTCTTTAACGGTTTATTAGTTTTTCACTTATATGACAGAAATGGGAATAGAATGATAGTTTTATAAAATAATTCATTTTCACCAAATAATATATATAAAAACAATATAAGCAATTGCTATAAACTAAATTTTTTACCAAGAAGAATTTTTTCAATAAATTAGTTTGCAAGTCCAACAAACACACTGTAAACAAAAGACAAATGTTTCTTAATCTAGAAAAATATAGTGTAACCCAAACAAAACTATACAATAACCTCTTCCCGCTCACCCACGATTCTGAAAATCGTTCTTTATCTTTAGATACCTCAAAAACCAACATATTCCTGAGATTTAAAAAATAATTACAGATTCTTTTTTTCTTTTGATGCCACTGATTTTCGGAAACTCTTCCGAGTAGTTTTTATAATGCGTTAATCAGTTTTCTAAATCCAGAATATAGGTTTTTTGGATGCTTTCAATTCTTAAATAAACACTTTTATGTTCAATAAATATGTTTTACAGATAAATATGATAAATTAACAACATTAACATTAGCATTAAAATTAAATTATATATTTTTTTATTTTTGCATGTATAAGTTCAGTTACGCAGCTGAAATTTTTTAATTGGAAATGTATAGTATCTTAATTGATATTCTGGATTGAGAAAATTGAGAAAATTTCACTGAGAAAAATGGCACTTTCAAATCTGAGTAAATCGATGTTTTTATTTTGTTATGAAACATTTTGTTTCAAATATGACGACCCAATGCTTTCAATTCTGAAATACCAGAAATACTCAGAATATTGAAACATGGACATACTCAAAACTGAGCACATAGAGGTCAGTTCATACTCATTTTTGAAACATGGACATATTAAAAAATGATTAAAATCAGTTCAAACTCATTTTTGAAACATGGAAATACTAAAAAATGAGCACATAGAAGTCAGTTCATACTCATTTTTGAAACATGGACACACTCATATATGAGCACATGATGTTTTATACTTGAATGTATGCACGTTTTCAGAAATGAGTATATACAAACTTGAGTAATTTTGATTCGGGGTCCTTTTGACTATGCGACATACTCAGATTTGAGTATTTCTTGCTCAATTTTGAAAATGTCGTTTTTAGAGTGTATGAAAACGATTTCAAAACTTAGTGGCAGCAAAAGAAACTTCGTTTTATAAATGTTTCTTTAAAACTCAAAAATACATTGGTTTCTGAGGTAACTAAATAAAAAAAAAATTTCAAAATAGTGGGTAATTTTTCGTTCGTGGTTATACTATAACTTCGTAGATTAAAAACATTTGTCTTTTTAACACTTTTCAATCTAGTTGAAAACTATTTATGACTTCGGTTTGTCGCCGCCTGTCCGTACTCTAACTCCCGTAAATATGCTTGGATTGCCCTGCAATTTTTATTTGTTATTGTCGTTATCTATAGCATGTTCCCTATTTCAACTGAAGTGTGTAGCACTTATAGTTTTTTTACAGGGACACTCAAAAGAATTCCGTTACATTACGGTCTATGGGGAAAAATCATTTGCGGTTTATTTTAATGATGTTACACAATTTCAAATACATTGTAATTGATATATATCACTAAAGTGCATTACAAGAAGCTTAATATGGAGTATGGTGTGCATAGCACTTATAGTTACTTTACAGGGACAGTCAAAATAATTCCGTTACATTACGTCTATGGAGAAAAATCGTCTGCGGTTTATTTAAATAATGTTTCACTATTTTAAACGCATTGAAATTTATATAAGGATCATTACAAGAGACTTACTACAGAATATTGTGTGTATAGCAGTCATCGTTCATTTACAGGGACACACAAAAGAATTCTCTACTGTCTGTTAACAATAATTCCTGGAAGTGTGTTTTAAGTTGCTGAACGCGATTTTAAATTTAACTCATTTTTTTGTCTATTACTTGGTGTGTATAAATTCTATATTTCATATACAGGGCAGCACAAAAGTTCGCAAACCCATTTCCGTTTATTGACAGAAACTCCAGAAGGAGAATTTTAAACTGTGCTACGCGTTTCCTAACTAAACTAAAATTTAGCATCCTATGTAGTATATATACAAATCTATAGATCCTATACTGGGCTGAATAAAAGTATTCGGATATTTTTCCAAATATTGTATATGTTGGAAATTTCTGAAATGATGTTTTTAAATATGTTATGCGTTTTCCAAATTGTTTACGTAGATGTTATCTTTCTGCTTATTAAACGGTAATGATTTGTAAAATTACTCTGGAAGCGTTGGAAAGTGTTACATAATCTATGCTTGACGCATGATTTTTCGTTCTTGTTTTACAATGCAGAAACTTACGAGAAATTTCTATCTAATCTGATTGTAAATAGGAATCCCAATAAAAGGCTTAGATGCGTTCGGACATTTTCGTTTAAGATTTAAAACTGTAACTCATATTTTTAGATATCTTTTACGTATGCCCCACAACTATTCCCAGTTGATTTTAAAATTAGGTATAAATATTTCTCAATTTATCTCACATTTGCTGAAAACGAAAGTATGATATAAGGTAAACAAAAACGAAAAATCATTTTTTTGAAAGATATATGATTTTGATAAGTTTTATTAGAAAACTTAGTTTATATTATCTTTCTAAACTATGTAACTAATAATTCTAAACAATGCCTGTTATTATTTTTCCTCAATTAATTTATAAAAACTTTTGTGCTTTTTGAAAATTAATGACGAGGAAGGAGGGGGTGGTATATATTTTTTACTGGCTACTAGAATCTGTTTCTGGCTACCAGATTTTATCAAATTTGTAAAGCCCTGGGTATAAATATTCCTCAATTTATCTCACCTTTGCTGAAAACGAAAGTATGATATAAGGTAAACAAGAACGAAAAAACATGCGTCAAACTTAGATTATGACACACTTTCCAACACATCCAGAAAACTGTAACAAAACTTCACCGTTAAATAAGGTGAAAGAAGATATGTTAGTAAACAGTTTAAACGTATAATACATTGAAAAATACAGTTTTCGAAATTACCTTCCATTGCCAAGAAGGTAGTCGAATTATTTTGTTCAGCCCTGTATATGATCAATAAGTTTGGATATATACTACACAGCATGATAAAATTGAGTTCAGTTAGAAAATTCATATTTAGAAATTTTCGCCAATCAATGGGAATGCACTCGAAATCTTTTGTACAGTCCTGTATATTATCTAAAGACCTTCTGTACAAACAATATATTAAGCTAGAAGGTAATAAATGTATTCAGGTAAAACACACATAAGGCAACTTAAAACTCACTTAAAGCAATTACCAACTGTAAACGATAATATATCTTGTCCTTTGCGTAGCCCTGTATATGAATTTGTGTATATTCCACAAGTATATTCTATAAGTCTACTAAATATAGTTTAGCAAGAAAATGCGTAACACAATTAAAAACTACCCTTAATCATTTCACTCCCATAGTTTGTAATACGAATTCCCTTGTACTGCCCTGTATATGTTAAAAAAATGTTTACACACCACGTACTATGAAAAAATTTAGTTAAACTTAAAACCGCAAAGTTGAAAATGCACTTATCCCACATAGACTATAATTATCGCATGTATACTCTAACCGATATCTTTCGTGTGTCCCTGTAAATGAACGATAAAGCAATGCACACCATACTTTTAAGCGAGCAATTTATAGTGCTCCTCAGTAACGCATATAATTGTGATTATGTTTGAAATAATGAAACATCATTAAATTACATTGCAAACGATTTTTCCCCGTAGAACAATGTGTAATAGTGCTTGACCCTGTAAATCAGTAATAAATGTTTTGCAACCCATATTCTACAAAAGCCTGTTTTAATGCGCTTCATAATTATATATCAATTTCATAATGTTTCAAATCGTGTAGCATTATCAAAATGCACTTGAAACGATTATTTCCCATAGACTGTATTGTAACGGAATACTTTTGACTGTCCTGTAAAAAATCTATAAGTGACTAAATCTAGACATTTAATTTTTTATAGGGAACATGCTGTAGTAAACGACAATAACATACAAAAATTTCAGGACAATCCGGGTATATTTACGCGAGTTAGAGCACGGTCGGACAGCCCGACGGCCAGACAAACTGAAGTCATAAACACTTTTCAACTAGGTTGGGAAGTGTTAAAAATATCTTATATAAATGAACTAGGAATTACGTTTTCGTAAATTGAGGAAGTATTAGATGAACAATATCATTTTATTCTTTTTGAAATTGAGGTACAAAGGCTGACTAATTAGTAAAACGAGCTGAAGTTTAATAAGCTGAAGTTTGAGATTGAAGTTTAAGATTAAGCTGAAGTTTACGTAGAATTAACGACTTGAATATTAAAATGAAGCTACGAAAAACTAAGAAAAAATAATTGCTAATAGTTAAAATTACACAAGAATGATATAAGACAAAAAATAATTTAAATTAACTAGGAATTAAGTTTTCATAAATTGAACAAGTATTAGGTGAACAATATCATTTTATTCTTTTGGAAATTGGTATACAAAGGTTGACTAATTACTAAATCGAGACACGTTTGTTTAAGATTACGTAATTAACGTCTAGAATACAAAAATGTAGCTACTTGAAACTAATTAAAAATAATTCCTAATAGTCCACTTTTAAAATAAAACTACACACAAATTTTGCATATATATTATTTTACTCATTAAAAAGTAATTATAAAAGCATCAGCTTTAAATAAAGCAAACTTGGAAATAGTAAATAAATTTACAATATTTGAATTATGAACGAATTATTTGAAAATTTTCAGACAGATATTTAGCTCAGTTTGATGGGTTACGATAAATAATTGAGTACCGAAAACTGAGTTTTGCTAAATTTAATATCCAAGATGAATTGATTCCTAAGTCTAATGAATTAATTAAATAAGTTTTATTAGGATGTTACAAAATAAATTAACTATTTTAGTATGAATAGTTAGTTGGAAGTTTTGGAAGTGAAACTAAAAGCATTTCTTTGAGTTTGGGATATATTTTGAATAATAAATACAAAAAATATTTAGGAATTTAAGATTCCTTTAAAGCACAGAATAGAAAGCAAATGATGGATTTACTGGGAATATAAGTAAATATTTTTGCTTCGAATCATAATCATGAAAAGTTGGTAATTTGGTTTCCTTTATTCAATTATTACTCATATTTTTACTCCAGTTTCCCCTATTTGATAATTACTCAAAAAATTAAATGTTACTCCATGTGACAGAACTCCTTTATTCGTTTGTGAATGAAAAAATTTCCAGATAAAATTTATTAGTAGATCTCCTTTTAAAATAAAAATGTTCAAAATGTCTTTTCAAGCTATTCTAGAAAAATTGGAAAACATCTTAGAGAAAAGACAATGATGCTACTTTAATCTTAAAATATACATACACAGCATACACTGCAAAAAAAAATTGGTGATTTTACTGCTTATTTAATGGTTTATTATTGTTAAATTTGCGGTTTTAAACTGGCACCCCAGCTGCCAGTATTATACTGTAAAAGCAACACTTTATTCTGCAGTGTACTGGATGTTCCAAAACTAATAGAATATAAATTTGACTGGCAAGTTTTCTCGGAAAATAACTTAACTGAAGTAATTAAACCCTTTGCGACGAACGCCTTGTATATAGTTTTTAATTTTTGAGTATCAATAATTCCGAATATTAACCATTTCTGTGGTTATAGGCAGGAGATTTTTGATTAAATAAAACAATAATTAATATTTGGAAATAGTGGTGGTGACAATTAAGGATTGTACGCATCCTACAAGGTACGTATAAGGGATATTCATTGCGATTGGGTTGAAACTTTAGCAGAAATTTTCTCACAGTAAAATAAATAAATAAATAAATAAATAAATAAACACACACACACACACACACACATATATATATATATTACAATATTACGCATATGTTTACAAAATGTTTTTATAAAATGTGAAAAATTACTACATAGATATAAAAATAATCATATATATTATTTCTGTTGTCAAAATAAAAAATTGCTGTTAATTAAAAATTAAATCGGCATTGTTTTCATAAATGAAATTAAAGGTTTTCCTCAATTTAGTGTTGCCACAAAAATAAAATACCGCATTATAGGATGCTCAACAATGATTATAAAAAAAATAAATAGTACGAAAAAGATAAAAGCACGGTTTCATTTTATATTTATGGTTAAAATGCAAAATTGAAATTGAAATGTTTAGAAGAAAAACACATCATCGATCGATCGAAGCAGTGTCATTTCACTTATAGAATAAAAGGTATGTGTTGTTATATTAGATTAAATTGTATTTTAAATGCAGTCAATTTTTTTTCTTTGTTTAATGCTTTTCAAGAAGCGGTCACCTTCTAATGTAGTTACAATACGATTGTTAATTATTGTCTGACGCGTGCCATTTGCTATCTTCAATCAGTTTTCAATGTAACTTTGATGGAATAATTGAGACGATATTCGGGCTTGACTAATGTTGATTGCATATATTTTTATCCTTAATTTTTCTTTAGACGTTTGAACCTGCATCTAAAAAATATTAGATACTGCTAAAAATTATTAGATTTCAGTGCAAAATCCTCGCACGTGTCCACTGGTTTTAAAAATAATTGTCATAAGCTTCAATACTACGCAGAGCGTTTTTTTGTCCTCAAAAAATCATTTTAGAAATCCATCAAACAGAAGATTACAACAATTTTCCACCTAATCCTTCCTTTGTACGTAGGAATTTTAATAAAAGATTTAAAGTTGTTCAAACTTGTATGCTCTAGGCTTAAAATGCTACTTAACATATTAAATATCTTTTAAGCATGTCTGAAAACTAATCCTATTTGCATTTAAAATTTTAAGATTTAAACCAGACAAAAAAATTTCTCAACTTATTCTCACACTTAGAGTAAATTAAAGAACGATATAAGACGCAAAATAATTTATTTAAATTAAGTAGGAATTAACCTTTCAGAATGTGAGGGAATACTACGTGAGCAACATCTAATTATTCCTTTGAAAAATGGAGTACAGAAATGACTAATTAGTGAAACGAGCTAACTTCATTTAAGATTACTTACTTAACGTATAGAATATTAAAAAAAAAGCTACTAAAAACTAATTAAACATAATTGCCAATAGACAAAAATTTTAAATAAAACTACACATATTATGCATATATATATATATAATTTTAACCATTCGAAAGTAATTATATTTTTGTATAAAACTAGTTGCTTTAAATAAAACAAACTTGGAAAAAATAAATGAGCTGAAATTTTTTGAAACATGAATGAATGATTCGGAAATTTCAGGGAGATATTTAGCTGAGTTTGATCGGTTATGATAAATAATATAGTGCTGAAAACTGAGTTCTGCAAAATTAATTTTGCAGATGAATTGATGTCTAACTCTAATGAATGAATTAATAAAAATTTATTGAGACGTTACAAAACAAACTAAGTATTTTAGTATGAATTGTTAGTTGAAAATTTTTGAAGTTAAAAGTACTTTTTCGGGTTTGGAACATATTTAAGAAAAAAAAAATATATATATAAATTTAATCAACTTTTTAAGCACAGAATAGAAAGTGAATGATAGATTTACTGTGTGTATAATTACATTTGTATCGATTCATGTTCACTAAAAGTTTGTAATTTACTTTCCCTTGTTTAATTATGAGTTGTATTTTTACTTCACTTTTATCTGATTGATAATTGCTTGAAAAATGGAATGTTATTCCATCAGAGAGAACTCGTTTTTCGTCTAAACATAAAACAAGTGGGTAAGTGTGATCGAAGATAGTACAAAGGGTTTCGTTTAATATTTCTTTCAAAACACTTTATCCTTTCTTTAATAAATCCAAATAAATTCCACTTTCCATAGAAAAGAAAACAAAAAGAGTTATGTGTTTATGAAGTAAAATTTTACCGGTCTTTTTTTCTCGTTTTTATTCGAAAATCTAAACTGGTCCGATAGTGGGTGAAGCCCGCTATTATATTCTGTCATAATAATTTATGTCATGTGGACTAAATGCTATATTTAAAAAAAAATCAATTTCAAGAAATTGATTAATGTTAAAAATGTTGTATAGAGATAAACGTGAGAATCTATACATGTTGTATAGAGACCTTCAAAATGTCAAATATGCCAATATTTCTATAATCGGGTTTTTATCATGATTCAATACGTTCCTCAAACTCAAATGACGTTATAATTACTTGCTGACGTCATATCTACTTGCTTTCTCTATTACTTATATTGATACTCTCTTTGTATTATTCTCAAACATTTGAAGAAGTCAGATAAACTTCCAATATGACGTCAGATTAATTTTCTTTTTAATTCTGTAATGATATCATATTAACCTGCTTTCTGTACTTACACATACTCATACTCCCTGTATTATTGAGAAATGTTTGGAATTTTCCGTTTTATTACCAAAAGGACGTCATATTAATCTTTTTGAATTGATGAAACTTTTTATTTCATTTTCATTTTTCTTGTGGAAATCTTTCAATAGAAAATTAATTATTGTAGAAAGAATTTTATTGTGGATTTTTAATTGTTGGCAACTGCTATAACGAAAAATGTTTAAATTTAATAGGAAAAGGCTGTTAGAATTTTGGTTTTTTATCTCTCTATATTAAAATAATACGATTTCTTTAAATTTTATGACTTTCAACTTCATAGTAGGTATTCCGTTATAAGTACACAAAATTCCAAGTCTGTACGTTACATAGTTTCTGAGAAAGGGCTCTGTGACGGACAGACAACGTAGCAGGACCAATATGGTTTCGTGAGATGAACGAAACCCTAAAAAATGACCAAATAAAATGTACTAGTATTTGTACTCTTAAAATACTTTTTTTAAAAATGATTTTCAAGGTATTCTTCAAAATAAGAAAAACCTTAGAGAAAGGACAATGGTGATGCTCCGATTTTAAAATACACATGCACATACACAAAGCGTACTTACTGGATGTTCTAAAACTACTGGAATAAAATTTAACTGGATGCAGAATTCAAATAAACAAACAACCTTTATCGGACAATAATTTAAATGCAGTGTTAACGCAGTGTTAGGCGCTCTTTGCGACGAGACAAGAACAATTTATACAATTGTTAATTTTTGAATACCAATAATTGCGAATATTAATCTTTACCGTGGTTATTGACAGGAACTTTTTGATTAAATAAAGCAATAATTATTATTCGGAAAAAGTGGTAATAACAATTAAGCACGGCATTTAAAAGAGATTCTCTTTGCGATAAGGCTTAAACTTTAACAGAAATTTTCTCATCGTAAAATAAAAGAAATATCTATTTTACAATATTATTTGTGTTTGCCAAATGTTTTTACACAATATATTTATGTGAGCTATTACTATATAAATATGAAAACAATAGTAAAAATAATTTCCAGAAGCTTTAATACTATGCAGAAAGCTTTTTGTCTTAAAAAAAACACTTTTACAAATTCAACAGACAGAAGATTGCGACAATGTTTCATCTAATCCTTCACTTGTAAGTAGGAATTTTAATAAAAGGCTTAAAGTTTATCAATCTTCTATTCGAAAGTAGTGGTAGTAACAATTAATGATTGTACACACCCTGCATGGCACGTATAAGGGATTCTCGTTGCGATAAGGTTAAAACTTCAACAGGAATTTTATCACCGTATAAAGGAGAAATACTATATATTTTACAATATTATTTATATGTTTGCCAAATGTTTTTAAATAATAAATTTTTGTGAGCTACTATTATATAGATATAAAAAAAATCTTCAAAATAATTGGCTGAAGTTTGCTATGCCGAAAGTTTTTTGTCTTCCAAAAATAATTTTACAAAATCAACGGACAGAAGATTGCGACAATGTTTCGCTTAACCATTCATTTGTAAGTAGGAATTTTAATAAAAAGTTTAAAGTTGTTCAAATTTTTGTGAGCTACTATTATATAGATATAAAAAAAAATCTTAAAAATAATTGGCTGAAGTTTGCTATGCCGAAAGTTTTTTGACTTCCAAAATAATTTTACAAAATCAACGGACAGAAGATTGCGACAATGTTTCGCTTAACCATTCATTTGTAAGTAGGAATTTTAATAAAAAGTTTAAAGTTGCTCAAATTTTTGTGAGCTACTATTATATAGATATAAAAAAAAATCTTTAAAATAATTGGCTGAAGTTTGCTATGCCGAAAGTTTTTTGTCTTCCAAAAATAATTTTACAAAATCAACGGACAGAAGATTGCGACAATGTTTCCCTTAACCATTCATTTGTAAGTAGGAATTTTGATAAAAAGTTTAAAGTTGCTCAAATTTTTGTGAGCTACTATTATATAGATATAAAAAAAAAAATCTTAAAAATAATTGGCTGAAGTTTGCTATGCCGAAAGTTTTTTGTCTTCCAAAAATAATTTTACAAAATCAACGGACAGAAGATTGCAACAATGTTTCGCTTAACCATTCATTTGTAAGTAGGAATTTTAATAAAAAGTTTAAAGTTGCTCAAATTTTTGTGAGCTACTATTATATAGATATAAAAAAAATCTTAAAAATAATTGGCTGAAGTTTGCTATGCCGAAAGTTTTTTGTCTTCCAAAAATAATTTTACAAAATCAACGGACAGAAGATTGCGACAATGTTTCGCTTAACCATTCATTTGTAAGTAGGAATTTTAATAAAAAGTTTAAAGTTGCTCAAATTTTATGCCGTAGTCTAAAAATGCTACATAAAATATTAGCTATATTTTAAACACGTCTCAAAATTAATCCTATTTGCATATACAATTATAAGATTTAAACGGAGTATAAAAATTCCTCAATTTATCCCCAGTTATAGTAAACGAAATAACGATATAAGGCGCAAAATAAATTATTTAAATTAAATAGAAATTAAGCTTTCAAAATGTGAGGGAATAATACGAGAAAAAGATTCTTATTATTCCTTAGGAAAATGGGGTACACAACTGACTAATTAGTGAAGCGAGCTAGCTTCATTTAAGTTTATTTACTTAAATTATAAAATAGTAATACAAAGCTACTAAAAACAATTAAAAAAATTGCTAATAATTAAAAATTTTAAACCACACACAAATGTGTGACATACATTATTTTACCCTTTCAAAAGTAATTATAAAACAAGCTTGGAAATAGTAAATGAGCTTAATGTTTTTGAAATATGAATAAATGATTTTGAAATTTCATGGAGAATTTAGCTGAGTTTGATCAGTTACGATAAATAATTTATAACTGAAAGCTAAATTTTGCAAAATTAATTTATGTGATAAATGTATTCCTAAGTCTAATGAAATAATTAATCGAATTTTATTGGGATGTTACAAAATAAATTAAGTATTTTAGTATGAATAGTTAGTTGGAAGTTTTGGAAGTTAAAATAAAAGCATTTTTTCGTGTTTGAGACATATTTAAAAAAAAATGATGTATAAATTTAATCAACTTTTTAAGCACAGAATAGAAAGTGAATGATAGATTTACTGTGTGTATAATTATATTTGTATCGATTCATGTTCACGAAAAGTTTGTAATTTAGTTTCCGTTGTCCAATTATTAGTTATTCGTTTATCGGTTTAATAATTACTACCAAAAAAAAATATTCCGTGTGACAGAACTTATTTATTCATTTATAAATGAAAGAAATTACCAAATAAACTTTATTAGTAGATCTACTGTTAAAATATTTTTTTTTCATAACGTTCTTCAAGGTTTTCGGGAAAAATTGGAAAACGCCGTACTAAAAACACAGTGATGATGTTTAAATTTTTAAATACACTTACACGGACAACCAATCATACTGGATGTTCTAAAACAACTGGAATAAAATTTAACTGTTGGCAAAACTCAAATAAACAACAACAACAAAAAATTATCGGACAATAATTTAACCTGAATCAGATGCATCATTTATTAAAATTAATAAATGTACAAAATATATAATCATAATTAAATTTTTTATCGTTTATTAAAATGGGAAGTGGAAGCATATAATCATATAAATATAATTTATTTGCTTTATTAACATATGAAAAAAAATGTGTATGTTTCATTTAAACTAAAAAGAACGAGATTTATTTAGGTAAAATAAACTTTTGTTTAAGAAATGTTTTTTTAATCTCGGAAATTTATTGGTTTCTGAGGTTTTTGAAGATAAAGAAAGATTTTACGGAATCGTTGGTAACTCGGAAGAAGTTATATTATGTTTTCATAAACCTTATAACGAGAAGATGTATATTAAGAAACTTTTCGAGTTTTGACGAAAAGCTATTCTCATTTCCGTAACCATTGTTGCAACTTGAAGACTTGAAATCTTATTGTTGCCATCATTACTAATATTCGACGACAATCGCGGAAATGGATTGATTACGAAGAATTAGCCTTAAAAAAAGAAAAAAAATAGAAACAATACTTACTTTAAGTCAGGTAATACAGACTACAAAAAAAAAAAAAAAAAAAAAAAATACTTGGATGCCAGTTTGACTATCTGACTCACCATCATTACCAATTTTGGAAGAAATTTCTGCAATTAAATCCATAGTCAACTGTTGCATTTTACCAAGTATAATTTTGCGCGAATTGAAATATATTTTAGAAACCACTTTTTTTTGTTTGTGTTTATGGAAAACATTTAATATTACCATCATATATGTTTAAATGGAAAAAATAATTATTTTGAAATAGCAATGAAAAATAAAAATTTTAATTTTATTTTTAGTTCCCATTAATTATACATTTACATGCTAATATCCTGGCATAAATTGACAAAATAAAATAAAATAAAATAAAAGATAACAATAAAACTATAACCTAAAATAACAGTCAATGAATAAAAGAAATCTGCAATTGCTTCCATGTCAATGTACGTCACTATGAGATCATATTAAATATAGATATAGATTGTTACTGGCCGATGAATGCATAAAACATGCGTAAAAACATATTTATCATCATCTAACACATTATTTGCGGAAATTGTCCCAAAGTAAAAATTAAGGAAATCAACTGTTTACCTGATGGCCCAACATGGAGTAAGCTTAAACATCCATGAAATTTTTTTCTGCTGAAAGTTAGTTTATTTTAAAAACAGTTAATGTAAAAAATAAAAAATAAATATTTAAATAAAAAATAAATAAAATAAAATAAATACTTTTTTTTCACATTTTCTGAATTTATATAGTGTGTAGAATAAGCCCCTAAAATGGTTAGGGGAAATTCGAAATATTTAAGAAGTTATAGTCAAAACGAGTGCTCACCGCCTGAAAAACTGATATACGGCGGGACACAGCTGCACTTGTGCTGCATTCTTTGCTCCGTAGATATAAGTTCAGGAATAGCGTACTGACTGTTAAGTTTCAAAATATAACCGTTAACTAAAGCTTTATGCTCTTTTTATTTAGTAAAACCTTAATCTCGGTTTTCTTGAAACGACATTTTCGGCGCGCCGTGTAAAGTAGCGTTTAAATGAATCCACCAATGAACTTTTTTTTTTCTTTTTAGAAATTAAAGGTTATTTATTTTGAAAGGCCATGAATCTATAATATATAATAATAATAATAATAATAATTTTTGAGCCACGTTGAAGTTAGAGAAAAAAGGGCGAAAACAATAACACTCTTTTTTAATACTACTACCATTTTACCAAATTTCGTTCAATTTCACTAAAAAAAGGTTCACAGTCTCCAAAATTCGATATGTTTTCTGAAAAATTTGATTTTGTTTGTTTCAGATGATTATGACAAACTGTGCGCTACACAGTGCAGGGTGATGCTCTCACAGCATACCCATATGCAACTGACAATAATTCCATCAATTATAATAATTATTGTATAATAAAAATATTTTTTTTTATACTAAAAACTATCCATAATAAGTGGGTAAATTCAGTTTTTGTATACACAGCGAAGGGTGATGCGCGCATAGAATACCCATATGCAACTGACAATATCTCTATCAATTTTAAGGATTGGTATATAATAAAAAAAATTTAATAATAAAAACAATCCCTAATAAGTGGGCAATTTCAGCTGTTGTATACACAACAAAGGGTGATGTGCGCACAGCATACCCATATGCAACTGACAATATCTCCATCAGTTTTAATAATTATTGTATAATAAACATATTTTTATAGTAAAAACTATGAATAATAAATAAGTAAATTAAGTTTTTGTGCTACTTTATTCTTTATAAGTCCACCCCCAAAAAATAAATAAATAAATAAAATAAATAAATAAATAAAAAAATAAAAAAATCATGAGGTTGACCCACTTTTCGGCCCTCCCCCTTCTTAAAACCACTAACTTTTAAATGCTACTAAACGCCAATTCCGAGGTAAACTCTAAAATTTTTAATTCAAAAGATAATAAAATTTGTCACCTGCTGTAAATAATAATAAAAGATGAAAATATTGTTATGTATTAAATTAGCTGGGAATTTAATCAAAACTATCAAAATTTGAGGAAATAAAAGCTAGTTTTATGCAGTTGTTATTTTCCTGAAAATAAAGCACAAATACCGTCTAATTAGCCAAACGCACCAAATTTACATAAACTGCCAGGTATTATATTTTTTACTTTTGAAAAATTAGCTTGATTAAAGTTAACAATCAAGCGCTTTAAAATATCTCACAGTGGTTTAAAAAACCATATTCTTGATATTGTTTTAATTTATAGAATTTTATATATTTAAAAACAATTACAAAAATGTACGCATTTAATTAACAAAATAATAAAAAAATGTTAATGAACTAAAAAGCTTTAAATATAAATCAGACGACTAGAAAAATTAGCAGATATTTTGAAGAACTTTTTATCCACCTTAGGGGATTTTGATTAATAATTTAGTGTTGAGAGTTGAATTTAGAATAATTACTTTCTGAAATAACTTGAGTTCTGTTTCTACTGACTCAATAAATCAAAATTTAGTGAAAATTACAAAAGTATTTTTATTTGAATTGTTAGTTAAAACGATATAATAGCTAGCATGATATTGAGTGTTCGAAATCTTTTAAACGATAAATTATAAGAATATAAAATTGTGTTGACTTCCCTTTAAGCAAATTGTTAGAATATTTAATAATTGAATCTCTTCTGTTAAAATTTATAGATAAAATATGTAAAAAAATTAATCATAATCAATATAAAATTAATGAAAATTTGGTACTTTTCGGTTAGCCGGGCGCCAGCAATTCATGAACATGCATATATACACACATACACATATACACATATATCTACACATGTACATATATATACATACACATATATATACACTTATATGTATGAATATATATATATATATATATATATGTATATACATATATATTTATATATGTACATATATCACTGGCGCCCGGCTAACCGAAAAGTACCGAAAATTTTGGGGTCTAGCGTAAATAACTCCTTAATGACGAATATTTTATTTATAAATGAACGCTTGGTTGAATTTTCGAGATACTTTTTGTCACTAACATTAATTTCAATCAAAGGATTCAATCTAAAAATCTGCAAATAGATAAAGTCTTATAACATACCATTTTGTTGTAAAATTACAAAACTTTTAAGTACAAAATTTCTGAGTAATCTCTAGCTTTTCGGCTTAAACACGAAATATAAATATTCGTCTATTCTAAAGTATAATGATAAACAAGAGGGAAAATTGTATTAAATTACTTGAAAATTTAAGGTTTCAAAATGTGAGGAAATAAAAGCTTAGTGATATGCAATTGTTCTTTTTTAGAAAATAAAGCACAAAGTCTTGTCTAATTAGTAAAACGAGGAAGTATTTGTTATAATTTAGAATTAATGTTAATTTCTTTTGAAAAAAAAAATGCTTTGAGCATTTCTTTTCAAGCAATGCTTTTTCAAAGCATTGCTTTTGCCTTGATATGAATTAACAATTAAATGCTTTAAAATATATCTTATTAGCTTAAATAAGCTGCCATTTTTTTCAATTCTTTTAAATTGTAGAACTGTATATATTTAAATATAATGGTCAAAATATTTGCATTTAATTATCAAAATACTGAAAATGTTAATGAAATATAAAGATTTGAAGTACGAATGAGAAGACATTAAAAGTTGGGGCAGATAATTTGAAGAGCATAGATTTTCTGACTAATATTTTAGTGCTGAGAACTGAATTCTGAATAATTACTTTCTGAAATCACTTGAATTCGATTTTCATTGACTAAACTTGTCAAAATTTAATGAAATATCAAAAGTGTTTAGATATTTAAATTTGAATAGTTAGTTCAAAATATAGTGTAAAATAGCAAGTATGATTTTGAGTTTGTGATATATTTTCAAAAATTAATGTTCAGAACATGAATATTCTATTTAAAAGACTAGTCTGAAATAAATTGTTGCCGCATTTTAAATCTCCTCTGTACCTATTGAAAGATAAAATGTGAAAAAGGCCAATGAATATATATAAAAAAATTCATAAAATTTTTAACATCAACCATAAATAAGCGTTTATTAACAAAAGAAAAAGAAAAATATTATTCTACTTAAAAATAGGGACTTGGTTGAATGTATATGTATAGTTTCCTTCAAAAATATCATTTTCATCCAAAGCCTTAAAAATCTGTTACATTAATTTTTATGACACAATATTCTGTTGAAAATTTACAAATTTATTAACTATCTAAACACAATTCCAATGCAAACTTTAATTTTTCTTGTTTCAAATGGGAAAAAAAATTCTTCATCTACTCTAACAAAAAATAATGAACGATGAAAAAAAAAAAAAAAAAAAAAAAAAAAACCTAAAATAAATTAAATGGGAATTGAAGCTGTCAAAATTTGAGGAAATAAAAACTTAGTAATGAGCATTTGTTCTTTTCTGGAAAAATTAATCTCAAATACTATTTAATTAACAAAACGAGGCAGAAATTCCAAGATCTGAGATATTATTTTTATTTCATTTGTAAAATAACAATTATTAGAGTTAATAATCATACGCATTAAAATATCTCAAATATGCTAAAGAAACTGCCTTTTTTGCCATTTTTTTTAAACTGTAGAACTTTATATATTTAAAAATAAATAAAACTGAAGTCACCTTTTTTTGTTGTTGCCAGAATTCAATTTGGCGCCAAAGTATAGTATTTTGGGGTTAATTTGATCTTATGATTAAACTTCCGTTATCAGATTCATAGCCAAATGACAGTTTTAGAACATGTAATATGACGCAAAAGTGTTTTAGTAGTATTCTTTTAGTAGTCTTTAGTAGTTTTCACAACCATTTTAAATGACATTATCGTCAATATGACAACGCCTGAAAAAGTACCTATTTATGGCAGATTAACGTTAGAAAACAAAACGAACAAACGAAAAAAAGCTTTTAATTTACTTTGGAAAATTATTTTGCAACTGTGGCAACTCGTCTGTCACTATACACAATACATTATTGTAGCAAACACATTTTCACTTTTGAAATACGGTGAAAGCCCCAGTTATTGACACCTAACCAGTAACTGACACTTCAGCAGACATCTAACTCAAATAAGCATTTTCTTGTAAAATTCTGAAAAGTAATGTCATCTAGTGGTAACTTATTTATCTTAACTGTTATAACTTATTTTTCAGCTATTGGTTTTTCAAAAAATGGATGGTGTCAGTTACTGGAGATATTGACCATATTTATGACACAAATTAATTTTTAGTAATAAAAAGTATAATTTTTCAAAATTTTGTCAACAATAATTTTTAAATATATCTTTACTATACTTTCAAAAACAAAGATAAGTATAAAATAGATTTAAAACTTTGTAATAGTGATTTGAACAAGAAAAAATCCTTTAAGAGTCAGTTATTTAAAATCCATAAAAAACACTAAATTGAGTTACAGTTGAAAAAAAAAAATCATTTGAACGTACACCCCCCCCCCCCACCTATAACTTATGCAAAAATTATAATTATGTGATGTTTAGAATTGATATAAGAACAATAGAGACAGCTGATTGTTGTCACCATTGTTATAGATTTCTTACCACCGATTTTTGGCAGTCGTTCGAAAGGGAACTACGATCTTTTGGAGACGACAGAAAGGTGCGTAATAAAAGAAATAGGACTAAAAACATTCACGTTTAGCTTCTTAAATTGTTAATAAACTACTATAAAACTTTCAAATATGAATGAAAGGACTAGAAAAAATCAAGCAGATATATAATAAGAACAATGTTGTTCATTTTGATAGATTCTGATTAAAAATTTAAGTGCTGAGTAATAATTATTTTCTGAAATTACTCGAATCCGATTTGAATGATTTCACTAATCTAAATTTAATGGAAATGACAAAAAAGTTAAAGCATTTTAATTTTAATAGTCAATTTAAAATTGTGATTTATTTAAATAGTAAGTATGATATTTAATTTACGAAATCTTTAAAAATAATAATAACATTCAGAATAAGAATTTTTTCATTTGGAAATGTACCTATGGAGAACATTCTTGCAATATTTTAAGATGGAATCCCTTTTTTAAAGAGATAACGATTGAATTTATAAATGACCGGATACAATAAAAGTGAATTTATTTTTTTAAAATAAAATGCAAAAAGCGTTTAATTATATCAAATCGAGCCTGCTTTTCTTAAGATTTTTAAAGATAAGTTTATTTATTTTAAAAAATAACTTTTATTTGAAATAAGAAATAAACGGTTTAATGGACTATAAAGGTTTGAAGTATGAGGAAGAAGACTGTGAATGCTCAGGCATATATTTTGAAGAGCGTCTCTATCCACTTTGGTGAATTCTGATTAATAATTTAATTCTGAGAACAGAATTCCGAATAATAACTCTCTGAAATCACTTGAGTATGATTTTCAATCCCTCAATTAATCAAAATTTAATCCTAATGTCAAAAGAATTAAAGTATTAAAAAAGAGTATTAAAAAAGAATTAAAGCATTAAAGTATTAAAATTGTGATATTTAAACAATAAGTATGAAATTCAATTAGCGAAATCTTAAATAATAATAATAATAATATTCAAAATAAGAAATTTTTCATTTGGATATGTACCTATGGAGAATATTTTAAGATGGAATCGATTCTTTAAAGAGATAACGATTGAATTTTTAAATGACCGAATATAATAAAAGTGAATTTATTTTATTTTTAAATAAATAAAATGAAAAAGCCGTTTAATTGTCAACACGAGCCTACTTTTCTTAAATTTTTTAAAAATAAGTTTGTTTATTTTTAAAATAACCTTGATTTGAAATAAGAAATAAACGGTTTAATGGACTATAAAGGTTTGAAATATGAACGAGAGGACTGTGAAAGCTCAGCCGTATGTTTTGAAGAGCGTCTCTATTCACTTTGGTGAATTCTGATTAATAATTATCCTGAGAACAGAATTCGGAATAATAACTTTCTGAAATCACTTGAGTACGATTTTCGATGCCTCAATTAATCAAAATTTAATCAAAATGTCAAAAGAATTAAAGTATTTTAATTTGAATAGTTCGTTCAAAATTCCAATAGTTAGACTGGGAATAATGATACTGAGTTTGAGATAGATTTTCGAAAATAGATATTCGGAATATGAAATTTTTTATTGAATATACACGTCAGAAGTAAATTGCTGGTAAATTAAAGATGGATTTTTTTTTGTTAAGATTTAATAATAAAATGTTCAAAAGGACAATCATAATCAAAGTAAATTTCATTTGAAATTTAATATCTGGTATAATTAACTCCTTATTTAAAAAACGATTATTTTATTTAAAAATAGAAACTTGATGGAAATTTGAACACAATTTTGATCAAATATGTCAATTTACAGGTAATTGAAAAATTTCAAAACTTTAAGTATCTAAACGCAAATCCCAGATTTCATCATTATTATTTTGCTTTAAAAATATATAATAATTATAATAACAAATATAAAAATAAATAAGAAAAATCCCAAGTGGTTAAAAAAAAATTGTGTATTGAATTATCCGGAAGATTAAGTTTTTAAGATGTGAGGAAATAAAAGCTTGCTAGTCTGAAATTATACTTAAAAAAAAAATAAAGCAAAAAGACTGACTAATTAGTAAAACGAATAGGTTTCTCTTAAGAACTCGAAAATTTAGTTTATTACTTTTGAAAACCAAGCTTGATTAATGTAATCAGATGCTTTACGATAGGTTTAAAGAAACTATCATTTATATATATATATATATATATATATATATATATATATAATTTGCTCCCATTTAATTAATAAACACTCAGAATGTTAAGGAACTGTAAAATTTGAAAATGTGAATAAGAGAAGAGAACTGGAAAAGTTCAGGCAGATATATATATATATATATATATATATATATATATATATATATAGATATAGATATATATATGAGCCAAATTAAAATAGCAAGACAATAGCTTATATGCGATAAGCGCTACAGCCGCCATTAACCACACAAATTATATATAGACCTTTTTCACTATATGCAAGCATTTTTACCAGAACCAGAATTCCACACAATATTTAAACATTACTTAACAAGTAAAAAAAAAACCCCCCACAAAACCCCCACAAAAAAAACCCACACACATAAAAAAAACCCAAACCCCCCCCCACACACACAACCCCCCCCCCACACACACTCACACACAAAAAAACAAAACAAAACAAAAAAAAATATATCTCTCTCTTTATATATATATATATATATATATATATATATATAATTTGCTGTCATTTAATTAATAAACACTCAGAATGTTAAGGAACTGTAAAATTTGAAAATGTTAATAAGAGAACTGGGGAAGTTCAGGCAGATATTTTGAAGAACGATGTTATTCACTTTAATGTATTCTGATTAATATTTTGCTGTTAATAATTAATTTACTGCTGAGAGTTGCATTTTGTATAATTATTTTCTAAAAACATTTTCCTCTGATTGACAATCACTCAATTAATCGAAATTTAATGAAATTGACAAAAAAGTTAATGTATTTTAATTTTAAAAATTAGTTTAAAACAATTAAAAAGTAAGTAATATAGCGCGTTTGCGATATTTTGTACACTGTTAAAAATTTATAGCAAACTGTCCAGTCATTTGGCAGTTTTTACACAAAACTGTTAAATAACCATAATTTAACTCCATTCTGACCATAATATGGGCAATAACATGGTCATAATAGAGATAAATTACGGTTACGTAAGCGGTACGGTAACGGTCGAATGACTGCTCAGTTTGCTTGCTGCAAATGTTTAACAATGTACCAAATAAATACTTAGAATATGAAATTGGTGTTCAAAATATACATCTGAAGTAAATTGTTTGAATATTTCATGGTGAAAACTCTCTCCCTCTCTCTTTTCTCTTCAGATTAAAGATATAAGGTTGAAAAGGGCAATCATAATAATAATAATAATAATAATACTAATAATAATAAAAATTAACTTGCATCATCGGTAACATATTTTATATAAATTAAAGTGTAATTATTGCTTAAAGTGATAAAAGCATAACACGAAATGTTAAAAAATACCTTTTAATATAGATTACATATGTTTCCTTCGCTCTAACGGCGACATCTTTAGATCAAAATGGTAAATAAAATATTCTCATGAAGTTTTTGAAAACGGTAAACATAAACCACGAGATCACATGTCCAATGCAAGCAGGTGCTTCAATTGGTCAAACTGGAAAGCGTGAAAATTATTATTTATTTTTATTTTTATTGCTTTTTAAATCTGTAAAGCATCGCGTGAGAAATTTTAGGTATATTTAGGTAATTTTAAGAAATCGGAAATTATGTTTATTTCTTTTGAAAATTAATAGTTTTACTTACCCATCATACGAAGTATAGGGTCTTGTAATCGTTTTGAAAATCGAATTTGTTCTTGATGGATTTACACGCTTCACACACTGGAGATTCCGAAAAACATATTTTTAGAAAAACATTTCTGCCGTCCGTATGTCTGTGTGTGTGTCTGTAAACGCTCTATCTCCCGAACAAATTGAGATAGAGACTTGAAATTCGGTATGTACTTTGTATGTAATAATGGGGAGAAGTTTATTGAATTTCAGTAACCTCAATTATCCGAAACAATTTTTTTCGGACTCTCGAAATATTCGTTCAGATAAAAAATATATAAATATTTTTCGAAATTGTTTATTTTAAGGACTGAATATAAAAGACAATAAAGAAACCATAAATTTTGCATAAAGAATGAAGTCAATCGGATAATTAGTTCCCGAAATATTTGTAATCCTATTTTCCACCCTGATTTCGATTTTTTATGGCCCTGTATTTCATTCAAATTTCAATTCAAAGATATATTTTAATTGGAAATGAGACACTTAATTCGACGCAGTAAACCGTTAGTTAGTATTATTATCAATTTTGGAGTTATAAGGATATTTCTTTTACGCAATTCAGTAATAGAGCATTTAAAGTTTATGACGTGATCAAGCCATGATTTTATTCGAATTGCAATGCATTTTATAAATAGTTTACACATGTTTTATTTTCGTATTTTATATAATGCATATCCACGATAGGTAAGTATTACAGTGGCCGCCAACGACTAGTTTAGAGTTAACAATAGTATGCTTTAAAATTTTATTGTGATCTTTCGAAATAGATTAAAGAAACCACCTCTCTTGCTTTCCTTTTAAATTGGAGAATTTTATATATTTAAAAATATTTATAAAAGTATTCGCAATTAATTAACAAAGCATTTAAATTGTTAATGAACTGTAAAGCCTTGAAATATGAATGAGAAGACTGCAAGAATTGAGGAACATATTTTGAAGAGCAATGCTTTCCAGTCTGATTAGTTTTGATTAATAATTTAGTGCTGAGATGAAATTTTCGAATAATATATTTCTGAAATCACTTTAATCCGATTTTCAATGACCCATTTAATCGAAATTTAATAGAAATAGTGAAATAGTTAAGATATTTTAATTTTCATAGTTAGTTTTAAATTATAATAGTTAAACAATATGTAGGATATTGAATTTGCGATATGTTTAAAAAAAATGTTCAGAATATGAAATGTATGTTGAAAGTAATCGATCAAATTAAACTGCTGGAATATTTTAAGATTAAGGTTTTTCTTTTAACATTTAATGTTGGGATGATGAAAGGCCTGTCACAATAAATGTAGAATTTATTAGAATTTTTAACGTCGAGCATAAATTAGTATTTATTTAACGATGATTAATTAATACTAAAAAAGCTTGATCGAAATTTCTATATAGTTCACGTCGAAAACTTCAAGTTAATCAGGGTCTTAAAAATATGCAAGTCTTTTTATTACATACTTGTCTGTTAAAAAATTATGAATCTCTAAATGGTACTTATTTCCCAAATGAATTTAATTTTTTATGCTTTAAAATATAATAATTTTTTTTTTACCTGTCATAAATTTAAGAATGATACAAAATAAAAATCTACATATTAAATTACCTCAAAATTTAAGCATTCAAAAATTGAGGAAATAAATGCTTAGTATCATGCGATTTTCCTTTTTAAGAGAATGAAGCACATAATTAGCAATTTTCTTAAGATCTAAGAAAATGAAATTAATTTCTTTTGAAAAACAACCTTAATTAGAATTAAAATCAAATGCTGTGAAACAATCTCACAATGTTTTAATCCTTATTGCTCCGATGGTACTTTTTAAAGTACGAATATAATTTTATTATTATAAAAATTATTTGATTTCCCAAGTAGCACAAAATGGTTCCTTAATTGTTGGCAAATTGTTCTCCGACGTTGGTCCAGTGTAAGAAATTTCCGCCATGCCTTACTATTGGACAACGAACTATTTACCAACAAAAGCTCAACAGTGGTTCAACCGTTAGCTGCTCATAATTATATTAAAATACAGATTCAACCAAGCAGGGGAGCCTACCATACGGCTTGATCTCTACAAGCCCTGCTCGGCAAGTTTATTTAAAATAAATAAAAATGAGGTTTAGGCTATTAGGTTTTAACATAGTATAATACATTTCCTTTTTTTTGGATATTGTGCATAAATTGGATGTAAAAGTTTTTATAGTCCATAAACTGGATGTAAAAGTTTTTATAGTCCATAAATTGGATGTAAAAGTTTCCAGGTAAGTAGTCCAGATAAGGCCCAGCTAATCCTCTGGGTCCACATACGGGAGAGTGCTTTGTAAAATGTACCAAATTAGAGGGGCCTCTGTATCCTACCATTTTCCAAAACTGGCATTCCAAACCCTACCACTTCGAATGATGGAGGAATAGTGCTTCTTGGGTTATCTATTACCAACACTATGCTTTAGGATTATTGGTTTATACTTCACTCTATCATAGATAGATAGAAATAGTAATTCTGCTAATCTGAAAATGTTTGAGAAGGATATTTTCTCTCCTTTGTATCTATTTCATTCTATTTTCAATCTTGCAATGAGATGTGCGATATTAGGTTTCTGCTGTGAAACATCTGAACATTTATAGATAAGTCCATTGCATTATATTTTTCATATTTTAAAATTTGAGAAATAATATTATTTGATAAATAAAAAAATAAAGTCATTTTATTTCATTTTTAATATTTTGTTAAGTGGTTCTTTTAAGTACCGTCGGGGACTACGAGGCAATATTTGCTTTGCAGTTTAGAATGTAAGATCAACACAGGCCTACAATTTAATTTGTTTTTTCAAAATAAAGATGTTTCTGATGTAAATTTTATGTCCATTTTGGGCAAAATACTCAAAATCTTTCATCAATCACAGCTTTGACACAAATCGAAAATTTTTTTCCTGATTGGTAACGTATAAATTTAGTCATGAAAACATCAGGATTTTTAAATGATAAGTTATGAATTTTGTCATAAAGACACCAGACACTAATAAATAAACTGATACTGGTTTCTGAATTATAAACAGAGGCAAGCAGCGTACAAGGCAAAAAAGGAGGAAGAGTAATAGACATGTCTTTTCAATAGGAAGACAATTTATTGTAATGGTGTTTAACTTTTCTGCAAATGGAACTAATTAATAAAAAGTAAGATGCAGATTATTGTAAGCGTTTTTTTAAATATACGTATACATATACATATATTTTCGATTAGATGTATGAACTAACAAATATCAATATTACAAAAAGCAGGTATACGAGTATATAAACTATTAAAAAAATAAAATGGGAGTCTGGAGTTATTTAGCCTTTCCCTCTACAAAAGAAAATGAAGCTGGCCGGTCAATTTGCGTAATTAAATTAATCTTTTGGAGTTTATAATTTATTAAATATGCTTTTATATTCTTTATTGTTTTAAGATTTTACAGTAGAGATACCTTTACATCCTTTACATGCCTTTTAAAAGTTTGATATTTTTGAGTTTATACATCTGTTCAGAAATATTATATATTGATTTTTTTGGGAGCGTATTTAAGCGCTTGAGAATGCACTATTTTTCAATATAATATTGAATATATTCCTTATTTATTTTTCTGGATATTCATACTTACTTTGTCAGAAAGCCTTGGGAGATATTGAGGGAAAATTGGACCTTTTTTAACTCAGCTAATCGAAAAATACTAGAAACATCTGAAGTGACACAGAATAAAATATTTTATTTTTATTATTATTAATATTTTTGCTGGCCTGTGATAACTGTTGGATAATTATAAAATCTTATTTGATGTGCAATGCGTTTTTATGTTTAAACTAAAAGAAAATAGATACATTTATGTTTTAATAAATGCTATATAAAAGTGCAATGAAATGTTGTTGAGTTTTCTTGTTTTCAAAGTTGTGAAATATTTTCGTATATATTGAACCAACGGTACTTAAAAGTACCGTTTTAGTTGTTTAGCTCCATTTAACCAATTGCTTTTTATTTAATTTTATTATTGTATGGCTCTTCTAATCTGCTTTTATAACGTAAAAGAAAATCGAGGATATATATTTAAATTTATAATTTGTAGCGTAAAGGGTTAATGAAACCACCTTCTGCTCTTCTTTTTGATCCGGAAATTTATATGTTTAAGAATACTTATAAAAATGTTCCCATTTAATTAACAAAATACTAAAAATGTTAACGAACTATAATCCTTTGAAATATGAATGAGATAACTGGAAAAGTTCTGAGAGATGCTCTTCAGAAAGATGCTTTTCACTTTGATGTATTCTGATTAACAATTTAGTGCTTGTAGTTCAATTCCCGATAATTACTTTCTGAAATCACTTGTGTCTGCTTTTCAATCATTCAATTAATCAATATTTCGTGGAAATAACGAAATAGTTATGGTATTTTATTTTAAATAGTTATTTTATTATTATAATAGTTAAAAATTAAAATGAAACTTGCCGTGTCTTTTTAAAATAAAATGTTCAAAATGTGAAATGTTACATTGAATGTACAGATCTGAAGTAAATCGTTGAAATGATTTAAGTCGAAATCTCTTCTGTTAAGATATAATGATAAACTGTTGAAACGGCTATTCATTATTAAAGTAAAATTTATTATAATACACTGCTCAAAACAATTAAAGGATATTTGAAGTTTTATATAAAATAAAGATATAAACGAAATTTTTTTTGCCGAAAATAGAAGAAGAGAATCACAAATGCAAATTTTTCTGGTTTTCAAACTGTGGAGTATGCAAATTTTGAGTTCGACGTCAGCGGCAGCGAATGAAATTTGACTTTCAACTGGATAAAAGAGAATGAAGACAAGGATGATCGGCATTCAGTGATTGCTTTGTTTCGATGAGTACGATGTCTCAGCGAAGTCATTTGACAGATTCAGAAGCTTGGAGAATTGTTGGTAGGTTAGAAGGGGGCCAAACTCCAGCCGAAGTAGCGCAAGCCATTGGAGTGTCACAAAGTGTCATTTCCAGGATCTGGAACCGTTTTTTGGAGAGTGGATGTGCAGGCCGAAGACCAGGGCAAGGTCGTAGACGGGCAGCAACGCCCAATGAAGATCGGTATTTAGCGTTAACAGCTCGGAGACACCGAAACATGAACGTTACTCTTCTCCAACAACACCTTCGTTCGGCTACAGGCACCACGATTTCAACTCAGACAGTCCGAAACCGGCTCCATGCTGTAGGTCTGTATGCTCGCCGACCGATGGTATGTGTTAGATTAACATCAAGGCATCGTCGCGACCGCAGGGAGTGGGGAACCGAGCATGTCAACTGGAGGAGAAATGAATGGAGCAATATTCTGTTTTCTGACGAGTCCCGTTTTTCTGTGCATCCGGATAATAGGCGTATTTTCATCTGGAGGGACCGTGGCAGTAGGGATAATCCTGCGTTCGTGCACGAAAGTGTTCCGATTTGGCGGTGGAGGAGTGTTGGTGTATGGTGGCATCTCCATTGACGGGCGCACTGACCTCTACATCATTCGAGATGGAGCCCTGACTGGTCGCCGATACAGGGATGCGATCCTCAGACCTATTGTAGTCCCTTACGCTGCAGCAATCGGAGATAACTTCATTTTAATGGACGATAACTGCAGGCCACATCGTGCAAACCTGGTGGAGGATTTCCTTTTCGAGGAAGGAATCGTTCGAATGGAATGGCCAGCGTGTTCTCCAGACATGAATCCAATCGAGCACGTTTGGGACGCTCTAGGAAGACGAGTTTCTGGCCGCCAACAACCCCCACAAACTCTCCAAGAACTGGAAAGAGCTCTTCTGGAAGAGTGGGGCAGAATACCCCAACTCGTCATTAATAGCCTCATTGAGTCCATGCCTCAAAGGTGTTCAACGTTGCTGGCCGCCCGTGGAAACCATACCCCCTACTGAAAATGATTTTCTTTGAAGAAAACACTTTTTCTTATTCTTTTTTTCTCATATGCACAAATTGTGTTTTTTTCCTTTTGTACACAAATGCGCAATAAAATGCATTTTTTTCTGCCAAACATGTGTAATTTATTCTCATATAACCTACTATGTCTGTTGACCATGTATCAATCAGCTAAAAAGTTTCCCAGATACAAAATCCACCTAAAACTGCAATATCCTTTAATTGTTTTGAGCAGTGTATAACTATAAAAGAAAATATACAATAACATGTTCCAATTTACCGACGATTACAAAAAGCGTTTTTATCTTTAAAAACTTCAGTAACCAATACATTTTTGGGATTTAAAGAAGCATTTGAAAAACAAATTTTCTTTTGAGATTTCTTTCAAAGTGTTTCGGAAACATTTCCGAACAATTTGTATAGTATGTTGTTTAGTTTTCTCAACTTGGAATAAAGGTTTTTTGGACGCTATCAATTCTCAAGTAAAAATTTTTGTGTTCAACAAATATGTTTTACAGACAAAAGGATACATTAACAGCATTAACATTAATATTAAAATTAATATTATTTTGTTACTGTTGGGTCTATAAGTTCATTAACGCAGTTAAAAATGTACAATTGAGAAGTGATACCATCCGTAAAACCTTTATTTTATGTTGATAAAAATGAGTAACACACGATATTCGCATCATAAAAGTTGATATTTCGGTTTCAGGAAACGGATTAATACACTATAAAAAATACTTAGAAACGTTTCCGAAAACTATTATCAATAAAAGAAACTTTCATTTTATAAATGCGTCTTTAAATCTCTAAACTATATTTGTTTCAGAGGTTTCTAAAGATAAAAACGTTTTTAGGAATCATAGTTAACAGAAGAAGTTATTGCATATTTTCGTTCATTGTTATATTATATTTTTGTATGTTAAGGAACATTTGTATTATTTTACAGTACAGTAAACAATAGTAGTTATAAAGTAGCATAAATAGCTACTTATTCTAAAAAAGATTATTTTAAAAAATATATTTATAAGAAAAAACTTGATTGAATATTTGATCCAGTTTTTGAAAATATCAATTTCAATCAAAGGTTTAAAATCTGCACCCGTAATTTTTATGAAATATCACTTACTTAAAAAATGATAAAACCCTTAAGTATATTAAGGAACATTTGTATTATTTTACAGTACAGTAAACAATAGTAGTTATAAAGTAGCATAAATAGCTACTTATTCTAAAAAAAGATTATTTAAAAAAATATATTTATAAGAAAAGACTTGATTGAATATTTGATCCTGTTTTTGAAAATATCAATTTCAATCAAAGGTTTAAAATCTGCACCCGTAATTTTTATGAATTATCACTTACTTAAAAAATGATAAAACCCTTAAGTACCCAAACGCTAAAATTCCAAGATAAACCAAAAACTTTCTTCTTTAAATGGAAAATGTCTTCATTTGTTTTAACAAAGTAAAACAAACAATGATGAAAACAATGTAAAAAATATATATTAAATTTTTGTGAATTTAAGATATGAAAATTTTGGAGATAAATGTTTTGTGGTAAGAAACGTTTCACTTCCAGAAAAATCTAATTAGCAAAATGAGGCATTTTTTCTAAAGTTTATTTATTTCGAAAAGTTAGCTTAATTAGACTAACAATCAAATGGTTTAAAATACCTCAAAGTGGATTAAAGAAACTGATTTTCTTTTAAATTGAAGAATTTTGTATATTTAAAAATAATCTTAAAATTGTTCTCATTTATTTATCAAAATTCTCTAACTGTTAATGAACCATAATGCTTTGAAATATAAATGAGGGGGGCTGGAAAAGTGCAAGCAGCTATTTTCAAGAGCGATGCTCTCCACTTCTCTGGATTCTGATTAATAATTTACTGCTGAGAGTTGAATTTCGAATAATTTCTTACTCAAATCACTTGAATCTGTTTTCCAATGACTCAATTAATCGAAATTTAATGGAAATGACAAAAGAATTAGGCATTTTAATCCGAATAGTTAGTTTAAAATCATAATAGTTAAACAGTACATACGATATTAAGTTTTCAATATCTTTGAAGAGCAAAATGTTCAAAATATGAAATTTTATGTCGCATATACATACGGCTGAAGTAAATTGTTTGAATAATTTTACATGAAATCACTTTTGTTTGATGTTACATTAGTCATTAGAAACTTCCTGTTTTAAAGTATTCTTCAAAATCAACTAGAAATTAATAATCTTTTGATCGGAGTCTCAAAAATATTAGCATAAACATTTAGGAAAACTAATACACGTGAAGACAAACAATTTCTGTATTTTAATAGAGTGTTTTTAACAAAAAATGTAAAGTTCGTCAATTACAAGACAGATATGGATTTTCGCTCATAAATTTGATTTTTGTGAAATGTGATCGCATCAAGGGAAGTTTTGAAACTGCAATGAATTCAGTCTCTAACTTTTCTAACTCTATACGTTTAACGCTATATTTCTTATCCTATTTTTTTTTTAAATCAAAAATAAAGATTGCCCGATGGATTGGAAATTATATGATTTTGAAAAAATGTGAGAGGGTAAAATGTATTTAACTCGTAATCCGTGTTTGCATTTTACCTTTAAAATTGCCAAAATCGAATTACTGCTCAGAGATATTCAAAGCATATTATGCTATTTTGAATTTACGCCATGTCGACATTATAAAATACAAATTTTACTAGTTTAACGAAATATGTGTACTTACCAGTTTCAAGAGTCGTCCCTATAATGCTATCAGTTGGAGGACCAGCTCCAGCCATGTTGTATGCTTTGACGATTATTTCGTACTTTGTAAATGGTAGTAATCCAGTGACATATGTTGACTGTAATTCATTCTCTTCATTTGCTTCCACAGGTTTGTATTGGAAAGGTTCAGGGGAATGATATACTCTGAAGCCAACATGGTAACCTTGGATTCTACCATGTCTGACATCTTCTCTCGGCGACTGAAAATAAATCATTTTAAATACATAGAACTGAAACATATGAATAACTACTTAACAATTATTTTTAAAAAGAAATACTTTTAATAAAATAATTAAAGTACTTAAAGAAAAGAGCTGTCTTGCTATTTATTAACATATAAAAATTCAGAGGAGGTAAGTAACTGGAGACTTGATACAAATGAAAATAAACTAGTCGGATGTGTCAATCCCAAAACTTTCTTCTATCTCATACAGGTTTCGCATAAACTAAAAAGAATCAGCACCCATTTATATCAACGTCTAACTGAATCTAAAGTTTTATTAAATTCCGCGCATTAGTTCTTGAGATATGACTATTGCTGAAATCATGTAAATACTTCAAAATGCAACATAGCAGCTCCACCTGTTGGGAGATTTTGACCAAAACCTTAATCAACAACAACTTATGTCAACGTCTAACTGAATCGGAAGTTTGATGAAAATCCGTGCATTAGTTCTTGAGATATAGTTATCGTGTTAATAATGCAAAAAGTAGCATAGCAGCGCCACCTGTTGAGCTATTTACACCAAAACGCACCAAAACGAATCAGCGTCTATGTATGTCAAGGTCTAACTGAATCTGAAGTTTCATGAAATTTCGTGCATTCGCTCTTGAGATATATCTATCGTAAAAATCATGAAAAAAGTGGTATAGCAGCGCCACCTGTTAGGCTATCTACACCAAAACGTAATCAGCGTCTATGCATGTCAAGGTCTAACTGAATCTGAAGCTTCATGAAAATGAGTGCATTAGTTCTTGAGATAGAGCTATTGTGAAAATCGTGAAAAATGCAGCATAAGAGCGCCACCTGTTGGGAGATTTTCACCAAAAACTAATCAGCACCAATTTATATCAGGGACTAACTGAATATAAAGTTTTATTAAATTTCGGGCATTAGTTCTTGAGATAGAGCGCCCACAAAATTTTTGTCACATACGGACAGACAGAGTCACAGAGTCACAGACAGACATTTTCTAAAAACAGTCAAATCGTTTTCAGGACATTCTAAAACGTATAAATCCGTCGAAAACCGGAAGTCGAAAATTTTCATGAATCCAATACTTTCTTCTTGTAAAGATAGAAGAAAATAAAAAGGCGCTTATTAAATAGTGTTTTATAAAATATACACTAATTAAAAAGAAAGTTGACAAGAAAAGATTATCATTGTTAGAAATAAAATCACCGGAAATCAAAAGTAATTAACGTAGTAAATTAATTATAAGCAACTTTAAGTATATTGAGTTATTTGAATATTTATTCGTTTAGTACGTATATAATATTATTTTATTCATTTCTTCCTTTCAGTTTTTAACTAAAATGATTTGGATTTTAGTTGTATGTGATTGGACCAGATTTTATACCTCAAATTACCCCTAGTACTGACGAAGAAACTGTATTGTTAAATATTAAAATAGATTTTGGAGAAGAAAATTCCCAACTTGCTCACATTAATCTACACACGTGCATTGAAATATGTATTGGCCATATTAAATTTCAGGAGGCAAAAAACTGAAACTAAAATAAAATAAAATGAAGTAAAACTAGTCGGATGTGTCAATCCCAAAACTTTCTTCTATCTCACACAGGTTTCGCATACACTAAAAAGAATCAGCACCCATTTATATCAAGGTCTAACTGAAACTCAAGTTTTATTGAATTCCGTGCATTATTTCTCGAGATATGACTTTCGCTAAAATCGTGTAAATCCTGCATAGCAGCGCCACCTGCTAGGCGATTTTTACCAAAAACCAATCAGCACCAATTTATATCAGAGACTAACTGAATCTAAAGTTTTATTAAATTCCGAACATTAGTTCTTGAGATAGAGATATTGCGGGAATCGCAAAAAATGCTGCATAGCAGCGCCATCTGCTGGACGATTTTTACCGAAAAAATCAGCACCAATTTATATCAGAGACTAACTGAATATAATGTTTTATTAAATTTCGAGCATTAGTTCTTGAGATAGAGCTATTGCGGAAATCGCGAAAAATGTTGCATAGGAGCGCCATCTGCTGGACGATTTTTACCAAAAACTAATCAGCACCAATTTATATCAGGGACTAACTGAATATAAAGTTTTATTAAATTCCGAGCGTTAGTTCTTGGGATAGAGCGCCCACAAAATTTTTGTCAAAGAGTCACAGACAGACATTTTCTAAAAATAGTCAAATCGTGTTCAGGACCTTCTAAAACGTATAAATCCGTCGAAAACCGGAAGTCGAAAATTTTCATGAATTCAATACTTTCTTGTTCTAAAGATAGAAGAAAGTAATAAAAAAGAACATCCCGTACCCCGTACTATATAGCACTGATCGGCACCACAATCGTTCCTGTAAAAATAATGTTTGATTCTTATAGTTTTTCCAATATTAAATCAAAATATGAGAATGAAATTACTATATCACGTGCAATGTCTTAGGTGGAAGCGCTTGCTTTTAAAATTGAAGCATTTTATGTTTTATTAAAACATAAATGGAAATTGTGTAAATAACAAAATGTATATAATAATAAATGTAAATATTCTCAACAAAACAGCTTTTCATGATGTATTTTATTGATTTGTTATCAGAAAGACTGAAAATACTTTTTTCATGTTTTCAAGTTTATTCTGTATTATGAATTGATATGAAAATCCTTCTCTATTTGTTATTAATATAAAAGTATTGCTCGTAAAAATGATATGTGCTGACTCAATTTGAATTTCATACATAGATTTAGATATTTTTCGTAAAGGCATAAGTTTAATTTTTTTTGCCGACTAGTCAACAAATTATAACAGAAAAAACAAAAAATACAAGGATTTTTATCTCCTTTAAATATATGTAAATAAAGTAAATATAGAGTATCTTAACCTTACTGAGTGAGTGGTATACTCTAAAGACTATAACTTTTAATGCCAATAACCTAATTTTTACACACACAGACAAAAAAAAATCTACCTCTTAGATTTATTACGTTCTCTGTCTAGTACTGGAAATATGGCGTATTTAAAATGCAGTGCAGTATATATAAAAAAGTCTGTTCCCGTAGTTTAAAATTTAATACAAAATTTCACTTAACACTCCTCGATAGACAATATGCTTGTTATAGGGAAAATATACACCTTTCAATGTTCCATAAAATAATTAAGATCGTTACAACATATTTATTTTATTATTTATGAAATTGATCTTATTTCAAGCGATTGCAAGTTTCTCAAGATATTGTGAAATTTTAAGAACAACCAAAAGGCTACTTAAAGTTATAAGCGGACATTTTGTATGTCCCTACGCGAATCTTCAGAAACCATTTTTTGTTAATTTTTTGTTATTTCTGCACCTGGTGAAAAATCGTCTAATTTTAAATGCTAATTACTTTACTCATATTTCATGCTTAAGAATTATATAAATATATGGAAAGAAATTATTATTTTTGTTATATATATATTATATATGTTATTTTGTATATGTTTATTATATTATTATTTTTGTTATATATAAATTATTATTTTGTTATATTTTTGTTACACTAATATGAGCAAAACAAAGCAGCACGGAAAGAAAACTGTTGCAGAAAATAACACTGTATTGTATTAATATAAATTAAACATTAAAAACTAAAAAAATGCAACTATAACTTTCATAAATGTCTTCGAAAAACAATTTGAAATTTGAAAAAAAAAAAAAAAACTAAAACTTGTTTTGACCTCATCAGTCGAGAGATCTGCATATTTGGACCTCTATTATTTTTCTCATACAATTTAAACAATTAGATTTCAAGAAACGTTGACTCCTCTTTTACTTAACTGAATGGTTTTGCTTTAAATAGTTATCTTTATATGATACCATGATAAAGATTTTCTAAAAAAATAAATGTTGTTTTCATCTGTCTTTTTAAAATTCCAATATAACATGGCCAAAAAGAAAGAAATTAACTTAAGCCCATTACAGTAAAAATATTGAAGTTTTGAAGATTGTTAACTTACTTTAATGAATTAAATGTCTTACCAAGAGAGTCTAGGTTATTAATAATTAAGTTGGCAATTTAGGGAGCCTAGTAATTTTTAATACATATATGAGAAATCAAAATTACTAGTTTCTTAAAACATTGATTTGAAAGTTTTTTTTTTTTTTGTGGGGGGGAAGGGGATCTAGAAGGTGTGTTCGGAAAAAAAGTAAGTACTAAAAATATTATTATAATTTTAGAACTTTAGGTATTTAGGTCTTTGAAGTGGATAAAAAAATGTAATACTATGACAAAGTTCGCCATTGTTTTTGGGAATTTAAAGTTTTACTATTTCATTAAGGGTTCATAAGTATTCGTAAAGTATTATCAAAGACACAGTTTTTTATCGAAATTTACAAGCTTGGAGGGGTTTTCCGTTCCCCTTTTTTCTCTGAAAGATTGTATATATAAAAAAAGCAAATATTCCACCGATGATGTATCAAAAGAATCTATTAGTAGATAAAAAATATTTAATCATTAACCAAAAAAAAATGTTTAATTTCCGCTTTAGATTACCTTTCCTTTGAATAATTAGTAATTAGCTAAAAAAAAAAAAAGTAAAAAAAGAGGCGCACATTTCAAAGCAAATATTTGAATAAATACTTTGCAGAAAGCCTCATCAGAAATGAAGCAGAAATAGCATATAAAACATATTAGGAAATCATCTTAAAGTCATTATTAGACAATTATTAAATGATTTAATACAGCTATTTTTCTGTACTTTCCACTTAGGTATGAAATGGTAATCTTCATTCGTAAATAGTTTCTGAAAGACTATAATTTAATATATTTCATTAAATTTGTGCTTCTAAAAGAGTATGAGGGTAATTTACTTGAAATATTAGCGTCTTAGTTAAAACATTAATTAAATCACTTCCAATTATAAAGAAATGTTTCTTAGAGCGTTAAATTACACGAGAAAAAGAAATAATATTGATCAAATTTTAACTAATTTACCTAAGAAAAATGAAACAGGCTTTTGACAATATTTCTTTGAAAATCTTTTGAATTTTTTACTTAATCACTAGGAAAAGTTTTTAAATCATATGTTTTTGTAGATAAAGAAATGTAATAGTAGTAGATAAAGAAGTAGCAGACTTCCAATTTTTCTATGAAGAATCTACCTCTCCGATTTATCACATTCTGTGTGTAGTACTACTAATATGAAGTATTTAAAATGCAGTGCAGTATAAAAAGAAAAGTCTGTTCCTGTAGTTTAAAATTTAATACAAATTTCATTAACACTCTTCGATAGAAAATATTGCTTGTTATGCGAAAAGATACACCTTTCAATGTTCCATAAATAATTAAGATCGTTACAATACATTTCTTTTATTCTTTATCAAATTGATTTTTTTTGAGTGATTGTATGGTTTTTAAGAAGATGTGAAAATTTAAGAATAACCAAAAGGCTACTTAAAGTTATAACCGGAAATTTTGTATGCACCTACACAAATCTTCATAAACCATTTTTTGTTAAATATTTGTTATTTCTGCACCTGGTTAAAAATTGTTAAACTTTAAATGCTAATTACTTTACACATACTTCACGCAAAAGAATTGTATAAATATATCGAAAAAAATTATTTTTGGGATATTGAAGACAACTAAGAGCGAAACAAAGCAGCACGAAAAGAAAATTATCACAGAAAATAATACTGAATTGTATTAAGATAAATTAAACATTAGAAGCTAAACAATTGCAACTATAACTATCGTAAATAGTTTCTGAAAGACTATAATTTAATATGTTTCATTAAATTTATGCTTCTAAAAGAGCATGAGGGTAATTTACTTGAAATATTAACGTTTTAGTTAAAGCATTAATCAAATCACTGCCAATTATAAAGAAATGTTTGTTAGAGCGTTAAAATACGCGAGAAAAAGAAATAATATTGATCGCATTTTAACTAAATTACCTCAGAAAAATGAAACAGACTTTTGATAATATTTCTTTGAAAATGCTCTGTATTTTTTTACTTAATTGCTATGAAAAGTTTTTAAATCCTATGTTTTTGTAGATAAAAAATGTAATATAAAAACAAAGAAGTAGCAGACTTGCAATTTGTCTATGAAGAATTTCTAAATTAATAGTTTTAGTACCAAATGGAAGGAAAAAAAATATTCAAATGATAACAATAATTTCACTTGCAATAACTTAAGATAAAATAAAGATGAAAATAAAAAGTTTTAAATTAAGTTAAAAGAGAATATATTTTTCCAGACATATAAAACAGCCATAGTTGGTTTTCTCAGTATTCATAGTCAATCTATCAAAAAACAAAAGAGAGAGCTAACAAGAACGAAAAATTCTTAATACAATTTAGATTATGGTAACGTATTTGAATATGAAATGCATGTATTCTACAATACGTATCCAACTAAAGTTTACATTAAGAAATTAATCTTCAAAAATTTAACATTACTCTATAGTGCAGAAAAAAATAATATGACAATGATACAAAATTGTTTTAAAACTATACATAATATAATACATCTTATTTTTAAAGGAAATTTTGCACTCGATAATTATATCATATTCAAATACACCGAAAACAAAACAAGTTTCTGGAAATGTTTAGTATGAATTGACTGACAGGGTAACAATTTCATTAAAATACTTAATACCTGAAAAGATTTATTAGTTGAAATGTTGTATGCATAGATTATACAAAGTCTTCAGAAACTGATTTCTCTCAATGGATTCACTAGTTACAATTTATTATGCTTTAAATATGAATTTATTAAGTAAATTTATGCATACAATTTAAAACAAAAAATACCTGGAAATAATGTAATTATTTCCAGGCTATTTACTTGTATTTATTATCGAATCCTGGCCTGGACATTTTTTGTCCAGTTGGAAATTTACAACTTGATAATGTAATTATGTTTGGGATATTTGTTTCTAATATAAGTTAAACATAGTATAAAGAAAAAGTAAATATTATAGAAAGTATTTATGAAAATAATAAAAATAAATTTAGCATAAACATCTCAAACTTTTAGAACTACCGTATTCTTAAACTTCTTCGAGTAATGATTTCAAATTTGGCATTTGAAGATGAAATTTAACCCAGCTTTGAAATACTGTACCTAATTTTAGTGACACATTCAATAATCTCGAGTGGGAGTTTCAATCATTTATTAACATTTTTTTTTATGTGTGTCTGTGGGTTTTCTTTCTTTCTTTCTTTTTCTTTTTTTTTCTTTTTTCTTTTTTTTTAAACTAAATATCTGATGTGTAATAACCTACGTAAAACAAAACATACAGTTAGCTAAATTAAGTTATCAGCTAGATCAATTTGTTGCCCTCCTTATTTAGTACTAAACGAAATAAGTATAAAAGTAAAAATATATATTTTTTAAATGCACTCTTTTTTATAAATATTGAATATTTGTCCTGAAAATCACCTCGATTTTCTTGATTACAATTGATTATTTTTCCAAGAAAAACTTTTACAATACGTAACTTTGGCGTGAGAATTGAACCCAATTATGGAAAATTCACCGCTTTTTTTACGCTTGGCAGAAAGCTCAAGCTAGTGAATTTATAAAAAAAAATATGTAATTTTTCGCCGTTTTCTTTTATAAGGTATGCTATAGGGAAAAAAAAACATAATTTAAACTATCTATTCTGGTTTTCTAAATTGTTTTCTCGACGTATAATCATAATTTAATTAGTATTAAAATATTAACTGATAGAAAAAAAACCCACACAACTCTCTTATTTTATTTGTATCTTATTTTCTACGGTTTTGTGTTTAAAATATTTCATTGTTAGAGTGTCACAACCTGTTCACTTTTTTGGGCCAGCGTGGTTTGGCACATAATTAAACCTATTTCTGTTGTAACGCGTATACAATTGTAACCATAAAGAATATTTGGCGATTTATCACCTGTAGCGGGATAACGGTGAAATGCTTTAAAATTAAGTTCATAATTATAATTATGTTTTAAAAGTATTAAAATATTGTATTGTCATCGGAAACACACATTTGTAATATTTAAAAAAAAAAAAATAATTCTAGCATATCAGAAAGTGAGTAAAAAATCGATTACAAAATTCCACATTTACATATAACAACCAAGTTGAGTTAAATAAAAGAGTGTTAAAAAGAGAAGAAATAATAGAAGAAGTAAAAAAGTCTTTCCGGCCTGTACCGGAAAGAAAAGGTAGCTTTCCTATATCTTCGTTTTAAAATTTTAGCTAATGTTACACGAAAACAGCAAGTTAAAATGCAAAGAAAACGTTTACAAAAGATTCGTTAATACTGAATTTGAATAAGAAATGCGCCAAATTATTGAGCAATAGCCAAATTGGCTTCATTTATGGAGACTTATTTTGGTCGCCAAATTTGGCGATATTTCGCCAAATGTCGCCATGTTTGGCGAGAATTTGCCGCTAACAGATATGAATATATAATTTTATGCGTATGATTGGGAAAATTATTACAACAATGAAAATTTTTGTAATGTGCTGTCTTGTTTCAAAATGTCAGCCACCCTAGAATTTCAAACTGCTCTATCTCAGTCATTTTTTAAGATAGAGGTAAACCAAAAAATGCTCTGGAATCCTCGTATCAATGCCTAACACGTAATTAAAAAATAAATTTGAATTTGTAACTTTTTTGTATATTTATTTTAGTTTTAATTTTTAAGTGGCCGCCATCTTGAAACAAAATGGCGGACCAAGCTGGTTAACGAACTTGGTCGAGACATTGGTGAGCTTAATACACACAATTAGTTTCATCAAAATTGATTGATAAATACGAGCATTATCCTATGACATAGGTCAGATATATATATATATATATATATATATATCTAGTATTCTCTCTGACCTTTACTTATATTATTATGAAAGGAATATTAGTCCGAACAATGATTATGTATTTTATCGCTATATAGATGACATTATCATATTTTATTTCAATGATAAAAATTGCACATCACCACTCAATTTTTATCCTACTCAGCTTAAATTAAGCGAAAATGATTTAATTAATAATAATATAAACTTTCTTGACTTAAAAATCAATATTAATAATAATTATAAATTAATTTTTCATATTTATGATAAGAGATTTGATTTTCCATTTAAAGTAAATATTTTTACCAATTTTGCTTCATGTTTACATAAATCTGTTTATAAAAATATAATTATCAATTATCTACATAGAATAAAATACTTATGCTCAGATATAAATAAAAACAAAAATATTAGATTTATTCGAGATCAAGCAAAAATGTATGGTTATCCAATTTTTATGATAAATTCAATCATCAACTCTTTTAAATAACATTTATTATATCATTTAAATATAAACACGGTATGTAATAAATTTTTGTTTTAATGTGCGATAACATATAACAATAAATATATAATATTACAATTATAACATACATTAATACAATTATAACATATTAGGAAATTTAATATTTGATTGAACATTATATACACTTTGTATAGTATGTGATTGTGCGTTGCCAATCACACATGTTTAGGGTGTTATTAATGTGCAGTTTTCATACATTTATAATTTAACTTATACAATAACACATAAAATTATACATGGATAACATTGGTAATTATAACTCACAAACATATCTATTTGCAATATATACAAATATATATAGTGTTTTTTTTTGTTTTTTTTTAATCTATGAAATATCAAATTTAACATGTATTTTAATTACTGCGTTGCATTAATTTGATTGTAACACAGTAGTAATACATATAATTATCAATTTTATAAATTTTGAGATAATTTGAATTGTTTATGAATTATGTAATTTGATATTAAAATTAATCTGTGAAATCTAAAATATAATTAAGTATTAGTATAAATAATACATTAATTATTTAATAACAAGTCTAAAATATATTTAAGTAGTAGTAACAATAACATTAATTATTTAATTATAAGTCTGTAATATATATCAGTAGATTAATACAGCTGGCAGCAAAACACTTTTTTTTTTAAAATAATATCTATTTTACATAATATACTCTTATTAAGTATATCTGAAATGCTGTGCAGGATGAATAAATTCTGTGTAGATTTATTCATATTGTAAGATTTTATTCGAATTAAATGTAAAACTATTAGGTAGTATTGTTTTTTTTTTAAATTTATTTATATAATTAAATCTAATGAAATGTATATGTAACTAATAAAGTGGATATGCAAATAGATATTACTTATGAATAATTATAATACCAACAGATGGCGACACTTTACGTGTCAGGTAGATATGATAATATTATTAATATTATTTTTAATTTAACTATAGAGGGAGCTATTGCTTGTATATTAATTTTACTTTCAGGAATTAAAATTAGATGGAGTAATTATATATTCACGGATATAATTTCGTTATAAGTGTATTATCACCAGAATAATTTTGTGTGTTTTTGAATCATTTTGTGTTGGTGTGTCATCGATGGAGTTGTGTTTAAAAAATGTGCTCTCAACTTGTCTTTCAAATCATTTCTCTCAACTCGATTGTCAAAATTATGTGCTTGCCATGTGGACGTGGATATTATACAGTAGTTTCTATATTTTGTGCATTCAGGATAATTAATGTGAGTAAAAATATTTTATCTACAATTTAAAGGTTCTAATTTCCAATATTATTACAAAAATGATATCTAGTGGTAATTTAGTGAGGTGATTTATAATGTTTTTAGATAATCGATGTAAGTGAATTATATTATATATTCTTAATGATTTTTTATTTCCAATTTAAATATTTCCAATCTTATTTTTTCCAATTGTTATCTGGTAATAATTCAGTATACTTGGTTGATTCTACTGTTCTTAGCATCATGCCAGTAGAATTATGAAATACTGAATTATTTTTAAAACATATATATATATATATATATATATATATATATATATATATATATATATATATATGGATATATCTATATATATAAATCAACATTTGAACAGAGGGTGGTTTTGGGGTCTGGGGGTCATGATCGGTGAAAATATATCGAAATTTTCCGGAACTGCTTTCCTCCGAACGGCTGCAGTAGGTAGCTTTATACCTTTTTGTATTGAAAACTTCCTAATACATGTGCTGCTGTTGTTTTTCATTATATGTATACTGTGTGTCGTTGAAAATAAGATTTACTTCGCAAAATAAACCAGTCCCACTTTCTTAAAATAATCATTTTCTAAGATAACACCCTGCGTTTAAAAATGCACCATTAATGATGAGAAATTTAAGCAATGTATATTTAGTGTAAAGTAAACGTTTAAAAAAAATCAGAAAAATTTATGCATTTATGATTGAAAATGACTTCATGAATGAGTCACTAAGTAGACAAGTTAAATTTGAAAATAGGCATGAATAAAATGCGTAAAATTCATTTTTTCTCTTTTTTTTTTCCTTCAGTTTTATCAATTAAAGTTTTCAGTACTTTTATGTTATCCGGACGCAAATCTTTCCAACAGATTTTTTTTTTTTTTTTTTAAATCGGCGATAGCAACTTTTATATTTCTTGTGTGGAAATTAGAAACATCTCTTTGATGTTAAAATAAATGTTTTTTTGGTATTATCTCTTATTACTTATCTTTCTTTTACGTATTTTAAATGAAATGAGTGAAAGGCATGTATTTTAAATGAAATTAGTAAAGGTTTTGGATTTCAATTGAAATGAATGCAATATGAATATGGTATTGGAACAATATTTGGCGATTTATCACCTGTGTCCGGATAACATAAAAGTACCAAGTTTTCTTTAGATATGACAACATTTTATTCAGACAGCAGCATTTCACTTTTTAGGTAGATTTCGTAAGAAATACTACCTATTACATTCTCACCTAAGTTGGAAATTTTGAAAAATTTTTGCAGATCTACGCCGATCATGACTCCCAGAATCCAAAACCACCCCCAGTTCAAAACTTTATCTATCTATCTATCTATCTATCTATCTATCTATCTATCTATCTATGTCACTTTTTTCTGACCACGATAACTGGAAAAATTCTGCATAAATCTCTTCTAAACTCATACATAAAATCAAGGATCATAAAATCTCGGTCAAGTTCGTTAATGGGCAAAATCGAACCAAGGGGGGGGGGAAATGGGGGGGGGGCTTTTTGTGAAAACAGAAAAACCCTCATAATTTCTTTATTTTTATACGTATCGAATCCGTTTAAAGTTATTATTACTTCTAGGAAAAGGGCCGAAAATTTATGTATGACAGATTTTTGATATAATTAAAAATGGCCCCAAGGGGGGGGGGAAAGGGGGGTTTTAGAAGAAAAAAAATCATAGCTTCGTCAATTCACAAGATATCAAATCCGCGTAAATTTATTATTCATCCTCTTAGTATTATCTAAAACTTTTATATTGACAAGTTTTTTATAGGACCAACCGTTATAGCAAAAAAAAATTAAAAACAAAAAAATCCCTGCCGGCTCAGCCTGCAAATAAGTTATTTTTCGAAGTAGGCGGTTCCAACTCCCGCATCTTTTCGAAACTGATACATAAAATCAAGGGGCATAAAATCTCGTCCAAGTTTGTTAATGGGCAAAATCTAACCAAGGGGGGGGGATCCCCCCCTTGGTTAGATGGGGGTCTTTTTGTGAAAACAGAAAAAAAACATAATTTCTTAATTATGATACGTATCGAATCCGTTTAAAGTTATTATTACTTCTAGGAACAGGGGCAAAAACTTATGTATGACAGATTTTTTATATAATTAAAAATTGCCTTAAGGGGGGAGGGAAGGGGGGTTTTAGAAGAAAAAAATCAGAACTTCGTCAATTCCCAAGATTTCAAATCCGATTAAATTTATTATAAATCCTCTTAGTATTATGTAAAACTTTTATATTGGCATGTTTTTTATAGGACCAACTCTTATAGCAAAAAAAAAAAAAAAAAAAAAAAATCCTTGCTTGCTCCGCCTGCAAACAAGTTTGGTTTCGAAGTAGGCGGTTCCAACTGCAGCATCATCGCAAAAAGGTCATTTCTTCCGCAATTCCCGACAAACAGGCGCCCCACGGTCTGCGTCTTCGAAATCTACCTGTGCCTGTAGGCCGAGCCGTCAGGGATTTTTTTTAGATTAGGGTCTCAATCACAGTACTAGCAAAATAAAAAGTATTGAAAATTACACCATTTTAGAAGATTGTATAATTTGAATATTTGGGACTGCATATAGAGAATGTCGCACTGCTTCTATCAGTAAAAAATAACGTCATAATCTATATAAAATCTTAAACATCATATTTATTATAATACTTTAAAACATCATAACTGCGTTTAAATAACATAATTTTTCACTAACTTTTTGTTCCACCAATACTCAATCTAGGGCCTTTGGTGTGTAATCTGGAGCTGATGGAATTAAAAGTCTGTGAAAATGACGTCACATTGTCGCAATAATTATGAACATGTATGTAAAACGCAACCGGGCTTTCTGCCTTGGACTTTCTACTGAACAAATTTTATTAATAAGTTGTTTAATTGAAAGATGCTCATTTGTAGATGAGCCCAAAGTAGCTATTTTGTTTTTATTATTTCCATTATACTTTATTTAAAATTTTAAAAGTTTTTAATGAAGTTTTTTCAAAATGGTAGCAATCAAGTTATTTCCATTGTTACAGAGAGAATGTAAATAATAGGAGGTACTATATCATATTGATGTCGTTTTCTTATTATAATTAGTTTTTTTTTAAACAAAAAATGGCGTCACATTTAAAAACAAACATGCATTTTCTCTCATAAATTTGTTACATTTCAATATTTTTTTATTCCGCTAATGCTGAGTTTGAGACGGTAATATCAGAGGGAGTCGAAATGGTCCAGTGATTGAAAATGACGTCATATTTAAAAGTAAACGAGTACTTGCTTTGATAAAACTTAAAATTTTACTACGAATGCGTCTGAAAGACATACATTTCTGGAGTTTTACTCACTGGTACTGAGATTAGAATTCAAGTCAAGTAAAAATGTTCACATGCAACGTTGTGACTGGCAAACGTAACGTCAGGTTTGGAAATATATTTATTAAAAATCTATTGCGCGTAAAAATATTTTTAAAATGGTGATTGCGAATATAAGAAGTACGTAGTTCACCATCTATTTTGCAACGGTACAAACGACGTTATGTTTAGATTTCATTGAAAATATAGATAGTATGAAAGTGCGCAATTTATACTGATTTTCATTCCGTAATACCAAATATCAGAGACTCAATTGATAACTTCATCATAATTACTTATCTTGATTAGATATAGACTGATTACTTATATGAACAAAGTTTAATTTTTCAATAATTTGAAAAGTTGAAGTTAATAGAAATAGTATTTTGGTAACTTTAATTTTAAATAATATTTCTTTTAAGAATTAGATTAGCCAATATAAGGTTGATTTCTTATTTTAAATATTTTTATAGGTATATTATATATCCAATCTAACAGATCCTTTTTAAACATTTTCTTTCGTCGTATTTCGACGGATTCCGCCTCGTAATAATAGAAACGAACAAATTTTATGAATAAAAATCCATGCATGAATGTAAATTGTCTTAAATGAACATATATACAATATTACTGAGAATGAATAAATGTAAACTGATGTGTGTGAAAAAAAAGAGACCCCGAAAATGATACCTAGTACGTCTTTTAGACCAAATTTTTTTTTTTTTTTTTTAACAAAAAACGGTCTCATTTTTGGATACACAGCAATTTTTACCACTTTCCAACATACGTAGTTAAAAAGTATTTATCTTTATTTACATACTATTTTTCTTTTCTTTACATTGCTTTATATATAAGATTTATTTATGTTAAAACATAAACATTTGAAATTATATTATTTCAAAAGCTTATGTTGAAATTGAACATTATTTTGAAATTATGACTTCCCAGGCTATATATTCGTCTGGTAAGTGTTTTAAACTCTAAACCGCTCATCCTCTCTCCTTCATTTTTCAAGCATTAATAATAATAATAAAAAAAATAAATAAAAAAAAAAAAAATTGTAAGGCCCTTTTCTATTTCAGTATTAGTCATTATTCATAAATATTCATGAAGAAAAATTGGAGCACAATTTTCTCTTTAATTATATCTTTTACGTCGCTGAGCGACCATTTGAAAAATAAATGGTATGTTGTAGTCTTTCACCACCCCCCCCCCTCCCCCAGTGTTTTGACTCATTGCATATATAAAAAAAAAATAGCGATAATATCTCCAAAAAGGCTCTTACCAGAAAAAAAAAATATCAAATCAGCAACTGAAAAAATATCCTTTTTACTTTATTTGAATATTGGATTTCTTTTTTTTGAGAAATAAGTAATGAGATCGAAATTAAGAAAAAAAGGGGCGTATATTTAAAAACAAATATTTCAATAATAAAACAAACATTTCAATAATTACTTTCCAGGAAATTTTACCAAAGAGAAGAAAACATAAAACATGTTGAGAGATCATCTTAAAGTCATTATTAAAAAATTATTTTTTTTTTAAAGATTTCTATTTTTTGCTATTTTTACCAATCTAAGGAACGACAATATCTATTCGTAAATAATCGCTGAAGAGTATAATTTAAAATATATAATTAAATTTGTGCTTCTTAGGACGATAGAGTAATTTACTAGAAATATCAGTGTCCTAGTAAAAGCATTAATCAAATCACTGCCATTTACATAAAAAAATCTATATTGATCCACTAAAATAAATGAGAAAGTGAAATAATATAGACTGTATTTTAAGTAAATTATCTAAAGGATATGAAACAGACCTTTGACAAAATTTCTTTCGAAAATGTTCTGAAACTTTTACTTAATTACAGTTAAAAGATTTTTAATCAAAACTTTTTTCTAGCTAAAGTATATTGAAAGCTTAAAGAAATAACTCGCTTGTATTTTGCCTCGTGTAATAGCTATAGCACCAAGTGTAGAAAAAAAATGCATATTTAAATTACTAGAAAATCGTACATATCATCACTTAAGCAAAAGTAAAACAAAAAAAATGAGCTTTTTAGGTGCGTTCGTAATTATATAAATAAGTAGCACATATAGTTATCATCTGGTCCGTCCGTCTGTCCGCATATAACAGCACAAAAACTACACAACCAAATGGTTTGGAATTTAATACATATAATCGTAGCAGACCTTTGTCGAGTCATTTTAAATTTTATGAAAATCGAATCAACACTTAAAAAGAAATTAATAAAAATATTTATTAAGTAATTTGAATTTTTAGAAATCGGTACATCCTTGTTATAGCTGCTTCCGAGGATTAATCGTCAAGCGACCGAGATGTATCGCCAAGTCATCTGACGTGTATGATGTTTTAGTCATATATAACGTACATGTTATTTTATAACCTCTATGACCATGTTATAGTCACATTCTTCATTATATTAAATCCTATCATACGTAATTAATTCAGTGATATCCCATGATAGGTTGCCATGGTAATTACGTCCTATTTAAGATGGAGTCATATTATTTCCGTATTACTGAATTTAAAAACCGAATTTGTATACTAAAATTGTTTAATTATAGCAATCCTATAATCTACCGACAGTTTCTTGGTATAGATGTTTCCGGAGAAATAGATATCAAATATAAAAATAATCTAAATATGGATTTCAAGTTTTGAAATTTTCAAAGATACGCTTAAGTTTGCCATTGGAATTTTCAGTAAATGTCAACAAAAGATGAAATGTTGCCAACTTAAAATATACTTATTTTATTACGGAAATTAATCATATCATAATAACAGACGATATAATTCATTTCACTGAAACTAGTTATAGTACGAACGCACCTCATTTGTCACGTTTGACGTACAATTTCCAGCTTGTTAAATTATATAAAAGAAACAAGTTCCCCCGATAAACAGCCATTCATTAGACATTTTTCCTTATTGATATTCAAATTCATATTCATGCCAGTACTGTTAATTAAAGGAATAAATGTAATGACTGTTAAAAAAAAAAAAACCTTCAAAATATCCTAAAAAATGCTACAGTGCAGATAATGTAATAAAATAAATCGGTCAAGTGCGAGTATAACTCACGCTCAAAGAAGGTGAATTTAATTTATTAATTACTACGCGTATTACACAACTTATTATTATTACACTACTTATTGCGTACACCCAAAAGAAAGTTTTGTTGAATCAACAAAACTTTGGTTGACCCAACAAAACTTTTTGTTTAAATATAGGTTAATGAAAATTTTGTTTAAATCAACATTTTTTTTAATTTTTTTTTATTTTTATTTTTTTTGCAATTTAAAAAAAAAGATTTTGTATCGTCAGCAAAAAATGTTTTGTTAATTCAAGTAAAATGGTTCAATTTTACTTGAATTTTGCTAAAACAACCAAAATGTACTCAACAAAACATGTTTTGTAGTTTTAATCAATTCCTTTTTCTGGGTGTACATTAAATTTATTAATTACTATTTATTGATTAACTAACTAACTCCTACTATCTCTGAGTTTTTTCATAATTTTAGTTTCAGTGGATTCAGAAATAGGAGGGGAGGAACATGTTTTTGTAGTACACTTTCGACGATATCTCTGAAAATATAATACCAAAATTTAAAAAAAATATATTTTTCAGTTCGGCGCTACGAGAATTTTCGAACAGTACCATACACGATGCATAAAAATATTTTTTTTCAAGTAACTTTATTAATATATCGGTTAATTACCGATGATTTTTTAAAATCATTATCAAATAGCATTGGGAGATTCTGCGTCGATAGATACCTCGAGCGCTAGTCAACTTCCCCGCTGAAAGTCCGAAAAGTAAAGTTTATATGTAACGGAAAAATTCGTTTTTCTCAAAAACTACATGACCTAGGAAAATCGCTATAGTTTTCCTGCAAGGTTTAAATAAACTCCTACTACCCTTAAATTTTCATAATTTTAGTTTCAGTAAATTCGGAAATAGAGAAGGGAGTATATTTCTGCAGAGTATTTTCGACGATATCTCTGAAAATATAATACCTAAAATTAAAACAAATGTATTTTTGAGTTCGGTATTACGAGATCTTTCACACGATACCGTACACGATATACTAAAAAAAATTGTTTTTTCAAGTAACTTAATTATTCACCCTAAATTTTTCCTAAACATATTTGGGAATGGCTAATAATTTTAAAATATGTCGGTCAATAGGCTTTATAACTTTCCCAAATTTGAACTTTCCACGTCCCATAGTTTAAGAGAAAAAGGGCTCTGTCAGACGGACAGACAGACACAGGAGTGATCTTATATTGGTTTGTATTTATTTTTTAAGTACGGAACCCTAAAAATAATTAAAATAAATTCTAATATAATATAAAGGTTGTATTTAAAATAAAACTTCTTCACTGCATAAATTAACACCATATTAAACTAGTCGTTGGGGGCCACCGTAATACTTACCCATCATGTATATGCATAACGTAAAATATTAAAATAAAAATGTGTAAACTACTTATAAAATGCATTGTAATTCAAATAAAATCGTTGCTTGATGACGTCACAAACTTTAAAGGCTCGATTACTGAATTGCTTGAAAGAAACATCCTTATAACTCCAAAAATAATAATCCTATTAACTAGCGGTTTATTGCATCTGATTAAGCGTCAAATTTCCAATTAAAAGATATCTTTGAAGTGAAATTTGGATGAAATACAGGGTCATGAGAAATCGAAGAGTGTGGAAAATATGATTCCAAATATCTCGGCGACTAATTATTCGATCGACTTCATGCTTTATACAAAATTTGTTTTTTTATTGTCTATTATATTCATTTCTTAAAATAACCAATTTCGAAAATTTTTATATACCTTTTATCAGAACGAATATTTCGAGTGTCCGAAAAAAATAGTTCCGGTTAATCGAGGTTATTGAAATGAAATAGGCTTCTTCCCACTGTTACAAACTAAGTACATACCAAATTGCAAGTCCCTATCTCAATTTTTTCGGGAGATAGAGCGTTTACAGACACACAGACACACAGACACACAGACGGACAGCAAAATTTTTTTTCTAAAAATATATTTTTCGGAATCTCCAGTGCCTGAAACGTGTAAATCCGTCAAATTTTTTTTTTCGATTTTCAAAACGATTACAAGACTTACCCTATACTAGGACTTCCCTCAAAGGGATTAGTCTGAGTGATATTGATGAGAACATAGGGTTAACAATTACAATATAAAGAAAAAGAGCAAATTAAATGATAGAATTACAAAATATCATATATAAATTCATATACACTGTTAAAAAAATAGAAAAGAAGTACCGTTCATCAGATGTGTTGTCATAATTTTTTTAACATGTGGCAAAGGATCTCATTTTCTTAAGCGCGTATTGCGCAAAACTTGGAAAAAAAAAAAAAACGCCGGATCTTTTAAAACGCCAAGCTTTTTAAAGTTACGCAATTGGATTTGCAGCCAATAGACTATTCTATCAAGCGTGGCTTAACGCAAATTTAATTTCATTGTTGCACCTTTTTTGTGTGTGAATTAAAAATTTTTCTTCCTTGATTATATATCTATTATTTGTATAACTGTTTATAAAAACTCTTACACTTCAAACCACATTGATAGCATGTTTTGCTACAAACCAGATTGCAAAACTATAGTCTAAATTACTATTAAAGTATAGAAAAAATCTTTCGATGACTTCTGTAAAATAACTTTTACATTAAATCTCCATATCGGCAAAATTGAAAATTATATATATTACAAAGTTAAGCTTAACAGATACTTCTTGATTATTCTATAGGAGGCTCTGCCCCCTGCGCCTTTAATGCGCCTTTACAGCGCCAATCCGCAGACTTTTCTTTTGCCTGTCTGTCTGTCTCTCCACAATCTGTCTGTTTCCCTATCCGTTTTTCTGCCCGTCTGTCTAACTGATTGTCTATCTCTCTACACGTCTCGCTACCTGTCTCTATATTTCTCTACCGGTCTCGCTACCCGTCTCTATATTCCTCTACCAGTCTCGCTACCCGCCAATCTATTTCTCTAACCGTCTGTCTATCCGTCTAACTACTTGTATGTCTAGCCGTATCTCTATCCACTTCGCTACCCATTTGTCTATCTGTCTCTCTACCCGTCTGACTATACGCCTCCCTACCCATCTTCTTACCCATCTCCGTACCCATATACTGTCTCTCTACTCGTCTGTATACCCGTCTCACTATCCGTCTGTTTTTGTACCCGACTCTTCACCCGTCTCGCTATCAATCACATTACCCGTCAGTCAACTCGTCTCTGTACTCATCTCTCTACTCGTCTCTTTATCTATCACGCTACGCGTCTCACAACCTTTCTCGCTACATTCCAGTCTACCGGTGTCGCTACCCGTCTCGAGACCCATCTCGCCACCCCTCTGTCAACCCTCTTTTTACCTTTCTCTCTAGCCGTCTGTCTATTCGTTTCGCTACCCGTCAGTCTACCTATGTCGCTACTCGTCTCTCTACCCATCTCACTACCCGTCTGTCTACCCGTTTGTTTACTCGTCTTTCTACCTCTCGCCACCTCTTCCCAATATTTAAACAGTTCATTTATTATACAGAAGCCGTTTATCAGTTATTAAATGCAAACCGAAGTAATTTATCTAATAAGTGTAATCAGATGCATTTTTTTAAAATACATACATAAACCTGAATAATAATTCATCAGTTTTGTGTTCATAGTTGTTTATATCATTTGACAATAAATCTCAACTTCTTAAACCTGAATTGTCTCAAGCTTTTTAAAAAAAACCACAAGGTCTGTATAACTGCAAAGTATCCTGAGGGCTATATTAGCTACATGTTATTAAGTTTCGTTATCGCGTTTTCAGCCAATTGTTTATGTCAGAAAGCGTGGCTTAACGCCATTTTAAATTCATTACTGTAACTTTCTTTTCTTTTTTTTTTTTGGGGGGGGGGGTAGGTGGGAAGGGTTTCAAATATATACATTTAAATTAAAACTTTTGCCTCCATGTCATTAGTGTTGTTTGTATTATTAACTAATACCTTGTAGACCGAGCTTCATTTGAAACAAATGTAAAAGACTTCTTCTACAGTTTTTTTGTAGGAGAAACTTTCGTAATTGGGCCCAAAGCCAATCGGAGTATTTAATATCATTATTGTAACTCTTATAGAGTTAAAACAATATTGTTGCTAGCTTTACTCTTGTTTGAGACCAACCTTGCACGTGTATCTGAATGGGAAAAAGTTTCGTATCCTTTGTCGGTTGGCGAAAAAAATTTTAAATGGTGCCAAAAGGTAGTTTTAGCAACTTACAAAATTTTTCAAGAGAGCGGTAAAACATGTTTTTCAAACATTTACAAACATACGTTTATTAAAGCATGTTTTTGCGCCATCTTAAAAATTTAAGCACCATGCTAAAATGAAATTTTATCGCCATATTCGTTATTTTAATAAGTAATGAAAACACATAAACAAACTTATATAACAAACCTAAGAGGCATTTTTGTGATAAATAATTGTTATTGTCAGGGGGTTAAATTGTAAACAATTAATAAACGGCTAGTAAATAATAAATAGCATTTAAAATCTAAGGTACTTTTCGGTTAGCCGAGCGCCAGTGAAATGTATATATCTATATATACATATATATATATGTATACATACACACATATATGTATGTGTATATATATATGTATATATACATACACGCATATATAAATGTGTGTATGTATAGATATATGTATATATATATGTATACATAGATATATAAATTTCACTGGCGCCCGGCTAACCGAAAAGTACCAAATCTAAAAATGGAGAAGTGGTCCGTATAAAAATTAAGCGCTTGATATATGTAAATCTTTTTTTATTTTTTAATATTTCCGAATGCACAGATAAAAAGGTAAAAATCTCTTTTCCAAATGCCAAATAGAAAATATACAAAATAGAAAAATATCTGCTAAAAAATATATTTACATAATACTACATCTGCAAAAAAATAAGATTTAGAAAAAGTAAGCCAAATCCTTCAGATCCCAACAATCACATCGAAAAACTTATCACCAAAAAAGAACTCGCCAAATCTTACGGCACAGGAGATGGATTTTTCCCTCTGAATGCAGAATATTAGTTTTTTTTCTTGTACGATGGGTGATTATAACTGTTTCATTTCACATACTACATACCGTTTGATATATTGGTACTTTTATGTTATCCTGGCGCAGTTGATAAATCGCCAAATATTGCTCCTATAACATTTTCATATTGAATTCATTTCATTTAAATATAAACCTTTCACTCATTTAATTTAAAATACATGCCTTTCATTAATCCCATTTAAAATGCTAAAAAGAGAAAAAAAAAAGAAATAATGCCATAAATCGAAACCTTTTATTTAAACACCAAAGAATATATTTTTATTATTTACACATGAGAAATAAAAAAAGCTGCTATTGCTGAGATTTGCGCCAAATCTGTAATACCAAGTCTACTAAGTTATTGCGGGGTTTTTCTTTCAAAGAGAAAAAAATCCAGATTAATTTTCGATTTCTACTCAATTGAAATATACTTTATTGTGCTGAATATTAGTGCGTGCATATTTTTTTTGCTCCTTGTACTCCATGAACTTTTCAATTCCGATTGTCTACGAAAATCTCGCGCCGGTGAAAATGACGTACCACAAAATTTCGTGACGTATGTACTTTAATTGTGCTTTTTTATCTATTTTTTTAATATAATTTCCAAACGGTTTAGCATTTATTCTTGGTAATAAATAGACGTCGTTGTCACCTTTATAGGTACCTGCTGTAAAAATTTGAACGAAATCCGTTAAATATTTTTTGAGTTATGCTTGACGAAAGGTTTTAATATCCATCGTAGCTCTGTATGGGGCAAAGTAATACTGCGCTGTGTATGAGTCTTCGTTGCACTCAGACAACTACGTATGATGGGTAAGTAAAACGACTGTATTGCTGCAGTTTTGAGAAAAATAGGACATGAATCTAAGGACCAATTGACGGAATTCATAAGGATATTTTATGTCCTAAGGACATTTTCAGTTATATGCAAATCAAAATAATAAATAAAAAAAAATATGAAAACTCATAAAGGATAATTTAATTGAAATATTTTGCCCAGTCTTTTAAAAGGTACGTTAAAGTGATTCTTTTGAGCAGAGATTGCATAGTAATGCCTGTTTCCAGAACATGTCCTAATTTTACTTCAATTAGTAAATTTTCATAAATGTTAAAGCAAACTTTTTTCTCAATTATAGAAAATTCATTTAAAAAAAAATCACAGAACAAAACTCGCTGCTTGCCAGTTGGTATTCCATTATTTTAAGCAAAGGAATTTATGTTTCTTTTTGTACTGATGTGTACCAAAATATATACACTACACATTTTCATTAATGCGTCTCCGTTTAAGAAGTATCTCCAGTTAATGAGGGCAATTACGTTTCCCCCATCATTTTCTATTTACAATTAATGTTAAGGCCATCGCTTAATACGTACTACTCATCAGATAATGCGGGCAATTTTTTTCACAGATTGACCGGATAGAATCAAAACTAGTTTCGAACATTATTTCTTCAAAAGAAAAATTTGATTTAACTTCAGTTATTGAGAGATTAAGAAATTGTCACTGACAGTGAAGAAGAGGAAGAAAACATTCCACCACCAAAAACGTAATAGGTTCAAAAATTGCAATCGGCTGTTCACACACCATTGTTACCAATGAAAATACCATGTAACAGATAAAATTTTCGAGTGTATCTCAAAACTGCAAAATAGTGGGATAAAAAGAACTTTTTTTCAGCTATCACAAAGAAATGTGACAGATTACTGTAATTACAATAAAATTACGCAAATATAGCAAAATTTTCCCAGCATATTTTGTTTGTCCGGAGTAATCCATTCTTTTGTATTAACAAATTGTCAATAACTTGCTTTTTCACTGAAATTACTAAATTAAAGACAAAGTTGGTTCTTTTATTCAAAGTTGGTAACCTGATTCATTTCTGCCAAAAACTGAATTCAAGTTATTCAACGAAGGGGATTATTTTACATCATTGAAATGCTCACATCGGTTAATACGGATTTCGGTGAGTGCGGACGAAAAGTGCTCTTGGAAATTCGCAATAACGGGAGTTCACTATACTTAAATAAAAGTAATAAGTGCAAAAAATAAATTTATGAGTTTCCATGTGGCTATCGAGGGAGATTCAAAACCAGTTTCGTTCATTATTTCTTAAAAAAAAAGAAAAATAATAATAACTTTAGTTATTGAGAGATCAAGAAATTGTCAGTGACAGTGATGAAGAGGAAGAAAACATTCTACCACCAAACACGTAATAGGTTAGAAAATTGCTACCAGCTGTTCACTCACCATTGTACCAATGAAAATACAATGTAACAGATCAAATTTTCGGATGTATCTCAAAACTGGAAATTAGTGGGATAAAAATAACATTTTTCCAGCTATCGCAAGGAAATGTGAGAGATTATTGTAATTACAGTAAAATTATGTAAATACAGTATTTTTCTTTGCTATTTTACTTTTCCTGAGCAATTTATTCTTTTGTATTAACACATTGTCATTAACTTGCTTTTTTAGGTAGCTTTCAATACAAAAATGTATAAAGCTACCTATTGCAGCCGTTCGGAGGAAAGCAGTTCCGGAAAATTTCGATATATTTTCACCGATCATGACCCCCAGACCCCAAAACCACCCTCCGTTCAAATGTTGATATATATATATATATATATATATATATATCTGACCTATGTCATACAATAACGATCGTATTTATAAATCGATTTTGATGAAACTAATTGTGTGTATTAAGGTCACCAATGTATCGACCGAGTTCGTTGGCCAGCCCTGTCCGCCATTTTGTTTCAAGATGGCGGCCATTTAAAAATTTAAAACTAAAATAAATATACAAAAAAATTAAAAATTCAAATTTATTTTTTAATTACGTGTTAGGCCTTGATACAAGGATTCCAGAGCATTTTTGGTTTACCTCTATCTTAAAAAATGGCTGAGATAGAGCAGTTTGAAATTCTAGGGTGGCTGACATTTTGAAACAAAACAGCACATTAACGCGTTTACTCGCAAATTATTTTCTTTCATTGTTGTAATAATTTTCCCAATCATACGCATAAAACTATATATTCATATACGTTAGCGCCAAAATTGGCGACATTGTCGACAAAATTAGCAAAATTTGTGACATTTGGCGAAATATCGTCAAATTTGGCGACCAAAATAAGTCTTTATAAATGAAGCCAATTTGGCTATTGCTCAATAATTTGGCGAAATTCTTATTCAAATTCAGTATTAACGAATCTTTTGTAAACTTTTCTTTGCATTTTAACTTGCTGTTTTCGTGTAACATTAGCTAAAATTTAAAAACGAAGATATAGGAAAGCTACCTTTTCCTTCCGGTACAGGCCGGAAGGACTTTTTTTTACTAAAATGACGAGATTAAAGACAAAGTTGGTTCTTTTAGCATAAAGTTGGTAACCTGATTCATTTCTGCCAAAAACTGAATTCAAGTTATTCAACGAAGGGGATTATTTTACACCATTGAAATTCCTGCATCGCTTAATACGGACTTCGGTTAGTGCGAACGAAAAGTGGTATTCTTTTGAATTCCGCACTAACAGGCGTTCACTCTACTTAAATAAATATAGTCGCTGCGAAAACAAGATTTGTGAATTTGCATATTATTATCTAGGTATAGTTAATAATTAAGGAGCCCTCTTTAGTAAAAAGAAAAGTGAAAATACCTTGATTCTCAATTTTCTGATTTATGTAATGTATTATGCAGCATATAGAAAATATACATTTTATAAAATTCAATAAAAAGTCAAAATTTCAGTGTAAAATTCACCTTGATTAATAATTAAAATTCATAAAGATACAAGTAAATGTAAATACATTGCTTAAAGGTGCTTAAAACATAATAAAATAATTTAAAAGCAGATTAAAGTTCTTTTAAAAAATTAAAACGTTTTCAACCGAAACTTACTCGGCCTTCATCAGTGAAAAAACTAATAGTTGTTATCTCTTTGAATCTTCTAGCTTTTCATGGAACAAACCATTCTACTTCAAGGGTGGTATAAAACTGAGCTGCGCCGAACGTCAAGCACATCAGCCGTCGCACCCATATCCTGAGGGACTTTTAAAGCGCACGGCCAGGAGGGTCCTCCTGTATGCGCTGCGACCGGTGGGAGCACCGCCACCTGAACATCCCTCCCATTGAACCCACGTGTTGACGAAAAAGGCCACTGCGACATGTGGTGGAGCCCAAGCTACGAGCACACCACCACAAAACACCTGATGAGACGCTGGAGTCCTCCGACGGCTTCGTAGCCGGAACCCTAAAGAGGGAATCGGGTTCTAGGCTACATACCGGACTTCCCCAACGACCCTTAATTTACCGCAGTTTCCGATCATCGAGTAATAGGTAAGAATGAAACGACTTGCTCATCGGCCTCGGCGAGCAGGAGAGGCATCTCGCCAGCCCGGGACATCGAGGAAAAGAGTCCCTGACGCATAGACACGCCCTGGCTAAGATTGTCCCCCCCAGTGACTTTGCTTCCGGCCAACCCTGCAGCGAAATGCAGGTGATACCCGATTTACTCCACTCAAAGATCAACCACATGTAAAAAAGTCCTTCCGGCCTGTACCGGGAGGAAAAGGTAGCTTTCCTATATCTTAGTTTTAAAATTTTAGCTAATGTTACACGAAAACAGCAACTTAAAATGAAAATAAAACGTTTACAAAAGATTCGTTAATACTGAATTTGAATAAGAAATTCGCCAAATTATTGAGCAATAGCCAAATTGGCTTCATTTATGAAAACTTATTTTGGTCGCCAAATTTGGCAAGATTTCGCCAAATGTCGCCAAGTTTGGCGAGAATTTGGCGCTAACGGATATGAATATATAGTTTTATGCGTTTGATTGGGAAAATTATTACAACAATGAAAATTTTTGTAATGTGCTGTCTTGCTTCAAAATGTCAGCCACCCTAGAATTTCAAACTGCTCTATCTCAGCCGTTTTTTAAGATAGAGGTAAAACAAAAAATGCTCTGGAATCCTCGTTTCAAGGCCTAACACTAAATTAAAAAATAAATTTGAATTTTTAACTTTTTTGTATATTTATTTTAGTTTTAAATTTTTAAATTGCCGCCATCTTGAAACAAAATGGCGGACCAAGCTGGCCAACGAACTCGGTCGAGACATTGGTGAGCTTAATACACACAATTAGTTTCATCAAAATTGATTTATAAATACGAGCGTTATCGTATGACATAAGTCAGATATATATATATATATATATATATATATATATATATATATATATTTATGGAGATATATATATATATATATATATATATAAATCAACATTTGAACGGAGGCTGGTTTTGGGGTCTGGGGGTCATGATCGGTGAAAATGTATCGAAATTTTCCGGAACTGCTTTCCTCCGAACGGCTGCAATAGGTAGCTTTATACTTTTTTGTATTGAAAGCTACCTAAAACAAATCCACAAAAACACAAACACAAAACAAAATCACAACAAGTGTTAGACAACAACGGGAAAATAACTGAAAAATCACTATCGGACTCTGAAGGCCATGGAAAACTCCTTCAAAAATGTCAAAGATACGGTCCCGATCGAGATTAGTAGATTGAAAGTTATGTGAAGACTCCTGCTGATCTAACCATTGGACGCGGCAAGCTCCGATTACGCAAAGACACGCTGGATATGTTTTCGACCCGAGGATCGGGTTTTGGCTTGTTCGCGCCGCGTTAGCCGGCGAGCCTACGGTCCGGTTCCTCGTAGTCAAACTGTCTAGGGATAGCAAGTATTCTCCCACCAAGATATGGCTCCCACCGCAGCGACCTGAGGGGCCGCCTTTGGACTTAAGCCCCATTTGGTTCGGGGTGCTCCTTTTTCTGTTCAACGATTGAGGTCGACACACAACTACTCCAGCTGCAGAGAATGACGTGGTGATTGCGGACCATTCGTGTTATGCCCACATGCCGGTAACCACCCTCTACAACTTGCCAATACCGAGTGTTGCTACACATCGCTTCACGCACTGACCAAGCGTCACATTAGAATCACCACTCACCGTGCTCTTTAGAGTTCGATCTCGCCTCCACCAATTCCTCGGTTAAACTTTTGCAGACGATCTGGTCACCGTTAGCTAGCTGTTGCCCAGCGTCACCTATCTCGGCACAGGGCGAGGGCCCCGACCGAGCAACTGCGATTGGCTACAGGAAGTTCTTCCACCACCTACGGAGGAGGCTCCGAACATTGGCCGAGTCCTAGCGCCACGTTGAACCCGTGCTAGCGAGGCAAAGACCCAGACCCGGAGGCCCGTTACACCGAGTCTTAGTGGCGTGTCCGGCTTTTTCGGACTTTGTCTCTCTATCACCGGAGCACCATGTTGAGGTGGCCGTTCATCCGTATCCTGCCTCCGTAGAGTTGAAGAACATCTCCCTGTGTCGGGCTTCCGGTCATCTTCCCCGCTGAAGGGGCCGAGTCAGAGCTACCCAACGGAGAATATCTCACAATGCCTGGCTTCCGGTCATCTTCTCCACTGAAGGGGCCGTGTCAGAACGACCAGGAGGGGCACGCCGGCTTCAAAAGTTGTATGGAAAATAAAGTGGAATGGAAAAGGCTATTCAAAAATTTAAAAAACAACAACAACACAGGTTTATCAATCATGTATTAATTATTTTCAGACTGCATGGATATCATATGATAATATATCGTTATAGCTAAATTGAGGTTTTCTCTTCTGTAACGATATATTATCATATGATATCCACGCAGTCTGAAAAATAAATAATATATGATTGATAAACCTGCGCTGGTTTTGTGTAATTTTGAATAGCCTCCATTCCACCTTATTTTCCACACCACCCTTGAAGTAGAATGGTTTGTTCCAGGAAAAACTAAAAGACGCAAAGAGACAACAACTATTAGTTTTTTCACTCATGAAATCCAAGTAATTTTCTGTTGAAAACGTTTTGGTTTTTTAAAGGGACTTTAATGTGTTTTTAAATGATTATATTATGTGTTACCTACCTTTAAGTAATGCATTCACATTTAGCTGTATCTTCATGGATTTTAACTGTAAATTTTATGATTATAAGCAAAGAAAAGATGCTAGCAAACGCTTCTTAACAGGAATATATGCAAAGACTTTATATGCTAAATGAAAATGTAAGTAAATTAAAAACTTTGTAGCTGAAAACTACCTGTCACTTGTCTTGTTATTGCAGAGAGCCCAATTATATTAAGAGGATGTGAAGTGAAAATTTTGGTAAATATCTTATTTTTATTTTTATTTTTTGATCCATTTTCCTATTTAAGAATTATTTTAGTTTTTTTTAATAAATATCACTTAAATTTAAACTTAAACATAAAAAAATTGTTTTAAGATAAAAAAAAATTATATATGCTTTGTGCATCAAAACGCATGTGAAACTAATACTGAATTTCTTCGCACAATTCTCAGAAAATGCTTAAATTAAATTTGCATTGAATTTCGCTATTCAAGGAAGAAAAATAAAACGAAATAAAATTGTAAAGAATCACCCAGCCTATTATCGTTTTTTACTCAATTATAAAACACATCTTCAACTTATTTCCATTTAAAGAAACAATGTTGGAGAAAAAGGACTAAAACTCAATCATCTGAAGTGGGAGTGTAACATACGAAGAGAAAAAATGAACAATACATATACACATATTTAAAAGTGAGCATCTTTTCATTTTCTTTTAAAATAATCATGAGATTTTCTTTAGTTTTTTTCAAAGATAATTTAGGATGGCAAGAAGAGTTGATTACACCAGACTTTCACAGAAGCATGGTTCTATCGATTTTAATAGAAAAGTAATTATAATGAAAGAATTTGACTGCTGGTTGGAATCTTTAATGACATTTTTTTTGTTTGTTTATTTTTATTTAATTATCTTCATCAGACAAGTGACTTGTTGTCGTGTATGTTGTCAAAATTGCGACTTTTAAAAAAATTCATTTCTGCTTTTCTTGAAACATTATTTAAATGAAGATTTGTCGAACAAATCCTCTTATTAATATTAGAAGATAACTAAAGTTTTGCGTACATTTTTGTTATAGGAACTTTGTCATAACTCAGTCTTAAGAAAGTGTGATTTCGGGGGAAATATTTTGTACAATCACGAAAGTGATATGGCGACCAAAGGAAAAATGTCTAATCGTGGATGGCTAATTTATGCTATAAATTTTGTATTGCATTATTATAAGGCATATTTATGCATTAATTAAACAAATTGCTTTTTAATGTATGTATTAAATGGTGTAAATATTTTTAAAAAATGCGCATTTGATACATTGGTAGTTATTTCATAAATATATAACAATCTGATATCATTTCCAAAAAGTAAATAAAGGTAGCAAGAAAGTGCTTTTGAAAAGTTTGCCTTTCACGCCAAATTCAACCTTGCCATTACTGATAGCGCGCCAAGGCTCCTAGAACAAAGACGTGAAAAGTTTTGTGTGTTAATGCGGAATGAGAACGGCGATTTTCAAAAATAAGTAAATGATGTAAATATATCATACATAAAAAATAAGTATTATATATAGGAAAATATCAGCAAAATAATTACAATTTAAATAAAGGATATAATATACTGGGTGATCCAAATGTCACAAAATTAATGAAAATTCAATAATGAAAGTATAGATAGTATCATAATGCGTCTTTCACATAAGTATACAAACACGGGACTTTTTTAATAGCAAAAAAATTGCAGCCAGAACAGATACATTTACCACCAATAGTTAGCACTGTAAATGTTACGCCTATCGCTATTTAAGAAATTATGAGACGTGAATTATACCTCTGGGGGTGCCTAGTTAGGTGAGGGTCTCGTCACCTGATCAAGGTTCTAAATTACGAGACCTTTTAAATCGGTCAATTCAACAAAGTTAAATAGAAACCTTGAACCGGCAAACAAAAATAACTGTTGCAAATCACAAAAGAGCAAGCACTGCAGCGATGTCAACAAATGTATAGTCAGGTTGGTCACAGCCATGCTGTGATCAGGCGATTTCCGCCCCGCTCTCAGGTACTAACCCGTCAAGCTAGGCACTCATGCCAGGCAGGTAGGGGCCTGGTTAGCGGTATAAAAAAATTAAATTATGAGACAGAAATTGCAGCAGAAATCCTTTAGCATACTCTGAAGTGCCTTGCCACGTATGCCAGTGTAATAATATCGGTCAAATGGAACATTTGTAAACATAACTGCATTCCAGACTATGCTGCGTAAGTTTACAAACTGCAGAGAGAATTGAAATGTTATTTTTTGTGGCAAATGTAATAATTCTGAGGATAAAAATTTATTTGTAAAAAAAAAAACATGTCTAACGGTACATTTTTCTGAAAATCCCATTGTTCTACCGCATATACTTTTCTAATTATGGAATTTTTATTTATTTTATAACCTTGCAATCACCCAGTATAATATGTCATATGATATGCGAAATATTAAGCGTAAAGTATAAATTTTTATCTATCGTTGTGAATAAAATTTGTTTATTTTAATTTGTAATTATATTCCGGGAAAAATAATATCCCAGTTGTTTATAAATCTAATTCAAATTTAAACGAAAACATAGAAAATAACTTTCTTTGAGATTATTAAAATCTTACATCTTATGTGCATCCCAATGGGTGTGAATACAGAATTTTTTCTCATGATTATCAGAAAATGCTTAAATTTGATTTACATAAACTGTAATCGTTCAAGAAAAAGTAAAAAATGAAAAGTAACACACAATCTATTATCCCTTTTTTTTTTACGCAGATATAGAACTCATATATTTCTTATTTCAAGTTGAAAAAACAACTTAAGGAAAAACATATTAAAATTTTCAATCTTCTGAAGTGTGGCATACGAAGAGAAAAATTGAGTAATGTATTTACTCACATTTAAAACTGAGCATCTAATCTTATTTTTAAAAAAAAATCATGAGACATTGTTTAAACATTTCGCTGAAAAAACAACTTCAGAAAAAACACATTAAAATTTTCAGTCTTCTGAAGTGTGGCATACGAAGAGAAAAATTGAGTAATGTATTTACTCACCTTTAAATCTGAGCATCTAGTCTTATTTTTAAAAAAATCATGAGACATTGTTTAAACATTTCGTTTTCTAAAAAAATAATTTAGGACGACAAGGATGGTTGATTGCACGACATTCGCAGAAGCATGCTTATATCGATTTTTCAGAAAAAGAAATTATAATGAAAAAATTTAACTGCTGGTTGTATTCTTCTTTCACTTTTTTTAGTTTCTTTTTATTACTAAATTAACTTTATCAAACAAAATGACTACTTATTTTTGATGTTGCCAGAATTTCTATTCCAAAAATCCTTAACGTTTTGCGAAAAGTTTATTTTAAAAGAAGATTTATCGAAACGATTATTAGATAACTGAAGTTTGAGTGTCAAATTTGAATGAGAAGGATAATTTTTACAAATATACAAAAGATGATTGCATGTTTTCCTTAAGAAATTCAATTACAATATTCATGGTGTCCAGAAAAGTGTTAAGATTTCAGTATTCTACTTTCAATATAAATACACATAACTCATATGTAATTCCACCACACTTCTCAAACATAAAGCTTTATTTTTATTAACAAGGTGTCTCAAAAACATCAAAATCCGCTTTTATTTTTACTTGTTGAAAACACTTAGGTAATGTCCAAAATAATGTTAGAATTAAGATTATATTGATGAAAAATGTCTGCGATTGAAGTTTAAAAAAGTAACACTTTTGAAATTTCTATATGATTCCTGGTTCGTATAGGTTACATTTAGGAAACAATTTTCCAAATAGTGAAAATTTAATTTTTGTACAACTAAAATTCACGATATTGAATTTTATGAAATTTAGGATTTTTCAGGCAACAGAGAGACAATTGTTTGTGCCGAAAATACCCTAAATTACTTGAAATTCAAAGTATCATAACTCGGTGCGTTTTGTCTTAAATAATGGAAGTTTTACTATTTTACTTGTCAGAGCATGAATTAAATATTTCTAAAAATAACCAGGGCTGGTATAAAAATTTAAAAAGTGTAGCTCTCTGAAAACCAGTGGCAGGACTATGCTATTAACATTATCCATATTTCTACTTTATTTTGAATACTTTTGCAACTTATATTGCCCATTATCTTCAACAGTTAAAATAATTACACGCGTTTCAGTCTTTTTGTGACATCCTGAATTGTTCAGATTAAGTTTTTATTTAAATATTATGATTACATTTTCTGAATAAAAAAATATCCCACTTATTTATAAATATTATTCAAATTTAAATTAAACTATAAAAATGATTTTATACGCCATTACAACGTCTGTGCATCGTAATAGATGTAAAATAAACATTTTAGCATAACTCGCTGAAAATATTTGCGTTCAATTTAGATTTAGTACAATCATTCAAGGAAAGAAATCTAAATAAAAACATCCAGCCTATTATCATTTTTTATGCAATTATAAAACTCATCCTTATTTTATTTCAATCCAAAGAAACAATTTCAGAGAAATACTGTGAAATTTGCAGATAAATTGAAACGCGAGTGGGAGATGCAAATAAAATAATTGGATGATATATTTATTCATCTTTAAAAGTGGGTATCTCTTTTTATTCTAAAATAATCACCAGACTTTATTTAACTAAAAAAGATTATTTGAGATGACAAGAATAGTTGATTACACCAAACTTATGCATAGCATTGTTATATCGATTTTTAGAGAAACGTAATTATAATGAAAGAATTTTACTGCTGGTTGGTTTACGTCTTCTTATTTTGTTATTTTGTTTATTCTTATTTAAATAACTTTCTAAGATAAAGTGACTTGTTGTTCTAGACATTTTCAGAATATATTTTTGAAATTTAATAAGGCTTTCATTAAAGTTTATGTTTATTTTAAATAAATATATTTTTATTTTTAATAGATTTTTTCAATATAACTGAAGTTTTAAGTGTTGTTACTAGTGAGCAAAAAACAAGAATTATATAAAACTGCTGGGAAGATTAGCTTTGTGTTCAACTCGATATAACATGGACGTTGATGCGACAGTTGCATTTCTTCAGCAGGTGTGCGCTGTACAGAACAACGTCTGTGTTGCTCAAGAACGTTCTATGTACTCTGATTGGTTGAATCATGTATATCGGCTCCTATTGAGAATTTATGGAAAATTCCTACATATTCTGAAAGCCAATGTTTTTTGCCAAATGTTGCCAAAATTTGGCGAAAATTCGCAAAATTAGGGAATTTTTTTCTTTTAGTGTCCAGCATGTATCTTGGCATTGATAGAAGGTGGATTTCCCCGTCCAAATCTCGTCAATGTTGGCAACAGTTTGCCAAATTTGGCGAGATATTGTCAGCTTTGCACTTCGTTTACTGCCCACTTTTCAACAATATAATAACTGTTTCAACCTTCTTTTTCATTTAAAGCATGACCCATAGTGACACCAAAATTACTCACTAATTGAGTTTTCTCGAACATGTGACCTATCTCAATGGTCTTCTCGTAATCCAAAATGACCGGATACAGAATTTAGTCAAAATCGTTAGAGACGTTTTTTAGATAATATTAGCTTGACCGATAGTGACCCCAAAATGACCCACTATTTGAATTTTCCGAACATGTGACTTAGCCCAATGGTCTTTTCATAATCCAAAATGGTAGGATACAACATTTAGTCAAAATCATTTGAACAGTTTTTTGGATAAAATTAGTTTGACCCTGACTCCTACTGACTCAAAATGACCCACAAATCAAATTTTCTCGGTCTTCCTATGCCCCAAAATGGTAGGATATAAAATTTAGTCAAAATCGTTGCAGAAGTTTTAGATAAAATTAACTTGACTCGTAGTTACCCAGAAATGACATCCTAATCGATAAAATTAGTGGATCGATGGATATAATCGATGGATAAAATTAGTTTGACCCTGACTCATACTGACTCAAAATGACCCACAAATCAAATTTTCTCGATCTTCCTATGCCCCAAAATGGTAGGATATAAAATTTAGTCAAAATCGTTGCAGAAGTTATAGATAAAATTAACTTGACTCGTAGTTACCCAAAAATGACATCCTAATCGAATTTTCTCTTATATGTGATTTACCCAATGGGCTTCTCGTAATCCAAAATGGTAAGATACAAAATTTACTCAAAATATTTAATCCGTCTTTTGACAAAATTAGCTTAGCCCGACCCCAAAAATGACTTACTAAATGGATTTTCTCGAACATGTGACATAACCCAACGGTCTTCTCGTAACTCAAAATGGCAGAATAGAAAATTCAGTTAAAATAATTTGAGCCTTTTTTTTAATAAAATTATCTTGGCACTCACCCGTAGTGACCCAAAATGACTCACCAATCGAAATTTCTTGAACATATGACCTACCCAAATGGCCTGAAAACGGTAAGATACAAAATTAAGTCAAAATCGTTTGAGCCGCTCTTAAGATAAAATTCCCATATACACACACATATATATTGATACACACAAGATTTGCTCGTATTATAATATATAATATATCCTGTTAATATATAGATATGTTGTTAATATGTTACGCATAAATAATAGAAGTTACATGCATGATTACCATAAAAGAAATATATTTTTTTTTAATTTAAAATAGTACATGATATAATAAATTATACGCTATGGCAACACATTCATCTCGCAAAATTTTTTATTTTCTTATGTTATTCATAATATAATATTTTTATTTTGGTTTATGATTCCTTTTTGTAAATAAGTAATAATCCAGCTATTTATTAATTTTACTCAAATTTAAATTTAGATATAGAAGTGATATTTAACTCTTTTAGCTCTTGTACCTTATATTTTAAATGAAATTGCTTAGGACAATAGTAAGAAAATGCTTAAGTTTAATTCATAATCATGCCATCATTCAAGGGAAAAATAGTAAATAAAAATGTAAAGAATCACCCTGCCTATTGTAATTTTTTACACAATTATAAAACTCATCTCCATCTTATTTGAAGCCAAATAAACAATTTCTGAGAAAAATAATATATTTTTAGAAATTTTGAAACGCGAGTGTCAGATATTAAGTGAAAAATGTAATAATATATTTTTCAGCCACTTTCGAAATTGAGCATCACTTCCTATTCTAAAATAATATTTTTTCTTTCTTTCTTTCTTGTTTTTTTTTTTTTTTTTTTTTTTTTTTAAGATAATTTGATAAAAATAATATTTATTACATGAAACATCCAGATGATCATAATTATATCAATTTTCAAAAAGAAAAAAAATATAATGAAAGTATTTGATTACTGTGTGGAATCTTCATTATAATATATTTTTTCCTTTGTTTAATCTTATGTCAATTTCTTTTATTTAATTAAATTTAACTGTACAAGTGACTTAACTTGGACGTTTTCAGAAGTCTCACGAAACATTCAGAGGATCATAATTATATCGATTTTCAGAGAAAATAATTTATAATGAAAGTATTTGACTGCTGTGTGGAATATTCATTCCATTATTTTGTTTACTTCGTTTAATCTTATGTTGATTTGTTTTATTTAATTAACTTTATCTGGATTAGTGACTTAACGTGAACGTTTTTAGAATGTCTCATATAATATCCAGTGGATTACAACTATATCGATTTTCAGAGAAAATAAATTATAATGAAAATATTTGACTACCGTGTGGAATCTTCATTCCATTATTTTTGTGTACTTAATTTAATCTTATGTTGATTTCTTTTATTTAATTAACTTTATGTGAATAAGTGACTTAACTTGGATGTTTTCAGTATGTCTCATTTAATATATATATATATATATATATATATATTAAGGATTTCATTAAAGCTCATTTTAAATAGAGATGTTTCCCACATTAGACGATAACTGAAGTTTTGGTTTAAATGTTGAAAGAGGAATGAAATAGAACGTGAAAAAAATGATGACATATATAATTTAAAAAAAAACATAGAAAATAATTAAAACGAATACATACAAATCGAAATACAGGATGACTTTTAATTAACATTCAACTTTTAACTGAAATAACCATTTAATCGTTGCAGATAGAGCTACAAACATCTTTTTTTTTTTTTAAAGAACGTTGAAAAAGAAATTTAATGGATAAGGTTTTCAAAATGAAAACATTCAAAGGTGATACAATAGTGCAAATTAGTCACAAAGTTGTCAGTAACAAAATCGAGCGTTTCTTTTATTATGCTTGAAAATGAGTAAGTTATGGATCTTTTGAGACTAATAAGGTCTGTCTGCTACTTTTTGTAAACCAAATCTTTCATATGATCTGAAAGATAGAAATCACATGGACTCATATCTGGTGAATAAGGTGTCCAATGCAATGCACTAGGATAACGATATGTGTATCGATTGGCGATAACTCGGGTTCCAAACTCATTTTTAATGTTGTCAAAAACACTTCCTTAGAAATAGTGTTGCATTATCACTACATAAATACCAATTTTTAACAATAAAATACGATATTCGGTTGAATATGACGCTTTGATAGACATTTTGAAAACTGCGTGGAACTGAAACTATACAAATTCCTTTTATGCCCTCTGTCACTGCATGAATTCGTGCTGCCATCTAGTAAGGCTCCGAGAAGTTATTTCAGTTTAAAGTTGTCGGTAAAAGTCACCTTATATGTGTAAATATATTAGACACGAGAAAATAAATATATATAAGATGTCCACAGCAGAAACCTAATTTCAATATTGTATTTAAAAGAAATGTAATATAGAATATCTCACACGAAATGCCAACACAAAACTTTATTTTTGCATGTTGTTCATAATACCGGGTGTCCCACAAATGACTGATGGATTTTAAAATTCAATAACTAGCAAACGGTGACAGATATTAAAAAAATTCTTGCAGGAGGGTTATGTATGATGTCGGGAGTTTTTTTACTCTGATTCTTGATTTTAGTTCAAATTTCAAACAATAGATGGCGCTGACAGCAGTTGGCGCTCATTAGAGGCCGAAACTGACGTCACTCAGCATTGATGCGAAGAAAGGAGATTAAGGCTATGGAGTGGATCTCATTCGCCAGTACAATCTTGCTCTAAGGCCCCGATTCTGAACTCATTTAATATGATTTCAATGGAATGAAATGTTGCCATGGAAACAACAAATTCTTTGATAGTGGAATACAGCGTTCAGATCAGGGCATGAATTTAACAAGCGGTATTTGAGTTGCCGGCGATTTTACATTTATGAAGTTTTATTTTCCGGGATTAAATTACTTTTTATGGCCTGATTTAAAGAATATTTTATGCATCATATTTTAAAACTAGGTGAAGAGATCTTGCTACAATATCTGCTAGTGAGTACTTTTAAAAGCGTGTACACTATTTATTGAAAATGGTTTATTTCACCTAGTAGTTTTAAAATACGATGAACAAAATATTCTTTAAATCAGGCCGTAAAAAGTAATTTAATCCGGGAAAATAAAACTTCATAAATGTAAAATCGCCTGCAACTCAAATACTGCTTGTTAAATTCATGCCCTGATCTGAACGCTGTATTCCACTATCAAAGAATTTGTTGTTTCCATGGCAACATTTCATTCCACTGAAATCATATTAAATGAGTTGAGAATCGGGGCCTAAGAGCAAGATTGTACTGGCGAATGAGATCCACTCCATAGCCTTAATCTCCTTTCTTCGCATCAATGCTGAGTGACGTCAGTTTCGGCCTCTAATGAGCGCCAACCGCTGTCAGCGCCATCTATTGTTTGAAATTCGAACTAAAATCAAGAATCACAGTAAAAAAACTCCCGACATCATATATAACCCTCCTGCAAGAATTTTTTAAATATCTGTCACCGTTTGCTAGTTATTGAATTTTAAAATCCATCAGTCATTTGTGGGACACCCGGTATATACACTACTGGCCATTAAAAATGCTACACCATGAAGGAATGCAAATAACAGAATGATATTTATTGGACAAATACATTATAATGGGAAGGACAATTGATTAAATTTTCAGAAAATTTGGAGGTATAGATCCTGAGAAAACACTACCCAAAGCAGCAACCTCTTGCCGCAATAACAGCATTTATCTGCCTAGACATGGAGTCGAAAAGAGATTGGATGTCATGTACGGGTACATCAGTCCATGCAGCTTCAACACTATGCCACAGTTCATCAACCGTAGTGACGGGCGTGTGGTGGCGGGCCAGTCGCTCAGAAGCTATTGACAGGACATTTTCAATTGGTGAAAAATCATGAGAACGTGCTAGCCAGGGCAACAGTCGAACATGTTCTGTATCATGGAAGGTCAGGATAGTACGAGCAACATGCGGTCGTGCATTGTCCTGCTAAGACGTACAGTTGCGGAGGCATCGAAGATAAGGCAAAACCACGGGCCGTAACACATCAGAAATGTAACGGCTGCTGTTGAAATTGCCGGCAATGCAAACAAGAGGTTACCGAGACGTGTATCCAATGGCACTTGATACCGTCACTCCAAGTGATATGACAGTATGACGATTCGAATGCAAGCCCGCAATGTGCGTTTTCCACGATGCTGCCAAACATGGATGCTAGCATCATGATGCTGCATACAGAACCTGGATTCATCAAAGACGACGTGAGATGCCATTCCTATACAGCATCATATGCTTCATATACAGCATCATGATGCCAGCATCCATATTTGGCGGCATCGTGGAAAACGCACATTGCCAGGTTGCATTCGAATTGTCATACTGTCATATCACTTGGAATGACGGTATGAAGTGCCATTGGATACACGTCTCGGTAACCTTTTGTTCGCATTGCCAGCAATGTCAACAGCAGCCGTTACATTTCTGATGTGTTACAGCCCGTGGCTCTGCCTTATCTTCGACGCCTCCGCAACTCTACGGTTTAGCAGGCTAATGCACGACCGCATGTTGCTCGTACTATCCTGACCTTCCTTGATTTATAACATGTTCGACTGTTGCCCTGGCAGGCACGTTCTCATGATTTCTCACCAATTGAAAATGTCCTGTCAATGGCTTCTGAGCGACTGGCCCGCCACCACTCGCCCGTTACTACGGTTGATGAACTGTGGCATAGTGTTTAAGCTGTATGGACTGATGTAGCCGTACATGACATCCAATCTCTGTTTGACTCCATGGATATGCAGATAAATGCTGTTATTGCGGCCAGATGTTGCTGCTTTGGGTAGTGTTTTCTCAGGATCTATACCTCCAAATTTCCTGAAAATGTAATCAATTGTCCTTCCCATTATAATGTATTTGTCCAATAAATATCATTCTTTTATTTGCATTCCTTCATGGTGTAGCAATTTAATGGACAGTAGTGTATATATATTTTTTTATTATTACTTTTTTTAAATTTAGGATAACATTTCATGAATAACTAATATTTTAGTTAGTTATAAATCTCATTCAACTTAAAACTTAACTATAGAAAATATTTTTGTATGACATTATTAAAGCTTTCTGCTTTTATGCATTTTAATATGTGTGAAACTGGAAAATTCTAGCAAGATACACATAACTTAGAAAATCATTAGAAAAGAAAACAAAGTCAGTCTATTATCCTTTTAATATGCAATTATAAAACTCATATCCATCTTAGTTCAAGCTAAAGAAACATTTTCTGAGAAAATTGCTCGGAATTTTTCCGAGAGTTAAGCGCGGGCGTGAGATAGGAAAAGAAAAGTAGAATAATACATTTATTCATTTGTTAAGAGTGAGCATTTTTTCATCTTTATATATATATTCATTTATTGAAAATATAATTCAGGATGGCAGGAATAGTTGATTACTCCAGATTTATAGAGAAGCATGATTAGACATCTACTTTTAGACAAACGAAATTATAATGAAAGTTTTTGACTGCTAGATTAAACCTTCATTCATTTTTATTTTATCTTATTTTATTTTTTAATCCCTTTTTTTTTAAAACTTTTATTTAATTAACTTTATCTAACGAAGTGACTTGTTGTCTAAGACGTTGTCAGAATATCTTATTTTTAAATTCATTAAGGGTTTCATTAAATACTTTTTTAAAAGGGAATTTTTGCAGTACTAGAAGATAAATTAAATTTATAGTTAATCTATAGTAAGTAGGCTAAGAATTTTTAGTTACTTGTACTAGAAAGTGAATTTATACACACACATAAGAATTCATGTAAAATATTTTTACATGCCATATTTAAAAAAGAGATTCGGCCATTTTCATTATAAAAACATGTAAATTATTTTTCGATTTCAAATATAATTCGAATTATACTTACCTTTGATATAAAAAAAAATAACTTACAAGTTTGCACAACAAAAATGAAAGAATCTGTTTTTTAAAGGGGACACGCAATTATATTTTACATTAAATAGATATAATGCCTATTACTTAATTATCACAATACATTTCTTTAACTGAAGTGTGTGAGGAAATTATAAGATCACTACGGAATTCGTTAATTTTTGTAGAAGGAATAATATGCAAAGTTTACTTTGTATATTTAAAAGTGATCGCAAAGCACTTTCTGTACTAATCACAATTAAAAATAAGCCTAAATTTGAATAAAATTTGCACAATTTTCCCAAAACTAAATAAAGTATCTGCGAAGAAAATATAAAACCAGCTGAGAAAATTTGCATATTACATCTCTAAAATCATTAACAGAGAAGCCAACTTTCAAGTTTTGATTGTGACATTCACGATTTACTTGATGATGCCGCGAAAATGGTGTGTTTGTGTGTGTGTCTGGGAGGGGTGTATCTGAGTACGATGTAAGAAAAAATATTTATACGGGTACTTGTAAATCTAGAAATAGAGACGTTAATGAAACGTTCCAAAATTGCCATTGACAATATTGCAATTAAATATATATTATCAAAGCAAAATAAAACAAATTAGAAGTAATCTTAAATCAAATTTTAATACCACATTTATGAAAATAAAGAAAGAATTAAAGTTATTGAAACATGATCGACAGAAAAGACTGAAATGGGCTTAAAATTCATGTCACGGGATGATGAATGCATATAGATTGTACTTTCTGATGAAAAAATCATTAGACTTGACAATCCAGATGACCACAAATACTGCTGGAACGACTTGAGAAAAAGCCACGTCTGACAGCTATTCGCGCTACTGATATACGTGAAACTGAACATTTGTAATTCTAATTGCGTTGCAAATCGAGCTGCGCAGTTGTATAAACTCCTGACGGAACTGAAACGCTACTTTTTACTTAATAAAATAATTAAGGCAATACAAAATTATTTATTAAAAGAAAAATCCATGTTTTTTTTATCAAAGCAATAGCACTTAGACAAATATTTATACACTATTATATGCCACCAAAACAATTGAACAATAAACAGAACAAAAAACGTCACAAGAGTGACACATAGAGACTTTAGAGAAAACAAAAAGTCAACTGTAAACAGGGAATACAATCAATTAGGCTGATGTTCTGAGGTCCTCATTGGTTCCCTGACCTCCCAATATCTGACAGATATACTGTTACTTGATAGTGCGGGCCGCAGTGGTAAATGCAGGGCATTCAAGATTACATCCTTTCCACAAATAGGACAATTTGGACTTTCAAGAATACCAAATCTGAAAAGATAATTAGGTAGACAATCGTGTCCCATGGCAAGTCTAAATAAGGCAACACTTGTTCTTCTTGGTGCTGTAAGGACATGATATATTGCATTTTTCCATTCTTTATTTTCGATTTCACTTAGTTTTCTCCTTTCATATTGAGAATGCATTTTCTCTTTATAATTCTTGATATTGAATTGAAAGGTATTTCGTTGTTTGGTGTTTGCATTATTTTAGTTCTTTTTTTAGCTACTTGGTCAGCCGCTTCATTCCCGCGTATTCCACAATGGGCCGGGATCCATTGTAGTTCCACTTCCTTTCCATGTCTATCTGAACATTTCTATGAAAATCCCATCGTTCTACTGCCTATATTTTCGATTTTTATTTATTTTGTGATCTTTCAACCATCCAATATAATATCGCATATGAAATGTCGAATATCACACAAGCAAAACTAATTTTATATATTATTCAGGGTTTCAAATTTTTATATTAATTTATGATTCTATTTCATGAATATATTATTCCAGTTACTAATAAATCTAATACAAATTTAAACTAAAAAATATAAATTATTTTATTTGTTAAAATGCTACAACTTTTATGCATCATAATGGGTGTGAATACGGAAATTTTTCTCATGATTCCCAGAAAATTCTTAAATTCAATTTAGATGAAACGTAATCATTGCAGAAAAAATAAAAATGGGCAGAATCACACAATCCATTATCCTATTTTTTTTACGCAGATATAAAACTCATCTCTATCTTATTTACAGCTGAAAAAACAATTTCAGAGAAAAAACACTAAAATATTCAGTCTTCTGAAGTGTGAGATACGAAGAAGAAAATTGAGTAATATATTTACTCATCTTTAAAAATGAGCATATCTTCTTATTTAAAAAAAAAAAAATGAGACTTTCTTTAATTTTTTTTTCAAAAGAAAAAGACGACAAGAATAGTTGATTACTCGACACATTCACAGAAGCATGCTTATATCGATTATACAAGAAAAGTAATTATAAAGAAAGATTTTAACTGCTGGATGGAATCTTCATTCACTCTTTTTAGTTTATTTTTATTACTGAATTAACTTTTATCAAACAAAGTGACTAGTTGTCCTTGATGTTGTCATAATTTCTATTTTAAAAATTATTAAACTTTTGAGTATTTTTTCTTAAAGTGATTTATCGAATATTATATAACTGAAGTTTGAGTGTAAATTTAGCGAGAAAGATATTTTTTACAAAAATTAAAATGATGATTATGTATTATACTCTAAAAATGCAATTACTATATTCAGGTTGTCCACACAAGTGTTAAGATTTCAGTATTTTATTAATACAATAAAATAACTCATATGTAATTCCAACTCGCTCATCACAAAAATACTGAATGAAAAATTGAATAATACATTTACATAATACATTCTGTAGTATATATATTGAATAATACATTATATATAAAGGCCTGTGTCAATAGATAGGGATATGTTTATACAAAAGATTATATAGCAATTTACATTCTTAATTTATTTTATTCTACATAAATTATAATGTTATTATATTTAGGTTGCATTCTTAAATTACCACTATGAACTTAATTTCTAGATCCAAAACTTGTTATATTACTTGTAAATTGTAAAATATAATTTTTCAAAAGGTATGAATAAACTCAATTTTATGTACTATCGTTTTCTTTCAAAAGGTCTTATATATATTTTTAAATCTTATGTATTATTTAATAATATTTAATTTTAATATTAACTGTGTCATTTTATTTTACTAAAAGTTGTTCCTCTATTTTAAATGATACACCCACTTATTATTTATTTAACCATTATAATTTATTTAAATAACGTAAATGTTATAAATGTTTTACTATAAAGAGCAGCACTACATAAACGAATATAAAAATACTGAAGTAGAATGTAGAGATTTTGTTTTCTATTACTTTGTAGTATGTTTTAATATTGATTGGATCATTGATTTCTCAAATGAAGATAGTAAATGCAATTATTTTATTATTTTATAAACATTTGCTTTATTAAATATTTTATTTAATATATGGTATTTACAAATTCATCCCTTTTTATGTTAGTTAAATTAATAAATTGTATAAATATATCTTCTTTTGTCTTGCTCACAGATGGCAGTAACGTTAAAAATATGCATTGTTATATCGAATTTAATATTTCAATTAACATTAAGTATATCGTATCATTTTCTCTTATTTTTGTGCTGTAAAGATTTTAATTTCAAAACAGCTTTCATTATTATCATCATTATTAAGATTAGACGTAGTTTAAAATAAGGTAAACTTAATTTATAGGCGTATTTGAATTATTTTTAAATTTGTTAAAATAGTTTACTTATTTTATTAACTGTCAATGTAATGGTTATATACATGTGCTTTTGTAAAGAATAAAGTGGTTTTTGATAGTTAAAATGTCACTGGTTGTGTATATTTTTACAGCTATATTTCTCTTTTCGTTTAACAACCCTTTATTAAATACGTTTTTGTATTTAATAAAATCACCCTATTCATTGATTTTTGCACATACCATGTTCAGTTATTCAATATTTGTCTAATGTTATTCTATTTTCTTTAAATTTGACTTCGTAATGGATCGGCAATTTGAGTTAATAAATTTGGCTCAGGAAAATTTACTCAGACATAAATCAATTACATTTTACTTATATTAGTGGAATATAGCCCTTGATAAAGTGTTTCACTATATAAGTTTCCAATTGCTTCGTTTAATAATTTTCACCTTCTGCACATTGGATTTTTTTTTTTTTTTTACATATCTTTAAGAATTTTTCCCACTTATTTTAATTTTTAGAATCTTTCATTTTTAGATATATATATATATATGTATTGTATTATAATTATCGGCTTATCTATTGTCCATTATTTATGTTATTTAATGGTTATTATTAACAAAAGTTTTATTACATACATATTTATTTATTTACTTATCGAAAATATAATTTAGAATGACAGTAACAGATGATCACACCAGATTTAAAGAGAGGTATGGTTATATCTATTTTTAGAGAAAGGTAATTATAATGAAAGAATATGACTGCTAGATTAAACCTTCATACATTTTTATTTTATTTTTTTAATCATTTGAATTGCAACCCTTTACATGAGATTTTGTTTTTGTACTGATATGTTCGTGTTTACGTATATCATGATTACATTTTACCTATTTTTAGGTAAGCTGTTTAAGATATTATATTGCAATATTAAAATATTTGTTATTTATTATTAACTAATGTTAGAAGTTTGCCGAGAAAAAAAAGGTTGTCCAGATTCAAAAAATTTTGGTGGTCACTGGCGCCCGGTTAACATAAAAGTACCTTATATTGTTTTAAGTACAAACATGTTAATATTCCGTAATCGTTTCAAGCTTTTTTTTTTTTTTTACCATAACCCATTCTTGATAATTTTTTTTTTTGAAATCCTCTACTTTTCTGAATTTTTTATTAAAAAACTAATTAATCTTACATATAATTTAGTTTTATAAAAAAGCAATCGCTAACATGTAATCAGGGTATACAATCAAGATGAAGAAAACAATAAAGGCTTCATTTCTAATTTTTATAATTAACAATTGAAAAATAAGTGAAAATTACGTTATGTTGGCACAATCATATCATTTTTATTTTAGTTTTATCAATATAAAATACATTTCAAGTTAAGCATAACGTCATTTTCACCGGCGCAAACTTTTCGCACGTACTATATATACGTATTTTTATGCTTAATCACTAGGAATTGAAATAAAAATATATTTTCGATTTAATTGTAATGAAAAAAAAAGGCATCAGATAAAATAAATCCAATAGACGCTATTCTCGTGATGTCACATTAAATATGAATTTTTATTCACTTATAAAAACAAGGTAACATGCGCAGAAATATTTTTACTGAAATTAAGCTGCAAATAAAAAAATACTTCCAAAAACGTGCAGAAACCTGAAAAATAAAAAAAAAATATACGTCCAAAAAGCCACGTGTTTGAATATTTTTCATTATTTCTTTTTTTTTTCTCTGCAAAAATGGAAGTACTAATCCACTATTGTAATATGGATGTGTTCGTACGGACACACTGTGTTTTATTATATGTAGATGTTCAAATCAGCTATATATTCGTCATATATTTTTCACAAAAGCTAATCAATAAATATATAACAGCCAAAATAGTCTGCAATGAAAATAGTCATGAACTAAATATATATTCTATACAAATTCGAGCAAAGTAGAATATCATAATAGAAAGAATGTGAAATGTATATTATACCTTTAAAAAAAAAAACACTTTAAAGTTCGCTTTAGAAAAATGACTGAATCTCTTATTTAAAGATGGCATGTAATTGTATTTGACATTAATTGTTACAGTCCACCATCTTAATTATCTAAATTTAATACCATAAATATAATTACAGATAAAACTATATATATATATATATATATATATACATGATGTAAAAGTGTTAGACAAAAATAATATTATATGCAGCGTGTCTACCAATGAAGTATGATCTTAGTATTCTTTTCAAAAACATACACGATATAATAACCCAAACGCGATGCCAACATACACATTACGCATATTGTTCAGAATACCATTTTTTATTTTAAATTTTATTTCATTTTGTAAATAGAAAATATTTCAGATATTTATAAATCTTATTCAAATTTAAATTCAGTTATAGAAAAATGTTCAATATGATAAATAAACACTCCTGATTTCTGTGCATTGTAATGGATGTGAATCTTGCATTTTATAGCATGATCGACACAACTTAAATGGAAATTTAGATTTAATGTATAATTCAAGAAAAGAAGACGAAATTGAAAATGCTCTGTCTATTATGCTTTCTTTATGCAATTATAAGTCTCATCTTCATTTTAGTTTAAGCTAAAGAAACAACTTCTGAGAAAAAGACTGCAAATTTTTCAGAGATTCAGAAACGCTAGTGTGAGATACACAGAGAAAAAATTTAAAAGTACATTTAAAGTGAGCATATCTTCGTATTTTAAAATAATAATGAGTTTGTCTTCATTATTTTTTAAAAACATAATTTAGGCTGACAAGAATGGTTGATTAGATGAGACATTCAGAAACTCATGAATATATCGATTTTTAGAGAAAAGTAATTATAATGAAATAAGTTGACTGCTAGTTGAAATCTTAATTCACCTTTTTAAAATTCTATTTTGTTTAAGCTTATTCTGTTTATTTTTATTTAATAAACTTTATCTGAAGAAGCGACTAGCCGCCATGGAAGTTTTCAGATTACCTTATTAGGTAGCTTTCAATACAAAAAAGTATAAAGCTACCTATTTCAGCCGTTCGGGAGGAAAGCAGTTCCGGAAAATTTCGATATATTTTCACCGATCATGAACCCCAGACCCCAATATATATATATATATATATATATATATATATATCTGACCTATGTCATACGATAACGCTCGTATTTATAAATCAATTTTGATGAAACTAATTGTGTGTATTAAGCTCACCATTGTCTCGACTGAGTTCATTGGCCAGCTTGGTCCGCCATTTTGTTTCAAGATGGCGGCCACTTAAAAATTTAAAACTAAAATAAATATACAAAAAAGTTAAAAATTCAAATTTATTTGTTAATTAAGTGTTAGGCCTTGATACGAGGATTCCAGAGCATTTTTGGTTTACCTCCATCTTAAAAAATGGCTGAGATAGAGCAGTTTGAAATTCTAGGGTGGCTGACATTTTGAAACAAGACAGCACATTACAAAAATTGTCATTGTTGTAATAATTTTCCCAATCATACGCATGTAACTATGTAACTATATATTCATATCCGTTAGAGCCAAATTCTCGCCAAACTTGGCGACATTTGGCGAAATATCGCCAAATTTGGCGACCAAAATAAGTATTCATAAATGAAGCCAATTTGGCTATTGCTCAATAATTTGGCGAATTTCTTATTAAATTTCAGTATTAACGAATCTTTTGTAAACGTTTTCTTTGCATTTTAACTTGCTGTTTTCGTGTAACATTAGCTAAAATTTTAAAACGAAGATATAGGAAAGCTACCTTTTCCTCCCGGTACAGGCCGGAAGGACTTTTTTAAAATTCATTAAGGCTTATTTTAAATGGAGATTTCTTCAGTGTTATAGAAGACAGCTATTATTCTTTGTATAATTGAACGAGAAATAGGATATGATGGTGTATATTTAATAGGTATATACATGCCATATAAAAAGTAAGTACGATGGCTATTTGCAAAAGAATTACAATTTCAATATTCCATTTCAAATATATAAGATGGAATAGCTGACATGCTCTACCAACTCAAACTTTATACATAGAATTTTATTTTTTAAACAGATACAGATTGTCACATGCACTCTTTTGCTTGCTACAAGGTTATGGAAATGATGTTGAATTTATTTTTCAGAACATTCTGTATAAGATGCAGATCTTTTAAAGTACAATTTTGAATATAAATGTTATTAAAATAACAAGGTGGCAACGCATAGACATACAAGAACACTCGATATAATTTTTTGGTACACTTTCAAAATTTCATAATTATACTTGACTTGAAACATAATATTTTATAGTGAAGAACGGTATGTCACCAATACTTATTTTTTCTGAAATTTTCGATATAAATAATTTTATACAATAAAAGTTTCTAAATAATTTTACCATTTCATAAGAAATTTTGATATTAAAAAGGAAATTAAATCATTCGTACATTTATTTATTTTACCTAAAGTATTAGCATTATATTATGTTGCACTTTAGAAAAAGAAAACCCATTAAAGATATAAAATTAAGATTATAGATTAAAGCCACTAAAGGTTTGCTTATATTGTGGCTGCTGTAATCTATTACTTATCCTTAGGTAGGTTTTTATATTTCATTGCGTGTACAGTAGGATTGCAATAAAAATACTTATGTTAACACACATCGCGGCTATTATTAACGGATATAGTAGCCTTGAATATTTTTTAAAGGATAAAAGGAAATAATATTTTATTATACATATAAAACTTCGAGTAAATTTAAATGCTTTATTCTTTTACTGTATAAAAACATCTTCGACATTCAAAATTATCTTTCTTTTGAATGATAATTTTGCCCTTATTTGAAAATGTCATTACATAAATTTTAATTTTCTTTTGAATGTTGTAACCATAATTTTTTAATTGTGTTTCAATAATACTATATGTTTTACAATCGAGGAAACTTTTATTGTGAGTGTAGTAGTCATAATGTGTGAGCGTAGTTCATATGCAATATAGATATTGTACAGGGCTGTAGTAAGAATTCGATAAATTTGAAAACATGGTATACTTAAATTATATTCTCTTAATGTTAGAATTTAACGGGTAATCAATGTGCTTTGCATAATTTTTACTTTCATTTTTAAATATTATATCATTTAGTTTCTCCAAAGAAATATTTTTAATCCATACAGTTATTTACTGCTTTACAAAATATATATATAACGTTAGTATACGAAGTTCATTTCCTTAATCTTTTTTCAACACACAGACTAGAATGTATCATAGCTTTAGTAATTTAGACAAAATCGAAAAAAAAAATACGTGAATGGTTAAAACATATTTTTTAGTAAACTGCTTTCAGAAAAATTACAAATTATTGTAGCATGCATTTGCACATTTTAATTCGAAAATGAATATTTCTAAAAAATCATAAAATTGTTGTTTAACGCATTTAGACATAACTATGAATTACTTCAACGTCTAAATTAATAACTAGCCTTCGAGAAAGTGTATCACCAAAATGTGCTATTTACCGAGGAATTTATTATGTCAAAGAACTGCATTCTGACATAATAAAGTTTATATGAACAATACTACTCAAACTACTATAACTATATAAACTTTCAGAAACTGTTAATAAAATAGAAATAGCTAAAAAAACTAAACTTTTTATTAAGTTAAAAAAATAGATATTATACTTAAAAATTATGAAACTATATGCGCGATACTCTGGAATGGTATATAACTGTTCGTTTTAATTTCATCTGTTTACCTTGAAAATGAAATAAATATTGAAAATTAGTTATTTGTGTTAAGTGACAAGTCTTGCACCCCAATAATGTGTTTCATACATTAAGAGCACGTTAAAATCAAATTAAAAAAAAATTCGCAAATTTTATTCTGTATGTCAAACCGATATTATAAAATGTGTTGCCACATAGGCTTCTATGGAGGGGACACTCGCCATGTCACTTTCTCATGTTTATATATGTACATGAGCGAAAAGCAGAGATTGATTAGAAAAGTACTTTTCTAATCGATTAAGATAATTTATTTGATATTGATTAAAAAAAATATATTATCAATATTTACTTTCAAAAATTACGGATTAATTTTGAAAATAAATTTTAGATGCCGGTAAAAAAAGTTAAATTTTAAATTGAAACTTTATAAAATATATATATATATAAAGATAACTACTTAGCATTTATCAAAACATATCATCCAAAATTAGTTTGATTCATGTTTTGGTAAGCATATGAAAAGGAAATCATTTTTGAATGTATATAGCTTGAGACATCATAATTTAATAGAATTTATCTTATAAATTTCTGATTAGAGGACATAATAATTTTAATCAACGTTAAAATCATAATCTTTATCTTGTTGTTTTAGCACTTCGTTGCTTTATTTAAGATTGAAATTACTTTTCCAGGAAAGCATGAAGGGAAATTTTCCGGGCAACTAAATGAAAGATAAGCGGAAATGAAAATGAGTTAGTTGAAGGACAGTAACTTTTATCATTTGAGTGACGAAACTTCCTGTGCCTAAAAGTGATCTTGAAACTTCGTTGAAATAATTTTATTTTAAAGAAGTACTTTACTGAAGAAAGGTTTATTACTCAAAATGTTTGAAGAATCCTATCTGAGACCGGCAATCTGAAGGAAAATTACAATAATAATAGCACTTTTAAGAACTAGTCCGATGTGCCAATACCAAAACTTTCTTCTATCTCAATCATGTTAATACTTCTAATTTTGTCCTCACATCGTCAATAAAATCAATATTTTTCGTCATTCTGTTGTACGTCAGTTGCTTGCGAATCATCGGGTTACCGGGATGCAATCAACTGATGTATACTAAACTACGAAAAGTTCTTTTGGCCTGTACCGATCGGAACAGATAGCCTCCCTATTCCTTGGTTTTACGAATTTAGCTAATTTTACTGGAAAACACGAAGCTAAAATGCGTGGAACCCAATTAAAGAAGATTCATTCCCAGTTCTCGTCAACATTGAATTTGAATGAGAATATCGCCAAATTAGTCTTTTACAGCCAAGTTGGCTTCATTTGTGGCAACCTATTTTTGTCGCCAAATTTGGCGATACTTTTTAATTGCCGCCAAGCTTGGCGAGACTTTGACGTTGGCGAATATAAATATATAGTGTTAAGCACTTAAGAATAGGAACAATGGTTACAACAATGAAAGAAAATTTGCTGAATCCCTGTTAACTAAAACTCATAAATTAATCCCGTTTATGGATGAATTCTGCTGTCTTGTTTGAAAATGTCAACCACCCTAAAATTTCAAACCGCTATATCTCCGCCATTTTTTAATATAGAGACAAAACAAAAACTGCTTCGGATTCTCCGGATCAAGGCCGAACATTTAACGGAAAAAACTTTTAGGATTTCTAATTTTTTTATACATCTTTTTGAATTTGATATCTTTAAATGGCTATCACAGCGCCACCTTCCGGCGGAATATTCCCACATTCTAGTAGGACCTGCTGGCTACAGCCAAAAACATGTTAAAAATTTTTGGTTTAATTATCTGCATAACATCATACACTTTTCGATGATACAATAGTGAAAATGGAACAAAAATATCGATGACAGCGCTCCTTTTCGTCGAAATATCCCCAAATTCTGATAGAATCTGCTTGCCATAGCCAAAAACATAGAAAAAAATTTAGGTTTAGTTTGAAGCATAACTTCATACACTTTTCGATGGTACAATAGTGAAAATGGAACAAAAATATCTATCACAGCGCCCCCTTTCGTCGAAATATCCCCAAATTCTGATAGAATCTGCTTACCATAGCCAAAAACATAGAAAAAGAATTTGGTTCAATTTGAAGCATAACTTCATACACTTTTGGATGATACAATGAAGACACACAGACGGACAGACTGACGGACAGACATTTTGAAAAAACGTGTTTTTCGGAATCTCTGACCCCTAAAACGTGTAAATCCGTCGAAAACCGGAAGTCGAAAAAAATTTCGATTACAATACTTTCTTCTATTATAGATAGAAGAAAGTAAAAACATCTACTCTCTTAAGATCAAAATAAGAAGCAAATTGCATTATGTTTTTGAAAACTATTCTTGATGTTTGCATTATAAAAGAAAAACCAATGTGTCGATGGGCTCGAAATATTTTAAAATATATTAAAATATAATACTCGATATATATATATATATATATCCGGTATATGTATAAATGTATACAGGATGTTCCAAAATTCTACCGACAAATTTAGAGGGGTAATAGAAGGCATCAAGAGGATGAAAAGTTACCATTGAACATGGGGTCGCAAACCACGTTTAGTGGGAGAAAATCGCAAAAATATTTATGAAGGGTGTGACGTCGAGTGAAATAAAAAGGGCCAATAATAAATAGAAAAAACATTTATTTGATGTAAAGCATGATTACAATGCATTGCAGTTTAACGTCAGAAAAGAGACGATGAGACATTTTTATAGGAATATGTTTTAAGGCGTCCGGAAATCCTTCGTCCGTAGGTGTCGGATGTGCAATGACTTTCGTGGACGTAACTTCAAACAATTTCTATAAAAATCTGTCCCCGTCTCCTTTCTGACGTTGAACTGCAAGGCATTTACTTATGCTTGGCGTCATATAAATGTTTTTTCTACTTATTATTAGCTCTTTTTGTTTCACTGGATGTCGCAACCTTCATAACAATTTTTGCGATTTTCTCCCCCTAAACGTAGCTTGCGATCCCATGTTCTACAGTAAGTTTGATTCCTTCTATTATCCCTCTTAATTTGTCGGTGGAATTTTGGAACACCCTATATATATATATCTATATAATCGAAATTTCCTTATTTTGAAAGAACAAAAAATACAGAAAATTTCCATGCGCTTATCAAAACCTGTAATACAAAATTAGTTTTAATACATGTTTTGAAAGTTCCTGTAAAGGAATGATAATGGTTAATAAATGCTTTTTGAGATATGAGAGTGCGTTAAAATTTCTTTAAATAAGACATCCTATAAGTTTCGTTTCGACGGCCCCACAGTTTTAATCAATGTTAAAATCACACTCTTCATCCTGTTATTTTAACACTTCGTTGCTTTACTTGAAATCAAAATTACTTTTCCGGAGAAGCACTTTCCGAAATTTCCGGGAAAACTTAAATGAAAGTTAAGCGGAAATGAAGATGAGTAGTAAAAGAAGACCGTAACCCTTATCGTTTGTGTAAAGAAAATTTCCTTTCTCTAAAAGTGATCTTTAAACAACATTTTAGTAATTTTCTTCTGAAGGAGTATCTTAATGAAAAAGCTTTATTACTCACAATATTTGAGAATCTCAGATTTAGGCATCTGAATGAAAATAACAATAATAATAGCACTTTTAAGAGTAACTCTTATTCCACGGAGACTAAAGCAAGAAGTATTTGCATTATACTTTCGGGATGCTATTCTGGATGATTGCATTATTAAAGAAAAATAAATGAGTCATTTCACTAGAAAATTTCTATATAACAATAATAATAACTTTTATTAACTATTTTGTTCTACTTCATAGTTTTTGTTTATCAATTACATTTATCAACGCAAAAATAAATTAATACATTACTATTTGGAAAAAAATCCTAATTGAAATACTATAAAAGGAAATATACAGAAAGTTTCAAGCACAAAATGTGTAATGCAAAATTACACTGATTATGCGTTTATATAAATGCAGGAAAAGGAAATGCATTAAATTAAGACAAATATGTTTTAAGACAACAGCATAATCTTTATAAGCTTTATGAAAAAGAACATCCTAAATCGACAGTATTAATGGATGCTAAAATTACACATTTAATTCTGTTGTTTTAACACTTCGTTGATATGCTTCAGATCATAATTTGCATTCCAGAGATGCGCCTGTGGGAAATTTCGGGGAAAACTTAAATGGAAGTTTACAGGAAATGAAAATGAGTAATAGAAGGAGACAGTAACCCTTATCTTTTGAGTAACTAAATTTTTCCCTATTTAAAAGTGATCTTGAAAACAGCAATTTTGAAACGCTCACTTTCACAGCAAAACCACCTTATGCCGACTGATAATTATTTCTTGTATAGGAAAAGGAAAAAAAAAGACTACAAAAGAAGTATTTTCAAAACACACACACACAAAAAAAAAATAAGTAAGTTAATAAAAAAAAAGCACATATGTGCTTAAAAAAATCGTCTAATTAGCAATAATGAACTTGAATGTCTAAATGATGAATTGATTACCAAAGATTAACATCACAGAAAAAATGATGTAACATAAAAGTGATATCAGCCATAAAAAAAGATATGAGCTGATAAAAATTGAAGCTCAAAATCACAAATCTCCAAAATACATAAAGAAAGAAACACAGAACATCATAGTGAAGACAGACATAATTAAAAAAGTCCTTCCGGCCAATACTGGAATTTCAGAAAGTTCAGTACATAGCTTATGCTTGCTTGTTAAGTCACATTCAATGACTCGCAGCAATGTCTAAGAAATGTCGTTGGATTCTGAGAGTCAAAGCGTATAGAACAGTGCTGAAATATCTTTATGATAAAATGCTGCATTGAGTTGTTACGAATGTCGCAGAGCAGCAAACTTTCCAAATGACTATTATGTTTTATGCATATAATTTCCAGTATTCTACCGTTAAAAATATGATGGAGAATGAGAAAAGTCATACGTAGTCTTGAAACGTTGACAAATCTGTTTTATCAGAGGCAAATGGAAACTAGAAAAGATCAATTTATCATTATATATTTTAAAAAATATTTGAAAAATTATGAAAAATATTTGAGAATAACAATTTTTTTTACATAACTTCAAGCTAAGATTAATTATTATAAAAGAAAAAAAAAAGATTTTCTGATGTTACTTAAATACATCAAATAAAAGGAAAAAAATAATAAAGATAAAAATGCTCATGCTAAATTATAACAAAAAAAAATGTTCTGAGACAGAAATGCCATAAGTGATTATTTTTATAATTTTCTCTCAGAAATATAAAAAATGAAAAAAATAATTGATTAGACAAGATGCTTGCAAATGATGGGTTGCATTCTTTTTTTTTTTTTTTTTTTTTTTTTTTCATGAAACATAAGTAAATTAACGTGCAATTTCCTAATAAGTCTCTAACAGAAAATGATTTTTTCTGAAAAAGTAATTTTATCTGATAAATAAGACAGACTTAAGTATGGTAGAACATCACACACACACAAAATAAAAGGAATGTGAAGGCATTGATTGCACTGTTGAGGTATGAAAAATAAAACGTAACAAAGACGAAATTATAAATCTCTTTGTCTGGCTTAAAAAAAAAAAAAAAAAAAAAAAAAAACTTAATTTTACATGTATGTTATTACATTTAATTACATTTATATGTATATTTTTGAATTTGAAAAATAAAAACTACATTTACAAAACTGAGTTTTTCCTTTTTAAATTTTAAATGATTTGTTACACAACGAAATTGAAATTATTTCTAAAATATTAAGCGTAAAAAGTAATAAATTATATTTAATAATATAAAGAATTATGAAATTTGTTTTAGAAAATAATTTATATTTATCCATCAGAGAATCAGTTATTGGGTAGTATTGGATGACTGGTTATTCGTAACTAGCCGCCACTGGCGACCAGTTTGGTCACCCTTAAATGTATGTTAAACATTGCAACACGTTACATTTATTCATAATTTAATTTTCCCTTAATCATTCGCCAAATCAGAAGATTCTAATACACAAATCATGAACTTTTGCGATCATGGTAGCACATTTCGCATATTTTTTGGGCACATGTGTCACATACGCACGTTGGCGCGATTTTCCCCCCCGCCAATTTGGCGAAAATTTTTTATGCAAATTGTTCTTCACTTAATTTTTTTTTAGTTCTATAAATTATTTTATATATATATATCAGTATTTATTTACATCAAACTATCATTTATTTATTTTTATTTCCTTTTTTAATTATGAGTATTTTTGTTAGCCGGGAGCAGATGATAAATCGCCAAATATTGTTCCCATCACCATCATTCATACTACATTAATTTAATTTTAAATTATAAACCTGTCACTCATTTCATTTAAAATACTTTAATCCAAAATGCTCATATTACATAAATTTAAAATACTTCACACTTTTCATTTAAATAGAAAATAAATAAATAAATAAGAAATAGTATCATAAATCAAAACATTTGATTTCAAAATCAAAGTATCGTTTCTAATTTGTACACGCGATAAATAAAAGCTGTATTTGCGATTTTAAAAATGCTAAAAATTCGATTCATTAAATATTATTACATGAGTTCAATTTACGTCAAGAAAAGGACCGGAAGGAAGTTGAGTTGTATAGCACATAATTATGGTAAACTTTGATTGTCTCACTGGTGCAAATTATTTTTTTGACGCGAGTAGAGTGCCTAGAATACATAGTGTGGAAACCGGCTATCTTTGTAATGCTTTAAAAAGTGCTAAAAAGTTGTAGCCTTTAAATGTGCAACGGTGCTCCTACGCTAAATAGGGATAGTTTACTGTTATTGTATCGAGTATTGCAACCAGAGACAAAACAATGCATATCACGTTTTTAGTCATACTATCATAATTTAAAAAAAAAACTTATAAAAATCACTAAGTCAGAGGAGAAAAAGGATATAATTTAAGTATTTAAAATACTTACTACCAGTCGAAACATTCTAAAACAATGTTTACGTTGATTAGCAGATGTCGCTGCGATCCCATCGTTATCTTTTCAGCAACGTTATACATTTATTGGATTCAATTTTTTAGTACTATTTTGTAGCAGATTTCCACACTGTGTATTCTAGGCGCTGTAACGCGAGGCAGCGGTCCAAAAATTCATTCGCGGAGAACTTGCTTTGCGAATGATTGCCTCCATGATTTAATATTTTAAATGTTCACTACGAATCAATTTTTTTTTGTTTTGTTTACTTTCATGAATAGAGAATTTGAACTGTGAACCTAATTTTGACTTAAGTTATTGCAGAATATATGCATAATTGAGCGTAAGTCATCTCTCAAATATTAATTTATTTTGAACAATCTTTCTTAAAATGTAACTATTATGCAGTTTTAGTCGAAAAAATAATTTTGAATAAAAATGGCCGCCTGGCATATGAAAAAGTGAAACGGCCATCCCGGAACTGTTGATGGCAGTCACATGACTTACGCTTTTATTTTAGAAGATAAAATAACCATAATTATCGTATTTCCTTACGTAATCTAGATTATGCGTAAGTTTTGAAATATATATGAAAAAAAATAATTTTCAGTTATTCCGTATAAGGAATATATGATTTTATTTTCAAAGATGAATAGGATTTTTCTAATCTATCTGCGAATAAACATGCATTTTTAACTTTTTATAACATGTTTGAAAAGTGTTTATGTATTCGGTTCGGTTAATGAGGTTCACTATAGAATGATCGCTATTGAAAATGCAGTGCGTAGTATTTGTAGTTCGTTTACAGGGACACACAAAATGATTCAGTTATGTTATGATCTATGAGGAGAAATGATTTGCGGCACATTTTATTTAAGTTGTTTGTTTAGATATCTCATTTAACTGTATGAAAAAAAACTTTAATAATAATATTCTGTTAGTGTTGGAAAGTGTTTCATAATATATGTGTGATGCATGATTTTTTGTTCTTTTTGTTTTAAAATTAGAATAAATTTTGATCATTTAAATGGAAAGAAACAAATTGTTAAACACTATTCTCCGCATATTTCAATTATTTTTCTCTAAACCTGCATCAACCAAGATTAAAGTTACATATGTTCTATACGTCCGCATAAACGACAACATCGATTTCTCAGTGGATGCAATGAAGCTATACTAATTTATAATAGACTTTAATTATTTTGAAATAGTAATGAAATCGCGACAGCATCACAATTTATGATATCATTTAGCTTTTATCAATGAATATTAGAAGAGACATTGACTTTGATTAGGGAGAGCAAGGCTAATTAATTAGAGTCTTATCTCTGTCGTTAACAATAGTTTCTAAGTTAGTGTATTTTATATGCAAAGTCATTTAACCTAACGACAGTGCGCAAAATTACGCCTTAATGAAATAAGCTGAATGAATAAGAATAAACAAAAGTGTTTTCTTGGCAAGTTTCCTTTTTTACTGTAAAATACCGTATATACATGATGTAAATAACCGAACATTGTTAACAAAGTATGGCAACGCAATCGAATGAAATTAGATGAGATATATGCATTATGTTTACAATTCAAACATGCTCTAAAGCTAAAGATGAGTCTAGTGCTCTTTTTTAGGAGCCGATACCGAAAGTTTGCAGTAGAAAAATGTTGGTAACATAAAAAAATTATTTTATTTTTCTAAAGGATAGTAAAACACTTTAAGAAACTTGGGCAAGTTTCTTGTTTCTCTCAATATCAAGTTTTATTTTTCCTTTTTAACACTTTCCAACCTAGTTGAAAAGTGTTTATGACTTCGGTTTGTCTGGCCGTCTGCCGTCTGCCGTCTGGCCGTCTGTCCGTGCTCTAACTCCCGTAAATATGCTCGGATTGCTCTGCAATTTTTATATGTTATAGTCGTTATCTATAGCATGTTCCCTATTTCAACGGAAGTGTGTAGCACTTATAGTTTTTTTACAGGGGCACTCAAAAGAATTCCATTACATTGCGGTCTATGGGGGAAAATCATTTGCGGTTTATTTAAATAATGTTTCACTATTTTAAACGCATTGAAATTTATATATATCACTAAGGTGCATTAGAAGAAGCTTAACATGGAATAGGGTGTGCATAGCACTTATACTTACTATACAGGGACAGTCAAAAGAATTCCGTTACATTACGTCTATGGAGAAAAATCGTCTGCGGTTTATTTAAATAATGTTTCCCTATTTAAAACGCATTGAAATTTATATGAGGTGCATTAGAAGAGGCTTACTACAGAATATCGTGTGTATAGCAGTTATCGTTCATTTACAGGAACACACAAAAGAATTCTCTACTGTCTGTTAACAATAATTCCTCGAAGTGCGTTTTAAATTACTGAAAGCGATTTTAATTTTAACTCGCTTTTTGTCTATTACGTGGTGTGTATAAATTCTGTAGATCCTATACAGGGAAGCACAAAAGTTCGCGAACACATTTCCGTATTATTTAACTCCAGACGGAGAATTTTAAACTGTGCTACGCGTTTCCTAACTGAACTAAAATTTATTATCCTATGTAGTATATATACAAATCTATAGATCCTATACAGGGCTGAATAAAAGTATTCGGATTACTCAGATGTTATCTTTTAGCTTATTAAACGGTATGATTTGTAAAATTATTTTGGAAGCGTTAGAAAGTGTTACATAATCTATGCTTGAAGCATGATTTTTCGTTCTTGTTTAAATTTGTGAATAAATAAGTTTTCACTTTGAGCCCGAGTCCGCCCGAGCGCGAAGACTGATATAAAATTCGAGTTCGAATCCGTTTCGGGTCCAAGTTCGGGCTCGGGCTCGGGATCGAGATGAGCCTGTCTCATCTCTAACTCAGACATGTATAATATCATAAAGCATTAGATAATTTAGTTAAGTCATTTATAGAAAGTAATAAAGAATTATTCGGAAACCCATTTTTCAGAAACAGTCAGGGACAAATTTATTTGGATTATTGACACTTTATCGTATTTGTAAAATTAAGCCGTTTTATAATTTAGATTTATTCTTGATTCATGAAATATTTGCATATTGTCTCATTAGTAACATCATTTCAAGTGTAATGTACATTTAAATACACTTATCATAAATATACATGCAATTTGCATGATTTTACATTTCAATATGGATAGACTTTCTAAGGTTCAAAAACCTGAAATATAAATAAATGTTAAAAGATATTTCTTTTATATTCTTTATTTATTAAAAGAAAAACATTAGATTCTTTTAATATACATACATGTATACTTGAATGCACTATTTAAATTTTAAATATTCTTTTATTTATTAAAAGAAAAACATTAGATTCTTTTAATATATATACATGTATACTTGAATGCACTATTTAAATTTTAAATATTCTTTTATTTATTAAAAGAAAAACATTAGATTCTTTTAATATACATACATGTATACTTGAATGCACTATTTAAATTTTAAATATTATTTTATTTATTAAAAGAAAAACATTAGATTCTTTTAATATACATACATGTATACTTGAATGCACTATTTAAATTTTAAATATTCTTTTATTTATTAAAAGAAAAACATTAGATTCTTTTAATATACATACATGTATACTTGAATGCAAGATTTAAATTTAAAATATTACTTCGATTCCATTTATATATGGTTTAAGATTCACGTAGATGATTTTCAAATTTTCAATTATTCCTGTTTAAACAGTTTTACAAAAATTTTACTAAATATATAAAGTAAACAGTATATCCATTTTTTGTTCCTTTTCCTAATCATCGTTCAACCACGAAAAATAATACTAACATTTTAATGTTACTGATCATTTTTTTTGTAATTTGTAATGTATTGTTATCATTGCTATGTGAAATGTAATTACACTGAAAGCTTCTGAGTTCAATATACACTATTAAAATAATGATTACTTTTTGAAGAATAAGTTAACGTTTTTCATTATTAAAATAAAAGTTAATATTAATCACTAAAATAGAAAGAATCAATTTAGCAATCCATTATCTCTGAGTGTGTTCAATATTTCATGATTAAATTTGTTGCACTGATCATTCTTTGAATAATTTTCCATTATCGCAGTAATTTGAATTGTTTTTTTAGGAAAAACAAGAAATAATTCTTAATTTATGTCATTAATTTAGGGAACATTCTTTCAGAAATAAACACCATATGCTCATAAATTACATAAGAGATCAGAAGTGAAATGTTTTATTTGTATTGTAATATATGTGAAAATGTAAAAGGTAACAGGCATTCAAAATACTTTTCTTTGATAAATATTTATAGGTTTTGATAAAATATTGCGCTAGTTAAGTTTACATTTTGAAGTGAAATGACGTGTTTTGTGCATCTGACTACCGTCACTAAAACTGTCTTTCTGTTTAATTATTTTCAGTTTATTATATACGAGGGTATCGAACTTGGGCTAGCGGGTTACAGAGCATGCTGATATGATAATTTACACTTGATATATATATATATATATATATATATATATTTAAATTTAAAATTTATATATATATATTCAATATATATATATATATTGGCCAACATTACAGATTTTTTTTATAAGAAATATAAGAAATATGTATTAAAATAGTAAAGTTTAGAAATTTATTTAAAACTACATGTTTAAAAAAGCAACCTGTGTCATAACCACGTATGTAATCTATCTATATGTAAAAATATATATAATGTAAATATACAATAATTATTTTAGTTATTTTTCAGTATTACGAAAGAAAATGGAATGGGAAGAAGATTGAAGAAGTAGCTACAGCCAAGCTCGGAAAATCCATTGTCAATTATGATAATGCTTTCAGTTTCTCTTTAGTTTTGCATATTTATTCATGTAAATGGCACTATACAATATTTTAACAAATAAATGTTAATTTTTGAGATAGATTTAATTAAATTAATGCTTAAAAATTATTTTACAAATCGTGAAAAATCAGAAATTGGAGTTAAAGATTTCAGATCAATTTTATTTGTAAATCCACTTTTCTTTTTTGATGGTGTAAAATATGAAATTATGTAATATTTAGAAAATAATACATGTGAGATAAAATAGAAATGTATAGCGTAGGTTGTTGCAACAATCATTAAGTGGTGAGTATTAGTGTTTACACATATTTGTTTTATGATACATATATTTGATATTTCTGTACATTTAAATTAATTCAAAAATTCGTTAAATATTTTAAAACTCTTTAATTTATAAAACCACTTTCATAAGCATGTACACCGAAATGTTTTAAGAATAATATTTCATCTTCAAATGTTTAAAACTAAAACTAAAGAACATGATTTATCTCTTCCAGATCTTTACATATTATCTCAAGATAAAGTTTCCAAACTTTTAGACACCTTCTCCATTAAACAAATATTTTGACAATTTTGTCTCCTTTTTTTGACATAACTCATTGATTATATAGTGAATTACGATGGAAAAAATCGCTAATGCAAATATTTCTCTGAAAAAGAGAAATTCAAAACCTTTTTAAAAATTAGCTTTGTTTATAATAGATTAAATATAAAGTTATCATTGGAACTTAAGTAACCTTTTGTACGTTTAGAGAGGAAAATTGAGATAATTTTTTAATGAAAAAATTCACTAAGAATGCATCGAAAGAAACACAGTTATTGGGCACATGACGTTTTCGAAAACGTGTACCATATGTTAAAATTAAAAATATAAAAATACTAGCCGGATGTGCCAATCCCAAAACTTTCTTCTATCTCACAGAGGTTTCGCATACACTAAAAAGAATCAGCACCTATTTATATCAAGGTCTAACTGAATCTAAAGTTTTATTAAATTCCGTGCATTAGTTCTTGACATATGACTATTGTTAAAATCGTGTAAATCCTGCAAAATGTAGCATAGCAGCGTCACCTGTTGGGAGATTTAGACCAAAACCTAGTCACCAACAACTTATGTCAACGTCTAATTGAAGCTGACGTTTGATGAAAATCGAGGCATTAGTTCTTGAAATATAGTTATCATGATAATAATGAAACAAGTAGTATAGCAGTGCCACCTGTTGAGCTATTTACACCAAAACATAAGAAGCATTTATATCAAGGTCTAACACAATCTGAGGTTTCATGAATTCCCGTGCATTAATTCTTGATATATAACTATCGTAAAATTCATAAAAAAGTGGTATAGCAGCGCCACCTGTTGGGATATCTACACAAAAACGTAATCAACGTCTATTTATGTCAAGGTATAACTGAATCTGAAGTTTGATGAAAATAAGTGAATTAGTTCTTGAGATAGAGCTACTACGGAAATCGGGAAAAAATCATGAATCCGATACTTTCTTCTTGTAAAGATAGAAGAAAGTAATAATAAGAGAAAATTCGAATTATTTTTATGTGCAGTATTAACAAAACATAGTATATTTCTAAATGTATAAGACGTGTTCAAATGAAAGTGATTGCGTCGCATGCGAACAGTTTTCAATAAACTTTTCGTGAATTTTTGTTTCTTGAATGAATTTTTCGTGGAACAAACGCGATAGTGAAGGTGTATGTACCACGCATGCGCATGCGCAGCAGATTTATGATAACGTCACTCGTAAGGACGTGGCATTCAGTTAAATGGCTAGTGTGGGTGCAACTGCGTCCAAAACGAATCAGCGATCTGTAATTAAGTTTTTAACACTGGAAGTGTGTAAGCCGATGGATATTCATCGCAGAATGCTTGCTGTGTACGGTGACACGCGTGTGTCGAAGCCCACGGTGACGAAGTGGGCGAGAATATTTAGCGATGGTCGACAGGAGACAACGGATTTGCCGCTGCCCGGTCAGGCGCACAAAGTTGCGACAGAGAAGCTGATTACGGACATTGACACTGCAATCAAGGGAAATATGCGTCGCAACATCCGTGACGTCGCAACTGAGTTAAACGTTTCCATGATCAACCGACATCGTTCTTCGCTGACGGAATTCGTAATCTTCCTAAGCAATAAGACGCCTGCCTAAACGCCATGGGGGATTTTTTTAAACAAAATTTGTATGCATTTCATTCATTAAATATTGTTGTTTCTATCTATGTAACTGTCTTATTTCTGTCTCTACGCATGTCATGGATACACACCTCGAATCACTTTCATTTGAACACCCCTCATATTAATTTACTATTAAAAGATAAAAAAATTAGATTTTTATTATCTTGTATGATTGAATATAAAAAAAAATAGGCATTCATAATCTTTTAGATTGGAAACTTAAATCATTAATCCATGTTTTCCATACTTGCACTCTTGTAATAAGGATAACTTTGAATATTATAGTTTATATATGCATATATATAATTTTCACAATTGTTGAAACTGGTGATTCATTTTTGAAGAAAACAAGATACGCTTTGAAAAACGCAAAATTTTATCTGAAATACAAGATTTCGACCCTGAATCTTGGCTGCCATGGAATCTACAAAAAGTTGGAACGTAGTCTTGAAAATTTTAAAGTAAGGCTCCTCTTCAGTAAACTTCCCGATTCCCCTCGCTAATGTTATTCCTAGGGGCGTAGAATGCATTCGTATTTTTATAATATCTCCTCGGAAAATTAATATTTTTAACTTCTGTTTTCTTTGTACTATTCTTAAAGAATGTCTCTTTTTTTCTTAGTTGTCAATTTTTTTCTAAAATATATACTTAATTTTATATGAAACGTTAAAATCTTATTCAGTTTCGCTAAGATTTTAAAACAAAAAAATGTAAATTAAACACATAATTTAGAAATATTTTGATAACTAAGAAAAAAAGAGACATTCTTTAAGAACAATACAAAGAAAACAGAAGTTAAAAATATTAATTTTCTGAGGAGATATTTTAAAAATACGAATGCATCCTACGCCCATAGGAATAACATTAGGGAGGGGAATCGGGAAGTTTACTGAAGAGGAGCCTTAAGAAATTCTTCCCTTAATTTAGTGACATATTATGAAGAAGTTGAGTGAAATCATTGGAATTCAAGTAGCTTTTGATTTCCTCACGAGATATAAAGAAATTTAGATCTGATTTTTCAAACCTTCCTCAAAAATGGACAGTGTTTCCTTAAAGCTGACTAATATTTGTTTTTTTTTTCCTTGCAACTTTAAAATTGAGGTTGTAAGGGAGTTTTGTGAGTCTGTAAAGAAAGTTAATGTGCACATAGATTCATCATTTTCAAGTTTTTTAATGATGTCAAAGTTATATTATTTGTGTTAGTTTCATAAAACTAAAAAAAAAAATCCTTTTATATAAACAAAAATTCTTTAAATTTTTACCTATACTTAGCCAGTGAATTTCTGAGTATTGAGGATTATCAGAAAATTCTGTAGAAATACGTTAAAGAAATATCAGCAATTTCCAGTTGATTTGAATGCGATTAGAGCTCGAGTCTGATCAAAACAACTATTTTTTTTTAAAACGTTTTTATCATCTCGTTAAACTTAACTAATTTGCTACACAAAATTTCTTAATGGATGATGCATTGCAGGGCAGAGGTGTTAGCAATTTCACTAAATTTATGCTTCTACCAGTCTCATATTTTCGCCACCATTCGCTATGTAAGAACATATTAAAAGTCCACCAAAATTTACTACAACCGATACAAGGACATTATAAATATCTGAGCCTTTTGCACTAACAGGATGAGGCATTAAATCAAGAAATTCCTCTCTGACTGAAAACTAATCGTAAATAGTCCTTATGAAAATTAATAGTTGCATATATCTGTATTGCTAGTACTTTTTATCCTATGCGTTTAATAAATATGTATTTTTTTTAAATTTTTTCACATAGCTGTGTATAAAGTTGCTCACTTATTTTCATATTTTTCCTCGAAATAATTTGGTGGAAAAGAGAAATAGTTTCAAAATGATTCTAAATTTTATCATCACCATTTTGATATTTTAAATGCACAATAAGTAATTACTTCACCGGATTTAAAGGGCATTTGATTTTTATCCATTATTGCAAAAAAACTTGTATATGTAAGTACTTGTATTTCCTGTTAGTGCAAAAGGACATTATAAATATCTGAGCCTTTTGCACTAACAGGATGAGGCATTAAATCAAGAAATTCCTCTCCGACTCAAAACTAATCGTAAATAGTCCTTATAAAAATTAATAGTTGCATATATCTGTATTGTTAGTACTTTTATCCTATGCTCTTAAAAAATATGTATTTTTTTTTCACATAGCTGTGTATAAAGTTGCTTACTTATTTTCATATTTTTCCTCGAAATAATTTGGTGGAAAAGAGAAATAGTTTCAAAATGATTCTCAATTTTATCATCACCATTTTGATATTTTAAATGCACAATAAGTAATTACTTCACCGGATTTAAATGACACTTGATTTTTATCCATCATTGCAAAAAACTTGTAAGATATAAATTCGATTTCTGCACCTGTGTTGCTGTAAGGAAGGTATTTTCTTTTGTTTTCGCACGTTATACTCGTTGTTGTGTCTCACTGATCTACAGTTTTAAATACATTTTATTCAGTAATTTAAGAAATTTCTAAGAAAAATGTATTATACATTAGGTCTTTTTTCACTAACATGCAAATTTAGGTCCATAATCAATAAAGATTTTGCGATCCATTATTTTTTAAGATTTTTTTTTTTTTTTTTTTTTTTTTGTAAAGTGGAAGAAAACTTTAGGATTTATTACTTCCCAAACTAAAAACGAGTGAATCATCTCAATTTATGGACTTCAGGTGCACTCAAAGTGCAAAAATGTCCCTCATGGATGCCTCAAAGTCTGAAAAAAAATTACAAATGATTCCATTTTATACGCGATTTTTGTCCTCCAAATTTTGAATCTTCTGTTTCATATCTAGTCTGAGGCTACTTACTAGCTTAATACAGTTTCAGAAAAATCAAATCCTCTCCAGATAAATACGTATAAAAATGTGTGACCGACACTTTTGTGTGTTCTTAAACTCCTCCTGAAACTTAAACTTGTCATCCGGAGGGAAGAGTGTATTTTTCAGCACACTCCAAAGTGAGTGTTAGTACTGCTTGTTTAAATCAAGAAATATCACGCACGACAATAGTTCAAACTAATAGTCTTTACTTGTTATTGACAAAATTATGTTTTTGAAATGGAGTTTTTTTTAGTTCTTACTACCGTGTCATCTTCTTATGCATTACCAGCAAGTGATATTTAAGAAAATTTAGTGTAACATTAATCATTTTTATCGATTATGTTAGCCTGAAAAGTCATTTTACTGACAGAGCAACCGAATAGACTTTATTCGAATATATGTACAAAAATCTCTTTCCAATGGTTATTTCGCTAAGTGATTGAGGTTATTACATCTTATAAAAGTATAATTATATTCAGTAATTTTCTTTATTAACATGTTACTTAGTTGAACAGTTGGACAGTTTAGGTATTTATTCGATTTTCTAATTGGCGCCAACTTTACATACTGTATAGGAGTAACTTTATTTCTAAAATTTAGGGAACATGTTACTTAATTTTTTTTTTATTTAAATATTTTTCTCAAATAAAATTTCTGGTACGGAACAGTTTATTTGAACAATTTTCATTTACTCTAACAATAAAACTACTGGTTCGGAATGTGTTAATCTCAAATCTAGTTTTTACCCTATTTTTTTCATATGTAATGTTTTTTGCTTTATTTTTTGAAAAGTACATAATATATTAATTTTAACAAACAGATTTTTCATGCATCACGAGCTGAGGATTATTCATTTTCACACTTCCTTGTCTTGAATTTTTAGGAAAAATCAAATGTTTAATGAACAAGATATCTTGTTGCGTGATTGTTGTACTTAGCAGCTTTGTAAGTCATACAGGACAGTCTAAAGTCATATCGCGAAATTTTCGCCAAACATAATGAAAAAATTTGACTCGAAATTTTCACATTAGTGAAGAATGATCCATATGTATTTTCATCTCTCTCTACGCCTCTTTTTGTGGGAAAATAATATAAGTAAGATATAATTATTTATTTGTATATAACAAATCATAACATAAGAATTTTTTTTTTTTTTAATCTCTACATTATTCGAATTTTTATTTGAATAATGTCTCTTTGTTCGAGTTTTATCAGGAGAGTGAAGCTTATACCAAGAAATGTTATATATCCTTATTCTATATAACAGTTTCTCAATTTATGATTTCTAAAGACAAAACTTATTTAATTTTCTTTGAAATACCATAAATTAATAACAATACCCCCTTTACGTATTTTTGAACTTATTGTTTCAACAAATAGAGTCTAGACTGCCTTTTTCAAAGTAAAACATTATAGAAAAATTTACAAAATTTAATATATAGCTTAAAAGAAAACAAAACTATACAATAATAATTTTATTAAAAATAATGTAAACCTTCATTGCATAATGGCTGCTTTTAAAACTTATTTAAGACTGTCTCTTGCTTTGGAATGATTTGTATAAAAAGAAAGATGGAATGAAAATTGAATTTTCCAGATATTCTCTTGAATCTTTCGTAATCGAAATAAAGTGAAATTGAGATTATTCATAGATGTTCAAAACAATTACGATTACACTTGTCTAAGAGATAGAATAATAATATTTTAGACGGATGTGTAACAATTGAAACAGGCTGAAATTGCAAGAATTCAAGAAGGTACATTTTCTTCAATATCAAAAAGTTTAAGAAAAGGAACGATTTTCTTCTTAACTTCTGCAAATGTACTTTCGATAATTATTGTCAACATCCAGAAATACCATTTTTCATTTACATTTAACTTAATGGAGAAAATAAGATAAAAAAAAAGTTAAAAACACTCATGTTTAAATGTTTATGAATAATTTTGTGTGCAGAATGTACACATTAATATTCAAGTAAAAAAATGAAAGTAGTACTTCTAGAAATAGAAATTCATTCATTTCCTTTGTTTTTTAATTGCAATAAAATAATAATTTCTGCGTATGAAGACTATATTAAGTGTATAAGTAGTAAATAATGGTGGTGCAAAATTTGAAAAGATTACATGGTGATACATAAGCAGACATGGTGATTAAAAAAAAAATAATAATTCAAAAACAGACAGTTAGCACGATGCAGTTTTCACAGTAATGCACAAATGAATAGGATTGTTAGGAAAGTTTTTAATAGCGAGCATTTTACAGATAGAATAATTATATTGCCACTAAAAAGGGGTGCTTCAATTGCGTCAGGCGTTTATACAAAAGCTGAGCACTATTCGCAACGCAGCTAGAAATAAAAATGTTCAATATGACTGTTGTGACTAAAGAGAATGGCCTCCAGGAGTAAAAAACGCTTTGTACTACATTCAACACTAATTTCTTTTATTAATCCAATCACAAGATTGTTTAAGTAACGGCATGAAGTTACTTCTGGACCGCTACAGTAGCAACTCCAGTAACAGATGTACCTATTTTGTAAAACATTTTTTGTCATTATACACTATACTGCCAAAGGTGACCGGTCACTTGCGATTTTAGATGTTTTGTTAACTCTCTAGAAAAATACATGAGGAAGTAACCCGAAACTGCAGGTGTGTAAACAGTATAGTATAGGTTATATATTTCCGCGAAGATGTTTTCACGAAACCCCATAGGGGACTGTCAACAAATTGAAAAAGAACGAATATCTTTTGGATAACCCTGCAAAAACTAATGTAGCAAAGGCGTTCAAACTCGAGATTATTAATAAGTGGCTTATTGTAATATACTGTGTTCATTTTTATGAGGATAGCATGCATACTCGTAGAGAAGTGAAGGTTTTTATAAAAACAGTCCCAAATTTTGCCTAGTTTTTTGCTTATAATTTGCAGAGTTCTTAATATAAAAAAAAATTATTTTCAGAAAATATGACAAATAACATTGTACATAACACTCTGTAATCAGAATTAAAAAATAATAAAAATTGGATGAAAAATGAGCAGGTTTACTAAAAAATGTTTCCCTGCGCATGTGTGAATGCAATCAAAATATAATGTGCATAATGTATTAGCTAAGTATATAGAGCAACGTTTGTGAAAGTCTCAAAGTCATAGCTTGAAAATTCTGAAAATTATCGTCGATAGAATAAGCTAGAATACCGTTGTACCCAAAAGAAGCAAAAATATGAGGGGTTGTATCAAATATCTGTTGATTAATGCTAAGACAGCGTACACAATATTGCACGTACTACTATATTTGGATACAACCCCTCATATTTTTGCTTCCTTTTGGGAACAACGGATTTCGAGCTTATTCTATCGACGATAATGTTCAGAATTTTTAAGCTATAATTTTGAGACTTTCACAAAAGTTGCTCTATATAACACATGGGCTGATAAGTTCCCGGTCAAATAAAGAAAACACAACTTTTTAACAAAGTTTTATAACTTTATGACTTTATAACTTTATAACTTTAATAAATAACATAACTTTAATAATAAATAATAATAATTTAATAATAATAATAATAATTTAAAAATAATATTTTTATAATAATAATTTAATAATAATTTAAAAAATAATTTAATAATAATAATTTTATAATAATAATTTAATAAATGATTAATAATAATAATTTAATAATAAATAACATAATTTTATAACGAAAAAGCTCCAAACAGTGCTCAGAACTCGTTGTTGTTTATGGTCAAAAGTCAACACGCGCGGCAGCCACTTTGACAACAGCTTTTTCATAGACAAATGTTCATTCAAAATAAAACCTACACGTTCCTTTGATATCTTCAGAGTCTGAGCTATCTCCTGCAACTTCACTTTACGGTTTCCCAAAACGATTTTGTGGACTTTTTTTTATGTTTTCCGGAGTAACCACATCTTTTGCGTGGTGCATCACTGGTGTCCGTACGACCTCGTTTAAATTCAGCAAACCAGTCAATAATGGTTGATTTACCTGGTGCATAATACTTATATAGCCAAGCTTTGGTTTGAACGGTATTTTTCCCCATCAAATAACAATTCTTGAAATTCTTGTTATCCATTTTTTTGTTTATCAACAAAGTCGTTCAACTAAAACCACTCTAACGTTTTAGCCACACGGCGAATCGTCATGGCATTTTTTCTACTACCTTTTAAAGGTTAGTATTTACTAAAGACTATAATCGGTTCGGCGATTGCAACGCCATCTGTGTGCCAAACCGGGGACTTATCAGCCCATGTATTACTTAGCTAATACATTATGCATATTATATTTTGATTGCATTCCCGTATGCACAGTGAAACATGTTTTAGTAAACCTGCTCAATTTTCATCCAATTTTTATTATTTTTTAATTCTGATTGCAGGGTGTTATATACAATGTTATTTGTCATATTTTCTGAAAAGAATTTTTTTTATATTAAGAACTCTGCAAATTATAAGCAAAAAACTAGGCAAAATTTGGAACTGTTTTTATAAAAACCTTAATTTCTCTACGAGTATACATGCTATCCTCATAAAAATGAACACAGTATATTATAATAAGCCACTTATTAATAATCTCGAGTTTGAACGCCTTTGCTACATTAGTTTTTATAGGATTATCCAAAAGATATTAGTTCTTTTTCAGTTTGTTGACAGTCCCTATGGGGTTTCGTGAAAAAATCTTCGCGGAAATATATAACCTATACCATACTGTTTACACACCTGCAGTTTCAGGTTAATTCCTCATGTATTTTCTAGATAGTTAACAAAACGTCTAAAATCGGAAGTGACCGGTCACCTTTGGCAATATAGTGTATATCCCATACCTTTTTGTTTATTTTTGAGAAAACCGTGTCTATATTTTTCAAATTAGTGAGTTTTTACTTTTTTTTTTATCATTCAGTATACTAAAAGATTGTAAAGAAGTATAATTTTTATTTCTGCTAAAGTACATGAAAAAGTTTTATATTCCAGTGGAATCTTTAAAAATTGTTTTTAAACCTTACACTTATTTTGCCTATTATAAAAAATGAAGATGAACAAAGGATTTTTTTATAAGTTCCTCTTTATTAGAATAAAAGTTATGTCAGTAGCTAATGATATAAATTTTTATGCATCGTTAAATTTGTTAAAAAGATAGAAATATTAATTAAAATTTTAAAATAAAAAACTAATGATTGAAATCGCTTATTTTAAATGTTTTAGAAAAATTATGTGTATGATATGTTATCGCATTAATCATCATTTTAATACATGTAAAAAATTTCTGAAAATAAAATTTCTAAAGATGAAACATCATTCCTATTTTCTGTAAATTACCATAAAATAAAACTGTATTCTCCACACATGTTTATTCACCATACAGTTTCGATCATAGATAGATTTTTCGAAAGTAAACATCATGCGAATTTTGAAGAGGTATATTAAAAGAATGGGAAGAAAATCAAAGTATGCATTTTCTTTTCCGTTAAAAGGTGATAAAATGAAGTCCTTTTTTTTCCCCTTAAAATGTCAACGTTGAATACCCATTTAAATATCTGCCTTTCTTAAAGGTAATATGTGTAGAGGTTATGGCAAAAGAACCTTATTTCAGATTCTAAATGCATCAATAGTAATTGAAAAAAAACCTTGAAATGGCAAGTATTCATTCATATGCATTATATATTTTGGCATATAACCCGCACCTACAATTTGAAATTGTAATTTTTTCTATTTTAATACCTTCCAATAGAATTAAAAAGCATTAATGAATTCGATTTGTCTGTCTGGACGTACTCTAACTCTCGTAAATACACTCGGATTGCCATTTAAATAATATATGTTATTCATGCTTACTATAGAATGTTTGGTATTGAAAATTAAATGTATAGCATTTATAATTCGTTTACAGAGACTCACTAAAATATTCCATTACATTATGAGGAGGAATAGTTTGCGGTGCCTTTTATTAACGTTACGATATTTAAAACATAAAGAGATTAATAATCATGAATAAGGTGGGCAACAACATGCTTTTTTAGGAGTATAGAATAAGTATCATTTATAGTTATTTTACAGGGATGCACAGAATAATTCCTTTACATTATGATCTAGGGAAGAAATCGTTGCATTGATTTTAATGATGTTATGATGCTAAACGCAATAAGATTAAAAATTGTCACTGAGGTGCACTACAACATGTTTTCTATTTAATATAGAGTGCGCAGCATTTACAGTTCATTGACAGAGAGGCACAGGATAGTTACAGGACGGACTATGATAGATAATTAATGGAAGCGCGTTTTGCACTGTTGTACGCATTTTTAAACTTATCTAACCTTTAGTGTATAACGTTGTCTTCATAAATTCTATACATCATATAATGGCTACACAAAATAATTTACACACATTACAAGATATCTACAGCAATTGCTTTATATGTATTTTTACTGAGTTATATGTTATATAAATTGTTTATTTGGGTATTTCATTTTATTGTATGAAAAAAATAATTTCCTAATACTATTCTCTTGGAATTAGAAAGTGTTTCACAATCTATGCCGGATGAATGAATTTTCATCGCTGTAAGGTTTATTCGCTTTCATGAGATATTTAGCATGAAGTTCCATAAAGAGCAATGAAAAATATAATAAATAATACAAAGATTAAAAAAATATATAAGCAAATGCTATATGTACGCTACTGCAACGAAGCTTATATCTGCTTGAATCTCTACAAAGCGTTTAAAATTGTACTCTCTTTTATTCAAATAATTAAGTCTTCTTTTCTTGTTCATAAATATATAAATCTAAATTCTTATGCTTAACTTTTAAGCTTTAATTTTTATATCCGGTGCATAACGCGCACCTTTCAAAAAGGCATGTTATACGTTGGAATATACGGTAATCTATTTATAATAACATGCTAGCCACTAAATAAAGAGCTTTGGCCTATTATTCGGGCTCCAAACTGAAGCTCTCTCACGGGTTGATTGTACAAAAAAAGTTTTCCTTGTACGTGAACAATTCGGATAACTTTCCTCTCAAAAATTCTTCCTACAGACATCCCCCCAGCAATCGACAAAAACTGGCCTAGGTTTAGCAACATCCATCCGGCCAATACAGTTTCGATGAAGCTTGGCAGAGAGCAATAATCATAACATCATAGATGGGCGTGAATGCAATCATGATAACACTTTTAATCTAAAACAATAAACAAACTGTTTTAATTCATTCAAATGATTAAAGAGACAAAAGAGAACAAGTAATATATAAAAAAAAGTCAATTCCTACTTAGGTCAAAAAGAATTTATTTCCAGCGATCTACAAGCTTCGCCACTGACGGTATTTATTCCTAAATTTATATCCTGCTAAATATCTTACATAAGAGAAATTTTTGAAATGTATTAAATATTAAATAAAAAATAAATATCTAAAATACCAAAAATTAATAGCTCGAAAAGTATTTCTCACAAAATGGTTAGACAAACTGCGTTAGAAAGTTAAAAAAATTGTATTTTTCTTGATATAAATTTAAAATCTAATGATTATGCCGTTTTTCAAACTTTGAATTTCAAAAATTACCAAACTTCACAATAAAGTGCCACAGCGATGTTACAGTTAACGATAATACAGTTTTTTTTCAAATATTAATTAATTAATTAAATTTTATTATTTAATTATAGTTTTATACTTCATTTCTGTTCAAAATTATAGACTCACTCCATATTTATAGTCTCCTCCGCCCGCGAGCCGCCTGATCTTCGTCCGTGAACAGCCCCATTATCTTTTTATGCGTGAAGGTGAGACTATAAATATGGAGTTAGTCTATACTTTGGAACAGAAATGAAATATAAAAGTAAAATTAATTAATTTAATTTAATTAATTAATTAATATTTGAAAAAACTGTATTAACATCAAGTGCCATCCATTACAAGTTTAAAAAATGTATTTAACTTGAGTGGATGAATAAAAAGTAGTTTATTAACGATTTGAAAATTTGAACAAGATACATATATAAATATATAGAGAGTGTGAGCGAATAGTAGGAATTGAAAAAATATATATATCAATTTTACTTATGAGGATTACAGCAAGTGAAATTAAATAAAATATATTGTCAGAAGCCAAAGCTATAAACTTACATATATTTTTCTGCTTTGTTTAAAATATAGGAATATTAATTAAATTTGAAAATAAATATAAAAGCGATCAAAAACACCCACATTTAAGGTGTGTGCTAAAGTTTATTTTACTGTGAAATATGTATTAATTCTAAAAAAAAAGAAAAAAAAAAAGGTTGAAATTAATTGTAGAAAGAAAAAAAAAACAACAAAAAAAAAACGTCATTTTGTAATTACGAAAAGTAAAATAAATAAATAAAATTGTTATACTCACATATTTCTTGAAATTATTATCTCTGTGTATGGAGACTAGATAGATATGTTGAAAGTAAAATATTCAGCAAAATTGGATCTTAAAAACAATGGGAAAGAATGGGAAGAAAATCAAATTATACATTTTCCTTTTTTACTAAAAGAAAATAATATTCATCTTCTTCTTGTAACAACCAATTTAAATACACATTTAAATCTTTCTCTCGCTTTCAGAAAATATGTATAAAACGATACGAAGAATTGGAGCTTTCCCAGTGTTCTCTTTTATTTTTAGTAATTGGAATAATAAGAAATAGCAATCAATCATTCATATGTAATCCATTTATGATGCAGATTATCAAAGCTTAATTATCAATGTTATTTTTGATTGGCGGGATTATAGTCAGGCTAGAGCTTTAATATTAAAAGATAAAAAAACCTATTTTAATTAATTCGTATGTTTAAAACGAAAAAGAAAAATAACCAGGTTTATTTATGAGGATTTCTCACTGTGCAGTTGTTTTAAATATATTGTCAGCTACTATAATTTTCAATGTTAATCAAAATATGAAAATAAATATAAAAGAGAAAAAAAGTCCACATTTAAATGCTTGTCAAAGTTTATCTTTGTGTGAACAATTGAAATGGCAAGTATTCATTCATATGCATTATATATTTTGGGATATAACCCACACCTACAATTTAAAATTGCAATTTTTTTCTATTTTAATACCTTCCAATAGAATTAAAAAGTATTAATGAATTCGATTTGTCTGTCTGGACGTACTCTAACTCTCGTAAATACACTCGGATTGCCATTTAAATGATATATGTTATTCATGCTTACTATAGAATGTTTGGTATTGAAAATTAAATGTATAGCATTTATAATTCGTTTACAGAGACTCTCTAAAATATTCCATTACATTATGAGGAGGAATAGTTTGCGGTGCCTTTTATTAACGTTACGATATTTAAAACATAAAGAGATTAATAAGCATATGAATAAGGTGGGCAACAACATGCTTTGTTAGGAGTATAGAATAAGTATCATTTATAGTTATTTTACAGGGATGCACAGAGTAATTCCTTTACGTTATGATCTAGGGAAGAAATCGTTGCATTGATTTTAATGATGTTATGATGCTAAACGCAATAAGATTAAAAATTGTCACTGAGGTGCACTACAACATGTTTTCTATTTAATATAGAGTGCGCAGCATTTACAGTTCATTGACAGAGAGGCACAAGATAGTTACAGGACGGACTATGACAGATAATTGATGGAAGCACGTTTTGCGCTGTTGTACGCATTTTTAAACTTATCTAATCTTTAGTGTATAACGTTGTGTTCATAAATTCTATACATCATATAAGGGCTACAAAAAATAATTTAGACACATTACAAGATATCTACAGCAATTCCTTTATATGTATTTTTACTGAGTTATATGTTATATAAATTGTTTATTTGGGTATTTCATTTTATTGTATGAAAAAATTAATTTCCTAATACTATTCTCTTGGTATTAGAAAGTGTTTCACAATCTATGCCGGATGAATGAATTTTCATCGCTGTAAGGTTTATTCGCTTTCATGAGATATTTAGCATGAAGTTCCATAAAGAGCAATGAAAAGTATAATAAATAATACAAAGATTAAAAAAATATATAAGCAAATGCTATATGTACGCTACTGCAACGAAGCTTATATCTGCTTGAATCTCTACAAAGCGTTTAAAATTGTACTCTCTTTTATTCAAATAATTAAGTCTTCTTTTCTTGTTCATAAATATATAAATCTAAATTCTTATGCTTAACTTTTAAGCTTTAATTTTTATATCCGGTGCATAACGCGCACCTTTCAAAAAGGCATGTTATACGTTGGAATATACGGTAATCTATTTATAATAACATGCTAGCCACTAAATAAAGAGCTTTGGCCTATTATTCGGGCTCCAAACTGAAGCTCTCTCACGGGTTGATTGTACAAAAAATGTTTTCCTTGTACGTGAACAATTCGGATAACTTTCCTCTCAAAAATTCTTCCTACAGACATCCCCCCAGCAATCGACAAAAACTGGCCTAGGTTTAGCAACATCCATCCGGCCAATACAGTTTCGATGAAGCTTGGCAGAGAGCAATAATCATAACATCATAGATGGGCGTGAATGCAATCATGATAACACTTTTAATCTAAAAGCAATAAACAAATTGTTTTAATTCATTCAAATGATTAAAGAGACAAAAGAGAACAAGTAATATAAAAAAAAAAGTCAATTCCTACTTAGGTCAAAAAGAATTTATTTCCAGCGATCTACAAGCTTCGCCACTGACGGTATTTATTCCTAAATTTATATCCTGCTAAATATCTTACATAAGAGAAATTTTTGAAATGTATTAAATATTAAATAAAAAATAAATATCTAAAATACCAAAAATTAATAGCTCGAAAAGTATTTCTCACAAAATGGTTAGACAAACTGCGTTAGAAAGGTAAAAAAATTGTATTTTTCTTGATATAAATTTAAAATCTAATGATTATGCCGTTTTTCAAACTTTGAATTTCAAAAATTACCAAACTTCACAATAAAGTGCCACAGCGATGTTACAGTTAACGATAATACAGTTTTTTTTTTCAAATATTAATTAATTAATTAAATTTTATTATTTAATTATAGTTTTATACTTCATTTCTGTTCAAAAGTACAGACTCACTCCATATTTATAGTCTCCTCCGCCCGCGAGCCGCCTGATCTTCGTCCGTGAACAGCCCTATTATCTTTTTATGCGTGAAGGTGAGACTATAAATATGGAGTAAGTCTATACTTTGGAACAGAAATGAAATATAAAAGTAAAATTAATTAATTTAATTTAATTAATTAATTAATATTTGAAAAAACTGTATTAACATCAAGTGCCATCCATTACAAGTTTAAAAAATGTATTTAACTTGAGTGGATGAATAAAAAGTAGTTTATTAACGATTTGAAAATTTGAACAAGATACATATATAAATATATAGAGAGTGTGAGCGAATAGTAGGAATTGAAAATATATATATATCAATTTTACTTATGAGGATTACAGCAAGTGAAATTAAATTAAATATATTGTCAGAAGCCAAAGTTATAAACTTACATATATTTTTCTGCTTTGTTTAAAATATAGGAATATTAATTAAATTTGAAAATAAATATAAAAGCGATCAAAAACACCCACATTTAAAGTGTGTGCTAAAGTTTATTTTACTGTGAAATATGTATTAATTCTAAAAAAAAAGAAAAAAAAAGGTTGAAATTAATTGTAGAAAGAAAAAAAAAACAACAAAAAAAAAAAAAAAAACGTCATTTTGTAATTACGAAAAGTAAAATAAATAAATAAAATTGTTATACTCACATATTTCTTGAAATTATTATCTCTGTGTATGGAGACTAGATAGATATGTTGAAAGTAAAATATTTAGCAAAATTGGATCTAAAAACAATGGGAAAGAATTGGAAGAAAATCAAATTATACATTTTCCTTTTTTACTAAAAGAAAATAATATTCATCTTCTTCTTGTAACAACCAATTTAAATACACATTTAAATCTTTCTCTCGCTTTTAGAAAATATGTATATAACGATACGAAGAATGAGAGTTTTCCCAGTGTTCTCGTTTATTTTTAGAAATTGAAATAATAAGAAATAGCAATTAATCATTCATATGTAATCCATTTATGATGCAGATTATCAAAGCTTAATTATCAATGTTATTTTTGATTGGCGGGATTATAGTCAGGCTAGAGCTTTAATATTACAAGAAAAAAAAAAACTATTTTAATTAATTCGTATGTTTAAAACGAAAAAGAAAAATAACCAGGTTTATTTATGAGGATTTCTCACTGTGCAGTTGTTTTAAATATATTGTCAGCTACTATAATTTTCAATGTTAATCAAAATATGAAAATAAATATAAAAGAGAAAAAAAGTCCACATTTAAATGCTTGTCAAAGTTTATCTTTGTGTGAACAATTTTTGAAAATATCTGAAAAAAATTCTAAAAGAAAAACGAGTTTTAATTATTTTTGTTAATGTAAATTATCAAAAAATAAAAAAATAAAACTGTAATCCACACATATTTCTTGAATTTTCAGTTTCTGCATATAAATACTATAAAACTTTTTTAGGTGCTTTCGTAATTATGTAAATATGTTGCACCTATAGTCGTCGTTTGGTCCATTCGTCCGTCTGTCCGCAAATAATAGCGCAAAAAACTACCCAACCGATTGGTTTGAAATTTAATATATATAGTCGCTGCAGAATTTTGTCGAGTCATTTCAAATTTTATGAAAATCGAATCGAAACTTAAAAAGATATTAATAAAAGTTTTCTGCATTCTATTAAATCCTATCATACGTAATCTATATAATAATAAAAACGTAAATCATGTGACTGAGGAAAACAAATACGGGCTCACGATTGCTTTTTTCATATACCAGGAGGCCATTTTTATTTTTTTTTCTGAACTAAAACTTTATGAAAATTAAAACATAAAATAAATATATACAAATAAACAAAAACGCCGGTATTTAATATCTGTTAAAGTTACCTTTGTGCGAATTGTGAGAATTGCATTTTTATTTTTTGTTAATTTATATATATATATATATATATATATATATATATATATATATATATATTTGCATTTTTATTTTTTGTTAATTTAAATATATATATATATATATAAATAAATATATATATATATATATATATTTGCATTTTTATTTTTTGTTAATTTAAATATATATTATATATATATATATATTTAAATTAACAAAAAATAAAAATGCAATTCTCACATATTTTGTGAAATTTTGGTCTTTGTATCTGAAAACTAGATATATTTTTCTAAAGTAAAACATTATGTTATATAAAGAGGTATATTAAAATAATGGGAAGAAAGTCAAATTATACTTTATTTCCACATTAAACGAAATGAAAATCCTTCGTTTTTAATGACAATGTAGAATGTTCATTTATGTGTAGATGTTCTTTTATGTCTTATTCTTTCTGAGAAGTAAAATGCATTACAGGATAGATGGAACTCTATTTCTAGTGAACAGTTCTGAATTATTAGTACTTGAAATAACACGTAATGACATGCATTCATTCATATATAATTTAATTAACATGAAGTGTGTCAGAGTGCAATATAATAGCTTGCAGGACATGACTACTATTATTAAAAAAACTTTAAAATAAAAATTTATAAAATTGCTGTTTTAATATGTTTATAAATTTAAAATGAAACACTGCAGAAAAGATAAATGTCTCTTAATCTATGAAAATATAATATAATCGCGAACGGAAATATATAGTAACCTATTTCTAGTTATTTACAATTCCGAAAAGCGTACCCTATTATTAGAATACCAGAAACTCATTTATTTTAGAGAATCAAAGAATAATTCATAAACACAATATTTCCTTTGTCGCCAATGATTTTCGGAAACGTTTCCGAGCAGATTTTAGCTCACAGGCTATCAAAGCCTGAGAGGTAATGTGCCCGCCGGTTCTGTATGTATGTATGTACGTAACGCGATAACTCTTGACAGAAACACCCGTTTTGCTTCAAATTTTGTTTATAGGTTCATTGTGCTAAGGCGCTTCTCTGATTAGTTTGGGGGTTTTATTGGTTAAGTATAAGGGGGGGGGGGAAGGGAGCTACCCCCCCTAATTCAGATAAATGGGTTTTTCATGCAAAAATATCCGACTTTCTTCAAATGTTGTATATAGGTTCACTGTGTTAAGACGTTTCCCTGATTAGTTTTGGGGGTTTATTGGTTAAGTATAAAGGGGATACGGAGGCTAATCCCCCCCTTAATTTTGATAAATGAGTTTTTCTTGCAGAATTTATCCGATTTTCTTCAAATTTTATATATAGGTTCATTGTGATAAGGCACTTCCTGATTAGTTTTGGGGGTTAATTGGTTAAGTATAAAGGTGGATACGGGGGGCTAATCCCTCCTTAATTTACATAAATGCGTTTTTTATGCAGAATTATCCGATTTTCTTCAAATTTTGTACATATGTTCATTGTAATAAGGCTCTTCTCTGATTAGCTATGGGAGTTCATTGGTTAATTATAAGGGGGGAACAGGGGGAAGAGCCTCCCTTAATATATTGTCGATTTTTTCATTTTTCGAAGGTCTTATTTCAAATTCTTTGAAATAAGAGTATAATATACAATTAGTGGGAATAGCCTGTGAGCTCAATGCCCTCAGTTTAACTGGGCAGTTTTATTTTTATTATAGTGTATTAATCAGTTTTCTCATATCGAAATATCGTTTTTGAAGATATTGTCACATTTTAAGTAATCATTTTTAGCTGCGTAATTGAGTTTATGCATGCAGTAGTAACAGAATAATATTAATTTTAATGTTAATGTTAATGTTGTTAATTTATCATGTCTGTCTGTAAAAGATGTTTCATGAACATGAAAATGTTTACTTGAGAATGGGTACCATTCCTAAAATCTGTGTTCCGGGTTCAGAAAAGTGATTAATCCATTATAAAAAATACTTGTAAAAGTTTCCTAAAATCAATAGCAGAAAAGAAATTTTGCTTATAAAAATGATTTTTAAATCTCGAAAATATATTGATTTCAGAGCTTTTTAAATATAAGGAATGATTTTCGGAATCGTGGGTAATTCGAAAGAAGTGTATTGTATATTTTCGTTCGTGGTTATATTATTGTTTTTTAGATTAAATGACATTTGTCTTTTTTACAGTTCATTTCTATTTATCAGGAATTGTGTAACGGCAATTAAAGATTATTGTTAGCAGTTATTGTCATAAATTTATGTTATTATTTATTTTCTTTTAATGATCAGAATCTATAATATCGTAAATTCACCTGTATGCCAGTATGTATTTCAAATATTATCTTCCAAATGTGTGAAAAATGGCGGATTGGACTGAATACAAATTAATCCCAAAGATACGGGATACTGTAATAGACTTTGATATCTTGAAATTTTGAATGGTTTTCAAGGTATTATTTAAATTTTTTAATGACACGAGGTGAAGCCTGTCGAAATTAGTTGAAAGAAAATGTTTAAAATGATATGTAATACTGAATTTATAATAAGCCTACAAAAATAATTACAATAGAAATCAATCTTATATTGGATAGTATAACTTTTAAAACAATTTTTTAAAACCAAATTTACAAGATAAATATTTTTATTAACTTCTAATTTTCAAATTATCGAAAAAATAAATTGTATTCGTATAAATAAACTGTAGCAAGCAATCAAGATAAGTACTTATTGTGAAGTTGGCAATTGAGGCTTTGATCTTTGAAACATTAGCAAAAATTGCGTCACTTTGACACAATCATAATTTTATTTCAATGAAATCTAAAGATAGCGTAATTTTCAACGCCCCAAAATTTACGTGTGTACTTTTTTTATTCATTTTCATCATCTAAATTTTTTTAAACATGGAATAGTTTTTTAATAAACATATTTCCAAACACGTTGTCACGTTTACTAGTTACAACTTTGCATGTGAACCTCCGCACTCTTCAGTTGGGGTTCTAATCTCAGTACCGTCGAGTCACATTTAGACGCATTCGTAGTAAAATATTTAGTTGCATCAAAGAAAATGTTCGTTTCCTCTTAAATGTGACGTAATTTACACTCTCTGAAGCATTTCGACTCCCTCTGAGATTAGCCTATCAAAAACTGGAATGAGCGAAATGAAAAAAATATTGAAATGTAACAGCTTTATGAGTGAAAATGCATGTTTGTTTTAACGTGACGTCATTTTTTGATCAAATAATAAAAAACAGTTTTTTTTTTGTTGTAATGAAAAGGGGACACTAGTAAAGATGTAGTAATTCCCATTAATTCCCCTTTCTCTGTTACAATGGAAATAATCCTATTGCCACCAATTTCAAGAAATTTCATTAAAAACTTAAAATTAAAAATTAAGTATAAAAATGAGGATATTTAAAAATTTACCTAGGGCAGGCTCATTTACAAATGAGCAGCTTTCAATTAAAAAAACAATTATCAAAATTGGTTCAGTAGAAACACAGGACAGTTGAGGATTTTAGAAACCGGCTTTTGCTTTAAATATATTCATTATATGGAGATTCAATGCAGATAAATTCATATTAGGATATAAGAATACGAATTGACAAATCGTATGAGGAATGTGGAATCTTATTCACAAATGCATTACAATTAATGTATTTTTGGAGCAAACAACTGACTTCCAATAAATTTTGGTCTCTGGCGTGACCCAAGATAACGACAGCGACTAGTCCAAACTTTGCGTAATTTGACATAGATCTTAGCCAGCTTATTAAACCGATATTTACAAAGCATTTCTATTCCCTCTGAGATTAGCTTTTCAAAAACTCGGTATGAGCGGAATGAAAAGAATATTGAAATGTAACAGCAGTGAAAATGTTTGTTTGTTTTAACGTGACGTTATTTTTTGATCAAATTTAAAAAAAAAAAAATGTTATTTTTCATTAAAATGAGAAAAGTACACTATTAAACCGATATAGACAAATCATTTCGACTTCCTCTGAGATTAGCTTCTCAAAAACTCAGTATGAGCGGGATGAAAAGAATACTGAAATGTTATAGCTTTATGAGTGAAAATGCACGTTTGTTTTAACGTAACGTCATTTTTTGATAAAAAAAATCATCGAAATGAAAAAACGGCACTATTAAACCTATATTGGTTAATCTTTCTTAATCGGGCTATACGCGATATAGATAGATTTTCGTAGACATTTCATTCAAACATATCCGAAATTAGGGGTAAAATTGTCAAAAGACGATGAAATGCTTTTATTTATGAAAATAAAGTAATTTTAAGCGTAAATTTTCATTGTGCAGCAACGTTTTGCTATAACTGTAACAAAATCATGTAGTTTGGAAAACATAATTTTAATTTAATGTTCATTGTAAGTATGATTTTTTACTTATTATAAGAGAATTTAATTAATTTTATAAATATTTTATAATTATAGAATAAAATGTGACTTATTCCATCCTCGAAAAGTCGAAACATTCCTTACTGCAACATTTTGGGGTGCTTCCCATCCAGCATTGATTAAAAATTTTTATAAACTATAAAATGATTAAGAATGTCTGTCTAAATTTAAGTATAATAGTTACCAATTATAGTTAAGCCGAAGGGAGCGTAAAAAATATTCGTTACACGCAGACTTCAACTGTTTTCTTTACAACATTTTGCTATTTGCAGGAAATTTGTAAAGTTCCATTTATCTGATACTTCTTTTTAACCAGGTTTGTATTATACGGATTCCACCGTGATTGTGAAATCTTGTAAGATGTATATCACTAAATAAGATTTATGAAAAAATCTTAATACACTTTTGAAGACAAAACATATTTTTCATACAGTTTTAAAAGTACTATAAAAATAGAGTTCGTTCTACGCATAATTGTTGAATTTATCGCACCTGCAAAGGGAAAATAAATTTCTTTGTCTCTATCTCTCTCTTTGCTTTTACTGAATTAAAACACCGCTCAAACTTTTAATACATAGATTCAAAGAATAGAGAGAAAAAAAAGTAGACATTTGCATTCCTGTTAAATAAATGTACATTTTTATTTTTAAAACTCCAATTTTGAATACTGATATAAATCACTCTTTTTTGCCTAGAAATAATATATGCAATATCACATGATTGAAAGAGATCTTTTCTAGAGTTATCATGCATTATTGGTAATCGACATTCAAAACGAAAGCGCAAGCATTCATGCATATTTAATTCAATTATAATGAAGCTTGTCACAGAGCCAGAAAAGCAATCTATTTGATGAGAATGGCTGTAATCATGACAGTCCTATTAAACAAAAGAAATCAGAATTGAAATAAATCAAAGTAGTTAATGCAATTCAATCATGCGTTAAAGATCTATGACAATATGTAAAAATGAATGGCAATAAGTAAAACTATCATGTTTTTTTTCTAAATTCTGAATATGTGATTTTGTTGAGCATACTGTCAGCATCTTGAATCAGAATTTATGTTTGTCTGTAACTTGATTGAAAAAGGCCGAAATTTAATTAAATTTTGTATATATATATATATATATATATATATGTAAGACTTTATGACTGCACATTATTAATGTTTTCTAAGAAAATTGAAAAGTTTCTATGAATTGGTTTTTCTGTTTGTCCGTCTGTCCGTACTCCAGTTCTTGCAAATATATTCGGATTGCCATACAATTTTTAGATGTTACTGACATTTAGTATACATACAATGTTCGGTATTTGAAATGAAGTGTGTAGCATTTATAGTTCGTTTAGAGAGACACTCAAAATAATTCCGTTAGATTGTAGTCTATGGGAAAAATCGTTTATGGTGCACTTTGTTGATGTTACGATATTTCAAACATAATGAAATTAAAAAGGAGAGCTGACATACAATAAAACATATTTTATGTAGATTACGAAGTGTGTAACATTTATCGTTCATTTACAGAGAAGCGCAAAAAATTCGGTTACAGGGCTGACAATGATCTGTATTTGCTGGGACTGCGTCTTCCGCTGCGGTAATGCATTTTTAAACATATCTCATTTTTAGTGTATTACGTTGTATGTATAAATTCTGTAGATCATATACTGGTCTGAACGACAGAATTCCGACACATATAGACTACCACGTATAGACAGTATATATATACCACATATAGACAGTAATTGCTGAAAATTAATTTTTACTCAGTAATGTGTTTTTTAAATTACTTATTTAGATATCTACTTTCATTGTATAAAAAGTTATATTTCTTTAAAATAGCCTGTTACTGTTGGAAAGAGTTTCATAAGCTATGCCAAATGCATGATTTTTTGTTCTTGTTTAAATTTGTTTCGTAAATTAATTTGAACTTTCCTGTTTCTCCAATGATCACTATATGTTTCCTATTAATGTGTAAACATAATTTCTAATTTTATTCATGTATGTTTCACATAATGAAATTAAAAACTGATATATTATTTTTACAAATTAGATTTAGTAAAATAGTACAATAGTCTATAAATTTAGTGTGTTTTATAAAATATTAGTAACATTTGTATTTAAATTTCCATATGCAAATATACTTAAACAATTATACAGGGTTTGCCCTTCTATCATTGTATAATAAGGTACAATTAGTCAAAAAAAAAAAAAAAAAAACTAAAAAAAAAAAAAAAAAAAAAAAAAAAAAAACTCACCTAGTTTATCGCCAAATAGACGAAAGAAAAAACGAAAATAGCTAATCGATTGGAAATTATGATTTCTTTTATTACATGTTTTAAAAAAAGCTTAGCGGGCCTTTTTCATATAGAAATTTTGAAAAACATATTAAAATTTGACGCCATATTTAGAGTTTTGGAAAATTTTACTTTCGGATATCAAACTAAAAACCATAACATTGAAATTATGAATTTTGCACGTGTAAAATTTGAAACTTCTGTTGCTGAATTCTTTTTCAACTGTTGCAAAACAAATCACAATGCGGAATTTTGTTTTAGCATAACGCTAATAATTACTTGGAGAAATAGCTTCAATTTTAGGCACGTATATTTAAATCTTATAAAAATCAATTTCTGTTATACATTTTACAGATTACAATATACATTCTTTCTGAAAATTAATCTAAAGGCTTTAAATATGCGAATACAAAATTACAGCTCATTATGCCAAGTATAAAACCACCCACATTGAAATTTGTTCAACTATTAAAAAAATATATCACAATAGGAGTTCAAAATTTTACTTTTGTATAATTCTTAAACTACTTTTACGTATGACTTCCCGTTTGGTATGTAAAATCTAACGAAAAATTTAAAAATGGTGTAGTTAAAATTTAGTGTTCGTATTAATATTTTCAATGCTTATTATAATTTCAACATGAAGACACTAAGCTTATTCTTTTAACATACATTAAAATAGGCTATTATTCCAAACCGAATGGCTATTTTCATTTTTCTCTGCGTCTGTTTGCTGTAAAATAGAGGGGAAAGAGTCGTTTTTTTTTTTTTTTTTTGAATGACTGTACGTGTCAGTATAATTTCTTAAACAGTTTGCTTTAGAAGTTTAAAAAGCACTTTACGTCGAAATATTTATATTTAAAAATTATGAAATCTAAATTCTGATTTGTTTGTTGAGTTATATTATATAATATATAATAATATATAATATATTATATAATATAATTGCTGGATAATGTATGTTATATTTACAAACTTTTTCACAATGTTACAATTAAATAAATAAAAATTTCATATTTAATTTCTGAACGACCAAAGGTTACCGAGATATAATACGTTTAATTTTATGAATCTTCAGCGTTTTCTGACACTAAAAACCGCATTTTTCTGTTTTAAGTGAACTTTATTCGCAAACGCGTATAATTTTGAAGTATCTTTTTGGGGTACAAAGATAATGAATAGCGTTTATCATTTTTCTATAAAAGCGAAGGATCATTTTATATATGGCGTAATATTTTGCGTTCAAAACACAGTTTCGAGGCTTGACAGTCTGGGGAATGTTATCATCATGAAATGCTAGTAGCAAAAATTATTAAGATAAATTGTGATTCTTATTTATTTATCCTCTTTAATGAAATAAAATAAATTTTACAGGAGATAAATTAACAAAAATTCTGTCTCTGTCTATCAATAACGATACAAGAACAATATTTTTCAATATAGAATAGTTTTTTTTAGAAAACCGTTAAAACGATCTAAACAATCAATTGTTTTATATTAACGAGTTGCTTTAAAACAACTATTGCATTTAAAATTTCACACTTACTTATTTGCATTCTGTGTTATTTAAAGATGTTATTCGAGCAAATATGTATATTGTTATTTCCAATATACGCACACATTCTCACATTTGTTATGCCTTTTGCCGCACACACGCACACGCGTGCGCACATGTAATCATGTGTGTGCATGCGTTTGCGTGCACAGCCCCGCAAGTGTGATGCGTTTGTGGATGCTCATGTACTGATTTCAGAAATACGTTATTCTATTAGTACAAAGTATACTCGATAAAAACGTATCACCTTTTTTCTTTACAAATTAAAATAATTTTATTTTTGTTAAAGCTTGATTATTGAAATAATGCTTTCTTTGTTTTAATGGGAAAATTTTCTAAAATGATTAATAAGGTCTGAACTGTTATTAATTTCTTAAAACTCAACCTATTAGTGTTAAAATCTGAAATATTATTTCTATTTTTGTATTGACCTGAAATTATATTATATATATTATATTATATATATATATATTATATATATTATATAAATTATATTATATAATTTTTATTCTTATACCTGAAATTTAACTTTCTCTTTTCTCTTTATATTCACTTTTATTCTGATGCACATCACAAGGGATGTGCAGCTCCTTCGTCTTAAGAAGGCGTTTTGTGCCTCTGTATCACACGAATGCCAGGAATATGAATTTTAATGCACACGTTTGAATGCTTGAGTAATAGAAATGTACGAACGTCACCGGTGATTTGAATATGAAAAATTGCATATAATACTGCATTTAAAATTCATGTGATATTCATTGAAGTTTCATTCCCTAGAATATGAAATAACTTTAAAGAAAGGTAAAACGCCTAGAAAATATGTCAAATGTTAAGAGTAGATTACTGCACAATTTAGAATATTATGAAGAAAAAATTCATTTATGCTAGCTTTTGTTAGACACTTGTATTGCAAAATGCATTATTATCTTTTAATTCAAATGGAAATTATCATGAAAAAAAACTTAACTTAATTAAAACACTGAAACATATTATAGTAATAATTATTATAAGGAAAATGTTTTTATCTGTAGCAGCGGTTTTCGAACTGTTTTCGTCACAGAGCACCTTACAATCATAAATTTCCAGGCAGAGCACGAAATTTTGTCTCGCAATTACATGGTGTATTCGATAAATAAAATAGCAGTGATAATAAAGAAGTACAGAAATTTCAAAATTTAAGCAGGCAAGACTTTGTTTCATTATATAAAAAAAAATCCCAGTACTTTTACATTAGCACAAAACACTACGCACACAAAACAAAATAAATACAAAACATAAAAATCGTGATAAAATAGCAGAATAAAATATTTGAGAAGGAATTCAGAGCAAATATTGCAGATCCGCAATATTTTTACACAGAAACAGGTATTTAAATATATTGTTACATTTGTTACAAATCTTATTCTGGCTTAAAAGAAGTAATTCAATAAAAATAATAAGAAATTTTAAATCGTTTAATGATATTTCGTCTGGTTACATGTTAGACAGTTGCACCAAAATAAACCAAATATCTTGCTCTGTATTGAGAGGTGCATTTCTGTTTCAGTAGAAAAATATTAAAGAACCTTGTTTCGAATAAATAAGTATTGCAAAGGACATAACTAGAATCCGTCAGGCCGAAATATCGGAGCATTGAGTGGTATAAACATAAAATATAACATTAACAATATATAATATATATTTTTTATTTTTATATTTACTGTTTAATAGTATAAAAGAAAATTTACAATAACAGCTGTTGAATCTTCAAGTGTTTATTCGGTCAACAGTTGCCTCAGATACTGCTCAAATGCTAAACTATCAGTAAGTATTCTTCTAATTTGGTCTAGCCTATCCTTTGCGAAAGGCACTTCAATCAGAACATCCTCTAAACGTCGAACCCTGCTAAACGCGACATAAGTTGCTCCAAGTGACAACTCCTTCTCACCAATGTCCACAGCTATTTTTGACAAAGTTAAACCTTGGGATTTGTGTATGGTGACAGCGTATGAAACTGTTAAAGGTAACTGAGTACGGGAGCATGAGACATTGTTTTCTTTCCAAGACTTTGTAATAGGTGTGACAGGAAAAAGTCTTTCAGTGAGAAATGGTCCCCGATAATCATCAAAATGAACCATTACTACATGTGGCAAGCCTGGAGGCTGTAATCCTGGTCCGTAGACAATATCTTTTACCGTACCAAGCGCACCGTTGACCAATCCTCCCTCTGTCCACAGATTGGTACGCAACATAATTCTGCATCCAATTGCTAAAAAAAGTTCAGCCTGAAGTCCAGACGCGTGCTCATCTTCACTCCATCTTGCTATTTGATTATTGTGGTCTGCTAATATTCTTGCCACTGGCCATTTTGATTTACGAAGTACTTCTTGATTATGTTCTTCAGCTTGCTTGTTTGTGGGAAAAAGGCGTATGGCATCTTGAAATCTTTCAAGTTCAGTCGGAGGCTGTATAGCTTTACGTCGTTGCATAAGGGATGCGTATTGGTCGCCTGTAACTTCGCCTGCGGAAAGCGAATCAAGATTCTCTCTAAACTGTATTTGCTGATCGTCGCTTTGTCTCATTGACTTTGTTAAGGTGAAACATTTTTCAAACATCTTAAGAACTGTTTGTCCACGTAAAGCCAAAATGTCTTTTATAGAATGTCTCCTATATAGAGGTGTGTCTTTTACAGGCTGTAGCTGCCTAATATCTCTAATCAGGTAAACAAATAAGCCTCCAAAAGGTTCAATGCTGTCTGGTTTACCTTCGCGACATCTTTGCTCAAGTGCAGCCATCAGACGGCATCCGATCATTGAAAATTCGTCAATAATGAGAAATGAAACTGGATTCATGCTGAGCTGTAGATTTCTTGCTGCTTCACTTCCTAAATCAGCAAACGCTTTAAAACATGTTGGTACTTTTAGTGCAGAGTGAATTGTTTTGCCCTCGACATTAATTGCAGCAGCACCTGTTGGAGCCAAAACCATAATAGCTTCCGGTCCTAACTGCTCGGTAACTCTTTTACGAATTTCTTTTATTACCGTACTTTTTCCAGCTCCGGCTTTCCCAATAATAAAAGTATGTTTAGGGCAATTTATAAATCTTGATTGCAAAGACGAAAGCTGTTGCGTGCATAAGTGAAGTATTTTTTGCTGCTCATCTGTAAATCTGATCTCAGACGTATCGTAATTTTGATGCACTGTAAGTTGTTGTTCTTTACAGTAATTTAAAAATGAAGTAAAATTGCGATCAGGGTACTTGTAACTCTCACTTTTCCACTCACATGCATGATCAATCACGCGTTGCCCCAAAGTATCCTCGTTTGTCTGCACAGGAACTATGGCAGCTGCTGCCATATATGGATCAATCTCGCGGTATTCTTCTTGCAGGATTTCTGTGTCATGAGTACTGCTAACAGCAGGAAAATTTATTTCTTCGTGTGCATCAATATTTAGATCATTGAATGCTTCCTCCCATGAGTGATATGCAGACGGCAGGCTTTCTTGCAATAAAGAGTCAGAATTACCTCTCCAAGGATAATTGAGTAATACTTGTTGCCTATAGTATTCTTCGGCTAGAGTTGTGTCGTGGTTGAGTGATGTAAGAGGAAAAACTCTGACAACTGCATCTTTTCTTCTTTGGTGATAATCGACTCCTCTTACTGAGAAAGATTTTGCAAACTTAAGAAGCGTACAGGAAATAAGTTTCTCCGGCCGCGCGCAATATTTCTGAAGCATGCTTTTTGATGGTCTTTCGTCGCTTGAAAAGTTGATTTCTTCCGAGTTCTTATCATGAAGCCGTATTGTAACTACTTCCCAACTACTGTGGTACATTGGCCATCCCATTAATATGTGTACTACCTCTTGGGCTGAGTAATCCCTTTCAGAAACAGAAGACAAAATAAGTTTTTGGACTGCTTGAACCGCTGGATTTGTTTCGTTCATCTTATTTAAAATCTCAGATAACAATTCCTTGTAAGGAACAGAAGCTGTTTCTGATTTTGAGGCATATTTGGCAATGTAATGCAAAACCGCATCCTTTGATGTAATAGGACTGAAATCCGTGTTAGCTCTCCAAACTTGTGACACGAAGCAATTGTAGGTATTCATTTCAGAATCGTTTCTTTTTGGTAAAAAGCTAATTATGCCATTTTCTACTTGAAGCTTTGGAGAGTCGCACTCTGCTTTTGGAAAACCAAATCTGCAGCTATAACTATTTGTACCTCTTTTTTTCCTTAGGCAATAATCTCCATGTCTTGTGTGACGTTGGACTTGTTTTAAGAGCTGAGCGAGATCTTTTTCACGATCTTCACTGGAAATGTCTGAAAAGCGAACTCGACAGCGGTGTATATCATTTACGTGGACGTCCTTGTCAGGATTAACAGCACTGCATAGTTTTTCAAAATATGCTGTTACGGCTGCTACATTTTCAGCGTTAGTCCTGTCTAGTGTTTCCATGTTTGGCGCCCCTCTTAACCACAACAGTCCATGCATGTGAGGACTTCCACGCCACTGCCATTCGAAACGAACCCAGTAGTCGTCTATTAAAAACAACGGCGTCAAGATTTTTCTCAAAAATATATCACAACGTTTTTGAAAGAGCCAACCAGTCAACAGAGGGTTGTCGTGCATTAATTGTCTGCGTTCTGTATCAGTCAGCTCATTTGGATCTTGTTAGGCTCTAAAAGTCTGAAAAGATCAGGCCAGTGATAATCAGCTGCAGACAGTGTAAAAAAAATTGTTGGTGCTCCAATTTGTCCTACCATGGAAAGGAGTTCCCCACAACGTGCACGCCAGTATCCTTTTGTGGATCTTAATTTGCTAGCATAAATCATAATGTGTTTTGCCATTTCTGGTTGCCTATTCATAATATCACGCATCTGCTCTACAGTCTTATTGCTGAACCTATTTCGCTGAACGAAAAAACGCCCTTTAGCCAAAGACTGCCACCGAAGAATTGAATTCATGGCAAAGTAGCGAAATCGGGGGGTCTTTAGCAAATCGCCCATCATCATACTTCATTAGGAACTTAAAATACTCATCAGGAGAGACTTCTTTTTGACGAGGTTGTCGTAAGTCAGCTGTACTACAGCACCTAGAATACATAGTGTGGAAACCGGCTATCCTTGTAATGCTTTAAAAAGTGCTAAAAAGTTGTAGCCTATAAATGTGCAACGGTGCTCTTATGATAATAAGCTCTAATGACATTGTAGTAAGCTGCTTATAAGCTAGCAGATAGCGCTGCGACCCCATCGTTATCTTTTGAGCAACGTTGTACATTTATTGGATTCAATTTTTTAGTACCATTTTGTAGCAGATTTCCACACTATGTATTCTAGGCGCTGTAGCTGTACCATGTGGAAAAAGATGAGGAAAAGCACGTGCTATGTAACCCTCTTCTTGAAATTCGCTGATAGGCTGTGAATTTAATGAAGGGTGAGGCACACGAATTGCGTCATTTATTAAGTTGTTTTGATCTACCTGTTCAAGTAGTGGTCTAAATGACTCGCGCCTTATTTCCTCGTTCAAAGTATCAATATCCTCAGTAATATCGGTTGCTATTGGTAACATTTGAGATACATCACCATTCTCAGGTAATGTAGCGATCAAATCTTCATCAATTGTGATATTTGAATAATAAGGATTGTGAGTTTTAAGCCATCTGAGTGCTTCTAGAAGGCGTTGTGAGCGAACAGAAAACTCTGCACATCCTGATAAAGTATCTTTTGTCACTAACACAGTGGAAGTCATATCTGAAGGATTGACAGGCAGGCGCGAAATAAAACTCTCAATATTTTGTTTAAAGCTGATTACATTTCCGCTGTATCCATACTGTGAGCCTCGTATACGGTAAAGAGAAACCACTGGATGTATTTGAGCGATCATCATTTGTTCAATGTAGCTCAGATCTTTGAGACAAATAGGAACTGGGTCCATCGAATTAGTGGCAGAAAACTTGAAAGCACCGTCTCTACACTTGCATGTCTGGCAGAGCCCAGCAGTATTTAATATGATATCAGGGAAAGCTCTGTGACACGTATTACAGGACACATAGGTGATTTGCGATACCTCTCTATCAAACCTGATTGCTTCATTCATTTGAGTTGTCAGTATACCGGTACTCGGCAAAAAATCTGAAGGTAACTGACTTGTGCGACTTCTCCGCATTGAATTACGATTCGCAATTCTTCTCATTTCAGCTGATTGCTTTCTCTTAACTGGCATCCTTGCAAATTCTATATAATAAAAACATATAATCCGTTCATATATAAAATGTTTCTTAATATATATTTTTTTTATCCTGGATTGGCTGGACTATATCAAAATAAACAGATTTACTCTCATACTTCTTTTATACAATAAGCTTGAATGAAAAGAAAAAAAAAATTTTGAAATAGAAACAAAAAGTTTAATTACACCAATTGCTGAGTTCGATTTAAAAAAAACTAAATTCATGTACTTAATACGATTTAAACTTCATTGCACGTGTTTTAAGATAAAAATGTATGGGGTCCTTATTTCAGAAAAGTAAAATATATGTAAAATATATAAAAGTAAAATATATGGGACCGAGATTAAGAGCTTTTACTAAAAGGTTGTTTCCGAGTATATTGTTATTTAAATAAGTTTCTCATGATAAAAAATGGCAACAATATAAATTATTTCAATTTTCTTTTTATTTAATTCAAAAGTTTCTCATGATAAAAAATGGCAACAATATAAATTATTTCAATTTTCTTTTTATTTAATTCAAACAATCGCAATGTTATCTCTATGGGGAAATGGAAAATTCTAGAGCAGACGATTCCGGGCGTTAGAGTTGACGAATATTTCTGTTTTTCAATCCCCGGCGAGATTTTGCCACTACCGACTTCCAGTCCAATTTTGGTATCAATGCGGCAAATATTTTGGCCGCTATCGTGTACACAAAAGTGTAATTTTTCATGGGAAGCCGGAGCTTTGCTCCGACAATAATAAGTTCAGTCTATGTGATGGATTTAGAAGTCATCTTCTAGCATTAAACAACAATCTGAGACTGATTAATGAGTTTCAAACTTTGCTTTTTTGTCGGAACCTGATATCAAACCAAGCAAACGTCCATATTGCTACGATATCAAAGCGAGTGGCTTATTTGATGCAGAATATGGATTTACCAGCGAAATGTTATCTTCAATGTATTCTTTATAGTGTTTTGAAAACGAGTTCAAAGTACCAAACAAAAGAATAAAAAAGTGTAGTAAAGAAATTCTTGACATCACACATTACTCATCTCCTTACAAAAATGGCTTCAATAGCTTTCCCCGTCTATATGTTTTTAACACTTTACAATATAGGTGATAATTGTTTGCGAATTTGATATGTCTGTTTACCTGGCCGTTCGGTCTTCTGTCCCTGCTCTAACTCGCATAAATATACTCGGGTTGACAGGCAATTTTTATGCTAATCAGGCTCAGTATAGAATGTTTTCTATTAAAAATGAAGTGTGTAGCGCTTATGGTTCGTTTACAGAAACACACAAAAGAGTTCCGTTATATTATTGTCCAAGGTGGAAAATCATTTGCCTTGAATTTTATTTAAATTGCTTATTTAGATAACTCATTTCTTTGTAAGAAAAAAGAACTGATGCATGATATTTCGTTCTTGTTCCATTTTAAAACGTTCAGTCTTTTTTAGGACACTCAATATATCATTGAGATTTCGAAACTAATTACGTATATCTTTAAAAAAATTCAGGGGTTTACATCATTCACCGTCACGAATTGAATAAATGATACAAACATATAAAGAAATGTACATACTAAAATGTAAAGAAATGTACATACTAAAAGGTAAAGAAATGTACATACTAAAATGTAAAGAAATGTACATACTAAAATGTAAAGAAATGTACATACTAAAATGTATAAAATATATAATACTTTGCTAATTTGCATTTGCTGTGATTTTTACTTATTATATAATTCATATGAAGCATTTCAACTACGAAACAATGCAAGAGAATTGGTGTGTGTATTAAATTATGAAATGAAACATGAAATTCAAATACTTAGTGATTTAGTTACTCATACTTATGCTATATTTAGCTGAATATTTTTCTCATTTTAAATGTATTTCTTCATTAACTTTTTTCTTACTTGGATACACTCAATTAGATATTACCATTACACTTTCAGCATTGAGCTTCATCATACCTGCTGAAATTTAAGCTTTACCTTTCTCTCTCTTTTTAGCACTTTCCAACCTAGTTGAAAAGTGCTTATGACTTCGGTTTGTCTGGCCGTATGGCCGTCTGCCGTCTGCCGTCTGGCCGTCTGGCCGTGCTCTAACTCCCGTAAATATGCTCGGATTGCCCTGCAATTTTTATATGTTATAATCGTTATCTATAGCATGTTCCCTATTTCAACGGAAGTGTGTAGCACTGATAGTTTTTTTACAGGGACACTCAAAAGAATTCCGTTACATTGCGGTCTATGGGGAAAAATCATTTGCGGTTTATTTAAATAATGTTTCACTATTTTGAACGCATTGAAATTTATATATATCACTAAGGTGCATTAGAAGAAGCTTAATATGGAATAGGGTGTGCATAGCACTTATACTTACTTTACAGGGACAGTCAAAAGAATTCCGTTACATTACGTCTATGGAGAAAAATCGTCTGCGGTTTATTTAAATAATGTTTCCCTATTTTAAACGCATTGAAATTTATATAAGGTTCATTGCAAGAGACTTACTACAGAATATTGTGTGTATAGCAGTCATCGTTCATTTACAGGGACACACAAAATAATTCTCTACTGTATGTTTACAATAATTCCTGGAAGTGCGTTTTAAGTTACTGAACGCGATTTTAATTTTAAATCGCTTTTTGTATATTACGTGGTGTGTATAAATTCTGTAGATCCTATACAGGGAAGCAAAAAAGTTCGGGAACACATTTCCGTATTATTTAACTCCAGACGGAGAATTTTAAACTGTGCTACGTGTTTCCTAACTGAACTAAAATTTAGCATCCTATGTAGTATATATACAAATCTATAGATCCTATACAGGGCTGAATAAAAGTATTCGGATTACTTAGATGTTATCTTTTAGCTTATTAAAGAGTATGATTCGTAAAATTATTTTGGAAGCGTTGGAAAGTGTTACATAATCTATGCTTGACGCATGATTTTTCGTTCTTGTTTTCTTAAACTCTTATTCTGATTCGCATCTCAGGGAATGTGCAGCTTCTTCGCCTTAAGAAAAAATAATATGCCTGGGTATCACATGAGCTCAAAGAATATGAATTTCAATGTACACGTTTGAATGTTCCAGTAATAGAAATATGAGGGCGCCACAGCTAATTTGAATATGAAAAATTGCATGTGGTACTGCATTTAAAATTGATGTGACAATTATTGAAATCATTTTAACCGTAGAATATGAATTAACTTGAAAAAAAGAAAGAATACTAGAAAGTTAATCACATGTCCATCATAGATTACAGCAAAATTCAAAATAATATAAAAGGAGATTTATAGATAAACATTGACCCCCACTACGCTGTTAGAGTAATTGTTTTTCTTTCTTGTAAGATGTTTTGATTGTTTAAATATATTTTACGATCTATATTTACGGACTCTCTGATTCACATTTTTCTATAAAATTGTTTAAGTTCGTTATACAAGATCAGATACATAGGGTAATTTCGAAAGTTTTAATGTATTTCAACAATATCAATTAGAACTTTTTTCCTATATTAAGCGCTTATAAGACCATCGTATTTTTTATATATGTTAAAACACGAAACATAATTTAAAATGTAAGAAACAAATACTATAGTGTTATGAGAGCTTAAAATCGAATAAGTGTTAAATTGGTGTAACTGAAATACATTAAAATTTGCTAAATAATGCTACATTACTGATCTTGTGTATTACATTTAATAAACCTTCAAAAACAATACAATTATTGAAGCAGTAAATTTAGATCCTATATATATAAACTTATTGCAAAAATTAACCATTGAAACAGAAGCAACTGACAATATGCAATGAAATTATTACCCCATATAGCACTGTCAAATTACACAAATGAAGTATTATTTATTATTCCTAACAAATGAAGTATTATTTATTATTCAAAATGTAAGATGGCCATAATAGTAGGACACAAACAAAAACAATGCAAACGGCCAAATTAATATGTTATTTCAATAGCAACAAATATATATATATATATATTATAATATATATATAATATATATATATTATAATATATAATAATATTATATATATATATATATATATTATAAAATAAAAACATGTCCATGAATAACGCTGACATCATATTTATGCTGGCAAAGATCTGACAAATAAATTTCGCTTTTACTATTTTTTTAAAATTTTTAAACATTGCACAATTTCACTTTTTGCATAGTCTAACAGGGAAAAGTGTGTACTTTCAAATGCAATTTTTTTTAAAACTATATTTTAATTTACTGTTTTTTTTATGATTTTTCAAAATCTATATATGTCGTGTGCTGCTCTATTGCGGAAGATTAAGCCGTTTGCACTTAAAACAATATAAATAGTTCAGAATTTGTCTCCGGCTAAAATTCCATAACAGAATTAAATTTTCATCAGGCAATAAATAAAAAAATACAATAAAGTATATAAATCACAAATTTAACAGATGTGTAATCGAATTACGCGCTTAAACACTGAAATATCCAGAATGAAAAAGACTAAATAATTCTAAATAGTGAAACTTCCGTCGATTTGTTTTTATGTTAACCCCTGGAATGAGGCTAATACGAAAATACCGTTTTAATAAATTTAAAACTTTATTTGACAGTATAATTGATATTTTTCATATAAAATGCGATGTGGCGAAGTTAGTGATGCAATTTACAAAATTATATTAAGTATAAAATACCTGTTACAGTTCTCCATTAAAAAAAATGTCACCTGTGTTCTGTACTCCGGATAGTATAATAACCAAGCAAGTCCGGGTTGGATCGCCTGGTTATATTAAAACAATCAAAACATATTTAAAAAATTTTCCTCTATTGGAAGGGGCGGGTACAAAAATCAATTCTTATCTAATCTACCCATCACCTTTTTTTCTTTTACGATAGCTTTTGTTTGGAAATTTTTTGCACACATTATTATTTCTTACACCAAATGAAAATTTTCATGAATAAACCGAAATTCACTTAAAATATTAAAATATGTTATGTTGATAGTTTTTAGGATGAAAATTGTTCGGTCTATCTCAAAATGGGCCCCACCAGTGGCTGAGAGGTTCTGCTCTTGAAGCTGGTAGGCGGGTGGTGCTGGGTTCAAACCCCTGTCGCGCTCGTTGACCTAACCGTTCGGAGTTTTCCGTGGTTTTCTGTAAATACGGGTTAGGATCCCTTAAAAAGACCCCCCACGGAGGGCACTCCACCCTAGGGCCTATATCCCTCGTGTTGATAATTGGCCGTCATAAATCAACCCAACCCTATCTGAAAATGATTTTGAAACTAATTACGAATTTGTTTAAGACATTTAGAACATTGCGGAGGATTATATCATTCTACGATACTAATTGAATAAAATATACAAACATATAAGATAAATGTACGTACTGAAATTGATAAACTACATAATGACGTGCAGCTGATGTAAGTATTTTTCTTTAAAAAAATCACCGTATTAAATAATTTATATGAAGTAATTTGTTAAATTATTATTATTATTATTATTAAATTTGTTAAAAATATTACTAAAGAATTAGTGTACATATTAAATTTTCAGGAAAGTAATTTGAGCGTGAATTAGTTAGTGATATGGTTAACCTTAACTATGATGCATTTAGCCTAAGATTCTTATTATTTCTAAAATGTTTCTTCATTAATTTTATTTTTATCTGGTTTCCCGAAATTAGAGAGATTTAATCTGAGATTCATTTATTATTAATTTTCAATTAAATATTAGATGAAACTGTTTCCTGAAAATAATTCTTCAATTCATTACTCACTTGCATCGTTTATAATTTACTCTTTTTAAGAAATTGCTGAACGAAATTTCCGAAGGTCGATCATATAAAAGTAAAATAAAAATAAATGAAAGCGGAACAACATGAACTTTTCTTACGAAATAAAATAAAAATTTCCTATAGCAGAGCTCCGTCGAAAGCGAATTTTAATCATTTTCTCTTGCTAAGATAATGTAAAATGACAAGAACACTTGATTATTAGAAGCCTTTGCAAAGTTCTCTATTAATTTGAAGCGAAAAATAATTATGTTCAGAGCGGGGGACTTGTCCCAGGCTAATCTTGTTAAAATAATGTATGTCGCAGAATTGAAAGTATAAGAGCGGTAGGCGGTCTCTAACGTAAAAATACTTTTAATCGAAAATAACAGTGTAAAGTATTTCGTTGGAAACTTTTGTCTGGTAACATCCTATAATTTTGAAGAATTAATTAAAACAATTTTAAATTATAGTTTTGGTCAGTTTACCTTCCACGTTACTTTCAACGACTGGTCACCAGTTGGATGTACAGACAGTTCTCTTGGAGGTCCCGATGGAGCTAGAAAAATAAATAACAATTTTGTAGTAAGACTCTAAATTAAAATAAAATATGAAAGCTATGAAATTTCTTTTTTTCTTTTCTTTTTTGTAATCAGACATACAATGTTTCATAGAATGTGTATAACAACTTCAATTACCAAGCTATAACACGCGTCTTAGTAAAGTTTATGATTAGGATTTCACACCATAATCGATTACAAACTATTTATCATTGCTGTAAGACCGTTATGCTAGTTATACTAAAAAAAGTTTAAGTGTTATCCAAAGATTAATAGGTCATTGAAGATACTATATTTGAATTAAATATGTGATCTCAGAAGAACATTCCGATTATGAAAAATTGGGTTCCAAAGCAAAGATATATCTGAGAGCTCTCACACCAGTGCTGATCACAGTGGATTTGGAAAAAGACAACTTCACCATAACACGACGTATAAACGAACAGCGGTGTGTATAATGAATACATTTTTTTCTTATTTGAGGTGTATAAGAAATACATTTTATATATCTTTTTTTCTTTTTTTGTTTATAGAGTTGGGAAGGTGCACGTTTGCAAACAATATCATTTTCTCGCTTATTGAACACTTTGCATGTAGGGATTGCGCTCCTTTTCCTTAGGATTATCCAACTAGTCTGCTCTCAGTCTGCTTGTGCTGCCTATGATGATGTCATATACACATCATCATAGGCATTTAATTACCATTTAATTACAGGCAATTGCATTAATTATCATAGGTATTTAATTACAGACTTCTTAACGGCTCTGAGATATGGTCTTAGAAAATTTATTTTTGCAGATACGAGTTTTTGGCGTAGAAATTTGTCTTCATCATGATAAACAAACTGCACCAATCAGAAGTTCTAATTTCATTATCAGGCATGTTAAATGTAATAGTTAATAGACGGATTTTAGTCATTACAAGTAACTGTAAATATATATATGTATATATCTTTGTGAAGTTTAGTAATAAATTTTATACACGAAATATTGGAAAGTTTCAGTATTAAAATTCTGACAGAAATAAACAAAGATTTTTTAAAATTTTATTATTATTATTATTATTATTTTACAATTTAATATTTATGGATTTGAAAGACCTGATAAATGTTACGATTTGCCCATACGATGATATGTGTCTGCTCACCAGATGACCATTTAAAAGGTATTTATACTGTTAAAATAATCATTCTTATTTGGGAAAAATGTGTGCATCTATGACTATATTGTAACAGTAGTAAAACGTAGTATTAGATGTACGCATATATTTATACAAGAAGTGCCAATCTCCAGAGTTCTTATAATAGATAATCGGGATTCAACAACACTGTTGATCAAAGTATCTATTTCTTATGAAGTAAGTGTGTAATTTTTAAAAGTGGAATCATGTGTCTAAATTAAATGGGAAAAAAACATGATTATTAGGATAATTTCGCAATAGTCTGTACAGTTCGATAAAAAAACACCTTATACATTTTAAATTCTAAATTCTCAAAGAAAAAATTGGAAATAGCTATCTGACTGTAAATTATAATTTTGTTAAATTTATGATAAAAAAGAAATTAATGGGTATCTTCATACTGAAATTGAACCAAACACTAAAATCTTCAATACAAAAACCTAATTTTGACATCATATTTGACTTTTTCGGCAAAATTTACCGTAGGGGTACCAAATGGGAAGTAATTTAGTCAAATATTTTAGAAGTTATCAAGGTTTAAAGTTTATAATGCATAATGTTCAATTCATTTGTAATCGTTGCAAAACAGATTGCAATGAGGGTAATTTTGGATTCACATATTTGAAGTTCTAGAAATGGATTTCTATAAAATAATTATAGGTTAGAATTCCCAGTTTTTTGGAAAATTAATTTCAAAAATATATATTCTTTGAAATTAGTTTTCGAAAAAATTATAAGTCGGAACCTATAATTTTTTTTTTAAAAGGAGTCGATTTCTAGAAGCATCAAATATTCTAATACAAAATTACAGCTCATTCCTCCAAATAGTTCTTGAGTTATGCAAAGGTTAAAACTGAATTTAACAGTCGGAATTCCACACTTTGAATCTTTATAATTCCTAACTACTTGAACGAATGACTTCCTGTTTGGTGTCTTAAGGTAAAATGTATTAAAAAGACTGAAATTATTTCAAAATTATGGTTTCGGATAGAAAATTGCAAAGTTTGTACAATTTTAATATGAGGACTATCCATTAAGCATATTTTTTAACATAAATCAAACAAGTTGGAAGTAGTACGCTAAACATGACATAGGAGGTGCGTTCGTTTTTTAACTAGGTTCACAGTGTAAAAAAGTCATCCTTATTATATCAGTGAAATGAATTATATCTTCTGCTATAAGCGAAATAAGCATGCCTCTTTTTTCTTATTACGTATGCCACGTTTACAAATGCGAATTTTTTTTTCTGCACCAGACAGCACTGTAAAATTCATCATGAAGATCTTGCTTTGCGAATGATTACGTCCACATGATTTAATATTTTTATGACTCATAATGAACGAATCTCCTGTGTTTATTTACTCTAATGAATTGAGATATTCGGCTGTTAACGTAATTTTCACTAAAGTTATCTCAGAATCTATACATTTTTTAATGTAACTCATCTCTCCAACAAACAATTTTTTTGAACGATCTTTCTAAAAATGTAACTGTTATGCAATATTATTCGAAAAAAATAATTTTAAATAAAAATGGCCGCTTGGAATATGAAAAAAGAAGTGGTTTGACCGTTTGTTTTCCTCAGTCACATAACTTGCGCTTTTATTATATATAGATTACTTAATATAGGATTTAATAGAATAAATAAAACTTTTATTAATATCTTTTTAAGTTTTGATTCGATATTCATAAAATTTGAAATGACTCGACAAAATTCTACAACGATAATATATATTAAAGTTTAAACCATTCGGTTGGGTATTTTTTGAGCTGTTGTATGCGGACAGACGGGCAGTAAGACAAATAGACGGACGGACCAGACGAGGACTATAAGGAGTACGTATTTATATAATTACACACGCACCTAAAAAAGATACAATTAATTTCCAGTGAAACAGCTATTTCCGTTTCTTTCTATGATAATTTGGAGATTAAAATGTATGTTCTGTTCTTTTTTTTTGTCATACTGTACATATATTTATGTTATTAATACACGATTAAAAAAACTTTGTTAAAAATTATTTATGTGCTTTATAAATATCTGTACATCTTTTCGTTTTGCCATAAATAATTTGACTATAATTATTCAAAACAATACAAATACGTTTTCATTGTCCTACCCTGTTCTAAGAGACACAAAGAAGAAAACAAGCCATAATTTTGCGTTAAAAAATGTGCTTTAATTCAATCATAAGCTTTATTAAACTTGTCTAGACAGTCATAAAGTTTCATTGGGATTTTAAGCAATTTGTCTATCTACTAACATGTTTTATTCCTAACGACGTATTTTAAATATTAACATTTTTATCATTTTATTTATACCAGTTCAAAATACATTAAAAATAAACAGAAACTTTCGTAAACATATAAATGTTTTTTTTTCTTATGACTATTTTCTTTGATGAAAGATAATTACTTGTGAATTCATGAATTTTTAAGATTATTCAAATGATAAAAAAAAAGACAATTTTAAAGAAGGTACTTTTTATCTGCAATAAGTATGGAACTATTTTTGATAATGCAATTATGACTTTTTATTCTTGCGTTTTACAAAGAGATATTCAGAAAAAAATAATTTACTTTAAGATTTTATATATAAGAAAATAGGAATAAATCTTTCATATTTCAATATGACTCAGTTTAATAAAATTAATGATGATGCTATGCTTTAAATTATTTTTAAATGCATTTTTTTAAGACCATTTGATTAATTTTGATTAATTCCGAAAAATTATTCCTATAATTATATTATGTTTTTACAGCTCCACTTAAAAAAAGGGGGATGTGATTAAAAAATGTCTTGTTTATTTTTTGAGGTTTGCTAGACATGATAATTAAATAATTCGAAAGCAAAAGAAAACTGAAATTTTATAAATTTCAGTTATTATTATTTTTTTTATTTAACTGTAATATAAAAGAAATTTTGAAATTCATTTTTTCAAGTTCTTAATTTTAGAGTTATTAAAAAATAGATTTAATTTACTTAAAAACTCTAAAATTGTTTTATGTAATATGAAAAAAATATTATTTTTTAAACTTTGCTAGACATAATAATTAAAAGTATGCCGAAATCGAAACAAAAATTAAATTATATAAACTGTAATATAAAAGAAAAGTTTAAATTCATTATCGTTCCATCTAATTTTGTTTAATATTTTTTGAATAATTTTAAGAACTTTTAATTTACTTGAAAAATTTGTAAAATAACAATATTTTTTTGTTATTAGTCTTGTTTTTTTTCATATAAGCACATAGATTCTTATATTTTTCTAACCATATATACTCGCATTTTACAGTTAAATTTTACAGCTTTAAGTTAGCATTTTACAGCATCAGCATTTTCTGATGAATCAGAACCGTTTGCAAAAATTAAATATAATCTCTTAGATACAGCCAATTTCAGAAAAAGTTCAAACTTTTTCAAAAAGCGTTTGGAGAATGGTCAATCAGAAACCTTGAAAAACAATATATTTCTCAGATTTACGGAAACGTTGCTGAAATAATCGGGCTCGATTGATGATCGTAAATTTCAAAAAGCTTTTTTAACGTTGTTAGTTTTGGATAACTGGAGGTTTTTCAGATATTCAAATTCTTATTTTCCATAAGGTGTCTACAGATAAAAAAAAATCCAAAACAGTTCTTATATACGTAATTACACTAATTTTCTTAACGACTTCTTTTGTATTGGGAATCTTCATTACAATTTTTTGCAGTGTTTGACGCCATTTTCAAAGAATATTTTTTTGTTTAAATTCTTACTGAAAAGTGTTGAATATCTTGAATAATGAATTTGAAATTTAAACAGAGATGGGGCATAAAAAGGTGGCAATGGTTATCAAATTAATGTCAGATGAAAGAATTATTCCTATTAAACATTGCTGCGTTTTATTTTTTAAACGTATGTTTTGGATATAAATATGTGCATTGTATAAATATGTGCATATGTGGAGCATTTTTGAAAAAATATCGTTATACGACGAAGTAGATTTGTATAACATATCTGTAGTACTTGTCGAAAGAAATCGAGTAGGAATGAAAAGTAAGAGATAATCAGGCTTTTTAGCTTTGGTCAAAATCGTGATATTTCTCAAAGGCTCTTAACTAATTTTTAGACGAACCGTCTCTATTGGGAAATTATTTAGTTATAATAAGACTATGACAATTTGATAAACATTTTCGGCCAAGTGTGACTTACCAATCGTTAGGTATTTGGCATAACTACCTTACTGGTAAATGACCATTTCGTTAGGGACTCATAAATGGCCCCAGGAAAAACCCTTTAATAAAAGACACACCATCTGTTTGGCATTGTTTGACTGAGAAAAAGGCATTATATATCTAAGATATCTCTAAAACATCAATGATTAAAAAACATTTTGCCATATTTTTTGATAATATTAAATAATTAATTAAAAGATATGTTAAATAAAATCTCCATCATCTGGAAGTTTATCAAAATTAGTTAAATGTTCCTGAAAGAATGGAGTGATAAATATGATTGTTACTTTCTAGATAAAAGCATTTAATGATATTGCTCATTATACATGGTTCCTTTTGGAAATTTGAAATCTAGTTTGAAAGGGAAATATCAGTTGGTTTCTTCAGGTAAAGGGTATAACTCCGAGAACATTTCAGGATATAGTGTAAAAATGTTAACAACCGTCCATACACAAACAAAGACGATGGAACTCTGTTAAATATTTAGTGATACGTGATAAAAGTTAAAATTTAAAGAATGTAACAAGAATTTAATAACTGCTTACCTTCTACTAAAGTAGTAACATTGATGATTGGACTCGGCCTACTTTTGCCGATTGTGTTTTCAGTTATAACTCTTAGATGATATGTAGTTACTGGATGCAAACCACGCAATGTTGCACTGTTGTCTGATCCAGAGACAATGAGCTGCGAAGTATGACCTTTCCAACTATCTGAAAGATTAAGTTCAATATCACAAATAAAGCACTTTATAATTTTTTCAATACTATATTCTCATATTCTAACAAATCATATTGCATTAACGGAGGATGTTTATTAAGATTTTATCAATTTTTTGTCTGCTGTTTCGTTTCAGCAGATTTCCAATAGCTGAAATATTTCTTTTCCACAGATGTTAATAAAGTTTTGTTATGAAAACATTACTCATGTCTGAATGGGGACTAAAATTGTTCTAGAAGATAAAATGACGAAACAAGACATTTCGTTGTTGGTGGCGGAGTAGAATACTCGAGAAAGGGACATGACACAGTGAAGAGAGTCATGTTCATCTACAATTAAGCGTGTTAAAACTACCTTTAACGTAACCTGCAATAAAATACAGAGTGTTTATAAATTATTCTTGGAGTTTTCTTACCCCAGTACTTTGATTTAAGAACATGGCGAAAATATAATTGCGTATTTGTAAAGTACATTTCGAAAAGTTTTTTTTAATAACAGAAACAATGTTACATATACGTAAAGTTGCGACTCAAAACGTCATTAATCAAATATCGATGACAATCAAATAATAATTAATGTTAGTAATTTATCAAATTTATCAAAAAATGAATTATGTGCACATAGATAGATAAATATTAGATAAATCATTAACAACTTTTTGATAAATTTGATAACATTATAATATTAATTAATATTTGATGGCAAATCATGACTGAGTCTAAATCATTCAGCTGTTTTAAGAAAATACTTGAGGTATCGTGAAAAAACTCACAGTCCTATGTTTTAAAAATTTAACATCTTACCTTCTGCTACCTTATATTGTACACTGCTACCCGTAATATGGCTGTTTCCATTAAAAGGCACTTCCCACTGGACTGTAGCCGTACGACTTGTGACGTTCGCAACGGTCAAATTGATTGGCGGATCTGGAACACCTGAAAAGAAAATATTATTTTACTTACAAATACCATACAATTCGTAATTTTAAGCATATGTAAAAAATGTCAAAATAATTTAAAATGCTTCTTAATTAATGTCAAAGAGTGTTAAATATACATCATACTTGACAAGTCTACTGTTTTATAACTGCAGAAAATGAATACAGGAAATTTACTTAACCTTCAGTAGACATGTTTCTACATGACACTTATTTGATTTCATTTAAAATTTCTGGTTCAAAGTATGCTTATTTCGCTTAAAATACCAGAAGGTTGACAAGTATGTATGCATATGTAAATGGAGATTAAATGTAAGGATTAATTTTTATATTAATAAGCATTCCATTGTGCATACTGAATGATTTGATTTTACAGAATTTTTTAATAATATTTTTCACTTTATATTTATATAGAAAAAATGAGACAGCGAGAGACATCGATATAACGCAAAAATGTGTGTTCAATTGAGTTGTATATATGTAAATCATTAAAGTGGTAAAATAAAAGAAACTAAATTTGAAAATTTTGAAATTTAAAGCAATATGAAGTGATTTACTGGAGACAAATGAACAATATTTTGAAATATAGATTGGATTATTAGTTAATTAAGCTAGTATTTATACACCCATACACATTCACATTTAAGATAAGGAGGGGCGAGAGAGAGAGAGAGAGAGGAGAGCATCGCTAACAAAAGAAAGGAAGAAGAATGAACGAAGTATAAACTAAAAAATGTGTGTTCAGTTAAGTTGTGTATATATAAATCATTAAAGTGATCAAATCAAAACTAACTAGATTCGAGAATTTTGAAATTAAAATCAACTAAACATATGAAATTTTAAAAGTGATTTATGGATTACAAATGAACAATATTTTGAAATTATTAGTTTAGAATTTATTAGTTAATCAAACTAGTATTTATACATTCATACCCACACAGAAAGAGAGAGTGAAAGAGAGAAAGAGAGAGAGAGAGAGAGAGAATAAATCGCTAACAAAAGAAAAGAAGAGGAATGAAAGAAGTAAAGTTGTATAGATATAAATCATTAAAGTGATTAAATCTAACTAACTACATTTGAAAATTTTGAAATTATAATCAATTACACGAATGAAAATTTTAAGTGATTTATGGATTTCAGATAAACAATATTTTGAAATATAGAGTGGATTATTAGTTAATCGAGCTAGTATTGATACATCCATGTCTACAGACATTTAAGAGAGAAAGAAAAGCAATCGCTAACAAATAAAGGGAAGAAGTGAGAACGAAATGAATGCAAATGTGTGTGTTCCATTGAGTTATATATATATATATATATATATATATAATTAAAGTCATAAAATCAAAACGAACTAGATTTGAAAAGTTTGAAATTAAAATCGTTTAAACGAACTGAATTTTTTAAAATGATTTGTGGAATGAAATTAACAATATTTTGAAATACATAGAAATTATTAATCAACTATGTATTTATACATCCATATCCACACACATTTAAACACATGAATATAATATATCATGATTTAAAATTAATTACGCATATTTAAATAATAAAACATATGATGCTGAAAAAAATATTACGCGTATTTCAATAATTGTGCACATATAACTGTAGTACGACTAGAAATACGTACTTAATTAACAATTAACTATAGTTAATTTTTTTAATTAAGATCCTTCAGATTGTAAACCCCCATATCATTTTCATACTCCCAACTTTAACAGTTTTCGTAATCAATAGTATTAAGGCATTTTCATTTAAATTTAGAATAAAATAGAGAGCGTTTATTTAAAAAAAAAAAGAATGAGATAAAGTATTTCTAAAAAAAAAAATCTTTCTGCTTTACCATCTACATTAATATGCAAATCGAAAGAAATCGAGAAATTCTGTAGGAAAAATACCTCACAAATTACTTACAAAATATTTAAAATAGCTCTTTGAAAAATTTAAAAACTTTTAAAAACCACAGTTAAAAAACGATATGAAAATTTCAACTACGCTTTTTGCTTAGAGCATTTTACACTTCAAAGTCAAAAGTTATTTTTACATTTATTCCTGTAAGTAAGTTAAGAATCTCCCCTTTTCAATCATTTTAAAAATATCAACATGAATTAAAATGAACTGAAATAGTTTATTAACAAAAGTGCTCTTGATGTAAATGAGCTTAATCTCCAGGGTTTTTTTTTTTTTCGCTTTTTTGGTAAAAGTATTTGAGATAACTTTTTGAGCAGAACATAAAAAAAATGTAGAGATAGTTAAGAACTGGTGATTGTTCAATAAATAATTTTTGTTATATTTTACCTAAAAATATTCTACAATTAAGAATGTTTTAGTAAAATCGTTTTAAACAGCATTTTGACTTGTGTTAAATTTTAAAATTACAAAGTTAATATTTCTCTTCAAGCATTTAAAAAAGGAATGAAGCATTTTTTTAGGTGCATTCGTAAATATATAAATACGTAGCACCTATAGTCGTCGTCTAGTCCGTCCGTCTATCCGTCTGTCTGCATATAACAGCGCAAAAACTAACCAACCGAATGGTTTGAAATTTAATATATATAATCGTTTCAAAATTTTGTCGAGTCATTTGAAATTTTATGAAAATCAATTCAAAACTTAAAAATATATTAATAAAAGTTTTCTTCATTCTATTAAATCCTATCATACGCAATTAATTCAATGATATACCATGATAGGTAATGCTTCTAGGTTGCCATGGTGATTACGTAATATTTAAGATGAACTCATATTATTTCTGTATTACCAAATTTAAAAATCGAATTTGTATACTAAAATTGATTAATTATAGCAATCATATAATCTACCGACAGATTTTTGGATAGATGTTTCCGGAGAAATAGATATTAAGTAGAAAAAGAGTTTAAATATGGATTTCAAGTTCTGAAATTTTCAAAGTTAGGCTTAAATTCCTCTTTGTAATTTTCAGTATATGTCAACAAAAGATAAAATGTTGCCCATTTAAAATGTAGTTATTTTATTACGGAAATCATTTATATCATAATAACAGACGATATAATTAATTTCACTGAAATAATAACGATGTTTTTTTTTTTTTTACATTATAAAGCTAGTTATAGTTCGAACGCACCTCATTTGTCACGTTTAACGTACAATTTCTAACTTGATTTTAATTTAGAATGTTTAATATGAATTGCAAAAGTTACTTTAATTATAATTCTCGTGATGTTTTCATCCAATTAATGCGAGCAACATAAACCATAAAGATATGAACCAAATTATAGTTCGATATAATAAGTGTGATGTGCATTGGATGACAATAAATAAATAAATAAATAGTCCTGAATAGTCATTTGGGACAGTTATAGCTTCAGAAAAGAATCGAGTAAGACTGAATGTTTTAAAAATAGAATTCTGAGTCTCACACTAATTTAAATCTAAAACACAACAAACGACTGCTAAATTTTCCTGTATTATATTAACTACCTTGTTTTATATTTAAATTATTATTATTATTTTAATATTATTATTTATGTAAAAAAAGATATTGAGTAGTACTATTGTGTGGTTTCTAAAATTGTACTGTAAGACTGAAAATTCGGTGTAAATTATTATTTTTTTCTGCTGTTTTTGTATAATCTAGAAAAAAAAGAAATTAAAGTAAATGCTCTCAAGAAAGTTAAGGAAAAAATTGAAATTCTATTGTTCTACCAGAAATTATAACGATTTGTAGCGTGTAATTTGTGTTGAAATAGAAATGTATTTATCGCAAAATGACATTTTAAAAACTATAGTGTATTGCAGAGTTGCCAAGTCTCCGGAATTTTGCACACCAGTAATTTTTTAGAGAAAATGTTGTTCTTTTAAATCGCAAAATGCTCCGATTCAATAATAAAACATTTTCTGTACTAAATTACTGGTATCCAAAAAGCCGGAGACTTGGCAAGTCTGGTATTGTATACTTTCTAACATTATATCTGTACCGATACTAACAAGATAACAGTCGGTATGACTTTTGACTTAGGTTTACTCAATCATAACAATGAAAGATTGTTATAAATTCTTTTAAAACATTTTAAAAACACAAATTGCACAAATTGTTGCTAAAATCAGTGTAAAAATTGTTTTAAACACATAAAAGAGCTAAAATCCTACATGTTTCGGCTTTAAACTTAAAGCCATCATCGGGGATGAGGAACAACACAAACGACTACTGATCTTTTAATTTTCGACACGAGAAAATTCATGATGTTGTGTTGTTCCTCATCCCCGATGATGGCTTTAAGTTTAAAGCCGAAACATGTAGGATTTTAGCTCTTTTATGAGTTTAAAACAATTTTTACACTGATTTTAGCAACAATTTGTGCAATTTGTGTTTTTAAAATACTAGTTAACAGTGTAGTGTCCAAATGGATTCAATTGTCTTTTAAAACATTTTTTAATGAAAAAAATGTAGGATGTGCAGATAAGAGATGCATAAAGTATCAGTATATATACCAACATAAAAAAATCTTTGATTAATGAATCTTTTTAGAAAAATCTTAAACGTTGTCATTTACATGATTCTGTTTTTCGTGTAATGTTGTGAAGATTATTGTACAGGCTATTTTTCACGAAATATTAGTCCAAACACTTTAATTGGTAAAAAGATTTCTTCAAGGTACTTTTACAATGAGAGGAAAGTACATGTTCTAAAATATTTAATATTCTGAATATTTAATGTTCTAAAATATTCTGACCTGCCAGGCGTTGCCCCGGACATGTGTTAGATTGTATGACTTTCTATTTTTAAACGAAAATCTATCCAAACGAATCTAGAGTTGGGGGCTTTGCATGAAAAAAAAAATCTTGTTTACCAATGTATAATCTCTATATATTGAAATATTCGATTATCCTCTAAGTTACACAGAAATGCGACATTATATGTAGGCCTTATAATTCTTTTTTTGAAACTTTTGATTCACTCTGTAATATATATTTACCGATTCCAGTCAGATTCACTTCTCTCAGAATAAACAATGTGAATTTATGACTTCTGCCAAGACATACTCTTCATTCGTTTAAATAATTCCCAACACTCTCTGTAAACACAAACCGTGTATAAATGGCAACGAAATAATGATCTTGTGAATTGATTTACGAGAGTGATTTTAAATGATAAGTTTGCATCCTTTGGCAGTTGGAATCTCAGTTCACAATGAGATAGTTACGAAAACTAATGGAGTAAACATTTCAAACTAAAATGAGTTACCGTTTCGTGACAGGGTTTGCAAGTGACTCATGATCGGAAGTGATATAGAACATATTATTAGTCATTTAATCATTGTGCTACGAAATGTTTAAAAGCTACGCATAAATGACTTAAAACACTTATTAATAAAATTGTTACTTTGAAATAGCTACTTGTATTTTTTTTAAATAAAAAAGTTATTTGATGCTATGAATTTAATATATATATATATATATATATATATATATGCTACTTTGTATATATATATATTGTTACTTTGAAATAGCTACTCGTATTTTTTAAAAATAAAAAAGTTATTTGATGCTATGAATTTAATATATATATATGCTACCAGTGGGTCATACGAAGATTTCGCACTGCAGTATAATTTTTTTTTAGCAATATCTAATATTTTTTAGATGCAGGTTTAAACTTCTAAAGAAAAATTATGGGTGCAAATATCTGAAAACAGCATTAGTCAAGCCAGAGTCGCATCTCCTTTATTCCATCAAAGATACAGTAAAAATTGATCGCGCAAAAAATAAATAAATAAATAACAATCTATTTTAACTACATTAGATGAATGCATCATCTGTTCTGAGAAAAACATGGATCAAAGAAAAATAAATAAAATAAATAAAAAATACATTTTAATATAACAAAGCATACATTTTAGACTACTCGTGAAATATCACTGATTCGATCAATCGATGGTGTCTTTTACTTCTAAACATTTGAATTTGATTTTTTCTAAAATAAACACGTGCGGAATCATCCCAATTTATCTTTTTTGTACTATTTTTTTTATATATAATCATTGTTCAGCATGATATAATGCGGTACTTTATTTTTGCAGCAAATTTCAGAAAACCTTTCCTTTAATTTATAAAAACAATGCTGATTTAATTTTTAAACAAAGGACATGTTTTAAGGAAATGTGAGTGCACTACGCCAAAATCCTGTTCAAAATCCTTTCATATGGTATCTCATTCATCGTTCTGCGTTTTGTATTTGCTTAGAAAAAGAGATGTTGACAACAGAAATAATATATATGATATTCCGATAAAACGTTTTAACAAACTGTCAAGTCGGTCAGCTTTTTAAAAAAAATAACGGTTACTTGACCAAATTATGAAGCGTTCTTATTGAAGTACAGTGTTAAGAATTTGTAGCAAACTCTCCAGTCATTCGACCGTTTTTATAGAAAATGGTTACATAAGTGTAATTTATCCTTTTTCTGACTACGCTGTTAAAAATTTGCAACAAACTGTCCACTCATTGGACCGTTTTTATAGAAAATGGTTACATAAACGTAATTTAATTCTATTCTGACTATGTTATCGCTTATATTATAGTCAAAATACAGTTAAATTACGATTATGTAACCGTTTTCTACAAAAACGGTCAAATGACTGGACAGTTTGCTGCAAATTTTTAACAGTGTATAATATGGTTACTAATACGGTCAGATACGTTTCGTAATATGGTTAAGTAACTGTTAACTTTAAAAATGGTCGAATGACTGGGCAGTTTGCCGAAGATTTTTAACAATGTAAGAAATGATTAAAATTACAGTTAAGTAACGGTTATCTATAAAAATAGCCGAATAACTGTAGAGTTTGCTGCAAAAGTTTTACAGTGTATGGTATTGGATAAAAAAATTTCTATTACTGATTTATTCTATACTCAAATTACCACAAATATTATTAGTAGAATTATTTAAAAAATGTTCTTACATTAGTTAAAGGAAACGTATAGTGAAAATCTTTAAACTATTTCTACGTTATATTTTTTAAAAATTGCATTAAAACCGTGATAAAGAGAAAATATTCTTTACTCATTACAATTTTAATTAAACTTAAAATAACTTGAGCTTTAAAGTAATATTTTATCCTTTAAAAAGTATTTAAAATTTTAATCAGTTTATTCTAAAATACAAAAACACCAAGTACAAAAACACTAAGTTATTAGTAAAAATACAAAAACACTAAGTTATTTGTATAATTTTTTTTTCTATCTTACGATACTTTTAAATACTAGCTTTAATAATATATTTGTCATAATTGAGGGGCCCTCTGAAATAACAAGGCAATTGAAAAATGGAGTTTATTTTCAACATTTTAATTTCGAATATAACTTCTTTGCATATATTCCGATTAAGAAGAGTTTTCTATTATCTTTTTATTTTTATTTTTTTTTTTAATTATGATCATAAAATTTATATTTCCTTATCTTCTGAATAATACATTCTATAATTCTGAAAATTGAACACTTACCTTATTATTGAAAATCCCATGGTTTCGGATGAAACAAAAAGTACATTCGTAACACATAATGACTTTTTCTTTCTTTTTTTACAACTTTTATATAGTAAACACAAGAGTTTACAATGTATGAAATCATCTTAGTGTTTTTTTTCTTTTTTTTTTTCTTTTTTTTTTTAAATTTCTAATACTGTCCTCAGTCCTGTTATCAGAAATTTTGAAAGTAAGACCCACTGTTCAAAATTTGCAGCAAACCGTTCAGTCATTCAACCGTTTTCTATGAAAACGGTTACATAACCGTAACTGAATCATATTCTGATCGTAATATGGACAATAATGTGGTAAGGATAGAGTTCAGTTACGGTTATGTAACAGTTTTCTATAAAAACGGTCAAATGACTGGACAGTTTGTTGCAAATTTTTAACAGTGCAAGCGAGAGATGAAAAGGCTTTTACAAGCCATGGCGGACAGTTCGAATACAAAATAGAGCCTAAGGAATAACAAGGTTGGTCAACAAGCTTTTTTATATGATTTTTCAGGAATCAAAGTAACTGCACTTGCCTTGTTGTTGCAGAGGTCCCCTCAATTATTGATTCATTTTCGGATTGCAGATTACTTTTATCAAAATTAAATTAAATATTATACTAATATTTCACGGATTGTTGTTTCCGAATCAGTCGTTGTTATGCGTTCTAGAATTTCTTCGTAACAAAATAGTGATATACATAGAATTTATTATTAGTCTTCCTCATTATGCGACGAAATGTTTAGAATTACGTATAAATGACTTAAAACGCTTAATAATAAAATAGTTTGAGATATCTGAGCACGTAGAGTGTAAAATCAGCGATTTTAAAAATCTTATAAAAGAAAAAAAAATTAGTGCACAAATAGATAATAATAATAATAATAATAATAATAAAATAAATATCTGCGTATTCTTTAAAGTAATTTTTTCCGCAATGAATACATTAACCAAAACATGTTATCGGAATTTTAATACGCTATCGATAAATTTAAATTTGCACTACATATATAAAATGACTGAAAAAATTATGTCAGATCTTATCTTCATTGATGTGAAGATTAATTCTTTTTTTTTTTAAACTAAAGCACTGAAAATAAATAAATCGCTTATAAAATGTTATTTCACTAAAAATACTTTATTAAATAACATAGTTTAGTAACCTCTTACATATCTCTCGCTAATATCTTTGGCGTTTTCAACATAATTTATTTCCTTTACTATTCTCAAACTTAGTAATGCATGCAAAACGGTACTATTAGAGAATCGAAGTAATGCTTATCTTATGTAAATGTTACAGTTATCGGAAATAGTTCAGAAAAGGTCTATTACACGTAGTTAACAATTTGTAACAGTTTTGTATTTGTATCTAACCTTTTGATCAAATGTAGGTACATATATCTTCTAAAATGTATTATATTTCAAAAAGGAAATTATGTAAAATTTCCGGTATTTCTTCTATTATTAGCAACCGCTTATTTAAAAGTTGCTCTGGAATATTTTAACATGAATTTGAATATTCCTACGAACGTCATATATTTGAAAATGCTAAAGATTATTCCAAGCAGAATCCGCTAAAGTAGAACATGGAGTCGAATTTTGATAGAAATTTGCCTTTGAGGTTTTGATGTGCTTTAAAATTTAAATTTACGGCATCGCCAGAATTTAAAAGCAATTCAAAGAGGAAGCATCTATTAAATCATATCTAAGTGATTTATTTTATGATTTTACTGGGAAGAATGCTAAATATGCTAAATTAGTATCCACTTTGATAAAGTCAGTTTGTATGATTGAATGATATTTAGAAAAAACAGGTTTAATATAGAGAGATTTAAAACAATGGTTTAAAAACATTGTATAGTTAAAACTAATTGTAATAAAAACAAAGAAATTAAAAAAGAAAAATTAAAATGTAAGATTAAATTCCGCATGATAAAAAAATCACATAAAATTACACACGCACACACTAAGGATTGTATATGACGGCTAATAAAAGGGAAAATAAAAATATTTCTTAAATATAGTTTCGGAAATAGCAAAAAAAATAACGAGTGAACCTACACTCTAAAAAAAATCCGTGAAAATACAAGAGATTTTCCGTTAAATTTTACGGAGAAGTTTCATTTTTCCAAAACAACGGTACAATTTCCGTAAATGACATTAGTTCCGTAAAGGAGATTTCAAATCCGTAAATATGCAGAAAGTTTTCCGTAAATTTAATGGATTTTTCCGTATTTCTTACAAAACAGTACAATGTTCGTATTTCTTCTAAAACAGTGCCATTTCCGTAAATGACGTTCAGAAATCGCCTTGTTTGAAATGCGAATTAAGATTGTTGTATTTAATAGAGTTCTTCTAGGATTCAGGTCTGAACCAGTCCTACTCGTGGGCCTATTTTCTGTCATTAGACTCTTGCCAATCCTGGAACTCATTCTAACCGGGGTTGTGGCTGGGCGGTAATTTTTTGTGAAAATAATAGTGATATTTCCACAAGCCTATCCCAAGGTCATTAATTTCGAAAATTTCTCTAAAAATCTATTCTTTTTATTTTAATATTTTTAAGGTTTCATAAAATAATATCTTTGCAAATTATCGGTATGTGGGTATTAAACTAAACTGATTTGTCTTATAAATTTGTGAATTAAACTAAAATTTATTATTTTATAAATTATAATTTTGCAAAGTTCATAATTTTCTCTTTAAATTTATAAAAAATAATTAGTAACCTTTTGTTTACTTTATAAAATTATAAACTTCATTTTTATAAAAGTTAATCATTTATTTCGTTAGTTTATAATTTTTATAAATTAAAATAAATTAATTTAAGCTAAATTATTATGTCCAAATTTAAATTTACCTATCCTAAAGTTATTAATTTCAAATTTTTCTCTAAAAATCTATATTTTTGTTTTGATATTTTAAAAATTATTCATTTTAACAGAACCATACACAAAAGCTCGCAGCAAAGCTTAAATATAATAATTAAATTTATCATAAAATTGTTTATTCACACACCCAGAAAAAGGAATCGATTAAAACTACAAAACATGTTTTGTTGAGTACATTTTGGTTGTTTTAGTAAAATTCAAGTAAAATTGAACCATTTTACTTGAATTCACAAAACATTTTTTTTTGACGATACAATTTTTTTTTTTTGGAATTGCAAAAAAAAAAAAAAAAAAAAAAAAAAAAAAAATGTTGATTTAAACAAAATTTCCATTGACCTATATTTAAACAAAAAGTTTTGTTGGGTCAACCAAATTTTTGTTGATTCAACAAAAAACTTTTTTCTGGGTGCATGTTTTTAAAACTCTGAAAATATCCATCTAACTATGAAACCTTCAAGTTTTTGCATCATTAGAAGCCTCTAAAATAACTAACAACATTTGAATAAGTGTCGTGTAAAACCGTAGCGTAGTTGTCTAGCCCGCTCGTTTAGTAAACTGCTGAGTTCGATACTCTTCGTGGCAAGTGGTGGTTGTTTACTGAGAACTCGCTCAGAAATGAAAGAAAAAAAAGAAGTGTATCTATCCCTTATAAGATTTTCCTTGAGAGATAACTTTTTTTTTTGGTCCTATAAAATTAATTTTAATGACATGAAAATTTCTAAAAAATACGGAAGATATCTGTTATAAAACGGAAATTTAAAAACGGATATTTCAGAAATCACGGAGAATTTCCTAGAATTTACGGAATTTTTTTTCCGTTAAAATACGGAAATAGTACTGGCGTCTCGATTGCCAGTACAATTTCCATTATTTTCAGGAAAAATGTTTTACAGTGTAACCAAAAGATTTTACTTTTGTAACAAGCGTCTATGAGCGACACTACTTGCAATTTAAACAGTTCAAAGTACATATTTTATAATATATATATATATATATATATATATAATATTAACAAATAGTTCAGAACTTAAAAACATTATACCTCGCTTTAACTAATTTTAATGAAAAATGATGTATTGATTTTTATAAAGAGGCTTTTACTTTTTCTAATGTTACATAATTTACTTTCCATATATTTCATCCACTTTTAAAGCAATGTCCTATTTCGAGGTAATCTTTAAAAAAATAGCATTAAATATACACTATTTGCTCTTAAAAAATTGAGATGGAAGTTTTGAATACAAAGTGCAAATTTAATGAAGAACATTCGGGTTTTGGGAAAAATGTTCATTTTTAATATATTTTAATTCAAAAGGTAAATTGTAATTAAGGATTTTTTCAGCTGCACGAGCTTGCAATCCAAGACAACCTCTATAATATTTCGCCGATAGTAATTAATATGTTCTATCAAACGTGAAAAGATGAAGTAAATTTAGAGCTTTCATCATTTTATAATGTATGGTGTTACTGGGAAGCATCGTATGCGAAAATTTCTATCGGAAATTTTAATAAATAATAATAGACGCTTCCAAGCTTTGTATCTAAACTAATTTATGCTTAGTTTTAAATAATTATGAAGTTATGGGTAATATCATACGGGTTTTACCCAGAAGTTTGCATTTTTTCCCTGTTTAGGCATTTAATTACTAAACATAGCATCTCCCTGCTCTCTTTCCTACTTCAAGATTATCTTGTGGATTATTATTAAAATATACCTATTAAATATCAGGGCCCACTCAAAAGTTTGAGATGGAATTTTCTGATTAAAACGAAAATTTAACGAGTACGTTTGATTGGTATACTAGCTCTTTTCATGTGTTTTGATTCAACAGATCGTAAGTGATAATATATTGAGTTAGAGCAGGTCGTAATCCAAGACATGTTCTATGCGAATACCGAACCGATCAGTAACATTATTTAACAAACATGACTTAAGATAAGGTTTATTTAGAGATTTTATCATTTTTTCATTTATAGAATTTTCTCAAGGTAGCATACAGCCGAATATACAGCGAGGTAAATATACAGCCAGGTAAATATACAGCCAAAACATCATAATGTAATAACATTGCTTTAACGAATGCTTATGGGATATTTTATTGGAAAGTTACAAAATTGTAGCTTTGATAAATACATTTCGGCAACCATCAAATACAGAAAATATAGTGCTGATTCTTGATAAACTATGTGAGTAATATAAGAAAAATATACTTTTAAATAGAGTCATGTAATAAATCATAAATATGTGAAATAATTGTCAAATGTTTGAAGTTTTTAGAAGAGTTTCTTTCTAAACCAACAGAAACATTTCTTTTTTACCCAGTTTAAACTTATAAGAGTGTGTACAGACGAAAAATATACATTTAAAGAATATGTGTATTTTCACATGATCAAATAATGAAGAATATATAAATTATCCCTCATAAAATATTAGAGTAATTGTAGTAACATAAGATAGATATAAATTTAAATTGACATGTAATTAGTAATCTTAAAAATTTAAACAATTGACAATTTTTATAAGTTTTCATATCGTTTTCTTGTTGAACCAATCAAAACATTTATCTTTAAAAAAAATATATTTTTATAAGACTGTGTACAGACGCGATTTACACATTTACAAAAAATATTTTTGTATCATCAAGTAATGTTAAACACATAAATGTAATATAGTACTGATTCTTGGTAAAATATGACTAATTGTAGTAACATACGAAAAATATAAATTGAAAAAGAGTCATATATTAAATAATTAAAAAAATTTCAAACAATTGTCAATTTTTTAAAGTTTTCATAACGTTTTTCTTCAAACAACAAAAGAATTCCCCTTTTTAACCCAGTTTAACTTTATAAAAGTGTGTACAGACAAGAAATATACATTTAAAGAATATAGGTATTTTCACATGATCAAAGAAATCAATATTACACGGGTTCTGAAATAAAAATTAATAATATGAGCAAAATAAACTGGAAAATACTTATGCATAATGACCATGACATCATGCTTCTACAATATAACTATTTCCAAGCTACAATCTTCGTAGTGCAAAGTGGTAGAGATAAAAACGGCCATATACTTGAAAAGCTGTGTCACACACCAAGAAAAACTAACTATGCAAATATGATCCTTAGGAGGTCCTGGGACACTATTATTTTGGCCACTCCAGGAGGGTTCGAGCCATCCTGAATTTCAAAGTTAAGTAGTTATTTACTTTTCATCTATCACGTAGTTTTTTATGTGCTGGTAAGTTTCTTTTGTATAACGCTGTACATGAATGATTTTGAATAACCCTGTGATGAATATTGCAAATGTTAACTACGAAGATTATTTTTTGAAAAATGTGGTAAAGAAATATAGGCAGTTACATATATAATAAATGTGTGTATGTGTCAACTCGATTGTGAACAGTGCACTGCTTACATCAAATCTATAAGTAGTTCTAAAATATATACTTTTTTTCAAAATTATGTCTGAATTTTTTAAAAAAAGTTTTATTTTTGAAAAAACAAAGAAAAGCATTGCAGAAAAATGAAATAAAACGCATTTTATTAAAGAAAAGTTTGTTTTAAGTCTCTAAAAAAAATTCTATTTTTGAAGGACTATCTTATATACACTTTGCGAAAACTTTAAAACTGCATTTTAAAAATATAGGATTAAAAAAACTGGAGATCATTAACTTCTTCATTTCTCCAAAATTTAAAAATGAACGTTTTCTTCTTTTATTTAAATCCAAAATATTTGAAAACTATTAATTAAGTGAATTCTAATGAATTTTTTAAATGAGATTATTTAGTAGAAAAACTAACTGTTTGTGCGGTAGTCCTAGTTACTAGATGACATGAATAATTTTTGAAACCATGGTAACTGAAGTCTCATGATTTAAAAAAGAATTTTATGCAAAGTAAGAAGAGGGAAAGCAAACAAAAAGATCCCTCTAAAAAATGGTAGTTTCATTTGTAAAATTTTCAGAAAATTTAAACCAAACAAATCAGTATAATTAAAAAAAAAAAAAAAAACTTTTTATCAATATTTGAAGAACTTGACTGAGAATGACTGTAGAAGGAATTGACTGAGAATTTTAATTAAAAGAAAAAATATTGTAATATATGACAAACAATACATATTCTTTGCAACAACTGTGATTCACATCTTTAAAATATTTCACTTTTGATAAACTATTTTTTACTGGATTTTATGTGTAAATTTTAATTTTAAACTGTCGGATTTATAAAATCTTTAGAGGATGTTAATGAATTTTTTAGAAATTTTTATATGAATATATTTTATTCTTTAAAAAAATGATTTATACATTTTCGAAGCATTTTACGATCATTTTAAGGAAGGTATTTTGTTTTTTGCAGTTTGTTTCGCGTTAATTTGAACTATCTATTTGCAACTAAAAGAAACCAAAAAAGAAAAGAATAATAAAAAGAATAAAAAGAAATAACATAAACTGAAAAGCTTCTCCTTACAAAGTTTTCTATATTTTACAGTGTATAGTGTTCTTCAGAATCTACATCAAGATTAACCATTAACATTTATTAAAATAATTTTTAAATATTTCTAAACAACAATACAAATTTATTGCTAAATTCTGTATTTGTTTAAAATCAAAATATCAATACTTAACTTTTTCAGATTAATAGAATGAGGTTTATCCCCCCGCACCTTATATTTTCGAAGTCATTTCTCACACTGTTAAAACTACAGGTGACACATGGCACCCAAAAGGGGTGAAAGGCTTGTCTCACTGGTGACACCCCTAAGGGAGCCAAAATGGCACCCTTAACTAGGGTGAAAGGATGGCACCCCTAATACAGGGTGCCCCAAGGGGTGAAAGGATGGCACCCAGGGGAGAATAATGGCACCTCTACTCTAAGGCACCTCTACACTCCACAAATGAAAGCATCCCCCCCCCCGCCCTTGTCTAGCAATTATATTGAAAAGAGTTTGTAAATTCTCATACTTAAAAAAGAAAAGAAAAAGCTAAACATATATAATTATAATGCAATGATTAACTTTAGCTGCAATAAACTGATCAATACTTCATTTTCTCTGTTGAAATTTATACAAAGTTAAAAGTTGATCATCTCATGTCAAGGGTCGATCCCGGCAAAATTTGGGGCCTATTCAGAGCTCCTTCACAAAAATCTATTTAATAAAACAGGCTCCTTCACAAAAATCAATTTTATAAAATGGGCCCCTTCAGAAAAATCAATTTGATAAAATGACACCTTCACAAAATTTCTTTTAATAAAACAAATCCCTTCACAAAATTCCTTTTAATAAAATAGGTCTTTTCACAAAATTCTATTCCATAAAAACATACTATTTTTATTAATTATTTATTATTTTGTTATGTTTTAAAATGTGCAATTTGTAAACAATCAAGTTCACCAGAAAGGAAAACAAATAGGACTTTAAAAAGTTTTTGTTATGTTAATAAATGTTTGGTTCGAAAGATTGTTTACAAATTACACATTTTAAAACATATCAAAATAATGAATAATTAATAAAAATAGTAAGTTTCTATGGAATATAGAATTTTGTGAAAGGGCCTATTTTATTAAAAGGAATTTTGGCCTATTTTATTAAAAGGAATTTTGTGAAGGGAAGAAAATTCCTTTTAATAAAATAGGCCCTTTCACAAAATTCTATTCCATAGAAACTTACTATTTTTATTAATTATTCATTATTTTGATATGTTTTAAAATGTGTAATTTGTAAACAATCAAGTTCACCAGAAAGGAAAACAAATAGGACTTTAAAAAGTTTTTGTTATGTTAATAAATGTTTGGTTCGAAAGATTGTTTACAAATTACACATTTTAAAACATATCAAAATAATGAATAATTAATAAAAATAGTAAGTTTCTATGGAATAGAATTTTGTGAAAGGGCCTATTTTATTAAAAGGAATTTTCTCAAGATACCTGTTTTATTAAAAGGAATTTTGTGAAGGGACCAGTTTATGAAATAGATGTTACTGAAGGGGCCCAATTTATTAAATTGATTTTTGTGAAGGAGCCTGTTTTATTAAATAGATCTTTGTGAAGGAGCTCTGAAAAGGCCCAAAATTTTGCCTGGATCGACCCTTGACATGAGATGATCAACTTTTAACTTTGTATAAATTTCAGCAGAGAAAATGAAGTATTGATCATTTTATTGCTGAAAAGTTAAACATTGCATTATAATTATATATGTATAGCCTTTTTTTTTCTTTTTTAAGTATAAGAATTTTCAAATTCTTTTCAATACAATTGCTAGACAAGGGGGGGAAGGGAGGCATTTTGTGAAAAATATAATAAATTTCACAAAATGCCCCCCCCCCCCACAAAAAAAAAAAAAAAAAAAAAAAAAAAAAAAAAAAAACTTGCATCGACCCCTGCATGTGCAGGTTAATATCTATGAGAAATGTATTATATACATCATCAGGTCATTTTTGTTACCTTCAAAACCGGTTAGTATTTATTACCATATATATTAGTATTTATTACCATTTTAAGTTAGATGTAGTAGTACAGAGATATTTATTTATCATTATTATTTTAAGAGGGGGAAAAAAATCTTCTAGCTATGCGAGTTAAATATATTTACATAAATCACTCAATCATCTAAGCCATTCTTACATCCAGTCACACTACTGTGAAATGTTCCAGTGTTTTATTATTATTAATATGTTATAGTACAAGAGACTCACAAAACATTTTTCAAGAAGACACATGTATAAATGTCAAATATCAATTCAGGAATTACGATTTATTTATTTTGTTAATAATTTATAATATGTAATGAGGTATATTTTTAGTTCATTTCATCATCAAACACAAGCTCTAAAAATTTCGATAGTAAAAAGTATTTGATTAGTAAAAACATCTTCAGAAATTTATATTTTATCAAGTTTACTATTTCTTATGTTATAAAGTTTACTATTTCTTATGTTACAAAATTTATTATTTCTTATGTTACAAAGTTTACTATTTCATATTATCAAATCAACTAATTTAAAATTGTCAAATATTCAAATTAATACGTTTCCAGTTAGTAAAAATCAATTCCCTTTAAAACTTGTAAATTCTTTAATTGTTTACAAATAGTTTGTTTATATATCAGAAAAATAAGAAATTAAACTATTTTTTTAAATATAACAACTTATGTTTCTCTCTCTATATTTTTTATTACTATAATAGTGCATCATTAAATTTATTTCTAGATCGTAAACAACAAAAACTGTGCGAGAAAATTCATTAGATAAAAATATGAATAAAATGAAATTATTATAAGCTCTGCATAAATAATAATTTAAAAAACAAGCAAATAGGTGAGACTACATCATTCTAATTTCACGAGATACAAATTTCAACTTTCCACATCAAGATTATAACTTAAAATGTCTGCTTGAAAATAATGTGTGGAGCCACTTGTAATACAACATAATATAAAATCTTTTTATAATAATAAAACATAATATACAAACAACACTGAAACATTTCACATACCTGTATATAAAGAGTGATTCTTTTTATTGACTCCCCTGGTTTATTTATTCTAAATAAATGTCGTTATTTAGTTATTATATTAATAACTATGCGGCAACGATTATGCAGCAGCGATGCACTGAAATTCAAAGTCAGCCATCTTGTTCGAACTCCCCTATGACTTGCGAAAAATGAGAGGAAACAAGTCAACACCTCATGAAGAGGAAACGAATCAGCGCATGCGCAAGATACCAGTTGAATGGCGGGGTGAAAAAGTTCGAGCAATATGCATTGTACGGCACCCTAATTAGCTTCAATCAGTGACCAAATGGCACCCTAATCACATTTTCAAGCCTGTACGGCACCCTAGCGTTTCAAACGGCACCAGAATTTCACCCCGGGTTCCCAAAAGGCACCGAACTGTCACCTCTAGTTTTAACAGTGCAGGCACAATGTAAATGCGCCTGGCGGATTGGCATTAAGAAACTGATGTTTCAAAAGTCTTCATTCGATTTCAAAGTGGTTTATTGAATTAAAAATAAACGATTGAAATTTGCCACTAAATAGGAATAAGTTGTAACTGAATTAAGAGTTCACAAATGTTCATTTTGGCCTCCTCCAACCACACGGCTATGCTTTATCAAAGATTCGACGAATGTACCTCCTCTACCGAATATTTTATGTGAAGCGAAAATTCGTTTTACACAGGAATATTCAAAATATCAATACTCACGCTTTCACAATAATAGAATGAGAGACACTTTTTTCTTGCACTCCCCACCTTTGAATTCAAAGACATTTCTCAGTCCCGATGCAGATGTGTCTGGTGGATTGGCGATATCGTAAGAAACTGGGTGTTTCAAAAGTCTTCATTAGATTTCAAAGTTTTTAATTGAATTAAAAATAAACGATTCAAATTAGGCACTAAATAGAAATAAGTTGTAACTGTATCGACTTTCTAATAAAGTGTTCAAAAATGTCCATTTTGTCCTCTTCCACACACACGTCTACGATTTATTACACATTCGACGAATATGACTCCTCTTTTTATATGAAGCGAGTGTCCTATATAATACTCTATATGAAGTGAAAACTCGCGTTACACAGCAGTATTCAAAATATCAATACTTACGATTTCACAATAGTAGAAAGAGAGATACTTTTTTTACTGCTCCCTCCGCCTTTTTTAGGTGCCTTCATAATTACATAAATACGTAGCACTTATAGTCGTCGTTATGGTCCGTCCGTCTGTCTAACCGTCCGCCCATCTGTCTGTCTGCATATAACAGCGCAAAAACAGCCCAACCGAATGGTTTGAAATGTAATATGTATTATCGTTGTAGAATTTTGTCGAGTCATTTCAATTTTTATGAAAATAGAATCAAAACTTTTAGTATATTTTTGTACTGTTTTCAATAAAATGAATTTGTAATGCGCAAAGAGGTTTTCGACTCTTTGTTGATTTCATGATTTTTTTAAATGTCCAACTTCTGCCAAAAATGAGCACTTTTTTTTATAAACCAATTTCTATATGGTACCTTAGCTATTGAAAGATAGATTTTATATCCCTGTATGGAAAAAAGCTATGGTAAACATTTAAAAATATATATTAATAGTCTGAATTTATACGAATTGTTAAATGCATTAAGAAAATGGAAAATTTTCGACTGCGGTAATGAAGGTAGAGAAAGGTAATTTTTTCGTGTTCGGTTTCTATTGTAAACGTTTATCGTCAAAATTTGTTATAAAGTCAAAATTTCTCCAATCGACAAAGATGGGTGATTTAGTCATGTGACATTGCTGCAAATTTCGGTTTTTTATTTTATTTTATTTTATTTTTTTGGCTCGAGGGAATTAAAAAGGACATAGTAATGATTTTTCTCCACCGTTTTTACTTACCCATCATGTGTAGTATAGGTGTATAGGTGATCTTGTAATCGTTTTGAAAATCTAAAAAAAAATTTTTTTTGACGGATTTACACGATTTAGACACTAAAGATTCCGAAAAACATATTTTTAGAAAAAAAAATTGCCGTCTGTGTGTCTCTGTGTGTATCTGTAAACGTTCTTTCTCCGGAACAAATTGAGATAGAGACTTGAAATTTAATATGTATTTAGTATGTAATAATGGGAAGAAGTTTATTGAATTTCAGTAACCTCGATTATCTGGAACTATTTTTTTTCGGACTCTCGAAATATTCATTCTGATAAAAGGTATATAAAAATTTTCGAAATTGTTTATTTTAAGGAGGGAATATAAAAGACAATAAAAAAAACATAAATTTTGCATAAAGAATGAAATCAATCGGTTAATTAGTTGCCGAGATATTTGTAATTATAGTTTACACATTCTTCGAATTTTCGTGACCATGTATTTAATTCAAATTGCAATTCAAAGATATATTTTAGTTGGAAATGAGACGCTTAATCAGACGAAGTAAACTGTTTGTTAATATGATTATCAATTTTGGAGTTATAAGGATGTTTCTTTTACGCAATTCGGTAATAGAGCCTTTAAAGTTTATGACGTCATCAAGCCACGATTTTATTCGAATTGCAATGCATTTTATAAATAGTTTACACATGTTTTATTTTCATATTTTACATTATGCGTATCCATGATGGCTAAGTATTACGGTGGCTCCCAACGACTAGTTTTAAAAAAGGAACTCGAGAATTTTGTTTTTGTGCTTGGTAAAGTTTCTGAAAAGGCCCGGGTACAAGTCTGGGCCGAATGCTGAACGGCACCCAAGGCTCCCTTGGGCCGATTTTCACTCATTAGACTGGGCGCGAAAACGGACTAAGTTTTTTTCGTCAAACTCCGGTCAAACTGGAACTGGGCAACGCTACAGTCATCAGTTTATCAGTGCAACATTTTATCAGTGTTGCAATATTTTATTGAGTGTTGAAATATGTATATATTTTAAGTTACTATTTAAAATCTTCTAATATCTTCTAATTCTAATTTACTATTTAAAACTTGAGCAACTACATATTTCGAAACATACACTGTTAAAAATAATCTGAAATTCACGGGTATTTTTTTCCTGAATTTCACAGAAAAAGTCCCTTTTCATGATAAAAGGACATTTTCCGTTAAAAACAGAAAATTTCCTCATATTTCCTGAAAACAACGGAACAGACGGAGAAGAAAGTGGCCAACGGAGATATCCCATTATCTGCTGCATATTTATTTTCAATGTCTAAAAAACTGACATGTTGCAGCACAGAAAAACTAAAATTTCGAGTTTATTTAAAATAACAAAAATTTAAATTATTATTATTATTTCGAATTTAAAAAAGCAACAATTAATTTTCCCATGTTTTAAAATTACTAGCAATTTATTTTTTAAAGTTATAAAAAATATTCACAGTTAAAATATATTCTAAGCAAATAGCTGCATAATATATATATATAATAGTTAAGTGAAAAAAAAATCGATTTTACTCAAAAAAGCAACAAACAAAAATAATGCTTTCGAATTTAAAAAAATAACAAATAATTTTCTCATTCCTTTGAAATTATTCGCAATTTGTTTTTTAAAGTTATAAAAAACACTCTCACTAAAAATATATTCTAACCGAGCACATTTAAAAAATCTATAATAGTTGAAAAAAATCGATTTTCTCAAAAAAGCAAACATACTTTATCGAATTTAATTCAATATATAATATTCATATTTTGCATCTAACAATCAAATTAAGAATATATATATAATTCATGTTTTAATCCTCTATTAATAATAAAGTTTTGGTCATAATCTTATAACAAAATATCCCCCAATTAATTAAAAAATTATCAGCATTTCTAAACCCCAGATTGTTTAATAAACCAAGCCGCGATTTGAAGAAATCTGGTATCATCGTTTCAATTTCTTATTCTAGCAAGGGCCCTCTGGTCTTGCGGTAAGACACTTGGCTCGAGATGCTATCATCTCTGGTTCGAACCCCAAGGTCAGCCGAAAATATTCTTGAAGTATATCAAATTATTAAGTACTCCCGGTGTAGTCAACAGATGGCAGCACAAACAGAAAGGTATTTTTTTTTTAAACCGAGGTCACTCAAAACGGAAAGTTACCGTTTCTTCAAATGGAGATTTTCCGTCTGTTATCTTTCAAAACGGAAAATCTACTAACGGAACGGAAAATACCCGGCAACTTTGCTGCCAGTAGTTTTACCGTGAATTAACGGATTTATTTTTAACAGTGTAAATTATTATAAAATTACTCACTACGACACAAAGACTTTCAGATTGAAACTTTATAGCACTAATAAACGCTTACTGCTAACTTCTTGGTGCTAGTTAATGGTACAGACAAACAGAAGTTTCCCCAAAATGTCTTGGGATTTCGAAACAAGAACATTTCCTTTCGCTACGGAGAGAGATGGAAATTATGTTGTAATTTATTCTAAGTGATCTCTAAATGCAGACGATTCCCTTATCTATTATTACATGGCACCAAAGAGGTATGAATTTACATTCACTATTAACATATTTCAGCTTAATTTTATTGTCCATATTTAACTTTCCGTGACATTTATACTTTTGTTTGAAAATTATTCAATCTGAAAATAAATGGGGAGAGTAATATACACTGTTCGCGCATTTATGCAAATATTAATGTGAGTTTTGTTAATTCTGCATTAAAAAGTACTTTTAATTTATTAATTAAAGACTTTTAATAATCACATTATAAACCACCAAATGTTTTATTATATAAAACTTTTCTAATATTTCTTTAAAATAATTCGCAACAAAAGCTGTAAGATTAAGATTCCATAGTTCTAATAAGCAATTAACATTGTATTCTTAAGTTTATTTAACGGATTCTGCAAACAGAAATGCCTCAAGATTCAAACATAGAATTATTTCTTTTGTTATTCATCAATGTAGAAATGACACTGCAATATATTTTAAGTGATCGTTACATGCAAATGATTTTCTTATCTATAAAATAGCTTCAAAGAGACGCACATTTTAGATTCAGTATTAGCATATCTTCGCTTAATTTCATTACATATATTAAACTTTTCTTGTTTTTAACACTTTCCATTATTGTTTAACAATACTTTTATAACAAATTCCATGATAACATAATTTACAGAGTACATGGATTCGGTTTGTCTGTCTGTTCATTTGTGCATGCTCTAACTCTCGTAATATATTCGGATTGCCAGGTAATTTCTGTAGATTATTGATGTTTGATGTTTACTATAGAATATTTGGCATTGGAAATGAATGGTGTAACATTTATAGTTCGTTTACAGAGACACACTAAAGAATTCCGTTACAATATGTTCTTTAAGGAAAATCGTTTCCGATTCATTTTACCGATGTTACAAAATTTTAAATATAATGAAATTGATATGTATCATTTAGGTGGATCAAGGTATGATTTATCAAGAATATAGAATAAGTATAGTATTTGTAATTCATTTACAAAGACCCACAAAAAAATTCGGTTACAGGACGGACTATTCCATTGTAATAAAACATTAATTTTTTTAATAATATTCTGTTAGTGGTTGAATGTGTTTCATAATCTATGCCTGATACATAATTTTTAGTTATTTTCTATAATTTTATTTAAAAATTAAATTATTCGAAAAGGAATGCAAGCAGTAATCTGTCCTTGCGCTGTAAAAATGAATAAAATAATATATAGAATAAAATCGCTTATTATGGAAGTATTTAATGCGCTTTGTATTAATGCCACATTATTTTATAATTTTCATTAAAATTCTTTATTTTTTATCGCGTATCATTTACTGCAACATATTTTGTTACTACAACATATCTGATATTCCTTCATAATAAAATAGTTTGAAATAAAAGCTATAATTAAATTTAATACAGCACTAATTAGCACTTTTCTTTATCCTTCCTGTCCTTCGGTAAACGGATTCTACAAACAAAAGTTTAACCGAAATGTCTCGGGAGTGAAAAGAGAAATTATACTTTTATAGCTACTAAAAATAATAGAAACGACGTTGTAATATATTCTAAGTAACCTTTACATGCAAATGATCCACTTATCAATACAATGGCACGAAAGAGGCACGCATTTAACATTCACTATTAGCATATTTTAGCATAATTTCATTGAAGTTTTCAAAATGCTTATAATATTTGTCAATTTATCACATACTCTAAGTCCATTTCTTTAGTCAAAAATGTCTCACTTCAATCTGAATCCAGATTTTCGTTTACAACTTTAATAACAATTACTGTGTTTTAAAGGAATTGTTAAGAAACTTACTTTGTTTTATGTAAAACGCGAAGACTTCACGAAAAGGGATCGAGATGCACAGCAGTTTGGGTTTGTAACACAGAATATAATTCCAATTCCATTTTAAAATTTCTTTAGGTGTCTAAGGAGAACATGTTTGATTGCGTGTGGTGGTCGCTTCTACCAGTAATACACTGAAAAAAAAATGTTGATTTTATGGTATAATACTAGCACCCCAGCTGCCAGTATTATATCGTAAAATTAGCATTTTTTTTTTTTTTTTTACAGTGTTGCATTTTATACGAAAACATACAAAAATACAAAAGTATTCTCTATACAAAAGGGTTCAATTAGAAATATTTTCTTTTACTGCACCAAGATCATTACACAAATCTACCCATCTGTGTCTAAAATTTAATAAGTAATGCTTAATTAAAAAGTAACCATATTGATTGAAGATCATATATCAAAATAGGAATGTAAATTTGTGAGATATTGCACAGAAAAGAATATACGCTGGATAATACATATGGCGATTGACTGTAAACACAAAATAATGCATGCTTACAATAGTATTAGCGGGAAAGAAGTGAAACATATTAACATAAGCATTATTAGAAAAGTTTACTTATGTAAGGGGGTGAAAGAAAACAAATTGATTATGTTTTATGCTTATTTTTAGTAATGTCTCTAAAATTTAAAATTACATTTGCCTTTTAACTTGATCTCAGCTTTTGTAATGAATGTTACATTTAGATGTATTTGTGATGAAAATTTTTTATACTTGTTAACATTTTTTTTTTTTTTTTTTATCTAAGGAACGCCATTATCAATTTGTGAATGGCCACTATTTTTACTGATGAAATAGAATTTTAAATTGTAGAAAATAGTGGTAAAAGTAAGCTTTTTTCCGTTATTGTAATTCAGTTAATTTTAAAGAAACAAGTATGCAGTTTTTTGATATCATCATGTTGGAGTAAAAAGGATAAGGAACGGCATCATCAATTTGCGAACGGCTGCTATTTTTATTGAAGAACAAGCATTTTAAATTTGTAGAAAATAGTGGTTAAAGTCAGCTCTTTGTCCTTTATTGTAATTCAGTTAATTTTAAAGAAACAGGTATGCAGTCTTTTTATATGACCTTGTTGGAGTAAAAAGGATAAAGAACGCCATCATCAATTCGTTAACGATCACTATTTTTACTGATGAAATATCATTTTAAAATGTAGAAAATAGTGGTAAAAGTCAGCTTTTTGTCATTTACTGTAAATTCAGTAAATTTTAAATATACAGGTATGCAGTTTTTAGGTGCGTTCGTAATTATATAAATACGTAGCACCTATTGTTGTCGTCTGGTCCGTCCGTCTGTCTGTCCGTCCGTCCGCATATAACAACGCAAAAACTACCCAACCGAATGGTTTAAAATTTAAGATAAATTATCTTTGCAGAATTTTGTCGAGACATTTCAAATTTTTAAAAAATTTAATCAAAACTTTAGAAAATATTAATAAAAACATTTATTAAGACATTTGATTTTTTTTTAAATCGGTGCTTTCTTTTTACAGATCTTCCGAAGTTTAATGGTCAAACGACCGATACACTTATTTTATTACAGAAATTAATCTGCAGACGATATAACTCATTTGACAGAATTAAAAATCATGAAAATCTGAATATTTATATAACTAGCTATAGTACGAACGCACCTCGTTTGTAACGTTTGACGTACAATTTCCATCTTGTTTGTAATGATCTTGTTTCCAAAAAAGATAAAATATTTTACTTGACCAATTTTTCTCTGGGGGTCGTAAAAAATTAAAAATGTAACGTTTTTAGAATCAATAAGACGACTGTTTAACTAACGTAATTTTGTTTCTTAAGGGTATAATAAAATCCAAACTGGTGATTTTCCGACACATTTTTTAACTAATGTTTGTTCCCAGACAATTAGACATATGAAATCGGCATATGCTTTTATTCGGAAACAATGTAATCAAGCTGTTTTTACAAATTTTAGTAAGGACAACAGATTTTTCAGAAAATAAAGTCAATGTTGGCGGAAGAGCCAAATTATTAAGTGCGGCAGCGTATGATATGAAAACTAGCGTCCTGAGACAGCAATCGCTTATCATGTAATTCATGTAATTCATTTATCGGAAAATGAATATCTGTTCGTTTACAAATCACTTAAAAAAACATGCGCATATATATGATGCTATTATGTTTAAAAATGAGTCTGATGTTGAGTAACTGATGTTGAGCAGGATTTTTTTTTGTTTGTTTGTTTTTGAAACCAACATTAACATAAATTGAACACTTTTCCAATTTACATTGCATGCTTATTTGCAATAAATAAACAATTAAAACGCGTTTCAAACTTTTAGGGACATTCTTTGTAATTCCATAAAATATAATCTTCTCTATTTAAAAGCATGCAACAAACAATGTGCATCAAACCTTGTGTTTTTTATGAACAACAACAACAACAACAACAACAACAAGAACGATTCCTTTCAGGCTGATTTTTTGACACGAAAGGTATTCTTCGAGACAAATGAATTAAATATTAATTGGTAAAAATTATCACATTATTCTATCATTAAAATCTTGATCCAATTGCATTTTGAAAAAAAACAAGCAAAATTTTATAAATTCAGATGCTTTGTTCTTGCTTCTAAAATTTAATATGTATAATAAAGATTTTACACTTATCCAAATCATGCCGAGAATTATTTTGATATGTAATTTCATAAGATATTAATTAATAAAGAGCAAGAGTTAATATTGGAATGATAATAATAAAACCCCCCTATAAATTCGCATATCAAATAAGGCAAATGAACGAAAGACATTCTCTGGCCTCGTTTTCTATTTCAGTAAAGAAATGTTAATTATAATTTTCATGGAAATTTATTTTTATATGGTATAATTTTATAAATTTTATTAAAATCAATATGTGCTTAAGATACTTCAGATTTATTAACTGCTTAAACGAGATTCTCTTTAATTAACATGTTGTCTGTTAAAGTCTGCAGTAGATAAATGTTATAAGTTTGTCATTATTGAGTAAAAATTATGCTTTTAAAGCGTAGCGACGTAAATGAAATGCTTCTACAAAAATGGATCAATCTAAAACAGCTGTTACATTGAATGTGCATGCTGCTAAAACTTGTTTTAATGCAAAGCTTATCATTTTTAGCCTTATTAATCTAATGTTAGAAAAATAATTATATATATATATATTCAAAATTTATTTTCAAAATTTATTCTAAAAAAGTGGATAATTTATTAAAACTAAAAAAAATCTTCTACACACATTTAAGTTTGTATTTAAATAAATAAATACACTAAAGAAAATGCATGAAAATCTAGTTATAGTGAGTAACCTGAAATGATTTTTAAAATGTTGTTTAACAATACATCAATGCTAATAAACAACATCAATGACTGATTAAAAATAATGATAAAATTAAAACAAACACAATTACCATAAATATAAACAAGTAGCAAAGCAAACATCTCCAGCTATGCAAATGATGGAAAGTTTTAAATATATTAAAAATACTGTTTTGCTTAAAATATATTTTTTTACTTTATATTTTGAATGAAACATTAGCTTTTCTGCATTTTTTTCATTTTAATCTATAATGCAGTTATTTTTTATATTACATATATTTTTTTCAGGATGGTGTCATTTCGACAGAAATGTATGTCAAATTTGTCTTGAGATCTACATTAAAAATCGTCTCTAAAATTATAAGGAAATGTTTTATGGGGCCTTGAACAAACAGCAGCTTGACTTCTTGAGAGGGACTACTGAGACGAGGGAACTAAGTCTGTAGAGAACGGATGTCCCTACCGGTCACATTTATTAATGCCTTTTTTATTTAGAGGATTGCAGACTGTAGTCCATGGACTCGAGCTGCTGATAATGAGTCAAACGGCGGCAAAGAGGAAAAAGTATGATTACGTATGAAAATTATACAACATAATAAAATGGCTAGGCTGCTAAAAACGCGACAATGAGCAACTGATAAGAAATGTAAGATGAATATCAATTATGAGTGTAAGATGCGACAAAGTGCGGATATATTGACGATCAGTAATCCATTGATTCAGAGGGTGAAAAATAAAATAAAATTTTAAGAAATTAAAGCTTTAGAACGGAAAAGAACTTTAAGCTTTTGCTAGGATCTATTAAGGTCGGTGTCGCGTCAATTCATCTCGCACAATTCATCGCGGAACAATTCATCGCGCACAATTTGTCGCAGCGTCAATTCGTCGCAGCGTCAATTCATCGCGGCGACAATTCGTCGCGAGCTCAATTCGTCGCGGCTCAATTCGTCGCAGCGAAAACACACAATTCATCGCGGAACAATTCATCGCGCACAATTCGTCGCGGGCTCAATTCGTCGCGACGTCAATTCGTCGCAGCGAAAATGTCTTATTAAAGCGTTGTAGATTGGTTTTAATTTTGTACGTAGGGCTTGACGCGAAAAACAACAAACAAAAGCTTGGATAATTCAGTATATTTTGGTTTAGCTTGTTAATATCCAAGGATAAACATTGCGAGAAAAATATATACAATATTATTCATTTTGCCTTTGTAGTAATTTTTAGGTAGATTTCGTAAGAAATGCTATCTGTTGCATTCTCCCCTATGATGGAATTTATGAAATCTTTTTTCCGATCTACGACGATCATGACTACTAGAACCCAAATCCACCCCCAGTTGAAAACTTTATCTATCTATCTATCAATATCACTTTTTTATGGACACGATAACTTGCATAATTCTGCACAAATATCTTCCAAACTGATGAATAAAATCAAGGGGCATAAAATCTCGGTCAAGTTCGTTAATGGGCAAAATCGGACCAGGGAGGGGGGGGGGGTTGTGAAAACAGAAGAAAAACCCACAACTTCTTAATTATGATGATGGGGGATGACCACGCCAGGAAACCCAGCCAGAACCTTCGAGTTTAAGTGCAATCCTGGGGAAAATCTTAATTATGATACATATCGAATCCTTTTAAAGTTATTATTACTTCTAGGAAAAGGGTAAAAAATGTATGTATAACAGATTTTTGATATAATTAAAACTGGCCTCATAGGGGAGGGGGAGGAATAGGGGTTTAAGAAAAAACATCATAACCACCAATTCACAAGATATCAAATCCACTTAAATTGATTATAAATCTTCTTAATATTATGTACAACTTTTACATTGACAAATTTCTTATAGGACCAACTTTTACAGAAAAAAAATCCCTTCCGGCTCCACTTACAGGCACGGGTAGATTTCGAAATAGGCAGTCCCAACTGGCGCATCATGACAAAAAGGTCTTTCTTTTGCAATTTCAAATAAACAGGCGCACCACGGTCTGCGTCCTCGAAATCTACCTTTGCCTGTATCCCGAGCGGTCAGGGATTTTTTTTTAATCTTACTACTATCACTGTGCTCCAATTTAAAGAAAATATTCATTCTTACTTTTTTTTGAAAACTGTTCTTTGACAAAAAATGAACTGTATGATTCTAAATGTGTTTCTGAATTATTACTAATTTCTGAAGAATATAGAAAGTTTCATTATCATTGCACTATCCCATACACAGTAAAAAAGACAAAAGTTTCTTAATCTATGAAAATTTCATATAACCACGAATGGAAATATAAAATAACTACTTCCAAGTAAACCACGATTCCGAAAAGCGTTCTTTATCTTTAGAAACCTGAGATACCAATATACTTTTGAGATAAAAATAAAAGAAAGAAAGAAAACATTTATAAAAACAAAGTTTATTTTGTTGTCACTGATTTTTGAAAATAATTCCTAGTAGTTTTTATAATGTATTCATCACTTTTCTGAAATCGGAATATCGGTTTGTAGGATGTTATCCTATTTAAACATTTTCAGCTGCGTAACCGAATTTATACATGCTTGAGTAACAAAATAATATTAATTTTAATTTTAATGTAAATGCTGTTAATTTATCATTAAATATATTTGTTGAACATAAAAATGTTTACTTGTGAATGGATAGCATCCGACAAATCTATATCCCGGGATTATAAAACTGATTAATGCACTGTAAACACTACTCCGAAAAGTTTTCAAAATTCAGTAACAGCTAAAGAAACTGTTTTTATAAATGCTATTTTAATTCTTGAAAATATATTGGTTTCTGAAGTTCATAAAGATAAAGAAAACTTTTCCGAATCGTGTATAACGCGAAAGTGGTTATTATATATTTTCATTCGTTGTTATATAATAGATTTATATATTTCAACAAAACCACCTCTATTAAAAAATATACTCATATGTATTTTTAATTTATAAAATTTTACATAGGAATTTTTTCATACATTTAAATGTAAATATTTGATTTATATTTCTATAACAAATTCAGCTTGGATATAATAAATAAACTTATATCGTCCTGTATAGTATTAACAGTTGCTAAAACCGCCCCCCCCCCCAACCTATTTTCATATCTTTATTTTTTTTATTTTAAATCTGCTATTTTAAATTCAACAAAGTAAAATAGAAACTATGAACTGGCAAACAAAGAAAACTGTACCAAACTACTAAACAGCACTGCACAGATGCCAACAAGACTTTTGTCAGGTGGATTACAGCCATGTGGTGATCAGGGGAATATCGCCCCGCGGCCAGGTACTAACTCGTCAAGCTAGACACCCATGCCCCTTAGGTAGGGGCGTGGTCAGCGTTATATATATATATATATATATATATATAACAGTTGCTGGGATATGTCTCTGTTTTTATTTTTAATAGGTTAAGTTTAATGTATAACAAATACAGAAGTAAAATAATCTACTGTATTCTTTAGGCTATGCAAAATATTATTTTTAAATAAAATGTTGTATATACATAAATGGATTTAAAGTTCCATTAACCGCTATAATTTATGTATTTTTACACATTTACTTTATTAATTTAGGCTATTTAAAAATATTTTAAATTTTTAAGAAAATTTAAATTTTACATTTTCTTTTCTTTTTTTTTTACTTTGGGCCAACATATTAAAAAAGGTTTTTGGTAAAATATGACAAATATAAATGTAAATTAAAGTAAGTAATTTTTAGCGATGCTACTAAACTTTTAACGCAAATGTCTTTCAAAATATTACATTCCTATAACGTTTGATATTTATATTAAAAACATCATTCTTCAAATTATTATTTTAAATCTCATTAACAAACTTTCGTCATCATTTATTATTTGTAAGATGTTATTAATACAATTAAAACACGGAAAATTTTTTAAACCTTTTTTTCACTTTTAACTTTTGCTAGTAGTTTAAACATTCGCTTGAATACACCAGCTTTTAAATATGTAATATATCTTTCTAACGCTTCAGTTGTTATAACACTAAAATTTCATTACATTGTCTAATCATTAGCGACAGAACTTCTGGATTCTACACATACCACTAGTTACTTCCTTCTACATTACTTTTATGTATGTGGCAACGTAGCAGAGATTCGAAAGTGTACAACACTGAAAAATATTCGTTCATCCATAAAAATTCATTCGCGTGAGAAGGCAATTAAAGTTACTTAATGCTTGAATGTTTAAATTGCAATAACTTTGTTCATCGCTTAGAAGGAAGAATTACATATTATTTAACTATTTTTATATCCTAGTAGTAATTTAATTATGTAATGTTTACGCCTTAATTAATGATGAAATACATATTCTTTTCTGTGAAATAATTAGATAATTTATGATATTAATTTATTTATTCATGATAATTTTATTCATTTTTGTAATAAATGTTTTAGATGTTATTTTTCCTTTATCTGTTTGTTTAATGAAGATATTTACGATTCATGTAAAAAAAATAATGAACTTATTTAAATATTATTTAACAGAAATTTTCTAAGATGAAAAAATAAATAAATTGTTTTATAAAGAAATGAAAAAAAAAAAAAAAAAAAAAAAAAAAAAACGATTTATTTCAGATTAGTGAATAAAAGAGCAAATACATAAAACTTGAAAAAAAAAAAAGAATTTATTTTTCTTTATAATTATGCGTGCTATTTTTAAAAAATGTATAATTTGTTTCAATATTAAATAGACATAGTTTTAAATTAAAAATAATATAACGGAGTGCATGATAAAATGAATACATTACTATGTAAGTAAACAATAATATTTCAAACGTTTCTTAGTAAACTTTGTTTAATTTAAGATCTTTATTCTTCAATTTCTTTAAAAAAAATTCTTTTACTAATTAGTAAAAATATATAGTTTTGTATATATCTTATTTTCTTATTTACGATTCGAATATGCTAAATAAATTTGAATTTCTTTGAAAAACATAAAAAATTATGCAAACATTGTTTTTACTTTTTAAAACTTATTTTATAATCTTTTGTTTACCCAAAACGTTTTTTTTTTCTTAAAGTTTTTTTGTTAATCGTAAAACTGAAATAACAATTGTTAATGCAATGATATTTATTCATTAAATTGTAAGATTTGTGAACTCAAATTTAAAGTTCGATCTCACATTAATATAAAAGCATAAAAATTATGCATATTGTTATTCATACAAATAAAACACTACAGATTTTAAAGGTTTAAAATATAAAATGCTTAATTTAAATAAAATTGTATTATTTTTTTATGATTTATTGTAAATATTTAAAATTTCTTACAAACGAAACTAATTCCGATTTTATTTTAAATCAGGGGAAACCCCGTCAAGTATGATGTGTAAAACAAAATATAAGTACTTAAAATAGAAATAAGTTAAATAAGAAATCTCCCTGTTCTTATATTTACTGGATATTTTAAAGGGACAGAAATACTTTACATTTCGAAGAAAAAATATTACAATGCTTCTTGGCAATAGTTGTGTAATTAATACATTATTAAATAAAAATAATACATTTTTCGTCATTACTAATTAAAAATAAATTGCAATTTTAATAAAATCAGAGAAATGCACTCTCCTCCCATTCTAAATATTTTTAAAATAAAAGTATTGTTGAAACAAGGTGACACAAATTTGTAAAATACTCTGTCATGAAGCCAATTTCTTCTGTTATATCAACATAAGGTATTTCCCAATTCAATTTATAAAAAAGAACGAAAAATCATACGTCAAGCATAGATTATGTAACACTTTCCAACACTTCCAAAATTTTGCAAATCTTTACCGTAAGGTGTAAGATGATATCTAACTAAACAATTTTGAAAACGCATAACATATTTAAAATTCCAATTTCAGGAATTACCACCAATATTCTGAAAAATATCTCAGTTCTTTTGTGCAGTCCTGTATATGATCTATAGATTTGTATATGTACTAAATAGAATGCTAAATTTTAGTTCAGTTAGGAAACGCGTAGCGCAGTTTAAAATTTCCCTTCTGCAATTTCCGACAATAAATGGAAATGTACTCGAGAAATTTTGTGCTGTCCTGTATGCAATCTATACAATTTATACAGACCAAGTAATAGACAAAAAATGAGTTAAAATTAAAATCGCGTTCAGCAACTTAAAAAGCATTCCCAGCAATTATAGTTAATAAGCAGTACTTTAAGCGAATTCTTTTATGTGACCCTGTAAATGAGCGATGAAAGCTATACACACACTATTCTATAGTAAGCCTCTGGTAATCCCCGTTAGTGAAAGTCTTCGTACAACTTCAAAAGTTTATTACAAAAAAAAAAAAAAAAAAAAAAAGAAAGAAACAGACCTACAGCAATAATAATTACAACAGTGCATAGAGTACTTAAAAAGTTTTTTTGTTTGTTCATAAATGGCGCTGCACAAGTAAAATAATTTTCAAAAACGTCATTTATACAAAATGGCTGATCCCGTGAAGAAAGCGCAATGCGTCGCGTGGTTCATCGAAACGAAATCTGATACTCAAATACAAAGAAATTGTCGAACGAAGTACGGGAAAATGCCACCATCTCGTTCAAGCATTCGTGACTGGTATGAGAAATTTATGACAACAGGAAGCGTGAATGATAAAAAAAGAAGTGGTCGCCCTAGCACTAGTTAAGAAATGGTGGAACGAGTACGTGAAACTTTTTCTAGGAGCCCTGTAAAATCAACTCGAAAAGCATCGCAAGAGCTTATTATGTCAAAAAGCAGAATACACAGAGTGCTTCATAAACGATTACAACTTTCAGCCTACAAAATTCAGATTGAGCAGGCGTTACAAACGGATGATTATCCGAAACGCTTCGAATTTGCAGTTGAAATGCTTCATCGTATAGAAACCGATGCACTTTTCTTTAATCGAATTTTGTTTTCTGACGAATCGAAATTTCATGTTTCCGAACAGGTAAATAAACATAACGTTTGATTTTAGGGCTCAGAACAGCCACATGTCGTACGTGAAATCCAACGGAGCAGTGAAAAAGTGAATATGTGGTGCGGACTGCTTCACGATCGTGTCATTGGACCATTTTTTTCTCCGAAAACACTGTAACGTCGAGTAGCTACTTAGATAGGCTGGAGATTTTCGCATTTCCGCAACTGCATGAACTTCAACCGAATATTATATTCCAGCAGGACGCTGCCCCTCCTCACTGGGGATTGATATTTCGTGAGTCACTGAATAATTCATTCCCGCAGCGTTGGATTGGCAGGGATGGCCCCATAGCATGGCCTCCCCGGTCTCCTGACATCACTCCACTGGACTTTTTCTTTTGGGGTTATGTAAAAGATGCCGTGTACCGAACGAAAGTGAACAGTCTCGTGGAATTGAAACAAAAGATCCAAACAGTTGTAACTATTGTTGATGTTAGCATGCTGAAACGCACGTGGATGGAATTGGAATATCAACTTGATATTCTTCGTGCAACGAAAGGATCTCATGTACAAGTATACTAAGGTAGTAGACAAAAACTTTTTAAGTTACTCTATGTACTGTTGTAATTATTTTTGCTGTAGGCCTATTATTTTTTTGTAATAAATTTTTGAAGTTGTACGCAGACTTTTGGGACACCCTGTATATCAATTTCAATATGTTTGAAATAGTGAAACATTATTAAAGTAAACTGCAAATGATTTTTCTTCATAGACCGTAATGTCACGGCATTTTTTGAATATCCCTGTAAAACAACTATAAGATCCCAATGTAAACCACACCACATTCTATAATTAGTCTCTTGTAGTGCACCTCAGTGATATATATCAATTTCAATATGTTTGCACTTGTGTAACAGCATTAAAATAAATCGCAAATGATTTCCCCCATAGACCAAAATGTAACGGAATTCTTTTAAGTGTCCCTGTAAAGAAACTATAAGTGCTGCACACTTCATTTTCAATACCGAACATGCCACAGTAAGCCTTAATAACATATATGAATTGCATGACGATCCGAGTATATTTACGAGAGTTAGAGCACGGACAGACAGACAGACAGACGGCAGACAGACAAAGAGAATTCATAAACACTTTTCAATTATGTTTGAAAGTGTTAAAAAGTGGACAAATACGAAAACTATATAACAATAGAAGGTATAAAAAAGTATGTAAAATGTTGATAAAATCAGAAAAATTCTTTCGCATAATAGCATAGAGATTGAATTAGAAGGCTTTTTTTTTTTTTTTTTTTGTATGTAGAAAGTTATATTTACACGTCAAAGAAGTTATGATAACAAATACTTTTTAATTTTTACACTACATTCATGCTAAATACTCCGTAATTAAAACATATAAGGAATTGAAAAAACTATTTTTTTTTTTTTATTTATAAATATATTTTCTACCTGTATGTTTAAATACACATTTAACATGTATCTTGCACATCTTCATGCATTTTACAAGATTACATTCATCTTATGACTTACACACTTGCATACAAAAATTTTCTATGCATACTATAAATATAATAACACTTTGCAGAACAGATGAAAATAATATGACTAATGAGATTTTCTATAATATTAACACATAACTCAACAATATCTACAATACCTTTTTTTCGTAATCAGTGTGTTTTACGAATAACTGACAAAATCATTTGATTTATTTATTTATTCATTTTATAGTTTTTTGCAATATAACGTAAAAAAAAAAAAAAAAAAAAAAAAAAAAAATTCTTAATACATATATATATATAAACAAACTTAAATATTAACATAAATATATTTGTAAAATGGGTACTAAACGCAATATTCGCATATCTCCAATACTATAATTTATTATTATCCACTTGAAAACAGAAGTGCAGTGTAAATTTTAATGCAGAAAGATTTTAAACATTTTCAAATATTCAAATATCCTGTAACAGTGAAACGAACCTCACTCATTCTAACGCGTGTTTTTAATGCTCCGATGCCCCTTTACTCCAAATATCTTGACCAAGAATTCATTCCCTTATCTAGCTAGAACAGTGCTTTCGGTAACTGCATAGATAATTAGTCGTTTCCTCCCATATTTCTTCCGCGTTTATGCAGGCACATTTCAGCGATTATGGAAACTATACCTGAGTGAAAATTGTCCGCTGATATGAAGCAAGATGTAATTGGCGTAGAAAAGGCGTGATTAACATTATGCGAGTGATAAACATTTAAGGGCACGTTTAGACTTCTACAAGGTGACTAAATGTGTGTAGTGACTTATGTTGCTCATTTTAATATATCAAGAAGGCTTTAATTAGGAGTAACATTTACACTGCTGAAGGCAGTTAAATTTTCTTAGTTTGCAGTATGCAACAGAATAACTAATTTTATGTGTTTAACAATTCTTATCCGTTATCTTCGTAAATAATAATGTCTTAGTGAATACAAAATGTACACAGTTTTTCTTTTACAAACGTTCGTCAAATACATTTTGAGAACATTGCCTCGAATTATTTTTTAATATTACCTTTGAGAACTTTTTTTTTTCTTTTTAACACTTTCCAACCTAGTTGGAAAGTGTTTATGACATCGGTTTGTCTGGCCGTATGGCCGTCTGTCCGTGCTCTAAATCCCGTAAATATGCTCGGATTGCTCTGCAATTTTTATATGTTATTGTCGTTATCTATAGCATGTTCCCTATTTCAACAGAAATGTGTAGCACTTATAGTTTTTTTACAGGGACACTCAAAAGAATTCCTTTACATTGCGGTCTATGGGGAAAAATCATTTGCGATTTATTTAAATAATGTTTCACTATTTTAAACGCATTGAAATTTATATATATCACGAAGCTGCATTAGAAGAATCTTAATATGGAATAGGGTGTGCATAGCACTTATAGTTACTTTACAGGGACAGTCAAAAGAATTCCGTTACATTTAGTCTATGGTGAAAAATCGTCTGCGGTTTATTTAAATAATGTTTCACTATTTTAAACGCATTGAAATTTATATATATCACTAAGGTGCATTACAAGACGCTTACTACAGAATACTGTGTGTATAGCAGTCACCGTTCATTTAAAGGGACACACAAAATAATTCTCTACTGTCTGTTAACAATAATTCCTGGAAGTGCGTTTTAAGTTACTGAACGCGATTTTAATTTTAACTCGCTTTTTGTCTATTACGTGGTGTGTATAAATTTTGTAGATCCTATACAGGGAAGCACAAAATTTCGCGAACACATTTCCGTTTATTGACAGAAACTCCAGACGGAGAATTTTAAACTGTGCTACGCGTTTCCTAAATGAACTAAAATTTAGCATCCTATGTAGTATATATCCAAATCTATAGATACTATACAAGGCTGAATAAATGTATTCGGATATTTTTCCGAATATTGTATATGTTGGAAATTCCTGAAATTATATTTTTAAATATGTTATGCGTTTTCCAAATTGTTTACTTAGATTTATCTTTTAGCTTATTAAACGGTATGCTTTGTAAAATTATTTTGGAAGCGTTGGAAAGTGTTACATAATCTATGCTTGACGCATGATTTTTCGTTCTTTTTTTAAAGTAGGGGTGGTTAAAAATGTTTGTTAAATAACAATGTAAAATAAAAGTAAATAAACAAATATATATACTATCGATACAATCTAATTATTATTTATACGTACATAATATTCTCATATATTCAGTAACGAGCACATTTATTTACTTTTATTCACTCAAGAGGAAAATAGTAATGTCAATTTTAAAGCAAACGATTTTAAACATTTTAAAATATTCAAAATCCCTATAACAATGAAACCAATTTCGCACAATCAAACGAGCGTTGATAATGCTCCAATAGAAAAGTAACCTTCGGTTACTTCCTAAACACTATCTCCCACACTTTTTCGAGTTTATGCCGGCACATTTCGGCGATTATGGAAACGATATTGGAGTGAAAGATGTCTGCAGATATGAAGCACTATTTAGTTTATATGAAGTACTCTTTAGTTGGCACAGAAAAGAGGTGATAAATATTACACAAGTGTTTAGTTACAATTATGCACCCAAGAAGAGAAGAGAAGTGTAATTTTTAAAGCAAAAGGATTTTACACATTTTGAAATGTTCAAATACTTCGTAACAGTGAAATGAACATAAAAATCTAATGCGTGTTGTTAATGTTTCAATATAACAGTAACTTTCGGTAACTTCATGGATAATTACCTCCCACATTTTTTCCACGTTTAGGCAGGCACATGTCAGCGTTTGTGGAAACTGTATGTCAGTAAAATTGCCTGCTGATATGAATCACGATTTAGTTGTAAAAAAATGGGCGATTAACATAATGCAAGTGATAAACTATTAAAGGTATTTATATAGGTCACTAAGTGTATACAGTGACGTATGTTGTTCATTTTCACATAAGAAGAGGATTTTAATTACGTGTAGAATTTACGTTGCAGAAGGGTAATAAACTTGTTAAGTTTGCAGTGTGGATTAAACTTTCTAATTTTATGTATTTAAAAATGTTTAACAATTTTCTTCGTAAATAGATGTAAGTAAAATATATTTAGGGGATTTTTTAATCAACGATTATCTAATAAATTTCTGAATATTGTGACAATTTGATTATTAGGTAATTATTACTTTATTGTAATTGTAATTTCTTTGTTTCTTTCCTTGTCTTTATTAATTTAATTTTAACATAGTTAATGATGTTTATTAAATAATAGCACAAAAGAACAGATTTTAAAACCAAAAAATCATCATGACTTCAAGTGACAGTTTATTGATAAACGACTTGGTTGCAATGTGTGCTAGTAGATCTATATGTACGAAATATTTTTTTATCTAATATCAAGTATAAAGCAAGATATTTCTGATAAAATATCTAAAGCGTCAAACGTGAGGTGTTCAAACCAATTTTATTATTTACTTATTGAACGTCATTTGACATGTATTAATATGAGTGGTTTGGCACAAGTGAGCATTTTTTCTGAGAACCACATTAAATTTAATCAACATTGTTACCATTTAAGTGCTTAATAAATAAAAGAATGGTGACATATACGAATGTGAGATGCTTAGATTAGAAGCTTTTGTCCAAAATGTTGCAACCCAAATTTCAGAACGTGGCAATGCTCGCCTTTAAAAATTATTTTAAACAAGTGAGACATGTCAATAAATATTAGCTTTGCGATAATGCTACCTCTCCAAGTTTTCATCTAGATCTTCTAAGCTAATTATATTTTATTGCTCATATGTCGACAGTTTCTTATTTATAAGGTACTCTATTTGCACATAGCTCAAGATTTTGTACAAACCCTTTAGACCAATCAAATTTTATTTCTCTCGTATGTCACCTCTCTCGCATTTATAAAGGAAATTTATTTATCATCGCTCACGTTTGAAACGCAGCAGAAATTCATATATTGAAATATTTGACACCTTCTTGTAAAACAAATGTCCCGATCCAATAAATTATTTTACATTGAAACCTTTCTTGTGTACTAGAATCGCAATGTAAAAGGTGACATTTAAAATTCGTTCAGTGATTGTTAAGAAAAAAAGAACATACATTCGCACATACAGACCAAAAACAAAAGCTACAAAAGTCGCCTAATAAAAGTAGACAATAAATATATATTTTCAGCGTTGTAGCTAAAAAGTATTTCGAAAGAGATTTCAGTTTTAGATTTTAATAAAGTATCTTATAGGCATAGCTTGAATGTATTGTTTTGTTGTAATTAGATAATTTATGCAACAATAATTCCACCTTTCCTCTCCGAGAAAAAAGTTTTTAAATTAATTGAAATTTTAAATAACTATAGCTTTGTGAAATTGTGGTAGGGGTTTAAACCTCCAACCCCTCTCTCCTCCCCTTGGTTATCGCCTTGGATATTTTATCAGAAATATCTTGTTTTACACTTGTTTCTGAACATAACATTCACAAATCAAGTACTATCATATTGATTTACTATTATTTACGCAAGAGGAGAAGATAAATATAAAGTTTAAACATTTTCAAATACTCAAATATCCTGTAACAGTAAAAACAAACTAACACAACCTAACACATGTTTATAATGCTCCAAAAGATGGTAGATTTAAATAACTTGACCAAGAATTCATTCCCTTATCTTGCTCGAACAACACTTTCTAAAACATCATAGATATTTATTTAGTCGTCTCCGCCCTCAATTTTTACATGTTTTACAGGAACATTTAAGCGATTACGGAAACTGTACTTGCATGAGAATTGTTGGCTAATATGATGCAATATTTAGTTGGCGTTGAAAAGGTGTGATTAGCATTACGCAAGTAATAAACAGTTAAGTGCACGCTTGCACTTTTGCAAGGTGAATAAATGTGTCTAGTGACTTATGTTGCTAATTTTAATATATGAAATTGGCATTAATTATGAACAAAATTTACATAACAGAAGGTTAATAAATTTGTTTAGTTTACAGTATGCAACAGAATACTAATTTTAATTGTATTACAATTGTTAACAGTTTTCTTCGTAAATAAATAATGTCTCTGTAAAAAAAAATATACTTAAAGGTTTTTAAAAATAAACTCGTGTCTATTTATTATGTAGAATATTGCGGTGATTTATGTTTTCAAAAATTATTAGTCTGTGGGAAATTTCCTTCTTTTCTTCTTCTTTTTAATTTAGGGGGATTTAAATGTTTGTTAAATAAAAGTGTGAAATGAAAGTAAACAAATAAATAGATATTTTATCAGATATACCTTGTTAGAATTGATACAGTATAGAATATTTCACGTATTTAAGTTCTGGCAAATTAATTTTCTTTTATCTGCTGAAAAGAAAAAGTGAAGTTTAAATTTTAAAGAAGTGTTTTGAACATTTTCAAATATTCTCATATCTTGTAACAGTGAAACCAACCACACACAATCTAACACATGTTTTTAATGCTCCAACCGATCCTACATCTAAATAACTTGACCAAGAATCCATTTCTTTATCTAGCAGGAACAGCACTTTCGGAAACTGCATAGATAATTTGTCGTCACCTCCCACGTTTCTTCCGTGTTCTTTCTCCGTTGGAACATTTAAGCGATTATGGGAACTATACCTAAGTGAAAACTGTCCACTGATATGAAGCTTAATTTAGTTGGTGTAGAAAGCGTTGAATAACAATACGCAAGTGATAAATCGTTAAGAACACATTTAGACTTCTACAAGGTGACTAAATATGTATAGTGACATATGTTGCTCGTTTTCATGCATTAAGAGTGCTTTAATTGCGAAAATAATATTTTTTTCTAGTTTCCAGTGCGCAGCAGAATACAAATTTTATTTATTTTACAATTGTTAACTGTTTTCTTCCTAAATAAATAATACAAATAATAATTTTTTTTCTAGTTTCCAGTGCGCAGCAGAATGCTAATTTTATTTATTTTACAATTGTTAACTGTTTTCTTCCTAAATAAATAATACAAATAATATTTTTTTTTCTAGTTTCCAGTGCGCAGCAGAATACTAATTTTATTTATTTAACTATTGTTAACTGTTTTCTTCCTAAATAAATAATACAAATACTATTTTTTTTCTAGTTTCCAGTGCGCAGCAGAATACTAATTTTATTTATTTTACAATTGTTAACTGTTTTCTTCCTAAATAAATAATACAAATAATAATTTTTTTTCTAGTTTCTAGTGCGCAGCAGAATATTAATTTTGTTTATTTTACAATTGTTAACTGTTTTCTTCCTAAATAAATAATACAAATAATATTTTTTTTCTAGTTTCCAGTGCGCAGCAGAATACTAATTTTATTTATTTTACAATTGTTAACTGTTTTCTTCCTAAATAAATAATAGAAATAATAATTTTTTTTTCTAGTTTCCAGTGCGCAACAGAATACTAATTTTATTTATTTTACAATTCTTAACTGTTTTCTTCTTAAATAAATAATGTAAATAATAATTTTTTTTTTCGAATTTTACTTTACCCATGCTTGTCTAATATTTTCCATAGAAAATATTGATATTTAATTAAAAAAAAGTATTCCATTCAGATTTTTTAAGTTGATTTTATTATCAACGCGTCTATTCTTCATATACAAATTTTAATATGCACATAGGACACTTTAATTGCAAAGAGCATTAACAGTAAAAAGGATTTTGATGGTGAGACTTAACTTTCCAATCATCTATATATTTGCTAATTGTGTTTCTCTACTTTTAGGAAGAGAATTCCTGCAATCTAGGTTTTAAATTCACGCCCTTTTCTTTTCTTATGTTAATTTCATAATTTAAATTTCCTCGGGGTAACTTTAGATGGTTGTAATTTGGCTTTAAAAGAGAAATGATCCACGTAAAATAATATTGTTCTACCTTTTAATTAGTTAACCTTATTCTTAGTTTTAGCTATTTTCCTAGATCATAACACCATGACCACAGAGCCATTGGTGCTTATATAAATTACACTATATATATTACTTTATATCTCGGAAGTAATTATAATTATTAATTTTCATTTTCCTAAAATAACAAGTAAAGTGCCTTAACCTGTTTTATAATGCTAAATTTATTACATATAGAGAAACATATCTGTAGTATTCCAGCAAGCCTAGAAATGTAGCATAGTTTGCAGTGAGAAAGAGAATGCTTATTATAATGCATTTGGCAATTATTGACATTTCTTTTTTAAATAAAAATGTTTAGTTATTTTTCAACTATTAAGAATTTTTTATTTTACGGAAATAAATATTACTTGTGATTATTTTGAATATGTGGAAGGTTAAATATATTTTGCACACGAGTATATTCCTCCAACAGCTTAAAAAATGAAAATGAAACATTCATAAAACATGGTAAACTAGCTAATCCGCCCGGCGTTGCCCGGGCCCGAAATATTAATAATCTGTTCTATACGAATATGACTGAAATCTGTAAGGCTATCGAAATCAAGTCGAATGAGGCAAACCCCGTCGTAATCGGGGTAATAAAACCCAAGATCGGAAAGCGCATCCTGGCGGTCGAAAGTACAACTAAAATATTTAAGGCTATAGATATCAAGTCGAACCCCGTCGTAATCGGGTCCATAGAACCAGATATACTCCTATAGTTCCACTTTCAACCGCCAGGGGGCGCAGTCTATTCTGGAAGAGGTCTTTTCAGAACACTTGACCCAACCAAATTTCCTAGTAGAGTTGTAATTTAACTACGGGTAAACATTGCCAAAATAGCGGAAATCGCGAAAGTGGGTTACGTAATCGATCGGTTTCTAAAGGGTTAATGCAGATAAGTTTTAAAACTCAACCTTGCATTTTGAAGAAAATGAACGTGTCTATGATCTGGAGTCTACTGTTTGTCCGTACTTGCATTTCCCGAGTCGATGCCGATTTTTAAATCTGGACCGAAAAACGAAAATCGCGTGAGTGAGTTTTGGAAAGGATTTTTTTTCGGAGGGTTAAAATTAAATTTTTTCAAAACGGATACCAGATTTTAAAAAACAAAGAGATATAGATTAGGCATGGTATTTTTAGTTTTTCGTATCTTGTTTATAAACGCCAATTCGGATTTTTAAAGATAGGAAAAATAGTTAAAAAAGCGAAATTGACTTACGGTTAAAAACGTTTTCGAAAGGGTTAACGTGATTTATTTTTTTAACTAAAGGTTTCTGTCTAAACCCGATAGAACGTAGATGTCTTTAGGTGTGTTTACTTTGTGTTTGGTTATTTTAGAAAGCCGATGCCAGATTTAATGTATAGCAGAAAATCGGAATTCTCAAAAGAGAGTCCTGCGCACGAATTTATTTTGAAGGATTAATATTCGTATTTTTCAAAAACAAATACAGATGTCGAACAAAAAATAAATGTAGATATTGTCTGGTATTTTTAGTTTTTCGTACCTGTCTCTGAATCGCCGATGCGAATTTTTAAAAATTGCCAAAATCGCAAAAATCGCAAAACGGCATACAGAAAATATACTTTTTTGAAGAGTTAATTTTTGTATTTTTTAAAACCAAAGGTGGCTTTGAAAATGACATAGACTGTTCTTTAATTTGGTGACCTTTGTTTATCCGTATCTTTTGTATTCCGGTAGATGCAAAGCTCGGAAAACGGGAGAAAATAAAAAACATAAATTCGATGCTTTTTGATTATTTTTTTAAAGGGTTAAATGTGAAATTTTTTCGAACCATCCAGATCGTTCGAGACGTAAAAGTATGTTCTTTTAGAATATGTAGACGGTTTTTGCGTATTTTTAGCCGTTTGCCCATTGCGAATTTAGAAATACTTAAAAAAAAAAAACGGAATGTCTTCTGCTTTCTTTCTTCTGTTCCGGAAGATACGGAAATTGGTTTCTGAGCAGGCGCCAGCTAGCTTCAGAATAATGACTTTTTTATTTGTGATCTTTGATCAGTTTTTAATTAATAACTACTTTAATTTTCAAAATTTTAAAATTCTGAGGCTCAGGTACACCAGGAGAGGGTTTGGACTACCTAAATCTAAAATTCCAGGCTTCTAGGTGGGCTAGATTTTGCTAGCCATCGCCAACAGACACACACACACACACAAACACAGAGCGAAACTTTCTTTTATTAGTATAGATATAAGATTTGAACAAAAAGCGAAATGAAAAGTACTCTAGAATGAATGCATAAAACTGCATAGATGTTATCTTACAGGAAATGAAAAAGTTTAAACTTTCTTTTAAAAAAGAAAAGTTTTAATTTACAATTTTAACTAAGGAGATAAACTATTCATTTATAAGTCTAATACTTAAGTATTTAAAGGAGTGTATGTGTGTGGCGTGTCAGAGAAAGTGCCAAGGCACTTCTCTGAAAAAAGGGGTGCCTCAAGAGAGGTTGGACTTTTAGAGCTGGTCTCCTAAATTTTGAACCAATTCCAGATGAGAGGTCTGCACCTGGATTGGCACCCCCAGAGATAACGCTTATACTAAACTTGGAGGACATTGGAGCCACGAACAGATTTTACGTGCACCAGCTCCCATTAACGTACACGGTCCTACAGCAGCGGAAGTCGAGAGAGGTTGTCACCTTGGTCGATGCTGCTTAGCTTTCGGTGATCTTACGGGAACCGAGCTTAACCGTCTGCGCCACTGCGGGACAATTATTTAAAGATAAAACACTAATTATATTTAATATAATTTAAAAAGTTGCAGAAAATAAGTTCTCCTAATAATAAACTCTGTAAAAGCCATACTTATTTTTGTACTTGCAGTTTTGACTGTCTTTTCTTCAAACATTGTTTACGGACTCTTCAATTGTTGTTTTCCAGTATCCCTTTTCTTTTAATCACGGGTAGAATAACCAGTTTTTTTCAAAAAGAGGATGTGTACCTCAAAGCAAGCTCTAAAAATGTTCTTTTGAATGATAGCAATAGTTTCATTGTGTGATATAAATCCTTATTAAATATGCTATACATAATAATATTAAGAGCTTCAAAAACTTAAAATGCGTTTATATTAAAAATTTTGAAAAAAAAAAAAAAAAAAAAAAAAGATAAAATAAACTTTTAAAAGCAGAAACTACATAAGCGGCAGTATGGAGATACCGTAATGGCTAATTTCTCTTCTCGTTTAAAGTTATGCATTTCAACCATTATCCGCAAGAGGGCTGCTCAAATTGAGTCAAAACTAAGATATCCAGTTTCATAGACTAAGTGTTTTTACCTCACTTTCCCTTATAAAATCTAATCAGTTTAAATTTGTATAATAATAAACTTAACATTGCTCTTTTTTTAAAAAAGCACAAACTATATTATTAAAAAAAAAAAAAAAAAAAAAAAAAAAAAAGCTCAGCATCTTAAATATTTTAGACTTTCGGGTAAATAGAGTTTATAAACCGTAAATTACATTACAGTTAAATTTTAATATCATACTTTTATTAGATTGAAAGTTAAGGCTTTTCTTACAAACATTTGTCAACTACTTACTGTACTGCATTAAATCTATAAACGCATTTTTATCAAGTTGTGTGTATTTAAAAAAAGTATATATTTTTTTTACTTTCGAAATGTTAAGGACGTGTCAAAGAAAGCTTAAATTAGTTGAGAATAAAATCATAGATAAGAGATAAAGTATTAGATTTGCATTTCATTGAATTCAATTTAAAACAAATCAAAAGAGGGATTATTTATATTTTTTGTACTTTTTTCGCATATACTTGAATTTAAAATTCTTTATTCCGAAAATTAATGATATAAAACAAAATCCGACCTTTTTATTTGTTGACGATATTTGTACCAAGAAAATATAAACAAAAATAAGCAAAATATTAAAACATATGTGTGTGTGTGTGTGTACGTGAATGTATGTAGCATTTTAAAATACGTACAAAACATATGTTGTTTTAAAATATTTCCGATACATGAATACAACATTTAAGATTTTCTCATTAAACTTATTTTCTTTACCATATCCAAAAAATCCAAGAATAAAATATTTAGAAATTGGTGTGTCCTTACCATTTTATAAACATTTAACATTTCTCTGTATAATTTTGTTTTGTAAGAAAAATATATTTATCTTAGAGAGAAATTATTTTCTAAGCTATCTTGGCCAGGACAGATTAACAGGAAATATGATGCTAACTTCCGTTAAAATTTTTATTTTCAAAACGTACACTGTTAAAAATTTGCCGCAAACTGTCCAGTCATTTGACCGTTTTTATAGAAAACGGTTACATAACCGTAATTTAACTCTATTCTGACCATATTATTTCTCATATTATGGTCAGAATACAGTTAAATTACGGTTATATAACCATTTTCTATAAAAACGGTCAAATGATTGGACAGTTTGCTGCAAATTTTTAACAGTGTATGTGAGCTTGTTTGCGAAGACAAATAAGTAATACATTTGCGAGAAAAAAAAAAGGAATTTGAAATGGATAATTGTGTTTGTGGTTTCCTTTAAGAGGCTATATAAAAATGTCAGTGGTATATTCATTTGAATATTACTACGATTCAGAATTTAAATTTAAATTATAGTGAGAATCGGAACAGTTTAAGCAGCATTCCGCTGCTTAAATCACTAAAATCAGCCGAAGATTTAAATTGCATTTGTATGGAACCGGACATTTTGGTACGGGCATTTTTATGGGGACAAAGTGCCATATGCAGATATAATAGACCAGCATGGTTTGTGTCATAATTGTTAGATTCGTTTAAAGGCGCCATTCCTCCCATTTTGGGAACATTGATTTAGGATTTTTTTTCTAAAGCGAGTATTTCATATCTATATTATAAAGAACAAACGTGTCCGTGCGTAACGCTGACGTCATTTTGCGAATGGCAACACTTGAAGATGAAATTTCGGTTTTGTGAATTTTGCTACTGCAATTTTTTTTTAATTTCTAAACATCATTTTTAATTTTTATACCGTTATATAGGAGAAAAAATCTACTTTCAAATGCAGTTTGTTATATAACTGTATTGCCATTTGCTCATTTATTATAGCATTTAAATTAAATTTCAAGCATAATTTAAAAAAAAAATCTATCTCAATCGCTTGCAGACGATTAAAAAATATTAATCCGTTTGTACTTTAAACAATATAAAGAGTTCAGCATTTGTTTCCAGCTGATATTCAATAACGAAATTAAAACTTCGTTATGCAATAAATAAAATAGTATAAATAAAACACGAATTTAACAGACATGTAATTGAAATAAGTGCTTAAAACCGCTGAAATTATAATAATAAAAAAAACTGCTGTAGATAACGCAATTTTTAGGGCTTTCTTCGGCTAATAAATTCTGGCACAAGGCTAATACAAAATTATCACTTTTAATAAATTTCAAAATTTTATTTGAGTACATGATTGACATATTTCATATAAAATGCTATGCTCTTTATGTGTTATTAGAGGACAATCTAAAATAATTTAAATGTAAAAAATCTATTGAAGTTTTCAAAAAAAAAAAAAAAAAAAAAAAAAAAGGTTTTCACATATATTCTCTATCCCGGGAAGCCCGGGTTGGAAGCCCTAGTATTGTTAAAATTACATGTTATTTGCATTTGAATATATGAGATGACTTCTCTAATTTTTTTAATTTAATTTAAATTTTCTATTTTTTAAAACGTGTTAAAAAAAGCGAAAAATAGCTTTTTGGCCACATTCGAAATATATATATATATATATATATATATATATATATATATATATATATATATATATATATATATATATATATATATATATATATATAAACTTTATAATAAAAGTTATATTTGTTAGTTGAAATATGTTTATAACTGTGTATTATATAAAACAACATCAATCAGGAATTAATATGTATAATAGATCAATCACAATTACAGAAAGCATAAGTTGTTTCCAATCTCGGAGTAATTTTTTTTTTAATTTTACATATGCCTCCGTGCATTTGTGACAGTTGTTGCTCAGTTTATTAGCTATAAAAGGAATAATGTCATTATGAAACTGATATTTTAAAAAGAATTCATATAAATTAGTCCAACTTCTACATTTATAATAATAAAACCAAATTAAATTACCTGTTCCATAAGAATTTTCACTATCCATCTCTTTATTTTTCATCATTACTTTTCTGATTATTTTACATGAAAGATGATTGAATAATTCTTATTTTAGATTTGGATGATTTGTTGGATGTTCCGTAAATCCTTTCTTTGCCACCTGATCGCAGTATTTTAACAGATGAGAAAGATGAAATAGAAAATAATTTATGTGACGATTTACCCCATGATATATCTGGTGGAGTAGAACTTTTTAAATCTACAGACAATCAAGAAATATCTGATTTGTTGTTTAAAAAAGACAAAGTATTGAACGCAGACTTGATATTTTAGACGAAAGTTCTGATGAACCTTCAAATCGGAATATGGATAAAAACTAAACAAAGTGAGCAAAAAATATATATTTATAAAACCAATTTCAGAAAGCGACAAAAATGCAATACAATTTTGCATAAAAAATGTTCATTCATTTTCATGTAAAATAGTAGGAGAAAATGATGTAAGGTTGAAAAATAAAGAGGTGAACGATGAAAATGCTTATGGAATCGGTTATTTTATTTTTTCATTTTTGTTATAAATGTAGACGTTGGACTAATTTATATGAAATATTCGTAAAATATCAGTTTCATAATGATATTCTCCCTTTTATAGCGAAAGAACTGAGAAATAACTATCATAAATGCATGAAGGCATAAGCAAAAATTTTGAAAAGTATTACCCCTATTAGGCGCCATTGCTCCCATTTTGGAAACATGCTGTTTCTTCTATATATTAGATTTTTAATTTTTTTTTTCAGAACTACTTCAAAGACTTCCTATTTATAAAGAAAAAACAAGTGTTCCATAAAAAATAGGTTAATATATATAGAGGCGCCTAATGTGTTTTAATCACATGATAGAACTTTATTTCCACTGTAATGATGGACGGATAAAGTTATCTCGCACTGCTGGTTAGCACTGCTGCTTGTGCTTTACAGGTACCAAAACTATGACCGGTTCAAAATTTCGAAAAAATACTTTTTTTTTTCTTCAAGTACCTTTTATACACACGAAAGTCACATCTTATTAGTCAGAAATGGATATCGAAGCTGAAAGTAAAGTTTTGGAGCTGCAGAATTAGAGTGCACAACCCTAATGGAAACTTTAATATATTTTTTTTTCAATAAGCATGTTCAAAATCGGTGAGTACTCTACCTCCAACAATTTAAAATCAATAAACTTCAATCTTTTTGAAAATTAATTGCCACAAATTTTACTAGTGAAATACGCAGGATTTTATTTTCGAAATATTGATATCTTGGTTTACTGTGCAAGTTTATGTAAAAAAAAAAAAAAAAAAATGTTTGAAGATTTGTTTTATTTTAAATAGATGCCATTTCACAAAAATGCATATTTTTAAAAATGATTACGTTCTTTACCAGCATTTGGAATACAAAAAGTAATTTCGTTTGTTTAATTGTTCTAGATCAAGTGAGATATCGTCTCCCCCTCTTGACCTTCTATTTTCGAAATGTTCCCACCCAGTTGTCAAAATACCATTTTTAATATATCAACTCAAACAAAAATGCAGTTTTATACTTTAATATATGTATAATAAATTAGTGTAAATATTTGTTAAAACAGTTTTCATTTCTTTAAAAAATCATTTCCGAAATAATCGTACATTTTATGTTGTCCAAGAAGTATTACCTCTGCGTGCTAAAAGAAAAATGCCCATACGGCACTCTGTCATTTCTGTTGACGGTAATCTTGATAAATGTAAAGTAAAAATCTGTTAAATTACCGCCGAATTAACTTATTTTAATACCTTTAATACTATTCATAGAACGTATTTCTTGCAACTATTCATGAACTATTATTTTTCAACTATTCATAAAGTATTTTTAGCAACTATTCATGAACTATTTCTTGCATTTTTAAGGCATATAAAGACTTTTTGTAAAGCTCTTTCGAAAAGGGTTCAATAAATATCATGCATTTACATGATAGTTACACAAAAAAATTAATCTTTTTTAAAATTCTAAATGAAAAACGTATTTTTCTCTCATCCAAGTACTAAGTTTACAATTTCTACCATAATTTCACTTGAAAAATTTAAAACTGTCTATGCGGAATTAATAATCCTGTTTTTGCTCTATGTAGTAAGTTTTTTTATAAAATGGAAATCATATAAAATTCGAATTGTCTCATATGAAGTTCTATAAAACAAAAAAATTTAAAAATACATGCATTCTACAGGAAGTATAACACGTATAACAAAAACACAGAGTGTGCCAAATTTCTGAAACCGTGATAAAGTAATTAAAACATTAGAATTTGCAGAATTTTTGTTTTGTCTAAGACAATACTAACAAGCAAGTGTATCTTACTTGATATACACTATATGGCCATTAATGACCGCCAACTTTCAATTTTGGACATTTTGTCGAATATTTAAAAATGTACTTGTCAGATTCTTCTGCAATTTTGGGATTAAAAAGAACAGGTTTGTCTGCATATTTATCAATGTCGATTTGATAAGGAGGACAATTAGGGGGCTAAAAAATATTAAAGAAAAAAAAGAATACTTTGGTTCACCCTGTAAAATAAAATGTACGAAATGATCTATCGCTACAGAATATACATAGGCAGACATTGTACAATATGTGTATTCACGCCAGTTTCAGAAAAATTGACAAAATGTAGTAGAAACAATATAGTGCAATTGGATTATAACTATATTAAATATTTAAGGAAATATGGGCAGTTGTATAAAATAATTTTTATCTGCGCATGCGCGAACGATAACAAGGATTGTTTTGCATAATTTAATAGTGAACTCTATCGAGCAACTTATTAAAAAAAAATCAATCAAATATCGTTAAAGTTTAGAGAGATATCGGCGTTAGAGTGAGCTGTTTTTTAGCTTCTCCCTAAAACTCGCTGAATGATAAGGGATTTTCAACAAATTGTCATTTTTTATTTTCATACTATTTTCCAATTTTAAATGATACTTTAGTTCTCAGGCAAACTAAAGTATCAATAAAAAATGAAATATAGTATAAAAATTAAACATGACAATTTGTGAACAATCCCTTATCATTCAACAAGTTTTTGTGAGAAGCTAAAAAACAGCTCACTCTAACGTCGATATCTCACAAAATTTTTACGATATTTGACTGACTTTTTTTAATGAGTTGCGCGATAGAGTTGACTATTAAATTATGCAAAAAAAAAACCTTGTTATCGTTCGCGCATGCGCAGATAAAAATTATTTTATACAACTGCCCATATTTCCTTATGGGCAATATAGGAATATAAATATTTAATATATTTATGGGCAATATAGGAATATAAATATTTAATATATTTATGGGCAATATAGGAATATAAATATTTAATATATTTATATTCCAATTGCACTATATTATTTCTACTACATTTTGTCAATTTTTCTGAAACTGGCGTTAAATTTGGTTAAAAACCCTGTATGTTATAAGCAAAAAACATGCAAGATTTTTTTTTAATTAAAAAAAAATTGCTATATCTCTATTAATATACATGCTATTCTTACACAAATGAATACACATATTGTACAATGTTTGCCTATGTATATTCTGTAGCGATAGATCATTTCGTGCGTTTTATTTTACAGGGTGAACCAAAGTATTCTTTTTTTTCTTTAATTTTTTTAGCCCCCTAATTGTCCTCCTTATCAATCGACATTGATAAATATGAAGCCAAACCTGTTCTTTTTAATCCTAAAATTCCAGAAGAATCTGACAAGCATATTTTTAAATATTCGACAAAATGTCTAAAATTGAAAGTTGCCGGTCATTAATGGCCATATAGTGTATTCACTTATTCATAGCAAGGCATACATAGATAATTTAGAAAAAAATTCACCAATACCTTGAACAATTAGTTGGAAGGTTGCTTCATCATATCCAAATTCATTTGTTGCCGCGCAGGTGTACATTCCACTTTCAGATCTGGTTGCTGCAACAACAACCATTTCTGAAGTCACTCTATTATCATCAGCAATTTCACGGAATGTGTACCTAAAAAAATAATACATTTTATATACATATAACTGGAAAAAATATCTTGCGTTAAATTTCCACCATTTTTAACCCGTATTATGATCACTCTAATATTATAAAAAATATACTCGTTACCAATTAAAAGTCATCCTCATTCGAATAAAATAATTATTTTTCTTACTGTATCTTACAATATCTATTACCGTATTTTTCAAATACTACATTGATGTTCCTTTCATTTAGTTGAATGAAAATACTAGATATCAATTAAGAAAGATTTTATGATAGGCTTGAATATGCCTATGCTCTGAAATCTTTTGATAATTTTTCTTTATCTGATAGTATCTTTGTTACAGGCATTATTATTCTTTCATTAAAATAAATAAATATCATGTCTTAGCACTTAAGGCATGTTATAATTAATTTTTAATCGATTTGTTTTTTTTTTACATATTTTCTCTCGTTAAACCCTCAAAAACTTTATGGTAAAGCAGATTTTACAAAATTCGTATCGGTGCAAAAGTTATCCATCTTTTTGTGTTGCAGTGAATAGGCTCACTTTTAGCTTATTATGTGCGGCGCACATGTAGAAGCAATAAAAATTGAGAAAGAGGACATCCAAGAGGGTTATTATAGGGGCCTGGTATGGATGATTTTGTAAGTTGATATGTAAGTTGATATGTAAGTTGAAAATTGTCACTGTTATCTATGTTTGTTTAAAAACGTTGTAAAACTTTAAATCTGTTTTTCTCGAACGCTGTTTTAAAAATCGGTACCAGGTAGAACTGCAGATTGGACAAACGGATTTGATTGAAATGTTCATGTTTTTCTAGTATATACTATTTTGTTGTCCCTCGCAGACGCATTTTCAATATTCGAATATTTTTTTTATTTTTTTTCTCTTTTTGCGCGATTTAAATCCGAAAATTTTTGTCTAAAATAGACAACTTGAAATTTGAATGGCCGCCATTTTCTTCAGGGTCGAAACATTGATAAACCCAATCGAAAAAGACTACAAAATATCGCAAATTTTAAATGTTTTTTTGTTTTTTGTTACAGATAAGCAGATTCCGCGATTCATCTTTTACCGCGGAACGCTTCAATTTTTGCACGCCCCTGTATCAAATGCCACCAGGGGACCATTTTTCAACCAATTTCCAAATAAAAAGTTTTGTTTAAAACTTCAAGATATGCTCTTTCATTTGCAAAAAACTCCATTATTATTACTGTATAATTGCGCTAAAAAATCGCAAAAAAGTGGAGAAATTTTAGGTAATTCTTTTTAAAAAGGTTGTAACATGCCTTAACAAAAAAATTTCTACTTACCGGGATTTTGACCCCTTTGGTAGTGGTGTTTTATTTCTGTGCCACGTAATTGCAATTGGAGTATTCCCTTGAGCTGTGCATTTTAGACTTACATTGTCACCTTCCTTTATTGCTCGACTCTGATAGGCCTCTTCAAATTTAGGTGGAACTAAAGTTAAACAAGAATAAAAATGCTATTAAGAACTTTTCACAGTTGTAATAAATCGTTTATTAAGTAATACTGACGCAGAAAAATTATATATTCTAAGCTGTAAAAGTCATCATTTCAAGGAAATTAGTAGTAAAATAAGACAAACAAAATCTTTGTAAAATAAAACCTGTGTTTTATCTCTAAACTAAATACGTAATTCGTAGTTAGCATAATTTTAATGATTTTATTATATAGTTATTTGTACTAATATTTATAAATTATTAAAACTTCATCAATTCTTATGCAACAAAATAAACATTAATCTATTTTTAACATGCATTTTTCGCAGTTTGTTTTGGGATACGATGACATTCTTCGAAAATGATAGAGTTAATTGAATGATTTTCGTTTAGTAAGAAACATGCTTAAATATTAGCTAAATTATCATCAAAATTTCACAAATAAAACAATTATGATATTTTAACAATTATGATATAATTATTATAGTTTTTTGTTATAGCTGCCCCTGAAAATTAATCGCCAAGCGACCAAGATGTATTGCCAAATAATAAGATATGTATGACATTATAATCAGACATGATGTATACGATATTTCATGACTTTTATGTCCAAGTTATTTTCACGAGGCTAACGAAAAAGACAGGTACCGCGGTGCATTCGGCTTATCTTTTTTTACAGGCCGCTAAAGTGATGTGATGCTCTTTTCGTACATCTGCATTGGTGGATTCGAGCATCACGTGACTCCCGCGGTCTGTAAAAAATGATACGCGTAAAGCACCGCGGTAGCCTTTCTTTTTCGTTAGCCTGGTATTTTCATATATGACGCACATATGACGTATTTATATGACATGCGCATACGGAGTATATGTGACATATAAGAAGCAAATATTACATATATGTACAAAATGTGAGCGTTTTTAGTATATATATGAGTTTATATGATGCTTATATAAGCTTGGAAATGACCTTGGCGAAATCGTAACAGCAACATTGGAATAATCGTAATTTTTTTGCTGTAATAAGGAAGTACCAAAATTATTTAGCTCACCCTCTTCTTCAAGTAGACATTTTAATATACAACAAATGTTATTTTTAGATTTAAAATGTACCATAGATGATTAAAATTATTCTCTATATGAAAATTCAAAGTTTACATAGGATTTTTAACAGTGGGAAACTTTTTCCTGTTTGTTTTTAATCACATTACATTAAGAAAAACAGTAGGTATACCAGTTTTAATCTTTCAGTGATATTAGTTTTTTAATTTTAATTCTAGATCACAAGACTGACATCGAACAATCACATGGTAAATAGCTATACTCCAATAAAATTAAATATCCCTGAATTTATGCGATTTCATATTGTAGTTAGAAAGTCAGTTTTGCAAGACCGTTTTGGTTAAAGTAACGCTACTTTATGAATTGGTGCCATTTCGAGCAAAATCTTGCATTTAAGATAGTGACTGACGAATATTTTAAACTTTCATACATTCCAGTAGCTTCTTTTGTCGCGAAGTTATATCGAAGTTATAAGCGTTTCTATCGTATATTTGATTTTTAGCTCACAGGCTATCAAAGCCTGAGAGCTTATGTGCCCACCGGTTCTGTATGTAAGTACTTACGTATGTATGTATGTATGTATGTATGTATGTATGTATGTACGTAACGCGATAACTCTTGATAGAACTAACCGTTTAACTTTAAATTTTGTTTATAGGTTCCTTGTGATAAGACGCTTCCCTGATTAGTTTTGGATGTTCATTGGTTAAGCATAAAGAGGGGAAACGGGGGGAACCCCCCATAATTTAGATAAATGGGTTTTTCATGCAGAATTATCCCATTTTCTTCCAATTTTGTATATAGGTTCATTTTGATAATGCGCTTCTGTCAATAGTTTTGAGGGTTCATTGGTTAAGTATAAAGGGGGAAAGGGGGGGCTAATCCCCCCGTAATTTAGATAAATGGGTTTTTCATGCAGAATTATCCGATTTTCTTCAAATTTTGTATATAGGTTCATTGTGATGATGCACTTCTCTGAATAGTTTTGGGGGTTCATTGGTTAAGTATAAAGGGGGAAAGGGGGGGGGGCTAATCCCCCCCCCCTTAATTTAGATAAATGGTTTTTTCATGCAGAATTATCCCATTTTCTTCAAATTTTGTATATAGGTTCAGTGTGATAATGCGCTTCTGTCAATAGTTTTGGGGGTTCATTGGTTAAGTATACACGGGAAAGGGGGGGGGGATAACCCTCCCCCTAATTTAGATAAATGAGTTTTTCATGCAGAATTATCCGATTTTCTTCAAATTTTGTATATAGGTTCATTGTGATGATGTGCTTCTCTGAATAGTTTTGGGGTTCATTGGTTAAGTATAAAAGGGGAAAGGGGGGGGGCTAATCCCCCCTTAATTTAGATAAATGGGTTTTTCATGCAGAATTACCTCATTTTCTTCAAATTTTGTATATAGGTTCATTGTGATAATGCGCTTCTGTCAATAGTTTTGGGGGTTCATTGGTTAAGTATACAGGGGGAAAGGGGGGGGTAACCCTCCCCCTAATTTAGATAAATGAGTTTTTCATTCAGAATTATCCGATTTTCTTCAAATTTTGTATATAGGTTTATTGTGATAATGCGCTTCTCTGAATAGTTTTGGGGGTTCATTGGTTAAGATTAAAGGGGGAAAGGGGGGCTAATCCCCCCTTAATTTAGATAAATGGGTTTTTCATGCAGAATTATCCGATTTTCTTCAAATTTTGTATACAGGTTCATTTTGATAATGTGCTTCTGTCAATAGTTTTAGGGGTTCATTGGTTAAGTATAAAGGGGGAAAGGAGGGGATAACCCCCCTAATTTTGATAAATGAGTTTTTCATGCAGAATTATCCGATTTTCTTCAAATTTTGTATATAGGTTCATTGTGATAATGCGCTTCTCTGAATAGTTTTGGGGGTTCATTGGTTAAGTATAAAGGGGGAAATGGGGGCTAATCCCCCTTAATTTAGATAAATGGGTTTTTCATGCAGAATTATCCGATTTTCTTCAAATTTTGTATACATATTCATTGTAATTAGAGGCTTCCCTGATTAGTTTAAGGGGTTGATTAGTTAACTATGAGTTGGATGACCCCCCCCCCCTTAATATATTGTCGATTTCTTTATTTTTCGAGGGGCTTATTTCAAATTCTTTGAAATAAGAGTATAATATACAATTAGTGTGAATAGCCTGTGAGCTCAATGCCCTCAGTTTAACTGGGCTGTTTTCCTTTTTATTATATTATATACACGATGTGAAACTCGCCAAAATTCGACAAACATAAATATCTAAAAAGGAACTTATATTATATTTATAATAAACATACAAAAATAATTACAAAATCGAACATTCTCATGCAATGCAAATGGAACACATCGGGTTGCTACACCAGCTGGTAATATATTAAATTTATTAAACTTAAAAATAAAAATAATCTAGAATTTTCCTCCAGCACACATAAGAAAATTTATTTTATGATAATGATATTTAAAAAATAATGTTTTGTGGTATTAAGGATTAATGATATTAAAACAATAGTGTTTTAAAAGCTAAATTGTTTTCCGCATTTATTAGAATTGAGAGAAAATATAATAAAATATCTTTCTTTAACAGTACGTTATACATTTGAAATGTACCTTGAACATCTAGGAATACAACTTTGCTTAATGCTGCTCCGATGCCATTGTTCGCTTGACACAAATAGAATCCTTTGTCTGCTACTTCTACGTCCCAAATGACGAGAGATCCGTTATTGTACTGACGTATTCTTGGGCTGGATGTGACATAACCAAAATCACCAGGAGAAGTTTCTGAAATATATATTTTTAGCTTCAGGAAAGTATATTAAACACCACCTCAGAAAAAAAAAATAGATTGTTTTAAGTACATGATTAAAAAAAAAAAAAAAAAAAAAAAAAAACATCCGGAGAATGGAGTAGTGGGGGAGAAAAAAATCATCAAAATTTCATCTATTATTTTGAGAGTAGCTACAATTTATTAAATAATAATTTTTTAATGCTACGGACATAAAACGTTTCAATTATTGGTATTTTCAACTTCACGGTTATACGCGGACAATTCAGAAAATACCTAATTTACATGGTTCCACAATATATAAATTTCTAAACAGAGTCTTTTTGTTCATAAACAACTAATACCGCGTTTAAATGTGTAAATACGTCTTTGAAAAATTTTCTTACAATGCAATTTTTACCAATTTAGGTAAACTTTTTCATTAAATCGACACTAAATCTATTGAATCTTGATAGTTGAAACCATCTTTTAACTAGGTATTATATTTATACATGTATATTATTTTTTCTAAAATGATGAATGTAACTATAATATTGCAGAAAATATACTGGAACACACACACACACACACACACACACACACACACACACACATATATATATATATATATATATATATTATTCTATATATATATTTCTGATAGTTTCAGTAATTATTTTTAAATTCCTTTCCTTTTAAGAATCTTTAAAAATGCTGCTTATTAGTAATAACTTATTAACATTTCCAAATGATTTTAAGAAGTTATCTTAAATACTTTTTTTAGATAATTTGATCTATAGTCATAGCCCTTAAAAAAGTGATCAACAGTGAGTAAAAATTAAACAGTCACACGGAATAAAATTACGTGTATAGCAAGATTTTTGTGTGTTATACACTCATTTTAAGCAAGAGTTTTTTTCTTGTATAGCATTTTATAAATAAATTACATGCTTTTGAAAATCATGCTAAATCTGTTTCGCTCGAAAATATGTTAAAAAAAAAAAAAAAAAAAAAAAAAAAGCAGAGCAAAAACTTTATTGCAATATATGACGTAAATTATTTTTTATAACTTCCAATATATATCCCGTCATTGAAGAGAAGTCGAAGCAAAACGATTAGTTTTAAAAGCTTTGATCGTAATGTTATATTGCCTTCTATTCGGTAGGTTGTGTAAAAAATAATGACAGCTTCTGTTATTTAACTTTTGAAACAATTTATTATAGGTAGTTAAAGAATATTTTAAAACATACTACAATTTCTGCACTGAGCTTTCGGACGTTAATTAGCTTCAAATAATACTTTCAGATTTTTTATTTTTAATGATGGAATTGCGTCCACAACCAGCTTGCGGCGGTCTTTAAGAGATATAATAAGCTCGAAGCCGCAGCGGTCGTCCGAAGTATTCAAAGTCCCGTTCCTACCTTTCCCGCTAATCGATGCATTAAACTTGTGGAATTTGGTGTTTAAATTTTTCCGGTAACGTCTTCTGAGATTTTTCTTTCGTCATCTTCGGTGTCGAGTGTTGAAAAGATGGAAGGGGCATCCTGTTACGGGAATATTATTTGAAATGCCATCTATGCCCTTAAATATATATATTTTTAATATCCATCTTGTTTAAATGAAATTCTTTTCTTTGTGTTTTGCAAAATAAAAACAAAATAATATTTGTATGGGATTGTTTAGTTGTCTGTAGAAAAGTAATAGAGTAAACTTTTTTATTGCCATTAAATTACAACTGTGAAAACTGCAAAATAATTTTACATTGGACTCAGATTGAAGAAAAGTGCAAAATATAATTTTATTGGTAATTGAATTTTTAATTGCATGCGGCATGAAAACCAACAGAGTGAAAAAGTATCCAGGTCAGGATTCGAACGTAGGCAATTGTCATTACGCGCAAACGAGCCTTGATTTTCACGCCTTATAAAAAATCTGAATAATAAGCAAGGCAGTTAAAAATCCAATTACTACTTCTTAGGGCGTATTCTATTTCTACACAATTATATATATATTCATTTAATTGATGCCGAGATTCTCTTTTGTCTCATGCTTGCCACAAGATCTGTGGTTCAGGAAGATATTACCTTGCCACCATATAACAGTGAGGAATGCCAGGCTTGATATCGTCCGGATGGCTCAGTGGTTGAGCGTTACCGCGCAATACAAATCGCCCTGCTTCGAATCCTGGTCTGGACGTTTTGTGATTTTGTTGTTTTCACGCCTTATAAGCAATTTTAATAAAAATTCAATTACCATTTCTACGGGGGTGTTCCATTTCTACAAAATTATATATCTATGTCTTTTTTTATTATCTCTAATTAAAAAGAAAAAAAAAAACTTTAAAATTTTTACAATTAATTGAAATGTAAATGTCAGAGTAATTTCGTTATTTTTTTTAATTAGACAGTCAAAATGTGGACATGTTTTAACGTTTAAAGTATATTTTATAATAGACTGCGTCTACCATAATAAATTTAAGTAAATTTCATAACTGTATAAAATAAATTAGAAATATATATTTTTTCTATTGAACTGCTTTAAAGTTAGCAGGACTTCTTAATAAAAATGAATTAACATAATAATAATAATAAATCTTAAATCTTGAATAAATCTTCAATAAAAATCAGTAAAACAACTTTTGATATAGTGGTTTATCATCTAGGTTCACACAAATGTTAAATATGTCATGCTTATATTTAATTTATTTCAAGTAAAAATTAGTATTTAAAAACTTAATAAATTTTTTACTATAAAAATTGCATGTAGAATGTATCAAAAAAGATACAGTATTTTTAACGTGTGTAATATAACTTAATAAGAATCTTTAGAAGAATAGCAAATTCTGTTATTAAATACAGGGTCATTCATAATTCCCTCCGGGGTTTCGAAACGTTATAGTAAAAAAACGAAGACGAATATGAAAAAAAGAAACATATGAAATTATTCCGAAACTATTCAAGTTTTACTTACATACATTACAGGTGTTCTATGTGTGAACCCTTGGTCACACGGCATACATCCATGCGATAGTCCAGTTCCTGCCATACTCCGTTTCTTTAAATCTGAATCAGTGGTGTCAGTTCAACGGGCCTTTCGTAATAAATATCGAAAACAGGGACCAACTGACAAAACAATTCATGTGTGGTACCGGAAATTTAAAGAAACGGAGTATGGCAGGAACTGGACTATCGCATGGATGTATGCCGTGTGACCAAGGGTTCACACATAGAACACCAGTAACGTATGTAAGAAAAACTTGAATAATTTCGGAATAATTTCATATGTTTCTTTTTTTCATATTCGTCTTCATTTTTTTACTATAACGTTTCGAAACCCCGGAGGGAATTATGAATGACCCTGTACTTTTACGATAACAATGAGTTTTTAAATATGAAATATTAATTTATTTTTATTAATATTGGCATTATTACAAATAATTCATTGATAATATATTATAATCGCACAATGCATTCATTAAATTAATCAATTGGATTTAAGGCAAGGGTATTATTAAAATATTTAAGGTATCATATAAATCGATGTATTTAAATAATTTGTTTTTATACATGAATTAAATGAACTAAAAGTCACAATAATTTGTGATTTTATACAACTCTGTTAATTTATCCAGTATATTAATTCACTGGAATATTAATTCTTCCAGTATATTAATTCACTGGAAGATTTTAACTGCTGATTAGCCATTATCACCTATGCCAATTAACTTTGAGTTGTTATTATTCTATCACGCATAATAGGATAATGATGTTGCATTAGAATTCTTGGCAATTGTCAAGTACAGATATTATTTTACACGTTAATTAAAAGTATCGATCTTTATTCAGAGAAAATTCTAACAGACTGTATATTTATTTTTGAGTATAAAAGTACAAATGATAATAGCTACAACATTCATCATAAAATGTATCAGAAGTTTAACATAGTATAATGTCACATCATAACTACATGCAATATTTGAGCCTTTAAAATGTAAAATAAACTGGAAATATTTAAAATAAAAATGCGTGCAATTGTACGGTGTTTCAGCCGCTACTCAAAAAATGATCCTTCGGGGAAAGTTACAACTGTTCGAATTAAACTCATTCCCTGCACGCATCTTAAAGAGAAAACACTTTTAATTAATATTTCAGAAAACTTTTGGAGAAATGCCAAATAACTTTTCTGCCAAGCGCAAATAAATTTTAAAATTAACCAGCTTTCCAAAGATAAGAACTTTTTGGAATGAATTATTTAAATACAGCTGGTGAGTACAAGCATTAAAAATAAAATATTTAAGCTCCGTATCTTCTTGACATATTCAAACATCTTGAAGACGTAGATACACGGAATATATTTAATAGAAATAATAACCATTAAACTCCAGATATTTTATTGTTTTTAGGCTATGTGATATTAGAGAAGTAGTGTCCAAATTTTTTTACTTATATATTGAGGTCACGGCAAATGTGCAGTTGTTTTGAACTTTAATTTCAGTCTTTTGTCTTAGTCTTTTATTTTGATTTGTTCTTTTATGCCTTATAATTTTGGCAAATGTTTCTTTAATGTTTCGCTTTTGCTTTCTTATTTTGGAACATATCTTTTTCGGTGGAAATGATTTAAAAATGTAGAATAAATATATTTCTGAATACATTTTCTGAATTTATGAGTTCTTTTAAATTTGTTAACATTGACTCTTTTGCCGCATGCACAACTTCCTGTCTGCAGATTTAAATAAAGTTTAAATAGTATGCAAAGAAATGTTAATATTTTGCATGTGAAAGTTACTTTTTCTACAAAGAGATATGAATTGCTTTATTAAAAATATCAGTAAAAAAAAATCTTTTTTTTTTATTTATTTTTTTTTATTTTTATTTTTTTAAGTAAGGGTGGTTTTTGTATTTTCAGATTGAACCTGCTTTAATTAAGATTAGGTCTTACTTTAAAGTTAAAAGGAATATTAGCATGAAGATGTAAAAAAAATAATGATGCAATATAAATGACAGATTGTAAGAGAATGTCTAGATTGATAAGTGTTTCTGAAGGGTTTAAATTCATAATCAACACAATTGCACTTAGCATTAATGTATTTTTTCATGGACGAATCAAGACATGAATAAAGGCATGGTTTAAAGATTTCAAGATTTCAAGCTACTAACTCATTATTAGCTTGACTAGCACCCAAACTTTAATTTATTTTAAGGTAGAATGTTCGCTGCTTCAGCTATATGTTTGTCATGTAGATTGACCTAATTAGAAATAATAGCATTCTACACCAACTTTACTGCGTTTGTCTTACAGTTTTACTTCTAACCTCTTATTCAATATGACCTGCTAAAATCACAGTAAAATATGTAAATTTATACTTTACAGATAGGATATGCAACCTTTCTCATTGTCCGTTTTCCGATTTTAATATTTTTTCTAAACATTAAACCAGTCGATTAAAGAAGAATTCAATCCGAAGTTTAATATTATTCCATTTTGTTAAACCACTTAGGCCCCTATAAAAAGCGTATCGTCCAATTAACCTATCACATAAATATTTAACTAGTCGTTGGGGGCCACCGTAATACTTACCCATCATGTATATGTATAATGTAAAATATTAAAATAAAAATGTGTAAACTACTTATAAAATGCATTGATATTCAAATAAAATCGTGCCTTGATGACGTCATAAAAAGGCTCGATTACTGAATTGCTTGAAAGAGGTTTTTCCTTATAACTCCAAAAATAATACTCCTATTAACTAGCGGTTTATTGCACCTGATTAAGCGTCAAATGTCCAATTAAAATATATATTTGAAGTGAAATTTGGATGAAATACAGGGTCATGAAAAATCGAAGAGTGTGGAAAATAGGATTACAAATATCTCGGCAACTAATTATCCGATCGACTTCATGTTTTATGCAAAATTTATGTCTTTTTATTGTCTTTTATATTTACTCCTTAAAATAAACAATTTCGAAAATTTTTATATACCTTTCATCAGAACGAGTATTTCGAGAGTCCGAAAAAAATGTTCCGGTTAATCGAGGTTATTGAAATGAAATAGGCTTCTTCCCATTATTACATACTAAGTACATACCAAATGGCAAGTCTCTATCTCAATTTGTTCGTGAGATAGAGCGTTTACAGACACACACACAGACACACAGACGGACGGCAAATTTTTTTTTCTAAAAATATGTTTTTCGGAATCTCCAGTGTCTGAAACGTGTAAATCCGTCAAAAAAATTGTTCGATTTTCAAAACGATTACAAGACTTACCCTATACTACGTATGATGGGTAAGTAAAAGGTACCATTTGCTCTAACTAAATGTTTGACTTAAATATTGAAACATTACAGAAATGATGGCATACATATTTTTTTCAACACAAAAATATTATTAACATATTTTGGCACACAAGACACTGAAAAAGGGAAATTTGTTAACCAATCTCTGTATTTTAAAGAATTAAAGATCTCAAAGAATAGTTATAAGTTTTCTAAATTTATGTTACGGGAAATAATCTTATTTGACTTATGCATTAGTAAATCTGGGAAAGAAAGATTTTTTTACAAATAGTTTCAAAGAATGATAGTTAAAGTTAACATTTAATGTTTTTAAGAATAGGCAGTATATTTTAAGACATGGCTTGCAATACTTTTAGAGATTACAAAGTTGAGTGCTAGGCAGAAAGTACCGAGCTAAAATACTCATTCGTAATTGAATACTTTCAATAGTTTGGAAAACATTTTTAGGATAGCATCCCTGATTAATTAATAATTAATTCATAAAACGATTGAAACGCTACAAAATGAACAGAAATTAAAAATATCTAAATAAATTTAAACTAATATATATTTTTAATGAAAAAAAAACTTAGACGTTATAATCTGGAAAACAGTTTTAGGATATTCAAAATTTCATATTAAGACGTATTCCTTTTGAAAAAGTGTACAGGGCTTAGTAATCACTTGCATAAGGAAGGGCCAAAAATTTATTACAAAACAACATCCATGCGTCATCGTAAAACAATAAAAAACATTCAAATTATAAGTATTTTAAAATTTTCGCGGTTTTTTAATTTCACTAAAAATTACTAATTCAGTTTTATTATTCCGAAAATACTCATCAATAAATAATTACATAACAATCGTTTTACAGATTATTAGGTGCGTTCGTAATTATATAAATACGTAGCACCTATTGTCGTCGTCTGGTCCGTCCGTCTGTCCGTCCGTCTGTCTGTCTGTCCGTCTGTCTGTCTGTCCGTCTGTCCGTCTGTCCGTCCGTCCGCATATAACAACGCAAAAACTACCCAACCGATTTTTTTTAAATTTCAGATATATTATCTTTGCGGAATTTTGTCGAGACATTTCAACTTTTATCAAAATCGAATCAAAAGTTTAGAAAATATTAATAAAAATATTTATCAAGAAATGTGAAGAAAAAAAAAATCGGTGCTTCCTTGTTATAGGAGCTTCCGAGGTTTAATCGTAAAGCGACCGACATATTTATTTTATGACAGAAATTAATTTGCAGACGATATAATTTATTTCACAGAATTAAAAATCATCAAGATCTGAATATTTATATAACTAGCTACAGTACGAACGCACCTCATTTGTTACGTTTGACGTACAATTTACAACTTGTTTAACTAAGAGAGAATAAATTTTAATATATATATTTTTTTTATATTTCGTATTACAATATAGCGAATACATCCAACTAATTTATGATAAACTAGTTACTTAATTAATAAATAGAGGATAGAGCGTTATAGAAATAATTCTATTTCTAGAGTTTTCAGTTGGTAAGATATGAGTGAATAACTTCAGAAATATTATTTACTATAAATTTTACTTTGTTGAAAATATATATCATTAAAGGGTAAGACACTTAAAAAACATGGATTGTAACAAAAAAAAAATAACATTATTAAAATTCTTATAAAAATAACAAGAGACTACCGGATACTACTCATCAATAGATATTTATTCATTATTAAGACGAGATACATTATTAGATACAATTCTCGATCTATGAGAGAATAAATTTTAATATATATATTTTTTTCGTATTACAATATAGTGAATACATCCAACTAATTTATGATAAACTAGTTACTTAAATAATAAATAGAGGATAGAGCGTTAAAGAAATAATTCTATTTCTAGAGTTTTCAGTTGGTAAGATAAGAGCGAATAACTTCAGAAATATTATTTACTATAAATTTTACTTTGTTGAAAATACATATCATTAAAGGGTAAGACACTTAAAAAAACATGGATTGTAACAACAAAAAAAAAAAATAACATTATTAAAGTTCGTATAAAAATAACAAGAGACTACCGGAAACTACTCATCAATAGATATTTATTCATTATTAAGACGAGATACATTATTAGATACAATTCTCGATCTATGAGAGAATAAATTTTAATATATATTTTTTTATATTTCGTATTACAATATAGTGAATACATCCAACTAATTTATGATAAACTAGTTACTTAAATAATAAATAGAGGATAGAGCGTTACAGAAATAATTCTATTTCTAGAGTTTTCAGTTGGTAAGATAAGAGTGAATAACTTCAGAAATATTATTTACTATAAATTTTACTTTGTTGAAAATACATATCATTAAAGGGTAAGACACTTAAAAAAACATGGATTGTAACAAAAAAAATAACATTATTGAAATTCTTATAAAAATAAAAAGAGACTACAAGAAACTACTCATCAATAGATATTTTTTACTTAATCAGTTTTTAAAAATACTTTTTAACTAATTGAGGTTAACATTTAATAATACAGGGTATCCATAATTAAACGACCCTACTTTAAAGTTGTCTACAGACGAAACTATTGGTCAGAAAGTTGCGAAATTTTGTGAAGAACATAATGAAGGAATGGGAATTTGTTTAAGCAAAAAAATATTTTATTTCAAAATTTCGCCATCAGATGGCGTTTTTAATGAATTACACATTTAGCCTACATTTGCGACAGTTTACAAGTGTTATTACAACGAAAGATGTTCAACAAAACTTTTTCACGACATGTTTTTAGAATTTCCCAGAACACATTGCGATCAACTGTGGAACACGCTATCTTACGATTCCAGATGGTAGTTGAAAATGATGGCCGTCATGTGGAACATGTTTCGTTGCAATAAAATATGTCAAATGTCGCAAATGTATGCTAAATGTGTAATTCATTAAAAACGACATCTGGTGGCAAAATTTTGAACTAATTTTTTTTCGCTTAAACAAATTCCCATTCCTTCATGATGTACTTAACAAAATTTCACAAATTTCTGACCAATAGTTTCGTTTGTAGACAACTTTAAAGTAGGGTCGTTTAATTATGGACACCCTGTATATTATAAAGTTAAATTACGCAATACAACATTTGAAATTAATCTAAAAAAATTATAATTACGCAATACAACATTTGAAGTTAATCTAAAAAAAATATGTTACATGATAAAATGAAACAAATAGTACAGCGTTTCGGAAATAACGCTAGTTCTCTAACCTTTCCGTTTATAAGAAATCAGTAAATCATTCGAGAAATAAAACTCATTATAAATTTAACTTTCGTAAATGTTGATGTCATTGAAATTTGTCTAAAGACACTTTAAGCAAATACAGAATCTCTGCTTGAAATGGCGAAACTTAGTTGAAAATACATATCATTAAAGGGTAAGACTTTAAAAAAAAAAAACATGGATTGTAACAAAAAAATAACATTATTAAAATTCTTATAAAAAAAAACAAGAGACTACCGAAAACTACTCCTCAATAGATATTTTTTACTTAATCAGTTTTTAAAAATAATTTTTAACTAATTGAGGTTAAAATTTAATAATATATTATAAAGTTAAATTTCGCATTACAACTTTTGGAATTAATCTAGCAAATTTATGATATATAGGCTAATGAAATAAATGGTAGAGCGTTACAGAAATAACGCTAGTTCTATAACCTTTCCATTTATAAGAAATCAGTAAATCATTCGAGAAAATAAAACTCATTATAAATTTAACTTTCGTAAATGTTGATGTCATTGAAATTTATCTAAAGACACTTTAAGCAAACACGGAATCTCTGCTTGAAACGGCGAGAATTTTGTTGAAAATACATATAATTAAAGGATAAGACTTTTTAAAAAAACATGGATTCTAACAAAAATATAACATTATTAAAATTCGTATAAAAATGACAAGAGACTACCTAAAACTACTCATCAATAGATATATTTCTTAACCAGTTTTTTAAAATAATTTTAAACTAATTTAGGTTAAAATTTAATAATATATTATAAAGTTAAATTTAATTCTACAACATTCGGAATTAATCAAACAAATTTATGGCACATCAGTTAATGAAACAAATGATAGAGCGTTACAGAAATAACGTTATTTCTATAACTTTTACTTTTATAAGAAATCAGTAAATCATGCGAGAAAATAAAACTCATTATAAATTTAACTTTCGTAAATGTTGATGTCATTGAAATTTATCAAAAGACACTTTAAGCAAACACGGAATCTCTGCTTGAAATGGCGAGAACAAAACTTATAAACACATCAATATGTCTCATGAAGACATCTCATATCCACAATCATGTAGAACACTTAATGATCACTTGTAAGTCACAGGGCCAAGAATTCATTATAGAAACAACAGCCATACGTCATCGCAAAGTAATAAAAACGTCAAGTAGTAAGTGATTTTACTTTTTTCACGGTTCGATTCCCTTTTTCCACTATTCCGAAAAACGAAAAAGAAAAGAATGAATAGGGAAACTTGAGAACAAATCTTTCTCATTGCGTTTTCTTTTAGGAGCATAAAGTTATCTTCTGGCTCTGGCTTTGACCCAAGTATTTCAGTTTGCTTGTTATGAGGAACAAATCCAAGGCTCATTTGCCTTTAGATACATTAATCGTTAGAAAGAAGTTATTTGACAGATGTTATTAATATATGTCTTTTTTTATAATTTATATACTACGTTACGCTTACTCACGACGAGTACGGGCAAAAATTTTTGAAGTTGAATTGTAACATAATTTTTCAACATGAAAGTAATGAAGTTCAGTGCATAAATATATTTTAATGGCATTCGATTGTGTTTTTTGTTTTGAAGAAGTGACTCAATGTTTACTTGAAAAGAAACATTGTTAGCTTGTTAGTTGAAAAACAAAAGGAAGTACACTGTCTTGGTGATTGAGCCTTTATTTTAAGATAAACATTTAAAAATATGTTTCTTACTTTAAAGTGTAATTTTTTAACACATTATATTTAACTTTAATTTTTTTAAAGTATTTTCCAACTATAAAAATTATATATTGTACATATTCAAAATTAAATTCAAGTAATAATAATTTGACCTAAGCATTTCAGCTTGCTTGTTATGAGGAACAAATGCAAAGCTCATTTGCCTTTAGAGACATTAATCATTAGAAATAAGATATTTCACAGACGTTATTAATATATGTCTTTTTTATAATTTATATACTACGTTACGCTTACTCACGACGAGTACGGGCAAAAATTTTTGAAGTTGAATTGTAACATAATTTTTCAACATGAAAGTAATGAAGTTCAGTGCATAAATATATTTTAATGGCATTCGATTGCGTTTTTTTGTTTTGAAGAAGTGACTCAATGTTTACTTGAAAAGAAACATTGTTAGCTTGTAAGTAGGAAAGCAAAAGGAAGTACACTGTCTTGGTGATCGAGCCTTTATTTTAAGATAAACATTTACAAATATGTTTCTTATTTTAAAGTATAATTTAAAAAAAAAAGATTATATTTAATTTTAATTTAAAATATTCTTCAACTATAAAAATGATACACATTCAAAATGAAATTCATATAATAATAATTCGACCTAATCCTTTCAGCTTACTTGTTATGAGGAATAAATTCAAGGTTCATTTGCCTTTAGAGACATTAATCATTAGAAATAAGATATTTCACAGACGTTATTAATATATGTTTTTTTTAAATAATTTATATACTACGCTACGTTTACTTAAGACGAGTACGGGCAAAAATTTTTGAAGTTGAATCATAATTTTTCAACATGAAAATAATGAAATTCAGTGCATAAATATATTTTAATGATATTCTAATTTATTTTTTATTGTAAAGAAGTGGCTCAATGTTTACTTGAAAAGCATAATTCCCGTCTTGTGCATAAAAATACAAAATATTGTCTGAATAAGATTTATAAACTTGAAACAACCATTTGCAAACTAATTTCTTACTTTAATGTATAAAAGTAATTTATATTTGTTTTAAAATTATACTTAACTTTAAAATTTTAAAAGAATTCTCCATCTATAAACATATTAATTTGAATATATTCTAATTGATATTGAAATAATAATATCAAACCAAGTAACTTTCGAGAAAATTCTACTAGTGGGTCATTCTGGATCACTAGGGGTTAGGGTCAAACTAGGTATATCTAAAAAACGGCTCAAACGATTTTGGCTAAATTTTGTATCCTACCGTTTTCGAGCACAAAAAGACCACTGGGCTAGGTCACATGTTCGATAAAATTCGATTAGTGGGTCATTTTGAGGTCAATGCGGGTCAATGCATTCCAATGTGAATGAAGGTTAAAACAGTTATGTTGTTGAATAGTTGGCCGGAAACAAAGTCACAAAGTTGGCAACATTTCGCCAAATATCACAAAATTTGGCGAAATAAGGGCGACATTCGCTAGATTTGCCGAGAAATTTGACTTTCAAGATTTCCAATGCCAAAACACATGCTTGGTGCCAAATGAAACAATGTCGCCAAGTTTTCGACATCATAAAATTTTTGGGGACATTTGGCATTAAAATTGACTTTCAGAATCTGAAGGATTTTCTAGAAATTCTCAATAGGAGTCGAGATACATGATTAAATCAATCAGTGTCCAAAGAATGTTCTCAAAATCAGAATTAAACAAATCAGGATACCTAAAACTGATTGTTATATGTTGTACAGGGAAATTATTGTTATGTTGAGTTGAACACAAAGTTAATTTTAACCGAGCATAGCTCGGTCTTCCCCGCTGGTATTATTAATATGTGTCTTTTTTTATAATTTATGTATTAAGTTATGCTTACTCATGACAAGTACCAGTAAAAATCTCTAAAGTTAAACTGTAACATAATTTTTCAAAATAAAAGTAATGAAGTTGAGGGCATAAATCTATTTTAATGGTATTCGATTTATTTTTGTAAGGAAGTGATTCAATGTGTACTAGAAAAAGATAATTTGCGTCTTTTGAGGAGAAAAATAAATGAACATACACTGTGTTACTGTTTAAAATCTTATTTTAAGACATACATTAGTCTTATTTTAGACATACATTAGTCTTATTTTAAGACATACAAATATATTTCTTACTTTAAAGTATAAAAAAAAAATTATATTTATTTCAACGTTATACATAACTTTACTATTTTAAAAGCATGGTCTATCTATAAAAACAATACTTTAAATACATTAAAAGTATTTTTTAAATATCAAATATTCAGCTCAAGTATATAGATTGCTTGTTATCAGAAACAAATCCAAAATTAATTTGCCTTTGGAGACATTAATCTTCAGAAATAAGTTATTTAATATATGTTATTAATATATTTTTTAGAAATAATTTTTATACTATGTTTCGTCTACGAATGGTGAATACGGACAAAACTTGCTGAAGTTGAACAGTAACATAATTTTTCAAATTGAAAGTAATGAAGTGCATAAGTAAATTTTAATGGAATTAAAATTCGTCTTTTGTTCTAAAGAATTTTCTTAATGTTTACCTGAAAAGAATTATTCACCACTTGTAATAATAAAAAAAAGTAATTATGATCTGTCTTTATAGTTAAGATCTTATTTTAAATAATTACAATAATATATTAGTTTTCTATTTCATATATAATTAAATTTTTTAAATATTAGATTACGTACTGAGCATCTTTATTCTGAATGATTAAGCTCTTAGTTATAATTTACTTTTTAAGGCATTTTGAGGTCCAGCTTCGAGAGCAGTACCTCTCAGTCACTGGTGGGGCTACTTTTTGGTGGTATAAGCAAGCTCCAGCAAAGAACATACCTCCCCTTAAAAGGCAAAAAAAAAAAAAAAAAAAAAGGGAGGAAATTGGTCGAAGAATTCACGAGAAAAACAGTAGCTCAGTTTGAAAAGCAAGGTTTCGATAAAACTTACTTAAATTTTATAATACCGTAACGTTCAACGAGGAAAGAACAATTCTAAGGAACTGTAATATCAGGAACACTCATTAAGGTAACAATTTCCTTATACGCACTTAAAAGATGCAAAAAATGCAAATAAATAAAAATAAAATAAAATTTTTACCCAAAGAGGTGGAACCTTCCCTTAAGAAATTGTATTCTTTATTAAATTTCTCATATTTTAAAGTTTTTTTATATAATTTTTTAAAGACATCTTTTAAACACATAGATGCTAAAGTTAAAAGTTTAGATGAGTTAAAAAAATTAATCATGCGTGTAAACCATTCGATGACTTTTCTGATGTAATATATTTTCTGTAAAAATAAATAAATTGATTCACTTCATAAAATTTTTATTTAATACTTTTCGTTTAAGGTTCCATGCATATTTTTCATTGTAAAAAGAAATATTTTATAATCTCAAATGTAATGGTATTTTTTTCCCTCTGACATATTTCAATACATAATAAAATTCGCCAGTTTCTTTCTGAGACTCATAATTATCCACTGATTTGTATAAAAATAAAAATGATGACTTAATGATGTCTTCATCTAAGAATACAGTAATTAGTAAAATAATAAAAAATGTTTTACACGTCGAAATCAATTCAGTCCATTGCTTTCTTTAGAAAATATGTTCGTTAGGAAGCTTATCTAAGGTTTTCGAAGCTAATTAAGGTTTTCGAAAAAGATTTTTGTTTAATTTATTTATAATAGTCTGCATTGAGAGCATGCTAATTAAAATTTCACTAAGAAACGGGCACATTTCATAATTTAGTTAAACTTTCAGGAGACACTTAGAATTTCCTACACATTAAAATTTTATACTGAAGGATACCTGTTTTAATTAATGATACAGACGTTTTTAAATTAATGTTAACCAGGACTGTAAAATATTATTCATTACTTAGGAAAATGTTTCTAGAAATACATTTCTTCGAAACATTTAGATTAATTTACTTTTGTAAATTTATTGAGAAGGAAGTTTATGTTATGAAATTTTATTTATACAAAATTTAAAAACAAATTTACATTTTATATTAATATATATGTTAAATTCACCTTATACTGTTATACATATATATTAATAGAAATTTCAGTAGTATTACATATATTTTAATAGAAAGGAGAGCTGAAATTTGATTTTGTTTTCATCTTGAAATTATGCAGTATATTATATGAGTATATTATATGATTATGTTTAATTTAACAGTGCTTGAAAAATATTACCTACTTATGAAGACATTTCTGTTAATTTAACTTTTTTATATAAGTGCTTTTTATATAAAGACATAACCTTCTAAACACATCTACGCTAAAGCTAAAAGTATACATAAATTTAAAAAAAAAAACTATCATTTCGGTTAAATATTTCAATGAATGAAACATACTTTTCCTGCATAATATATATTACATTTACAGAAAAATAACGAGATTAAATTAATTACAATAACAATTTCTTTTCTAACCTTTTGGTGGATTTTAACAAATAATAAGACACAGGGACTATCGGAAAAATTGGAATTTTTCGTAGAATAAATCCGTTAAATGTTTAGTATATTTTCAATAGACAGAAGTAACAGCAACACAATAAATATCTATTAGTAACACAAGTACTAAACATTTTTCCCCATTAGCTGGTTGTAAAGTTGGAAGCAAAACATTTTAAGTCTAGTTGTGAGGGATTTTAAAAAAAATGCTTAATAAGTACTTGTTTTAATAAAATATTAACTCTGATTTTAACACATTACATATGATTATGAAGCTTTTAATAAGTGCTATTTATTTGCCATATTCGTGTTGAGTTATTGATAAAATGTTAATTTAAAATAAGTTTAAATGCAGTTCAATATGGTATAGTGACTAATGTGAAATGTCAGATTGGAGGACCCCCAAAATGATTATGTGTAAACATTGCATCTAAAACTGATGTTAAATTTTGTGTACAAAAAACTAATTGATCCTTCTTCTTTTATATTTCTTAAAATGAATACCATTTTACTAACTTTCAACAAAAGCGTGACAAGGCAACAAAGATCTCTATCAGTTTTATTTTAGTAAATTTTACAAAATTAAACGGAAATTTTAAAAGTAAGATTTTTTTCATTGAATTTATATTAGTGCTGCTATAAATCTTGAACTTGGCTACTTAGGAAACATTTGCGTTTAATTATTGTGTTCCATTAGAAACATAGCAATTGCCATTAACACAGCTTTCGGGGTCTGATGGAACGAAAATGTCATTTCACAAATTAAGGCTATTTCTCTTTCATTAACTAAACTGTGATTAACAACTTTTATCTATTAATAGAAATTTTTGAAAATAATTGTCTGCCAAAAACAAATCTGGGAATTTTATAAATTGGACTTTCAACAGTATGAAATGCAAAGCATATCACATTAGCCCTACTCTTCATTCTATATTCTGTATGCACAAAGCCCCCAGTTGTTAACCACACACCTGTTTGTCTTGAAATGTCATGGCATATTTCTGTCTACTAAGTTTTAAATGCATAACATAATTCATTTTCTTCTAGAGGTGGTTCTTTAATTAATCATTTATTTGAATAAAAATATGAAAATGGTGTCTTAATGAAGTCTACATCATAAAAGTTCCCTAATTTAAATTAAAAAAAAAAGTATTTACCTAACTAAATTAATTCCGTCTCTTGTTTTTGTCAGAAAATTTAGCGAAGGTTTTTAAAACAGAACTATTTTAAACTTTTTTTTTGTAATATGCTGCATTGAGAGTATGTTAATTAAAACTTGTGTTAAAAATTTAAACATCTAACATAATTTAGTTAAGATGTTAGGACATTTAAAAAAATTAAAAAAATCTAGACTGCCGGATACTTGTTTTAATTAATCAACCAGGCGTTTAAAAATTTATGTTAACCCAAGGTTGCAAAATATTATTATTACTTTAGAAAGTGCGTTTTGAATTAAATTCATTTGAATGACTTGTATTATTACTTACGAGACATTAATTGCTAAGTATTGACAAAGAAGTTCTTGTTGTCATATTTTATTAATAAAAGCTTGAAAGTATTTATAAATCTCTCTCTCTCTATAAAAAAAAATAGATAACATATTCATATAGATAAATAGATATATAAAAATAGACGTGTGTGTTCTTATATTTCACTTTCCAACTATACAACTACCCAACGCAAACCACTGGTGTTTGTGCGTGGTAGTAGCCTCGAGTACCCCATCGTGCACTATGAAGGTTGCAAGTCGGTAGCTATGGGGGTGTGGAAAATATGGTGACTGTAAATGGTCGACATAGGGCATTTTCAAACTGCGACCAAAGTGTTCTAAAAATGTTTGGAATCTTCTTCAATGGGAATTGGTTCATTTAACTTAACATGAACTAATTAAGATATAGATAAATAAGTAAGATGAAATCGCGCCCCCTAGCGGTGGAAATTTAAACTAAACGATATTGCAGAGCGTGCTTAGCTCTCTTGCTTTACAGTGCCGTATGCAGCGGGGACGAGTGCCGGAGTTTCATTCGGAAAAACGTTTCTTTAGAACAGAATGCGCGCCGAAAATGACTATTTTTATCGAAACCGGAAAAGAAAGTTACTGATTTCCGGGTAACGTTGGACGGGTCAGCTAGTTCTAAAAAAAAAATTACAGGTAATTTGTTTTGTTATACTCTTGCATTTTTTTTTTAATTTATTGATTTTATCACTTTCTAGAAAACTGTACAGTTACCCGCAAAATAAAATGTTTGTGTAGATGAGAAATGCATATTTTATTATTACATTTTAGAACTAGTTAATTTAATGACACTGTACTTGATTGCTCTAATTTGTTAATTTTCTCACTTTAAAGAAAAAGTTATACGTTATATAATATATTATATTTTATTTAACATAGCTTAAGAAAAACTTTTCTTTATGGAGTTCATATTTTAACATTTTGATATAAAAGTTTTAAAGAGATAACATTTCAAATTGATTTACGCTATATAATCAATCGCTAAACATTAAACTGCAGAAATGAAGTAAAAAAAGAAAACTGGAAAACTAATGTAGAATAATCGAAAATACTGTAATTTTTTATATAAAGAATAAATCTCTGTAATGTAGCTGTATTAATTATTTTTTAAAATATGACACTATTACTAACTTTTGTTTTTGTAAATTTCATTTATTAAAATTAAGTAAATATAAGGGCATATTTTTTATATTAATTTATACTGTAATGTCGGTTTTTATAAATAAATTTATTTTTTATAAACGCAATTAAGTAAAAATCGCTATGGAAATCTAATTCAATATCTAGTTAATTTTATTTTTCATTCTCGTTAAAGGTAAAATTAAAAAAAATTATACAATGAATTTCAATCGATTAATTAATCTGTTTTTTTTTATTATTATTGAAATTATTAACGAAAGTAGAATATTTCATAGTTTTTTCGTTCTTTTTGAAACTTAACACTCATAGTTGAATCCGGAAAAAAAGGCTAAAATTTTGCATTTACTCTTCCCTCTTAAAAAATATAGATAATGGCCTGTTGAGTAATATATTGTCATATTATGAATATTTCGCATACTAAGAGCTTTGAAAGTAGTCGAAAAAGTTTTTTTACTGCAACTATTTCCGTTTAAATGATTCAGAATTGCTATCTTTATATTCATTTTTCTGAGCTTGCATTTTTCAGTATATCAATATGATCAAAATGTCAAAACTTCAAAATATTTTTCAATTGAGTTTTTTTTTTTCTAACGGATGGTCCTTATGGCGTATTTAATAAAATTAAAGATAAGATTTTCACTAATAAAATTAATTAAAAAATATATTAAGTTAATAGTCATAATAGTGTTTTATGTTTACGTGTCATGACATTTGATTTTTTCTTTCAAATTAATTGACTTTTGGAAATCTGGTCCTGACAGTCATAGAGCATACATGTATAAAATGTATGTAATAAATATCGTTGTAAATAGTTCAAAATTATAAAAGAACTGCTGTTTTAAAAAAATTTCTTCATTGTTTTTAATTTAAAATAAATTGTTCACATTTTGTCATAAGAAATGCCCTGTTAAATCATTTTTACGTGCGTTTGTAATTATATAAATATATTGCACCTGTAATCACCTGTCCGTATATAGCAGCGCAAAAACTATCTTACCGAATGGTTTGAAATTTAATATATATAATCGTTGCAGAATTTTATTGAGTAATTTCAAATTTCATGAAAAGCTAATCAAAACTTAAAAAGATATTAATAAAAGTTTTCTTCATTCTATTAAGTCCTATCGTACGTAATTAATTCAATGATATCCCATGAAAGGTAATTATTCTGCTTGCCATGGTGATTATGTCATATTTAAGATAGATTTATTATTTCCGTGTGACTGAATTTAAAAACCGAATTTGTATAATAAAATTGTTTAATTATAGCAATCATAAAATCTAACGACAGTTTTTTGGAAAGATGTTTCTAGATAAATATATATTAAATGGAAAAATAGTCTAAATATGGATTTCAAGTTCAGAAATTTTCAAAGCTAGGCTTAAGTTTCCCGTTGGCATTTTTAGTAAATGTCGACAAAATATAAAATGTTGCCAACTTAAAATGTAAAGTAAAGCTAGGAGAGTCTGCGCACAATTCAAAAGAATAAAAATAAAAAATCTAAATATTAATTTTTTGCTAATCTGTCCATGAATAATTTTGACTTCATTTGTTTTTTATGCATTTCCATGCTATTTTGTTGTTATGTTGTAATTTAATAGAATAGTTGTAATAAAACCGAGAAAGTTATTTTGCGCAATCTGTCCTTACAGGGTTGGTGTGATTGCGCACATGGGCAGGAGAGATTGTTACTAATAATAACTACAATTAAATTGTTAACAATAATAATTACACTTAAATTACATTGTTGTAAGGTTTTTGTGAACAAATATTATTGTATTAGGAGTGAATACTTCAACCTAATAATTAAAGAATCAGAAGAAGGAAATAATTTTTAAAACGATTTAAAATTTTTAATTAAAGGAAAAAAAATTAAAGAATCAGAAAAAGCAAGTCCAGATAAGATTACAAAATAACATTAAGTTACTTGATAACACGTTTAACTTAAAATTAGTCCATTTTAACTTTTCATTTTTTAATGCAAATTTACCAATAAGCTGCGTAATCTCTCCTAGCATGGAAACTAATGGGAACAAAGCGCCATCTCTCCTAAGTAGCAGGTGCGCAAACTCTCCAATTTCGGTAGGAGAGATTGCGCGGCCTTTTATACAAACATGGTCGCTACTAAAACGAACCGTTGATGTTCACATTGTTAGTCTAGATTAGCAGCTTATGAGAAATCGTTTAAGTTAAAAATATTTTGTACTACTGACATTGTATAGAGATTCTGAGGAATAGCTATGAAAATTCAAGCACTTACTTTGGGAAAACAAAACAAAATAGCAATGCTTTATCTTAGACGCTCAAAACAATCAACGTGCACTTTCAAGTATGACACTCCACTACTGCTATTGCACAACTACCTGGAGTCGCTGCGCGCTCACTCTACTCCTTCCCCCCGAACCTCTATGTGCGCAATCTCTCCGACCGCGCCATCTCTCCTGGCTTTACCTTACTTATTTTATTACCGAAATTAACCATATCATAACAGACGATATATTTCATTTCACTGAAATAATACGATGATTTTTTTTTTTTTTTACATTGTCTTCTGTTGGATATTTGTGCATAGTATAATTTTATTGAAACGGAATTGTAATTAATTGTTTGTAGAAGTATATTGAAACATAATTTCATAAAATAAAATTAATATCTATAAAATGAAAATCTGCACATAAAATGAATTTTGTATTCATGCGTTTTTGTAAAAGAGTGCAACATATATTACACCAAAATCTGAATATTTTAAAAACTAGTCATAGTACGAACGCACCTCATTTGTTACGTTTGATGTACAATTCCCAACTTCTTATACATAAAATCATACAGTAATGTGTAAGAAATGCATGCCAGAATAGTCAACTAATAAAATACCTACCAAGTAACCTTAACAACTCCGAAATTGTGAAACTTCGTCTGACACCGACTTATATTGTACACATTCAGAATTATTTTCTTGTTCGTGAATATTGCTTAACTATAAATGCATTCGAATATATTGGGTCATCCGGCAAGTCTCTCTGTTTTATTTATTTATTTATATCTATTTATTAATTATCACTTTTAATTTTATAGTACAGATGCATTAGTTCCGCTAAAGATTTACATAAGGTAAAGCCAGTAGAGATGGCGCGGTCAGAGAGATTGCGCACGTAGAGGTTCGGGGGGAAGGAGTAGAGTGAGCGTGCAGCGACTCCAGGACAACAGCAGTAGTGGAGTGTCTACTTAAAAGTGCATGTTGATTGTTTTGAGCGTCTAAGATAAAGCATTGCTGTTTTGTTTCGTTTTCCCAAATTAAGTGCTTGAATTTTCATAGCTATTCATCAGAATTTCTATAGAATGTCAGTAGTACAAAATATTCTTAACTTAAACGATTTCTCATTAGCTACTAATCTGGACTAACAATGTGAACATCAACGGTTCGTTTTAGTATCGGCCATATTTATATAAAAGGCCGCGCAATCTCTCCTACCGAAATTAGATAGTTTGCGCAACTGGTACTTAGGAGAGATGGCGCATTGATCTCATTAGTTTTCATTCTAGGAGAGATTACGCAGCTTATTGGTAAATTTGCTTAAAAAAATGAAAAATTAAAATTGACTAATTTTAAGTTAAACATGTTATCAAGTAACTTAATGTTATTTTGTAATATTATCTGGACTTGCTTTTTCTGATTCTTTAATTTTTTTCCACTTTAATTAAATTTGTTAATCGTTTTTAAAATTATTTCCTTTTCTGATTCTTTAATCATTAGGTTAAAATATTCACTCCTAATACAATAATATTTGTTCACAAAAACTTTACAACAATGTCATTTAAGTGTAATTATTATTGCTAACAATTTAATTGTAGTTATTATTAGTAACAATCTCTTCTACCCATGTGCGCAATCACACCAACCCTGTAAGGGCAGATTGCGCAAAATAACTTTCTTGGTATTATTAAAAATGTTCTATTAAATTACAACATAACAACAAAACAGCAATGGAAATGCATAAAAAACAAATGAAGTAAAAATTATTCATTGATAGTTTAGGAAAAAATTAATATTTAGATTTTTTATTGTTATTCTTTTGAATTGTGCGCAGACTATCCTAGCTTTACCTTAATATTTGAGAAAAATTTATACTCCATTGAGTAAATCGACATACAGATTCTGTTTTAAATAAGAACTATCAAAATTCTGGAAAATTTACGTTGCTATTTTAATGCGCAAAGTGGGATATAAAATTAAACATATTCTTAATGTTCGGCCCAAGAGAAAAAAGTCCTTCCGGTCTTTACCCGTAGGAAAAGGTAGCTTTCATTGTTCATGTTTTTAAAAATTCAACTCATTTTACTTAAACTCAAGAAGCTAAATTGCTTGGAGCCCGACTGTAGAAGAGATTCAATCCCGGTTTTCGTTAATACGGAATTTGAATATGAATTTCAGCATGAGAGTTACGGCATAACAAAAATCAGATTGTTTCAAAATGTCAGCCACTCTAGAAATTCAAACTGTCATATCTCAGACATTTTTCAATTATACTATCTTTACCGGTAATGAATGGCATCTGGTATGTTATTTTAAACAGCTCGACATAGTAAATCGCAGGTAATGGATTCCAATAAACAATAGATACATAATGAACTATTTAAAATAACAAACCACGTGACTTTATCAGTAAGGTTAGCTGGTTGAATTGTGTTCTCCATATTTGTCCAGGATAGATCATTTGATAGAGCACTGACAGCTTAAGTCAAAAGGTCCTTAGTTCGAATATTGACCGGGATCACTACTTCATTCAGTTAGAAAAATTTATGTAAATTTATGTATTTAATTAAAATTTTTATGATTATATACACAAAAAAAATAAAACTCAATTTGCGTTGAAAGATTCTTAGGTATGAGCCCAAATTGGGCCATGCCTGTTTTGGTTACCACTGTGTATCCATTTTGGACACTGTTAAATACCCATTTTTGTTACGACTGTGTATCCATTTTGGACACTGTTAAATGCCCATTTTTAAAACAGGCATGGCCCAATTTGGGCACATACCTAAGAATCTTTCAACCCAAATTGGCTTTTTATTTTGTTTATGTGTACTAATTAAAATAATTGTGTTAAAATTAATCAAGTACTATATACATATATTTTTTTGGTGCATGTATATATAAGTTTAGCTTGGAAAACCATTTTCTCACACAATAGATTAGCAGGTTTACAAATTAGGGAGCATGAAATTGCCCAATGTATAACATATGTGCCCAAAGTATAACATATAGAAGTAAATAGAAAGTTATACACATGATAATGTAAATTCATATAAATAAAAAATTGGTTAATTTAAACATTCCTAAAAAATTCTCATTAAATTGCATTTAATTTTTCATATGAAAAATCTACTATAACAAATTTTTGTGGTTTCTTTTGAGTTATCACTACAATAGAAAACCAAATTTTTGAAATTTGGCTGAATTCCAAATTTTTACATGAACAATACTCATCTCAAAATAATTCACTGACTTTTCATAGTTTGTAAAAGTTTAAAGATTTTTTTTTTCGATATAAATTTCTAATAAAAGGTCCTCGTTAAAGAATTAAAGTTGAAAGTCCAGTAATGTTTTAGTTTTGAATTTGATCCAAAATATCTATTCTTTTTTTCTTATCTTACTTTGCTGTAATTTAAAGTTTACTAAAGAATACGAATCGTAGTTAAATATGATCAATCAGAAGATGATGTTTTTGTGTCATTTAATAAATTGCATTTTCCACGTTATATTAATTGTTCGTGTTATCATAGAAATATAGGTCATCTACATAGTTTGCTTGTAAAACTTCTCGCACTATATTTAATTTAAATATTTTTGTACAGGACAATTTAAATGATTTTTTGTTTTATGATTACTGCATACGTATTTGTTCTAACTCCTTTACAGGCGGTAATGAATAAAAGTTTAATTTTTGCTTAAAAAATGGAAACAGGATGTGTAATACATATTAAAATTAATTTCTAAAATGTAAGAAAACATCAAAATTTAACCAATTTTTATGCTTGTTATAATAGAATGTGCTAATTATATTCTATATCAGATCATATCCATTTTAGAATGTAAAGTGTCACACGGAGTAAATGTTGTAAAAATTGATTTTTTTCTTTGAAGGATTTTTAACGATATTCCGTTCAAGGCAAATGTATTATCTGATTTACTGAGTTCTATAAATGCAGTAACCAAACCTTTCAAAACAACTTATATTATGAAAGGTATTTTTCTAGAAAAATGACAGAGCTCCTTTCCTTCTCTTCTCATTAAGTTTTAGCCAATTATTGTATAAAAGTCATAATTGTATGAGTGGATTATGAATAATTCTAAAATGATACATATGATTTAAGATTTCGAGAAGTTTTTGTAATAAAATTTCAATAGATATTCAAATTTTCTATAGTCACATCTAATTTTAATAACATAATTTTTATACATTTAAATTTATAACCAGATATCTGATTTCCAGTCCTTTTGACCAAAATGTTTTTAATTTAAATTATTCAATGTTACGCATTTACAATTACTTTATGTATTTATATTTATATTTTATATAAAAAAAAATTGCCATGCATTTTGTTTCTACGAATAAACTACTTTAGAATATCCAAGCATAAACATTTTATTCTTGTAGTGTCATAATTATAAGATATTAAATATGAATTCTGATATTAATATTAAATATATATATATATATATGAATTATGTACTATGAATTTATTGCATTTGTTTCAGAAATACTTCCTATTTGTATATGCAAAAAAAATTTCTTTTATATTTCAAGTTATTTTTATAGTTTAATATATTTTTAACTATAAATAGCATTTGACTTTTCTCCCGTTGTATAGAAATGTTTCCAAAAACACATCCTGAAATTGAACAAATGCAATTTATTTCAAAATTCAAAATGTTAATAATAAGAAAACTCGACATAATTACAAAATTTCAATTTGAAAAGAACCCCCGAAATGGTCTCTTAGTCTCTTTATTAAATAGTTAATAGGTATGAAACTAATTGTTGGAAACTTTTAATAATCTGTATTTAAGTTAATTGAAATTAAAAAAAAATATGTCAAATTTACGGACTATTGGAAAAATTAATATTTGTTTTCATTCAAATATGGTGACAGATCCTTAAAAAAAAATTAATTTCATTAATTAAAATTAGACATTAATCTCAGTCCATAGATACTGGTTTAATTTTCCTACTTTATTTTAGGAAATAGTGGAGGGTGTTTACTTTTTCCGCCTAGGACTGTTTTATTATTATTATTATTATTATTATTATTATTATTATTGTTACCATTATTACATCGACGGAATTACAATATCGTTTCAATATCTTGTAAGGAACTGGAGTGCTACATGTAAAAATTTAATATGATTTTACAACAAAACGACATAACTAATATGTGTTTTAACATCATAAAGAAGTAACATTTCAAGCAATTTTTAAGGCAATCATTAATGTTGCGTACTTCTTTTGTGGAATTATATATAAATGCATTTTTATGAAATTTGTAATCCTGCTATAAATATATAAAAAAAAAAATCAAAAACATGACAACTAGATTTTAATATCTAGCACTAATAATGAGAAGAATGTATTTTAGAAGCAACATATTTTCAATGTGAATTTTGAATATCTTCCATGTTCTTGAAAATATAATAATTCATAAAGCGGATTTCTAAATTTCACTGATAGAAGTAACAAAAAGAATGACGCATGCCAAGTTTTTCACTTTTAGAGTGAATGTCGACTGCATTGTCAGAAATTCCCAAAATAATAATCATGTCTTTTTAATATGTTTCATGATAAATTTTAAATTATAATGTAATAAAAATTTTTCTTTTTTTAATATTTGAAGTTTATATGTTCATTAATTATATTGCTTACAAAGAAAAAAAAAAGTACTATTTAACGTTATTTACATCCCCCATTATAAAACGTACAGTTGGCCAAAAAAGAGCCTCAAGAATTTTATTCACCAAATTGTCTTCCCCCCCCCCCACAAAAAAAAAAAGAAATTTATGTCTCATTAAATATATATATATATATATAAACCTGTTTTCTTATAGAAATTATATCAAAATCCATACGGACGTCTAATTTTTACATCATATTTGGAATTTTGATTAATTGCACTTGAGCATACCAAACGGTAAGTTATTCGGTGGAAAAGTTTAGAAATTATGGCCATTTAAATTTTTTTTTATCCTAATGTTAAATTCATTTTTCATAATTTCAATACAAGCTGCAATACCGGTAGTTTTGTAAGCACAACTCAAAAATTATTTCGCGGAATAAGCTGTAACTAATGATTTGCATCTTTGAAGCTTAAAAATCCAAAAAAAAAAACCAAAATAGGCTATAATTCCTAATTTTTTCAAATATTAATTTTGAAATTAATTTTCGAAAAAAAAAAATTAATTTTAACCTATAAAAAATTTAACAGAAATTGTTATCTAGAAGCTTTAAATATGCAAACCTAAAATTAGAGGTCATTCCGCTAAGTAGTTTTTGATTTATGCTTTACAAAACTACCCGTGTTGCCGTTGGTTAAGCAAGTATTAAAAAAGAATTTAAGAGTTCAACACTTTCAATTGCAATAATTCCTAAACTACTTTCCCGAAGGATCACCCGTTTGGTACGCTAAGGTACAATTTACAAAATATCGAAATAAAATGATAAAATTGAGTGGTCGTATTGCAAATTTCAGAGTTTGATAACATTTCTATACAAAAATGAACATCTATGCTTATTTTGCTTTTAAACATTAACAGAAAACAAGTGGGTAAGTGTGAACTAAGATCGCACAAAGGGTTTCGTTTAATATTCCTTTCAAAACACTTTATCCTTTCTTTAATAAAACCAAATAAATTTTATAAAAAAAATAAAAATAAAAAGTCATGCTTTTTTATAAAGAAAAAATTTGCCGGTCTGTTTTTCTCGTTTCTTCGAAAATCTGAACAGGTCCGACCGCGAGTGAAGCCCGCTATTATATTCTGCCATAATAATATCTGTCATGTGGACTTGCGATATTAAAAAAAAAAAAAAAAATCCATTTCAAAATTAAACATGTTGTATAGAGACCTTCAAAATGTTAAAATATGCCAATATTTCCATAATCGGGTTTTTATCATGATTCAATACGTTTCTCAAACTCATATGACGTTATAATCACTTGCTGACGTCATATCTACTTGCTTTCTCCATTATTCATATTTATACCATCTTTGTATTATTCTCAAACATTTGAAAAAGTCCGTTAAACTTCCAATATGACGTCAGATTAATTTTCTTTTTAATTCTCCAATGACAAAATATTAACCTGCTTTCTGTACTTACACATACTCATACTCCTTGTATTATTGAGAAATGTTTGAATTTTTTTTATTAACAATATGACGTCACATTATTATTTTTTATATTTATATAAAATATGACGTCATATTACCTTTGTATATGACGTTATAATACACTTTTTTACTTTTTCATTTTTCTCGTGGAAATCTTTCAATAGAAAATTAATTATTGTAGAAATAATTTTATTATGGATTTTTAATTGTTGGCAACTGCTATAACGAAAAATGTTTAAATTTAATAGGAAAAGGCTGTTAGATTTTTGTTTTTTATCTCTGTATATTAAAATAATACGATTTTTTCAAATTTTATCATTTCAAGCTTCATATTAGGTATTCAGCTATAAGTATACACAATTCCATTCTTGTAAGTTATATAGTTTCTGAGAACTGGCTCTGTGACGGACAGACAACAAAGCGGGACTGATAGGATTTCGTGAGATGAACGAAACCCTAATAATACTTAATTTCCAGTCAAATGTCTATTTGCTTTTTTCCGTAGTGCAATTTGGTGATTAAAAAGTATGGAGTGTTCTCATCTCCTTCTTGTTTTTTCTTTTTCTTTTTTTTTTCCTTTTTTTCTTTTCTTTTCTTTTTTCTTTTTCTTTTAACTACGATACTTTACAGGGATAAAACTAGAATATCATTTAGTTATCTTGTAATAACTGAGGTACAGGATGTGGAAATCTGCTGTGATTTTAAAACAAAATGTTATAATGCATTTGATTACTGCATGCTGATCAATTAATAACATACATTTTGACATCATTACATAAACATTTAAGAAATAACCCCATTTAAATTCATACCTAATTTGCGAAATTTTTACGGAATTCATAATCTAGATATGGACAAAAAGAATGAATAAAAACAAAAGTATATAATAAAATCTAGGAATGGAAGAAATTTATCTTAAAAGCATTACAGAATTGAGTGTGAAGTTTGAAAATGTTCCATTTTCTTTAAAATGGAACATTTTTTTTGCACAATTCTAAATTTCACTGATAGAGAAGTCAGAAAAGTAGTGACTCATGCCAAGTTTTTTTCGTTTTCAATGGGAATTTCTACTCTCTTGAAAAAAAAATCACAAGAAAAGCTATAATGTATTTTTAATATGTTTCATCATAAATTTTGAATTATTTCTGTTATGAATTAAAGCTTTTAATATTGCTCTTAGTAGTGAAAAGTATGTTATACATTTTGCCACAATGTGTAGGGGAGATTTGGGATGAATGGGACAAGGGATGGATGGGACGTTCTCAATATTTCAGGCAATAAACTTTTTTTTTAGTTGCTTCCTATCCTCATAGATTTCACTACCATAGTGGGCTTCAGAACCAAAAGCAAGACCACATGGCTGTTTTCAGTTTCCTTCAAATTATCATTTCCTGAAAACTCTGCTTAAAAGTATTTTTTTTTTACATTTGAAGCTACTTAAATATTTTATGTAATATAAACAATTAAGATATGTTGTAGTTTTTTATTTCAAGGCTCAATATTGGTTATTAAAATGAATGGATATTAACCATTGTGACAAAATAATTTTTGAGACAAAATGGCTGACAATTGAGTAGATGCATCATGGGGATGATTGGGACATTTCAAATCGGATGAATGGGATTGTCTCATTCATCCCCAGAGAATGCTGAAAAATATATTTATTAGCTAAATAATATTATATAGTTTGATAAATTAATAATTTATGGTAATTATTCTTTTAACATTTTATCTTCATTGTAGCCATCGTCTTCAGGCATTGAATGCTTTCGTTTATGGGCCTTTTAAGGCAAAGCTGGGATGAGTCGAAGATTATTGGCTAACAAATAGTCCTGGAGATCATATTACAATTTACTATATTTTACTATAATTGAGTAAAGTCAGTGTGCGTTTAAAAAAATGATTAATACAATACAATACTTGCAATGATTTAATTAATGATATTTTAAAATCATTTGTAAAATTAACCCAAACGTAGGCTAAAAGTTGAACTTTCATTATAATAAAAATAATTCAATGTTGGTGATACAAAACTAAGTCTATATTTTTACTTTTCTTAGTAGTATTTTCATTCGGCAAGATAATTTACCTTGAAGATTTTAAAGGAAAAACATCCAAGTTTAAAAAATATTTTGTACATTTTATTTTTACAAAACTTACATAGGTTTGTTAGGTTTTGTTACGGCCGATTACCTTCGCTAGGAATATAGACCGGCGGAGGGAGTCCATCCGTGGTGGTCTTTCTAATTCAAAACTTAAGACTTAATGTGTTGGCATGAATCTGCCCCCTCACTCCACAAATATAGACATGATCGTAAATATTAAATCATGCTTATTTTTTATTCTGTATCTGCACTTAAAAAAAAAAGAAAAAAAAACTAAATAGTATTCAGAATTTTTATAGTAGCGATATGAGGAGAAATAATCCAAATAAAGGTTACTGAAAAAGGTAAATCCGTGACTATTAATTTATTTTTTTAAAACATTTTTGTATTAACTGTGTTGTACTATTACTGTAAATACATAATTTAACTTATAAGGAAATCATTAAAAATGTGGCCGATCAATTTTGATAAAACTTTAATTTTTTTTTCTTTTTTATAATACGCAAGTGTATGAAAAGATCAAACCCAAAAGAGGCTAATGAAAAATATTCAAAGGTGTCCTATACGATTGTTTAATTATAATTTATAAAAAAATTTCATTTATTTAATCTCAATATGTATGAGCTATTGAGGTGAGAACATTATTAAACTTACAAGAGGATTGTCGAAAATGTGATTTATCGTTTTTGATAAAATTGAAATGCGCTGTAGAGTTCATACCTCAAATTATCATCTAGTCAAAGAATTTCGTCCAATGAATCGTAGCTGTGTGATTGTTGATTAAATTTCTTTTCACTTAAATCTGTAAAATCTTAACGAGTAATTTTTATTCTTAAACATGGCTTCTACTTGCTGTTATGGAGATTGGAGTCCTGCACGGGTCAAAAAGTACCCTACCTGAAACCAAAGTTTATGATTAAAGTCAACAAGAAACCCGGTTTGAACCAGGAAAAAAAATTCGTCTACCCGAAACCCGACCCAAACCCGACACTAACACGAAATATTAAAACCAGAAACAGACCTGAACCCGAAATATTCAAACCAGAACCCTACCCGAACCAGTAGTAATAGGAAATAAATCCATATTTTAATCCATTTATGGAAAAACAATCTACAATTATATCGCTAATATATATATATATATATATATATGTGTGTGTGTGTGTGTGTGTGTGTGTGTGTGTATCTAATAACATAATTTAAAATAATAGTAATGGTATGAGTTTATGTCTTGTTAAACACATTAATACATGAATATACAACAATGTTTTACATAAGAATATCTATATGTGAGTATAAAAGAAATATCCCTATGCATGTCATATCATATATTTCTGACAAGCCATTAAAACATTATTAAAGCAAAAATCTAAATTATGAAACAATAGCTCTGTATATTTATAGCTATTGTATATGAATTCATGTATGTGTATATATATATAGTACACGTCTAAAAACGAATTATATATATATATATATATATATATATATATATATATATATATATATATATATATATATATATATATATATATATATACCAAAAAAATTTTTGGACGCAATATAAGATAAAGAACTTGTACTTAAGAAATGCCCTGCAGAATTAGGACACGCGGAAATACATTTGCATAGAAAAGCGAAAGTAAAAAGAACGAACCGTCAAAGTTTATCTTTTGAGAACTATGCTGCCTAAAATTCGTTTATTATCGACTAGGCTATCGATCTAAATATTCTCCACGTAATCAAAAAACTGCTTTTTCAGTATTTTTTTTCAAACTCTAAAAGTAAGTCTTAGCTGTAGGGAATTTAATGTCATGATTTAAATCGCTCTTTGTTCTTATCTTAAAAAAAAAACGAAATTACTTTGTTATGAGTTTCTAAGAAAAGAAGTAACGTAAAGACAAAAAGATTAAAAAATGGAACGCTTCCGATAACCCAAATTTTAAGAAAAAGGATTTAAGATTAACACGTTCTAGGAATATTTCATAAAAAATTGCTATGAATACACTCAGATGAAATGCTGCATAAGTTTTATATAACGACGATATTTTTTTTCTCTATAAACTATTTTCTGATAAATGGGAACATACTACCTTTATAAACGAAATTTTTAAAATGAAACAATGCAAATGAAACTGCAAATATTTCATAGTGTGCGTTGATATATTTTTCTGAAAATATATACAGGAGGTCGTTCGCACTTTATGGAAACGATTTTCACAATTAATTTCTGAACATATATGACATATTCATTGCGACAATTTTACTCTATTGTATAGCCCTGATTCTTGCTTATAACTCTGTATCGAAATTTCCATCATAGTCGATTTTTCTCTTAATACAATCATATCAATTTTCTCCTACACCTCTTGCAAAACTTTCCAAAGTCATCCGATGTGTTTTCAGCGCTTCACACTGTTAAAAATTTGCAACAAAATGTCGAGTCATTTGACCGTTTTTGTAGAAAACGGTTGCATAACCGTAATTTAACTATATTATGACCATAAAATGGGTAATAATACGGCCAGAATACAGTTAAATTACGGTTATGTAATCGTTTTCTACAAAAACGGTCAAATGACTGGACAGTTTGCTGCAAATTTTTAACAGTGTATAACGTTCGCTTTAACAAACACATAGGCAGTGATATATAAATGAAATTCCACAATGAAATTCTTTCTACAATAATTAATTTTCTATCAGACGATTTCCACGTGAAAAATGAAAATGGAATAAAAAGTTTCACCAATTGAAAAAAATATTAATATGAAATAAAAATGATTGACGTCATAATTAGCAATAAAACGGAAATTTTCAAAGATTTCTCAATAATACAAGGAGTATGAGTATGTACACAAAGCAGATTAATATCACGTCATTAGAGAATTAAAAAGAAAATCTGACGTCCTATTGGAAGTTTAACGAATTTTTCAAATGTTTGAGAATAAGACAAAGCGAGTATCAATATGAGTAATAGTGAATAGTAAATATATGAGGTTGATAAACATATTGAATCGTGATAAAAATCCGATTATGGAAATATTCGCATATTTTAACATTTTTAAGGTGTTTTATTGGGTTGAAGGTGTTTGAAGGACATGTTTAATTTTGAAATTATTTTTTTTAAATATCGCGTTTTGTCCGCATGACAGATATTATTATGACAGAATATAATAGCGGGCTGGTTTAGATATTCGAAAAAAAAAGAAAAAAAAATAGACCGGTAATTTTTTACTTTATAAAAAACATGACTTTTTTTTTATTGCTAAATGAAATTTATTTGGATTTATTAAAGACAGGATAAAGTGTTTTGAAAGGAATATTAAACGAAACCCTTTGAGCGATATTCGATCACACTTACCCACTTGTTTTAAGTTACTTTCTATACGAGAATGTCGTTTTAATGTTTGAACATTAGTTCTGAAATTGTCAGTAGATTGTATTTTAAACTCGTGTATCGTACAATCTTAATCTTTTAGAAGATTATACATACATATTTTTATTTTTATTATTATATTTTTTACCTGAAGTTTCCTTTTACAAATTATTTAATGTTGCTATTTCAATTCAAGATTTTGAGTAAATAAATCCCAACGAGTCCACAGACGTCTAGATTATTATATCTTCAAGTTGAAAAATCTTTAAAAATTGGATAAAATAACATTCAGTTCACATTTTTTATTATCTCTCTTTAGTTTAACACAAGTAAATTTTAAACATTTACCCATTAAATAAAATTACTATTAGCCATAAATGTGTGTTCTGGCATAATATAGCATAAACATTAAGTATTTTTAAACTTCAAAAACTGGTAATATACTAACAATATTTTACTATCGGTTGTGAAAATACTTGCACATTGAATTTTTAAATTTGTATATTCCAAAAAAAAAAAAAAAAAAATCTTAATAATTTTTTTAAATGTTATTACAGCATGAGTTTTTAAAATTAAGTATTCGTTAAAAAAAAAAAACACATTTGAAAGCTTTTTTGAATCATAATTTTGTGTAAATCGATAAAAACGAGTCTGTAAAGCCTCAAGCTTTATTATATTAAACAAAAAAGTTGCGAAAATTTATTCAGTGCTTTAGGCATTACAATGTTAATGTCTTAGTTATTATTAATATTCATGTCTAAACAACAAATATAATTTATTCATGAAGCATTGTTAAAGGCATTTAAAAAACTGATATCTGCATATTCACGAATGCATATGCATTTTTAAGTAAATTCAATAACACATTATCTGTTAAAAACAATATTTATCATTCATAAAAAAATGCTGATTTTTTTATCGCACTTTAAGAATATTTATTATAGGTTTGTAAAATAAAAATGTACTATTAATTTTATTTTATTTTATGTAAAGTATGTATTTTCATTCTGAGTAATTTATCTTTCTTTTTGCCTTTAATTGACTTTTTGCATCGTTATGTAAATTTTTCCAGCCTACTGAAATGCAGTAATACTTAATTTAGTGTTGTAGTGTAAAAGATTTCTGAAATTTAATTCATATGAAAATCGAAAATGAATTTTCTCTTAATAGAGTGTTTTCAAAGTAATACTTTTTTAATATCACACTTTCTTTTAGTTTTATTACTTTTCGAATAAAAGTAAATAAGTATCTTTAAAGAAATACAGTCACACATTTTTCTTTCTTATTGACTTTTTGCATCGTTAAGTAAATTTATGTAAATTATCTGTCAAAAATCATTATTACTTGTTATAAAATATTGCTGATTTTTTTCATCGCAGCTAGGAAATATTTATTAAAGTTTCACTAAATAAAAACATATTTTATCCTTCGTAATCTTTATATGTTCATTCTACATAATTTATCTTTCGTTACGCTTTTAATTTGCTTAAATGTAAATTTTTACCACCTACTAAAATGCAGTAATGTTAAGTAGCATAAATTGTTTTCTGAAGCTTAATCTAAATGAAAAACAATGTATGGTCGTTTTGTATACACGATTTTCAAAGTGACATATCATAATATGATTCCTACCCGACTGCGAAAAGGAGAGTAATAGTTTTTAACCGTAGACACAGAAAGATTCTTCATGCCATTGAGGTCCACAATAGAACGGAACGCTGATGTGACTTTTTGTTTTGTTATATTGAATTGTTCCGCCCATGAATACAAAATTCGGAACAGATGCTTTACACTCACGCAAACGTATAAACAAAAGTTTGGCGACTTTTTGGTTGGCGCGATTTTCAAGACCACGCCAAACGAATAACATAATACAATGGCTAGGTTGCCATTAAAGGAAAAAATCCCCTAAATTTGGCGACTTTTTTCCTTTTTATAACCAATTAAAAAAAAACTGTGCGTGAGTATATGACATCATAGCCCAAAATTCTATAGATGATGTGATATTTTTGATGAAAAATTATAGGAAACACGGATTTCCTCCATTGGATAGTATGAGGTAGATATTTTAAAATTCGATTATTTTTTTTAATATAACGAAATTGCTACAATTTTCACTTATTTCTAGTTTTTACTTAAAAAAAATATAGATTCCATTTAATTTCGACACAGATATTAACTCCTTTTTCTATTACACTGAAGTGGTTCGTCCATGAATACCAAATTCTATAGATTTTAGATGAAAAATTATGGGAAAACACCGATTTCTACCATTGGATTGGATAGTATGAGATATATATTTTAAAATTCGATTTTTTAAAAAAATATATAACGAAATCGCTACAATTTTCACTGATTTCTAGTTTTTACTTACAAAAACTATAGATATCATTTAATTTCGATATTTAATTTTACACTATTTGAAAATAAAATTATATGTAAGTTGAAGAAGAAATACGAAAACTTAGTTAAGTATTGCTCATAAAAATATGAAAAAAGAGTATAAATAACCAAAAGTGATAACACGTACGCGGAACAGTTTGAAACAAGTTGGAAATTGTACGTCAAACGTGACAAATGAGGTTCGTTCGTCCTTTAGCTTGTTATATAAATGTATTCAGATCTTGATGATTTTTAATTCTGTGAAATAAATTATATCGTCTGCAGATTAATTTCTGTAATAAATTAAGTATCTCGGTAGCTTGACGATTAAACCTCGGAAGCTCCTATAACAAGAAAGCACCGATCTTTTAGAAAAATGCAAATTTCTGAATAAATTTTTTTATTAATATTTTCTAAAGTTTTGATTCGATTGTTATAAAATTTTAAATAACTCGCCAAAATTCTGCAAAGATAATATATCTTAAATTTCAAACCATTCGGTTGGGTAGTTTTTGCGTCGTTATATGCGGACGGACGGGCAGACAGACGGACGCACCAGACGGCGACAATAGGTGCTACGTATTTATATAATTACAAACGCACATAGAAAAAAAAAAAAAAAAAAAAAAAAAAACATATTAAGAAAAGTGAAGCTGCATTACTTGCACGGTGCATTAAGTTGATCCGGTCATGGCAGAAAGTGTGTAGTGAACTAGCAACTGTCTCATAAAGGCATTTTAGTGTTTTTGATTGTGGATTTGATGTCACATGCTAACATTTGTGTGCGTACAGGTATCTATACTTTATTTCACTTTAATTTTTGACGAATGCATGTAGCCTTCTGAATTTGATAGTTTTCTGTGTTTCGCAGTTGTTTTATTTAAATTTTGTCTTCTCTCACCGATTAGGAATCGTATATACACTGTAAAAAAATCCTGAGGTTACTAATTTTTTTTTTAGTATATTTGTATTCCACAGATTTTTTTTAGTTACTGGTACTATAAACCGGAATCGTTGCTAGCTGTTTTCTAGTAATTCTTACAGATTTTCTTGTAACTGAGTAAGAATACAATAAATATTTTAGTAATTGCAAAGATCAGTGAGAAAAACTAAAAATTTTTTAGTAGATCGACCATTTTTTTTTACAGTGTAGGCAGGAATGAAAGTGTGTTGCTTTGGATCTGGACACATCTTGCCTGGCAAAAGCAGGTCTCAATGTCCACTGGACATTGAGACCTGTTTTTGTCAGCAAACCTGTGCTATTATTCTGAAGTCGAGCCAATATACAGTAAAGATAGCCGTTGATAAGAGAGTTTGAATATATTATCTCAATAAAGTTGTTTTAGCAGCAATGGGCTGCTACCATTTTAGAAGTTTAGCTGTTATTTAACCAAGTTGCTTGTAGATTTATATTTCAGCGAAGGGACTTTCAGTTTGTGTTGGATTTAAGATCGAAGATCATCAGTCATGTCGGCATAAGCGAAACCTTTGATTATTTTTAGGGTTTCGTTCATCTCACGAAACCCTATTACCCCCGCTCCGTTGTCTGTCCGTCACAGAGCCATTCTCAAAAAGTATGTAACTTACAGAGTTGAAACTTAGTGTATAAATCTGAATAGTAGCTGTAAAGAGCTCAATATATCAAAATTTGAAAAATTCGTATTATTTTAATAAATGAGATAAAAAACCAAAATTCTAACAGCCTTTTCCTATTAAATTGAAACATTTTTCATTATAGCAGATGCCAAACATTTAAAATCCACAATAAAATTCTCTCTAAAATAATTAATTTTCTATCAGACGATTTTCACGTGAAAAATGAAAATGAAATAAAAAGTTTCACCAATTGAAAAAAAGATAAATATGAAATAAAATTGATTGACGTCACAGTCGTAATAAAACTGAAAATGTCTAAGATTTCTCAATAATACAAGGAATATGAGTATGTGTAAGTAGACAAAGCAGATGAATTTCACGTCATTAGAGAATTAAAAAGAAAATCTGACGTCATATAGGAAGTTTAACTAATTTTTCAAATGTTTGAGAATAATACAAAGCGAGTATCAATATAAATAATAGAGAATAGTAAATATATGAGTTTGAGAAACATATTGAATCGTGATAAAAATCCGATTATGGAAATATTCGCATATTTTAACATTTTGAAGGTGTACAATTTGTTTAATTTTGAAATTATTTTTTTAAATATTGCATTTATTCCGTATGACGGATATTATTATGACAGAATATAATAGCGTGCTTGGACCGCTATTCGGCATGTTTAGATATTCGAAAAAAGGAAAAAATAGACCGGTAAATTTTTACTTTATGAAAAACGACTTTTTTTTGTTGTTGTTGCTAAATAAAATTTGTTTGAATTTATTAAAGAAAGGATAAAGTGTTTTGAAAGGAAGATATTAAACGAAACCCTTTGAGCGATCTTCGATCGCACTTACCCACTTGTTGGAGTCTTTCCATGTACTCATGTAACTTTGTTATAGTGAAGCGAATTTTTCATAGTTGGTTTGTTTAAGAGAAACTTTTCGTTTAAGCCAAATTGATATTGAGACTCTGCCATTAACCCTGTATGTTTAGTTTAAATAAACATTCGTTTTAATCTTACATATGTGTATTACCGGAGCTACACCGGCACGGCATGAACCCACCCGCACGCTACAAGTGGACTGTTGAGTTATCTTTCCGTTGTATTATGCAGTTCAGTGCTTTATACCCTGATAAAATTGGTATGGACCGATTTTAAATTAGTGCGTTACTAAAATATTTGTCTTAGATCGCTGATTATCATTGCACTCTAAAAACGACATTTTCAAAACTGAGTAAAAAATACTCAAATCTGAGTATGTCGCATAGTCAAAATGGCTCCTAATCAAAATTACTCAAGTTTTAATCATGTATATACTAATTTCTGAAAACACGCACACACTCAATAATAAAACATCGTGTGCTCATATTTTGCATGTCCATGTTTCAAAAATGAGTATGAACTCATCTTTATGTGCTCAGTTTTGAGTATGCCCATAATTCAATATCCTGAGTATTTCAGACTTGAAAGCATTGGGTCGTCATATTTGAAACAAAAAGTTTCATAACAAAATGAAAACATCGATTTACTCAGATTTGAAAGTGTCATTTTTCTCAGTGCGGCTAAAGTTATTCCTGCAATATCCGAATATCTCCGAAAAGCTTAGCAATGCTCCATGGACAACCTTTTGAAACTCAGATTACGAGTGGAATATTCCGGGTTCAAACACAGTCCGTTACATTATGGAAGAAAAAGTGCGTATGTCATTCAAAAAATTAATCGTTTATTCATTCATTGTCCATTCTTAAATGCATAAACAAGTTAAAGAAAAAATTAGGATTGAAATATGAAATCGTGCATCCTCTAATTATTCAAATAATGTTCATTATATTTTAAAAGTGGAATTTTTGTGCTTTTTTTTGTTTTTGTTCATTTGAAGTAATTGATGTAATGTTGTGTGGTTGCTGATGATGTCATGTGCCATTTTGTGTAGTCGCGGTTATTATTACTAATACATTTTTGTTTGTTTGTTTTTAAAATTTCCCCAACGTCCAACATTTGATTTCTGTACTTTACGGTCTATGGGGAAGTTAAAAGTCCAACATAGTTGAAAAATATTTATAATTTCAGTTTCTGTGTTTGCCATATGCTTTCTGCCGTCTTTTCGTACTATAACTCTCATAAATATACTCGCATTGTCATACAATTTTTATATGTTATTAAATTGTACTATAGAATGTTTGGCATTGAAAATGAAGTGTATAGCATTTATAGTTCGTTTACAGGGCCGCACAAATAATTCCGTTACATTATGGCCTATGGGTAAAAATCGTTTGCAGTGCAGTTTATTGATGTTACGATAATTCAAACATAATGAGACTGATATGTATCACGGAGATGGACTACAACATGCTTTCTCAAGCGTATAGAATAAGTAACATTTGTAGTTCGTATACAGGGACGCACAGGATAAATACTTTACATTGGGATCTACGGCGAAAAACCGTTTGCAGTTCGTTTTAATGATGTTACGATACTTCAAAGATGATGAAATTTAAAAAGATAACGAAGGTCATACAAGATGTTTTCTATAGATTATGGAGTGCATAGCATTTATCGTTCACTTACTGAAACATACAAAATAATTTGGTTTACAGGACTAACAAGGAAGGTCTTCTTAAAGCGCATACTGAGATCATTTTGAAAAGATTGCTAATGAAACTACTTACGTACGTAATAAAGGACAAGTCAAATTTAGCTGCGGAATTCCAATTAAAAATGTGTAGAAAAATAAAATATTTTCGAGTATTTGGCGCAAAAAGGCACGTTTTGGCGAGCAACAGTTTTTCCTCGCCAGATGCAAGTGATTGGAATTCATTTGTGTGATTGACTCTTTGTGTGAACTTTGTGTGAATTTCCTTTTAAACGAGTGTTTAAATGTGCAGTGCTTATGAATTTAAACTTTGATGATTAAATAGTTTATTATCATTTCTATCAGCTTGTATACTATATATACAAGCTGTGTGTTGCTGAAGTTTTTAATTTAACACAATGCATCTGCTGGATAAGTTTAAAGGGTATTTTAACAGTAACTGACAGACTAAGAACGCTCTCATTATATATTTCGAAATTAAATAATTCGTTGTTTCCATGGCAACAATACTTTTCTCTGATTGTCTCCGACGCTAACAATATCTAAGTCAAATTGTTAGGGTTCAGAATCGGACTTTAACTTTTAGTTTGGAGCATTTTTAATCAATTTTAATTTGTTATAAACCGTTGAATATAATAATCATAATAATCCTAAAAGTGCATTTTTTTATTTATTTTACTGAGTCGTCAACCAGCGATAAACCGCCAAAAACACAAAATTTTCATATTTTTTTACGGACGTTATATCGAGGTTCCGCAGCAATTTATTTACAAACATATATATCCTGATGAGAAGAATATCCTGTTTCAACTTTTTCTGAGTATGCGCTAATGCAGACTTTCCTTGTAAGGTCATTCACTGCTGGAAGAGTATTTCCCAGCGTGGTATACATTTTAAACTTATCCAATTTTGAGTGTATTATGTGGAGTTTATATTCTATACTTCGCATACTGGGCTACACAAAAGAATTTGTACATACAGCAACTGTTGATAATGTATTTTTGCTGAACTATGTGTTTTATGAATTGCTTATTTAGATATCTCATTTCATTATATATATATATATATAATTCTTCATAATATTCTTTTAGCGTTAGAAAGTGTTTCATAATCTATGCGGGATGCATGGTTTTTCATTTCTGTTTGTCACGCACCAGAAATTTAAAAAGAAAATTTAATGTATGTTTTTTTAATTCATTCTTTCACATCTTGTTTAAACGAAGTAAAGTTTAAATATTTCTCGTATTAACTAAAATTACCCCTAAACATTAAATGTGTATGCTGGTACACATGCAACAAAAACAATTTTACATTTTTGAGCTTAAAACAGTCAGATTACACAAACAATGTTTTTTCCTCCGTTGTGAATGAACATTTTCATCGATTTTTTTTTAAATTTATAACTATCTCTGTCCAAGAGACCAAATTTTTTAGAACTATTTTACTTTTATTATGTAAAACGTTTGTAAGATCCAAAATTAATATTACTTAAATATTTGTCGATGACTTCTCAATTCCGTTAAATATATCAAAACGAATCTGTAAACATTTTCATTATACTGAAACTGAACCTGCATAATTCTGCGTAAATAAGGGGTTAGATTCTATTAAACATACACACATGGAGGACAATAACCCCTGTCACCTTTTCCCTTCTGCCTATATCTCTTTCGCAGGTAATTGTCGGTAACAAACCCCGACACTAACCATATTTATTTCTAACTTCAATGATTTAAAAATATAGTTGCTGAAAATTTATTCAATGTTCAAGCATTTTAATTTTGATATATTAGTTATTTTTCGTAATAATGTTAAAATAAGAAAAGAAAATATTCATAAAGATCGTATAAGCTGCATTTTTAAGGCATTTAAAAACTGATATCTGAATATCCATAAATTAATATTTGTTTTGAAATGACTTCATTATCATATTATCTGTTTAAAACAATATTTAACTGTGTGTTGGGTTGGGTTGATTATTGACGGCCAATTATCTACACTAGGGATATAGGACCGGGGGGAGTGCCCTTCGTGGGGGTCTTTCTAAGGGAACCTAACCCGTATTTACGCATGGATAAATCCACGGCTCGAAGAAAACCAGGAAAACTACGAACGATTAGGCCGACGGGCGCGATTGGGATCGAACCCAGCACCTCCCGTCTACCAGCTTTGAGAGCAGAACCTCTCAGCCACTGGTGGGGCCAATATTTAACTGTTATTAAAAATGCAGATTTTTTGGTGCCTTTTTCTTCTTCTACATAATCTATTTTCATTATACGTAATGTGTCATTTATTTCGCTTCTGATTGTCTTTTTGCATCATTATGCAAATTTTTCCCGTCTCCTGATAAACAGTAACATTAAGTAGCATAAATTTTTTCTGCAGTTTAACTTAAATGAAAAACAAAAATAATCTCTCTCTTCGTAGATAGTTTTGCAACAGATATTTCTTAACGCTTTTATATAGCTTAAATTTTCTTTTTCAGAAATTGGAAAATATATATTTTTTTTCATTCCCTCCCAAATCCAGTTTAATCGAAATAAATTTTAAATATTTCTCGTGTTATCTATATAATTATTTTTTAACGTTAATGTATGTCCTGGTAAAGTTCTGCATAGATAATTTTGTTTTTCTGAGCTTAAAAATCGAATGCATTCATGAAGTTTTATAATCAGATTTGCAACTTCATGTTCATTGAATTTTTATATTTGAATCTGTTACAATGTCAGAATCATTCAGAATTTTATTACCTTCGCTAATACGTGTGTTTTTAGCATCAAAGATTTCTTGATGATGATCATGATAACATGAAAGATGATGCTTAGCATGAAATATTTCTTGTTTCTCGTTAAAAAATTTTAAGCAGACATTTCAGTTCTGGTAAATCAATTCAAACGAAACCTATAAATATTTAATTATTTTTTTTACTAAAGCAACAGTATCTTTAAAATAAAATTCAAAAAATTTATTCACTTTTTAAGTTTTTAAATAATAATACCTTATTTATTTTTCACATTCATGCTTAAAAAAGAAAAAAAAAAAAACAGAAATCCTGAATAGCTCGTAAGTTGCATTCTTTTCACATTTAAAATAAGCTGCATATAAATGCATAATTAATTTTAAATAAATGTAGCAGAATAATATCTGTTATAAACAACAATTATCTAATTCAAAAAACGCTGATTTTTCATCGCACTTAAAAAATATTTATTTATAGGTTTTTTAAAAAGAAACCGATTATTATTTTTCTCCTTTATGTAATTAATTTTTTGTTTTGTTTCTAATTAACTTTTGCATCTTCGTGTAAATGATCTCCGCCTCTTGAAATAAATTAATGTTTAATAACTTAAATTGTTCTTTGAAGTTTAACTCCTTTAGGACGGGTGTCATTCAACGAAATTTAGATTTCTAATATCAGTAATTTCGTATATTATTTTCCACTTTATTTAATCCATGAATTCTACGATTAGTCAAGAGAAAAATTACGACTAAAATCTTCAGGTACTAAAAAATATAGAAACCATATGTACCCTATATAGAAAGTATACGCGACTTCAGTCCGGGAGAGGATAAATTAGAAACTGATATATGTCGTCCTATATGGTCATAGATGGTTTTGATACGGATATTTCTTAATATGACTTTTTTTCCAATTTATTTATTTATTCATTTATTTTTATTTCAAAATTTCAAAAATAAAATATCAATTTTTTCCCCATTCTCTCCCCCTCTCTCTCTCGCAGTTCGACTAAATTGAATTTTAAGATTTCTCGTATTAACTAAAATTACCATTTATCATACATGTATATCTCTTATAAAGATCGTATTTTGATAAAATACTGCAAAAATATTTCTGTATTTTTGAGATTAAGAAACGAGAATACAATCATAATATTTTCTCGTACATTTTGAATCTCCCTGTTTACCAAATCCTTAAATTTGTATTCAGCATTTTATTATAACTTTGTCATATTTAAATAATTTTGAAAATGTAATTTTTGCAATATTCATTTAACCTGTACAATAAATATGATTTCCAACCTATAATAGGAAGTTTAATTAACATAGATATATATTTTTATTTACAATAAAATTGTTTTCGCATATTGTGCCAATTCAGCATATCTGGTTGTCACATCAGCTAATTATTATTCATAGTCGTTAAATAGAATTTCTAAATTGAAATTTCATTTACATTTCTATTCCTTTTCAACACATTTCAAAAATAATTTTAATGCAAAATTTAAAAATTCTTTGATAGTGAAGCAATAATCTACTATCTTGCAAGAAATGAAGAATATTTAAATTTTACTAAACAGTCTGGTTTCACAATATTACATGCAAACTAGTATTATGTTATAGTTAGCGTTTATTCTGAAACAAATTCAACTATCGGAAACCATTACAAATCCCCACTGAGCTTTCAATGTACCGAATTGGTTAAAATCTATCAACACATATAAACCTTAGTCGAAAGAACCTATTGTTATCTCTTATAAAGATCGTATTGTAGCAGTTTCCAATTTCCATATATTATTCACTTACTCACCTCTGGCTTTTCTCCAGATAACACTAGGCATTGGGAATCCTTCTGCGGAACAGTTCATCCATGCGCTGCTTCCTAGAATTGCTGATGTATTTAAAGGTTCTGCTAGCCATGCCGGAGGCACTGTAAATAAATGCAAAATTATTAAATTTAGTAAAGAATGAGTTATAAATGAAGACAGCATGAAAGAATCATCGAATTTTAAGTTTCTGATGATTGCGATATTCTTCCAACACGTATATGTATATATAACACATGGGCTGATAAGTTCCGGTCTAATAAAGAAAACACAACTTTTTAACAAAGCTTTATAACTTTATGACTTTATAACTTTATAACTTTAATAAATAACATAACTTTAATAATAAATAATAATAATTTAATAATAATAATAATAGTTTTAAAATAATCATTTTATATTAATAATTTAATAATAATATTTTTATAATATTATTTTAATAATAAAAATTTAATAATATTAATTTAGTAAATGATTAATAATAATAATTTAATAATAAATAACATAATTTTATAACGAAAAAGCTCCAAACAGTACTCAGAACTCGTTGTTGTTTTTGGTCAAAAGTCAACAAGCGCGGCAGCCACTTTGACAACAGCTTTTTCATAGACAAATGTTCATTCAAAATAAAACCTACACGTTCCTTGGATATCTTCAGAGTCTGAGCTATCTCCTGCAACTTCACTTTACAGTTCCCCAAAACGATTTTGTGGACTTTTTTATGTTTTCCGGAGTAACTACCTATTTTGCGTGGTGCATCACTTGTGTCCGTACGACCACGTTTAAATTCAGTAAACCAGTCAATAATGGCTGATTTACGTAGTGCAGTGTCCGGATAACGCTTATCAAGCCAAGCTTTTGTTTGAACGATGTTTTTTTCCATCAAATAACAATTCTTGAAATTCTTGTTTATCCATTTTTTTGTTTATCAAAAAAGTCGTTCAACTGAAACCACTCTAACTATTTATCCACATTGCGAATCGTCATGCCATTTTTTCTGCTACCTTTTAAAGGTTAGTATTTACTAAAAAAAAACATCGGTTTGGCGATTTCAACGCCATCTGTGTGCCAGACCGGGAACTTATCAGCCCATGTGTTATCTACCCTATATATATTTAAAATTCTAATAAAACGAATTTATGAAACTTTTTTTGTGACTCTTAAATGCGGGGTATGTATAATGTAATTTTAGAATGTTGTTACAGTCACTTACAGAATGTTTTTTTCTTGAAGAGGGTGTATATAGCAATTATAATTATTGTACAAGGCCTGACAAAAGAATTCGATTACACTACTGTTTATGAAAGGTACTTAAAATGAATTTTACTGCCATTATGATATTTGAAACGCTACGAAAGTTGTTTATGTAACAAGGAAGGTCTCCTTAAAGCGCAAAAAAGAAAACAAACTGAAACACACTTAAGAAAAAAAAATCTGAAAAAAAAATTGAAGAATCTATGTTTGTTTTTATTAAAAATTCAATCAAATTTCAATAGATTCTCGATACATTACATATAACAACAATAAATTTTAGCAACATGAATATTCCAAACACATTAACATATATGTGGAATCTGAGGACGTTTCTGAAGGATAGGTTGGTGGAAAATGTCCAAATAATTCGATAGCTTTCTTACTGACCCGACTCTGTGGCCTACATTTTTTTTTTTCGCATACAAACACTGCAGAAAAATGAAAAAAATGGTTAAGTAAATACTTTCCGAAGTCTCTCTTTTTTCTTTTTATGTATTGATAGTTTTATTTTTCAAACTTTTACACTGAAATAAAATATTTTAAATGCGGTAAAATAAAACACATTTCTTTGTTAAGAAGTATTTTTAATAGCTAAATTTCTGTTTTAAATGATAATTTAATATTATCATTAAACATGGGAAAAGTCTATTTGTTTCTTTATAAAATGAATTATGTCGCCAACTGAGTGATGTTTCGCCAAATAAGGAAAACAAAATCATAATATTTTAACTGAGATCGTAAAACAATCCCACATTAATTTTTTATATATTTATGTATATGCAAATAAGAAGTATCTTCAGTATTTTTTCCAAAATTTCGAGTATGCGCTTATGAAGACTTTACTTATAAGATTCACTGAGACATGTTCTCCATTGAAAATATGGAGAAAATTATATAGTTCTCTACTAAGACAACACAAAATAAATCAGATTATCGCCTATTACTGTTAGATGAGCTATTTTCCATGACCTTTAATTAACTAACGATACTTCATGTGTAAATGTGTATAACTGTGTCTTTATCTAACTTTTCGAACGCATTTTAATCCCCCTTCCAACAAAACAATTTCCCAAAAATATTCAGAAAAAAATCTTCTGCAATTGTCAAATTTATGTATTGATCAAATTTTTCTCTTTAATATTTTTACGTTTGTAGCGATCCTGGTGTGAAATTTTACAACTTAACTTTGAAAAGGCATTTTTTTTTAATGTTTTATCATATAGCAACTATACTCCAAGTTAAAATTAGATAGGGTAATTTAAACTCAACTTTCTTTTATGCCGATAACGCCCACTAGCGAGAAATATATTAACCAAATAAAAAAAAAGTTTTATTTTTATGTTTTACTGTATGACGGCCGTATTCAAGATAAAAATAGGTAATACTGAAACACCAGTGCATGAAACACTAGAAATCGTGTTAAAGCACATTATCTGACGCCAAGACATAATGTCTTGATTGCAAACTTTGAAAACCCTGCCAACTTAGCCCAAAGCGATAGTTATCTATATTAAAGTCCTGTAGACATAGTTGCAGTAAAATTTGATTGAAAGAAACTTGGCAAACTTACCATTTTTTTTAACTTGCAAAATCTGCCTTATTCTTGCAATCGAACTCTTCCAGGCAGTTATGGACAACATGTGAAATGCTGATTGACATAGTTTGGACAAACACTTCGATTTCACAATGAGTTCTTTAGATTTTTACTCTTATTTGTATAAGGCACACTGCCAGACGCCCAAAAACATCAGATAAAAAATGCGAAGAATTCTGCTCGTACATGATCTCGCTATAGTATTTGAAAGTATATTTAAAACAGAAATTATAAAGGGAGAGGTCCAAACGCCAAATATAATCAACAAGAAAATTACAATGGTGTCTAAAAATTAAGGGTGAATTATTTTTTTCATCTGTGCTAAAAATACTTTTAAATAATATAAATACAGACTCAATGAAAGTTAACTCATGTTCAATTATAAAAATTTCTTTGTGAAAAATTTATAAAAATTCAAGCATCTGCAAATTTTTTTCTGTTGGAAAACCTGTCACGAACACAAAACTGTTGGAAAACAAAATACATTTCTATGGCGAAAGAATATATTTATCTGTTTAGATCTAGCAAGGCAGCAGTCGCACATCTTCGTCAAATTTTTCTAAGAATTCCTGTTGAAGATTTCTCCATTCGAGTTTCTAATTATTATTTATTTAGAGTCAGAGACGTTTAACTCTGCGACATTCAAGCTTATCTTAAGCGATCTCAATCTCATTTTCTTCTAATAAGCATGCAAGAAAACACATTCGGGTTTTTTCTACAGTTTGCATTTGGTTTAACAGGCACAGTAGCCCATAGCAAGTAAAGAAACTCGTCAGAACCTTGAAATCATTTTACATAATATATTAATATTTTCTTCGAAAATTATGTTTTGATATTTCGATATCTCTTCTGGTAATAAGTGTTTTTAATTTTTTATCGAAATTCGATAATTATAATGCAGTTTTAAAACATCTGTCTCTTGCTCCAAGCATTAAACTTTTTCCAATATCTACTTACTAACCTTTTTCTTTTTTTTACTCAATGTTTTTTTACAGCTATGTTTTTGCTAACTACATGAAATAATCGAGTAGTTACCAACGAGTTTCTAATTATTATTTATTTAGAGTCAGAGATGTTTAACTCTGCGACATTCAAGCTTATCTTAAGCGATCTCAATCTCATTTTCTTCCAATAAGCATGCAAGAAAACACATTCGGGTTTTTTCTACAGTTTGCATTTGGTTTAACAGGTACAGTAGCCCCTAGCAAGTAAAGAAACTCGTTGAAACCTTGAAATTATTTTACATAATGTATTAATATTTTCTTCGAAAAATTATGTTTTGATATTTCGATATCTCTTCTGGTAATAAGTGTTTTTAATTTTTGATCGAAATTCGATAATTATAATGCAGTTTTAAAACATCTGTCTCTTGCTCCAAGCATTAAACTTTTTCCAATATCTACCTACTAACCTTTTTCTTTTTTTTACTCAATGTTTTTTTACAGTTATGTTTTTGCTAACTACATGAAATAATCGAGTAGTTACCAACGAGTTTCTAATTATTATTTATTTAGAGTCAGAGACGTTTAACTCTGCGACATTCAAGCTTATCTTAAGCGATCTCAATCTCATTTTCTTCCAATAAACATGCAAGAAAACACATTCGGGTTTTTTCTACAGTTTGCATTTGGTGTAACAGGCACAGTAGCCCATAGCAAGTAAAGAAACTCGTCAGAACCTTGAAATCATTTTACATAATGTATTAATATTTTCTTCGAAAAATTATGTTTTGATATTTCGATATCTCTTCTGGTAATAAGTGTTTTTAATTTTTGATCGAAATTCGATAATTATAATGCAGTTTTAAAACATCTGTCTCTTGCTCCAAGCATTAAACTTTTTCCAATATCTACCTACTAAACTTTTTCTTTTTTTACTCAATGTTTTTTTTACAGTTATGTTTTTGTTAACTACATGAAATAATCGAGTAGTTACCAGCTGAGATATTGTGCGGCAAATCACTTCATCTGCTTCATAATACAATATTTGGATAGATGTGCAGTACGTAACACTCGTTTGAAGAATGTATTCTCAATTTCGAAGCACATTTGGAAGTATGAAGAATATTCAACCTTATTAGCAACTGGATACAGAAAAGGTGCGATAGCATTTACACATAAAAGTTCTTCAATGAAGGTGATCAAATGTCGATGCAAAACTCAAAGATGACTGTACCTAAAATTTCAAATCTTGTTAATTCACAGCAATATAGCTAACGAATGAAGGACTTTATATTTCTAAGAAAAGATTGGAAAATGTCATAATTAGAATTCCGGAGTAAAGAAGCTACAAGTCAAAAGTTATTCACATCAATAGACTAGTCCCTTATTATGGCGCTGATCATTTATCTCTGAAAAGGAACTACATAAGATATGCATATTTCAAAGAGGAGTGCAATGTTAAAATTTCTTCATTTATGGGCGGGACTATGGATAGAACTATGAGTGAGTATGCAATCTAATTAAAAAAGTTCTTGCATCCTTTGGCGTTAGGGAGCTTTCCTTAGTATCTGATTTTGTAACTCTGGGGTTTTGACGACTAAATTTTGTGTCAAATAATTAACTGAAAAATTCGATGCTCTAAGATGACTTTAATATATTTTCTCGCCTGCATCCTTTGGCGTTAGGGAGCTTTCCTTAGTATCTGATTTTGTAACTCTGGGGTTTTGACGACTAAATTTTTGTGTCAAATAATTAACTGAAAAATTCGATGCTCTAAGATGACTTTAATATATTTTCTCGCCAAACGAGGGTAAAAATAAAACACCACACTAAAATTGACCGATATATTAGCAAACCGCAAAAAGTTGTCAATGTATCAAAATGTCAGACATCTGTTTGAACCTTAGAGTTCTTTGTGTTCTACTAGTTGTGTCAAGGTGTTTTTATTTTTTGATTTTGCGAAGTGCTTATTAATTCTGAAATTTAAAGCATTTTCTGAGTGAAATCCTACATATTTATTAACGAATCTTCTTTTCCACTTGGAAAAGAAGATTCTATGGTTGCCAAATAGTCCCGTCTCTTTTCATTTCTTATACCTTTCTGAAAAACACTTTAATTTCAAAATAATTATTAAATTTAGAACTTATCAGTTACTATACGCTTTAGATACAAATTTTATGATTGTTATTTTTGGGATATAATATTTAAACATGAATTATAATGAACATGTAAAGATATTTAATGTACTAAAGTTAAGTCAAAAAACTAATTTATATAGTTTTATTTTCCGAAAACTTAGATTGATTAATGATAAAAAAATATTTTAGAATGTTTAAAGCTAATCATGCTGAGATACTTACAGAAAAGTATAAAAATCGATATATGTTCAGAGGTTTAATTTATTCTAAAAGACTAATAATTTAAACTTCTTTTATTTTAACGTTACAACATAGAGGCGCATTCGAAAATTTTCTTTAATTATAAAACATGTTACATGATATTAAAGTAACAAAAAATCAGCAAAACAAATAAAGAGTAATTTAGCTAACAAGAAAATTATAATATTTTAACTCAGTAATAATCCATTCTTATTGTAGGAAATTCAAGGAGGAGGAAGGGAGAAGAAAATATGTTCCAGCTTCGGATAATGTTAATGGTGGATTACAAATCGTTATATCGATTGCATTCAATTTTATTAAGTTTTTGTTTATTTAAAATCCGTCTTCATGTTATAACCGCGATCGAAATTAATTCCGTAACTAGAATAAATCTCCAATTTTTCATCTAGACAGAATATGGATTCTTTTACTAATGATCATTTGTTACGAGCAAAATCAAGAGAACAGATATGAAACTTACTTCCAAGAATAATATTTAATACATTTATTTGTGTAAGAGATATATATTAAAAAAATTCTTACGTGAAACTTATTATTGATATTCATTAATCTGTAAAATATATCAACCATTTATTTACAATATCCTTTGCAAGGATGAATAATATACATTGTATATTGTTGAATAAATTGTTTTGTACAAACAAAATGTACAGATTTGTCGAATAAATCATTTTATACGATAAGTTTACTTAAAATGAAAACAAAATAGTGTACGCGTTCTCTTTAGTACGAAGTACGAATGTTGTTATAAAGAAATTCCTTTAATGTGTTTTTTTTTTTTTAAGATTTAAAAAAAATGGTTAAAAACTCTTTTAAAATATGAATTAATATTGATATTCATTGTTTTCTGAATTTTTCACCTATGCTCACAAGAATTTTTGTTAAATGAAATTACGTTTTCTGTTAAACAATTATTTCAAGTTGTTTCTTTCTTGACAAATTTCAGTTGTGTATTTCTTTGATTAAAGGTTATTTCCTACGGTTGGTGAATTGGTTGATGAATCGGTGCTCTAGGCAGGCTGCACAGTGAAACAACAGAAGCAACATGAAGCGGGTCATAGAAGAAAAAACAGGTTTGAAACAGGTTTCCTCTTTGTTTCAACCTATTTCTTCTCCTAAGACGCTCGACATGTTGTGCTTGAGTCGCCTCAGTCTGCGGCCTGTCTAGAGCACGGACAGACGGCATACTGCAGACAGACAAACTGAAGTAATAAACACTTTTCAACTATGTCGGGATGTGTTGAGAATGGTTATGGTCTATTTTTTCATAGTTCATCTTAAATGGCTGTAAATAATCCATCAACAGTAGGAAATTACCTTTAATCAAAGAAATAAACAACTGAAATTTGTCAAGAGAGAAACAAGTTGAAGTAATTGTTTAACAGAAAACGTAATTTCATTTAACAAAAATGCTTGTGAACATAGGGGAAAAAGTACGAAAATATTAAATGAATATCAATTTTAATTCATATTTTAAAGGAATTTTTTACCATTTTTTTAAAACTTTTTTTTTTTTATATCTTTTTCAAAAAAAAAAAAAAAAAAAAAAAAAAAAAAAAACTTTAAAAGAAATTTTGTGATAACAATATTCGTACTTCGTACTAAAGAGAACGCGTAGACTATTTTGTTTTTATTTTAAGTAAAATTATCATATAAAATGATTTATTCGACAAATTTGGAAATTTTGTTAGTACAAAATAATTTATTCAATAATATAAAATATATATTATACATTCTTGCAACGGACATTGTAAATAGATGATTGATATATTTTACAGATTAATGAATATTAATAATAAGTTTCACGTGAGAATTTTGTAAGATTTACAAAATGTTTCCATATTACGTGATGTATATAAATTATATAGATCTTATAAAAATATACACAAAATAATTCGTAAGCGTTACTTTATATCAACGTAGATTGCTTAAGGGTGTTTCTTAACTGTGTTATTCATTTCCCAGCTGAACTACATGCAGTACACAAAGAAATGTTTGCATAATATAAATAAATTCATATGCAGGGCTACGTAAAGAACTGGACACCTTGCCTTCTATGGTGGTAATTTCTGAAATTACGTTTTTAGATTTTCTAAGCGGTTTTTTTCTGAATTAAATTTTAGTCTAATATGAGGCATGCTTAAAAATCTGCAAATAATATACGCGACTGTACAAAATTATTTGAGTACATTTCCGTATATTAGCGGAAAATGAAGAAAGTTAATTTCTGACTGTATTGTACACTGTTAAAAATTGCAGCAAACTGTCCAGTCATTTGACCGTTTTTGTAGAAAATGGTTACATAACCGTAATATCACTGTATTCTGACAGTATTATTGCTCACTTTATGATGAGAATATAGTTAAATTACGGTTATGTAATCGTTTTCTACAAAAACGGTCAAATGACTGGAAAGTTTGTTGCAAATTTTTAACAGTGTACGTTTTGTAATTTTAGCACAGTATGCAGTGTATATACAGATGTACAGATCATGCACAGGGATGCACAAAATAATTCGACAATTTTCCGGCTGTGGACGGTAAGTTCTGATATATATATATATATATTTTAATGTGTTATGTGTTACTTATATGTGATATTTCACCTTTTGAAACTATGAAGTTCCGTAATGAATTTTGGAAAAATTGGAAAGTGTTTCATAATCTATGCTTAATGTATTTTTTTTTTAGCCTAATACGCAAATCATTCAAACTTGAGCTCAAATTGTAATCCGACAGCTCTTGATCCCCGCCCTAATCGCTTCATTTCCGGCATAATGTTTTAACTGAAAAGATAGGAACGTTGATTTCAGAAAATGGGAATCAATACACGTAAAAGTTATCTTGACGAAAACATTTTAAAATGAACTAACATTGATATTCATTCATCCTTGAACCATGCCGATGATTTGGTTACATCTCTGTTCTTGTCGGAGCTTATTTCATTAAGTAATTCATTCTGCATCCAATCCAATGTAGGAGTTTCTTTTTCTTTCATTAATTTTACTTATAGATTTTTTGATTGAAGACAATTAGTTTAGTGCAAGATGAATAGATATGAAAGTCATTTTCAGGAAAAATTACTCAATATAATTACTTGTAAAAACTATGCTGAGTGAAATAAGTTTGATGTAAAATTTTAACTTTGACAGTAATCAATTCTTGAGCTATTTTTTTACATCTCGGTTCTTAAGTTTTAGTTTATTGAATAAATTATTTCGCATCAAATCACTATCATAGTTCTTTATATTGATTAATTTCGTTACAGATTCTTTAGTTGATTACCATTTGCTACGGGAAAAATGAGAAAAAAAGAAAATATTACTTTCAATTAGTGTATTTTCTTGTAAGATAAATATTGATATAAAATTTAGGAGGGAGCGTAACATAGACATTCAGTAATTTATCAATTAAAAAAATCCTTTAATGAATCCATGAATTGGATAACTTATTTAAGTAAATTACAATTCGAATGAAATCTTACTTTCCTTTTAGTTGATTGATTTTACTTATGTGTTCTTTAATTAATAGTAATTTGTTGCTAATAAAATGAAAATATATGAAAGTTTTTTTTTTCTTCAAAAAACACCATTTAAAACATTTGTAAAAAGATATATTGGTTGAAACATAACATTGAAATTCATTTATACTTAAATTATCTCAATCACTTTGGTATTTCTTTAATGGCGTATGGGCGTTTCAGTTTCAATGAGTTATTTCGTTTTAAGCTAATATTTTAATTTCCTTTTATTAAAAATAAAGAGGTTAACAATGTCCTTATTTTCTTTAACAAGATACTTTTATAAAACATTAAAAAATATACTGAAATAAAATCTTTTTCTTCTTAAACTGTAGATAGTGTGTAATAAAACTTGTTAGTTTTGAAGTTATTTGTTTCTATAAAAAAAGATTTTTGAATTGATAATAACGAGAAGAATTAATAACAATCTTCATTTGTTAAAACTTTGTAGACATATCATGCATTACATTACTCAGATTGTGATTTTTAAAAGTCTTTTTGTGTTGTTTTTGTGCTAGTTTCAGGTTTGAGTTCGATTTTGGGCTGAGTTCAAGAATTTTTAAAAGTAAAAGAAATTTACTTGAACAAAAAAGTTATAGGATAGCAACAGATTTTATTAATTTTCTATTCATTGTACACACACGCGTTTTAAAAGCTTGAAATTGGACAGTATCGTATGAAATGCATTCCCCCACATTTAACATTTTTAGACCATTATATGCTGTTACATGTTCTTGAAATATACATTTGTTTGATTTTTGCAATTATTTTTAAAATAATTGTAAATATTTAAAACAAAGATAATCTTCCGTTTTCAAGATATGGACATATTGTAGTATAAGTGCCTAGCTACTCTATTATGGAGTGAGTTTTGAGTTTTTAGGTGCGATCGTGTTGTCATGAACATTTGTGCGTGAATAAGTTACTTATTCTGTCGTCACTTTAAATTTTGCAAAGTGTGTTGGAATGTCCATGCATCTGGTTTCCTCGGTTATTTTGAGGAATTATATGATAATTAGGTATCTGTGGTTGTTTATCTATTATATGTACTACGGTTTTAGTAAGATTCAGTGGTTTTAGTTGCATCTCGCCTTAGTGGTAAATCACATTGGTGTTTCATCGCTTTCTGCTTTTAAAAATGCAGTTCCGCGTGCTGTGTAGCAAGCGAAGATTCCAGTGAGCTGTTTTCGAGGTAGAATCTTCGACTGTAAGTTCGCCAACGTCGTATGGCGTTAAAGTTTGGCATTTCAAATAAAAGTGTATTCCTTTTATAGTGCTATTGCAGTACTTTAAAGTGACATTTCATAGTGAGCTGAAGTGACTGTTTCTTAAGATCCAGTAAACTCATAGCGAGGCCATTTTGATTTGAGCCATGTGTCTGAATTTAGAGAATATTTCTGGAAAGTATTCTCCCTCTCAGACTTTTCGTGCTTTGAGCTACTTTTGATCATCTTTAGTAATCTTTATAAAATTATTAGATGCAATGCAGGGCCATACTACCCGCAAATAGTACACTGGCGTGCAAAACTTAAGCAAGAAACACAGAATGCTAATTTCTGAACACGTGAGTACTCAAAAGGAAATTCTATAAAGAGTAAGTGTAGAAAAGCGGTACTACCCTAACAGCACGGCCAGTCGATGTGAAGTCCCCTTGACGTCACACATGGTTAGAAGTGTCACAATCACTACGGTGAATCAAAACATGGGATATTTCACTGTCTCATTATTACTCTCAAATGATTGTTAACACTGAAAAGTCACTGTGACTGTCGCTTTGTGATGGGTCACCAGGTGACATTACAATAAAGTCACCATGTGATTCTCTAGTCACTGTCAGTTGCAGACTGAACTTTGAAGTCATTGTGAGCATTGCATTGTGATGAGTCGCCAAATAATGTCACAATGAAGACGCATGGTGACTTTCCGGTGATCGACACTCTATTGTGAAGTCATCATTGCACTTCTTTGTGAAAAGTCACCAGATAATTTCATTTTCTGTCACTTGGGAACTCGTCACAGAACAGCTATCATGACTTTACAATGGAGTGTCAAAATGATAGCCACATGAGAGTCACAAGATGACTTCATTGTAAAGTCACCTGGTGACTCGTCAAAAAGTAGAAGTCATGGTGACTGCTCAGTGGAGTGACCAAATGAGAGTAAAAAAGAGGCGAATGAAAGATATCACATTTCTGCTCATTGTAGTGACTGTGACAATTGTGACCATTTGTGATGTCAAGAAGACTTCACATCGACTGTCTGTGCTGTTCATCATTCGTGACAGTGTATTGATGCAAAATTGATGAATTCAAAAATCTTCTGTCATTGTGATAAATATTTTATATTTTAAAACTAAGTTTTATATTAAGAACAAAACTTGTCAGAAATATTCGAAATGATTGATTTATATAAGTAGATGATATAAAAAAAATATTTTGATTTAAATGTACGATACGCGATTATACACATACGCTAACAGTTATATACTATTTTTTCCCCAAAAAATACTTAGCATTTTTAAATTAAAGAATAAAACATTTTATAAAGAAACTCCATTTTTGCACTAATTAATTGAGAAATAAAATATTGTGATGAGGTATAAAAGATAATTCTACTAAAAAAATGTTTCACTAAAGTAAAGGGAGAAAATTAATTAATGCACAGAAAACAAATAAAACAATTGTTCACTTTTTTTTTTTGCTTTACATATAAAAGGTTGAAAGGAAAGATAAATTTCCAAATTAAAAACAGCAATTATATAATTAAGTTTAGAAATGTGCTATTTTTTTATTTCTTTGCTGAATAAAAAATCTCCTTTAAAATTGCTTAAAAAAAGAAAATTAGAATTAAGATGTTTCTTTAAATTATATCTTCCTTTATAAAAATAAAATAAAATCATCTTAAATTATACTTAATTAAAAAAATACAAATAAAATTTCCCCTTTTAAAAAAGAATTTGTTACAAAACGATATAATTGTTAGTTATACAATCAGATTTCATGAAAGAAAATTTAAATAAAATTTTCTTTCAATTCATTTGGAATAAAGGTGTTGTCAATATTATATTAATGCTCTTTATATAATTTTAAATGTACAACCGACTAACAATTGTACTGAGATTTTGGGATTAATGTTTTCAAAAATTGATGGAATAATTTGGAGATGAAAATGATAACATTCTAAAATTACATCTTGTACGCACTGCAAAAAAGTATCCAAATTTAGAATTCTGGGATTCATAATCAGATTTTTAAAACATCGACACGTGTAATTTTAAGACATAACTTTTAAAAAAAAGAAAAAAAATTCCATTAAATAATAATTTATTTAAATACTGCTTTTCCTATAAAGACACTATTAATTTTTTAGCTGATATTTGTGGTATGTAAAGTAAACAGATATGAAAGTGTTATACACGCGAACTATAACATTGTTTCATTTCCATAGTGATATCATTGCAAGGACTTTTTTTATTGTAACATTTATCCTTAATATCAGAAGTATGCAATTTTATTGGTCAATTTTCATCTTTAAACTTTTCCGGGAACACTAGTCACAGTCACATACGGTATTTTAATGAGAGAGAATTGATTTTGCCTCTGCACGTCTTTATCAGTAAGTACAAATTAAGGTAATTACAATAGGGACATTACAAAATTGCTAATGTAATGTAATCCTGCCAATTGTGAAATGCTGGAATCTACAATTTAAGAGTAGCCAAATTAAACCTACGCAGCTCGCGATGCCGCTCATTTTGTCTTGCAAAGTTGTGTTTATTATTACGCGTATCGGTGATGTCAAAGTGAAACTAATTAAATGAATAATTAATATGTATATTTTTAGAAAAGTATCTATCTGTTGAGGAAAATAATTGAAGAGTTTTCTTTACTTTTGACTTGTATGAATTATTTTTAAATTAATAAAATTTAATTATTCTTGCAAAAGCTATTTTTAACAACTCATAAAACGTGTCAAACTTTCATTTCCATGCAAATTTTATTAGTGTCTGTTTTTTTCATTATAGCATTTTTCTTTAACATAAGAATCACATAAATTGTCGAGTTATTTTTCATTTTAAATAATTTGACAAGCAGTTTCATCAATTTTAAAGAGAGAATGTCCTTTTCCTTTCGCATATCTTCATCTGTAATTACAAAGTGAGGGAGCAAGGAAACTAATAGTTTCTGCCTTTCTCTTACAAAATTGCTTATGTAAAATAATCCTGCCAATTCTGAAATGCCGTATTTTACAATTTAATAATAGTTTAATTTAACGTACGCAACGCGAATATCACTTATAGTAAGTATCCTGCAAAGCTGTATTTATTACAATGCATATCAATATCAACTTTCTTTGCTTTTGCATTGTTAAACTGAACAATTATTAAACAGATTAATACAAAATTATCTGTCGCTTATGGGAAATATTTGCAGATTTATTTTCTTTTTTTTTTAGGGAAGGGGGTATTGAAGTGCGTGAATTATTGTAAAATTAATAGATAATTTTTATTTTTTTGTTTACTAAAATGATAAATTTCTGAAACACTATTTTAAACAAATAAACATATAAACATACAAAAAATAAAATATATGTAAATTTTATATCCATACAAATTTTATTACTATGTAATTCTTCATTGAAATATTTACCCTTATCATAAGAAAATTGTGTAAATTTTTAATTAATTTTTCACATTAAACTTTTCTGACAACGCGACTCGCAGTCAGTTTAACAATTAGAGATAAACGCATTTTCCTTCTGCACATCTTAATCCGTAATTACAAAATAAGAAAGCGACGATAATGATTAATTACTGCTTTCCCCACCCCTTTCAAAATTGCTTAGGCAATCTAATCTTGCCAATTGTGAAATGCTGCAATCTACAATTTAAGAGTAGCTTAATTTAACTTACGCAGATCGAATAACACCCACTTCGTCTTGGATCACTGCATTTGTTACAATGCAAATCAATGTCAATGGTAAACATTCAATTGTTTTTCAATTATTAAATAATTAAATGGAGGCTAAATAAAAAGTTTTACATAAATGTGAAGAATTTTCTTTATTTTAAACTAATGTAGAATATTCTAAAAGTATATATTAAAATCAAATTACACTAAAGAGAAGGAATAAGAATTTGTTAAAATTTAATATATTGGATTTTACACAAGGTAAAATCTCTCATAGCTTATTTTTAATGAAAATGCTTAGTTCAGTTTATTTGATATCATTTTTGTTCTTTCATGTGCAAGAAAGAAAAACTGGCGAATTTAAAAATTAAACGCAATATTTTCTAAATAATAAATCATGCAAATTGATATTGTAATTCTAAATATCTTAAAATTATCATTTATCTGGTGTCACAACAAAAATAAAAATATTTTAATCTCATAATGAATACTTGTTGCATTATAAATAAATTATATTTAAGAATTTCGAATATAAATGAAAGGAACAATCCTTTGAGGAAATCCTATTTATGACTGTGCAAAATGTTCTCGTTTGATGGTATATATATTTAGAGACTTTCATTGAGGAATAACAGATTTACAAGTAACAATTTTTAGTTTATATCTTAAAGTTAAGCGTATATGTCAATTTACGGCGTATCTCGTATGCTAGATATTCTAGCAGCTTGAATTATAAGAACAGTTTGCTGGTAGATATGCAGTAACCCATCACACATTCTTGTCCCCAATTTGAGTATTCAAATTTCTATTCACGCGTCTTTTAGAATATAGGCAAGGCATTGCATTTTCAAATGGATTGTATAACTCTTAAAATGGCTTTTATAATATTGATGCCCACCTTTATCCTGTGATCTTTTGTATGTCATCTATCACATGCTGAATAAAGATGTAGAAAATGTAATAACATTTCTACATTCCAGTTACAGAATCCTATTTCTTTTTCTGTGTTTGCCTATTTATATTATTTAGTTCCAAGATTTGTTAAGCTTTTCAAATTTTTGAAGTATTGTAAGATTGTCTGTGATAACACAGCTACAGTTAACAGACACGGTTGATAGCGCATGGAATATTCATTACGGATTATTAACATATTAACTATACCAGGCATTTGTCTATTATTTGTGGCACATTGTTAATACTGAACGTTAACGAAAAATTGACTTTTTGTTCGCTGATTGTAAGAATTCTATAGAAAATGCATGCATATTGTTCTGACTTTCTAATTAGAATATTTAAAATTAATATAATAATTTTTTTCTGACAATGGATGACAGATTCTAGTCACAATGCTAATGAGGAAATATAACTGATGGTTGTTAGTAAAACAAATACGTATTCCAGAATGAGAGTATAATAAATGTCTTTTACATTTTATTGATAACACTGGCCGGAATCAAAATCCTTCCTATAAAAATAATGATTGTTTCTGACAGCATTAACGATACAATGATTAAATATGGCAATCAAATTGCTCCTTCAGGTACCATTTTTTTTTTTTTTGGTTGGAGGTAGCTTGCAAAATTAAAATAGTTTTCCCTTGCTAAAACGTTAGCGCTAAACGCATCCTATTATTTTATTTTCGGATTCCCCTGCACTTTGTTTTGATTCTGCAATTCAACGATCTGAATTTGAAAATATTTAATCACAAATGATACTCTATATTTTACTCACTGAGGGGATTTGCACAGCATCACTTTTCAGAGGCACACACAGAGTCTTTTGTTAAATTTAATAAGTAACTAAATAGTTAATTAGCATTGCTAATAGAGTTACAACAAGGTTTCATAAAAATTAATTGTTTTTTATGTGAATGGGACAGTTAAGCAAGAGATGAATAAGCACGTCTGCGTGAAAACCTGACCACTGCTAAAAGAAAATATACCTGACACGAAAGACGTTGAACACCAGGTATTAGTTGACCAGACAATAATATGTTTACCTACTCCATGTCAATAGTGGACTTATAAAACAATTTGTTAAAGCAATGAATAAAGACTGTGGAAAATTTATATATTTGATGAGAAAATTGCCACGCATGAGAGGGGCCAAAATAAAAGAAGGTATCTTTGTTGGATCTTAAATAGAACTTCAAGATCCTACTTCAAAAATAAACTGAATTCTGTCGAGAAAGTAACACGAACAATACTTAAAAAAATATGCAAAAATTGTTTGGCAAACAGAAAGTCTCAAAATTATAAATAAATTGTGGAAAGTCTACTCTTCTCATTTAGAGAATTGGGATGCAATATGGCTCTAAATCTGCACTTCTTACATTCTTAATTGGACTTTTCACGGATAGTATGGGAGCTTTTTCTAATGAATATGGAGAAATGTTCCACTAGAATGTAGTTAAAATAGAAAAGAGATACAGTGTCAAATGGAAAAAATATATATATGTTTGCAGATAACTACCATAAATTTATAAGGAAGACACATAAAAGAAAAACAAGCAAAAAACTAAAAAAACAATACCAAAGATAAATATCGACAAAATTACTTTTCCATTATAGGTTTTATTCATTTCTCAACGAAAGTGATGAAAATAAATCATTTTTCAGGTTTTTATTGTTTTGTAGCATGGTAAATGAATGTACAAGTTTTACATTTGACACTGTAATTTTAAAACTGTCTCTCTTAAAAATGGTACGTGGTGGAAGAATTTCGATGACGTATTTGGAATCGGGAAAGTCAAATTCATAAAGTTCACCTTTTTCTTCAGCTAGGAATTTTTATTTTATTTTATTTATTTATTATTATTATTATTATTGCCGACCAGTGCAATTATTATTAAAAACACCTACATACATTATTTAGGTGTGTTACACTGTTAAAAATTTGCAGCAAACTGTCCAGTCATTTGACCGTTTTTATAGAAAATGGTTACATAAACGTAATTTAACTCTAGTATAATACTCATAATATAGGCAATAATACGGTCATATTAGAGTTAAATTACGGTTATGTAACCCTTTTCTATAACAACGGTCAAATGACTGGGCAGTTTGCTGCAAATTTTTAACAGTGTAGAGCTATAAGTTAGCGACTGCTGTTGACAACGCAAGATTATCAATTTTCATTATATTTTAATAACTTTTTAATGATTCATCTAAATTTGTCAATACTTACCGTTGACAACAAGTTGGCATGTTCTGTTCACTGATGTGGCAATGTTAGTGGCAATGCATGTATACTGTCCCCTATCGCTTGCTTTAATCCGTCCAAAAATTATTACAGACGAATCTTCTAACAGACGAACGGACACTTTACCTGACGGAGTAAAAGGAAACCCGTCTTTCAACCATTTAAAACGTATCGGAGGATCTCCAGTGGCAACGCTGCAGATGATCTTAGATCGGTCGCCTACATTTGCTGTTATTGTGTCAGGGAAGAATTGGGCGTCTATAATAGGAGCAACTGAAAAAAAAAAAAAGAAACATGTAGTTCTTATTATAATAAAAGCTACAAATTCTTGGATATAGTACAGTAATTAGAAGTTAAAAAAAACGAATAAAGAAGCGCCATAAACAATATAGACACAGAAATTTGAAATTATACTTTTTTTTTTTGTGATTTTGTTTTTAAGTTGCAGAATTAAAAAGAAAGTTCCATTTTTCTAAATCGAGATTATAATCTCATGAATGAGAAAAAAAAAATGTACGAAAGTAAAACAGTTACTCGAGTACCTACGTTATTTTCTAGATCAAAATTGTAAAAGACCCGAAAAAAGAATTCAATGAAATAATAATTCAAAACGTAATTTACTTAACATAGAAGAGAAAAAAAAAATAAAAAAATATATATTATTACTAAAAGAATATTAAATGGAATTAAAATAGTTATAAATTATCTTTTGTAGACGTAAAGTTTCAGAATTTTATATTATAATACGGAATGCTACACTACAAAACTAAATACTGCTAATACTCACCATTTTATGCTACTTAACTAAATATCATTAAAAAAAAATTACCTAATGACATTTCTTACTTTTTATTAAACTATTGTAGAATTTAGTAAACAAATCGTATTTGATATTTTTACTGTTAAATTTAAGTTAGTACATCCAACACGTTAAGGATATTTGTTCCATGAATTAATTTTACAACGAAAATTTTATAATATGCAACCGAATATAAATCTTAATTATACTTATTCAAAATTATAGTCTACAGTTGTTAAAGTAACAAGTCATTATTTTTAAACGCTTTTTAACTATTTAGCCTTCTATAGGAAGAACGATATGATAAAATCCTTTTAAATAAGTAATTATCCTGAAAAAAATAATTAATGCAAATAAACTCAAAGGTATGTTAAATAAACCTTAAATTTTATAAAAACAGAACGACAGAATTATTAATATTCATTTAAAATAATTTCAGTTTCACTCACAATTTTATGCATTCTAATATTAGTACGCCACGGGAAATGATCTTGCATATGAAGTTCAAAAATTAATGTTTACCTTGTTAATTATTCAAGACAGAAAAGTGAGTTCTTTGGTTTACTCGGCGAATTTTATTTAAAAGAATTTGGATTACATTAAGAAGTTGGATTAAATGTAGACACCATATATATATATATATATATATATATATATATATATATATATATATATATATATATATATATATATATATATATATATATATATATATATATATATATATATATATATATACCATAGTGTGATATTTAATCCTCTAATTATAAACTTATATCTTTGTAACATATTCTATTAGTACCTTTCAGAAAAAAAATATTTTAACTCTGGACATTTACCATTAAAAATGAAAAAATAAAATAGATATAGGATATCTGGTTACGGATATTAATAATTTTAATTGTTTTAAATTTATGTATTAAAATAAATAATATTAAAAAAATAGTGAACTTTCATGGTATAAACTGAAATCTGTATATTTAAAATATTTGTATTATTTTTTTTTAAATGTTTGTATGAATTTCACACTACCTTAGTAAGTATTTAAAATATATATTAATTAAACAAATATTTAAATAATAATCTATAAAAAGAAATGAAATAGCAACACAGATATTACTTAGATAAAAACAATGCACTGAGAACTGGCGACAAAAAAAAAATAAAGTAGAAATCTTTATTAAGATTACTATTAAAAAAATACTGCGTAAAAACTTTTGTGAATTTCAAATTTCGAACACAACTTGATATTTTTCAAGATTGAAAATTTTTAAAGAATGCATTAAATGCTTTGATATATGATTTGGATTTAAGACACAACAACATGTTCAAAAAACAATGTTCAAAGTTTCAAAAAGTACATATATTTAGTGTATTAGTTTATAAATAAAATATCTTTAGAAATTGATGTTCGACATTATGTCAAAATTTTATTTTAGTTTTAAACCTATGTATATTGAAAAATAAATTATGAAATATAAATTATTTTTTACATGTAAAATATTCTCAGCAGTATTTAAACCTGTCATATCAGTACAGGCATTTTTATTTACACATATACATTTTAAAACAGCTTCAAATAAAAAACAAAACAATTTGTTTTGAAGTAATTACCGATATACATTTCATAGAATACTTAGAGATATATAGTAGTTCATATCACAGTATTTTATGGGGATTTTATTGATTACAAAATTTTAACACGATGCTGTTTTACCTTTGCATTTTAATGCTGTGAATATTGCGAAACAAATAAATCATCACTAACGACTGCTGTCAAATAGATCTATGAAACATTCCAATCTTTTAAACAAATGAATCGTCAATATATCAAACACTCCGAAGCAAAATATCATTTATCGCTTTTGCACTTTGTAATATGTACCCAGTATATTACATTTGATGATTACAAACGACCCGATGTCATAATTTGGATGATACGTTTTAAATAAGTTTTAGAAATTTTTAAATGTAATTCGATAGCTGATAGAAATGTATTTCCGCTCATGATTTTTTATTTCATTGTCAAAGAAACTCAAAGACACTGCATCATCTCTACAACAGTTTGTGCATTTTTACATACGAATAATGAATATAAACATATTTTCAAATTTTCAAATAAAATATATTCTTCTTAAAATATTTATCATTAGGCTTATTAGTACAATGGATATAAGCATATAGTTCATAAAACAACATTGACAATAACTTTTAATATGTAATTAACAGTTTCCAACCTAGTTGAAAAGTGTTTATGACTTCGGTTTGTCTGACCGTATGGCCGTCTGCCATCTGTCCGTGCTCTAACTCCCGTAAATATGCTCGGATTGCCCTGTAATTTTTATATGTTATTGTCGTTATCTACAGCATGTTCCCTATTTCAACTGAAGTGTGTAGCACTTATAGTTTTTTACAGGGACACTCAAAAGAATTCCGTAACATTACGGTATATGGGGAGAAATCATTTGCGGTTTATTTTAATGATGTTACACAATTTCAAACATATTGTAATTGATATATATCCCTAAGGTGCATTACAAGAAGATTATTATGGAATATTGTGTGCATAGCACTTGTAGTTACTTTACAGGGACAGTAAAAAAATTCCGTTACATTACGTCTATGGAGAAAAATAGTTTGCAATTTAATTAAATAATGTTTCACTATTTTAAACGCATTGAAATTTATATGTATCACTAAGGTGCATTAGAAGAGGCTTACTACAGAATATTGTGTGTATAACAGTCATCGTTCATTTACAGGGACACACAAAATTATTCTCTACAGTCTGTTAACAATAATTCCTGGAAGTGCGTTTTAAGTTGCTGAACGCGATTTTAAATTTAGCTCACTTTTTGTTTATTGGTGTGTATAAATTCTGTAGATCATATACAGGGCAGCACAAAAGTTCGCAAACACATTTCCGTTTATTGACAGAAACTCCATAAGGAGAATTTTAAACTGTGCTACGCGTTTCCTAACTAAACTGAAATTTAGCATTCTATGTAGTATATATACAAATCTATAGATCATATACAGGGCTGAATAAAAATATTCGGATATTTTTCCGAATATTGTATATGTTGGGAATTCCTGAAATTACCTTTTTAAATATGTTATGCGTTTTCAAAATTCTTTACTTAGATGTTATCTTTGAGTTTATTAAACGGTAATGATTTGTAAAATTATTTTGGAAGCGTTGGAAAGTGTTACATAATCTATGCTTGACGCATGATTTTTCGTTCTTGTTGTATATGTATATGTTGTTGTTATGTATTTTTCAATGTAATTTAATTTCCAAATTTGAATTTCTTTTACATTACTTTTGAAACAAATATCATGCTATGTTTGGACTAAATAAAAAAATTAGCAATATTAAAATGCATAGTATTATTTCATATCCATAAATCAGAAGTCATATTTTTACAAGTTATCTTTTAATACGGTTTGTTTAAAATTTAACATGTACAATTTCCTAAAGAGATTAATAACATTCATTTATTACTGGCATTTTTATTTCCATACAAAAAAAAAAAAAAAATCAAAATTTCAGATAATTTGTTTAATTATTTGCATAAATTTGTTTTAAAATATTTATCAACATACTTTCAATAGAATACGAAAAAACAAAAAGTTTATTTAACGAAATGAATTAGATTTATTGAATCAATCTATGGAAATTTATTGATTACGAACTTTCAAAACGATTCTGCTTTCCCTTTCAATTTTCATTTTAAAATTGTGAATATTGCAAAACAAATAATTTATCACTAACAATTACTGTCAAATAGAGAGATGTTTGCAACTTCCTTAATACTTTAAACAAATGAATCGTGAACATATCATGTACTTTGAAGCAAAATATAATTTTGTCAAGCACGCACTTTAAAATATATCGGCATCATCTTGATTGCATGTTATGATTTCAGTCATCATAATTCTGGCGATACTTTTCAAATAAGTTTTAGAAGTTCAAGAATGTAACTATTTGAATAACTGATAAAAACGTATTTTTGTGCATTATTTTTTATTTTGGAGTTTGTGAAAATATTAAAGAGATGGGTATGCATTTATGGATAATTATTTTATTTTTACGGTATAAAGTAGCATTTGCCTTAATTATTTTTATATGAAAAAAATATATAATAAATGCACGTAATGAATGAATGCACGTAAACTTAAAGAGAATTAATAAGCAAGAAAATTTAAATTGTGTAAAAGAGAAAAAAAGTAAAAGAAGACTAAAAAAAAAGTTTTATTGACGGGATTTCTTTATGAGTCAGAACGGCATTAAGTAAAAAGATTTATCCGTATAATTTTACTTAAACATCTGTAAAGACAATCTGTAGCATCATGACTACAAATACTCATGCATCCTTTCTTTCAGATATAAAAAAAAAATTAAACATTTTCAAATATGTAAAATATAAAATAAATGCCTTATGTATTTATCAATTTTCATTTTAATAAAATGCATGAGAACATACAGTTGATTTAAAAACATGATCTATATTTATCAAATGCCCTTAAAAAGCATTTATTGATTTTTTTAAAATTATGTTTTATTAAATTCTTTTATTTAAATTTAAATTCACATTTTAAAATATTAAACTATTTTCAAATCTATAATCAATATATGTTTTGATAGAATGAGTAAAAACTTGTAGTTCATTTAACATGAATAATAATGTTTATTGAATTCTTTATGCAGTATTTGTTAATTAGGAAAGTTCAACACGATTTTGATACCATTTTCATTTCATTTTAAAAATCTCAGTTTTGCAAAACAAATAATGTATAGTTTACGATTGCTGCCAAATAGATATATGCAACTTTACAAATATTTTAAACAAATTAATAGTCAACATATCATGTACTTCGAAACAAAATATAATTTGGTCACGCACGCACTTAAAAATATATCGGCAATCTTTCGCTTAAATTTTACTATTGCATACATCATAATTTTTACGATATATTTTAAATAAGTTTCAGAAGTTTACGAATGTAACAATTTGAATAACTGTGAGGAATATATTTGCGTGCATTATTTTTTATTTCATCGGTAACGAAATATTTAAGAGGCTCTAATATATATATATATTTCTGATTAATGATGTTGATTTTATGGAAAAAATTAACATTTGTAGTAACTTCCAGATATTAAGCATTAATATACTTTAAATTTTAAAAAGATTGAAATTTAGTTTTTTAAAAGTATTTATCAATATAATAATATAAAATGTATAATTAGGAATGTTTAAAGAATGCCTATAAATTTAGAGTTAGTTATAATTAATCCTGTTTTAATTTTAAATCTAAGTGTTTTGAAAAATATATATATATTTATTTGAATTTTGAATAAAATAATAAATAATTTTATTTATGGTAAAAGTTTCATTAGAGATTACTTTATACTATAACATTTATTACTATAAAATTTTAAAAAGTAATATCCAGAAGTATACAAAAAAAATCTTGTAATTATATTTATAATTACAAGATAAAATAATATTTCCAAAAGATGATTTAAGAGTTAATATTTTTTTAGTGAAGAAAAGGTATAATGTCACATAATTTACACAAAGTTAACGGGAATTACTATTTATAAAAAAAAAAAAAAAAAAAAAAAAAAAACAGAAAAGACTTGTCTTATTCTCCTATTTTATTTATTTCTATTCCCAAGCCTCTTGAAATAATGCTTGCTTGTATTATTTTACGAAAAATATTTTATTAAAGACTGCAGAATTATAAAACAGCTCGTGCATACTTTAAAACATACTTTAAGCAGCTGCATGGGAATATATATAGCTCATTTAACAAGATGTTTTATATTTATTGAATCTTATAAATGATCATTTATGGGTTAGAATTATTTATACACTGCTCAAAACAATTAAAGGATATTGCAGTTTTAGGTGGATTTTGTATCTGGGAAACTTTTTAGCTGATTGATACATGGTCGACAGACATAGTAGGTTATATGAGAATAAATTACACATGTTTGGCAGAAAAAAATGCATTTTATTGCGCATTTGTGTACAAAAGGAAAAAAACACAATTTGTGCATATGAGAAAAAAAGAATAAGAAAAGGTGTTTTCTTCAAAGAAAATCATTTTCAGTAGGGGGTATGGTTTCCACGGGCGGCCAGCAACGTTGAACACCTTTGAGGTATGGACTTAATGAGGCTATTAATGACGAGTTGGGGTATTCTGCCCCACTCTTCCAGAAGAGCTCTTTCCAGTTCTTGGAGAGTTTGTGGGGGTTGTTGGCGGCCAGAAACTCGTCTTCCTAGAGCGTCCCAAACGTGCTCGATTGGATTCATGTCTAGAGAACACGCTGGCCATTCTATTCGAACGATTCCTTCCTCGAAAAGGAAATCCTCCACCAGGTTTGCACGATGTGGCCTGCAGTTATCGTCCATTAAAATGAAGTTATCTCCGATTGCTGCAGCGTAAGGGACTACAATAGGTCTGAGGATCTCATCCCTATATCGGCGACCAGTCAGAGCTCCATCTCGAATGATGTAGAGGTCAGTGCGCCCGTCAATGGAGATGCCACCATACACCAACACTCCTCCACCGCCAAATCTGACACTTTCGTGCACGAACGCAGGATTATTCCTACTGCCACGGTCCCTCCAGATGAAAATACGCCTATTATCCGGATGCACAGAAAAACGGGACTCGTCAGAAAACAGAATATTGCTCCATTCATTTCTCCTCCAGTTGACATGCTCGGTTGCCCACTCCCTGCGGTCGCGACGATGCCTTGATGTTAATCTAACACATACCATCGGTCGGCGAGCATACAGACCTACAGCATGGAGCCGGTTTCGGACAGTCTGAGTTGAAATCGTGGTGCCTGTAGCCGAGCGAATGTGTTGTTGGAGAAGAGTAGCGTTCATGTTTCGGTGTCTCCGAGCTGTTAACGCTAAATACCGATCTTCATTGGGCGTTGTTGCCAGTCTACGACCTTGCCCTGGTCTTCGGCCTGCACATCCACTCTCCAAAAAACGGTTCCAGATCCTGGAAATGACACTTTGTGACACTCCAATGGCTTGTGCTACTTCGGCTTGAGTTTGGCCCCCTTCTAACCTAACAACAATTCTCCAAGCTTCTGAATCTGTCAAATGACTTCGCTGAGACATCGTACTCATCGAAACAAAGCAATCACTGAATGCCGATCATCCTTGTCTTCATTCTCTTTTATCCAGTTGAAAGTCAAATTTCATCGCTGCCGCTGAAGCGACGTTTTTGACGTCGAACTCAAAATTTGCATACTCCACAGTTTGAAAACCAGAAAAATTTGCATTTGTGATTCTCTTCTTCTATTTTCGGCAAAAAAAAATTTCGTTTATATCTTTATTTTATATAAAACTTCAAATATCCTTTAATTGTTTTGAGCAGTGTATTATGAAATTGAACTTCATCTTTCAAAACTTTAGTTATTTTTTACAAGTGTACGAATCAAAAATAATATTTAGTTAAATATATTTATCAGTATTTTTTATAGAATGGATAAAAACATATAGTTCATTTAATCGCATGGTTAATAAATAATGAATCAATATATATGCATAATTTTCTGATTAAACAATTTTAACGCGGTTTTGCTTTCCCTTTTCATTTTAAACTTACGAATATTACAGGACAAATAATTTATCATTTGCGATTAATGCCAGGTAGGTTTATGTGACTTTCGAGATATTGTAAGCAAATGAATCACGAACACATCACGTGTTTAGAAGAAACATATAATTTTGTCATGCACGCACTTTAAAATATATCATCATGCACTTGATTACATTTTACGATTGCAGTCATCATTAATTCTAAGAATTCAATTTAAATCAATTTTAGAAATTTACAAATATAATCATTTGAGTAACTGATATAAATATATTTTAGAGTATTATTTTTCATTTCATGCTAATGTAAACATTTAAGACACTGTTATACATACATTTCTATATAATTATTTAATATTTATTGGCGAAAATAAATAAATAGTTAATAAAATAAAAGTAAATAAATTTATGTAATGGTTGTGACGTAATCTAGGTAAACGTAATGAGTATTAATAACTACGAGTATTTAAATTAAGTAAAGCAAAATTTCACAAGGCTCAAACAAATTTACTTGATTAAAAAAAAGTTTTTAGCCATATCGACTTTAAATAACAATATTTATTTGTATAGTTTTGTGCAAAATATTTTTAAATATATTGTATTATGCCTGGCACTGTTCTTGCATTTTTTAATTCAGATGTGAAATACTAAAATATTTTCAAATCTATAAACAAAAAATTTTAATTTGTTTGAAAGTGTTATCAATAAAAATCATAATAGAATTGGTTGGAAACATAAAGTTCATTTAACAAGATGAATTAAATTTATTGAATCACTCTAAAATTCATTTATTGATTAAGATTTCTGTTTTCAAATTTGTATTCTATTTTGAAATGTTAAAATATTTTTAAATCCATAAACGAAAACAGCATATTTCTTTTAAAATATTTACCAACAGACTTTTAATGAAATATGCAGACATATATAGTTCATTTAACAATAGGTAACCACTTTAGTGAGCTTTTATTGATTACGATCTTTTCTTTTAAAATTTATGAATATTGCAAAACAAATAATTTATCACTAACGATTGCTTTCAAAAAGATGTATGCGACTTTCCAAATATTTTAAACAATTCAATCGTCAACATATCATGTACTTGAAAGGAAAATATAATTTTGTCACGCATGCACTGTTAAATTCATCGGCATCCATACTTGATTACATTTTGCAATAGCAAGTACCCCTATTTTGATGATACATTTCAAACAAAATTTAGAAGTTTACGAATGTAATTATTTGAATAACTGAAAGAAATATAACTGTGCGCATTATTTATTATTTCACCATTAATGAAAATATCTAAAACGTACATTTATAAATGCTAGCTGCGTAGACATCTGATGTGCAGAATTTGCATTGTATGGAACTTTTGAAATTTTGTAGAAAAAATTATATTTACTTTTACATTATAAAATATTTATAATTATATATATTTTTCATATCATTTCTTATTATAAGTAAGAATTTATATTTTATATGTAGTTTAACTGAATATTGCGAAAATACATTTTCGAAGTTACGTATCTTGATGCAATTATTGTAGCGTGCCTTTATAAAAAATCGGCGACATACAAGTAAACAAAAAGCAAACATTTGTTTCGTTTAAGAGCCTGCGCTAGTCACGCGAAGAAACGCTCAAGCTAATGTTAAGTCTATGGGAAGGTTCTTGCGCGATTTCTCGCTCGCATTTTAATATTTTTAAATGATTTTTTTCCATAGGATAGCTGAGGTCGATCTATAAAGTTGTTAGTTTTAACTTTTTGATTTTGGTTACAGTTCTTTTATAAGCGCACATTTTCAATTTTGGAACCGGTTGGAACCGGTTCTGAAAGTGAAAGTACCCTTATATAAAAAAACTGGAACCGAAATCGAAAAAGTAAAAACTAACAACTTTAGAGATCAATGTCAGCTATCCTATGTAAAACAAATCATTTAAAAATATTAAAATGCGAGCAATAAATCGCACAAGAACCTTCCCATAGACTTAACATTAGCTTGCGCGTTTTTTTGCATGACTGATGTAGGCTCTTAAGGGATTTTGGATAAAATATTGGAGAGCTGCCAATTATATCTTCCGATCTAAGTCCATATGTCACACTCTCTCTAATAACGGTAATCTAAATTATAGTAAAATCTTGCCCAGTTTGTGGTTTCAGAGAAATTATTTTCGAAGTTGACAACATTTGTCATTTCCACATTTGAATTTTTTTTAAATTGGTGTTATAAAAATGACACCTTTTTTGCGCATATTACAGTTTTAAGAGTTAAGATAGATTATTCGTATGAAATATGATGTCATTTTTATCCAATAAATAATTTCACTTTTAGAATGATGGACAACAATCTTTAAAAACATCTTTAGATAGTGCGCAAATGACATCTGACCACGCAGTTCTTTCACAAACCCATCGGAAAGCGGTATCTTCATACAAGAAACTCGTCATAAAATCGGGCAACTAACGATATTATATGCCTTTATTTGTTTATATCATCAGTATCGGTATATCGGTATATCGGCTATAAGAGATATAATGTTGAGAAGAATGAGTGGGCTTGAAGCCACCTCTGTCTGATATTATGTTTTAAACGTCACGTTTTTGTCCTGCCCGTTGTTTGATGTCTTTCACTTAACAAATATTTCTTTTAAAATTTTACGATGGCGTCCGACGTACTCGGGGTACATTCTCGACTATTTTCCATAGTCAGATCACGTGGTGGTGAATGTAAGGGTTTTCTTTTAGACGTTACAGCAGGGATTACCAAACTTTTAGAGTGCCGTGGATGTTAAATCAAATGTTAAAGCATTGCGTGCCACCAGGAAACGAAGGTTGGGGATTCATACGATAGAGGCTGATATACCGGGTGATTATAATTAAAGTTACGATTTCAAAAATCGATAATTTTAAAACTACTGGTCAGAATGACTTGATATTTTAGCAGAACAATTGTGAGGCAATGGAATTTTATTTGGTGAAGAAAAAAAATAGTTCTAAAATGTGCCGATAGATGGCGCTGTCAAGGTAATGTCAGGGGAAAGAACAAAAATGTATTTTTTAAACACAGGAATGTTGTTAGCCAAAAGGAAAAAAAATAGAGTTCAAGGATTTACTAAAAATGTATTAGCGAAAAGACAAGAATACGTGTTTACAGCAACAGCAGCAATAATGACAAAAAAAAAAAAAGCTTTATGGAACAAACATTTTATTGATGATTAAAGCATAAGTTGTTCGATATGCCCTCCGCTTTGTTCCGCTACTAATTGGAAGCTCAAAACGGCATGCTCCACAGCAGATCGGAGGGTATCTGTAACTGATGTAATGGGTGTGGTGTGTGATGCTTTCCTTCAAGTCGGCTAGATTCTGAATTCGCCCGCTGTAAACAACATTCTTCAGGTACCCAGAGTTGCCACGTATTGGTAATTTGCATGTCTCCAGACAATGTGAAGCCTGACAGCGCCATCTATCGGCAAATTTTGGACCTATTTTTTCCTTCGCCAAACAAAATTCCATTGCCTCACGATTGTTCTGCTAAAATATCAAGTCATTCTGACCAGTAGTTTTAAACTTATCGTTTTTTGAAATCGTAACTTTAATTATAATCACCCGGTATGGCGGGGCATTCGGCGTACTTGCACTGAAATCCGACTTACGAAAAGCCCCATAACTCTAAAATAGACCTAACAAAAGGGATAATATGTATTCGAGTGTGACCCCCATAAAAGCATGATTGTCTATTGCTTTAAATGTAATAAATAAGTTTTTGAAAGCAATTATTTGAGGGGATTAGAATGACAGTGGAGTAAGTCAATATTTAGTAATTTTGGAAATGAAGGATTTTGTGAAATTTGTCGTATTGCTATTGCATTATGTGGTCCAACTTGTTTTGACCTCTAGCGACTCCCTAAGTGAAATATGGCTTATTTAACTAAAGCACTGAAAATAAATTAATATACGTTCAGTGAAAATATGGTTATCTATATTTTGCAAATTGTTGACTTACTCCACTGTCATTCTAACTTCATTTGTAACTGAATTATTAAATTACTAAAATGAACGTCGATTTTTTTATTAACATATATACGTAGAGAAACAGCAAGATTATATATTATTAACACATACTATCTGCAAAATTTACGTTTGTGAGAAAAAAATATGCTAAAACTAAAAATTTTTGGAATGTTTCTTCCAAAAATAACCTCATTTTTAGGGTTTCGTTCATCTCACGAAACCCTATTGCTCCCGCTCCGCTGTCTGTCTGTCACAGAGCCATTCTCGAAAACTGTGTAACTTACAGAGTTGAAACTTTGTGTATAAATCAGAATATCAGCTGTGAAGAGCTGAAAATATTAAAATTTGAAAAATTCGTATTATTTTAATAAATAGAGATAAAAAACCAAAATTCTAACAGCCTTTTCTTATTAAATTTGAACATTTTCCCTTATAGCAGATGCCAAAAAATAAAAATCCATGATGAAATTCTATCAACAATAATTAATTTTCTATCAGACGATTTCCACGTGAAAAATAAAAATGAAATAAAAAGTTTCACCAATTGAAAAAAAAAAGATTAATATGAAATAAAAATGATTGACGTCATAGTGGTAATAAAACAGAAAGATTTCTCAATAATACAAGGAGTATGAGTATGTGTGCATGTACACAAAGCAGATTAATTACACGTCATTAGAGAATTAAAAAGAAAATCTGACGTCATATCGCAAGTTTAACGGATTTTTCAAATGTTTCAGTATAATACAAAGCGAGTATGAATATGAGTAATAGAGAATAGTAAATATATGAGTTTGAGGAACGTATTGAATCATCATAAAAACCCGATTATGGAAATATTCGCATATTTTAACATTTTGAAGGTGTACAACATGTTTAATTTTGAAATTAATTTTTTTTAAATATCGCATAGTGAGCTTCACCCGCTATCGGACCGGTTCAGATATTCGAAAAACCGAGAAAAATAGACAGTTTTTTTTTTCAGAAAATGAAATTTATTTGGATTTATTAAAGTATGGATAAAGTGTTTTGAAAGGAATATTAAACGAAACCCTTTGTGGGAACTTGGAACACACTTACCCACTTGTTTTTTCTATCACATACTGTCTATGACATATTGTTTTTTCACAAATTGCGTCTACATGCGTTACGTTGATGTATACAGAATATTGAACATAATAAAGGCAAATAAATTAAAGAAAAGTAGTTGAAAATGTATAAATATATATACGTAAACATATTTAGAATGTTTTAAAGTAGATTTGAATTAATTTGGTTTAACTTAGTCAAAATTCCTACAATGCCTTCTTTTGTCAGTAAAACTGATTTCTTTTTTTTTTTTTTTTTTTTTTTTTTTTTTTTAATTTTCTATAATAAAATAAATTTCATGATTAAATATCCCGGAATAATCGGCAGACACTGAAATTGGTACAATATGTTGTGCAGATACATTTTTATTCTCATTATGTAATAGAACAATTTTAGAACTGCTTTTGGTATGCTGAGCTTTATATTTCACATCAAACATGCGCTGATTTTAATTTTATGCTTGCAGAAAATTTAATCACTATCAGGCAGAATGTACGAGCCAAACCCCTGTTGTCTGGTTATATACATAGTAGAATTTGCTGACAGGTTTTTATTTTATCTAAAATTTCAGCAGATCAACCCCAAATCTTTTATTTAAGCAGAATAATAAGATTTATTTAATATTTGACAATCAGTTCTTGGATATTTGACCATACCACCATCAGTGTGATATTTAAGCCTAAAGCGTACCATTGGGATATCAAATCTCAATACTTATTTTTACTTTTTTACAATATTATTAAATCCTATATACGAACATAACAAACTTATGTAGATACCATTGTACTTTATATGGATCTCCATGTTTCACTCCAAAATAGGTGAAATATTTTGTTGCTAATAGAATGTGCTGCAAAACATACAATTGTTTTTATGTAAGAATTTAAAAAAAATGTTAAACAATGTTTTTCTTTTAAATTTAATGTAGACACCGGGATTGAAGTAAGCAGATTTTTACATCTTTTACATATCATAACACAAAATATCATTAAAAGTAAACAAAATATTATTAAATCTATGTATACAAACAAAATAAATTTACAGATATATGTTCACCATTTCGGATCGCTGACATGAAACAAGGTTATCTGCAACAAGGTTTTCTGCAGACAGTAGTGTAAAAGAGCTGACGATAACTGACTCAATTGTCAGGGACACGATTTGTACCAAGCCGGGTTAAACAACTTGTTTCTGTGTTCAGATAAATGTCTAAATAGCTTTAGTGATTATATGGAAAAAAAGATCGGCAAGTATGAATCTTAATTTCCTTTTGTATTTTCTGTCTATTGTTTATAAATATTTTTTTATTTCCCTTGTAACCTTTTTTCTAATCCATCATCGTACTTATCAATCCAATTTTTAAATTAAAATATGAAGGTCGTAAGTTAAATATGTAATTAATATAATTTATAAATCTTAATTAGACCTTTCAATAGTCGTAAGTTTCCATAAACTTCATGAATTGGTTCTCGAGTTTTTGAGTATTGAAAGATTGGTTGATTGATTGATTCACAATATTTTCCCCTGTTTTCTCAAAAACTATTTTAGATATCTTAAAGCAACAAACATCCGATTGTATCAAGAAACATTATCTATCTGAATCTGATAAGTTTAGTATTTGTTATGCAGCTATTTTTAACGTTATTCCAGAAAACAGACCAACAAACATTTATTTTTATTTTTAACTAAGTGTTTACTAAATAGTTGAATGAGCTTAACATAGGCATTTTTCTGAAAATCACAAGCCGATACTCCAGAACACTTTTTAACCTTTTTTTTTATTATTTTTCAATGTAATTTTAAATAATCAAACAAAATATTCATGCCATTATTTACCCTTTATTTTCTTTTGAGGACTTTTTATTGATTTATTTATGAAAAAAGTTTGAGATTCAGGTATGTTCATTTTAAAGGATGAATAAAATTGCTCACATTGTCCCCAACTTGAGCTGTAATTGTAAACATGTTTGTGCCACTGCCACATGTGAGCAAAGCATAAAAAAACAACAACAATGTTCTTCAAAAATTGCAATTTTGTTTCAAGACGCGGTAAGAAATTATTAAATTTGAACAAGTATTTGTATTTAATTACACAGTTTACTTCAATTATAAAAATATTTTCTAAAAGAGAAAATCATCCGTCATGTTAAATAATCAAGAAAAAAAACATTCAGAGGTTGCGCCTTTTAGAAAGCGGATTTTCTAATTTTACTTAAATATTTGTATTTTTTTAATGGGAAACTCTGTTCAAATTATGTTATTTGGTTTTCGGAATATAATATATATATATATTTCTCTTTTCACGAAAGAATTTATGCATTCAGTTCCAGCAGATTATATATTTCTTATGACGCTGGATATGGTCATTCAAGATATTTATCATAATTATAATCCATTTGTCTTACCTTTTTAAAAATAAATTAGTATTTCATTTTAGAAATCTTCTTGAGATATATTTTCTAGAAGGATTTCCTGGTGTTTGATAAACAATTACCTAGCTGCATACTTGCTGCACTCTAAAATTACCTCTTATTCAGAGTTATCCAGGATTCTGAAAAGCGTTCTTTATATTTAGAAACCTCAGAAATCAATATCATTTCGAAATTTAAAGAAGCTGTTTTAAAAACAGGAAAGTTTTTTTTTTTTAGTTTTTTTTGCTGCCACTGATTTTCAGATACATCTCCGAGGAGTTTTTATGGTGTATTTATCATTTTTCTGAAACAGGAATCTCGCTTTTTGAGATGCTATCAATTTTCAAGTAAACATTCTCTGTTGTTTAATTTAATTTATATATTCAAGAGTAACAAATACATATATGTTTTACAATTTATCGTTTGTCTGTAAATCATGTTTGTTGAATATGAAAATATTTTCATAAGAACTGATATAATCTAAAATATCTATATAAAATTGATGAATACACTTAAAAAACTACTCGGAAACAGTTGCGAAAACTACTGTCATTAAAAGTAACTTTGTTTTTAAAAATGTGTCTTTAAATCAGAAAAATATATTGGCTTTTGATGTTTCTAAAGATAAAGAACGTCTTTCGTGGTCGTGAATAATTCAGAAGAGGTTATTGTATATTATCGTTCACGGTTGTATTCTATTTTCTTAGTTTAAGAGACACTTTTTTTTTACAGTGTTGCTGCATATTTAGTATGGTATATAATCACTAACGGAATTGGGGCTATTACTTCATTTGGAGCAATATCATTCTACAAAACCTTGTCACTCTCTCAAATAGCATTCTGAATTTCAAACCAAACATTTCTTTTGCAGTTCGAACAATTGTCAACTCATTCATATCTGGTCTTGTTCACCAGTGCACCTTCCATCAACATACACTTAACGTGCCTAAATAAAATATTGTAAACTGAAATAACAAAATATTAGCCAACCAAAATCTTGCCTTATTAATAATTCCACATTTTGTAATAATGATTATTAAGAAATTAAAAAAAGCTTGTTTTTACTGTGATAATGCGGGAAGTTTTAGTTACAACACATCGTCTAAAACAAATAAATCGCTCTGATTGAAAAAAAAATGACCGGACTTCTCGTGGCTAAGCGCATATACGTGTTCATTTGCTACGGTGGTAGTTTTGATATTAACTCCGGACGGTTCTAATGGACACACTTAGTGTGGAGTTCCTGGCTGTAGCTGTGTCGTTCTATGAATCATCTATCTCTCGGCTTCCACCTTGTGTATGTAAGAACAAATAAGAAGCTTTATGTAAGAAAAGGAACAAAAGTTTTGTCAAGTCCTCCATATGTTATAAGATTATGTTAATAAAATGGATCATTCGAGATAAAAGCCATAGCAGCCAAAAAAATTGAAGCAGCCTTCTTTCATTATTTCAACAAATCTTACTCATTTGAATCATCAAGTTTACTTTCATGTCTGACAAGACGATAATATTATTACTTCCAATTATTGAAAAAAATGTGGATTATTTCAATTTAAAGTTAATTAGAAGAAATGTTTGTTGTTCACATGTGTTCCCTTTACCCCTATGTATAGATGTCATAATAATTATGCTATTTTTGCGAAGTAAATAATACTTCAATATATGATTTAACTGTTAATAAATTCATCATTAAAGCTAATGCCACAGACTGTACATATATTTTAAAGCAATTACCAGCTATGAGTATTTATTTTATTTGAAGAAAAAAAAATTAGACACAAATAAATCTACCTTATTTCTTGGCAGATTATATTTCCGAAACCAAGCGAATTTAAGTAACAATAATCACTTTTGCCATTTTATGTAAAAGATCTTTAAAAGCACTACTTACAACTGTTAATGTATTTTTACTTTCAGATGTTAAATATTACAATTCATATCAACAAAATTTGTTTTAAGAGTTTATGAGTATGCATTTAAAAAAAGTCTTAAATAATTACTAATCATATAATATTTATTGAAAATTAATAAACGAGCAGGAAAGACCGAGTTATGCTCGGTCAAAATTAGCTTTGAGTTCAACTCGATATATTTTTCTCTCTGTATTAATACTATAAAGCCTTTTATTTTATAAAAATAGCTTGGCCCATAACGACCCATAATAAAAATTACCTACTAATCAAATTTTCTCGAAAATGTGACCTAGCCTAATTGTCTTCTCGTGCCCGAAACCCGTAGGATATAAAATTTAGTCAAAATAGTCTGAGCCGTTTTTTAGATAAAATCAGCTTGACCCACAGTGACCCAAAAATGACTCACTAATCGGATTTTCTCGAGCATGTGACCTAGCCCAATGATTTTCTCGTGCCCAAAAACGTAGGATACAAAATTTAGTTCGAATCGTCTGAGCCATTTTTAAGATAAAAATAGCTTGACCCATAATGTCCCATGACCAAAATGATCCAATAATCGAAATTGCTCGAACATGTGACCTAGCCCAATAGTCTACTCGTTCACTAAAACTGTAGGATACAAAATTCCGTTCAAATCCTCTGAGCCGTTTTTAATATAGAAATAGCTTGACCCAAAATGACTCAAGACCAGAATGACCCACAAATCGAATTTTCCCGAACATGTGACCTAGCCCAACAATCTTCTCGTGCCTGAAAACCATAGGATGCAAAATTTAGTCTAAATAGTCTGAGCTGTTGTTTAGATAAAATTAGCTTGACCCACAGTTACCCAAAAATGACCGACTAATCGAATTTTCTCGGACATGTGATCTAACCCAATGATTTTCTCGTGCCCGAAACTCGTAGGATACAAAATTTAATCAAAATCGTTATAGCCGTTTTTTAGATAAAATTAACTTGACCCGCGTTGACTCCAAAATGACCTACTAATCGAAAGTTCTCGAACATGTGACCCAGCCCAATAGTCTTCTCGTGCTCAAAAATGGTAGGATACAAAATTTAGTCAAAATCGTTTGAACCGTTTTTTAGATACAATTAGCTTGACCCTGACCCATGGTGGCCCAATTTGACCTACTAATCGAATTTTCTCGAACATGTGACCAAGCCCAATGGTTTTCTAGTGCCCCAAAGCGGTAGGATACAAAATTTCCTCAAAATCGTTAGAGCCGTTTTTAAAATAAAATTTGCACATATATATATATATATATATATATATATATATATAAAACCACACACAAGATTTGCTCCTATCAGAATATATGATATAAATCTTTATCGATTAGGTTTAGGATCTTACCAAATTTAATTTCTATTTGAATGTATTAAAGTACATTTAACAACCATGAATTAAAAAAATATATTTATTTTAAAGTATTTTATAATATATATTTAATAGAAAGAGTAGAAATATATAGTTCATTTAACATGATGAATTGCATTTATTGAATGTAGTATTTATTGATTACGAACTTTCAACACGATTCTGCTTTCCCTTTTCCTTTTAAACTTGTGAATATTTCAAAACAAATACTTTATCACTAATGATAGCTGTCAAATAGATGTATGAAACTTTCCAAATATTTTAAACAAATGAATCGTCTGCATATCATGTACTTTAAAGCTAAATATAATTTGGTCACGCACGCACTTTAAAATATATCGGCATCCACTTGATTACATTTTACGATTGCAGTCATCATAATTCTGGCGATACATTTCAAATATGTTTTAGAAATTTATGAATGTAACTATTTGAATCACTGATAGAATGATCCTTTCGCACATTTTATTTTTATCATTAACGAATATATATATTAAAGAGTGTATTAATTACTCTTTTACACACATTTCTGAATACATTTCATTATTTTTAGTGAAGAAAATATTTTTACATTTTTTTTTTTTTTACGTGTAATAAAAGATAATAAATTAAGTAAACAAAACATCATATAATAGGCGTAAACATAAAGAAAAATAGCTAAGTGTATTTATATTGCGTAAAAAAGATATGAAAGTTCCTATTTTTTTCATAGATCTTTTTTACGCGCCACACTAATTAAGATTAATTAATATTTTCTTTCAAATAAATGTTATTTTTAATATTCCATAAATAATATGTTTTCTTCATTTTACATACCTCCTATCTTTGGTTTTATACTTACTGACATACATTTTACTTACTTAATACATACATACGCAACAACAACTTCCAATACGCGCAATTATAAAAAAAAAAAAAAAAAATCTCAATTTTTTTAAACAACTGAAAACGCAGTAACTAATGAGATTTTACAGAATCCTAACAATTTTAAGTTAATATCTAAAATAATGGTTTATTTCCATGACTCGGGGTTTTCCTGCGTGTCAGTTCTGCACGAGATCCTTCAGATACTGGTATACGAAAGCTATATATAAAATTATTAGTGAACTGAAAATAGCAAAATTATAAATTTAGAGACCCTCGAACCCTTTTGCTAGGATGCCAGTTGTAAAAATCACGTTTAAAAAATATCATTAATAAATCATCTTAGAACATTTTGCACAACTTTTCTGGTCTTTTTCGTAAAAGAAAAAATATACATTTTTTTCTTATTACATACATAAATGAATCTTACATTAAAATATAATCATGTTACTACATCTTTTTTGAATACCAATAAAAGAAGGTAATTTGAGCATATATTTTGTGATATTATAATGTCATTTTAAATGTTATTATTACCATTATTAACGGAGGTATGGCAAAAATCTCGATTAACTGTATACGAGTCTAAAAATTTGGAAAACCTGATTTAGGTGGATTTACCTAAAAAAAAATAACGATGTTCATTCGAAGTTTTATAGTGTTAAACAATTATGTTTCTTAAATAATATAAAAACGCGCATGAACTTCACTTACTGTGCCAAATAGCTACTGCATAATTTTAATCCCTTTCTAATATCGAGATTTTTCTTCTCTTTACCATGATAAAATTTTCCTTCTATGTATTAGAACACGGTGAATAACTCAGTTTTACGTCTTACGTAATCGAACATGCAAGTCCGTCGTAAGATATAAATTTCTATCGCTAAATAAATACATTTATTCTAAAATTTAAATAAGCGTATTAACTTTCTACGAATACAGAGACGCTAAACCAAAATTTTCGTTGTCCCTGACTCTCACCAGGCATAGTCTCGGCAAAATGTATTGCTTGTTATAATGTCATTAACACTAACAATGAATTTATGGAGGCTTCATAGACATTTCCTGGAGTTATTTTTAAGTGTCCACATTGATTTAGTTTGAAATATGACACGATTTCAATTTTGTTTTTTCGAAAATATAGATCAATTTAATATGATCGAATGCATGTCTTATTAATATATAAAGGCGTGTCCAATTGCTTAAAATGAGTGAATTCAATTCCGTATTAGAGAGCGATGACAGATTACACACACATTGAAGTCTGACCAAGGTTTATCAATAGTGGTAGTCGGTAATCCTCGATAATTGGATTACCTTCCCACCAATTTTCATTAATCGGGTTAAACGGCCATCGATGTACTTACTATATAGCTATCATCAGTAGTTAAAAAAGTATTTTTTACAGCGTGGATACAACAAGTATATATATTTTTATATAAGTACAGAATATTTAAAAATATAAACAAAACTGAAAATCTTCATTAATGTATACCAAAAAAAAAAAAAAAGAAAAGAAAAAGAAAAAACAAGTAAATGACCAATTCAGCAAAACTTAAAGTAAATATTTCTTAACGTAACAGTAAAGTGCAATTGATCAAAAAATAATCTTATGAATCATATAAAATTGAATTATACATATAATTGCTAATTTGAAAATACATTAATATTTTTCAAATCTCGGCAATGAGAAACGACATCTTACGAGTCATTATGCAGTATCTGCTCAGAGTAGAAATGTAAAAAAAAGATCGGCTGATTCACCGAGAACCTTGGTCTGAGTTGTGTATAAGCCCGCTTCACAATTTAGGTGGTTTTCGGTGAAATGGACTTGCCGTGCCGAAAATGCTTGGAGCTTGAAAACTCATCCCATTGGAAATCAGACATCAAGGCATACAAATTTAAATATTTTACATCAAATTTAATTAAACCTCTCTATATATAAAAATTAAAGTTGGTATGTTGCTTCCTATTAAAAATCTATAATTTTTGACATATTTGCACGAAACATGACATACAGATGTTTTAGAACCCGCGAAAAATAATAGCTACTTTTCAAATGTCCCAGTCCACCCCTTGCCACTTTTTTCAACAACTTGCTATAATTTATTTTTATACAAATTAGTTTTTTTTCTTTTGCAATTATTTTCTTCATGCTACTACATCTTAAGAAATACGCGTAATTTATTTTTAAAAGCCAATAAAATTTCAGACCCATCCTATTTAATAAAAAGGTACGTAATGCTGACGACCGGGATTTTCGATAATCGTTGCCACAGATTAATCTCGGAAAATGAAACGTTTGAAGTTGCTGAAAAAATTAATTGCTCGAAAAGTATTTGTCAGAAAATTGTTAGACAAACTGCGTTAGAAAGGTAAAAAATTGTATTTTTCTTGATATAAATTTCAAATCCACTGATTATGCACTTTTTCAAATATTGAATTTAAAAATTTACCAAATTTCACAATGGAGTGTCATATAGCGAAAACTTCACGCGTAAAAAATAATAACAATAGCAATGTGTCAGCACGAGTCACAAATTGTAGTAACCGCAATTATTCTGTTAAAATATAAAAGTGAATTATGATGTCACGAGTGCATGATTTTTATTTAATTTTTCGACAAGTACTAGATGCGCCATTTCTTTTTAGTTGTGAATAATATAGGTTAATTCACGTTATTAAAAAATGTAGCTATAAAATATATAAATCAATGGAAAACAGTAAGTAATAATTTGTAAGCGTAATAGTAAACCGTATTAAAAAAACACAACTTAGTGAAATAAGTATCCGTTTTTATGTTATTTTAGGATGTTCCAGGAAAAGGTACAGATTACTTTAAAATACAAGGTTAAATTCACCGATATCTATCTACCTATCTGTCTATCTAGGTCACTTTTTTATGGACACGATCACTGCAATAATTCTACACAAATCTCTTCCAAACTGATACATAAAATCAAGAAGCATAAAATCTCGGTCAAGTTCGTTAATGGGCAAAATCGAACAAAGAGGGGGGATGTTGGGTTATTTCGTTTGATTCAAGGTTCTTTTGCAGAAACCGACCAGCGCAGCGGGCGGAGTCTGCTTGTACGCTATATTTTCGCATATGAAACTGACCAGAGAAGATACTGCGCTTTTCTTATATAAATAAATGGTTACTATAGTATAGACGTAGTATCTTTATTTAAATGGATTTGGAATTAAAACATTCATTATAATGCATGCATTTCAATTTCAAGAATAATCATTGGGAAAATAACATTAATAAAAGCAAATAATACACTAATAAGACATCACTTTTGATGTAACAAAACATTTAAGACATATTCAAATTAAGATCCGTACTAACTGGATAAAACAACGAGAAGTAGAAAATGACGCCATTGTCATATAATCATTGAATATTTCATTTTCATGAAAGAAAATGTAAGTTACCATTTAAAATGATGATTTATCATCATTGAAGACATCTTGCACATCTGAAATTTACGTCCGTTATCAAAAGTAAAGACTAATATCTAAAGTAAAGACTTTATTTTCAAGCCATAGAGAAAAGTATTTCACCAGTGTACCATTTGGACGCATTTATTGGATTTCTTTTTCAGTATTATCAAGAAAATCTTATATATTTCTGTCACATGCAGCAAATAACACGTTTAATCGTAATTATAAAGCTGGGGGATTTTATTATGATTGCGTCAAACTGACATCATTTTTTCTGATTGTCGCTTAAGGGTTTATGTGCGCGAATACATAAAGCTCCGTTATTGTGATGGCCGTATTTTTAGGATATTACATTTGTTTTAAAATTTTACCTGCAAGGCCCCATTGGTTGAAATGAGCAAAGCCGGACTTGTCTGCTAGTAATACCATAACAATGAAATATTTGTTGATAAAAGCGAAGTGCGGTGCCCAATTATTCTACAAATAAATTTTAAATTTTGCATTGACATTCATCAAAACAATTCAGGGTATGTTTTAATGCATTTGCACATTTTAAGTCATGTGTTGAATTTAGAAGTGTCATGCATATGAATTAGAAACCGAAGCATTTCTACTCATCTAAATCACTTTTATCTCAAGAGCGAATGCAGTTAATAAGAGTGGGTAATAGAACAAAGTGATTAATGTAACTAATGTCAGTTTTAGGAAAATGTTATTGATCTTGGTTTACGTTGTTAGTAGCATATTTGGTTCCCATAACTGCAAAATATAAGGTACATGAATAGATTAATATTCACGTGTGTCATTTTAATAATTTATTCAAATTCTAACAGAATATTACAGAAAAAGCTAAAATTTTATTTCAAAGATACTAATTTAAAATTTCGTTGGCCCTATAAAAAAAGAAAAAATCCCCTAAAAAATAGCCAAAATTGGCTTTTTGGTCAGGTCCAGAACAGGAAATATTTTAGCCCTAATCGTAAATTATTACACTTTGCAAAAAACATATACAAGAAATGCACCAGAAACTTAATGTTTCACTCAAATTACATTATTATTACTATTAAAATTTTATATAAAAATAAATTTGTGTGAACCGAATATAATGTAGTAAAATAAACGTGAATTAACGGTACACAATATTGATAAACCTAAATACAAAGCAAATAAGAATTCCACTATTCTACTGATAAAATAGACATAAAAGTATTTGAATTCACTTTTAAAGACTTAAAACTACTAATCTGCAGAAAAAATTTAAATGCACTAACATTTAAAAAAATAAAATTCATGTAAAATACTAAAACACGTGTGTATACAAAATTGTGTATGTTTTTAATTGCAACTGTAAATTTAAAAGTCATGAATATCAATTATATAAAAATAAATCGTTCGTTTAAAAATACATTGCAGCTTTTTTCTAACATTTACTTCTATTTACTTCGCGTTTTTAAATTGCATAATTTGTGTAATGGATCAAGAAGATTTTTAATTTTTATTACAATACGATGTTTTTAAATAAAACTGCTATTACAGAAGGCGATATGTTTTGTGCCCTGGAGTCTGAACCTGGTACTCCCGCGTGCTCTCAAAATAATAGAACAATGGCTTGAGTCTAATGAACCTCACATTCTAATAGCTGGCGTTAAACATTATTCTTCATTAAACAATATCATTTATTTGCAATACCCTAATTAAATTATGTAAAATAAATTATATTATTGAAAATTTTGTGGTGGTTTGAACCAGATTTTGGTGCTGCAATAGCCGTAACCATGAGATGGTGTAATAACACTCCAACATTTGGAGCTGATTTATATCTCCAAATGTTGAAGCAATATTTCACTATATCATGTCTGCAGCTACTGCAGTAACAAAACTTTGTTCAACCTAGAACAAAAGTTTTGACATTGAAATATACCACTCAAATGAAGCAATTATTGGTGAAATTAAAATGTAATACGCAATTGAACAATTTCCGAAACCATCCAAATTATCCCTTATGCAATTGATTTCCCACGATCAGCAATTTTTGCCTGCGAATTGTACATTGGCTTGGCAATCATGTGCCAAAACAATCTGCTATGGGATTGTATAGTCTCATGGTGCGCAGAATGTAAGTCACACATGGAGACCATATGGACTCATGTGGAGGTCACCTTGTTAAGCATTCATAAAAAAAAAATTCAAGAGTACATTTCATTGCATTCACACATGTTCCTTTGAATTGAGAAATGCCATGATGTGAAATATAAAACGAAGAATTTCTAGAAATTGGTAACTGAAGTATGTTTGTTCCAGGAAGAAAATTATTTATATTTGATTGAATTGCTAGTAGTGAATTAGTTTCCGAATTACAAATTCTAAGCAACATGAGGAGGTTTAAATATATTTATGTGAATCATATTAATCCTTTATTCGAATTTTCTTCAATCATTTATTCAAACTTAACAGAAGAATACATATAAATGCTTAAAATTTCTTTTTTAATCCCTTTTCGAAAAATCAAATCAACTAAGGTGAAATCACCAAAAGTGACTAATGTCTAGTAACATACCTCGAACTAAAAATAAATCACTTATTATCATTATTAAAAAATATATGTGCTAAAAGTGATTATAGTAAACTTAAAGACTAAAAAAACGTTTAATAAACCTAGTTTTGTACTCACAACCGGAGACATTCTCAAAATCAGTAATGATAAAATAAAATAATCACAAAAAATTTGAAATATGAACTTGATACACAAGTATCGCGAGGTATCATATATCATGAAAGCAGATGCTTTAATAAAAATAGAATAAAAATGTTTGAATGGAAATTTATATGTGGAGAGAGAGCACATGCAATGAATCAGCCCCCTATGAGTTATATAGAATTCGGTGCAAGCTTATTTATAAATTTTAAAATAAGATAAAATAAATCCCGTTTACAAATAACCATTTTTTTTAATTAAAGCGCCTGCTTTCATAATACCCGATATCTCGTTATGTTTGTTTATCAAGTTCATATCTGACATTTTTTTGCGAATATATTATTTTATCATTACTGATCTTTATAATGTCACTGGTTGCGTGTACGGAACTAGTAGGTCTGTTTATTAAAAGATTTTTAAGCCTTTATATTTACTGCGTATATATATATATATATGTTTATCAAAAACTTCTATTAAACGATAATTTCCATTAAAAACAAACTAATTAAGATATATAAAAAACAACGCAATACTACCACATATATTAACGCTATGTTTAAAAATATCCTAAAAGCCCATATTATAAACAACTTAAGCTCATTTATGTAAAATTTCATGAAATATAGCAATTAGAGTTGAAGTAGCGATCGCAGATGGAGACAAAATGTTATAGGCATTTATTCTGTAAAATGAATTTCAATATTTAACTTCGGCATTCATCAGAACATTTCAAAATATACTTTACTACGTTAACACATTTTATGCATGTGTTGAATTCAGAAATGTCATGCATATGAAGCATTTCTGTGCTCTAAATTCCTTCTATCTCACCAGACAATACAGTTAATAATGATGTGTGATTGAACTGAAACAGAGTGATTAAAGAAACGAAATATAGTCTCTGGAAAATGTTACTGATGTTAGATTGCATTGTTAGTAGTGGATTTGGTTTCCATAACGGTAAAATCTGAGCAACGTGGATAGGTTAATTATTCATGTGAATTATTTTCGTCATTAATAGGAAAGTTCTGTAATTGTTTATTCAAATTCAACACTAAAAATCAGAAAAGTTAACAAAATTATAATATTAACAAGGGGACCGCCAAACATGATGCGCACAGATTTTGATGATTTTAAAGTATGTTGTAGGGGTCATACCCCTAATTATTCAGGTCAAAGGTTTCCTTCAAATGGGCTTTAGTTTTCGAGAAATTTCGGGTTAAAGTTTAGTATGCATTTCAAATACCCATTAGTTCGCTATATTGAACAAGGTCTCCGTGGTGCAGGGCTAGCGCTATGGATTTGAAAGCCGGAGGTGAGGGTTCTGTGACTCTTACCTTTTTTTAATAAATTTTATATATTTGTTGCGTTGTAAGTTTTATGCAGAATAATGAATTCTGCATCTTTGAACTTTTTGATATTTTCCTGATAAATTCTATTTACATTTTCGAATTTTTCGGGAAAATATATAGTTTTTGCGCACTTTTTATTCTAATATTTCGGCTGACGAAAATCCAAACTAATTTATGTCTTGATATCTCGTCTTTTTAAAATGATTATTGTTTACATTTATGTATATTTACTTATTTATGAAATAATGCATTTTTTTATTTGCATTTTCTATTTTAAAAAAATTAAATGATTAAGAAAAAATTAACAAAATAATATATCCTTTTAATATTTGATTTGTTCTAAATATATTGAAATATGTTAACTGCTGAAATACAAAAATATTTATCATCACCGACATCGACATTTTTAGTTTATTAAATATGGAACTAATTGTGTGATACGTATAGCAAAAATATTCTAAACAAATTCCGCATTAAAAGTCGCCTTTAAATATATTCTTTACGTAAATTGTTTTAACAATATTGGAAGAATGAATAAATTAGCATATTATATATTTTTTAAATACTTAAATTGTGATAAATATATTAAAAAATGCATTAAATTTGAAAAATAAATTATTTCAAACTTGGTAAATATCTGCAAAGGAAGCTAAACTAAATTGATAAAAATAAAATTTTTATTCTGATATTACCGTAAAAGTCATTGCAGACTATTTTTTTCGGATTTTTTTTATATGTATTGTAATTAACAAACGATTTTTCTTTTCTTGTTGAATTTTTCTGTATGGCATCGACTTGTTAGAATGAAAAAAAAAAATTAATTGTAATATATTATTTTTTATTTGTGCAAATCAGAAATGATGTTGAGTTTGAACTTTACAGTTAAATGTATTTAAATAACATAAAAAAATACATATAACTGGCTAAAACTTGGATATAAGAGTTATTGCTTTAATATTTTATTACTCCTTTCAAAATATGTTATTGGAATTACCTAATCATACATACCTTTAAAAGATTTTAAATAAAAATATTTTGTATAAATTATAAAAAAATATATAAAATTCATTTAAAATATCATAAAGTTAAAAAAAGTATTATTTTAGAACGTTATTAAAATATAAAGAGTAAATAATAATAATAAATAAATAAACAAAATCTAGACATAAATTAGTTTGGAATTTCGCCAATAGAAATATTAATTTCAAAACTGCAAAATAAATAAATAAATAAATAAAACTTACAACGCGACAATTATATAAAATTTATTAAAAAAAGGTAAAAGTCACAGGCGAGGACAGAACCCCCATCGCCGGCTTTCAAATCCAGAGCACTAGCACTGCACCACGGAGACCTTGTTCAAGATCACGAACTAATGGGTATTTGAAAAGCATGCTGAACTTTAACCCGAAATTTCTCGAAAACTAAAGCCCATTTGAAGGAAACCTTTGAGCTGAGTAGTTAGGGGTATGACCCCTACAACATACTTTAAAATCATCAAAATCTGTGCGCATCATGTTTGGCGGTCCCCTTGTAAGATTAAGGATTCAATTTATTATACATCAACAGGGTTTTCTTTTAAATACCTTTTGGAAAATAAATTAGTCTCAGGCAAGAGTTCCAAATGGAGCCAGTGTTTAATCGCATTCAATACCAAAGGCGATTGATAAAAAATAATCTATATTAAGCAATACTCTAATTAATTTATATAAAATAACATATTAGTTATTTATTGAACAAAATTATTGAACAAATTTACGAAAGTTATATTTTGAACAACATAAATTAATTTTGGTCATATTTCATAAATGAATGCATTTCGAAACAGACAAAAGCAAAATGTGATTCGCAATTATTCTGCAAAACAAATTTCAATTTCTACGCCAGCATTCATCAAAACATTCCAGAATACAATTTACTACATTTATATTGTTTTATACATTTATATGTTTTACGATATTTACACACTCTCAAAAAATATTCATCAGAAATCTTCGAACACCATAAAAAGTAAGTTGCCAAGACACCGCTGTGATAGCAAGAGATCTTTCTATTATATGCATAAATTTCTGTATTTTGTCTGGAGAATTTCAAGAAAATCGATTCGCGCATTTTTTTCTGATTTGAGGTAAAAAGACACAGGTAAAAAAATATTTTTTATACGAAGAAGTAACATGCATCGTAGCTGCCGGAACACATGTGATTTGATTAATATGCAGCTATAAATTAGAATATTTCAGGTATTTTTAACGTTAAGGAGGTGAATTTTCTGTATTTTTTTCGAAAATGGGCAAATAAAAGAAGAGCTTTTCGTGTTTTAATGGAAAAAAAACCTTCAATTCAATGGTTTTTTTTTTTTTTTTTAATTGAGAGTTTAGCAACTTTGATCCGAAACTTTGCGCGCATAGTTGTTAAAAAAAGCAAATGTTTCATATTCTATGAAAATATAATATAATAACGTACGACAATACACAATAACCTCTTTCGAGTTACCCACGACTCTGATTAGCGCTATTTAGCTTTAGAAACTTCAGAAACTATATGTTCAAGATTTAAAGAAGATTTATGGAAACAGTTTCTATTGCTGCTAATGATTTTCGGAAACATATCCGATAACCCTTTATTGGGTATTAATCAGGCTTTTATGCCGGAAAGTGGATTTTTGGATGCTATAAATTCTCAATTAAACATTTTCAGCTGCGTAACTAAGTTTAGACATGCAAATATAACATAATAATATTAATTTTAATTTTAATTATAATGCTATCAATTTATCACGTTTGTATGTGAAACACTTTTGTTGAACATGAAAATGTTTACTTGAGAATTGATAAGAAAACTGATTAATCCGCTACAAAACTACTCGATAACGTTTCCTAAAATCAGTGGCAGCAAAAGAATTAAAAAATGCTTTTAAATTTTTAAATGTTTTTATAAATACTTCTTTAAATCTCGAAAATATATTAGTTTCAAGGGTTTCTAAAGATAAAAGACGCTTTCGGAATTGTGGGTAACTCGAGGGATTATTGTATGTTTTCGTTTGAAGTTTCATATTTTCCTATTTTATGATATATATTTCACTGTACTAATAAGAAGAGAAAAATATTCTGTTATAGATAATTTATATAATACTCATAAAGTCACATTTTGAAATTTTTTTATTCTCGTATTGTACAGAATATTTCGAAGAATAAAAATGTTTTTTAAATACTGGATTTAATGAAAAAACTTTCATTCTAACTCATCTACACTAACACCTTTTCAAAAAACTGATGCAATGTAGGTTTCTTCGGAACTGCGTTTATCAGCTATTAAAGAGTTAAATCTGACTTATACTAAAATCCAAAGGCGAGAAAGTGTCTGTAACGGTACCGGGCTGTACCACTCTGGTCTGCGAGTCGATCGTAGTTAAACGCCATGTTAGAATTAATGAAAAACATATACTAACGTAAGACAACTAAATGTTAATTTCTTCTACGTGAAATCATGTCTGTTCTTCATATTTTCACATATAACATGTATATCTTATCCAATTATAATGTATTAAATTCCAAATTAAAAATAAGCTGTTATAGACATCAGATTACTAAATATAAACAAACAAGCACTGTTGCCATTCTGAATTTCCGAATCGTGAAACAAATGAATGACTCTTTGAACGCGTCAGTAAAAAAATATAGGTTAATTATCTGATTCTGTTCTTAAAATATTTGTAAGAGCATATTAAAGTCTTTAAATATTTTACTTTTGTTTAAAACCTTCAAAAACTATTTTTGCAGCCATCTTTCGTCAATTAATATAAACAATCGAACTTTGTTAAAAATACAAGTTAATATTTTCAGAAATTACATTTAACTTTGCTAAATTATTATTATTATTATTTGGGGGAAAAAAAATGTGGCGAGTCATTCACTTTTGAGAATTATTCATCAAAATTATTTGTACTGTACAGATTGCCAATTGGCAACGTGTGTTTTACTGTTTTAACATCTTTGTTGATATTTTAAATGCTGTTTTAAACACGCGGTTGTGGATCATTCTCGGGACTACAGCCGTGCAGCTATAGGTCTCACCCCCCCCCCCCCTTTCAAAGTTCAAACATGCAGTGGATTTGAATCTGTTCAATCAAATCAGTTTTTATTGTTTTTTTATATAGTTTAAAGATCGCTTTAGCGATGCCTGATGAAAATGATGAAACGCCGATTGAACGTAGACGGCGATTAATTAGAGAAAGACAGTCAAGGTGGTTTGCTTGGCAATCACAAGCAACTTTGGACCGCATAAGGGAAGATGGCGCCATCTACTGGTAGATAATGCAAACAAAGTTTGAAGTTTTGTTTCCATCGTAAATAAAATTATTTTTTTCTTATGAAACGTAATTAAAATATAAGGAATAAATAGTACCGAGTAATTTCCATTTAATTTTGCTTATATAATCAAAAAATGAGCTATGTGGTGAGTCAAGCTCTTTAGAAACTCATTGATAACACTTTTTTTACAGAAAATTTCACTCATGGATTTTTTATTTATTTATTTATTTATTTATTTTTTAATGTTTAATTTGAATGTTTTGTCCATTCGTTGAACTATTTCAAAAATTGAATATTGAGTCAATATCCTGTCATTTTTGACGGGGGGGGTATATACTAGTATATATATATTTTGTAATTGGTTCAGTAGTATTAGAATCTACTTACTGCAAGTAAATACGCTTTTCTTTTTTACAGTATTAGTGTACTTTAATTCTCCATAAAAATGTAAATGTCGTTAAGTAATAAGAGGGAAATGATCGATTAAGTGTACGCAAACGTCAGTTTTGTAGGGAAAAAGACTAAGAATGAACTACGTCCTTAATTATAGAAATTACTGGTAACTACTAAATTATATAACTATAGCAGTTATTTTCGTTATATCCCATTTCTCAGAGATGTTGCATCACAAAAAATATTCTCTTTTAAATTTTAAAAATTTTAATTAAAAAATATAAAACATTGTTCTTGCACATCTACCCTTAGAAGCTGTTTATATGTCAAAAAAGTTTCTAGAGTGAGAGTTTCAGAGAAAACATAAGAAAAAAATAAATATAAAATGTTTTCCTCTAATTTTACCTGTTGGAAATTAGAATTTATTAAACCTGCTCTTTGTAAGTATCATGTTCTATTTCTTTTAAGACGTCTTTCTACGTCTTAAAAGTAACTAACATTTCAAATATCAAGTTTTACCACTAACAAATTCAAAGAAATTGTAATTTAGAACGTTTCAAAACCTGCATGTCAAATTTAAAGATTTTAGCCCTGGTAGTTCCGGATTAATCATGATCATAAAAAACGCTCTCCAGTCATTTGATCTTTTTAAACCTCGAACATTTTAACAAATGTTATTAGCGAGCATTTACCTTTCAAAAGTAACCACTATGTAAAATTTTATGTTTTTAGCGGTAATACTTAAAATGTATAGGAATTTTAGAACATTTTCCGCTCTTGCATCCTCTTCAGGTAAGTTTTACAGAGATAAAATACAGCCTTCTTTAAAAGAGAGACTGTAATCATTATTATCCGTAGTGAATTTTTGAAATCGGTTCAAAAATTTCAAAATAATCACGATTTTCACGGCCTCCACTCATTTCAGATACCAGATTTTCACTTCATTTTTTTAGAAAGTGATCTGATTTCCCAGGTAGCATATGACTTTGGTATAGTGTTAAAAATATGTCTCAACAGTTGAACCTTTTAAACGTTGATTTATAATCGTTCCAAAATACACTTTATTTCGCACTTTATTTCGTAATATTCTTTTTTCGCAAGACTAAACAAGTTTTTTACAACAAGTAAACAAGACTTTCTACGTCTTAAAAGTAACTAACATTTCAAATATCAAGTTTTACCACTAACAAATTCAAAGAAATTGTAATTTAGAACGTTTCAAAAATATTTTCGTTTCATTTAATCAGTCAAATGTAATCCGTCATAGAAAATTAATGTTAGAAGAAGTTTTTTATTATGGTTTCGTTCATCTCACGAAACCCTCTTCGTCCTGCTACGTTGTCTGTAAGTTACAGAGCCGGTTCTCAGAAACTATATAACTTACATACTTGAAATTTTGCGTACTTACAGCTGAATACCTACTATGAAGCTGAAAATCATAAAATTTTCAAAAATCGTATATTTTAATATAGAGATATAAAAACCAAAGATATAAGAGTATTTTCCTATTAAATTTAAACATTTTTCGGTGTAGCAGTTGTCAACAATTAAAAATCCACAATAAAATTCTTTCTACAATAATTAATTTTCTATTGAAATATTTCCACGTGAAAAATTAAAATGAAATAAAAAGTTTCACCAATTGAAAAAAAAATATTAATATGACGTCATATTGGTAATAAAACGGAAATTTTCAAACATTTCTCAATAATACAAGAAGTATGAGTATGTGTAAGTACAAGAAGCAGGTTAATATGATGTCATTAGAGAATTAATAAGAAAATTAATCTGACGTCATATTGGAAGCTTGACGGACTTTTTCAAATGTTTGAGAATAATACAAAGAGAGTATCAATATGAGTAATACAGAAAGCAAGTAGATATGATGTCAACAAGTGATTATAACGTCATATGAGTTTGAGGAACGTATTGAATCATGATAAAACCCTGATTATGGAAATATTGGCATATTTTAACATTTTGAAGGTCTCTATACAACATGTTTAATTTTGAAATTGATTTTTTTTAATATCGCATTTAGTCCACATGACAGATATTATTATGACAGAGTATAATAGCGCAAACGGACCGGTTCAGATTTTGAAAAAAAAAACTAGAAAAATAGGCCGGTAAATTTTTACTTTATAAAAAACATGACTTTTTTTTTTGGGGTGGGGGAAGGAAAGTTATTTGGATTTATTAAAGAAAGGATAAAGTGTGTTTTGAAATAAATATTAAAAGAAACCCTTTGTGCGATCTTCGATCACACTTACCCACTTGTTGGTAATAATATTGCGTCTTTTGTTTGATCGACTAAAAGACCTCTCCGCACAACTAAAATTCTACGAATTAAAAAGTCATTACATTCAAAAGACGCCATCTTGATTAAACAATAAATCGTTATCTTAAAAACCACTGAATATATTTAAAAAATTGTTAATGAAAACTGTCTCGAAAATATTTGCAAATAAGTTGCTCAAAGCCTTAAACATTAACTTGGTGTAACCGTTTCAAGGTAATTTGTTTTGTTTATGTTCTCAATCTTTCTGGCAAATGCTCATAAAGCTTTTTTGTTTTTCAAATTACAAAAGTTCACAGCTCATTTTACAGATAAACCAAGAATCAGTTTTGTTTTATATTGTATTTAATCTGGTGTTCGTACTGTTTATTTCGTTATACTTTTCGTATGTTGTTATCTGATGATAGTTTTCTCTGCATTCTATAAGCAATCTTTGGCAATGAGATGGAGGGAAAAAAATCTTGCTTTTATTAAAGTTTTGAATTGAATTTCTTCACTGAAAACGGTTGCACTGGAAAATGGAGTTTTAAAAGAAAAGTATGTGTTGTGAATACTATATTTGAAAAGGGAAATTCTAGCTTATAAAAAATGGTAAAAGCCGAAAAAAAAACAAGAACGAAAAATCATGCGTCAAGCATAGATTATGAAACATTTTTCAAAACAGATAAAATTTAGTTCAATTAGAATATTCACGTTTAGCAATTTTCGCCAATCGATGGAAATTAACTCGAAATCTTTTGTACACCGCTGTATATTACTTGAAGACTTTTGTACACACAACATATTAAGCTAAAAGGTAACTTTAAACTCAATCGCAGTAATTACCAATCATAAACGACAATGTATCTTTTTCTTTGCGTAGACCTGTATATGAATTTATTTATATTCAACAAACTTCAATTAGTCTACTGAATATAGTTAAGCAAGAAAATGCGTAAACACAATTAAAAACTATACCCTTAAGGAATTCGCTCCCATAGTCTGTAATACTTACGAATACCCTTGTGTAGCCCTGTATATGATCAACCGAGTTTATAAACACACACGTACTATGAAAAAACTTAGTTAAACTTAAAAACGTAAACCAAAGTTGAAAACGCACTTATCACACATAGACTGTAAATATCGCACATGTACTGTAACCAGTATATTTTGTGTGTCTCTGTAAATAAACGTATATCTGTCGTATGGAGTAAAAAAATACTGCAACTCTTTTTGAAACAGTTGTGGTAAACAATATGGGATTATTGAAAACAATTTTTCCAGTCCTCGTGTTCATTCTGTGATCTCTTGAAATAAAACAAAAAAATCTTGAAAAGTTTTTAAAAATAAGTAAAGAGAATTCAGCTCTAAAATTATTTTCTGTGGTTCTTGGTAAGCCTTTCTACGGCTTAAAAATAACTAGTTTCAAATATCAAGTTTCTATCCCTAATAATTTCAAAAAAATTGTAATTTAGAACGTTTAAAAAGTGTGTTCGTTTCATTTCACCCTTTAAATTTAGAAATTTGAGAAACAATCTTAGCCAGCATTTGAATCGTAAACGTAACCAAAATGTCAAATTTCTTGGTTCAACCCTCAGTAGATTCAAAGAAAGTGAAATTTTAAAACGATTGTCGCTTTTACACACCTTTGCGTGCAGTTGTAGGAAAATAAAATTTAGTTAATTTTTAAGCAAACTCTCACTATTACTACCACGAAAGAATTTTTGAAAGCGGTTCAAAAGTTGCAAAGTAATCGTGATTTTAAAACATTTTACGCAGATTTAAAATTTAAAATTTCGAAATTTTTAGAATTCTTTTGAACGAGCATTTACGTCTTAAAAGTAACAGTTACGTAGGTTCAAGTTTCTAGCCCTAACATTTCCAAATAAATCGTAAGTTAAAATGTTTTAGAAATTTTTCGCTCATTTAATAAGTTTAAATTTCGAATTTTCGAGAACCCTTTTTAGCAGGTATTTACATCTTGAAGTTTCTAGCCCCAACGGTATAAGATTAATCACAATTTTAGAACATATCTTGCTTCTGTGCCCTCCTGGAAGTAAAGGTACCTACATAAAATACAATATTGGAGCAGAGACAGTTTTGACACCATTATATTTTTAATCGGTTTAGTAATATTGCAGATTACTCATACAAACGAACAAGCAAATGTTCCTTCTTTATAATATTAGTATACATTTACACAGTTTATAATAATTACACACTTGAATTCAGAAATGTCGAGATGAATAGGAATCGGAAACCGAAGCCTTTTTTTCGCATCTGAATTCCTTCTATTTCACCAGACATTAGAGTAAATAATGTAGAGTGACTGCGCTGAAATAATTTTTTTAAAGTAAATGAACGTCAGTTTGAATTTTATTTACACCGGATTACATTGTTAATAGTGTATTTGGCTTCTAAACTGAAGAAAAACTTCTATAAAATCTAAGCAAAGGGAATAGATTAATTATTCATTTGCGTATTTAATCAAATTTAAAAGAAAAATTTAAAATAATTTCTAAAATTTTATTAAAAGATTATTTAAAAAAATAATCTATCTATTTATAACACTTTTCAGAAAAATTGTCTAATGACAAAATCGCCAAAAGTGGCTGATGTCTAATAACACACCCATTTATAAAGGCTTTTGTTAAACAACAATATACCTTAAACAATAACATTTCCTAACAATAACCTATTTAATCATAAAGCAACATATTAAGTTAATAAAGAACAACAGCCTAAAAGCGTATATTAAAGAAGTTGTGTAAAATTTTTCGACGTATGCCATTCAAAGTATAAGTAATATATTAAAGCAGAATGTGATACGCAATTATCCTGTAAAACGATTTTCAAATTTAACATCAGTATTCATCAAGACAATCGAGTACACATCTTACTGCATTCACCTATTTGACTCCTGTGTTAAATTTAGAAATGTCATGAAATAGAAACTGAAGTATTTCTACGCATCTAAATTCCTGTTATCTCACTAGGCACTACAGTTATTAACGAGGGTTGATTGAAATAACGCGAAGTGATTAAAGTAACTTATTGCCGATTTCAGGAAAATGTAATTGATTTTGGATCGCGTTGTTAACAATGGATTTGCTTCCGAAAAAAACAAAAAAATCTATGCTGCGTGAAAATCATATTTTTTATGTGAATTGCTTTGGTCATTTATTCATTTATTTAATTTATTTTTTTATTTAACAGTAGATTACATAAACATGTTTAAAATTATACCTCGAAGAAAATGGTTCAAAACTTTTTATTTGCATTATTCTAATTCCATATTTTTATTTATTATTGTTTATTATTTAGTATTAACTAGTTATTGAAATTTTTTACATTAAATCTTATGAAATTTACCATACCACTGTAATAATCGTAAGTGACTGTTAAATGTGATTCATTATTATTCCTCGAAATAAATTTCGAATTTTACTTTAGAAGTCATCAGAATGCTAAGTGTAAGTTTTATTATATTAACACATTTCAGCGTTGTGTTGAACTCAGAAATATCATGCGTATAAATTTGAAACCGTAGCATTTTTACGTATCTGTATTCCTTTTACCTCACCAGATTCTAACTAATCTTAATAATGTTTTGTTATAGAACTAAAGCAAATTGGACTAAAAATATATATGTTTAACCCTCCTACTACCCGGTTTTAAATTTTGACAAGAGTTCTTAGTTTTGAATTAAATTTATTTCTATTAAATTTAGCTTCTATCTTTGAACAGGTAAACAGGTAAACAGTTTATTGATTCAAGGGGATAGCCAGTTGCAAGCAACTCCACTCCCTGTCTATGAGTAATTGTATATCAGATCTTAAAGGAGCCATGTGAAAAAAGTATAAAAATGTGGAAAAATACATTAAAAAAAACAATAAAAGGAGCTATAGATTGGATTGTTAACTTCAACAGCCAATCCGGAATTATAGACTAACCAATAAATATTGGCTTGCGAAGAGCAGCCAATCAGGATTTATGAGAGATTAAAGATCAAAAAGAGAGTTTGATTTCCTTTATTAAGTTTAAATTATAAATTTTTTCTCGTTTGAAACATAAAAAACTTCAGAACAAAACGTAATGGGGTCAATATAGACCCCAATGGTACTAGGAGTGTTAAGGTGATAAAACAGAATACAGAAAGGCATATAAAAACTTTTAATATAAAGGTCGACATGTTTTGAACGCACAAATGGCGGCATTTTCAAGATCACAATGATAAATAAACTATTCTGGCAGACCATTTTGAAAATAAACATGATAAAAATAAACTACGAGATCATATGTATAATAAAAGCAGGTGCTTAAAAGTGGTCAATTGTAAAGGTGAAAAAAAAATTTGCGAGAATAGTTTATTTAGAATTTTGATCTTGAACTTGTCGCCGGTTGTACGTTCGAAACATGTCGTTATTAATATTAAAAGTTATGTTAAGCCTTAAAAGTGTTATGTATTCATTTTATCACTTTAAGCTTATATATCTTTAGTTTAATGATAATGAGTGGTTTTCTTATATAATTTGGTAAAGCAAATTTATTAAATTATCTTAATGTGTCTTTTACAGGAACCGCTCTCGAAAGTAGTTAGGCATCCATCTCTTGGTTCGTTAGGATAGATTTTCATTTAAAATATAAGATCATACAAATTCGATGGTGTACGCTGCCGAAGGCAGTGAGACTCCACCGCATTATGTTCTTTTGGAAAGATTTTTGCTTAAAAATATAAAATCATGCAACTCTTATTTTAGGTATATTTAATGTTATTATCACGTGCCCGGGCAACGCCGTTCATGTCAGCTAGTGGAAAAAAAATATATTATCTATATCGAACAATAACTACCGGTATATATTAAACAACACAAACTGGATTTATGTCAGATTTTGTGAACTGTACCATTTCAAAATAGCAATTAATGGTGAAAAAATGTGATACTAAATTATTCAGAAAATAGAATATCAATTTTACTTCAGCATTTATCAAACCATCCCAGACTACATTTTACTTCATTTGTGCATTTTATTCTTGAGCTGAATTTAGAATTTCCATGCATAATAATAAGGAATCAAAGAATTGCTACGCATCTAAGTATCTCTTTACTTAACAGACACTACACTTGATGATTGATGAGTTATTACAGTGAATCAGAGGGATTACAGTAATGTTTTACAGTTATGTTTCTTACAGGAAAATGTTATTTATGTTGTATTATATTGTTAATAGTGGATTCGTTTTTGAAAATATCAAAATCTAATCAACATGAATTTGTTAACTTTGTATACTTGCCAGTAGAATACACAAAGCTATTTAAAATTATACTTCAAAGATAATTCTCCAAAATTTCTATACAAAGTTAATTTTCTATATTTTCAGAGTTTTTTTTTACCAATATTTTTATATCAAAATTTAGGAAAATTATCACACCCATGTAGTAATCGCAAGCGAAAATAAAATGTGAATTACAATTAAATTTAAAATTTTAATTTACTTTTCACTAAACAATTACATAGTGTATTTTACTATGTTTGCACATTTTTGCTATGTGTTGAATTCAAAATCAGAGTTTCAGGAAAATGTTATTGATGATGGATTATACTGTGACTAGTGGATTTGTTCCTGAGAACAGCAAAATATAAGCAACATAAATAGGTTAATTATTCAGGTGAATTATGTTAATTTATTTGATTTTTTTAATTGTTTTCTTTTGCAAATTTACAAATATAATACAACGAACTATTTAAAATTATTATATGATTTAAAAGAGATTTTTCAAAATATTTCATTACTTTCAAAGTTACGTTTCTATATTTTCAAAATTTTAGTAACCAATTGAAACAGTTTTCAATCAAAATTTACGAAATTTACCATATCAATATGAATTACAATTGAATTTCAAATTTGAATTTACCATTCATCAAAACATTATAAAGTATATTTTATTTTGCATACACATTTTAGCCACATTTGAATTCAAACATTTCATGTATATAAATTAGAAAACGAAACATATTTGCATATCTAACTACCTTGTATCAAGCAATATTCACATGAATAATTTTAGTCAATTTTCTGATTATTATATTTTTTTAAATATAAGAGCAGAATTTGTAAAATATATATTAAATTATACTTCAAAGATAAGTTTCCATAACTTGTTTAATTTTCCAGAGCAGTATCTATATGTTTTTCGTGATTCATTAATCAATTAAAACTGTTTTGCATCAAAATTTATGAAATTAATTTAATAACATATTAATCGACAGTGAATTTGAAGTTATGTAAAATTATTTTATGGAGCGAATTTTAAATATAAATTTAGCATCGTTTAAAACATTATCGAGTACATTTTACTATATTTACATTGCAGCCAACTTTCATGCATTTTTCTTAAAAGTAATTAAAAATTGTTTTAGCTTATTTAAACATATAATTTCGAAGTTCAAATATGGTGAAGATTACTATTAAATTACAGTGGAAAGAAAAAAGAGTAAAGGTTGGAAGCTATTCCTTTAAAACGTTTAATCATGTGTTGAATTCAGAAATGTCATGCATACGAATTAGAAACTGAAACATTTACATGCATATAAATTCCTTTTATCTCAAAAAATACTACGATTAAAAACTATAGATTATTCAACTGTAGCAAAGTTATTAAAGTAACAAATTGTTTGTTTTGGGAAAATGTTATCAATGTTAAATTACATTGTTATTAGTTACCTCACAAAAAATGTAAGCGATATGAATTGGTGAATAATAATTAATTACAAATATTTCATTCATTTAGTAGAATTTTTTTTCTTCAAATTTAATAATAGAATATATAAAAAGTTTTCAAATTATATTTCAAATACTACTATTTTATTCCATAATAAAATACAGCATTAAAAACATTCCATATTAAACAAAAAATATATATTGAACAATAAACTCTATTGAAAATTAAACTGATTAAATTATATTAAACAACATATTAACTATATAAGTTGAATTACATAAAACTACATAAAGTGTATTAGTCTAAAGTAACAATCATATGTCAAAACGAAATATGACGCACAAATTTTCTGCAAAACAATTTTTAAATTTTACCTTAGCATTCATTAAAATGTTCTGGATTACAGTTTTCTAAGCTTACACATTTTAGTCATATGTTGATTTCAGTAATGTCACAAGCGTGAATTAGAAACCATATCCTTTCTATGTACCTAAATTCATCTTATCTCGCCAGACACCCCAGTTAAGAATGATGGGTGATTGGATTGCAGCAAAGTCATTAAAGTAGCTTAATGTAAGTTTCAGGAAAATGTTATTGATGTTGTATTACATTGTTCTTAGTGGATTTAGTTCCCAGACAGCAAAATTTAAGCATCATGACTAGGTTAATAATTCATTTGAATTATTTTAATCGTTGATTAGAATTCTCTTTTACAAATTTAACACTAGTATTAAACAATCTGAACATTTCGAAAAAAAAAAAAGTTTCATATATTATGTTTATACTGTCTATGCGTTCTCAGTGCTCACTGAAAATAGCTCAATTGTTACATTTATGTTATATTTTTAAATATATTTTTATGCACTTGTCATATATATATATATATATATATATATATATACCTATGTGTATATTACTATATATGGATAATTTTATTTTATCTCTAATAATTAATTGATTTTTTTTCTATGAAACCACTGTATCTCGCTCATGAAAACTTTCTACAGGGAATTGATTTTTTTTTTAAACATTAGCTACCGAGTTCGTGGCGTCGCTTGGTCACTCATATGATATTCCATTTTTAATCCAAAATTACGAATTCGTACCAAAAATTTTGAAAGAAGAATTTTTATTTTATGTAATAACGAAATGCATGTCATTAAACAAAGTAAATATTTCTATTAGTATTTTCTAGTATGAATTCAAAATTTCTGAATAAAAGGAAATTCCGGTAATTTTAACCCGTTAGTGAACGTTTTCATACGTATGTAGGTGTGTCTACCTTAACAGCATATTAAGTTTTCATGTTAATTGGCCAAATTTTGCGAAAGTTATAGACTGAGGATAAAACGACATGCAAACAGATATACCATATTTGGAACCTAATGTATATTATGAATCGCCATGGTATTTTCTAACAAAAAGAATAATCCGTTCAACAGTTATGTATGAATATATATTAAAATATGTAGAAACGGACTATCTAACTTCTTTGTTGAAATCAATTTTAAAAATAATATATTCAGACGTATAAAGCAGAATATCTCTCATCGCATCTCAAAGGAAAAGTTAACAGATGCTCTCACAAGAAATGTAAAATATTTTTTTAATTATTTATCATTCTTTTGCAGTATTTATGCATAAAAAATATTCGTATTATAGTTATACATAACTTATTTTAACATGGTAAATTTTTCAGTCTTAATTCTGCACTTTTTAAAACAACTGAAATAAAAGTTGTATCTTGAAAATAGGAGATTACATTATATCAGAAAATTTGCGTGAATATAACTTAAATTTAAAGTCAGGTGGTCTTATTGGATCACGTAATGAATGGGAAATTTTAATGCTTCACGAACATTCATATCTCATACACGTAACAAAATTTGTTAGTTTAATAAAACCTATCTTATTTCAATCGAAGACTACTTGGAGATTTTAAGTACTGTAAGGAATAGTTTACATAACTCGTCCATTTTTACCCATGATTTCTCTTTAATAATATAAAGATAAGATAATATTATTTAAATGCATTTTCTAATTTTTTTCTGCAGTTATATTTTTTGGTAGTATAAAACATAGTTTTTTCTTTGATTTTTTTAAGTAGCAGTTTTTTGCTTGAATGTTACAATAAAGAATATAATAATAAATATGGAACATATTAATTATATAAAAATTAAATATAAAATTTTTTTGAAAAATTCTTTAAGAAAAACCGATGTTATACCATAGTAATTTTGGTTAAATGTCTAACCCTAGAAGTACTGAATCTTATTTATGCGTACGAAAATTGTTATTAAACAATGTTGTATAAATATTACCTTGATAGGATAGAGCATAGACAAACAAAATAATAGATATTACTTATTTTGTATTGCAAAGAATCATTTACTGTAATATAAGGGTTGCCCAAATGAAAGTGAGACACTCGAAAATACACCCGCGTTTGAAGAAGCAGAATGCTGCACATGCGGGAATAGAGGATTCTGAGTGTGATGAAGTTAGGCGGTATTAACGGAACGTGGTAGTCGACTGTGAACCAGCGTAGAAGAAAATTGGATGAAACGGTTCTTATCATGGATGGCACCAAACATTCTCAGCACCACCGGTATCATTTTATAGAAACTGAAAATAGCAATTAAGAATCGTCGATCTAGCATGCTGCTCAATGGGCTTATTCATCTGTCTGGCAACGTCCGCCGTCAAGTGGTTACCTGTCTGTAAAGATTTGTTGCAGCGATTTCCATGGTACGACCTGGAATGTCCCTCATATAGACCTAGCTTCTCCTCGTGCGATTACTATGTCTTTGGACCACTCAAGGAAGCTATTAATGGTAGTTGATTCGCAAACCATAATGAGGTATGGGGCACTGTTTATGAATGGTTCAGCATCTAGTCCTGGAGGTTCTTCGCTCAAGGCATTCACAATCTCATAGAACACTTGGGACATCTGTTTAAACCTTTACAGTAACTATGTCTAGCCATTATGTTCGATATACATCTCTCTTCATTCCATATACGTAATACACTGATACCATTGAACCATTTGTGAAATCAACAGCATTCTCACTTTCATTTGGATGACCTTTATGAATATAGGTATATTAAATTTTTTAATTTAAAAGTTAGTAAACGCCAAACATATACATTTCTGCAACTGAGAAGAAAACGTGCTGGTAATTTGAGTATTCGTAATATGCTGTAGGAAGTATGCTGTAAATCATAAAATTCTAATTTTCGAAATTTAGTGTTATCCGAAAATCTTTGAAAAGATAAAACTCAGCTGATTAGATTGAGAATTTTTCCTATCTTGAAACATGAACTTTCAAATGTACTCCATTAACTTTTTATCCCCTTCGAGACAAGTATCTAGTTTATACAGTTTGGTTTTGGAGTACCACTATTACCGATATATTCGGCTTGTTTAATCGCAGGAATTATATTATTTAAAAAGGAAAATATTACTAGTCGGAGTTAACGGTACAGAAAAGTAAAGGTCATGCACATCCTGTCAAAACGCATATAAGAATATTTGTCCCGAAGGAGTTGAGTAACATAATGATTTTTGACCAACTATCAGATATTCCAGTTCAATAAGGATACATTCTTGAACAGTAAAATATAGCCTATGTTGAATGCGTGCCTATTCGAATATTTGTGCAGTATTATTAATGTCGTTTCAAATATTTTGACACCATATGTTAAGAAGTATATTGCGCTGTAGTCTACCATAAGAGTATTAAAATGTAGACATATTTTCTTCCTTTTCCTTGAACATCTGAAGCAGACAGACAGACTGACGCATAAATAATCCAGCACGATATTTATATAAGGATAACTTCAAGGATATTCCCCAAGGAATATTAGAAAATTTATTAAAACATTTTCTTTGAAAACTTTTTGAGACCACGTGAAACACCCATATGTGTTTTCTGATCTCCCCGCCCCTTTATCGCAACGTACATAAATGCCTTACAACAAGCATAGTCTTACATATAGACCGATAGACAAACATGAAAGCTGGAAAATCGCAAAATAAACAAGCAAAAAAAATCTGGACGATGAAAATGCGAACGAGGCTCAGTTTTCGAGCACATTTTGTCTACTAATTCGCATATTAGAAGATTTTAGAAATCGATTTCAGTTTTTAAAATAATCATAGGTTGCAATTCATATTTTTCTACTTTCTAAAATTAATTTTCGAAAAAAAAAGACAATAATAATTTGCGAATTCAAAATTACAGCTCATTACGCGAAATATTTTTTGAGTTATGCTTAAATAATTACTTGTATTGCAATACGTTTAGCAACAATTACAATTTAATATAGCATTAGGAGTTCCAAACTTAAAGCATTCATATTCCCTAAATTGCTTGACCGAATGACATCCTGTTTTGTATTCTAGTGTAAAACGTAGCGACCAATCCACATATGGCGTCAAAATTAGGTGTTTGTATTGAAAATTCCAGTTTCTAACAAATTCTGTATGCAGACGACCTCCTAACATTATTTTATTAGCATTTAAAAAAGTACATAATTTCCAGCTGAATGGCTATTTCTGTTTTATTTTATGATAATATGGAGATAAAGTTGTATGTCTGTTTTATCTCTGTTCGACAGTACATAAGCATGTTTAGTTATGACATGTTTAGTTATTTTTCTTAATGCTATAATCATCAAAGAACAAGCTAATCAGCTCGGTATAAATGATTTGGCCAAATTCTTTTTGACGTAATGAACTTAAAAAAGACGTAATTTAGAACAACAGAAACGATGGAATGTACAACCACATACTTTATACAACTTCATTCTTCTAGCTATTTTATTCTGTTACAAGACGTTTTGTATGAAACATGAAAATGCCCTACTTTTGTCAAAATTTCTAAAACATTTAAAAAAAAAATGTTTCAGGAATTCATTTTGGTAAACACTAAACATATTAATGATAATAACCATAACCGAAAATAGTTGTATTAGTTAACCTTTATTTTAATTATTTTAAAAATCTACAAAACTATTTAAAATGCTTTAAATATTTCTTTCCTATGAATTTATTATTCTCTTATCGGCATGATTTTCTAAATCAGAAAAAAAAATTATCCTAAAAAGCGTATTTAGTTAAGCAGACAACGTACATAAATACGTTTAGTCATGATATAAACCTAAATTGCTTCACTTTATGTCAGACATAAACCTCAATGGCTATATCTTAACACCCCAGCTTAAATGATTCGGCTGAATTATTTATGACATAATAAACTCAGAAAGCACGTAGGCTACAATAACGAAAACGATAGAGTAAATAGCTTTATCCTTCATACAGCCTCATTTCCCTCAGTCATCTAGAAAGAGACGAATATTTAATTTTATTTTTACTATAGAGAATGCGTAAATTAATAATGATTTTTAATAATATTTTATTATCATTTCTTTCAAAACAAAATGAATAGAATTAAATTTCTTATAATAAAAGATAAAACTTTATTCAGGTGTTGTGTAAAAGTTGTCCTATCACATAAACAAAATAAGTAAATAATAATAATAATAATAAAATAATTAAAATATTTTCTGTTGCTTTTAATTAAAATAACTTAGAGAAACCATAATTTTTTTTTCTTTCATAAAGTTAAAATTACGCCACGACATAAAAGGTTTTCCCCCTCATTGTAGAATATTTTGAAATAAAAACTAAGGAACACTGAAGAAACATTTTTTGGCAGAAAAAACAATAAAAACTATATTTTTAAATGCTTATAGTGTCATAGCTGCCAACTTTTTGGTTTTATCAAATAAAAAGTAAACATAAATTGTATTAAATAAAAGAATAACAAATTGCTTAATAACCTAATAGAAACAATAACAACAACAAAAGAAAAATCTTTAAATATCTTGCCGGTTCAAAATTATTTGAATTACGCATTTTTTTATGTATTTGTTCTCAAATTTGTATGAATTATTGGTACTTCTTTGTTACAATGTCCCACAATGATGAATCGCCAAGTGATGGAGATATATCGCCAAGTTAGGCTGTAAAATCTCGTCAAATGTTTTGCAGTCCTAAAAAAATCACTTGTTTATACTATTATCGTCATAATGCTTTTTCGTCGGCGTTCCAATTGGAACAATAACTGTTGTTCCAATGATGTTAATCCGTTAATGTACCAATGCTTAACAATTTTTTTAATAGCATGATCTATTATTTTTCTTTAATAGCTTGTATTTATTTTTATAAATATAGAAAAATCTTTGATTTACCTAGTACGGAGATGGATGCAGTCTCATTCTTTTCAAAATCGAGGGTTTTTACCCTAAAAACATTACGTGAAAATGGCCATGATATGAAACTGCATGTTACTAATGATGACGCTATATGGAGACGCAACATAAAAGTTGTAAAAAGAAAAAAAAAGGCCTCAGGGTTGGAAATTAGTTTAGTGGTTCGAGAATATCGTTCGCAGCTGCTTTAAGGTTTGATTACTGTTGGGTAGTTGTTACACCATTTCAATAATTAGTATCCATAAAACAATAGGAGGAACAACTGTATATTTGTAAAAATGAGAAAGATAATTAAAATAGTTACATGAGAGAATTATTAAAAAATTAAAAAGTTGTTATTCTTGTGAAGCAGTGTAAGAAATTGTTATGAGACATTAGTATGATTTTGTTACGAAACATTGTAATATATTCTTATTAACATAAAATATTATAATATTTAATGCAATGGTATTTATTTTTATATCTCTAGTATACATGCGCGCTATGTTCGCACTTCACGAGCTTAGCTACAACTTTAGCAAAATTGACTGCAACTTAGTGTATTCGTAATTGTGGGGGCCGCTATAACAAAGAAGTACCAAATTATTATTAAAGTGACCAAAAAAGTCGAAAAGTCTAAACTTATAAGATTTTGGGGGAATTTGTTGAAATTATTTATAAACATCAGGCTTTCTGAATTTTAAATTTAATGAAGCCTTTTTAAATATACAATATATATATATATATATATATATAATGCGAAAACCACATACCATACTTTCAAACCCAAATCTACTGAAACGGCAGAGAAAACAAACAAATAACCGTAAAAATTCGAACTAACAATACTTTAAACAAAACTACAAACGGAAAAAACACAACCAATGGAGACAGGCTGCAGGGCTAAAGACCTGCATGCTGGGTTATACCGGCATTACACATGAAACTTCCCCCATGCCTGTCACAACCAAACTAACCGTAGGAAAAATTAAACCAAGATGAAAAGAACGACTCAGCCGGACGAAGCTCCTTATAAAACCTACACTCACTTGGCGATATTTTTAATCGCCAAAAGGAGAGTATCACTGTATTCTTTACCTTTGACAAAACTATTCGCCAAACTATTTAACAAAGCAATAGGATAACTCTGAACCAATGCACCGTGATAGAGATTTATTATGTCACTCATTATACTATCATGTTCAGAATTTAATTTTGCTATCCTAATTAAACTGTTGATAAATATATTTCTAAAAATTGAAATATGTACATTAGAATTAAAATTTAATATCTTGATTGTTTCAAATTTGTAATCATTTCTCTTATCGTAAATGCAAGTACGCAAGTCACTTATATATATATATATATATGTATTGTATATATATATTTAATTTACATCAGTTGGAAAAAAAAATCTAGTACATCTAGATTTTTTACTTTTTTTTTCCAACTGATGTGAATTTTCTTCTAAATATTTTCCAGCAAAGCTTGATACTCCTGTCAATATTAATTATTTGAGTTTGTTTTATCAACTTTTAAGAAGTATTAGAAATAAAGCATTTTAAACGTACAGCTTGTGATTGTTCGGCGTTAACATCTAGAAATTGTAATGGTTTCATTAAATAAAATTTTATCAAAACATATGAGCTAAAGGTATAAAAATAAGTTACCAAATGTATACATCTAGATACATATAAATAAAAAAGTAATGAACTACTAATTTCATTTTAAAAAGTTTTTTTTTTAATTATTAACACTGAATATATAAATTTTAAAATTACTCTAACTCTTTATGAAGATTTTTTTTTATTTGTGTGTCATTTTATTTGTGTAATCTTTTCAACGTTGCTACGTCAAAAGTCATGTGATGTGCACAGCTCTATAATAATTATAACTATGTTCGGTTCAGTAGAAAGTCTAGAGCAAATGACGAAAACAAAACAGTTTTTAATTTAAATATATAGATTATGATTAGTCAAAATGACACAAGTTTCACAGGCATTTTGTTTGTTCATATCAAACCAAAATAACTGTAGATTAACCAATATAACTGTAGAATAGGAAGTTCAGTCTCTTTATGTGCAGAAATAAAGTCAGTGAATATGATATCATATTGGGGTAAATATGCTAAAAATATTTCACATTTATACCGACTCTAAAATTTATGACGTCATTGAGAAATCCAAACAAAACTGTACTATGCATTACCTGGCTGTGCTATGCCTTTCCTGGCGGTAACTCCGTCAGACAATGGGAAATCTTACCAGAAACCGGTTGATTTTTTTGGAACCGTTCTATTGTATGCTGTTACACTTTTTGATCCTATATGAAAATGCATCTTTTCCTTCGGAAATGAGATAATTTTTACCTTTGGGGCCATTTATCACTTCCGAGATTAGGGTGCATTTGTTTAAGTTCCTGAGTTTTATTGAATATCCGTTACAATTTAATGAATATTACGCTATTTTCAGAAATGTTTTATACTGTACATACCACGGATCCTTATGTAAATAGTAGGGGTTTAAATTATTTAGGTGCGGGAATAAGAATAGGCGAATATTACGTCATATTGACTCAGTTATAGTAAAATATTTTATTATTCATGGATAAAAATGCATCTTTTGTTTTCCGAATGACATTATTTTCTCCATCGGAAGCATTTCGCTCGACGTCTTACTGATTATGATAAACTACTTACTGTTATTTTATTCATAGAAATTACTTAATATCGTTTTCTCAATAATTAATAAGTGTACTGCCCTACCGTATTTAGTGTATAATTTAATTTAATCATTTTATTATTTTATTTTATTTTATGAAAGCCATTGAATATTTATTTTAAATACAGTAGAACCTCCATAAGTGGACCACCCAAGGGACTGTAACTAAGTGGTCAACATACAAAGGTGGTCAACATAGGGAATTTTTAGAAAATATTTAGTAAAATATTAGAAAAAAATTAGTAAACTTTTTTACTATTTTTTAAGGAAAAATTTAGACAGTAATTAGCACTTACTCATTTTTATTTTTACTGAAGGTACAGCACATTTTTACAATTTTTGAAAGAATAATTCATTTTTTGTTTGAGTCCTCTTTTTTTTTTTCATTAGGTAACTGCAAAAAGCACTTTCACAGTTTACAAGTCCATTAAGTCATGCATGGGCATTTTTCGGCAGCGAAATCTTTACGTTGCTCCATCATGCGCTTTACATCGCCTTCCTTCAGAGTTGGGTACTTTCGTTGTCACTTGGATCATCATCTTCTTCGCCGTCCATTTCTTGTACCTTAGAGTTCTCGCTGTGCTTATTTGTAGAGAGTATCTCATTGAAGATTTCCACTGTGTCTGTTTCAACACATGTTACTGACTCATCGTCCTTGGTAACATAATCTTCAAAATCAACACCATCAAAAACTGGCAAGGGAGATAGAGGAAGTTCTTCCTTTTACACCGATGTTGTAGCTGTAACAAATCCAGCTTTCTTGAAGCAGTTCTTAATCGTGGTTTCCGTAACTTTATTACAAGCAGAATTAATCCAATGAATAGCATTCAAAGCATTTACTGATGCAGCTGTTGACGATGCCAATGCAGAAGGATCACAGGTTTGTGCTTTCATGATCACCCATTCCAGAAGTTGAGCTCTTTAGTGCACTTTGAAGGACTAAATAATGCCTTGATCTAAAGGTTGGGTTTTTGAAGTTGTGTTTGGAGGCAAAAATTTTAGCTTCACATTTGTGAGGTTATTTTTCCTCATTTCTGCGTCAATTCCTCTAACCCACTCTTCGAACAAAGCACTGTTCATCCAAGCTTATCTATTTGCTCTCTAAAAAACAGGAAGGTCTTCAGGTTTTACATTTTTAAATGTTCGAGGTTTTGCAGATTTGCCGATCACCGTAGGCTTAAACTTTTTCCCAGTCATACTAGCACATAGAAGAACAGTAAAACGCTGTTTTGAAAGTTTTCCTCTTTTGCAAGTGTCACCCTTCATTACTTGACTTCTATCAGGCATTGCTTTAAAAAAGAGACCGCACTCATCAGCATTAAAGATGTCCTCATATTTAAAACCTTTAGCAAACTCTGGGAATTTTTCAATAAACTTCTCCACCACTTCATATGAAACCTCATTCAATTCCCTACACAAAACTTTTTGAGAAATCTTGTATCGTAGTTTGAATTTTTCAAGCCAACCTGCTGACGCTTGAAAGTCCTCTATTTCGAATTATTTTGCAAATTTGTTTGCTACTTCCTGAAGCATAGGTCTCGATATTCTTGCATTGATTGACCACATCTCTTTAAACCAACAAAACGTGGCTTGTTTCACATCGTCGAGACACGTTTTTCTGCGTTTTCTTTGGAGTCTCCCGTTTTCGGGAGAATATCTTTCCAGATATTCTTCCTTGCGTTTTAAAATGTGGCTCACAGTTGTCTTGCTCACCCCAAAATTTTCCGCTGTCTTTCTTTGGCTGCTGCTTTCCAGAAAATTAAGAAGATCCACTTTCTCCTTTAATTTAAGTTATTTTAGAGCTTTTCTTTGCGTCATGTTTAATGAAAATTCGCAAATAAACGACCGGTCCCGTCACGACGCGACATCCAGAAAAAAAGAACGGAACGTGTTTCACATGTGAGCGATACACGTTGTTTTCCAATTCTGCGTATAGCTACACCACTACGCACATCCCCCACTCCCCTGACTTGCTTCGACAGATTCCTGGAATTCTGCCATTTCCCTCCCATTGTATCATACTGGAAGTGAACAATCAATGGAGCACCACAAGGGAGGCGAGTGTTGCTCAGATAAGCCGAATGACTGATAAAGAAATTCCTGCAAACCAGATAGAGAACAAACGGAGAAAAAAGCAAATTCAAGAAAACATCAGTGGTCAAGTTACAGAGAGTAAAACTTACTAAATTTGGTCAACATACAACGTACGGAGGTGGTCAACATAGAGATGTAAATCTCCATTCAAAATGCGTTGTGACCATTCAAACTAATAAATTTCGGTCAACATAGAGAGGTGGTCAACTTTGGAGGTTTAACTGTATAAAGTCATTTTTACTGGTGAAATCATGCTTCAGATTGGTAGAATTTAATCAGGCAAATTCATTTTATGCTATAAAACTAAAGTCTTAACATAATTTCAATCATTTTGAAGAAATTTCATTGAAAACATTTACAATTAAACATAAACTTAAAAAAAGTAAATATTTAGAAAATAAGCAAAGCGTTCTCATCTACAAATAAACAGTTTACAGTAAAAAAAAAATAATCATTAAAATTGGTTCAGTAGAAAGATCAGTGCCAAAAACAAGTTTATGTTTTAACTATATAGATTACCTATAACTCTTCATTTGTGATTATATTTGGTTTACCAATGTTTCGTTTAAATTTGGAAAATTATTTTTTTTTTAAATATAGAAACAAGTCATTAATTTCTGCAATCATAATAATTAAATTAATGATCTAGACTTTTAACGAAAACAAAAGGTAATTTATTACCGAATTCAGGCAATAAATAAATACGAATGAACACTTCCGTATTCTAATATTTTACAACAAACGATACACGGTTTCTCAAAATGCAAAAAAAAAATGAAATTTACATTTTGAACTTTTAAAATTTATGATCTGTCGAAAGATATAAATAATGATAAATAATTTAATAAACGAAACACGTAAACCTTCATTAACTGCACATTTTCAGCTTCAAAAATATTTGAGGAATGTTAAGTTTTAAAAATTGAGATTTCTGTACATGTTTGAAAGAAAAAATTATATTTACTTAATGTTTTCTTAATTTTGTTTATTTTAGCTGTACATAATGACTATTTTAAGAAAAATAAATGTCTATAATTTTCTTTTCAAATCTTGTAGAAAATATAGTGTTATTGTTACTCGCTTAAAATTGAGTGTTTGAATGCAGGTGATGTTCATGACACTTTTAAAAAATTAATTTCATACTTAATAATATCACACTTTGTCATTTTACGAATTTATATGTTATCAAAGTTTGTTATTAATGATCAAACATGTGTTACGCAAACTATGAGTTATAAAACGTACCGTGGAATGATTTCTCCTCTTGGACCTAAAGAGAAAGTTTAAAAAAAATTGTCTATTTATTTCACATATATTTCATATTTCATTTCTTTCTTATGTACTTAAATAAATATTTCTCAATTGGTAACCGTTTCACTAGTATTAATCATTGTGGATTAAAAAAAAATTTAACAGTTAAATAAATCTATTTAAATAAACTTATTTCCCTTCAAAGAATCTTGTCTAATATGAACTGATAACTCTTTTTTTTACTTGAAAAGTCAATTCAGGAAGAATCCTAAATTTGAATAAACGTAAAGACATGCTCAGACTGGTTTTGGTTGCGTACATCTAATAATATTTATCAAAATGTGCGAGTGTATATCACAATTTTTTTTCTACATTCACTTTTTCTATGGAGTTTTGATAAGAGACTTGGGAATTTAATATTTATTTCAGGAAATTAAAAGAAAATTGTTTCGATTGAAATAAAACTTTTACAACTAATATTGACTATACATTTTGTTACAGTTGTTATGGATCAGTGTATATTTTGGTAAATTTTCAGAATCTACTAAATATTTAGCAAATTTATTGTTTTGTAAAGTTATGTAACATTTGAAAAATATTTGAATTAAAAAACTAAGGATTATTACAAATTGAGAATGCACTAAAAATTTGTTTCGGTACTATTTCATTATACCAACACCATTGTCGCCAAGCATAATAGTTGGCTCTAAATGGAACATGGGAAAAAATTAACATTTTAGGTGCAAAAGTAATCATCTAAAAAAATAACATTTTAAAATTACAGACTTTCACAAACTATTTTATTATACCAATAAAAATATATAGTTAAAATAAAAGAACAAATTAATACTATGCAATACAAAAATAAGATAAATTTCACTTTAAACTGCTTACATGAAATTGTAAATGACTCTTAGCATTGCAGTAAACTTTTCATTTTTTTAAATAAAGTCGTCTCTATATGAAATATATGCTATCACACAGTGCCATCAGCTAGCATTGTAAATAATGATGAACACTGCGAGGCTGTCTATTATTACGCCATTTTGAAGATGCCCCATAACCTCTCAATAGATTAGGTATGGCATCCAGTGTTAGTGTCAACAAAATTATATTTGTGGTTTACTGTGAAATGTTCGTAGCCGGCATATCTCTTAAAAAAAGAAAGATCTTTCTTTGTGTGCAATTCTTTAGCCCCAAAGCAATCTATATTTTAACTTACTCATCATCACATAACTGTCGAATGGTAAAACCCATCTCAGCGTCTGCGAAAAACTTAAATTATAACTTAATGAAAATATTCTAGATTTGAAAAATTGCAAATTAAGATGTTTTGCGGGGTTACGATTCAATGATAAATAAAATTATTTACGTTCAGTAAGTAGCGTGTCATAATATTTGGCATGGTTTGCAATCCTTTGCACAAGGAGGTTATAGGAATCATTTGCAATCCTTTGCACGCTAAGGGTTGAAATAAATGGCGCATTAGCATATACAGGGTGGCCAGAATTAAAACACTCCTACTCTGACACCTCTGTATATTGAACCACTTAGTGTATAAACTTAAAATTTTGTTCGCATACTATTCAAGACAAGGGATAACGGAATTACGGCTAAAAAAAATTAGTTCCAGAAATATCCGATAGATGACGCTGTGGAACTAGACATATGCTGAGAAGACACAGAACACGTTTTATTTGAATGTGCCAAATATTCATGTGTCAAAGACCTTATCGACTCAGGGAAAGCTACTTAATACGGTTGACTGGACGACTGATAAGGTTCTTATATGCAGAATGATACCTTCATTCACGTCTGGTAAGGTTACCAGATATCCTCGATAAAAAGTTTTTTAAGAGTTCTCAGAGCCAAAAATCACACAGATTACGTTCCGGAAAACGAGATGGTCAGGTTATCGGAAACGCACGACTGATAAATCTGCCGTTATTTAAACGTTGCCGAAGCAATTGATGTACACAGAGTTCACGATGGAGATGCATAAAGGCATAAAGGTAATTGAGTCAAGACATTGCCACTGTTAGAAATGGGGTCCAACAAATGCTTAGAGCATCTTTTTGTACCTGTTGGTCGTCACGGTGCATATCAGACGGCCATTGCGAGTAGCCTTATCAAAAAACGTAGGTCCAATAATGAATGTGACTGTAAATTTCGGTGAGTGGTGTGGAATCTCTCGGAAAGTACGGGTGTTTTCTGTGTCCCAAATGCGATAGTTATGGGTGTTTATCGTTCCACTGAGGTGGAAATGCGCCTCATCGCTCCACAAGATCTTCCATGACCACGAAGAAACCACTTCAACTCTAGCAATAAATGTCAATGCAGAGGTCAGTCGTCTCTCCCTGTTAATGTCCAACAACTGTTGATTATGATTTATTTTGTAGAGGAAACAATGCACTATTTTTCTCAGTACGTTCCACACTGTCCTATAGGGGATAAACAAGTGCCGTGACACTGCACGTGCACTACTACAGCCTAGTACATTATGCTTTGACTGTTATGCAATAGCAATGACAACATCTTTAGCGAAATCTGAAACGAACCGGTTTGCATCCTCCACTCAGCTGAACTCGAGGATGTCCAGTTTTCATGATTCGAGCGAACATTACCCTGAAAGCTTGTTAAAAAAATAGTCCTTTGCGCAAATCCTTAAGTCGGCAAAACTCTCGAAGTGAAGCGTCAGCTTTTCCTTTATTTTCACTGAAGAGCTTTACAAGCAAAGCGTCAGCGTGACAGTAATCACTGATGAGAATGACATTCCCCAGTTTTTATCCTCTTTTATACCAAGACGATAGTTGCAAACCATGGGTTTACGCAAATGTTTGGCTTACAGTACGAAATTACAGTTACAATGATATTTTAATCTTTACTTTATTTTATTTTCTATTTTTTCGATGCGGATTATAGAAATTAAGAAGAAAAATTTTCATTTCGCATGTGTTTTTATTATTATTATTGTTATTATTCTCTTCTTTTATATTTTATGTTGTACAGCACCAACTATAGATGATTCAGGAACTAAGTTTTTTCACATAATATGTTTCCCCATTCTTGAATAGCATGTGTACATAATTTTAAGCTTTTACACGGAGCAATTCGATATAAAGGGAGGTCAGAGTAAGGGTGTTTTAATTCTGGCCACCCGGTATTTTGAAATGGTGTTGGTTTATCGAAAAAGAACTCAATTGTTTTTCATTTTAACCTCTTATTATTTAAAAAATATATTTTTCTACTGCATTTTACAAACATGTATAACTTATCTCTTTTATTTCAATAATCCCAATTGCAAACAGTCAGAAAATAAACAAATAAATTATCACTCACGATGTTTTCTAACTATTATAACAGTTTTAATATTCCTGATATCTTAAATAAACATGTATTTTCGCATTTGATCCTGTCAAATATGAACTGATAACTTTTTTTCTTTTTTAGTTGAAAGTGGAAGAATCGTGAATGTGAATAAAAGTAAAGAAGACGTTGAAAATGGATTTGGTCACGCACATCTGATAAAGATTTATCGATGCCTGGTGACAGTTTCGGAAAATTTGCATTATTCTTTTGGGAAATTTATAATTGCGACGTTCGAAATAAAGCTTTTCGCATTAATATTGACTATTCATTATCTGTAACTTGTTAGAATTCTTGTTTGAAGATTTATCTCAGTTAAAATTTTACATCTTAATAAATTGATTGTTTTTGTTGAAATATAGAAATGAAGAAAAATATTTGAACTGAACAAAATTACAGTATATAAAAATTATTGTACGAAACTTTTAACGAAATTTCTTTTTTAAAATGAATTTCTGTTTAATTAAAATATTTATTGTTTTCACTCATAATTTACATCATAAAATTGAGTAGATAAACACTCCTTGACAACAATCAGAAAACAAACTAGAAAATTGTCATGTATTTTGCTAACTATCATAATACTTTTAATCCATTTTATTTTAAATGAACATTGAAACTGATTCTGTAAAGTATGAATTGATAGTTGTTTTAGTAGCTTAAAGTGAAAGAATCATGAATATGAATAAAAACAAAGAAGTTGTTGAAAATGGATCTGTTCATGCTCATGTGTAAAAGAAGTATTGGAGCCTGCGAGTGTGTACCGCACAGTTAGTTTTATTTGCACATCTCCATGCAGCTTCTGATGACAACTGATGACAAGTGTTTATTAAATGCTAAAAAATTACGAGAATGTTGCTTAAAATGGATTTTGTTACATTTATAAAGAATATTCATTATCTTTAGTCTGATAGGATTGTTATGTTTGAAGATTTGTTTGCGTAAATTACTTTGAAGGTTGTTTTTTCCTGAAAGCGTAACACGTCGATTTATTAGAGTCAGGAAAAAAATTAAAAATACTGAATAAACAGATATAATATAATATTAATTACTTTAGTATGGAAGAATTGGTATATTCAATTATTTGTTTGCGTAAAATAATTTGAAGGTTGTTTTTACTGAAATATTAATTCGTTTATCTATACTAATATTATAAAGGAGTAAAGATTGTTTTTTTGCTTGTTTGTTTGTTTGTTTGTAGGGGGTAATATCTGGAACTACCGAACCGATTTCAAAAGTGATGATGGCAAATTGATGGTGACAACCCCTGCTCCAACATAGGCTATATTTTATGTCAGTGCCACTACCCCAGGGGGTACAGGAGCGAAAAACGTTCTAAAATTGCGATCTTTTTTATACTGAAGGAGCCTCTTTAAAAAAAGAAAATATGCGTTTCTGACGACTGGGTTTTTCGCTAATTGTTGCCACAGATTTATCTCGGAAAATGAAACATTTGAAGTTACTGAAAAAAATTAGTAGCTCGAAAAGTATTTGTCAGAAAATTGTTAGGCAAACTGCGTTTGAAAGGTAAAAAATTGCATTTTTCTTGATATAAATTTCAAATCTAATGATTATGCCATTTTTCAAATATTGAATTTGAAAAATTACAAAATTTCACAATGGAGTACCGTAGCAAAACCTTCATGGGTAAAAATATAATGATAAGGGCGACGTGTCCTGGCGTGTATATTGGCTATAGCACGAGTCAGAAATTATAGTAGCCTTATTATTCTGTTAAAATATAAAAGTGAATTATGAAATGTCAATATTTTGTTGGATTAAAAGTTCGTTAAAAGAAATTGACCAGCGTAGCGTGCGTAGCTTGCTAGTGTATTTATAAAGGTCAGGAAAAAAATTAATATTACATTAAAGTGGGCGTATAATAAATATATATGTGTATAAATATATTTTGTAATGAAAATAAATGAAGTGTTTTATTTGTATTTGAAAATTTATGAATTATTTTTATCTGTAATAAATATTTTTCTGTGCAATCCTCTACTTTCCCTACTTTTCCATGTTAAGTTATACATTTTCTCTTATAATTTAATAAATAAATTATATTATATATATTGATATTATATATATAAATTTTAATAAATAGTCTAAAAAGAAAGTAGAGCAAAAAAGAAATATGAAGCAAACAAAGTATTCTGTTATAAATTAATTTTGTCAAAGCATACTTTTTATGTTGATAAAAAATATTAATTATGCTATTAGAATAATTGATCTTAAAAATATATAAATATCTTACAGAATATACCGTGTGACCCATAATTTTATTCACATTTCAAAAAGTCGTACTGGAGTACAATTATTACCACAAGATTTTTTACCCATATGTGGTGCTATTTGGGTTTACGTTATTAATAGGTGTAAAAATTTTGTGATTATACAATATGTATTTTTTTGTACAAAGGAAAATTTTATATTCTTACGAGCGTACACCGGTAACACGAAGTTAATGTTCATCCAAAAGCATCTTTTTTTCAAATTATTCGTTTGCATTTAAATATTTTTAAATGATATTTTTTCATAGGAAAACTGAGGTCGAATTCAAAACGGGTACTTTCGCAGTTTTTCAATTCTGGCTGCAGTTTTTTTTTAAACCTAGGACATTCTCACTTTTAGGACTAGTTCCGAAAGAAAAAGTGTCCCAAGAAATAAAAAATCTGCGACCAAAATCGGAAAAGTACAGAAAGACTTGGTTTTAAACATTGACTTCAGGTTTCCTATAAAAAAAATCCTTTAAAAATATCGAAATGCAAATGAATAACTTGAAAATAAAGCTGTCACAGAATTAACACTACCTTGCGTTACTAGCGTAGGCTTTTAACTGAAAATTTTACCTTTTGTGTAATGTCAATATTTAAGTGGAATTTAACAGTGTCATCTGTGCTGGGAATTTTGACAACTTTCTTTCATATGCATTCTGTACACCGAAACAATTTGTTATTTTTCACATTTTTTTTTTTTTAAATTTGTGAATGGACACCCAGTATATAATCTTCTGAAATCTTAACTTTGATTAAAATAATCCAGTCAAATTAATTTTCTTATATAACCACAAATGCTTTCTCAACTAAATAGGTCGCAAGTAAATTTTTATTTGTCATTAAATGGAATCTGATCTATTTTAAAATGTTACCAGAAACAAACGAAAATAAATATAAAAGTAACAATAGGGTTTTTTTTTTGTTGTTGTTGTTTTAACACTCTTTTATAAGCATTCAATGTTTATCTTGAAAATCATGTCCAATTTTCTGACTAAAATTCATGTTTTTTCCTAAAACTTTTCTTTAAAATACATTAACTTGGCGTGGGCACAGAACTCAATTATAAAAAAATCCCCCCCCCCTTTTTTTTAATGGAAAGCGAAAGCAAATGAATCTATTAAAAAATATATAATTTTTCCTCTGTTTCTTCAACAGGAGAGAAAAAATGAAACATTATTTAAACAATATTTTTAGTATTTTTAATTGATTGCTCAACGTATAATCGTAAATTAATCAATTTTAAACTATTAATTGATAGAAGCGTATATATTTTTTTAAACATCACACTCTTAATTTTTTATTTACTTTCTTAGATTTTAAAATGTTTCATTGTTCCAGTTTCATGGCTCTTTGGCCTATTGTGGAAAACGCTCATGCGTATAATTAAATCCTAACCGAAAAATGCCTTATAAATTAAAGTATCAATTTATAATTAAGTTCTAAAACTATTTATAATGCTGTATTGTCACCGGAAACACATCTGCGAACGTAATTTTTATACTTGATATGCATAATAGCATATGAGGAAGTAGGTTAAATGTTGATTTCAAAATTAGAACTTTACATACATAAAATAGATTGACTTAAATAAAAGGGTGTAATATATTATAATAAGCCATCTTGTTAAAAATCACATTGAAAAGCTGCCGGATATCGAAAGCGGGAGGTCTTTTTAACAGTATCATCTATGAATGAATATTTGAATTACTTTCCTTCTTATGCAAACCACAACACCGAAACAAATTTGTTAGTTTTTAGGATTTCGTTGTCACAGAGCCGGTTCTCAGAAACTATATAACTTACAGTCATGAAATTTTGTGCACTTATAGCTGAATAACTACTATGAAACTCAAAGTCATAAAATTTGAAAAAAATCGTATTATTTTAATATATAGAGATAAAAAACCAAAAATCTAACAGCCTTTTCCTATTAAATTTAAACATTTTTCGTTATAGCAGTTGTCAACAAGTAAAAATCCACAATAAAATTATTTCTACAATAATTAATTTTCTATTAAAAGATTTTCACGTGAAGAATTAAAAGGAAATAAAAAAGGTTTCACCAATGGAAAAAAAAAAAAAGATTAATATGACGTCATATTGGTAATAAAACGAAATTTTTCAAACATTTCTCAATAGTACAAGGATTATGAGTATGTGTAAATACAGAAAGCAGCTTAATATGACATCATTAGAGAATTAAAAAGAAAATTAATCTGACGTCTAACATTTTGAATTTTTTAATATCGCATTTAGTCCGCATGAAAGATATATATTATGACAGAGTATAATAGCGGGCTTCGACCGCTATCGGACCGGCTCAGATTAAAAAAAAAAAAAAACGAGAAAAATAGACCGGCAAATTTTTACTTTATAAAAAACATGATTTTTTTTCTTCTTTTGAAAATGAAATTTATTTGGATTTATTAAAGAAAGGATAAATTGTTTTGAAAGGAATATTAAATGAAACCTTTTGTGCGAACTTCGATCACACTTACCCGCCCTACTTGTTTTAGAATTTTTTAAATTGTAAACTGACGCCCGGTATACAATCTTCTGAAGACTTAAATTTTATTTTAAAAAATCCGTTAACTTTTTTTTTCTTTTTCTACATAATAACCAACGATTTCTCAACTAATTAGGTCGCAAGTAACTTTTTATTTTTCATTAAATACAATCTGGCCTCATTTTAAATTGTTAATGAAAACAAGCAAAAATAAGCTATAATGAGCTATCCTGTCAAAAGCATAATGATAAGCTGTCGGATATCGAAAGCGGGAGGAAGAATGACGAGGCAGAAAAATATATCGCTAAAGTTTAAACTCTTTAGAAAATGAATGTTCGTTACAAATTTATTAGAACCTTCGAGAATATGCCAAACACACCTGACAGTTCTTGTATTTTATGTGCTTGTTTAAGACGTGAAGTTAAAATTTATCTAAACGTACCTGCAAAAACTTTATTATTTTAACAAGAACAATAGCAATTTTGTTTATAATTGCAAGGTCAATTTCTTTCGCAGTTTATTCATTTATGCAAGAGATTAATATTTTGTTCATTTTATAGCAAAATGTATTTTATATCACAAAAGATCCTTGAATGTGTGATTGTGTAAATAATAATTTTAAAAGTTTGGACTAAAATGTATATTAAGCCGTGGATATAAAAAAAATATATGATATATCTCATATATAGCATATATTGTACGTTGCTAAAAACGTTATTTTAAAAATTTATATACAATAAAATGTACAAAACGTATATGTGTAAAAAAAAATGTAATTGACATCGAATATGCTAATGGAATGTGCAAATTGCAAGTAAAAAGAATAAAACACACAGACATATCTCTATACAATATTTGCATACCTATGTTTATTTTATTTATATTTATATTTACACGTATATTAATTTCAAAAATTATATTCAATTATATGTTAAAACTATGAATCATATAACTTCTAATTTTTTTTTTCAGGATATACTAAAAATGTTATGATTGCCCAAACATGTGGTATATTTTCATTAGATATCATTTATTGGCAGCAAAGTAGCCACTACTTTCATTCAGAGTTATGATACTTTCATTAAAGACACTCCTTCAGTCTAAATGTATATATAATTTTTAGCTGAATCGGGATCTTTTTAAAACAAACTAAACAATGAGCAAAATTTGAAAAATATATTATATATGCGTCTTTCATGTACGATGTATGAGGATTTTCTTCTACTTATGTGATAAGAAAAAGGTACATTTCCATGATAGGGATCTTGGCGAGCTAGAGAAATTGGGCTTGGCGAGGGAAGGAAAATTTTCTTGCATATTTTCTGGCAACCTATTCAATGTTTCAAATATATAAACCATTTTTTTTTAATATTTAAAAAAAATATATTTATAATAAATAAGCTATTTATCTATTTTTATATACAAACATAAATAAATTGTGTATAAAAAAATAATATATATAAATAAATTGCTTACACACACATATATATATACTATATGTATATAATTTGAAAAGAAATTTCATTTACTGAAGCGCGCATCGGGCAAAGAAAAGAAAACCGTCAAGGTCTCTATACTGGAAAAGTACCAAAAAGATATTGATATATTTAAAGATATATATTATATGTTACGGCGTAGAACGGGTCGGAACCCTAATCTTGGTAAAGGGACCAGGAATAGAAATATCAGTAAATTTACACAAAAATTAAAAAAAAAAAATGTTTTGCTAACAGCAGATTTCATTGACGTGTCAGCGGCTAAAATGCATATCTGCCAATTTTTATGCTTTTTTCTCACCATTAAAAAATAATAGTAAATTTTGTCTTATGTAATTGCAGATTTCGGCATTAAACAAGGCAATAATTTCTACAAAATTGTAGTGGTAACAAAAAAGCTTAAAAGTTGGCGGCTATGCTAAAATGTTACTTTAAAAATAAAATTTTAAAAGTTTCGAATTGTAACTACGCTAGTGCGTAAATAAATTTTCCCAATGAAACAGTTATCTTATATTTTGTTTTCTACTTTTTTCTTAATATGTTCATCTTCCGTAAGAGCATTTTTCTTTGATCACACCATAAAGCTTCACTTTAGATTGCATCCCATGCAAAGCAAACAAGTTTTATTATAATAAATGATGCTGTCAAAATAAAGCTGATAACTTTTCGGATATTCAAAGCGGAAGGATCCGAGATGCAGATAAATTCGGCGGAGAAACTTAAAATGTTTTGGTCACGCTCATGAGATAGAGATTTATCAGAGCTTAAGAGAATGGGTGTATCAGACAAGCTGACAGTTTTCATCTGCCCAATACTCTATTCACATCATCTATGGAATATATTATGTTTTAAGTTTCTTATAAGATAACTTGATGTTTAAAATAGTATTTTATTAGTATTACATGCATAACAAAAACTTAATTTTTGCTTTAAGACTTTGTGTTACATATACTCATTTCGTATTTGTTTTAGTGAGCTATTGTAACACAGAAATATTTTTCTTTATTCAGGGATTCCACAGACGACTGTATTTTTATTATTTTGACTACCATTATTTTAAAACAATAACTTTTGTAATCTATTTCTACTGATATTCAAGGCAGATTATTATTGTTTACAAATATTTGTAGACAAAACAATAAAAAAAAATTGTCGCCAGTAGTAACTCTGGTCATTTAAATATTGAAATTAATGCGAAAAATATTTTTTTAAATGTTGTAGATGAAATTAGCTACATTTTTCATCGATTTTATTTAAAAGAAGTATGAATACTTACAAGCATTCATTATATGAAAATAGAAATGCACAATATTTGTTTTAAGTATAAGATAGATCATTAGTAAATAATATACAACATGAGACAGAGATTTATCAGAGCTTAAAAGAATGGGTGTATCAGACAAGCTGACAGTTTTCATCTGCCCAAAATACTCTATTCACATCACCTATGGAATATATTATGTTTTAAGTTTCTTATAAGATATCTTGATGTTTAAAATAATACTTTATTAGTATTAAATGCATGAAAAAACTTAATTTTTGTTTTAAGAATTTGTGTTTAGTATTCGTATTAGTGAGTTATTGTAACAGGAATTTTTTTTTCTTTTCTCAGGGCTTCCACTGACGACTGTATTTTTGTTCTTTTGACTACCATTATTTTAAGCCAATAACTTTTGTAGTCAATTTCTATTTATATTCAAGGTAGATCATTATTGTTTACAAATATAGGTAGAAGAAATAATAAGAAATAGCTGCCAGTGGTAGCACTGGTTATTTAAATATTGAAAGTAATACGAAAAATAATTTTTAAAGTGTTATAGATGAAATTAGCTAAACTTTTCACTGATTTCATTTAAGAAATCTGAAGGAGGAATTAGAGGAATATGAAAATTTACTATATTTATTTTAAGTGTGAGATAGACCATTAGTAAATAATATACAAATTTCATATTTAACAAATTTAAATATTAATAAAACAAATAAAGTTGAACTTATGTTTAATTAAAGAACAACAATTTTACGCTAGATGTGAAGGTAAGCAAAGCATTTATTTATGTATTTAGCTATAGTTATCTAATGGTTTTAATTGTGTTCATGATTTTAACAGAGATTTGAGTTCATTCAAATTACCACTGTGTAAGTTCTTCTGCCTTATCTTTTGAAGGGCGGAAATTATTTAATGCTGTATAAATGATAAATGATTCAGCTGATGCTTATTGAACGTTTAAAATTTATTCTTCATCGTTTTACAATCCAATTTTACTACGTTATCAGAGATATTTTAAAACCTAATTTGAGCTATTACGTATTAAGAGAAAGTAAACACATACACATTACTTCTCAAAATGTGACTTCAAGTCTTAATATTAAGATACAAATTTCGTACACGAGTGTGGGAAAAATTTAAGCTTTCAAAAATGAGTTGAAAATTACCAATAGAGAAGATTCTGCTAATAGTGCTATATATATATACATAATGTGGCGTATACGTACATTTAGATAATTAATATAATTGATCATATGTAAAATCAATAAGCATTTTTCAAAAAAGTGTATGTATTTTACATGTAATCTAAAATGTATTTATAAAATATTTCATCATATATACGATATACTTAGCATAAACACGTACCAACAACAGATATGAAAGTTGATCCAGAAGCCATGAGTCCGTCTGGATTCCTAGCAACACATGTATATTCACCTTCATCAGCTGCTTTTTGCACATCATGTATAGTCAGACTTCCGGAAGTGCTGATCTTATGTCGATGATCAAGTGGTAAACTTATACCTCCTAAAAAATAAAACAAATTATTTATTGCATATTTATATTTATAATAATAAAGTACGAATTAGATTTTTAAGTCGAAACGAAGTAAAATATTGTTAAACTACATAAATTATTGTTAAAAATGTTTATTTAGAAAGCATGACTTTTAACGATCAGGTATAAATTATTAAAGAACTTCATGAATAATAATTTTTCTGTAAAAAAAAGGAAATAAATAATTATTTAAACCATCTTCTATGATTAAAACACATTTTTAAAACATCAATTTTTTTTTTTAGTATTCTGATAGTGAAAATTCTATAAATTTATCGAAAAGCGTTAAATTGTGTCCAGTTTCAAAATGAGTACAGTTGCATTAATTGCAGCAGTCTAATATCAATAAAAAAAAGTTTTAACTGGATGTTCTGTAATACAATTTCGATTATGCGGATTTAAAACTTTCTAGAAGTGAAAAGCTTTAAGTTGTTTCTGATTTTCAATGTGTTTGGGAATTCTTGAAATATTCAAATGTAAACGACATCAGTGACATGTTGCACTTATGACTGATATGTAATTTTAATATACTGTAGCTTTCTTTTAAATGCTAAAAGGTGTGAATTAACAACATAATACACAATAAAATAACTTTTATTAGATTGTTGACATGTTTCGGCTCACTCCGAGCCATTTTCAAAAACAAATAAGAATATTCTGTAATTGCACGGTCTTTGAAGTTATTTGAAATGCTATCATTTAATTTTCATGTACTTTTTAAAAATTACGCACGTTATATCTTTTATTTTTACTTGATTGTTTATTTTCATATTTGTATCCTTGGAGTAACTCGAGCCACAATTTCGGTAAGTTAAAAGATGCTCCGTCGTTACATATTGTATTTTTGCATATTAGTATCTCTATGGTTTCTCTTATTATGGATGAATAGTATAGACTGGAGGAGGAAATAATTTTACTTTTATTGAAATTTATTTGGATGGTTCCTTCTTTTTATAATATTGCCAGGGCTATGGTTTTTCTATTATACTTAATATCAGCTATATGTTCCTTATAATATGTAACAACGCAGCATCTTTTAACTTACCGAAATTGTGGCTCGAGTTACTCAATGGTTACAAATATGAAAATAACCAACCAAGTAAAAATAAAAGATAACGTGCGTAATTTTTAAAAAGTACATGAAAATAAAATGAGAGCATTTCAAATAATAACTTCAAAGACCGTGCAATTACAGAATATTCTCATTTGTGTTTGAAAATTTCCCGGAGTGAGCCGAAACATGTCAACAATCTAATAATTTTTTTTTACTGTATATTATGTTGTTAATCCACACCTTTTAGCATTTAAAAGAAATATATTATTTCAAGGTGTTATAATTTATTATATACTGTATCTTCTTAAAATATGTCATTGAAAACAAAATTGAAATATTTGCAAAATGTTACAGATTAAATTTGCCGAAAATGAGTCGCTTTCACGATAACCTAAAATAGGCACAAATTAATTGTTAATTTCGATATTTTCTTTATAATACATTTTTTCGTTAATCCTGAACTTCCTTTTGGAGGAAAGATTAAATGCGACGGTTAAAGTCATAGTGTTGTAAGTCACTAATTTTGAAAAATTCAGTTATATGCATTGGTGGTATCTAAATATATGTCTTTACATAGAAATCTAAATTATAAAACAAAGGCATGTTCATGAGTAACTAGATAGTACCCGTCAAGATTTGACGGTAAACAACTTGAAAATTCCATAAGTAATATGTTTTAATTTTTAATTAGTTACATATAACTTAATTAAGAATAGAAAAATTGACGAATTGTTATACAGTGTAAGCAATACCTATACATATAAAGCGATAGATAGCGCTGTCAGTCCAACCTACTCAACAAATGAAGTGAAAGGATTTTAAGCTTGTAATTTATACTGAATTATTTTTTTTAACGCAATTATTTCAAATTGGTAAAGTAATCATACAAGTTGTAAATTTCCAACTAGATGAAAAAGTTGGATGTCCAGATTTTTTTCATCCAGATGGAAATTTACAACTTGTATGATTACTTTACCAATTTGAAATAATTGTGTTAAAAAAAAATAATCCAGTGTATTCACGTATCCAGCTTTTACTGGAGTTCCATTACCTGCGATCTTTTCTGTTGAGCTGATTAAAATATCAGACCAGATGCTTTGATCAATAAGGTTAACTGGATGAATTATGCCCTCCGGATTCGATCGGGATAGCTCAGTGGTAGAGCGTGGCGGCTTCAGCCAAGCGATCCCAGGTTCGAATCCTGGCCCGGACATTTTTCATCCCATTGGAAATTTACAACTTGTATTGTAATTTATAACCTATTATGCTTGATTTTGAGCAGGAATTTAAGTAAAAATATTAATTGATTGAGCAACTATTTAGGGCGTTTTTTTTTATTTATTATAGTCATTTAAAAAAAAAAAAAAATCAATATTTAGTATTTTCTAATTTTCTTAATTAATCGACCTTTAAAATTTTTCATTACTTTTAATTTTACCAGCCAGACTCTAAAACATTATTTATATGTTAAACCATGTATATCACGGTGATTTCTTTTATAGTTCTTATATGAATATTTTTCCTTCTTTCTTTTTCTCTTCGTTTCTGTTTTTGCGGAGAATAATCACATACTTTTCTTAGTATATAAACATATCTTCTTGATAATGGTCAGACAAAATATAAATAAAAGTTTAGATCAATTTATTTAATCGATAACACATGCAAAATCTTTTAATTTAAATATTTTTATATAAAATTAGTAATTAAACAATATATTGTCGGGTGTTAAATTTTACTTACAGCAGTCACAATACTTAAAAAAAAATAACAATACTGAGTATTTTCGGAATATTTTTAAAATACGCGACCTTTATTTATTTTATACTATTATTATTTATTTATTATTATTATTTTTTAAATCTTACTCTAAAACCACGAACTTAAAATTTGTTGTTTGCAGCTAACGATTTATAATATATATTTTTTAATTACTTGAATTTTATTTTATATTTTCATGGAATGAATCGCATATTGTTTAACATCGCTGATTGCTGAGTGATACGATTTTCAACGCAAGATATATCAAAAACATGCATATTTTGATATAGCCGTTTTTTTTTCACAATCTTTCTAAAAAGGTTAATCCTATGGAGTTTTATGGAAAAAATCAAATATCTTAAAATTAAAATGAAATGCCTGATTTTAACGAAAGATTACCGGGATCCGGATGAGTTCACTCTGGAAGTGTTATACACTTAACGCTATTATATATACAATACTGATGTCATATTGACTATGGCAATGATTTAAACAATAAATGCCGCTTCTTTGCAAATTCATTACCTTCTAAACATCGCACAATTAAAACTTTTATACCAACAAATACAGAATAAAGATGTACTTTCAAACGCGATTTGCATGAAAACGTAATTTATTTATTTAATTTTTAATCATTTTCAAGTGTATTCTTTTAAAAATCTATCGTTATCGCACGCAGCCCGATTAGAGAAGATTAATCTATTTGTACGTAAAACAAAATACATAGTTCAGCATTTGTTTTCGGACAGTATTCCGTAACGAAATTAAAACTTCATAAAAATGGTGAAAAAAGAAACTTAAATTTAACAGATATACATTCGAGCTAACATCGAAATAATAAGAATGAAAAAATATGTTTCAATTAGTGAGATCTTTGGCTATTAAAAACTAGCAGGCGGCTAATATGAAAGTACCGTTTTTTAATTAATTTCAAAACTTTTATTTTAATACATAATTGATATATTTCTTATAAAATAGTTTTTTGGTGTTGCTAGATGGCAATATGAAAAACAAATGTTAAACTAAAAAAAATCTATTACAGTTTGAAATTAAAATTGATTTTACCTATGTTCAGTAATCCTGGAAGACCGGGTTGAATTTCCCGATGTAGGGAAAATTGATAGTTACACGAAATGTACCTATTAATAATATCCCAAGGTATAATACCCCATAGGCAATCTTTTCAGCACATCCAAAAAACATTCCCTTTATTTTCTTTTGACAATTTAAGGAAATGACACTCCACTCTACACTTAAATGCCTCAAATTTCTCTTAATTTTATTTACAATAAAATATTGATAAAATTTCTAATTAAAATGTTAGATAAACCTTGTGGTGATATGTGGAATATAAAAAAGCCTTTTTTTTTAAAATAAAAATTATGAAACATTTATGTACTATACATAGAAAATGCAAATGAGAATTTCGTTCCAAACGCTTGTAACTCAAGTTCTGTTAAACGGATTTTTAATGGTCTTACATTGTCAGCTAGGTAATTTAATTTTTGGGAGGAAGTTTTCACCGTTCTGCATTGGCTTAGTCATACAGCTATGAGAGAAAGTGCAATAATTAAGTTAACCCAATTTTGAAAAATTAGCTTTTTTTTTTAATGTTTCAGGACGGCTTTTGATGCGAGTTGAACTATTGGATAGATAAATTATGCAAAAATTATGTAAAATTGGCATTCCAAATAGCAAAACTACTTTCTACATGAGTGGAGTCACGAGCAAAAGATAGATTAAAATAAATATATTTTTTTATTAATTATTTTGTATAAATTTTTTAAAACTATTTTGGTGAATTCTTCACATTTTGAGCTGATACGTGTTCCATGTAGAAATAAATTGTACTTTTCAAATGTGAAGAAATAGAGTTATTAATCCATTTTCAAGTAACTACATTTTGGATTAAATGTTTTGATAACTATATATATATATATATAACATTATTTATTATATATATTTATTCATATTTATTATATATATATATAAAGCTATGTAGCGTGTACGCGGTACTAACAGGAATTTCAAAAATAGCATATTTCTGAAATAACAAACATAGTCATTATATTTTCTTTAAAACAGTCTATCAAAAAAAAAAAAAAAAAAAAAAAAAAAAAAAAAAAAAAAAAAATCAAAACTTTTTATGCAAAGCTGTCATTATATGCAAAACTTTCTTGGAAAAGATGAAAAGAAATATCTTTCTCATATTTTTGTTTCACCTTGACAACGAATATACATGCTATCCGGAAAAGATTATAGTAGCTGCATGCGAAGAAGGAAATTCTTTTTTATAGCATCATATAAAATTCATGTTTTACAATGTAGGGAAAAGATTTCTAATATTTCAGGCTTCCTAGCTGTGCACGACAGTATTTTTTCTGTATTAGATACATTTTACAAATTTATTTATACATATATATATATATATATATATATATATATATATATATATATATATATATATATATATATATATGTGTGTGTGTGTGTGTGTGTGTGTGTGTGTGTGTGTGTGTGTGTATATAATTTACTAAATTAAAGAATAGAATTTGCACTTAAAAATGCAAATTATCATTGCTTTTCAGAGGGTTATCTGAACATTGCACACAGTCTTTATTATTATTATCATTACCAGATGATAAGACCCGAGCTACCCGGGTTACAGAACGTACTGCTTGGCACACAGTGGAGTATTTGGGGCAAAATCCTGGCCAAAATTAATTTCCATGTGTTTTAAAGATAAAACCATTATTGTTCACATACTATTAGTAATTACACTTAATTAATATTATATATGCATAAATGTATGTACTTCAATAAATAAATAAATATATAATACATTATTTATTGAATTGTTTACTGGTTATAAGAAGAAATTATTTTTTGGTAGGTTTGTTTTATTTGCAAGTAAATGTTTAAACAAATGTGGTTAATTTTACTAAACATAAATGTTTAATTATTTATAAAAATCAATTTATATAATATATATATATATATTACTTGGAGTTAGTATTTACCAAAGTTGAGTCTCTATAGAATGGAGATGCTGTTTTTTAGTGTTTTTAATAGATTTGAAGTCCTCCCAAAAAACGTTGATATCTAAAAATGGCAACAATATGCGGATTTTTTTTTTTTAAACTTTGTCTTAAAAACTATAACAAGTACGATTATAACTCAAAAATGGTCAGACAAACCCTGACACAGCTTTAAGAAGCTTTGAATATATTAGATAATCTATTTCAATAAATCTATTTCAATAAATTGATCTAAAAAGCCTTAATATTAACACATTTTTAATTTAAATTATTTTGTATTATATGAAAAGTAAAATTATTTAAAAGCACATTTCAAAGTATACATTTAAACAAAATAACAAAACTGACACCTAACAAAAAAGCACGTCTTCTGACAAAGAATCTTTCACTTCAACTGAGGCTAGGAGCCACAATGTAACTCATACTCCTGAAATACACATAGATCAATGTACCAATGGCTATTATAAAATGTGTTTTTTACAATTTTTAAGAAAATTTTAATTTCCGCCTTTTCGGCCAGGATTTGGCATCAAATACTCCACTGTGCGATGTATAGAACATAGATGAAAATAATTTTCTAAATTGAAAATTCTAATAGATATTTTTACATTTAATATATTTTTAGATTGCCTACTAACGATATCAAAAAGCATTTTTATATGAAAAATTTCAAACATGTATTGAAATAAAATTTTTACATTTATTGAAAGAAATACTTTTGTATTAGCTGCATGCCAGAGGTTAATAGTGAAGAATTACCCAAAAATGTTTCTACTTACAGCATATTTTGTGATTTTGATTATTTCGGTGTTTAAGCACGTAGTTTGATTATATATCTACTGAATTTGTGTTTTTTGTATATTATTTTATTTATTTATTTGTTCATTCATGAAGTGTTAATTTCGTTGTGGAATATTAGCCAGAAACAATTGCCGAGCTATTTATATTGTTTGAAATGTAAACGGGGTAATCTTCCGCCCTGGAGTTGCACTCAATAGAGATATATTTATAAAAAATATATCATTGAAAAATATTTTAAAGCCTATAAAGCATCACTAAATTGAAATACATTTTCCAAACGAATTACATTTGAAAGTATATTTTTCTCCCAATCAAACTTGCAAAAATTAAATTATGCGATGCAATTGCGAAAAAGAAATATAGACTACTTAGATCGGTGCTACCGTCAGCATGACGCCAGTGTTTCTCACGCACATGTTTTTGCTTAGAATATAGATTTTGTAGTTGGATACTTTTTATATTGTTTTTAGTTATAAGAGTTTTTGACAAATGTTTAACGTTTAATATACATAAATAAAGTATAGGTACATACAAATTACAGAAAAAAATTATTACATAAAAAAATAAATTATACTCATAACTGCATTAGTATACATCACATATTACACCTCAACTGAAGTTGTATTGAAAAATAACACATTGCAAACTGTCCGCATTTTATTTTTTATTCATGTATCACGTGTAAACCTTAATGAAGTACAGTAAAACAAATAAAATACAAGAAATTCCCTTTCAAATATACAGTTGAACAATTCACCTTTGAATTTTTTTTTCATGTTGTGCACGGTATGAAACATTCTCAAACAGTTTATACCCTTAGATCGAAAAGAATATGATCAAAAATGCATTTTTAGTTTTTATTTCTCCATGGAGCGTCCAATAAATTATCGTAAAAAGTAATATTAATTCTTTTGTGGTACGGTTTATTAGTTTTTCTAATAAATAAAAGGTTTGCTAAAATTCTACATTATTTGTTTTTAATAATGCATTTTAAATATGTTTCAAGTGCAAAATACGTTTTTCATTTACTGAAAAATAATTCATGTATGAAAAAGTTAATAAATTTTGCGGAACATTTAATATAATAAAACCGCATGCATGCATTTATTGAAATACAAATTTAAAAAGGGACATTTCTTTCGCACTAATGAAATATATATAATCTCTTACTTAGCTTTTCACACATGTTATTTCATTTTAAATAAATATATATCAGCAACTAAAAATTAGAGCATAAAATATTATAAAATTTTTAATACAACACATATATATATATGGTTATATGTGTTATCATTTTAGATTAAAAGTATAGGTACTTCCTTGATATAGGGGGTCTGAGCAAGATAGAGAAAATAACCTTGGTAAGAGAAGGGAGTGTTAAACACTGGAAAAATATTCACTATGTCATGCACACATAATTTTTTTTCCATATTTATACGATTTATTTATAAAGAGAATAAAGGATCAGGGTCCATAAGCCGTGTTTCTGGCCCATGAAACAAGACTAAAATTCAATTTTGTTATACTGATTTAATTATTCCACTTTTAATATCAGAAGGTTTATCCTGTACGATTTCCACAATAGTTTTTGCATTTTGTTCGGATTTATATGACTTACACAAGCTATAATTTCGCATTATTCATAGTTTTTGATGAAAAAATGAAATTTCTCCCAATTTTACCTCAATTTTTTAGATGAGCACAATCATGCAACACTTTCTTCTTTACATATATTATAAAATACATCAAATGTACAATATATGCTAAAATAAAAGTGTTGCAAAGCTGGCTCATAGTAAAATATAAAAAATAGAGAGTTAAGTAACTGCACTCCTTCACGTCACTAAAAGACTTTAGGATGCACCAACGTGTTTAAACGTGCTAAAATGAACGAAACTATTGCTAATAACTGAATTCCTTCACATTACCAATAGTTACGCGCATTTTAGTATGTTTAAACATGTTGCTGCATCCTAAAGTCGCTTACTGACTTGAAGGAATGCAGTTACTTAACTCTCTATTTTTAATATTTTACTATAAGCACAGCTTTGAAGCACTTTTATTTTATCATATAATGTACGTCTTGATGTACAGGGTGATTATAAAAAAAACTATCCCGATATATGAGCCCCTAACTGTCATACCGTTCACAGAAACTGAATGAAATTTTACTGTATGCGCTCAAGAATCATGTGAAAAACAACAGTTAAATTCTAACAGTTACGGTTACAGTGACAAATTTTTTAAATTTTCAAATGGCAATACCTACTTTTTTTTATTGGAATATGATCTTCATAGTGAAAAACCATAGAAAGCGTTGGAACGGTACCTGTAGCACGAAAATCGCCGGCGCTACACTCTCAAAAATACTTCCTTCAAAACACGGAAATAACTGCTGCCGCGTTATTTCCGTTTATTTTTACTCTGTTATAGGAGTGAAATTTTCCGTTATTTGAAGAATTTCCGTTTATTATTTTCTTAGTTACAGGAGAGAAATTTTCCGTTATTTGAAGAATTTCCGTTTATTTTTTTCTCTGTTACATGAGGGAAATTTTCCGTTATTTGAAGAAAGTCGGTTTTAAAAAGCTGTCGTCCTCTTTGTGCTGCCATCTATTGACGATTGCGGAAATATGCATTATTTAATACATTTTAAGAATATTTCCTGTCTTACCTGAGGATTGAACTAGGAACCTGCCGGTCTCGGGTCAAGTATGTTACCGATTCGGCCAGTGGGCACTTGCTTGAGGAAGAGCTTGGAATGATGATAGGGTTTTCTTCAAATGGCGGCTTTCGTCTTTAAAAATTTGGGGTTATTCCAATTAGCTGGCAAATTGGAAATTAATTGGAGGGATCGTTATGAGAAGACGGTCGGGGTTTTAACAATTTATTATTAATAGATGATAAAAATATGAATTATATATATTCCTAATTCTATTGTTAGACGTAAAATATGGATATTATATTTTTAATTAAATTCGAGAAGAAATGTTTGCTTTTTTAATAAAATCGATTTCTTTTTCAAGTATTAAACAGTTTTTTTAAAGGTGTTCAGTTCGATGAAATGTGTTCAATGTTTTAGAATATTAATTTAATTTCGAATGTTTGTTTTTTTAATTAAAAAAAATAAATTGCGAATAATTTTAAATAAGTGAGAAATTTATTTGTTACTTTTTAAAGTATTATTTATGTGTGTTTCTTTTTTGAGTAAAACCGATTTTTTTTTCTACGATTATATATATATTAATCTGTTTGTTTAGAATAGATATTAAATGTGATTTTTATATTTTTTTATAACTTTTTAAAAAATAAATTGCAAATAATTTGAAATGAATGAGGAAATTAATTATTGCTTTTTTAAATTCGAAATAACATTTTTTTTCTTTAATAAGTTCGGAATAATAATTTATTGAATTTTAGTTTTTCATTTTTAAAACAAATTCAAACTTTAGTATTAATAGAGCCAGTACGCATGCGCGCAGGGAATAAACGGACATTTTCCCCCTTCTTCAGACTTTCGAGAAGAATTCACAGAAAAAGCATGTTTCTAGGAGTACGGAAATTATTTGTTGAAAATGAGGAATTATTTAATGTATAAAGACGGATTTTTCTGACAGTGCAGACAGACTCAGAAGAATAGTGAAAACAACCAGGACAGAGAAGCAACAGAAAACAAACGTTTTAATGTGCTTCATACATTTTCCATTTCACACACGACGACACTTTACATGCAGCAGATGGTGGATGGCACTGAACAATAAAATGTTTTATTTTCTATTGTTTCTCTGTCTTTTATTGGTTGTTTTCACTTTTCTTCTTAGTCTGTCTAGCGCCGGCGATTTTCGTGCTACAGGTACCGTTCCAACTGTTTTTATGGTTTTTCACTATGAAGATCACATTCCAATAAAAAAAAGTAGGTGTTGCCATTTGAAATTTTCAAAATTTTGTCACTGTAACAGTAATTGTTAGAATTTAACTGTTGTTTTTCACATGATTCTTGAGCGCATACCTCAAAATACTTTAAACCAAAACTTCATTCAGTTTCTGTGAACGGTATGACAGTTAGGTGCTCATATATCGGGATAGTTTTTTTATAATCACCCTGTGTTTTATAATATATGTAAAGAAGAAAGTGTTGCACGATTGCGCCCATATAAATAATTGAGGTGGAATTAGGAGAAATTGTGTATTTTTCATCAAAAACTACGAATAATACGAACTTTGAGCTTGTGTAAGTCATATAAATCCGAACAAATGCAAAAACTATTGTTGAAATCGAACAGGATAAAACTTCTAATATTAAAAAGTGAATTAATTAAGTCAGTATAACAAAATCGAATTTTAGTCTTATTTCATGGGCCAAAAACACGGTTTATGGACCCAGATCCTTTATCTATTATTATGTGAAACAGAATTAATTTATCTGATTCATGTAATCAGGAGCAATGTTTTGACTACATGCATGGAGAAGCATAACAATTGTTTTCAGAGCTGTTTATATCATTTGACAACAAATTTCACTTTCATAATTCCGCATTGCGTGAAGTTTTCTTTTAAAAAAGCGCCATTGCCCCTATAACAGGAAAGTACAAAAGTATCTTTTAATTGATTTTATTTTCTTCTATGGCCCTGGCCAAATTCTTAGACGCAGTTGTTTTTATTATAATTTATTAAATACCTGGAAAGATACATGAGGAATTATCCTGAAACTTCAAGAGTGTAAACAACATAATAAACGTCATATATTTCCGTGAAGATTTTTTCCCGAAACCCCATAAGGGGCCGTCAATAAATTGAAGAAAAACGAATATCTTTTGGATAACCCTGTAAAAACTAATGTTGCAAAAAGCATTCAAACTGTAGATTATAATTAAGTGGCTTATTGTAATAATGTGGGTTCATTTTTATGAAGATAGCATGTATAATCAAAGAGAATTCACGTTTTTATAAAAACAGTCCCAAATTTTACCAAGTTTTTTGCTTATAATTTGCAGAGTTTTTAATATAAAAACAAGTTATTTTCAGAAAATGTGACAAACAAAATTATACACAATACTCTGCAATTTGAATTAAAAAATAATAAAAATTGTATGAAAAATGAGCAGATTTACTAAATATTGTTTCACTGCGCATGCGCGAATTCAATCAAAATATACTGTGCATAATATATTAGCTTAATGTATAGACCAACTTTTATGAAAGTCTCAAAAACATAGCTTGAAAATTCTGATAGTAGTCGTCGATAGAATAAGCTCGAAATTTGCTGTTCCCAAAAGGAAGCAAAAAGGTAAGGGGCTGTATCCAAATATACTAGCTTATGACAGTTGACATAATAAGAATGAAGTGTCTCTCATTGTATATTTGGATTAAGCCACTTGATTAACACTAGAACGCCTGAAATCTTACTACCCCCTGAAACGCCGGCCAGATGTCATTTTGACACTGGTCGATAAGTAAGCAAAAATTTCAAAGAAAATGTACATTTTAATATTCTTTTTACAAATACATATATTGTACACATAAATACTATTATATCTGTAAAATAGGGATAATTTTACAAGATTATATGAAAATATATATTGTACACACAAATAATATTATATATTTAAAAAAAGAAAAATTTTGAAAGACTATATATGAAAATATGTATCGTACACACAAATAATATTACATCTGTAAAATAATAATTTTTCAAGATGATATGAAAAATATATGTTACGCACAAATAAAATTATATGTATAAAATAAGAAAAATATTGCAAGATGATATGAACATATACATGGTACACACGAATAATTATTATATCTGTAAAATGAGAATATTTTTTCAAGATGATATAAAATTATAAACAAGAGAAATAACTACTTACATTACTTACATCACTCACAGTCAATACATTTATAGCTGACATATTTTGTGCGTTTGCCGCATGTCATTCTTTTACAAGAGGAACACATTTTATTTGTCACATTTCCATGACATTTTTTAACCACGCATTTCCTACGCTTAGAAGGATTTTCAGCTCGCAGTTCATCTTCATGGCTACTGAGTCTTTTAGCAGATTTTTCAATATATTTTGCTCGTAATTCTTCAGCTAATGTTTGTATAAAAGTACGCCTTGATATTTTTTCCCCGTCACTTGTTTGAAAATAATCCATGAGTTTATGGCAGCAAAGTCTAACATATTGTAGAATGTGTGAATTGGCCATCTCCTTGATCCTGCTTTGACTGAATATTGCCTTGCCATTTGGTCAACAATATCTACGCCACATTTTGTTTCATTATAAAAACGGACAGTTTCAGGTGTTTTCTTAGAATTATTGGCAATTGCAATGTTTGAATGCATAGAACTCAAGATTATCACATTTTTTTCTTTTTACACTGGCAAACTGTACACTGTTAAAAGTTTGCAGCAAACTGTCCAGTCATTTGACCGTTTTTGTAGAAAACGGTTACATAACCATAATTTGACTATATTCTGACCGTATTATTGCACATTTTATGGTCAGAATATAGTTAAATTACGGTTATGTAACCGTTTTCTACAAAAACGGTCAAATGACTGGACAGTTTGCTGCAAATTTTTTAACAGTGTAAGTGTTGTGCCCGATTCTTCATTTTTCAATATTTTTGTTGAATATAACACTTCTTTTCCTGACTTTATACAATCTGGAATTTCTCGTCTGGCCCTATTCACCGTGCCGACTAAACTCGTTCGTCTTTCCTTTAGTTTCTTAGCCAACTCAAGAGAAGTAAAAAAATTGTCAACTGTGACATTTCTTCCCATATTTTTAAAAGGTTCTATTAGTTTTAAAACTACATAGTCAGAAAGTCTCTGATTTTGATCTCGTTCTTCATTTTTTCCTAGGTAGGGAAATGCGTTCAAAATATATTTACTTTCTAAATCTGCAGCTATCCAAAATTTTTGTCCGTATTTATCAGGTTTTGATGCTATAAACTGAGTAAATGGACAACGAGTCTTACTAGGAAATAATTGTTCATCAATTGTTATATTCTGGCCTGGCTTGTAACAGCTTATGCAATTTTCAATAAAACGATTCCATACTTCCGAAATCATTGCGAATTTATCCTGCTGAGTTCGATTACGACGAGTTGATTTGATATCAAATCTCAGAAAACTTGTCTCTGGACATGGTTTCTTTGCAAAAATTTATACCCCATGAAGTAGACCATAATGAATGAAGTTCTAGGTTACTAGCTCCTGAAAATCCACGTGCATATAAAATCAAAATGTAAGCAAAAAGTTCCTGTTTTGAAAGAGACCAAACATCATTTTCTAATACTCGACGAGCTTCTGTGTTTGTGCATTTTATTATATGCTCTAAAACCGTTCTGTCTATAAAAAACAACCAAGCACTCAAAACACTGTCATTATTCACATTTCTTTTTGGATAACTAGTTGGACCACTATTTTCTCTCAAAATATTTTTGATTGCTAATCTATCGTTTGCACTTCCTGAACCACATTCTTTCCACTGAGAGCCATCGCGAGCAACAAATTCTTTCTGATTTCCAGAATCATCAATTTCAATATCCTCATCGCTTTCCGATTCAGATGATATAACAGGAATAAAATTTTCATCATCCGATTCATCATACATGTCGAATAATTCTCCACCTTCTGATTCATTATCTGACAATTCTCTCATAAGCGCGGTAATTTCTTCCGTAGTAAGCCCTCTCTTACGAGACATTTTAAACTTTACTCATAGAAAGTAACAAGAACGAAAGAAAACCTCAGAAAAATTCTTCTAATCATAACTCACAAGTAACCGCGCAAGCACTATCTTTGTGAGAAATGAAATCTAAGCGGCAGGTGTTGTTGCAGCTGAAACAAATCACGTGATGACCAGATGTAAAAAAAAAATACATTACAGGACACCTTGTTTTACACAATGAACGCACAGAAGAACAAAATTTAAAATAGGGGAAGTGAAATTATTGCGGTGTCCAATTGACACCAAACCGGCGTTATAGGTAAATCTATCCGTAAACTAAGTTTGAATAAACCTAGTTCGCCAAAAACTTTTATGTGAGTTCTACCTACATATTTAATAAAAGTCGAGCAAAATAAAAAGGATCCTTCAAAATTTACAGATTTTAGAAAAAAACTTTCAAGCTTCGGTGTCGAAATGACACCGTCCGGCGTTCTAGTGTTAAGCCACTTAATCATAATCTATAGTTTGAATGCTTTTTGCAACATTAGTTTTTACAGGGTTATCCAAAAGATATTCGTTTTTCTTCAATTTGTTGACGGCCCTTTATGGGGTTTCGGGAAAAAATCTTCGCGGAAATATATGCCGTTTGTTATGTTGTTTACACTCCTGAAGTTTCAGGATAATTCCTCATGTATCTTTCCAGATATTTAATAAATTATAATAAAAACAATTGCGTCTAATAATTTGGCCAGGGACTGTATAATAGAAGAAAGTATTGTAATCGAAATTTTTTTCGACTTCCGGTTTTCAACGGTTTTACACGTTTTAGGGGTCAGAGATTCCGAAAAACATGTTTTTACAAAATGTCTGTCTGTCCGTCTGTCCGTCCGTCCGTCTGTCCGTCTGTGTGTCTTAATTGTATCATCGAAAAATGTATGAAGTTATGCTTCAAATTGAACCACATTTTTTTTCTATGTTTTTGGCTATGGCAACCAGGTTCTATTAGAATTTGGGGATATTTCGACGAAAGGGGGCGCTGTGATCCATATTTTTGTTCCAGTTTCACTATTGTATCATCAAAAAATGTATGAAGTTATGCTTCAAATTGAACCACATTTTTTTTCTATGTTTTTGGCTATGGAAAGCAGGTTCGATTAGAATTTGGGGATATTTCGACGAAAGGGGGCGCTGCGATAGCCATTTAAAGATTTCAAATTCAAAAAGAAGTGCAAATTCAAAAAAATTAGAAATCCTAAAACTTTTTTCGTTAAATGTTCGGCCTTGATCCGGAGAATCCGGAACATTTTTTGTTTTGCCTCTATCTTAAAAAATGGCTGAGCTGTAGGGGTTTGAAATTTTAGGGTAGCTGACATTTTCAAACAAGACAGCAGAATTCATCCATAAACGGGTTTAATTTATGAGTTTTAGTTAACATGGTTTCGGCAAATTTTCTTTCATTGTTGTAACCATTAATCCTATTATATGCTTATCACTATATATTTATATTCGCCAACGTCAAATTCTCGCCAAACTTGGCGACAGTTGGCGGAATATCGCCAAATTTGGCGACCAAAATAAGTTACCATAAATGAAGCCAACTTAGCTGTAGAGGACTAATTTGGCGATATTCTCATTCAAATTCAATGTTGACGAGAACTGGGATTGAATCTTCTTTATTTAGGCTCCACGCATTTTCGCTTCGTGTTTTCCAGTAAAATTAGCTAAAATCATAAAACCAAGGAATAGGGAGGCTATCTGTTCCTGTCGGTTCAGGCCAGAAGGACTTTTCGTAGTTTAGTATACATCGGTTGTTCGCATCCCTGTAACCCGACGATTCGCAAGCAGCTGACGTACAACAGAATGACGAAAAATATTGATTTTATTGGCGATGTGATAGCGAATTTTGAAGTATTAACATGACTGAGATAGAAGAAAGTTTTGGGATTAGCACATCCGACTAGTTTAATATGAAGAAGCAAGCTATACAACTAAACTATAATCCTAAGCTTCTTATATTACAAAAGTATGAAAGCGATCTGCTCTAAAGCCTTTTACAAAATTTACGAAGAATTAAACACTGTGACTTAAAACACAAAGTTTGCATTTCTTCATCTTTCTTCTTGTATGTCGATTGTATAATACATTACATGAATATTGTTGGGCATAATTTTAAAATATACATCTAATAAAAACTTAAGAAAGCGTTTTGTACTTTATAAGAGGTAATCAAAAATGTATATCCTGTTAAAATAATAATAATTATATTAAAGTAAAAATTCTCAATGGAAGAAATATTCACGATTTTTCTAGAAAACTCTGCGAAACCACTAACATTCAAGATTAAATGTAATTAATTTCGAACAGTATAATATATTCAGGTGACCGTAAATACCCTGTACTTAATTTATTTATTTATTTTCGAAATTCTGAATATCCAGATTCTGATAACTTAAAAAAAAAAAAAAAAGTTTAGTTTTTTGTCTCATTTTTTTTTGCTTTTTTAAAAATAATGGTTCTCTGTTCGATTCCAGTTTTGCCCCACCAGCGGCTGAGAGGTTCTGTTCTCAAAGCTGGTAGGTGGGAGGTGCTGGGTTTGATTGCGCCCATCTATATAATCATTCGGTATTTCCCGTGGTTTTCAATGAAACTTGGGTAACCTTGCGTAAATACACTTTAGGTTCCTTTAGAAAGACACCCCTAACGCATATCCATCTTGTTGCTCAAAATAACCGCCATATTGTAACCCAGCTTAACATTAGAAAACCGCCCGAGCAAGTGCTTGCCTTCCCTGTCACTGTCACTCGCCGTCCTACGGTAAGCTAACCAGTTTTAGCTTTGTTTTGGGTCCGTCGGGTTGTTAAATGGCGGTATGATTCAGCCTGTAGTATAGGAGTTCTACCCTCCTAGGGAGGTTACCACTCTTTCTTCGTCCTATATCCCTCGCTTAGATATTCAGCCGTAATAAACAACGCAAGTCGATTCCAGTTCTATTCCGAATGAATGAACCCAAATTTAGAATTTTCTTTAATAGAAATGCCAATCTAATAAATGTAAACATGTAAATAAATAATTAAATATATATATATATATGTAAATCAGCTAATAACAATGATTAATTCTCTGAAAAAAAAGTATTATTTTTTAAAAGTTAATTAAATACAAAATCATTTTATAAATTTTTAATATAAAAATAAAAATTAATTCAGAACACAAGTGATAATTTTAGAATAACGGAAAATTAATTAAGTGAGACTACATGAAGTAAATTTTGCAACGCGTGAAAATTAATTAAATAAGTTGTGAATTTTTGAACAAGAGAAATTTAATGCTGTGTGAATATATAAATCTTAAATTCTGGAATATGTGATAGTTTCTTATACGAAAAAAAAATGATGTCAGTGATTTTTTTCTTTGAATTTTTCATTAAGATACTTGTAATTTTATAATTTTAATTTTTAGAAATAAAACTTTTTATGATTCAGTTTTAAAGCAGAAATACAATCCATGATTAGTTTCAAAATTGTCAAAACAAATTAAGCTGGTTTTCAAATGACCTGCTCAACAACGCCAAACTTTCTGACACATTTTAGGATTCATTTTTTTCACCTCCCTTCATTTAACCTGCCAATTTTACACAAAATTATAAAATTGGCAGGCTTGACTATGGAATCGATTTGGAATCGATACGAGTTTTCTCTTTTTTTTTTTTTTTTTTTTTTTTTTTTTTTGATAAATAAATTACTTATCGAATTATAAGCGATTTGTGTTACATAACAACACGATTTTCCTCTTTTTAGCGCTCAAAAATCGGGAATTCGGTTCAAAACGCCTATTTTGACAGTGTTTTTTGAAAGATCTCCTGCCTCTACCAAAAAATTGAAAATGTGTTTCAATTACATAATTTCTGAATAGCAACACCTGCCTATTTCACACCTTTCTGATAAAAAAATGAATTAAAATATATGTCTGGAAGTAGCCCTAGGAATTAAATCTCAACAGAAATATGTGTTCTTTCTGGAAATCGGTCCGCTCCCGGTTCAAAAAGATCTGGATTTATTTCAAGAAATACTTGTGACATTTCTTGAAAGAAATTTTATAAAATGTACTGATTTTAATTTTTAAATGTGTTTTACGAGTGGCATTTTAAACAAAATCGACATATTAGCTTTTAAATTCTAATCTTTGGGGACATCTGATATGTGATAAATACGCATTTTATTATTTATCTAAACTAAGAAATAAATATGAAAATAGCTTTTAACCGAATAATAATCAGGTTGTTGTAAATACATTTATTTTATCTGAAAACTCATGGAAATGAATATTTTAATTCCCCTACATTTAAGTTCTCGAATCTTTCTTTAATTAGAAATGTAGACAATAGTTTATTATTTAAACACAAATGTAGACTATACAACTAAAGCTGCTATAATAGCGATTCTCCAATACTTAATTTAAAGATATTCCTAATCTTAACTGTCTCTTTCATTCTATCGCTGATTAATTTTCCCTAATCACTAAGGAGATAGAAACACTGGCAAGTTTCCTAGATTACTTGCCTCAAAGTGCGCAGACTTCAGCACCTCGAGAACACACAACTCTTCCTTTAATTTCAGTATATCTAATCAGCTTAAGTTTTGTACTTCATGAAGGGCCCATGGGTTTCAGTTAATTTATTAGTTTCCAACGAAATTAGGGCGTTACTCGAAAGAATGTTGGTGAAAGGATCTATTGTTTTAAATTCATGTGTTAAACGGAATTAAAATCAATACCTTGTAAGACAAAAGCAGTTGTTTGGAAAATGTAAAAAATAAAAAATATTTCAAGTGTTTAACGCTCCTTATCTAACAAAGCTTGAATATATATGTTTTCTGCGTTACTGTCTTGTTCTTTCAGAAAAAAAAAATATTTATATTTATGTAAAAATATATTTTTAAAAAGGACAATTATCTATTAATCATTTATATTATTTCTGTTGTCATCATACTTTTTGTATGAATTTATTAAACTAACAACAACGAATTGGGTATTCGAAATGTTTTTGAAGCGGCTTCTGACATAGTACATTTACATTTCGTTAAAACATGTTTTTTGATTAAAAATTGCTGTTAATTAAAAATGAAATCGGAAGTGTTTTCTTAAATGAAATGAAAAAAAATTCCTCAAATTAGTGTTTGCACAAAAATAAAATACCGCATTTTATGATGCTGAATGATTATAAAGAAATAAATAGTACAAAAAAGATAAAGTATGTTTTCTCCGCACGGGTTTATTTTATATTTATGGTTAAAAAGCAAAATTGAAATCGAAATATTTAGAAGAAAAATATACCATCGATCGATCAAAGCAGTTCTATTTTACGTGCAACCTAAAATGTAAGCTTTGTTACAATAAATGAAATATATTTTATATGTATTCAATTTATTTTTCTTTGTCCCTTGTTTTTTCTTGAAGTGGTTGATGTCATCCTCTAACACAATTAAAATGCGATAGTTATTTGTTTTCCTAGCGCGTGCCTTATGCTATCTTTGATCCGTTTTTACTGTAACTTAGATGGAATAAATGAGATGATATTATGGCTTGACTAATGTTGTTTGCATATATTTTTAATTCTTATTTTTTTCTTTAGAAGTTTGAACTTGCATCTAAACAATATTAGATGTTGGTAAGAGATATTTGACTGCAGTGGGAATTCACCGCAATGGTCCTGTGGTATATAAATAATGTAATAGGAAAAAGTTCTATTCATGCATACTATATATAATGATTATTAGTGGCTTTGGTAAATTGGTTTTAGAAATACGAGGGAAAGTCATTAAATAAGTCACAAACTATAATTAAATAATAACTTACAGTGATATTCACTTCAAAACTATTTTTATTTATCAACATATTCTCCACCAATGTTTATGCACTTATATCACCGTTTTATTAGTGCCCCAACACCAGCTGCATAACATTCTTGGGTTGCTGTTTCAGCCACATTAGTACTTCAAGTTGAACCTTTTAATCATCTGTGAACATCATCTTGCTTCCAAGATGGTTTTTTAGTGGACTAAACAGATGAAAATCGCTTGGGCTATGTCGAAGCTGTATGGTGGATGTTGAAGAAGTTGCAAGATGATGTTCACAGATGATGAAAAGGTTCAACTTGAAATCCTAATGTGGCTGAGACAGCAACCGAAAGAATGTTATGTAGCTGGTGTTAGGGCACTGATAAAACGGTTCCATCGAAATCCATTTGGCAGAATCTTTTAAAAAGGCTAATATTTCATAATCGGATTCATCTGATTATAGAACTTTCCATCATAATGTATAACTAATCTACGTAGAACGATATGTTATAAACTAAAACCTTCTCTGAAAAATTATCTATCTAACAGTTTATGTTCTATGACAATCTATTCAGCAGAACTCGAGTTTTAAAAAGCCGGAACGAAATTTCATGTACAGGGTGTCCGAAAAGTCTGGAAACGGTCGAATAGTTCGATAAATATACATCGGATGGAAAAACGGAAAATGCATGGTGAATATTTTTGAAATATCTATTTAGGTATATCAAATTTGCCCCCTCAGGGGGAAAGGGGAGAAACTTTGAAATCTTAAATGATAACCACCCTTTTTTATTGCAGATTCGGATTGTACGAAAAAAAAATACTTAACTTTTGTATTTAACATTTTCTTCAAAAAATCGTATATGGCGCTGTAATCGAGTAAAATGCAGTGAGAATCGTTTCCATTGAAATGTCCGGAAACGGTCGAATAACTCGAGAAATATGCATCGGATTGACAAACGGAAAAAAATGCATGTTCAATAGTTTTGGAAAAATCTATTTAGGGATATCAAAGTTCCCCCCCCCCTACTAACTCTGCCCGCCTGGAAGGGGAAAGGCGCAACTTTTAAATCTTAAACAATAATCCCCTTCCATACTGCAGATTCGAAAAAATACGTAAATTTGTATTTAAAATTTTCTTCGAAAAATCGTAGATGGCGCTGTAATCGAGTAAAATGCAGTTTGAATCATTTCCATTGAAAATTCTGGAAATGGTCGAATAAACCGAAAAATATACATCGGATTGAAAAACGAAAAAATACGTGTTCAATATTTTAGAAAAATCTATTTAGGGATATAAAAGTTACTATTTTTCTAAAATATTAAACACGTATTTTTTCGTTTTTCAATCCGATGTATAATTCTTGAGTTATTCGACCATTTTCAGACATTTCAATGGAAACGATCCTTACTGTATTTTACTCGATCACAGCCCCATCTACAATTTTTCGTAAAAAAAAATGTTAAATACACAAATTACGTATTTTTTCGAATCTGCAATAAAAAAAGGGGTTATCATTTAATATTTCAAAGTTGCGCCTTTCCCTCTCCAGGAAGGCAAAGTTGGGAGGGGGGAAACTTTGATATCCCTAAACAGATTTTTTTTTTTTTTTTTTTTAATATTGAACATGTATTTTTCCGCTTTCAATCCGATGTATATTTCTCGAGTTATTTGGGGCCGTTTCCAGACTTTTCGGACACCCTGTACAGGGTGATATATACAGGGTGATTAGAAAATGAGTATACATTTGAAAAATTAATAATTCACGGAATAATGTAGGTACAGAGGTAAAAATTGACACACATGCTTGGAATGACATGGGGTTTTATTGTAACAAAAAAAAAAAAAAAAAAAAAAAAAAACAAGTTAAAAAAAAGGCCGATAGATGGCACTGAACAGCAAAACGTCAGTGACTCTGCCTGAGAATCGTGTATAAAAGCTGTAATGAGAGAGAGAATCAGATGCACCAGCAATCGCAGCATGTTGACGTTGCGAGAAAAAACAATGTTAGTGAAGCTCTACTATCAAAATGGGGAATCTGCCGCGATCGACCGACATCAATAGGCATGCTAAAAGACAACATCCAACGCCAATTTCTCACCATAACTACAGATATGCTGCACAGTGCTGTGCACAACATTGTCCCTCGGCTACACATATTGTTGCGGGATGGCAGTGGACATGTTGAACATTCGTTCTGAAGCACATCGTCTTTGCTTTGTACTAATTTGTTATGCTAATTATTGCTTTTCTTATCACACGAAGCGCCATCTGTCGGCCATTTTATGAACTTTTTTGTGGATACAATAAAACCCCATGTCATTCCACGCCTGTGTGTCAATTTTTAGGTGCATTCGTAAATGTATAAATACGTAGCACCTATAGTCGTCGTCTGGTCCGTCCATCTGTCTGTCCGTACGTCTGTCTGTCCGTCCGTCCGCATATAACAACGCAAAAACTACCCAACCGAATGGTTTGAAATTTAAGATATATTTTCTTTGCAGAATTTTGTCGCGACATTTCAAATTTTATAAAAATCGAATCAAAACTTTAGAAAATATTAATAAAAACATTTATTAAGAAATTTGATTTTTTTTTAATCGGTGCTTTCTTGTTATAGGAAGTTTAATTTCGAAGTTTAATCGTCAAGCGACCGAGATACTTATTTTATGACAGAAATTAATCTGCAGATGATATAATTCATTTCACAGAGTTAAAAATCATCAAGATCTGAATATTTACATAACTAGCTATAGTACGAACGCACCTCGTTTGTCACGTTTGACGTACAACTTCCAACTTGGTACTTCTCTACCTAAATTATTCCGTGAATTATTAATTTTTCAAATCTATACTCATTTTCTGATCACCCTGTATATATATATATATATATATATATATATATATATATATATATATATATACATATAGTAGAAGTAAATAGAGGTAGATTGCTATTAACATAATTTACATTTGAAAAAAAAAAATACTCCAAAAATGCTCTTATACACTTGAAACAAGCTGGAAATTGTAGGTCAAACGTGACAAATGAGGTGCGTTCGTACTGTAGCTAGCTATATAAATATTTAGATATTGATGATTTTTAATTCTGTGAAATGAATGATATCGTCTGCAGATTAATTTCTGTAATAGAATAAGTATCTCGGTCACTTGACGATTAAACTTCGGAAGCTCCTATAACAAAAAAGCACCGATTTAAAAAAAATATTCAAATTTCTTAATAAATATTTTTATTAGTATCTCCTAAACTTTTGATTCGATTTTAATAAAATTTGAAATGTCTCGAAAAATTCTGCAAAGATAATATATCTTAAATTTCAAACCATTCGGTTGGGTAGTTTTTGCGTTGTTATATGCGGACGGACGGACAGACAGACGGACGGACCAAGCGACGACAAAAGGTGCTACGTATTTATATAATTACGAACGCACCTAAAAACACCTTTTGGCTTAAAATCAAATTGTTTGGCGACAAAAGTACAATGAAAATCGCCAAAAATAAAAGATAAATCGCAAAATATTGTTTCAATAATAATCTTGCACATTGAATAATTTTTTAAGCATTGCGAAATTTCCCAATAACGTTTAAATTAAATAATTCTGTTTTACAATATTATTTCTCATAAAAACAGTTTTTCTTGTTTTAAAAAAAACAATAAAGTTAGTAACAGTTTTTCCTTTTATTTTTTTGAGGTGTATAGCCATTTCAAATCTTTCTCCATCAATAATGGTCGCCAAAAAATAGGCAATGGTAACCTATTTGTCCAAAATAACAGAACTTTCCATCATAATTCTATAACTAATCTATGTAGAACGATATGGTATATACTAAAACCTTCCCTTAAAAATTACCTACCGAACAGTGCTAGTTCCATCAAAATCCATTAAGCAGCACTCGAATGATAAGCAGACAGAACGAAATTTCCATTTGTATTTTATATATATAGTAGATAGATATAATAGATGTCGATGGCTTTTATATTCTACACTATCAAGTAAAATAATGGCTGAAAACCTTTATGTTTGCTATTTCTCAATATTTAAAAGCAAAACTTTTCAAAAACTTGTACAACAAATTTAATCTAAAACTAGCTACAACGAAGCTTGGGGATTTTTTAATTTAATTTTTTAAATTCACATTCGTTATTTTTAGGCCATTTACGTTTGGTGTCTTTCGACAGATTTAGAAATATATAGTTTAGAATTTTAATTCAATCATTTTGTTAAAAGCCTATTTAATACTTTATATAATCTCTATATAAAAATTAATCTATATAATCTTAGGAATATTTCTTCTTTTTTTCAGCTTTGAAAGATTGGATTAAAAACTGGAAAAAATTAATACGAAAAAAGTTAAGATGCTGATAGTAAGTTTTCCTAAATTGTATAGAATAATGGATGATATACTTTCTCAGTACTTTTCTTGTTTTTATACTTTCTAAACTATAAATTCTCTAATATACAAAACATTGATACAATTACTAACTGAATGACTGAATGACTGCAAAAGTTGACTGGGTAGCTACATTTCTGATTGTCGCTCATTTCCCACATTTTGGTCTTCATTCGATTCCTGAGAAACCTCCTATATTTATTAGTAAAAACATTGATGAATTTATGTGAACAACAATTGAAAACTATATATAGTTAATTAAGTTAAGATAATTATTAATAAAATAAATGTGAAATTGTTTATTTACTATTTTATTATTTTTTTACCCATCAGATTTTATGAAATTTCATCTAGTAATAATATTATTAATAAGTACGTACTATATTGCTTTGTTTAAACATTGAAACTAGAATAAACGAATATACTTTATATAGATTATAATTTTGACTTTGTTCATATTTTTAAGTAAATAAAAAGTTTTTATTTCATTATAAATAATGTTTCACAACAGTTTATTATTACACATAAAAAAATGAAATTTTCATTTTCACAAATCAAAGTTTCTATTTTGGTGGTTTCAGAACCATTTTTTTTTCCTCATAATTTTTTTTTTATGAAAGCTATATTAACAATACAAATACATCATTTTAAAGGTATTTATAGGAAAATATCGATTCACATTTACATCATAAAGCCACTTGAGTTGAACAAAAATCTGAAAACAAATAGCAAGTGCGTCTTAAAGAGGAATTCTTTTTTCTCAGTGGATTTTATTATCGGAATATTTAAAGCGATGTTTCAAAAATTCATCTTTAGAAAAACGTTTAGTTTCATTAAAATAAAATTTATTTTTCCTTTTGTATTTCGGAAATGAAAGAGCGCTACTGAACTTCAAAGAAGAATAATTATTGCTTAGAAATACTTGAGAAAAGGTTTTTCTAAACTTTTATGAGCATTCAGTAAAGGTTAGAGGTCTTTAGAAAATATTCATTATTTAATTCCTAATATTACTACTCAAAAGAATGGATAAAGGTTTGGTGTTTTCGTTTGAAAAAAAAGTAACTTGAAATAACCAAGGAGTGTAAATTATTTTATGATGCGAAATTTTATACTTCGTAAAACAGATTTCTAATTTAAAGAAGAAGTGAAACAAAAATAAGTACAAAAGAGAAAGATCGATGAAGTTTTAAATATTTTATTTTAAATAACTTTGGCGTGTAATAAATGTTTGTAGGGTACTCCCTTCAATAGAAAGCGACCGAATAGTTGATTACATGAAAAAAAAAATGTCATGAAAACTGCTTAAAATCTCTCCGCTCAAGCTGCATGTACTCCAAAAAGGTTCTTTAAAAATACGAAAAATAAATAAATTGGGTAAATGTAAACTAATTCTAAGTTAAAAGAATTCGATCAAGATTCTGGATTATAGTTACCACTTTTTTCATAGATTGGTGAAAGAAAATAGTGCTTGTACCGGACATTTTCTAAAGAGAAAGCAATAGTTGTAATCCAATCCTTTCCTTTTAATTGCTATTGCACTGGAGTTTCCAACTGCGAGTTTATAGCGAGTCTATAAAATAACAGATTTCTCGAAATGTTTTGGAAATATTGCTCAAATTTTCTGTATTATCGGTACGAAACAAAAATTGATACTTTTTCAAGTAACAAAGTTTGTCATTTTATTGATCACGTTACAATGAACTTTACTCATTGATAATGTACAACATTTTCTGCTAAACAACAACAGCACAACATTTTGTGCTAAAAAACATAATTGCAGTGTTAAAGATAAGAAATCAATACATTCATCATTACTTGCACTCAAATTATGTCATACAGCCTGTCGCGATAAGTACTTTCACAAGCTGAAACTACTGAAAAAAATACTTTAAAAAATTGTCACTTTATCAGTTAATTACCCATGAAGATGTTATAGAGCTGCAGAATTTTTTTTTTCAGCTTAAACACTAAAATTGGTCTTATGTTTTATGGAATATACCAATCAGATGAATATGTTTGCTTTTAATAAATATAATGTATTAAAATCAATATATTTTTGTAAATTACATTGTCAGATTAAATATTCTAAATTTCGAAGCACTAGAAAAGTGACCCTCGTGTTCATTCATTAATCTATCTCCAATCACGCAAAGTCTTATAGTCTTATATTTTGTTTTAATTTTATTATTCAGTTACGTAATGTTGATAACTGAAAGAATTTTATATCAAAAATCTTTAATTCTTTTGGTATTTAAAGAATATTTTGCATTATACAAGCCATTTTAATGATCGAAAGAATGGTTAATTTATTTAGGGTGCTACGTTCATATTGACATTTGTTAAACACAAGTAGTAAACAGACTTGAACTTGCGTTTAACGTAGGCTTCGACAACACCTTCGAATATCCAAATCTCAATCAGGATTTTAATGCCACCAAAGCTTGGATAACAGTAACAATTAGACATGCAGAGCAGCTTGTAGAGTTTGAAAAACAACATTTAATCATAATTATTTCTGTAACTTTTATAAATTTTAAAATTTATGAATATAGTTTACTTTAAATTAAAGTGTAATTATTGCTTAAAGTGATAAAAACATATAAAAAAACGTTTAAAGATAACTTTTAATATAGATTACACATGTTTCCTTCGCTCTAACGGCGACATCTTCAGATCAAAATGATATATAAAATATTCTAAGCATCGCGTTTCCAGTTTGACGAACTGAAGCACCTACTTGCATTGGACATGTGATCTTGTGATTTATGTTTACCATTCTCAAAAACTTAGTGAGAATATTTTATTTATTATTTTGATTCGAAGCTGTCAATGTAAGACTAAAGGAGACATAAGTAATCTACATTAAAAGGTATTTTTAAACGTTTTGTGTCATGTATTTATCACTTTAAGCAATAATTACATTTTAATTTAAAGTTAACAAATGATTTTATTATATTATTTATAATTTACTTTATTATCTATTCCATTTTAAAATTAACTATCATATACGTAACAAATTTTTAACAAATTTTATCTTACTTGCTAAAGTGATATAATTTTTTTTTTCTCAATCAAACAGTATATAACTTCTTAGCAATCTTTTCGGTATAAACTCTAAGTTTCACTCAATCTTAACATGGGTAAAAAAAAAATTAGAAAACGACAGTATGACTTGATTACATGTCTCAGAGTAAATGGACTGACACTAAAAGTGCACGCTTCTTTTTAATTAGCACATTTAATTAGCTTAAGATCTGAACTTCATAAAAGGGCTACGGAATGGAAAACTACGTCATTACTTCCTTTTGAAATTAGGTTCCTTCTTTAAAGGAGAAGTGATAGAAAGAAACAAGACTTCTTAATCTGTGTTCTAAAAGTGAATGGATTTTAATGGACCTATCTTATAATTCTTTGAAGCGCAATAAAATAAACGAAATCTGATATAAATGAGAAAAGGATTACACTAAACTTGTTTAGCAATAACTTCATTATTCATTATTTTGTAAAGTGATATCGACTTAAACTTATACATTAAATACTCCTTCCTTTAGAAAAATAATTAGCATGTAAATATTCACAAAGTCATTAAAAGTCGAGTTATTAGAAAGTCTTAAAACAAAAGATTATTTCTACTTTTGCTATATGTGGTTAGTTTTACTAGCAACTTTAGCTTAACAGAGTTGATAAATGTAGTTATCCGATTAGTGATTTTTTTTTCTTATCGTATTACTTTCAAATTATAATGTAGGAAATAGATTTACTTTTAAAATTTTTTATCAAATTTTAAAATTAAGTATGTTTGATCAAACATGAAATTAAACAAAATATATTGTAAAAAATAAATATAATGTAAAATAATATTTTCTGCATAACAACATAATTAAAATTTTCAGACATTTTTTCTATGAATAAACTGACATTAGCTTCATCTTATCACAATGTAAAAGGAAACAAAAAGCAACAACATAACTTGATACATGTCTTAAACTAAATAAACTTACACTGTAACAGTACCCTTTTTTAATTGGAAAATTTAATTAGATTAAGGCTAAAGTTGATAAATAGCCATTATAAAGAAAATTACATCATTATATTCTTAGAATGTTAGGACTCATACTTAAAGAAAAAGCGATGAAAAGAAAAAAATAATTCTTAATCTGTGTTTTAAAAATGCACAGATTTCAATGGAACTTTTTAGCCTACAATCATTTATAGTGCAGAATTAAAGAAAAAACCTCTACAAAGAAGAAAAGGTTTCTTTTAACTTGTTCAGATTTAATTTTAGTCTTGTGTAACGTGATAACTTATGGAATAAATAAAAATTGCTTAAGAAAAAAACATTATGTATACATTATCACCTATACATTAAGTACTGATTTATTAGACAGTCTTAAAGATAATTGTTACATTAAATGATCTATGGTTGAAAAACAAAAATACTTTAACATAGCTAATAAAATAAGTTATTCATAAAAAGTTTCTTTTTGAGTTGTGCATCTCGATTATATTTCTTGAAATAATTAAATATATTTAATTTATTGTACATTAAATTAAAATAAAAATTCAAACCTTTAATTCAGTTTTAACACCTGTTTGTAAAAATGCATTTCCAAGGAGATATTTTTTCTTCGTTAAAAATTATTTAATTTCTTAGCCATGTTTTATTAATAAGTCCTACTATAGCTTCATCTCATCACCCGATAAGTGAAGAAAGCGATAGAATTACTTGATTATATGTTTGAGAGTTAATGGACTACGGTTGTAAGCGCTAGATTCTTTTTTAAGTAGTACATTTAATTATAATACATCTGAGATTAATAAAAGTTATTTGAAAAAGAAAACTATATCAATGCTTCCTAAAAAAATTAGGACGCTTCATTGAAAAAAAAAAGCGGCGGAAAGAAAAATGTTTCTTAATCTTAGTAATAAAATTTCTATGAATTTTTTATGCATGTAAATGTTTAAAGTTCAGTAAAGCAGAAAAAATCCGATAGAACATTAAAGAAAAGTTTATATGAACTTGTTCTTCGTTAACTTGTGTGTAAATCGTTTGTGTGTAAATATGACTTTGATTTAGAATAGCAAATAATCTATACATTTTCGCCATTATATCAAAAATTGATTCATTAGACATACATAAAACAAAAAAAAACATGTTATTTTCAAATGATTTATGTCTAATTAACATCTTTATTTTAAGAAAGTTAATAAAAGAAGTTAATGTATAATAAATTAATTATTTTTTAATCATGCATCAAAATTACATTTTTGAAAATAAATAATGAAATAAATCTATTTATTCATATATTAAATATAAAAAACAAATACTTCTTTCGACAAAAATATGAAAAACAAAATTTTGACACGTTTTTTAAAACTATATTGCTAAGAAGGTGTTTTTTCTATAGTAAAACTATATTTAAGACTAGAAGATAGCCCGTCAGAATGACGTGCTTGCATTCTTAAAAGAATGATATAGGTTATATTATAGGAATGATAATTATAAAGTAATTATAACATATTAAAGTATAAAATATATTAAAGTATTATAAAGTAAAGTATAAATAATTATAAAGTAATGAATTTTATCTTATCTGACTAATTGGGTAAGGTGGGTAAAATACGGCACAGATGTCATATACGCACCACGTTGGTGCGATTTTTCTCCCGCCAATTTGGCGAAATTTTTTTTTTGTTTATTTACTTTTATTTGAATTCTATAAATTATTTTTATTATGTATATCAATATTTATTTATATCAAACTATTAGTTATTTATTTTTATTTCCTTTTTTAAAATAATAGAAGCTATTTCATTTATTACGTTATTTTATTTTTATATTGAAATAAAAAATCACGTGCTATTATTGCATGCTATTTGTAACTAATATTCAAAGTTATCGCCAAATTGGCGGTGGAAAAAATAGCCGCCAACATGGTGCGTATATGACATTTGGACCTAAAATAGTTATGAAAACAGTCCATTTTTTATTCAAACTTAATTTGCAAGAAAATTATTAATTGAATTGGTAAAATAATGACATATAATGCGCAAATGAACTTCATTCACAAAATTTGAATAACCATTTCGCAAAAAACTTGCAAATTAGTACTAATAATGATTTTTTTTTTTTTTCATTTGTGAAAGAAAATTGCGGTTGCAATACGTTTGCCCACAATAGTAAATTAAAAAAAAAAAATCTATAAACTTCGATTTCTTATAAATAAAAAAAAAATTGTAAGTCTTCAATTCCTAATAAATTTGTTAGCTAATAGTGAAAAAGAACACTAAAGAACGTTATAAGATTAAAAAATCAAATCTAAAAAGTAAACAATAAGCATTCACCCGCGATTCCATTTGAAATAAAATATTTTTTAGGAATAACAATGGAGTTATTCTTAAGAGTCAATCACGGCTGTGAACAAAATATTAAAACAACACGAATATAAAAATTCTAACAATATTGCATTTAATACACACCCTCGCTTGCCATAAATTGGAATTTTTAAAGGAAGTTTTATTGCATGCAGTTCATTCAAATCGCTACATTGCGAATGAGCTCCATGGTCTATATTTTAATGAATCTCAAAGGAATTAGCCGGAAACATTCATAATTAAACATTGTTTTTGAAGTCGTGAAATGATTGCAAAAGTGTTTTTAATTTTGTATGTTTTATACTGCCATTGAGCAAAATGATTGCATCCATGGTCTTTTAATGAATCTCAAAGGAATGAATCGCATATTGTTTACCATCGCTGATTGCTAGGTGATACGATTTTCAACTCAAGATATATCGAATAAATTGAGATAAATCGATATAAATTGAGAAGTACTAAGTTTCTCATAAGTATAATGATGATTAAACGACATACATCGATTTCTATATACTTAAGTGTCTATAAATAATCGAGAATTAATTCATTATTGTCATGAGTTTAATATTTTTTCTGCCTATAGATATTTCCTTGCACTATTTTTTTTTCATAATAAAAAATCATGTAATAAATCATATTTAAATAAGATTAAGTGTTATCATTTCAGTGTTTTACAATTTATTCATTTTGCAAAGTAATTTGGGGTTATGCACATTTATTATTATTATTCAAAACTCATGCCATTATATATCTTTATAATGTTAACTAAATTAATCTACCTGAAATTAGTTTAAAACACAACGCTTATAAATACTTGCTGTTAGTTATCTACTATGCATTTTTCTTATTTCAACGTCTGAAATTTAATATGATAGTGCTAATTAATAGCAAGTTTCCCCCCTAATTAATATCAGTATAAGTGCTATTCCCTACAAATATCGTATGATAATTATAACATACATTTCACCAATACATTAAAACTTTAATTACGGTTTGGGACATATTTGTCCCAATGGACTATGTTTTATTCGGTTTGTGCCAGCTTCAGAAATAGAATATCTACCATGCACTTATAATAAGGTATTTTCTAGAGATATCTAACAGTAATAAAATGTTTGTAAATTGTGGAACAATTGAATATAAAAATAATCACCAGTTCTAGCCCATAGACAATTGATTAATAGCCCAATATTTAGATAGTATTAACAAAAGATCCTTGCTACTTTTAATATCTATAGTTACTTTTATTAGCAATTTTATATTAACAAAGTTCATAAATGTAGATATTTCCAAATGATTTTATTTTGCCTTTCTTTTAAATTATATTTTTATAAATAAATTTGCTGTAGCGTAGGTTAAGTTACACAATTAACTATGTATCCACAATTAAACAAGAAAGAAAAATAATGCCTCAAGCACATATTATGAACACTTTCCAATACATTCAGAATACCTTAACAAAACTTCACCGTGTATTAAGGTGAAAGGTGATGTCAAAGTAATGTATTTGGAAAACGCATAACACCTTTTTAAACCCAATTTCGAAAATTATCATCTATAGTTAGGAAAATATCCGAATTATTTTGTGCAGCCCGGTATTTGATCTATAGATTTTGATATATACTTCATAGTATGTTAAAATTTAATTCAGCAAGGAAAGGCATAATACTGTTGAAACTTTTCCTACAGCAATTAACGTCAATACGCGGAAATTTACTCGAATACTTTCGTGAAGCTCTGTATATAATCTATACAATTTAGAAACACCAAGTATTATACAAATCACTGATTAACAAGGTTTCCGTTCCTCATTAAGTAAATAGTGACTTCTATATTTTAGGGGATGTTGAAAAAGAATAGGACATTAAAAATATTCTATGACCTAATTTTTTTTTTTTTATTCAAAATCTTGGAAATCTCAATTTTGTAGTATCAATTCAATACATGTACCTTATAAATTTTGTCATTTGGCATTTTAGTAATAATAAACGGTTAAATAAATACTTAGAAAGCTTAAAACTAATATTTAAAACATTGAAAATCAAATTGTTTATAAAGTTTTAGAAAAATGTAAGAGAATTTTTGTGAAAAGAAATGATATTCGTAAGAAATTTCCCAAACTTCATGCGTTTTGTAGCGGTAAATGTCTTAACTATGGATGCGCTTTTGTAGGCACAATCACTAGCTTTTCTAATAAGGTTCCAACAGTAATCTCGGAGCATATTAGACATCCATCTGCCTTGATATCGAGTTTCCATTGCAGAAATATCCTGGTGGAAGCGCTCTCCATGCTTGTCGTTTACAGCTCCCATACTTTCAGGGAAAACTTTAAATAAACGCTAAAAAATGAATTTTCAATGACATTAAACATCCTACATTTTTATAACTCTTTAACATGTCTTTAATTAATTTTTCATAGTTAGAACTTCAATTATTTCCTCAGAAATTTGTCACAACATTTTTAAAATCAATCCATGTTGCTTTTTCTAAATCACTTAATGTATCTTCAAAATTCTTGTCCTTCATAAAGTGCCAACAAAAATACCCTCCTTGATTTTTGCGTAGCTTAGTGATGGAAATTGTTCTTGCAGTAATTGAAATCCATACCCTTCTTTTTTCATAGCTTTAATGAAATTCTTCATCAATCCCAACTTTATGTGTAAAGGTGGGCGAATAACTTTATTTTTATCGATTAGATGAGCGTTTTTGATATTTTTTTCAACTGCAATGTGTTTTTTCCGCTCTGATCACTTCTTTTTGATATAATGTTCATGTTTTGCTCTGCTGTCCCAGTCGCATGAGAAACAGCAGTATTTTGAATAACTTAGTTGCATTCCAATGAGAGTGGCAACCACTTTAAAATCTGCACATATGTTCCAATTATGATATGAGTAATGAATTGCATGAAGCAGTATCTTCATATTTTTATAAGATTCTTTCATTAGGCAAGAATATGCTATTGAAACAGATGGCAGGGTATTTCCATTATGGAGTAGCATAGCCTTGAAGCTGGTTTTTGAGCCATCAACGAACAATCGTCATTATTCCGAGTTATAGTGACAATTTAAAGCAAACATTAAATCACTTATATCATTACAATAGCATAAATCACCTTTTGTGAAAAAAGCCATGCATATTTCTTATGTCAATCTCGATAAATAAATATGTTAGTGTTCTTTTGGAGGAGATTCTACTCTGTTAAAAATTTGCAGCAAACTGTCCAGTCATTTGACCGTTTTTCTTGAAAATGGCTACTTAATCGTAATTTAACTCTATTCTGACCATATTATTGCTCATATTATTGTCATAACATAGTTAAATTACGGTTATGTAACAATTTTCTATAAAAACGGTCAAATGACTGGACAGTTTGCTGCAAATTTTTAACAGTGATAACTTTACAATCTTAATCCAAGTAATTCTGAGTATTTTATTTATTTTTTGATAAATTTATGTCTCTCACAAGATCAATTAATTCTTCTTGAGTAATTAGATGTGGTTCTTCCTTTATGTCTGGAGAATAGTTTATATCAGATGAAGTAGAGGAAGTTTCAATTTCATCAATTTGTATTTCTACTGCTACATCGCCATATGTAAAATTCTTCGGCGGTTTCGGTATTGGTAATTAATCATTATGACATGTTTACTTTTTGCAGATAATCCTGTAATTTTTATAATACAAAAGTAGCGGTCAATTATATGATCCTTAGGCTCGCACCATATCATAGATATATCAAATGGCATACTTTTTCTTGTATCTTTCACCCGTGCCGCGATGTTTTTAGCACATCGTGTACAAGAAGAATGAGGTGCCCATTTCTTATCTTGTTCACCTACGTTACATCCAAAGTACATGTGATAGGCAGTCTTTATTAGCGGCGTAAAAGTGCATAGATGCTTTTTCAAAGTTAGCTCCTCGCACATATAGCAAAAAAAAATCAGGTTCATTAACACAACATCTAGAGATTTTTCACATATTTAAGAGGAATGAAGGATAATTAAAAACAAAATATATGTAAAAAGACTTAAACAGCAAAGAAATAGCAGTACACTCGCGCCGAAAGACAAGTTATACTGCTATACGATAGCCTATATAATACAAAACGTATAAATAAAATTCCTTAAAATTAGAGGCTTTTAGAACATTTTTACAAACATATTCTTTTTCAGCACCTTGAAATCTTGAGCACCTTTCTAAGAAACACCCAATATTTATAGAGGAACAGAAAATTCGTTAAGATTTGTTAATCAGTTTAATTAGTCACATTTCATTTAACTACGTATACCAGAATTGAAAACGCAATTATTGCTCACAGACAGTGATTTAAAAGAACACTTTTGTGTGTCCCTGTAAATAAACCATAACTGCTATGTAGAATATATTCTGTTGTAAACATACTGTAGTGCACTCGAGTGATTTATATCAATTTGTATTTGTATGGAATAGTGTAACATTGTGAAAATAGACTGCAAACATTTTCCTCGTAACAAATTTCTTTTGTCTCACCCAGCAAATGTGTGATAAGTGCACTCCATATTCTAGAGAAAGATATTTTGGTGCACCTCCAAATCAGTAATACATATCAATATCATTATTTTTTAAATAGTTTAAATCATTAAAATAAACCGCAAACAATTTCTGCCAATAGACCATATTATACAGATTTCTTTTGTGTGGTCCTGTAAATTAACGATACTTTTTTTGCACTCTATATTTTAGAGAAATCATTGTTTGGTGCACTTCAGCAATACATAGCAATATCTTTATGTTTGAAATAGTTTAACATTATTAAAATACACACCAAATGATTTTTCCTCATAGACCATAATGTAACGAAATTATTTTGAATGTCCTTGTAAAAAATATAACTGCTACAGACTTTATATTCAATACCAAACATGTCATGGTAAACCTTAATAAGATATTCTAGTGGCATGTCAATTCGAGTAAATTTACGGGAGTTAGTGCATGGACGGAGAAACAGACCGCCAGACAAACCGAATTCATAAACACTTTTCAACTATATTGAAAAGTGTGAAAAAACGCTCAAATTTTTAAAACGTTATTGTAAAATTATATTGCAATGTTTAAATGTTGCCTCCATTACAAAGGAATCAGAGTTCTTAAACATCCTCTTTAATAAAAAGCAACGTATTGCTGAAGACTGGCTTTTTCGCTAATTGTTGCCACAGATTAATCTCGTAAAATGAATCATTTGAAGTTACTGAAAAAATTGATAGCTCGAAAAGTATATGTCAGAAAATTATTAGACAAACTGCGCTATAATGGTAAAAAATTATATTTTTCTTGATATAAATTTAAAGTCTAACGATTATGCCGTTTTTCAAATATTGAATTTCAAAAATTACCAAATTTCACAATGGAACGAAACCTTCACGCGTAAAAAGATAATTATAACGGCAATGTGTCCTGACGTGTATACTGACTATAGCATGTGTCAAAAATTATAGTAGCCTTATCCTCTTTAATAAAAAGCTACGCGTTGCTGATGACTGGCTTTTTCGCTAATCGTTGCTACAGATTTATCTCTTAAAATGAAGCATTTGAAGTTACTGAAAAAATTAATAGCTCGAAAAGTATTTGTCAGAAAAATTGTTAGACAAACTGCATTGGAATGGTAAAAAAAATGTATTTTTCTTGATATAAATTTCAAATCTAATGATTATGCCGTTTTTCAAATATTGAATTAAAAAAATTACCAAATTTCACAATGCGAACCTAATATATACACCATAATAATACACTATAGCATAAAAAGATAATGATAACAGCAATGTGCCCTGACGTGTATACTGGCTATAGCACGAGTCACAAATTATAGTAGCCTTATTATTCTGTTAAAATAAAAAAGGGAATTATAATGTCACGAGTGCATGATCTTTATTTAGTTCTCAACATCTACTAGATGCGTCATTTCTGTTTAGTTCTGAATAATATAGGTTAATTCACGTTATTAAAAAATGTAACTATAAGACATGTAAATAAACGGAAAACGGTAAGTAATAAATGGTAAACGTAATGATAAACCGTATTAAAAAAACATAACTTTGTGAAATAACTATCCGGTTTTCATTTACTTTCTGTCTGGTCTGTCTTTAGGCAAACCTTACCCGTTGTGTCTCATGGGTCAAGAACTCAAATTGTGCAGATGAGCATTAAACACAGTCATTTATGAGAATTGTTTAACGTTTTGAGAATTACCAACAATATAAGATCAATAGACCCAGCTTATAGTGATTGGTTATTGAAGCTAGGTAGCGGTGACATGAAATATTTTATTATTCATATGAAGATTTGATCGAGATTCCTTCAAATTTAATTTGTGAAGGAGATCTCATAAAAGATGTATTTGGCTAAAAAATATCAAAATATGATGTGAAATAATTTGCCAAAAAAGCAATATTGTGTCCAAAAAAGCTGTTACAGATAGAATTAATGAAGAAGTTCTGAAATTCCTCGAAGGGGCAACGTACACAAACCTCAGCTCGGATAGTATTAAGGATGCTACTGAAGAAGATTACCATATGTATCCGTTTGCGTTACTCAACAACGAAACTCCATCCGGCATGGCCCGTCATCTATTTAACTAAAAAAAAGGTGCAATTATGATGCTCTTACGTAACTTAAACACTAAAAGAGGACTGTGCAACGGTAGTAAGCTTATATTTAAGGATGTAAAGCCGAACTTAATTATTGCTGAAATACTTACAGATACCGTTAAAGGAGAAATTGTTTTCATTCCGCGGATTGACCTGGGTCCTAGCATTCCTGACTTACCATTTCAATTGATAAGACGACAATTTCCTGTCAAACTTGCATCTGAAATAAGTCTCAAGGACAAAAGCTACAATTTGTCGGCATTTATTTGCCTGATCCTGTAAATAGTCATGGGTTGAGTTGGGTTGATTATTGACGGCCAATTATCTACACTTGGGATATAGGCACGGGGGGAGTGCCCTTCGTGGGGGTCTTTCTAAGGGAACCTAACCCGTATTTACGCATGGATAAATCCAGGGCTCGAAGAAGATCATGAAAACTCCGAACGATTAGGCCGACGGGCACGATTGGGATCGAACCCAGCACCTCCCGTCTACCAGCTTCGAGAGCAGAACCTCTCAGCCACTGGTGGGGCCATTTAGTCATGGGCAATTGTATATTGCACGCTCTCGAGTACGACATAGTTGCGACATCAAAGTCAATCTTGAATAAGGACCACAACAAAGAAAAACAATCCCAAACTCAGGCAAATATTTTACGAAAAATGTGGTATACAAGGAAATACTTAACAACTAAACTGAACACAACATATAAGAATTATAATGTTATTTCAGGGTATTTGATTTGAAAAATAATTTTAATAAAAGAAAACTGCCCAGTTAAACTGACGGCATTGAGCTCACAGGCTATTCACACTAACTGTAAATTATATTCTTATTTCAAAGAATTTGAAATAAGCCCTCGAAAAATGAAGAAATCGACAATATATTAAAGGGGAGACCATCCACCCGTTTCTCCTTCTTATAATTAACCAATGAACACCTAAAACTAATCAGAGAAGCGCCTTACCACAATGAACCTATATACAAAATTTGAAGAAAATCGGATAATTCTAAATGAAAAATCCATTTATATAAATTAAGGGGGGGGGGTGTTAGACCCTTTAGAATGTGTCGATATATCATAATGTGACAATTTGTCGGCATTTATTTGCCTGATCCTGTATTTAGTCATGGGTTGGGTTGGGTTGATTATTGACGGCCAATTATCTACACTTGGGATATAGGGCCGGGGGAGTGCCCTTCGTGGAGGTCTTTCTAAGGGAACCTAACCCGTATTTACGCATGGATAAATCCAGGGCTCGAAGAAAACCACAAAAACTCCGAACGATTAGGCCGACTGGCGCGATTGGGATTGAACCCAGCACCTCCTGTCTACCAGCTTCGAGAGCAGAACCTCTCAGCCACTGGTGGGGCCATTTAGTCATGGGCAATTGTATATTGCACGCTCTCGAGAACGACATAGTTGCGACATCAAAGTCAATTTTGAATAAGGACCACAACAAAGAAAAACAATCCCAAACTCAGGCAAATATTTTACGAAAAATGTGGTATACAAGGAAATACTTAACAACTAACCTGGACACAACATATAGGAATTATAAAGTTATTTCAGGGTCTTTGATTTGTCAAAGGAAGGGTATGCCCTTAGTGAAACATAAAAAATTGTAATCTACCTATTAAGCAAAATTTTGTGACTATTTGAGGGGGTATTGCTTTAACAATGCCGGATTGTGGTGACCCAATAAAAATATTTTATGACCAGCAATTGTTTTATAGCAGCTAATATTTATGAGTTGGTTATCGATATACGCTTTAAATATTTATCATTTGCCATGCACGATGCCCGTATAACGGGCTTTCCCCTAGTGTTTTTAATAATAAATCTTATATAAATAATAAATCTAAATAATAAATCTTGCATTTTAGATAATATTACTCTTTTCATCGCAAGTATAAAAAGAGAAGTCAACAACATTACTTGATGATATGCTTGAGAGTAATTGGGATAACACTAGCATTACACACCCCATTTTTCATTTATATATTTAAATCTCTTGAGGTCAGAACTTCATAAAAGAATCGTGGAAAAGAAAATTACATCATTACTTCTAACTAAATTAAGACTCTTCTTTAAAGAAAAAGTGTTGAAAAAAAAACAGGAAAAATATATTTGTATGCGTGTTTAAATGTGAATGATTCAGTTATTTATAGTGCATAGCTTGGAGTGCTCTCTATTAAAAGAGACTAAATCAAAATTTTGCCCACCACTATTTCCATAGGAAATTTTTCGGTTTAGATTTAACTTGCAGATGTCGTAGAAACTCTATTCGTGGAGAGCTTTTTCTTGAAACATTTGTAGAAATCTACCACCAAAATAATTTTAATAAAAGAAAACTGGCAAATATTTTACGAAAAATGTGGTTTACAAGGAAATACTTAACAACTAAACTGAACACAACATATAAGAATTATAAAGTTATTTCAGGGTATTTGATTTGAAAAATAATTTTAATAAAAGAAAACTGCCCAGTTAAACTGACGGCATTGAGCTCACAGGCTATTCACACTAACTGTAAATTATATTCTTATTTCAAAGAATTTGAAATAAGCCCTCGAAAAATGAAGAAATCGACAATATATTAAAGGGGAGACCATCCACCCGTTTCTCCTTCTTATAATTAACCAATGAACACCTAAAACTAATCAGAGAAGCGCCTTACCACAATGAACGTATATACAAAATTTGAAGAAAATCGGATAATTCTAAATGAAAAATCCATTTATATAAATTAAGGGGGGCCTGTTAGACCCTTTCCCCCCCTTTATACTTAACCAATGACCCCCAAAACTAATCGGGAAAGAACTTTATCACAATGTGTCGACATATCATAATGTGACAATTTGTCGGCATTTATTTGCCTGATCCTGTATTTAGTCATGGGTTGGGTTGGTTTGATTATTGACGGCCAATTATCTACACTTGGGATATAGGCCCGGGGGAGTGCCCTTCGTGGGGGTCTTTCTAAGGGAACCTAACCCGTATTTACGAATGGATAAATCCAGGGCTCGAAGAAAACCACAAAAACTCCGAACGATTAGGCCGACGGGGGCGATTGGGATTGAACCCAGCACCTCCCGTCTACCAGCTTCGAGAGCAGAACCTCTCAGCCACTGGTGGGGCCATTTAGTCATGGGCAATTGTATATTGCACGCTCTCGAGAACGACATAGTTGCGACATCAAAGTCAATTTTGAATAAGGACCACAACAAAGAAAAACAATCCCAAACTCAGGCAAATATTTTACGAAAAATATGGTATACAAGGAAATACTTAACAACTAACCTGGACACAACATATAGGAATTATAAAGTTATTTCAGGGTCTTTGATTTGTCAAAGGAAGGGTATGCCCTTAGTGAAACCTAAAAAATTGTAATCTACCTATTAAGCAAAATTTTGTGACTATTTGAGGGGGTATTGCTTTAACAATGCCGGATTGTGGTGACCCAATAAAAATATTTTATGACCAGCAATTGTTTTATAGCAGCTAATATTTATAAGTTGGTTATCGATATACGCTTTAAATATTTATCATTTGCCATGCACGATGCCCGTATAACGGGCTTTACCCTAGTGTTTTTAATAATAAATCTTATATAAATAATAAATCTTGCATTTTAGATAATATTACTCTTTTCATCGCAAGTATAAAAAGAGAAGTCAACAACATTACTTGATGATATGCTTGAGAGTAATTGGGATAACACTAGCATTACACACCCCATTTTTCATTTATATATTTAAATCTCTTGAGGTCAGAACTTCATAAAAGAATCGTGGAAAAGAAAATTACATCATTACTTCTAACTAAATTAAGACTCTTCTTTAAAGAAAAAGTGTTGAAAAAAAAAACAGGAAAAATATATTTGTATGCGTGTTTAAATGTGAATGATTCAGTTATTTATAGTGCATAGCTTGGAGTGCTCTCTATTAAAAGAGACTAAATCAAAATTTTGCCCACCACTATTTCCATAGGAAATTTTTCGGTTTAGATTTAACTTACAGATGTCGTAGAAACTCTATTCGTGGAGAGCTTTTTCTTGAAACTTTTGTTGAAATCTACCACCAAAATAATTTTAATAAAAGAAAACTGGCAAATATTTTACGAAAAATGTGGTATACAAGGAAATACTTAACAACTAAACTGAACACAACATATAAGAATTATAAAGTTATTTCAGGGTATTTGATTTGAAAAATAATTTTAATAAAAGAAAACTGCCCAGTTAAACTGACGGCATTGAGCTCACAGGCTATTCACACTAACTGTAAATTATATTCTTATTTCAAAGAATTTGAAATAAGCCCTCGAAAAATGAAGAAATCGACAATATATTAAAGGGGAGACCATCCACCCGTTTCTCCTTCTTATAATTAACCAATGAACACCTAAAACTAATCAGAGAAGCGCCTTACCACAATGAACCTATATACAAAATTTGAAGAAAATCGGATAATTCTAAATGAAAAATCCATTTACATAAATTAAGGGGGGGGGGGCTGTTAGACCCTTTCCCCCCCCTTTATACTTAACCAATGACCCCCAAAACTAATCGGGAAAGAACTTTATCACAATGTGTCGACATATCATAATGTGACAATTTGTCGGCATTTATTTGCCTGATCCTGTATTTAGTCATGGGTTGGGTTGGGTTGATTATTGACGGCCAATTATCTACACTTGGGATATAGGCCCGGGGGAGTGCCCTTCGTGGGGGTCTTTCTAAGGGAACCTAACCCGTATTTACGAATGGATAAATCCAGGGCTCGAAGAAAACCACAAAAACTCCGAACGATTAGGCCGACGGGCGCGATTGGGATTGAACCCAGCACCTCCCGTCTACCAGCTTCGACAGCAGAACCTCTCAGCCACTGGTGGGGCCATTTAGTCATGGGCAATTGTATATTGCACGCTCTCGAGAACGACATAGTTGCGACATCAAAGTCAATTTTGAATAAGGACCACAACAAAGAAAAACAATCCCAAACTCAGGCAAATATTTTACGAAAAATGTGGTATACAAGGAAATACTTAACAACTAACCTGGACCCAACATATAGGAATTATAAAGTTATTTCAGGGTCTTTGATTTGTCAAAGGAAGGGTATGCCCTTACTGAAACCTAAAAAATTGTAATCTACCTATTAAGCAAAATTTTGTGACTATTTGAGGGGGTATTGCTTTAACAATGCCGGATTGTGGTGACCCAATAAAAATATTTTATGACCAGCAATTGTTTTATAGCAGCTAATATTTATGAGTTGGTTATCGATATACGCTTCAAATATTTATCATTTGCCATGCACGATGCCGTATAACGGGCTTTCCCCTAGTGTTTTTAATAATAAATCTTATATAAATAATAAATCTAAATAATAAATCTTGCATTTTAGATAATATTACTCTTTTCATCGCAAGTATAAAAAGAGAAGTCAACAACATTACTTGATGATAAGCTTGAGAGTAATTGGGATAACACTAGCATTACACACCCCATTTTTCATTTATATATTTAAATCTCTTGAGGTCAGAACTTCATAAAAGAATCGTGGAAAAGAAAATTACATCATTACTTCTAACTAAATTAAGACTCTTCTTTAAAGAAAAAAGTGTTGAAAAAAAAACAGGAAAAATATATTTGTATGCGTGTTTAAATGTGAATGATTCAGTTATTTATAGTGCATAGCTTGGAGTGCTCTCTATTAAAAGAGACTAAATCAAAATTTTGCCCACCACTATTTCCATAGGAAATTTTTCGGTTTAGATTTAACTTGCAGATGTCGTAGAAGCTCTATTCGTGGAGAGCTTTTTCTTGAAACTTTTGTAGAAATCTACCACCAAAATAATTTTTATAAAAGAAAACTGCCCAGTTAAACTGACGGCATTGAGCTCACAGGCTATTCATACTAACTGTAAATTATATTCTAATTTCAAAGAATTTGAAATAAGCCCTCGAAAAATGAAGAAATCGACAATAGATTAAGGGGGAGACCATCCACCCGTTTCTCCTTCTTATAATTAACCAATGAACTCTTAAAACTAATCAGAGAAGCCCCTTACCACAATGAACCTATATACAAAATTTGAAGAAAATCGGATAATTCTAAATGAAAAATTCATTTATCTAAATTAAGGGGGGTTAGCCCCCGCGTCCCCCCTTTATATTTAACCAATGAACCCCCCAAAATAATCAGGAAAGAACCTTATCACAATGAACCTATATACAAAATTTGAAGAAAATTGGATAATTCTGCATGAAAAAAACCATTTATCTAAATTAAGGTGGGTTAGCCCCCCGTTCCCCCCTTTTATAGTTAACCAATCAATCCCCAAAACTAATCAGGGAAGCGCCTTATCACAAGGAACCTATGAACAAAATTGGAAGCAAAACGGTTATTTCTGTCAAGAGTTATCGCGTTACGTACATACGTACATACATACAAAATACAGAACGGGCGGGCACATTAGCTCTTAGGCTTTGATAGCCTGTGAGCTAAAAAATTACCGGTGGAGCGCTCCGAGGCCTGATAGTACAATAAAACTCGTGAGACATGGTTGAAAAGGGAAAATAATTCCTTATTTTTTTATCTTTAACTTTATACACGTTCCCTTTTCATTATGACACGCACTTAAACTTATACATTAAATAAACTTTGCTTTGGAATAATAATTATTATATACTTTTTTATCAATACATCAAGAGTCGAACTACTTGATAGTCTTAATGCAAAATATCATTGTTACTTTTAATAGTAAGTGTTGCTTTTATAATCAATTTTACCCCAATAAAGTTCATAAATGTAGTTAGTCACGAAATGATTTTATTTTGCCATTTCTTTCAAATTATGTTTTTTTTAATTAGATTAAATTTCTTGTATAATAGATTTCAAAATTAAATATATTTAAAAAAAAGACATTAAATAAAATTTTAACATCATATTGAAAAAAAAATCGCGAAGAAGATATTTTATTTCTTCGTTAAAAATATTTATGTTCTTAGCGAGATTTTCAATAATAGATCCTACATTAGCTTCATCTAATCACAGGTATAAATGGAGAAAGCGACGGAATTACTTGATTGCATGTCTGAGAGTTAATGGACTACCACTGTAAGCGCATGTTTCTTTTTTAATTAGTACATTTCATTAACTTAAGGCCTGAACTTCATAAAAGGTTCACGGGAAAGCGAACATCATTACTCCTAACGAAATTAGGACCTATCTTAAAAGGAAAAGCGACGAAAAGGAAAAAAAAAGTTCTTAATCTGTGCGCTAAAAGAGATTGGATTTCAATGGATATTTCCTGCATGCAATTGTTTAGAGAGCAGTTAAATAGGAGAAGTCTGATGGAAAAAATAATTAAAAAAGATTACTGTAGCTCGTTTAGGCATAAATATTGCAAGTTTATTCTCGTTCACTTTGTTATGTGAGATATGCTTATAGGTTATACATTAAATAAATCTTTGTTTAATAATTTGCATGTAGAATTTGATCAATGTTCTAAAATAGAGTTGTTATGTAATTTTAAAATTTAAACACCATTGGTACTTGTAACATTAGAGTTAATTTTAATAACAATGTTACTTAAAACTATTTGATAAAATAATTCATTCATGAAATGTTTCATGAATTTCTAATTTCTTATGATTCTAAGTTATTTTTCTGGAAGTAAAATGTAATTACTTTGTTTATTAAACAAGCAAAAAATCTTTTTTTTTTTTGTAACATGATACTTGGAAGAAACTATATTGCTGCTAAGTTGATATAATATTTTGTTCATGAAGACGAAATTTAAGTTCCCAGCGATATATAGAATAATGAATACTTTTATTACCTTTGTTTAATCATTGGTTTGAAGAAAAAAAGTTCGACAGAAATATTTTATTACATGACTGAGTTTAAATTGACTACTCCAGTAAGGGCAGCGCGCATCTGTTTGGTAGTCTTTAAATATAAAGACTACTATAGTTTTTATTGCATGGAGTTACTTTTATGATGTCCTACTAATTGGAATTTCATTTTTACTCGAATTTACTAGAAGCATTAAAAAAAAAAAAAAAAAAAAAAAAAAAAAAAAGAACGTTTACATTTTCTAGTATGTACAAATAATATTACATTATAAAAAATGCGTTCATGAAAATCAAATAACAAGGAAAACGATCGTCAAAATTATATTTTTGGAAACACAAAATAATTTTTATTTTACTTTATCGTACATTTAAATTTAAAGTTAAATATATTTAAATTAACAAACAAATACCAATTTTTTTAATTATACTTTATAATGTTAACGCAATATCATTATTCTTTCAATTGAACAGAATTTAAATTCTAAACGGTATTTTGAGTAATAAATCTCAATATGCGTATGTTGCGGCTAGCACTCAAAATATCACCCCATTTTAATGATTTTAATATAAATATAAATATGTTCAGACGCAAAATTTTTGTTTACTTCAAAAATGATAAATCTGTAACGCAACTTCCGAGGTTATGAATAATTTGAAATTGATTTGAACATAAACGAGTAATGCTCACACATTTTCTTGGGGCTTATCGACACTACATGCACAGATAAGATTTATGGAATGCCTTTAACATATTGGTTATAGATAGGATGTAAAAAAATAGACAGTGCCGAAAACATTAATGATGACACTGACAGCGATGGCAGTATCTAATAACGTAATTACTTCTTACTAAAAAAAAAACTCTTCTTGTTGTAAATGGTAGGTATTGTATGTTTTTAATACTTTCCAACCTAGTTGAAAAGTGTTTATGACTTCGGTTTGTCTGGCCGTATCGCCGTCTGCCGTCTGGCCGTCTGTCCGTGCTCTAACTCCCGTAAATATGGTCGGATTGCTTTGCAATTTTTATATGTTATTGTCGTTATCTATAGCAAGTTACCCTATTTCAACTGAAGTGTGTAGCTCTTATAGTTTTTTTACAGGGACACTCAAAAGAATTCTGTTACATTACGGTCTATGGGGAAAAATCATTTGCGGTTTATTTTAATGATGTTACACAATTGCAAACACATTGTAATTGATATATATCATTAAGGTGTATCTGAAGAAGCTTAAAATGGAATAGGGTGTGCATAGCACTTATAGTTAATTTACAGGGACAGTCAAAAGAATTCCGTTACATTACGTCTATGGAGAAAAATCGTCTGCGGTTTATCTAAATAATGTTTCGCTATTTTAAACGCATTGAAATTTATATACATCACTAAGGTGCATTACAAGAGGCTTACAACAGAATATTGTGTGTATAGCAGTCATCGTTCATTTACAGGGACACACAAAAGAATTCTCTACTGTCTGTTAACAGTAATTCCTGGAAGTGCGTTTTAAATTACTGAACGCGATTTTAAAATTAACTCACTTTTTATTTATTACGTGGTGTGTATAAATTCTGTAGATCCTATACAGGGAAGCACAAAAGTTCGCGAACACATTTCCGTTTATTGACAGAAACTCCAGAAGGAGAATTTTAAACTGTGCTACGCGTTTCGTAACTGAACTAAAATTTAGCATCCTATGTAGTATATATACAAATCTATAGATCCTATACAGGGCTGAATAAAAGTATTCGGATATTTTTCCGAATATTGTATATGTTGGAAATTCCTGAAATTATGTTTTTAAATATGTTATGCGTTTTCCAAATTGTTCACTTAGATGTTATCTTTTAGCTTATTAAATGGTAATGATTTGAAAAATTATTTTGGAAGCGTTGGAAAGTGTTACATAATCTATGCTTGACGCATGATTTTTCGTTCTTGTTTAAATCTGCACCGAAAAAAATAACACTGCGCAAAAGTCAATAAATGGAAATGACGGAAACTCTTTCTTATTATGATTACGATAATGTAATAATAATGACGTGAAATGTACAATGTGACGAGTAAATATATATTTTTCCATAACATAGAACCATTTTATCTATAGTAAGTGCAATTTTATTTAATTAATATCAATACTTTTCATAAATTGAATTTTGACCCGCTAGATTCCGCAAAATATTACACTGTGCGGTGGTAGAGAAGGCTCCTACGTTGCAGAATGCAAAAAGAATTTTCAGAGAAAATACAAGCCACAATAAAGTCATCATTGCATATTTCTGAATGGGTCTATCAAACATTTTTGCCAAACAAACGACCAAAAGCCTTTCGTCCCTTATGATTGAAAAAAACATGTAAACATTAATGAGTTTAAAGAAACTGTATATTAAAATGAATTTTATTGTTATCTCTTAATGAGAATTTTGACAATTTTTTATTTTCGCCGAAATTTTGAAATTAAAAATTCCTTCCGGCCTGTACCAGGAGGAAAAGGTAGCTTTCCTATATCTTCGTTTTAAAATTTTAGCTAATGTTACACGAAAACAGCAAGTTAAAATGTAAAGAAACGTTTACAAAAGATTCGTTCATACTGAATTTGAATAAGAAATTCGCCAAATTATTGAGCAATAGCCAAATTGGCTTCATTTATAAAGACTTATTTTGGTCGCCAACTTTGGCGCTAACGGATATGAATATATAGTTTTATGCGTATGATTGGGACAATTATTACAAAAATGAAAGAAAATAATTTGCGAGTAATCGCGTTAATGTGCTGTTTTGTTTCAAAATGTAAGCCACCCTAGAATTTCAAACTGCTCTATCTCAGCCATTTTTTTAAGATAGAGGTAAACCAAAAAATGCTCTGGAATCCTTGTATCAAGGCCTAAAACGTAATAAAAAAAAAATTTAAATTTTTAATTTTTTTTTGTATATTTATTTTAGTTTTAAATTTTTAAATGGCCACCATCTTGAAACAAAATGGCGGACCAAGCTGGCCAACGAACTTGGTCGAGACAATCATTAGCTTAATACACACACACAATTAGTTTCATTAAAATTGATTTATAAATACGAGCGTTATCGTATGACATAGGTCAGATATATATATATATATATATATATATATATATATATATATATATATATATATAATCAACATTTGAACAGAGGGTGGTTTTGGGGTCTGGGGGTCATGATCGGTGAAAATATAACGAAATTTTCCGGAACTGCTTTCCTCCGAACGGCTGCAATAGGTAGCTTTATACTTTTTTGTATTGAAAGCTACCTAAAAGTCACTTTCTTAGTAAGTTGGTAAGGCATTTAGAAAAATATTTTAATATGAATCATTCGGTAGATGCCTATAAAACTTTCAAAGGACACCATAGAATCCAAGGGCGCCGCACAGTGGGGCGTTTTGAGGTTCTAGGTGGACAAAATTATTGCGTTGAAATTTAATTAGGTTTTGCTGGGTTTTCGAATGTATCAGTAATAAAATAACCAAACAGTGATAAATATTTCACTTATTTAATTATTTATATTATTATTATTATTATTATTATTATTATTATTATATTATTATTTATATTATTATTATTTTTTAAATTATAATATTGTATTGTCATCGAAACTACACATGCATTCAAAGTTTCAGCTCAATCGGATAATTAAAAGTGGTGGAAATTGACTTGCAAGATTTGAATTAAACACTCAGACGCTCATTTCAAGTTAATATAACTTAATGATTCGCAAACTTTCGCAGGAACTGTCTTAAGTTTTCAATACTTTAGGAATGGCACTTTGATTTAAAAAAAAGCTTATTGCTTAATAATGCTTAATACTGTATTAAAAGTCAAGATGAAGTTTGAAAACAAGATGGCGCTTATTTTCAAACAACAATAGGTTAAATCGTGTGACAAACATGTGACATATGTCCAGTAAACTCTTGCTTTCAAATAAAACAGAAAAGTCACGACTTGCTTTCGAACTTACAGAAAAATAATGCAACTGTTAAAAGTCTCTCAAATCAACTGCCTTCTTTACGGTCGTAGTTAATCGACACATCGCGTTTTTTCGACAAAACTTGTACGGATCTCGACAAAAGAGACATTCAGCTACCAGTATACGCGGTCTTGTTAAATTACGAGATAATCGGAAAAATGAATTTTGTCCACCTAGATCAACAAAACGCCCCACTGTGCGCCGTGTTGGTCAACCCTGATATATAACAACACTAGCTGTTACCCGTGACTTCGTTCACGTAACATTAAAAGAAAAATAAATGTACTAATCAAGCAAAATATTTCACTCCCGATAATTAAAAACGTAAATAATTAACTAACTCTTTATCACATTTCATATAAGAAAATACGATATTTATTTGTTATAGGGGCGTTGACATAAATCAGTTTAAAAAAGGTAAAATTTTGTGCCAAATAACCGCGAATAGGAAACTGCAACCAATGGAAAAAGGACGGCCAAATAAAATCGTGTAAATCGACGAATTGGGTAAAAAGAAATGTCAATTTTTCCTGATAAACCATTTTACTTTTAACGACTTTGAGAAACGTTTTAACAGCCATCATTTAAAAATAATTCATTGGAAATAGTATATGCTTTTTCTTTAAATTCAATTCTTGTGAATAGGAAGGAATAATTCTACACCTAAATGCAAGGAGCTTCAATTGCAAAGCTTTTTGCAGCCCAAAATTACATGCAAACGTAACACTCAAATTCCAAAGCTTTTTGCAACCCAAAATTATATGTAAACATTACTTTTGCATGTAATTTTCATTGCAAATTAACATTTATTACGGTTCAAATTAAAATTAATTTGGGTGCAAATTACAAGTAAATGTTACGTTTGCATGTAATTTGGGGTTGCAAAAAGCTTTGCAATTGAAAGTGTCACGTTTGCATGTAACAGCAAATTTGTGTCCTTGGTTTAATCTATAGCTGAAACAAATCTTGATTTCTTGACAATATGCTGACAGTCGATTTTTGCTTTGCAGAATAAATTGATTCATAAAGTTTGAATATGTGGAAATATGTTTTTATTTTTCGAAAATTTTACTGTAATCAAGAATGTTTTTTCACCAACTATTCAAATTGAAAATAAAATAATTTTTTCAGTTTTAATGAGAAAATGGCATAAAAATATATTAATCCATTTTATTTCTCCTTTTTTATCCACAGAAATGGAGTAATTTAAGTTCCATTTTTAGAGAAATTTCGTTAAAATTTACAAAAAAAATATTAATATCTCAGAATTTAATTCAAAATTTTAAATTCTCAGAGTTTACATGACATCCTCGAATCAATGATAAACGGTGTTAAGTAAATCGCGGTGCATTAAGAGGAGTAGTTGCGAAATACACACAGTCAGATTTTAACTTAATAGACTTGTGTTCAATTTTCTTTTCCTAATAATCTTACTGATGCTTGTATTATTAATCACAGAGTTCAGAGAATAAATAGAGATGAAATGTTCATGTTTGGCGTGATGCTGAAAATGCAACCCTACAGTCGGCCCAAACAACTGGCGGCTTGCTTTGAAAACTTCTCCCCGTCCAATGAATACAGTCATTGTTCCACGTGCAGACTCTCTCCATCCAATGAAGTCAGCCCTTGGGCCTAATGATTTGAGCGTAACCGGCTTCATATTGCAAGCCGATTTTACGGTTCATTACCTCTCTATTCTTTCACTGTACTCAGTGATTATTAATGTATGAAATTGATACACGCTCCATTTGAAACATATTTAAAAAATCCCGTTTTATTATGACGTCACTTTGATCCCAGAAAAATCTCTTTTCAATGGTATAATTCTTGTTAATTTTTTTTCCTGGCAATAATGACGTGAATTTTAGCAGAAAACTCACATCTGTTTGTAACTGATATTCAAGCTTAATATTAATCAGTAACAAAAAAATATTTCAGTTATTCATCTTAAATATGACGTCCATTATGTATATACTTTTATTTTACACTGATAGGCATGCTCTTTGTAATATTACGAATATTTGAAAATACATGTTTTATTTATGACGTCATATTTTTTCAATCCAAGAAGGATCCTTTTCATAGTTCCATGGTTCAAGCGAAATCTTTTTCTTAATAATATAATTATTGTTAATTCTTCTTTCTAATTATAACGCAGTTTTTGACAGAAAACTTTTTAATGTAACCGATATTCATACTTCATGTATAATAACAAATACTCCATATTGTTGTTTCAAATATCACAGAAATTCATCTTCTTTTGAATTATTTTCATTTTTCACGTGAAAATCGCTCAATTGAAACTTAATTGTTGAGGAAAAATTATTTTCCGCATTTTTTATTTATTGGCAACGATCAAAGCCCTAGCAACGATAAAGTAAAATGGTTAAATTTTATCTAAAAATGTCCATTGATTCTCTATGAAAATAATCAAATTTTGAATTATTAAGAAAAGTATTTGAATAAAATAAACAAAAACTAGTCTATGTTCATTTCCGGGTTATAATCCACCTATATGCAAAGATACAGGGCCATTAATTTCTCCATTTTGACGCTGGCTTCAGCCTAACATTTGCACACAATCGGATTTATAATATTATTAGGATAGTTACTCTACTTGATTATTTCTCTAACATTAAATAGACTGTCACTGCACGTGTGCACCTCTTTTTTAATTAGCACATTTAATTGCCTTAAGGTTTGAACTTCATTAAAGGTCTATGGAAAAGAAAATTACATCATTATGTTCTAACGAAATTAGGATCATTCTTAAAAGGAAAAGCGATGAAAAGAAGCAAGTTACTAAATCTGCGTGCTAAAAGTGAATAGATAGCAATAGATCTTTCTTGCCTTTGTTTAGACGGCGGTAAAAGGAGAGCTCCAATTAAAAAGAGAAAAGACTTACTCTAGCTTGTTTAGTGTTAAGATTATAACTTTATATTTGTTCATTTTCTATTTTGAATTGTACTTGAACTTATTAACTAAAGATTTATTTAAAACAATAATTACTACGTACAATATTGCCAGGATTCTAAAAGTCAAGTTGTACATTGTTATATCTGCTGTGTTGAGAGGTATAGTTATTTATGATAATTATTTTATTTTCATCTTCACGATATTAACGTAGATTCTTTAAAAAAAAAGAAGTTATTTTTTAAAAAATATATTTAAAATAATGCGTAGAGCTTGCGTTATTAAATATAAATTTCACATACAAAATGTATTTTAGGAAAATTGTATATTCAATAAATGACATATATTGTTCCAGATATAGAAATCCTTAATTTAATATACATTTTATAAGAATTAATTGCAAAAAATACAATTTAAACTGAATTCTAACATGTATACATATCATTAAAAACATACAAAAAATAATCAAGTTTATTTGAACATAAGTAAAAAGTAAAGTATTTTGGAACAATGATGATGTAGCTCTTAATTTTTGGTGTAATTGTTAATACCTTTTACTATATTTAATTTTTGTATAAGTATCGTAAGATTTTAAAATCAAGTATCAAAATACAGTGTGTCATAAAAGTAACAGAACGTTTTGATAGCAAGTAAACGATTACAGTTATCGAAGTTATACTTGCAGGAAATTAATTTCAAAGTTCAGAAATTTATTGTTATGCTTTGTTATGTTTTCGTTCCTAATATCAGCAATAGATGGAATTATTCTGTGTCAAATTGTTAGACCTTTTAAACTAATGTATAAAATTGGATCAATGTTCGCTCAAGCTTTTCATTACATTCTGTTTAGCTGCTGAAACGCCTAAACATTTTTTTGCGTTTTAGAATTGCAAGGTTATTTTGTGGAGTAATACAGTTTGTAACAGTGCGACACCATCTATCTGTGATTTTTGGGACTAACACAAGTGTAGCATAGTAAAGACATTCGTGACTTTACACACTGCTCTCTTGCAAGAATAACTTCTACAGCTGTCACTGTTTACCAAAACATTTATAACGTGCGTAAATAGGACCAAATTCATTAACGATTTTTGTAAAAAATAATTAAAATAAATAAATCCCAATATCAATTAAAATGGATTTTTCTTTTTAATAAAGCTAGCATAATAAGACGTGTCATGATAATTTCCAAAGGGCGACATGGTTCTCACAATTGCAGAGTTTATCAGTCCTGACATAAGGTATATACACTATATATGTCATACACTGTTAAAAAAAAAAAAGTGAAATAACGGAAAATGTACTGGCAGAAAAGTTGCGGCGTATTCTCCGTTTTGGTATGCCCCCGTTTTCAAAATGGGAAAATTTCGCTATTCAAGACATTTCTATTTTTTGAAATAAATGTAAGCAAAAACGCAATGTTTAAAATAAAAATCTAAATAGTAATTATATACACTTATGCCTATTTACATGAAACAGGTATTTGTATTGAATATTATCATTTCATCCCGTTTTTTATCGCGTTGACTTTCTCCGGATTCGAACCTCTCTACTAACAATTAGAGGAGTAATAAATCTGTCCCTTACATCAACTGGCTGCAATCAACGACTTGGTTATGGACCAAAACATCAATTACGAAATTTTAACTGGAATTTTTCCGTTTTCCATTTATTTGTCTTGGAATGAACATTTCCGATTTTAAAATTCAATAAGTAAAGATAAAAGGGAAAGTTTTCGTTTATTTCGAGAAAAATTACGATTTCCTCTAAAAATGGAATGTTTTCTTTAAAATAAAGACATTTCACATAGAATCAATCGTATATATATGATTTTTTATTTTTTTTACAGTGCTACTTGAAAAATCCATCTCCTTGTATGCAGCCTAGGCTGATTGCAAAGACCCAATCTAATTTTAGAATTAACAGCCATTTTCCAATCAGCTTGACAGTTTTCACACTTATTGCAAAGAACCTGTGCATGTGCAGCTTCAGGCGAATTGGAAAACGACCAGTTGTTTCCCAATCAGCGGGATTGGGAAACATGTTCACAGTTATTGCAAGGATGCCATGTTACTCTAGGATAATAGGAAAATAACCAATTGTTTGCCTATCAGCCTGATGTTTTCAGTCTCGTTGCAAGGAACCTATGCAGGTTTAGGCTTATTAGAAAATCAACAGCTATTTGTGGAAACAACCTCAGATTTTTAATTTTTCTCTTGCTGCTAACCGGGGATAAATCAATTCTCAGGAGGGAGCTCTTGGCTAGTTCCTGGGCCCTGGTCCCTCCTATGGGCCTCCAGTAAAACCCTGGGATTATGTCACGAGCTTCCCACTGCGGACCGAACTTGATCCGGCCCCTTTAGTACCCATGGTTAAGGTTACTATCACGACGGTTGGACTTCACGTAGTCTTTATTGACCGGCAATGCCCATTTTTTGGTGAGAGCCTATGGTCCATTAGTTTTAGTTTTACGTAGATGAGATGGGTTACTGAATGAAAATAGTAATAAAAAGTGTGTATGAAAACTGCCTTTTTGGCAGATACGATTTTCTTTCCCGAGTCTCTGTGTTTAGTGATTACTTTATTTGTATTTTAAGTCTATAACAAAAGTTGAATAAAAGTAAGGACGAAGACTCTCGAGTGTCTGAAATTATTGCATACTTTATATTTATTTTAGTTGCATATTTTGTTGCTTGAGTGCGCAGATTTGTCAAAGAATGACCTAACGGATGTTTTTAATATTTTCAATTTTTAAACTTTTAAAAATTTTCTTAGACATTCATAATTTTGGTGTGTGTCTTTTACCATGATTGGAATTCGTTTTGGTCTTATTGAGCGATATGCATGAATATTTTTAAAACGGAATACAAAATATATGTAGATTATTATGAAATTAATATAGGAAAAATATGATATCTCAAATGAAAAACTTTATCAAATGAAACTTTTACATTATTCCTCGTGGATTCGTTTGCATCTAAAATTATTCTTATGGAAACTAATCCACTTAACTAAATATCCTAAATCCACTAAATCCACTAAAACTTAATAAATACCTATATATTTAAATCGTGAAATTTTCCATGTTAGAAGTCTCCTATAATTTTTGACAGCAATGATTTTTCATACAGACGGAAATAATGACTAGTCTTTCGCTAAAAATATACAAAAGTAAAGAAACATCTTCAACGGATGATATTAACATGATGCACGGGTTTTAATTTACAAAAAATTTCAAAGACCATAATTCAGATTCAAAAGAAAATACGTGAAACTCAACCTAGCGATATGATGTAGCGCCGGTAAAATCGAAATTTCCATGAAGTAAAGTGAAAATGTTTGATTGGTCTGCATTAAAAGTCTGTATTGAATTTCTAATAATACATGAAAAAAAAAACGAATAAATAGAAATCAAACATAATTCTGTCAAATACGTCAAATATTTTAAACAAAATTTTTATTAAAATACTAGTTGATCCGCCGGCGTTGCCCGGAAATCCGTAACTTTCTTTTGCGGTTTTGATAACAAAACTTTCTAAACAAATCTCTTTCCGAACGAAACTCTGGCACTCGTCCCCGCTGCCTACGGCATTGTATAGCAGGAGTGCTACGCACGCGCTGCAATATCATTTCCCGTTGAAGAAGATTCCAAATATTTTTAGAACACTTTGGTCGAAATATGAAAATGCCGTTCTGTGCTATTTAGTTGTGACTGCAAAGTGAAATATAGGGACACACACGTCTATATATATATACAGTGGCGGACAAAAAAACTGCATCACCTAGAAAAATTAACATTTTGTAATGCTAATGAGTTATTTCGTTCAAATAAATTAATCTTAGTTGCTGCAAAGCAAGATAAGATATCATTCTACATTTCTATTGGATAATATTCACCTTATGAAGTATTGTGTCAACAAATTTTTAAAAATAGTACGGCCAAAGGGATAAACGGTCATTTGTCTTGTTCTTTAAGTGGTCAAATGATGGCTTCGTATGTTCAATTGACGCAAGAAAAAAAATGTGTGATACTTGCTTTAGTTAAAAAAGAATATTCGACACGTGTGATCGCTAAAAAAATTTTTTGCAATCAACCGACAGTTTGGAGGAGGATTAAATTAAAACGTGAAACTGGTAATGTTGAGAGAAAGGCTGGATCGGGCCGAAAGAGGGTGACCCTAAATTCTGATGATCAATATCTGAAACGATTGTAGCTGAGTAATCGTCATGCAAGTGCTCCTGACTTAAAAACCTTTCTTGAGAAAGTCTGTGGCGTTAATTTAAGCGCAAGAACTATCCAAAGACGACTTGTGGAATGCGGTTTGCATGCATATCGCCCAAAGAAAAAGCCTTTACTTACCAAAATAATGATGCAAAAACGGCTTTCTTGGGCAAAAGAGCATGTCTCATGGATAAAGGCTCAGTGGGATTCAGTAATGTTTTCGGACGAATCTAAGTTCAGCCTACATAGATCAGACGGTAAGCGGTATGTTCGAAGACCTAAAAGTGAAGCTTATCATCCAGACTGCATATCGCCTACTGTAAAATTCCTAGTCAGCCAAATGCTCTGGGGATCTATACACAGAAAGGTGTTGGATGTCTGAAACTTATTACTGGAACTGTAAATGCACCGAGATTTTAAAGGAGTGTTTAAAGCCAGTTATTAAGGATGATTTTGAAGGTGCTAGAAATTGTATTTTTCAACAGGACTCTGCACCCTGCCATACAGCGAAATTAGTAAATACAATATAACTTATTCATGAATTATTTTGTTGCCTAATTTACAAGTTTTAATCTCCATAAAATTAAGGATATTGGAAAAGTCATTTTCATCCAGTTTCCTCCCTTTAGGTGACGGCTTATCTGAAAACATCTGGCATTAAAGTTTTGGAATGGCCTGGGAACATTCCTGACCTGGATCCCATTGAAAATTGTTGGCATATAATGGGTACAAAAATTGTTGCTCAGAAGCCTGCTACTAAAATAAAACTGCTGGAAAGCATTATTAGGGTCTGGTTGCATGAAATTGGCCAGGATTACATTCAGAATTTGATATATTCTATGCCGAACCACTGAAAGGCTGTCATCGCAGCTCTTGGAGGATCTACTAATTACTGAAGTGATCCTTATGCATGTATACAAATCTAAGTATATATAATATGACTGTAGTTATGTAAAATTTACATTAACTACAGAATTTGTGCATCTATTATTTTGTTCCAAGTTTTTCTAAATATTGCGTTTTTCACTTTTTTCCATTTTTCCAAATAATTATGCGTAAATAACTTATAAATCTAAAAAAAAATAATTTAGATTAATCCTAACAACTGTATTTTATCGTAAAAATATCATCCTTCCATAATAGATGTACTTGAAAAACATTATTTGCAGCGTTTGCCACTTTTTCGCAGGTGATGCAGTTTTTTTGTCCGCCACTGTATATATATATGCAGATTGATAAGCTTTGGAGCCAAATGGCTTTTTCATTTTTTTGTACATATCGAGTTATAAATGATTGTTGTTTCATGAAGACTTTTAGACATAAAGGTGCCCAAAAATTCTGTTCAAAATGTCAATTTGATGGCTTTTCTGAATGATAGTACACAAATTTATTGATAAAAATGGATCATCGCTACCTAATGCTGCGATAAAGAGCAGAGATCTGCCTGATCTTCAAATTATTTTTTATGTGTTTACGGGAAGAAGACGAGGGGGGGTGGATTTACCTGTAAAATAAATAAAAAGGTGCATATTTTACAGCATAATTTTAGCTCTGCTGAAAAATTAATTAGTATATAAATAAATAGGTGTTATTAATGCTAATAATGAACCAGGCATGTAAATCATGTCTGCCATTAAAGCCTTTTTCTATTTTTATAATAATTTTAACTCAGCAACTCACCTTCTCTACGCAATTTTTATAAAATAGTAAAATTTGACTAACCTTTACTTTTAAATTATAAGTCCAAGAGGGGTGTTCTTTCCAAAATATGGTCCTTAAAGCAAAAATGAAGTATTCCCTAATGCAAGACACTCAGGTGCGTGAACATAATCTGCCAATCGGGTGCTTTTTTATATTTTTTTTGTTTTATAATTACTTTCATTCAGCAACCCATCTTACCTACGTAATTATGGGAAAACAATAGTAATCTGCCTTATCTGCAGATTTTATTGATACTTCTGCGCGGGATATTTGCATAAAATATACCCTTAAAGTAAAAGTAAAATATTCAATTATATTAGACATGCCGACATATAAATCAAATCTTTCAATAATACAGTTTTCTTATACATTTTCTATAAATACTTTAAGTTCCTGCTGCTATTTGCTTATGCTAAATTCAGCATAAACATTCACTACCTTCGGCATTGCAATGACTTTATATAAAGCCAATCTGTTAAACAAACTGTTTATCATTTTCTAATTAGACTAAGCTGTATAGTGTATAGGTCTGTTGCAATGATCCTGAAAAAAAATCAGGCTAATTGACAAATAATTGGTCAATTTTCAATTATCCCGAAGTTACATCGTCTCTTTGCAATAAACCTGAAAAGTATCATGCTGATTGGAAAATGGCTGATCATTCTCCAATTATCGAAGGCTCTTTGTAAAGAGTCGGATTTCTGAATTGGCCTATGACATATACATTATATGGTAATGAATATCGTATAGATATATTTAATACGGTTAAAATTACATACCTTTTTGCCATGTTATGCTTTTTATTGGATAGCCTCCTACTGGGCAATTAAGAACTAAATCCTGTCCAGATATTGCTGAAACATTCGGGAAAGGCCTGATGAATGGAGGGCCATAAACGTTGAGTCTTGAAGCATGCCAAACAGCTCCCACATCGTTACTCACATCACATCGATAGATTCCACTATCTTCAACTCTAGCATCAGTGATATTGAGGTAGCTTGTCACGTGACCCTGAGGTGATATGAAATCTCCTGTTTTGATTCTAGGATTCAGCGATGATAAAAGTATTTGGTCATACAGAGACCACATGACCCTAGGAATGAAATTTCCTGCAGATACACATTTGAGACTGACGAATTCCCCTGAGTGGACTGTTGTGTCAGGAAAGGCCGAAAGAAGATATGGGGGCACATCTACAGGAAATAAACCAATATGCGATTGCTTTGAATACAAAAAATGTAGATAAATACGTTAAAAATAATGAATAACATAACAGTTTAATTAAATTTAAAAAGCAAATACCTCCAATCATATCATACTGAAATCATTAATAAGAAATGAATCCAAAAATGCGGGTATAACTAATAAGGATTGCTCAACATGCAGGGGCCAATCAAACAAAGGAATATATTCATGATTTTGTATTTGTTTGGAACCCAGCGCTACTCTAACAAACAATTAAACATTTTCAAAGTCCCGATATATAAATATGTAAATATTTTTTAATTAAATGATTTTTTTTTACTGGTGGCAAACATTATTACAGGTTAAATTTTTTTTAATTCTGAGCTTTGCAAAAACTGCATACAAAATCCAACGGACTTCATAATAAGTGGTTTATGGGCATTGCCCAGTGTAATCATGCTTTAAACAGGCTCTGTCACTAGGGCAGAGAGTTAGGGAAGTGCTGAGGAATTACCTGGTTAACAGTGTGTTAACGTGGTTACTTTTCTGGCTAAGATTTTTAGTTAACCAAAAGGTTAATATCTGGGAATTGTGATTAGTGGATAATCAATGACTGGAGTATATTTTTGGAAATTGCCTTTTCATCGTATCGAAAACTGCATACTTTATAATAAGATTGTCGCAAAATTGAAAACTATTTATTGATCCGCACGTGATGTACGCCCAGCTTTCCTTCTTTGATACATCGACATTTTTCATGTTCTTATTACATTAATTTGTGATACAAGAAATGAAAATTTATAAGTAGCATTTTTTAGATGTTGAAAATTATTAGAAATAAAAAATACTTTAAATTAATTTTCCTATTTTTTTCAGTTTAATGTAACTCTACACCGTTAAAAATTTGCAGCAAACTGTTCAGTCATTCGACCGTTTTTATAGAAAATTGTTACATAACCGTAATTTAACGCTATTCTGACCCTATTATTGCCCATATTATGGTCAGAATAGAGCTAAATTACGGTTATGTAGCCGTTTTCTATAAAAATGGTCGAATGACTAGACAGTTTGCTGCGAATGTTTAACAGTGTAATAACGATAAAATTTTAAATCAAAATAAAATACATTTCAAATCCTGATTATGATACTAAAATGTGTAAGGAGTTTTCATTTCTTTTATTCAAAGTGAATAAAGTATTCTCTTAAAAGACTTCGAGAAGTCTCTTAAAACAGCAGTATTTTCTGACAATTTCGTCACACGAGGAACCGACGTAAATTGACTTTAAATCTCCTTCAATATGCGTTAAATTTCCAACATTATTATCATAAGAATAAGTAAATATTTCTTCCTAAATAAAATTACTTTCACAGTAAAAATGTTTGATACATTTCCTAATGAGTGTATATTATTTTTCTCTGTTTTTACACTGAAAATATCCACAGGATATATATTACCATGAACAAATTGTCATTTTCGCCATTAAAAATCTTCCAAAGCATCAGTTTTATTTGATGTTTAAAAAATAAAAATATTTTAAAGAACCTTTAATTCTTTTTATCTATTTCAAAGTGAAATTCTAATTACATGTTCAAATGCGAAAATTAACGAAATGTTTTTTTTTTTCAAGCTGTAACTTTTCTTCGATTTGTAATTTTACTTTTTTTATCATCGCTTTAAACATTTCTCTTTCATTTTATTTTCATTTTGCTTATTTTATTACATCCGGTTTAATTTTTTATCGCTATTACCATGAACCATAAAAGCAATCTATAATTTAAAGCATCAAAACTTCTTTTAATGTGTACTCTGAGCTATTATTATTTTTTAAATACGCGTGAAAGATTTTACAGAAAATTTTCATTAGAGCAACATACTTTCAATTTATATAAGGAAAGAAAACAAGCTAAAAGATTAATTAAAATACCTTCGTGTTCTGAAAACTCATTATCTTCCCCGTGAAGGAAAGCTTTGGAAAAGATAAAAACGTAATTGTTTTTAAAAAAGATATGAATGTTCTTAAAAAATATCGAAGGCGGGATTAAAAAGAAAATATTCTTAAGATGGGCAATATGCATAGAAGGTTACGTATGCAGTATTATCTTTCAACCTTTGCCCTTTAAAAATTGTGGAGATTATTTTGAAGGAGGGTAAAGAATTTGAAGCATTCTTTCATATTTTAATCTTTTCTGTGTACTTTTCTTGTACAGGCATATGTTCAAATAAGAATTGCAGATTGCCTTGAAAGTAATTTTTTCGAGATTTATATGAGAATAATGCATTATTTTGATACTTGTATATGTAATATGCGTAGTATGAACAAAACATAAAGACTTTAACTATGCACCTGATACAATGTTTTTTAAAGAAAAAGAATTTGTGAAAAAGTCATTTGTTGAAAACTTTATTTTAGTTCAGAACCTCATAACATGTTTTATCCCCGGTGTATGCTTGTAATATTCAATTTCCTGCTACATGTTTCTGGTACATTTTTTTAAATTTTCAATTTTACAAAATTATGGATCACTATGATACATAGAAAATAATAAATATTTCATCTTTCTGCAAAATCATATTTATGCATGATATTTTAAAGAAAAATCAATGCTACATTACGCATGATATTTTAAAGAAAAATCGGTACTACTCTATTATCCCCTCAACCACTTTTCATAACAAAAAACTATCGCCAAACTGTAAGATTAAACGCCAAAAATGTAGTCCCATTTACTTGATGTCAGAAGCATTATACGTGTTTGTTATGTCATCAAGTGGTTTTTAATTCGACATTTGCGTGTATTTTTCATTATGTTTAACTGATTTATTAGTTATTTCATTAATGAAAATAACAATTGTGTCCTTAAATGCTGATATTTTATTTATTTATTTATTTTGATATTCCAATGGCAACGTTCTCCCATTTATTTGGCGTTACAGTTTGGTGAAATTTTTTTGTTATGAAAAGTGGTCGACGGGATAATGGAGAAATACCGAAAAATCAATGATACATTACGCATGATAATTCATTATAAAAATTACCTGCCTAAATCTAAAATATCTTCAAAATGCATTTTTTATATTGTTTGAAGCTGTATAGAAATCTTAATGCCATTGTATTTCTAATTCATCATCTCTAATATAATGAATCAAATGTGATGATAGTGGCTGTGATGAGTTCATTAAGGATGATAACCGTATGTTTTCTCGATCAACAACGGTACACTTTATGCAACATTCATGAAGTCATTTGTACACGTGGAAGAGTGTAATTGGCTTGGACGACTATTAGAATTTAATTGAACAGCGTTTATGATTTTTCGATAACTATATTATGCATTGAGTTATAACCAATTGCTTGTACATGGTGTCATTTCTCGTGTTAACGTTTTCAAAAAATTGGCTCAAAACACAATTCTTGACAATGTTTCTCAAAACGACTTTGCTGTTATCAAAAAATGGAAAATTCTATTCAATATTTTTGTTTCTGAATAAGAATAACCGCCAATTCTTTGCATTTAAGTATAAAAATGACTTTGTAAATGTGTAACAAAACAGCTAGTTTGAATTTCAGAACAGTCTTAAGATTCCTATAAATATAGAAAGAAAAGGGCCTTTGTCCTTTGTTTTTTAAGTACGCTCGAAAGAAAAAGTCACAAGGCGTTACGTTAGGATTTTTTTCTTTTTGCCTAACTGTTTGCATAACTAAAATTTTAGTTGTCTGTTGTATTCGTAAGCTCATCCGCTTCATTTTAGAATTAGATTTTGAAGATGGTAATTTTGCTCGACTAGTGTGGTGATACACCAAACAAAATGCATTCTCCTCTTATGACATTGATATTTTGGCTAAAAAGTCAAGCATCCAGTGCTCTATAGAACACGGCTTAATTTATAACAAAAAAGTATAAGAGCCAAAATAATTGATAGTACTACACTTCGTAGGATATTCCTCTATCGTTGCAGTAACATTTGTATGTTTCATACATTAATTGAAAATTTAATGCAAATTTTCTTCAGAAAAATAATGAAATGAAAATAAAAACATGTTTTAAGTGTATGCGTTTATGTAATAATATATAATAAATATATCTCTAATAATAAAGAAAGAAATTCTTTTTTGTGCTTTTTTTTTGTCTGTCTAATTGTCCATAGTTTTCTTAAGAGATCATTGCACGCAGGTCTACGAGAATTGGCTAGGTACCTGCAGGTTATGCATCTCGAGAACAGTTTTTAATTATTTTGATAATTAGCCTATCTATTAAAAACCCTAATGGACATCGCAAAATGACGAGCTTCTATTGTTATGCCGATTGTGTCTGCTGTTATCAGGGCTTTCCTTAGTTCTTCCAGCAAACGAAGAAAAAAAATGTCCTTTTTTTCTGCATTTTGAGATCGCGTTCGAATTACAAAATTCTCTGTGGAATTACAAAAAGAAGAAGAAAAAAGTCCTTCCGGCCTGTACCGGGAGGAAAAGATAGCTTTCCTACATCTTCGTTTTAAAATTTTAGCTAATGTTACACGAAAACAGCAAGCTAAAATGCAAAGAAACGTTTACAAAAGTTTCGTTAATACTGAATTTGAATAAGAAATTCGCCAAATTATTGAGCAATAGCCAAATTTGGCATATTTCGCCAATTGTCGCCAATTTTGGCGAGAATTTGGGGCTAACGGATATGAATATATAGTTTTATGCGTATGATTGGGAAAATTATTACAACAATGAAAGAAAATAATTTGCGAGTAATCGCGTTAATTCTCTGTTTTGTTTCAAAATGTCATCCACCCTAGAATTTCAAACTGCTCTATCACTGCCATTTTGTAAGATTGAGGTAAATCAAAAAATGCTCTGGAATCCTTGTATCAAGGCCTAACACGTAATTAAAAAATAAATTTGAATTTTTATTTTTTTGTATATTTATTTTAGTTTTAAATTTTTAAATGGCCGCCATCTTGAAACAAAATGGCGGACCAAGCTCGCCAACGAACGCGGTCGAGACATTAGTGACCTTAATACACACAATTAGTTTCATCAAAATCGATTCATAAATACGGGCGTTATCGTATGACATAGGTCAGATATATATATATATATAAATCAACATTTGAACGGAGGGTGGTTTTGGGGTCTGGGGGTCATGATCGGTGAAAATATATGGAAATTTTTCGGAACTGCTTTCCTCCGAACGGCTGCAATAGGTAGCTTTATACTTTTTTGTATTGAAAGCTACCTAAAAATCACGGAAAATTTCAATGTAACTTTACGGTTCTAACGACATCTTCTGTTTAAAAAATATTAATATTTATCTTTTCAAAAACATTTTTTCTAGAATTAGACTACGTATTTGTTTTAACTTTTTGCCAGTTTTTAACGCCCACCGGTAAATTCAGGATTAAAAAAAAAGTAGTTATTCAGTGTATTTTTCCTTTTCTAATGTTGTCTACATATACCGATATTTGATTTCCAAAAAAAAATTCTGAATTTCGATTTTATGTTAGTTTTTTGCTTTCCGATTCTTTTCACATTTTTAGTTCTTTTGTATTTTGAAAGTAAAAATCAGTTATTTATATAAAATACCTTTCCGGTTTGAACGGTATATTTTGTTTTTAAAAAATATTTTTTACTTATTGATAAAAAAAAAATATATATATATATCTTGGAGGTCGATTTTTTTCTCTTTTCTGTTCTTTCTGTGGTTTTAAAATGCTGTCCCATTTTTCACTTATAACGAAGAAAAAAACAATTATTAACGGTTCCTTTCTTCTTCTAACGGTATATTTGGTAAAAAAACATTAATATTTACTATTTAAAAAAATTCTTTGGATGTCGCTTCATGAATTCTTCAGAGTTTTTTTTCTTCTTTGTGCCTTCCAAGAAATCAGTTCGCGTTTTAAGATAATTGCGCTTTTGAGACAGGTTTTCAATACTGAAATGTATCATTTCCATTTTTTTAATAGAGTGAGGGGCGGGGAGAGCGTTTTTTATTATTTAGTTTTTCTTTGGATCTTTTGTTCAGAATTTAACCCGGCAGTACTCCGTGGTCTTTTTACCGACCATGTCAATAATCTTTTCATAACCCCTCTACCGTTAACAATACAGTGGAGAAATTCCATGTAGCTGTCCTTCAATGTTTCTTCACCACAATAGTACAGCAACAAATCGTCTCCCTTTCTTAGATACATTTTTAGAAGAAAAGATCAAAATTCATGGAAAAGTCTGCAAAACGATTACTAGTGTCAGTTGATTTTTACCTTTTCCCAATATTCCAAATATCCTGAGAAAAATACATAATTTAACTAAAGCGGAAATTTATAACTTCACTGAAATGCAACATTCGTTTATTAAATAAAATTTGTTCCTTGATTATCATTTTCTGTATGCGGGAAACGGCAGCAAAAAAGGCCGAACGCAAGCAATAAACCGTTTCTGAAAAAAAAAAGCTGCTGTAGGGTTAAATTTAATATAGCTAATTATTATAAATTAAATAGTCAATCACTATAACTAGAGCTCCTTACTTCGCTTAGAAAGTTTTTCTTATAATATATATATAATCATAGAAAATCAAGGTACGTTTGCAAAATTAGATAGGGATGAATGCTGTCGAATGCATTGTGGCCCCCAACTGTATGTTAGTTTGGACAGATTTTGGTTCACAGAAATTTTCTCAAGTTCAAAGATCATACAAATTCAAGGTTGTATGCTTCTGAAAACCGTAAATCCTCCACTGTTTGTTTTGAAAGATTTTCTTTCAAAACGATAAAAACACACAAATTCGAAGGTCATTTGCAAAAATAGACCAGTACATGCATAGTACGCCAGGATGCACGTAACTGAAGGCAGTAGAATCCCCAACTGCATGTCCGTTAGAATAGATTTTCTATTAAAAACAAAATCATAAAAATACAAAGAGTGTTCGCTGTTGAAGACAGGGTCCCCAAAACTAAATCCACCACGTAGAAAAATGTCTGAATTAAACATTTTATTTATAGTTAAGGTTATTAATCCGGGCCCGGGTAATGCTGGTCGGTCAGCTTGTGTAAAATAAAATCTAAGGAGTGTATATATAATAAAATCTAATGAAAATAAAATTGCCTTAATAGTAATGAGATTATAAGTGTAGATAAATTGCTGGCTAGCTATCAGCAGACATATGACTCTGACTCAAATTTGTTAACAGGATCAAATTGTCTATTAAACCTTTAAGCACCATATTCAATTTAGTGATAGTATGCTGAATACCAGATATTGGGTTGTTCGAGAAGTTCCTTCCGTTTGGGAAAACCAATTCATACCGGAAAATTCTGCCCGTCAATTATTATACATTACATATCGGAATTAATGTGTAATAACTGAATGATAGAATTTTCCGGTACGAATTGGTTAGAACGTTGCAATATGGACTTAAAATGATGATGTACGCACATACGTCCTGGTATTGCAAATGAACAGTTCATGACGTACGCAGGTACATAGTGGTGCTTAAGAGGTTAAACATGTAATTTGATGAATTTTTTATGTTAAGTGAAGTAAGCTATGGAGTACAATTGATTGTGGAGTACAATGTTCAAATTTCAAAATCTTCGATAACTGTCGGCAATAGACATAAGGATACAATTATTTATTGAAACCAATTTTTTGAGTTCACTTTTCATTTCTTTTATAGTAGATTCTTTAAAAATTCTAATGTTTATTAAAACTGCTATGTCATTTATATGAAACATTTTGCATAGTTTCATGACTTCATCATATGTATGTGATCTCAGTTGATTTTGCCACTAGGCAAAAATTTCCGATTTAGAGCTGTAATTTAATGGAAAAATTCAATAAAATCTGTTTCAATGTTTCTTGAACGAAAAGAAAGCAGCCTATTTTCTATTGAATTCTATTCGAGTGAGCTTCCATGCATAGTATTTATAAGTTGCGGCGAATTTCTACTAATATTTAAAAATTCACCAAAACAATGAAGTACCGGAGTTGAGCACCGATGCAAATTAAACACTGCTTCGGACTGTGACACACATCTCAGTAACAGAACACAAACATTTATTTTTGTACAATAAACAGAGGTTACTTGAGCCACTTAGGAAATATTTTCAGTGCTGATGTGGGATCACTATTTTCAATTTGAATGATCTCTGATGTCTGAAAATACCCCTGTGTACAGCTACGCTGAAATAACTTGCTTACGACATTTTACAATTTGTGGGAATTATAGGCAAGTTCAAATATTTATCTATTTTATAAAGAAGCCTTCATCTCAATTTTTACTATTGCTAATTTATCTCTAACAATAGTAATATTTAACGAATTTTTACAAGTCAGTGCTGTTTCTTCACTTTTACCCACTTATTCTCTTATGAGGTTATATTTACTTTGGTTATTTTTGTTATTATTTTTTTAGCCGGTTGTGTCATTATAAGGTTAACATGAGCCTACCAAAAATAGGTCTCAAATTGAGAATGGTTGGTATTCACTGCAAGATTCATATTATGATTTGATTTTAAGTTACTTTATTGATACTGACTTTGATTGCAATACAAAGTATGATGATGGAGAAATTCCTAATGTGCAAAATAATGTGCAAAAAAAAGTTAAACCGGGATTCTACATTATTATTGAACGTGTCTTCAATGAAAACTGAAAAATAAAATAAAAGTCCAAAAAAAGAGTTCTATGGTGTTATTTTTAACAGTGCAGTACTATTCATGGAATCTAGTCATTCAAAATCAACTTTTCTAATTGTATAAAATAATTCTTCTCTTGTCATACATTAATATATTCACATACTTACCATGTCTACTGTTTTTAATGGGAGAAAACACGTACGTAGAACCAGAATAAAATTATTAAGTATGTTTCTATGTGGTACTTAATTCATTTCACTTTTTAATTAAAATTTCTTTATTTCTCTTTAGAAAACTGAAAGTTTTACAAGTATGCATTCTTATTCTTTTCTGAATAATATTACCAGACATTTTGATTTCTTACGAATCGCCCGAGTTTTGCATTATAATTCAAATTTAAGGATTTTCAGGTATTAACAGCAAAATTTAAATCAAAGTATTTTTAATTTCAAGTGCAAAAGAGTTTTTCTGCCTACGCGCATAAAATCTCTAGACTGCCATTTGGTGCAAAAACCATACTAACACATCGTCGCTACCATGTCAAACTATCGCATATGAAAAAAATGCATTTTTCATTACTTTTAAAAATAGGTCGATTGTTACCACTAAAGTTTAATAGGTTTTACATGACCATGGTTGCCTGTTTGGCATCCTTTCTCATTCAGATATTCCAAATTTAAACCAGAAATTTCGAACAGAAGGTTTTGCTTTATCTAGTGACAGACATTTCATGATTATTTAAAGTAAAAATAGTTTTCTCAATTTCCGGTATGAATTCGGAACCTCTCAATAAATAAGAAGGTCAAACTGGCAACCCTTTTCTTAAAACAAATTTTATTAGTATTCTTACTAGGCGAAGCATTCTAATAAAATTTAGTGGTGACAATCGGCCTATTTTTAAAAGTAGTGAAAAATGCATTTTTGCACATTCGATAGTTCGACATGGTAGCGACGACATACTCTCGAAACCCTTATCAGTATTCTTCCGTAAAATGTTGTTTTAATATGACTCAGGTTAAACACGTTTCTAACCAGAATTTTGTTTTAAAAATAAATTCAAATATATTCTATGAAGATACATGAAATAAAATAAATGTAAAAGAAACATATTTTCTGATTCGAAACACGTTTAACTTAGGTAAAATTAAACGACATTTTACCAAAGAATAGTTGGAGTTTGGAAAATATCCTAACATACCGTATCCATTTGTCAAAAAGTACTTCTTTTAATTATTATTTTATGAATTGCGGTTTTAGTATGTTTCAATCTCTTAGTAAGTTTCCTTTCAAATTTCAAATTTCTTTTCAACATTTTGGCGAATCTAGTTTTAACGGACTTACAATTTCTTATTGCGACATTTACAAAATATTCTAAATTTTAGTTTAATTTAAATAAAACAACAAAAGATTAATTTTTAAGTAATATGTGTGCAATAATTGTTTTATCCATAATTTTATTTATGCAAAATATTATTTACGGTTATTTTTCTTAGTACACTTTGGAATATGGTGCAGTCCTATAAGTCCTTAACACACTGCAGTAATGTGTAAGTGGGGTAATAAATGAAGCAAAGTTTTGTAAAACATCTTTTCCTTACCTCCAATCTTTATCTGTGCAGTTCCCTGTGCGCCGTCAACATCATTGTACGCATAACATTGATACATGCCTTTGTCTTCTCTTCTGACGGACGTGATATGTAAAACATCTCTAGATAGCAACTGCACTCTGGAATTAGCCACTAAATGCCTCTGATCTTTCCGCCAAGTGATTGTATGAATAGGATGACCAGTAACAGAACAATTCAGAACAGCAGTTTCACCTATGTTTAATGTTTGATGCTCTGGAATTATGTTTACCCTGAGAGGTGCTAAATGAAATAAAAACAATATATTAAATCCTTAATGCTTTTGTATTTGCATACACTAAGAAAAATGACACTTTCAAATCTGAGTAAATCGATGTTTTCGTTTTGTTCTGAAACTTTTTGTTTCAAATATGACGACCCAATGCTTTCAATTCTGAAATACCAGAAATACTCAGAATATTGAAACATAGACATACTCAAAACTGAGCACAAAGTGGTCAGCTCATACTCATTTTTGAAACATGGACGTACTCAAAATTGAGCACATATAAGTCTGTTCATGCTCATTTTTGAAGCATGGACATACTCAAATATGAGCACATGATGTTTTATTCTTGAGTGTGTGCATCTTTTCAGAAATGAGTATATACATGTTTCAAACTTGAGTAATTTTGATTCGGAGCCATTTTGACTATGCGACATACTCGGACTTGAGTCAGTTTTGCTCATTTTTGAAAATGTCGTGTTTAGCGTGTAATAATTACTACAAAAAAGAGTTCCTTAATAGACTGCTTAAAATTTAAGACAATGATTATGCATACCGATATTTTCCCCTTTCTTGTTTAATTCGGTTTCATATATTTTACATGAACTTTTTCGGACTGAAGTAGATTCCATGCAAAAAATATTTTATTTCGATAAACTACGCGATATTTTCTGACACATTCACAGACATGTGTCAAAAAGTAGCCATTTTGGATTTGAGTACAGCCTTAAAGCAAAAAGTAAATTAAATTGTTTGTTACTTAAGAAACGGGTGAGTTTTAAAGTAAAAGAGTACTTATCCAAAATTCATATATTCCGGAAAATGAAAAACAAAATCTCTAGAGGAGTGTTGTTTTCATACAACAACCGTAACGTTCGCATCTCACATCAATGCGAAAATTTGTTTTCCAGTTATACCTTTTTCAAAGCATTCCGGGTACCACAATATTGGGTTTGTTAGTCCCTTTTTGCAATTATTGGACAATTGTTGCTTTTGTTGAGAATTCCACAATTCCATATGATAATAACTTAAAAAACAGTGGCGACAAGTTTTAACAAAGTCAAAAAAAAATCCAAAATTATTTTTATTTCTTATACTAAAATTATAATGTGTAAAATATTCAAGAATCACTAATTAAAAATTTATGCAAAAAATAATTTAATTAAAAGTATTTGTGTGAGAATGTTTTCTGCTTCCTTTTATCTCTATTGATAAAAAAAAAAGCTTTAACTGCAATGATAGAAGTCAAATTTAAAAATACTAAGTTCTATTATAAATTATAGAAGCAAGAGTTTAATGCAGTATGCAAGGTACATAAACGTATTAGAATTTCCAAGGGTTAAGAATTATAAAATTTTAAATATTGAAATTTTTTTTAAATCAGCACATTTGACTTCTTGTAAATCAGAAAAAGGAAGTGAATTCATATGCGATTTGGCAAGGACCTCTCTGTATAATACCTATTATCGGTGGGTAGTTTTCTGTTACCCCAACTGATTTACGACATACGGAGACTTCAAACCGGAGAAATGGCAGCAAACTGCCATTAGAAGGGATAACAAGAAATTTTCCATTGAATGAATTTCTGGATTCCACTGTACTTCTATGTTTTAATTAAAGGTTTGAGAGTTATAAGAATTTAGTGCTTAAGAGTATTCATTCCCGTGTTAGAATATTGAATACACGTGAATACTACTGTTACATCCCTAAGTTTATACCATAAAAGACTGTAAAATCGAATATTTTATTGTATATTTACCATTTTGATTTTTGTGTTTATAAAGAGTTCAGAAAGAGGGATTTCGTGGACAATCATGGTACGGCTATTGGGATATAACTGTAGTAACATTGCATATTTAATATTCTAATGAAGGAATAAAATCTGTTTGCGATAAATTCTTCTGCCTCTTGGACCTTTAATTGTGGCAGAAAAAAACCCCAGAAGGTTCCACGGTTATTTCTCTATTTAATAAAATATTTCTTTTGTCTAAATATTCTTTTTCGGACTGTTGATTTTAAATGCTATATATATATATATATATATATATATCCATAATTTTATCTGTTTCCCTTCTTGTATATATATATATATATATATATATATACGAGGGCTGTAAATTAAGTAAAGGCAACATAGGTATAGATCAATTTTTAATGAACTTACAAGTACAATTGCATTACATTCCAGTGAAAAGGTGTTTATTGTTGATATGAGCGACCAGGTGGCCTAAAATATCTGTCAAAAATGTAAAGGTAGGTAGAGGGGACCTAGATAAGAAGATTTCATATAGGAATATGGGTGCGGAAATCCAGCGTTGAGGCAGTAGAGGGCGTTGTTGAGTTCGCCGGATGAAAGCGTTTCGCTACCTTGAATCGTCATTCTCCGCACAGATTTCGAGCAACATGCATTGTTAACACCAATACGGAGCTTGCGACATGTGTTTCATGTATGGGGCTGCACAAGGAAATTGATCAGCTGCTCAAAGGATGTACATGGAACGATTCATGGACCGTTTTATGCTTTCAGGCGTGATACGGGCAGAGAAAGATATCGCGGAATTCCTGGAGTGGAAGAAGCAGTAATTTGCACAGTAGAGGATAGTCCTTAAACAAGCTCAAGAGCTTCAGGACGTGCATTTGGTGTGAAGCATTTCCTTGCGCAAACCCATACATGAAGTGCATGTCAGTAAGCTTCGTATTGGAGTAACGATGCATATTACTCGAAATCCGTGCGGTGAATGACGATTGAAGCCTGCGAATGAATTTCATCCGGCGAAATCAACAGCGCCCTAAACTGCCTTAATGCTGCATTTCCGCACCCATATTCCTATACGAAATCTTCTTATCTAGGTCCTCTCTACCTATCTTTACATTTTTGACACATATTTTAGGACCACCTGGTCGCTCACATCAACAATAAACACCTTTTCACTGGAATGTAATGCAATTGTACTTGTAAGTTCATTAAAAATTGATCTATACCTATGTTGCCTTTACTTAATTTACAGCCCTCGTATATATATATATATATATATATACAAGAAGGGAAACAGATAAAATTATGGATATATATATATATATATATATAGTATTTAAAATGAAATTTTGACATTATTTTAGTACATTTTCAAGAACTCATTTAAAAAAATTTGAGATGAATTCACGCTAGATATATAGTCTAATAGAAAAGCATGTGTGGAAGTTTCAAATCTTTTTGATATTTTCGTTTATCGCTATTATTTCCTAAAAATATGCAAGGTTTTATAAATCTTTGAATTTTGTAAAATTATGCGAAATCGTAGTTTTTTGCTCATCTAATTAAAAATTATTTTTAAGGTAGAATTCTTTTCAAATGTTTTATATGTTGGTTCCGAAATACAAAGTAAGTTTACATTGCAGTTACATATATTCATAAATTATTCACATATATTAATAAATTTCGATAAACGTACCAGACGCATTAAATTTATTTACTACTAGCTAATCCGCCCGGCGTTGCCCGGGCCCGAGATAATTACAATCTGAGAGAAAGGCGTTAACCCCCTCCCTCCCCATACCGCAAATATAATGAATAATTTGTTCAAGAGAACCACCGTCACCTACATTAACGCGATCATTAAAAAAATAATTACATTTTTCTGATAATTAGAACATAACGAAGACGCTACGCTAAAATAGCTGGCAGATGACACCCCTTCCCGACCTCAATTTCAAATCTATATCTTAATTAGTTACCTAAATTTTTGTTCATTAGTAAAGATTGGCAATTATTTCCTTTCATTTTCGCAAACTAAATGGAGGGATCGGCCAGAGAAACAGATCTCTTTGTAGTTCAGTTTTTAATGGAAGCAGATCCCTGTCTGAAACTTCCTGGGATTGTTTTCACTGGCGCCGGCAGATTTTTGCATAAATTAAAAAAATTACCAACCGAATTTTTAAAAAATCACGTAGTCAGATGCAAAATATTTTTTTACATATGCTCAGAAATTTTCGAATTGATATCTCAATTAGTTTTCTTAAAATTCGCTAATTAGTAAAATAATTTCGAATTCGTTCATTTCTGCTTTCAAATCCAATGAACAGGTTCGTTTCTTTCGCCATTTTGATTTAAAAGATGTCATTTTAGAAGAGATGGTTAATGAGAATCTAATTAATATCTAGGCTAATTATCAAAATATTAAAATTCTGAGGGTCAGGTGCACCAAGAGAGGGTTTGGAGTACCTAAATCTAAATTTACAGACTTCTAGGTGCGCTAAATTTTCCTAGCCATCGCCAACAGACACACACACACACACACACACAGACAGAGCGAAACTTTATTTTATTAGTATAGATTATTATTACTAGTTATGTGTACTATACCTGCACTATAAAATATATGTAACGTGTTTTATAATATTAATTTAGCTGTATATTTCATAAATATATCTTTACCAAAATGTTATGCATGTTAATATATCATGTCATATTTTTACTAAGTATTAAGTTTTTAAGGTATTCCTTCAGAATTAATGATATTCTATTGTCTATAAATTTTAATATTATGTATAATCATACTACATATTATTCCTTTTATCAACATCCCTTTTTTATGCACATACAAAACACACAACAATGAATTATATATCATCTAAAATGTATTTAAACAGGCTTCTGATTTAGTACCCTCACATATCCTTAAAATTTGTTTTTATTTAAATTTTCCTTTAATTAAAAATTCTTATAAATAAAGCTGAAAGGGAAAAAATGTAATGATTTCAGCAGAACCAAATAACATAGATTTGCAAAAATGACGTCTTAGATACCGTTATCGTTCAAAGTCATCAAAATGGCAGAATTAATTAATTTAAAGTTCTATATAAATAGATTATAACTGAAAAAAATACAGGCTGTTTTTGTCCCATTTAAGTGTGTAGATAAGTTTTAATTAAAAAATTTCGTAACTGAAATGCAGAATAATTAATATACAGGGTGATTATAAAAAAAACTATCCCGATATATGAGCCCATAACTGTCATACCGTTCACAGAAGATTTCGTGGTTTTCTTCGAGCCGTGGATTTATCCATGCGTAAATACGGATTAGGTTCCCTTAGAAAGACCCCCACGAAGGGCACTCCCCGCCGTCAATAATCAACCCAACCCAACCCGTTCACAGAAACTGAATGAAATTCTGGCCTAAAGTTATTCTAACAGTTACGGTTACAGTGACAAAATTTCGGAAATTTCAAATGGCAACACCTACTTTTTTTTATTGGAATGTGATCTTCGTAGTGAAAAACAATAAAAAGCGTTGGAACGGTACCTGTAGCACGAAAATCGCCGGCACTAGACAGACTAAGAAGAAAAGTGAAAACAACCAATAAAGGACAGAGAAGCAACAGAAAGTAAAACATTTTATTGTTCAGTGCTATCCACCATCTGCCGCATTTAAAGTGTCGTCGTGTGTAAAATGGAAAATGTATGAAACACAATGTTTTCTGTTGCTTCTCTGTCCTTATTGGTTGTTTTCACTATTCTTCTTAGTCTGTCTAGCGCCGGCGATTTTCGTGCTACAGGTACCGTTCCAACGATTTTTATGGTTTTTCACTCTGAAGATCACATTCCAATAAAAAAAAGTAGGTGTTGCCATTTGAAATTTTCGAAATTGTGTCACCGTAACCGTAACTGTTAGAATTTAACTGTTGTCTTTCATATGATTCTGGATCGCATACCTCAAAATACTTTAAACCAAAGTTTCATTCAGTTTCTGTGAATGGTATGATAGTTAGGGATTCATATATCGGGATAGTTTTTTTATAATCACCCTGTGCATTGCATAAAATATTTTTAATAGGTTGTTGCATCCTCTTTGAAAAAATGTGTCAAGGAGAAAAAGTTCTGATAAATTTTTAGTTATTAATATAGGTATTTTAAATGCAAAAGTCACGTCATATATATTTATAAAATGTGGATAATTTGTTTAAATTTTAAAACGAAATATGAATTTAAATTAATAAAACCTAATAATATTATATATTTATTCTGTTGTCAACATCTATGCATTTACAAAACGCACAATCATGAAAGATGTATCATTCTGAAGTTTTTTTTTTTTAACCTGCTTCTGACATAGTACACTCACGTTTCATTAAAACATGTTTTTTAATTAAAAATTGCAGTTAACTAAAAATTAAGCCAGTATTGTTATTATAAATTAAATGAAAAGTTTTTTTTCAAATCTATGCTGCGAAAAAACAAAATTCTGCATTATATCGTGCTCAACAATGATTATAAAAAAATAGTACAAAAAGATAAAATGTGAAATTGAAATATTTGGAAGAAATACCATGGATAGATCACCATGGATAGATCTAAGCAGTGGTATTTCACGTGTAACTTAAAAAGTATACTATAATAAATTAAATTGTATTTTATATGTATTCAATTTATTTTTCTTTGTTCCATGTCTCTCTTGAAGCGAATGACGTCAGCTTCTAATGCTGTTAAAATATGATTGTAATTTTTTTTTCTCGCTCGTGCTTTTTGATTAGATTTTATTCGATTCGATTAGATTTTAATGCAAGTTTAATGGAATAAATTAGATGATATTTTGTCTTGACTAATGTTGTTCGCCGATATTTTTATCCTTAATTTTTCTTTAGAAGTTTAAATTGACATCTAAATTATAATAGATATTGCTAAAAAATATTAGACTGCATTGTGAAATCCTCAGACGGATCAAATGGTGTTATTATAAAGACGTTAAATTTATGTAATTTCCATTCTTTTTTCCTTTCATAAGTGCCGAATTATTCTAATGTACAGGTTTTAACACTGTATTCGTAGGAAAATACATTTTTTATCTTTGTGAGATCTTTATTAAAGTAAAATAACATGAACTTTATTTATAGAACATAAAAAAATAAAACGGCAAAAATACGAATTCATTTAATTCAATTGTCATACGTATATACACTGAGAAAAATGACGCTTTCAAATCTGAGTAAATCGACGTTTTCATTTTGTTATGAAACTTTTTGTTTCAAATATGACAACCCAATACTTTCAATTCTGAAATATCAGAAATACTCAGAATTTTGAAACATGGACATACTCAAAACTGAGCACATAGAGGTCAGTTCATACTCATTCTTGAAACAAGTATATACTCAAAAATGATTAGAATCAGTTCAAAGTAATTTTTGAAGCATGGAAATACCCAAAAATGTCCACATAGAAGTCAGTTCATACTCATTTTTGAAACAGGGAAATACTCAAAAATGAGCATATAGAAGTCAGTTCATACTCATTTTTAAAACATTGTCATACTCATAAATGAGCACATTGTGTTTTATTCTTGAGTGTGTGCATGTTTTCAGAAATGAGTATATACATGTTTCAAACTTGAGTAATTTTGATTCGGAGCTATTTTGAGTAAGCGACATACACAGATTTGAGTATTTTTTGCTCAGTTTTGAAAATGTCGGTTTTAGAGTGTATTATTTCTGACGTCAACACCTCTTTTTGTATGCATATACCAAACGCGCAGAAATTAATGAGGTATCATTCGAAAAGTTTTTGAAGAGGCTTTTGGCATAGCGCAACTCATATTTCTTTAATACGCGTTGTTTGATAAAAAAAATGCAGTTAATTAAAAAATTATTAAAAAACGTATCAGCAAATAAATTCAGATTGCAATGCAAAACCCCCCACAATTATCTACTTGTGTTTATATATTTCTGCATATTTAAATAGAAAAACTCCTAAAAAACAAATATTTGAAAAAATTATTACTCTTAAGTTACATAATTTGATGTTTTCGTAAAAGGAAAATTAATAAATTTGAAAATATAAAAAATACATGCGCATTACATGTTTGTATTGGGACAAATTACCGCGTTAGTTATAACAATAGAAAGTTATTGAAGCGGATTATAAAAAGAAAGCTACATATTTATAAAAAACTGTCCACCAAAAGTTATGCACATTACTTCTCATTATGTCACATTTTTACAAAATAATAATTATCTATTTAAGGCATGCTTCTACAAAACATATTCCGATTGCTCAAAATTGTGTTGCCACAATATATTTATATGGTATTTATATAAACACTGCAAAAATGACAAATGTTTCTTAAAATAAATGACCAACGTAAAAATAGCACAAATAAAAAAATATAAGAATAGCAAACAGCTGTTTCGGAGCTTCTAAAGCTCTATCATCCGTGCCAAATTTAAAAAGATTAACTTAAGATAAAACTTAAAAGTTTATTTGCATTCAATATATACAAGCATATTCACATGGTTTAAACTTTTAAGTCAGTTTTTAATCTTTTTAAATTTGGCACTGATAATGGAGCTTTAGAGGCTCAGAAACAGCTGTTTGCTATTTTTACATATTTTTATTTGTGCTATTTTTACGTTGATCATTTATTTTAATATAACGGAACAAAGTTCAATCCACCTATTTTAAGTGTTTCTTAGTCTAGAAAAATATAACACAACAAATAACGAAAATATGGAATAACCCCTTCCGTTCTTTATCTTTAGAAATCGCAAACACCAACATGTTTTTAGAGATTTAAAGAAGCATTTATAAAACTAGAGTTTCTTTTTCTGCCACTAATTTTTGGAAATGTCTCGGAGTAGTTTTTATACTGCATTAATCAGATTTCTCAATCGGGAATATCTTTCGAATGCCAATAATTCTCAAGTAAACCTTTTTATATTCAACAAACATGCTTATCAGACATACGCGATGAAATAAAAGAATTAATATTAACATTAAAATTGAGATTTCTTTGTTGTTCTTCCCCGTATAAATTGAGTTAGGCAGATGAAAATGTTTACTTGAGAATGGATAGAATCCTAAAAATCTCTATTCCGTGTTGAGGAAACTGATTAATGCACTATGAAAACTATTTGGAAAACATTCCAAAAATTAGTGGCAGCAAAAAAAAAAAAAAAAAAAAAAAATTTGGTTTTATAAATGTTTCTTTAAATCTCGGAAATATATTGGTTTCTGAGGTTTCTAAAGATAAAGAACGCTTTTCGGAATCGTGGGTAACTGGGAAGATGTTATTGTAAATTATCATTCGTTGTTATATTAGATTTCTGCAGATTAGGTTTGTATGAGTATGTATTTTTTTACAATTTATGTATTATACAGTAAATATATAAATTATATATATGTATAGAAAAATAAAGAATTTCTAGAAAATAACTATTGGATAAAATCTATTATTCTTAACATTTATGCAATTAAAAGGCAGAAATCTAACGTTAAAAATGCACAAATAATACCAAAAAAATTATGTGTTATTTGTGCACATTTAACATTGGTTTTCTGCCTTTTAATATTCTTGCACAAAGGTTTTATTTGCTATTTTGTTTATTTACTTATGCAATTATTTCAGTAGAATAACATTTTTATGAAAACTTTGGCATATCTTATCATTTTTCATAAATTAAAAAATATATTAAATTAGAAATGACAAAAAACACATATGTATTACATGTAACAATTAGGACGGTGTCAGTTCTTTTGTCGCCAATTCCGTTTGTAATTATACACTGGTACTTCCCTCCATCAGATATCATGACGTTCTTTATATGTAATGTTCCTGAGGTAATTTTTATCCTTAAATCTTCCATCACAGGAAAAAGACCATTCGGAGTTTCTTTCAACCACCTTAAAAAAGATAAATTAACAATATGAATATAAAATTAACAGAATAACAATAAATAACAATACACATATTGCTGAAAAAGTACTGATTACAGAACGTTTATACCAATTTCCGAAAACACAGTGTAATCAAAATATTATAAATATGATGTGGGTGTGTGAGAGATAGAGTTAACACGAAAACTTCCAAACGATACCTCCAGCTGAACTCCAATTTGAGGAATATGTTAAAGCCTATTGTCTCAAGAAATGTGTAGATTAACCTACGTATTATTATTGTAACCCATTTTAAACCAATTTTAAACCCCTTTTCGACCGATAGTATACGAAAAATCACTAGGAAATATGACGGAGTATAATTGAAAAATATGTGGCGTTCTAAGCAAGCGTGAGTAGTGCATAGGTATCGGCTAGTCCGCATTCTCAGATTTGCATTTTTGGCCCAAAATATGCCAACCCAAATTAAGGAACATGGCAACATTCGTCTGAAAAAGTTCCATTAGACAAGTGAGATTAGGGTGCATTTACCGGGTGTCCCAAAAATGACTGATGGATTTTTAAATTCAATAACTAGCAAACGGTGACAGATATTAAAAAAATTCTTGCAGGAGGTTTATATATGATGTCGGGAGTTTTTTTACTGTGATTCTTGATTTTAGTTCGAATTTCAAACAATAGATGGCGCTGACAGCGGTTGGCGCTCATTCGAGGCCGAAACTGACGTCACTCAGCATTGATGTGGAGAAAAGAGATTAAGGCTATGGAGTGGGTCTCATTCGCCAGTACAATCTTGCTCTTAGGCCCCGATTCTGAACTCATTCGATATGATTTCAATGGAATGCGTTGTTGCCATGAAAACAACAAATTCTTCGATAGTGGAATATAGTGTTCAGATCAGGGCATGAATTTAACAAGCAGTATTCGAGTTGCAGGCAATTTTACATTTATGAAGTTTTATTTTCCCGAATTAAATTACTTTTTATGGCCTGATTTAAAGAATATTTTATTCATCGTATTTTAAAACTACTAGGTGAAATAAACCATTTTCAATAAATAGTGTACACTCAGATGGATTCAATAGTGTACACTCTTTTAAAAGTACTCACTAGCAGATTGTGTAGCAAAATAACGAATGAAGATGTGACGGATTCGATTTCTGTGCAGCTCTCACATACCTGCATTGCCGTCATTTCGCGAAACTAAATTTTCATATTGGTTAGATAAAATTCCCATAAATGTAAAATCACCTGCAACTCGAATACTGCTTATTAAATTCATGCCCTGATCTGAACGCTGCATTCCACTATCAAAAAATTTGTTGTTTCCATGGCAACAACGCATTCCATTGAAATCATATCGAATGAGTTCAGAATCGGGGCCTAAGAGCAAGATTGTACTGGCGAATGAGACCCACTCCATAGCCTTAATCTCCTTCCTTCGCATCAATGCTGAGTGACGTCAGTTTCGGTCTCGAATGAGCGCCAACCGCTGTCAGCGCCATCTATTGTTTGAAATTCGAACTAAAATCAAGAATCACAGTAAAAAAACTCCCGACATCATACATAAAACTCCTGCAAGAATTTTTTTAATATCTGTCACCGTTTGCTGGTTATTGAATTTTAAAATCCATCAGTCATTTTTGGGACACCCGGTATATGAGAGTGACGAAATACGGGATATAAAATTTGATAGATTAAGACGATTTTGGATAAAAGCAAATCGCCAAGCATCTTGACGAGTATGCTATTATTGCAAAGCTAATGTTTCTTAACTTGTCGCACTTATCTAATCGAATCTTTCCGAAAAGTAGGTTTGCCATAGTTTGGACATACCTTTTCCTGAGTACAGTCTTAGCATGCGCCTTGCGCATATGTCGCGCTCATATATAGACACCCTAGTGAAATAAATCACAAAAATTAGCTCTAAGATTTTGTGAAAATCGCCATGAGAAAATAATGGCTGCCTTTCCAAGTTTCTTTCAAAGAAAAATTTGACCAATCAAATGTATTACTCATATGTCGAAATTTTTTTATTTATAAATCAGCTCTTGTTGAAAGCATCACTTAAGTTTGAGACGCAGTACACAATTACAAATTTTTGACGTGTTCCTGTAAAAGAAATATACACAATACGGTTACAATTTTTAACTTAAAACACTCTTGTGTACTAGAATTTTAGTATAAAAAGTTGCAATCAAATCCATTCTTTAATTTTTAAGAAAATTGCGGAAATACACACATACACGCAGACTAAACGGCAAAGAAAAAAAAAACTGAAGCTCCTGTTTTTAAAATCGTTTAAAAATAAGTCCATTAAATTTTGTTTTGGCTTTTCTTAGAATTACATTAATAACAGAATCTTATAAATTTAATTACAAGCCTTTATATGTAAACGTTTATGACATTTTCTATTTTTACACTCTTTAATATTGAAAAAAAAACAATATTAATAATTGCAGTTTAATTAAAATGCATAATCTTTTAAGCTTTGAAAAATCTTGAGTGTGCTTCTACAACATACATTATTCTGCAAAAATGAATATGAAAAGAACAAAAATATGCAGAAATTTTCTTGTTTAAACAGGCCAAACTTCCATGATGAAAGAGGAAAATGAACCGGTGCTGTCATGCATATTTTCTATATTATCGCACACAGTTTGGCATTTTATTACATTGATTACTAGCATATCGATTTTCTGACGTGGAAAACCTACTTCGAAAATTAATGTTTTTCTTCCCTTGTTAGTTATGAAAAGTTTGTCATCATTAATTTCGTATGTAGCTTATTTGCATGAAACTTTAATGCAATGTTGATAATTAGATTGTAGCCGGAGGAGGCAAAATAATTGTATTGCTAAAAAGTTGGGTAAAATCTTTATTGTCTGTATGCTACATATAACGTATTTATTGATAAATTAATTAGCCCGAAAATATATTCTTATTTATTCTAAATAGATAATTAGGCTTTGGAAATGGCTTTTCCACATGCAAAAGCAGTTTACATTAAAAAATTATTTTCAAATATATTATAAATGTGCATAAGATAAAAAAAAATGAATTAATATTTCAGATTTTATAGCAGGAGCTATTACAGGATGTGATTATTTGAGTTATAGATCGTCATATTCATCATTATTTTTATTTTTGCTAGTATAGATAAAAATTTATACTTGAAAAAAATGGCGTCTGAAAAAAATAAAAGCATGCATACTGAATCAGCTACAATCTAAAAAAGGACAAATGTTTCTTAATATAGGAAAATATAATATAATCACGATCGAAAATGTACGATAACTTCTTCTGAGTTGCCCATGATTTCGAAAAGCGTTCTGTATCTTTGGAAACCTAAAAATTAATGAATTTTAGAGATTAAAAGAAGCATTTATAAAAAAAAAAGTTTCTGTTGCTGCCTTAGATTTTCGGAAGCATTTTTGTAGCTTTTATTGTATATTAATCAATTTTCAGAACCCGTAATACAGTTTTTTCAGATGCTATCAATTCTCACGTAAATATTTTCCTGTTCAGCAACCATGTTTTACGGTCAAACATGATTAATTAACAGCATTGCAATTAACAATAACATTAACATTAAATTGCATATTATTTTGTTACTCTTGCATATACAAATTTAAATATGCAGCTTAAAATGTTTATTTGGGAATTGATAGCTAGAATGCTAATAAAAACCGATATTCCGGCTTGAAAAAAACTTATTAATACACTATAATAACTAACTGGAAGTGTTACCGAAAATAAGTGGTAGCAAAAGAAACTTGAAAATATATTGGTTTCTGAGGTTTCTAAATATAAAGAACGCTTTTAGGAATATGGGTAATTTGGAATATGTTATTATATATTTTTCTTCGTGGTTATATTATATTTTCGTAGATTAAGAAACATTTGCCTTTTTTTTACAATGCAAAGTTCGTATGCCGGTCGCGCTCCTCCCACGTAAGGACCGAATAAGGAACTTGCACTAGGATTATATAAACAAAAGTGAGATATATCTGAAACTTCAAAGAAACATACACTTCATGTTACCTATCATTATACATGTATTTTTCTATTAATTATATCCGTTTATTATCAAAATCGTTACGTTTCATTTTTTCTATTTTAGTTGAATACACAGAACCTTTACCAAATTAAGATAAGATTATTTGAAATCCTTCAATCTAAGCTGTGTTTCAGTTAAATCACGGTAGTGTTCCGTCAATCGCTCTGCCAACAATGTTTCGCTTCTTAAAGATGCATTTTATGTATTTTCTTTTCCTGTCAAGTCACGGAAATTTTCCCAATTTAGGGGAATTTTTTTCTGAAATTCTCCAATCAAAACAGGAAAATTTCGCCACATCAAGAAAGGGTGGGATCCGGCAACTATACTGCTACTACTTTTTACTTCTGATAGTATTTTTAGAGTGTAACTTATAGAACTAATAAATGGCCACATTTTCAAACCCAAGCAAGTAGCGGATATTCATGCTGCATACCGAATCAATATCCATCTATTTAAAGCTAACCTGGTATTTCGTTTTCCAGGCAAATATGAGTTTTATACGCGTGCGCGAGCATTCCGCCAATCAGCTAGAGGCTTTTACTCTCTACAAACAGATTTGTTTCAGCCAATGAGGTGAGGGTATTTCCTGTCTCTAGAGATCTTTAGTCGGGAGTCGGCGTAAGCATTAAGCAACATGTTTCAAAGTTTGGATTACTATAAATATTAGGTATTTTTTCATTTTATCTTTATTTATTTTGTTATATTGAGCTCATGAACATAGAAACACATATATATTTCTGTGTTCATGATTGAATTCTTTGGATATGTCGTATGTATATTTTGCTACTTTAAATTTCTTAAACCAAAAAGTAATGGTCGAGTTTTTATTAGGATTTATAAAGCTGAAATTTACCTTTTTGAATATAATACTACAGATGTTTTAATAGTTGCATTCGGCTGTAAAAATTGATTAAAAATTTGACCAGCAGTTGCATGAAAAAAAAAAAAGTTTCACTAACATGGACAAATCCAGAAACTTGCTGAGTCGGCAGTTGTGTTTATATGTAAAAAAGTAACAAAATTCATAGTTTAATCACAATAAAACATCGTGAAATTTATTTATTGGTTGCGGGAAAAAGATCACAAAATTCTACTAACAACAGAAGCTTCTAAACAGCTTTACCACCTGTGCATTTTGATGATTTTGTTATGATAGTGTGTATGGATGTGTTTTGCATGGAATTTTTTGGTTTGTTGACAATTTTTTTAAAGGCTTTGGAACTTTAGTATGACAATTTATTGTTATTATGTCGGGTAATAGAAAAGCGTTCTAAAGATTGAAAGACGATCAAATCTTAACAAAACTTTCAATGATTCAAATGGATTTAGATAGATAATTTTAGTATATGTGTATATATATGCAGTAGACTCTTTAAAATCCACTCATGTAAACAATGAAACTTACAATTAAGATGTAAGTGTAAAATTTCAGTTTTTAAAATGTTTTATATCATTTAGTACACATTTTAATATGTAAATGGACAGATGGTACAGCATCTAATGTATATGAATGCATATTTTGAACTGGTTTGTTTAGAGGCTCCTGTTGTTAGTAGAATTTTGTTACATTTCCTTGAATGATTGTTGAATTTCACAATAATTTCCCGCAACCAATCACCAATAAAACATCATGAAATTTATTGATTGGTTGCGGGGGAAAAGATGACAAAATTCAACAATCATTTCGAAAAATGTAACAAATTTCAACTAATAAAATACACCAGAATGTATATAAAGCATGCTTTACAATTATATTATGTGCACTAAATAATTTTGCTAACAATATACGAAGAATCAAAACATATCTAAAGAACTCAATCATGAACACAGAAATAGATATCTGTTTTACCTTCAATGATTCAATAAAATAAAATAAAGATAAAATGAAAAACTACCTAATAATATAATAATCTAAACTTAAAACTTAAAAACTCCATCAAACGCGATAAATTGTACACAATTGTCATTATACAAGGTGACAGTCAATGCGAATTCATTTATATACACTACACACTTTTCCTTTTCCATCCATTGATACTATAACCATTTTGTCAGGCTAAAATTAGCACTTGCCTATCAGCGAGCAATACTGAAAATTGGCGATAACTTTATTGCCACCTAAAGGTGAAAATAAGCACTCACTCGGCGATAAAACTTGGAAAACTGGCGATTAAAAATATGGAAAAAACTGGCCAAATACAGGATTTTCTGTTTTTCTTTTTTCCTTTTGTGTTTTTTCTGCATCTGTTTGACAACATTCAGGATTTTTCCTCACCCGATCGATGAAATTAATGATTTTTCTGCATCTGAGGGACAAAATTTACGATTTTTATGCACTCGATTAAAGAAATTCGTGATTTTTATGTGCCCACTTGACTAATTCGTGATTTCACTCACCCACTTGATGAATTTGTGATTTTTACGTGCCCGTCCTACAAAATTCATGATTTTTATGCACCCGATTTAAGAATTTCATGATTTTTACATGCCTGATAAATGAAACTCATGATTTTTACATGCCTGATAAATGAAACTCATGATTTTTGCAGACTCGATTGACTATTTTTTTTTCTGCACTTGATCGACGAAATTAAGTATTTTTATGCACCCGATTGCCAAATTCATGATTTTTATGTGCTGCTAGAGGAAATTAATAATTTTTACGTGCCCGATCAACTAATTTCTTGCTTTTTATGGGCCCGTTTGAATAATTTTGTGAATTTTAGGTGACCGATAAATGAAACTCATGATTTTTACACGCCCGATTGATGAAAAAAAAAAATTCTGCACCCGTTAGACAAAATTCATCATATTTATGTGCCGATGGATGAAATTAATGATTTTTTTCAGCAATCCTACGACGTAATTTGTGTTTTTTCAGCAATCATTTGACGAAATTCGCGTTTTTTCTGCTATCTTTTGACGAAATTTGTGTTTTTCTGTGGTCCTTTGATGAAATTTGCTTTTTTCGTGATAATTTGACGATCTTCGCACTTTCCCTGCTGCCTATTGACGAGATTCATGTTTTTTCAGCAATCCTTTGACAAAATTTGTGTTTTTTCAGCGATCCTTTGAAGAAATTCGTGTTTTTTCAGCGATCCATTGAAGAAATTTGCATTTTTCTCATGATCGTTTATGAAATTCGCGTTTCCCAGTGATTCTTTTATAAAATACATTTTATTCTGCAATTTTTAGACGAAATTTGGTAAAAGATTATGAAATTAAGTATTTTTATGCACCCGATAGACAAAATTCATGATTTTTATGTGCCGATAGAGGAAATTAATGATTTGTACGTGCCTGATCAACTGATTTCTTGATTCTTATGTGCCCGTATGAAGAATTTTGTGTATTTTAGGTGACCGATAAATGAAACTCATGATTTTTACACGTCCGATTGATGGAAAAAAAATTTCTCTACCCGACCGACGAAATTAAGGATTTTTATGCCCCCGATAGACGAAATTCATGATATTTATGTGCCGATGGATGAAATTAATGATTTTTTCAGCGATCCTATGACGTAATTTGTGTTTTTTCAGCAATCATTTGACGAAATTCATGTTTTAACTGCAATCCTTTGACGAAATACACGTTTTTTCTGCTATCCTTTGATGAAATTTGCGTTTTTCTGTGATCCTTTGACGATATTCGCACTTTCTCTGCTTCCTTTTGAGGAGATTCATGTTTTTTCAGCAATCCTTTGACGAAATTGGCGTTTTTTCAGCGATCCTTTGAAGAAATTCGCATTTTTCTCATGATCGATTATGAAATTCACGTTTCCCAGCGATTCTTTTATAAAATACATTTTATTCTGCAATTTTTAGACAAAATTTAGTAAAAAAGCGTGATTTTTTGTTGAAATTTCCTTTTTTGATAATGTATGATATAACGATTATGAACCATGATTTTTCTGTTATTGGGCGAGATTCATGTTTTTTCAGAAATTCTCTGACGAAATTCATGTTTTTTCAGCGATCCTTTGAAGAATTTCGCATTTTTCTCGCGATCCTTAACGAAATTCGCATTTTCCAGCGATTCTTTGATAAAATACATTTTATTCTGCAATTTTTAGACGAAATTTAATAAAAAAGCGTGATTTTTTGGTGAAATTTCCTTTTTTGCGATTCTTTGAACAAATTTACTTATCTTTCGTGATCCTTTTGCATAATTCACGTTTTTTCTGTGTTCTTTTATCGAAAGTCATGTTTTCCCATGATCCTTTGATGAATTTAGTGTTTTTTCCTCAATCATTTGACGAAATCTGTGATTTTTTCACCCGCGAAGATTGGTTAGATGTTTTTAGTCTGCAGGTGCCCTAAAAATTCTGTGACGTCCGTTGCTGCATCGCAGCAATCATTTGACGAAATTCATGTTTTAACTGCAATCCTTTGACGAAATACACGTTTTTTCCGCTATCCTTTGATGAAATTTGCGTTTTTCTGTGATCCTTTGACGATATTCGCACTTTCTCTGCTTCCTTTTGAGGAGATTCATGTTTTTTCAGCAATCCTTTGACGAAATTGGCGTTTTTTCAGCGATCCTTTGAAGAAATTCGCATTTTTCTCATGATCGATTATGAAATTCACGTTTCCCAGCGATTCTTTTATAAAATACATTTTATTCTGCAATTTTTAGACAAAATTTAGTAAAAAAGCGTGATTTTTTGTTGAAATTTCCTTTTTTGATAATGTATGATATAATGATTATGAACCATGATTTTTCTGTTATTGGGCGAGATTCATGTTTTTTCAGAAATTCTCTGACGAAATTCATGTTTTTTCAGCGATCCTTTGAAAAATTTCGCATTTTTCTCGCGATCCTTAACGAAATTCGCATTTTCCAGCGATTCTTTGATAAAATACATTTTATTGTGCAATTTTTAGACGAAATTTAGTAAAAAAGCATGATTTTTTGGTGAAATTTCCTTTTTTGCGATTCTTTGAACAAATTTACTTATCTTTCGCGATCCTTTTGCATAATTCACATTTTTTCTGTGGTCTTTTAACGAAAGTCATGTTTTCCCATGATCCTTTGATGAATTTAGTGTTTTTTCCTCAATCATTTGACGAAATCTGTGATTTTTTCACCTGCGAAGATTGGTTAGATGTTTTTAGTCTGCAGGTGCCCTAAAAATTCTGTGACGTCCGTTGCTGCATCGCACACATGGGGCATCGAACGAAGGGAATTCATCCTAAAGAATAATTGTTTCATTCCTGACATTTCTGGAAAGAAACAGCGTTCAACTCATTGGCTGAATTGTAAAGGGCGAAATGTGTCAAACATTAGCGGGAAGAAAGTGCGCAATTTGTTCGTTCATGGAAAAAATCGTGAAATTCGTTAATCGATAGTCTATAAATTGCTAAATTTGTCAATCGATAGCGGAAAAATTGCAATTCATTAATCGACAGTGGAACACTCGCAAAATTCATCAACTGGTTTCGGGGGGAAAAGTTTTCGAATATCGTCGAATGGCTTCGAGAAAAAAAATCACAATCCGTCAATTTCGGGGAAAAAATCATGAAATTCGCCAAATGGTTTCGAAATTTGTCGAGCGACAGCAGAGAAAAAAAATCTTTTTCCATTCAATCATCGTAATTGGTGAGTGTGACTATTATGTTTGACCAGTGGTGGCAATAAAGTCCATTGCCAAATTTTCAGTATTACTCGCTGTTTGGCAAAAGCTAATTTTGTCCTATACTTCAAAACCCTTTTGATCATCACATCAGTGTGCAGACCATTTGATGAATTTCGTGATTTTTCCGTTATCGATTGTTGAATTTTATAATTTATCAACTATTGATTAGCGAATTTCATGATTTTTTCCATGAACATTTGACGAATTGTGCAAAAATATTAAGAATATCGTTAAATTGTCTTAGGTAAAAAAAAAAATTAATATTGTCAAATGCCTTCAAGAAAAAAGTTGCAAGTTGAAACGCCTGTGACCTCTTTTTCATGTCATGCATCTCTGGGGTCCATCCCCCCACTCCCCCCCCCCCAAGTGGGACACTTTTCTAAATTTTGCACACACCCCTCATGTGATATATCGCTGGAAAAGTCTTTGACCACTTATTCATGTTATGTATCTCCGGGGTCAATCCCGCCACTACCCCCCCCCTAAATTTTGTTGACACCCCTCATGTCATATATTGTTGGAAAGGTCTGTGACTGCTTAATCATATGCATCTCAGATGTCCATCTCCCCACTTTGCCCCCCTCCTCCCCAAAGGGTACTTTCTAAATTTTGCACACAACCCTCATGTTATGTATCATTGGAAAGGTCTGTGACCACTTAATCATATTATGCATCTCCGATGCCCATCTCCCCACTTTGCCCCCCCCCCAAGGGATACTTTCTAAATTTTGTTGACACCCCTCATGTCATATATTGTTGGAAAGGTCCGTGACTGCTTAATCATATTATGCATCTCTGATGTCCATCTCCCCACTTTGCCCCCCCTCCCCCCAAAGGGGTACTTTTTAAATTTTGTACACAACCCTCATGTTATATATCATTGGAAAGGTCTGTGACCACTTAATCATATTATGCATCTCCGATGTCCATCTCCCCACTTTGCCCCCCCCAAGGGATACTTTCTAAATTTTGTTGACACCCTCATCTCATATATTGTTGGAAAGATCCCTGACTGTTTAATCATATTATGCATCTCCGATGTCCATCTCCCCACTTTGCCCCCCTCCCCCCTTACTTTCTAAATTTTGCACACAACCCTCATGTTATATATCATTGGAAAGGTCTGTGACCACTTAATCATATTATGCATCTCCGATGTCCATCTCCCCACTTTGCCCCCCCCCCAAGGGATACTTTCTAAATTTTGTTGACACCCTTCATGTGATATATTGATGGAAATGTCTGTGACCGCTTAATCATATTATGCTCCCTACTATGAAATTTGTCAAGTTAAAGCAACTATAAATTTTATTTTTATGGTAGTATCAAGTTGTTTGCCGTCAAATTTTGACGGGTTCCATCTAGTATATTCTTAATTCACCTGAACCAGTTAGAGCATTAGGGAAAACACGTAAAAAAAAATTAATACTTTTAAAATCTTCGGCAGTTTATATTTCGTTCGATATCACTAAAGATGAATCGGTCTGGGCTATGAGAAAGAAACAATTTTGTCAGTAAAATACTAAAGACAAACTAGATAGCAAAATAAATAAATAAATAAATATAAAAATGTAAATGTCGGATAAAAAGAAAAATACAAAAATGATCATCGAATAATGAAAAATCTCAAAATCTGTCAGGGGATTATCACGGAGGGATATTTAAAATATTTTTAAAAATCCATATACCCGGAGATTTAAACAAGTAAAATTCAGCTGTAAAAAGATAATTCAAATAAATAAACATACAATTCCAGTTCTTCCGTTGACCAGACACACTGGCGTCTTTTTTATATTTAGTTTTACCACAACTTACATTTTGTTTTTCTTTCTGGTAGATTTTTGTTGAAAATATCCGAGTATAAGTATATGGCAGAAATTGATTATTTTCGAAAAGTGTTACGAATAGAATAAAAAATAGTTATTTTGATATACGTATATGTCTCAAGCGTAATCAAACAGTTAACAATGTTTATGAAATATGTGCACTGTAAAAGCTCAAACCGTTTAATAAAAATGCTATTTTATTCATTACACATGAAACATTTCGTGTTTGAAAATACAATATGTACACATTATCAAAAGAAAAATTTATATTTCTGAGTTATTTTTTATTATTATCAAAAATCATCTACAGATTCTTTAGGACATTTCTACCAAAAAGATCATGTTTGATATTTTCGTTAATTCAAAAGTTAGTTTCGTTGCAGCCCTAACATATAATTTCACTTTTTGACAATGGTCCGTGGCTTATTTCTTTACTATGTTATAAAAAATATGCATTCTAAGGTATCTGGGAAATAGTATTTGTCACTTATTTGACAGTCTGTTGCAGTGAAAAAATATGAAGGATTATCCTGAGTAATAATAGCAATACGTCCAGTAATTTCACATTCCAAATACTGAAGAAGAAAAAAAAAATTACAGCTAACTTTATAGTAGAGCTCAAAAGACGATACTAGCTTTATGAGTTATGAGTTTCTTTATTGTGAAGTTTGAGTTTCAAATTTTGTTATTTTAGTAAGAAGAAATCCGAGTATAAGTGTATGACAGATATTGATTATTTTTAATAGGGTTAAATGTTAAATTACAAAATGTTCTTTATATTGGCTTGTCCGGAAAGTTCGTGCCAGTTGGGAAAATCACTACTTACCGTAAAATTATGCCCGTTAATTATTAAACATTTGATATCTGACTTAATCTCTAATAAGTAAATGATAGAAATTTCCGGTGCGAATTGATTTTTCCAACCGGCACGAACTTTCTGGACAACCCAATACATAGGGAATGGGAATCACAAACTCTTACAAATATTCTTATATTACGATAACTTCACTAAATATTGCAAATGACTATAACATACCCTTACGAATATTACATGTGGAAACGTTTTCAGCTTTAATTTTTTATATGTGTTTACAATTTACAGATTTATAAATCTGCAATACCGAAAGATTACAGAGAAACTATGAATAAAATATTTAATACATGTGCGGTACCTAAGATTTAATAATGCATTGTGCTGTGCAAATACATCAGATAAAATGTATAAAATATAAATTTAATCTTATATATGTAAATATTCGTCCATGATTTAAAAACTCTTAACTATAGATATTTTTTAATGCAGTATTATAATTACAGAATTATAAATTAATAATATCTTAATATTGCTAGAAATTTCCTTAATTCAATTTAGTTCTAGCACGCAAAAAAAGACTAATTAGCAAGACTTGCATAAAATTTGCATGCAAATGAAGCCTTGCGTAATTTAATGATGGCAAAATTTCTTAACCTTAAAAAAGTAGACATTTATTCTGGAAGCAGCTTTTGTTTCGGAGCAAAATCGATCGGTCGGTAATCAAGAAAAGGAAATGAAAGTCACAGTTTTTGAAAAGGAACCTCAAAGGTTATTATTATTTCTTATTAAACGATATTTATTTTGCTTAGTTATAAGCGTGAGGAAAGTTCATGTTAAAGGCTAATCAAAGAAAATTAGATTTTATTTATCCTTCTATGACATTTAATATGATAAAATATGTTACTTGAAAATTGTTCTAATGGAAAAAAATAACATTTCTCAAAAGAATAAATCATATAACGAAATTTGATTAAATAAATATGAATGTTCAGTATCCACATAATGTCTGATTATAATAAAATGTTTATAACAAATATTTTTGATAAAATATGTCATCTAGCCATAGCTCAAGATATTTAAATTTGTGCACATGCATTATAACTTTCATGAATGTTGGGATACCTCGGTAATCAAAGTGCGATGCATATGTGGTCGAGCAGTGATGGTCTGTAAAATCCTTAGTGACTACTAATATTATCTAGCTCAGTTCACATTACTTTTCTATATTGATAAACTACTAAAGATTTATAGTTTTAGGATTTCAACCACGAGTGATTGCATTGCTTTCTTTCTCATAGAATCCACGGAGTGACAGAATCTCACAGAATTTGCAACTTTTAGTTATTCACTCAATTTCCTCTTATTTTTTGAATTATTTGTGGTGATTTTGTTTTCTGCTGCACTAATGTCGAGTCAGAAAGTGATTACTGAAAATTTGCGGAGAAGAATTTGTTTTTTAAATTCGCATAGACTTGCTACTACATTATTTGAAAGATTTTTAAATTTTCATTTTGTTCATATGATTGAAATTTCAACATACACAAATAACCATGAGTTTATTTCATTGCTGAGTAATTAGAAAATTAATACAGATAAATTATTTAGTAAATTTAAGGTAATTAAACATTAATAACGAACTATAAAGTGCAAACATATCAGATAATAGCTTATCTACATATTATTATATTATTAAAATTCAGGAGATAAATATAAACTAATATACTGGGTGTTCGAAAAGTCAGGAAACGGCCCAATAACTCGAGAAATACACACCGGATTGAAAAACGGAAAATATGTTTTAAATATTTTTGAAAAATCTATTTGGGGATATCAAAGATGTCCTCCAACTTGGTGTCCCCTGGTGGGGATATGTAGCAACTTTGAAATCTTAAAGGATAACCCCCTTTTTTTATTGGAGATTCGGATTCTACGGAAAAAATACTTAACTTTTGTATGTAACATTTTCTTTGGAAAGTCGTATATGACGCTGTAATCCAGTAAAATGCAATGAGAATCGTTTCCATTGAAAACACTGGAAACAGTCGAATAACTCGAGAAACATACATCGGATTGAAAAACGGAAAAATACGTGTTCAATAATTTAGAAAAATCTATATAGGGATATCAAATTTGCCATTTTTCTAAAATATTGAACACTTTTTTTCCGTTTTTGAATACGATGCATATTTCACGGGTCATTCGATCCTTTCCACACTTTTCAATGGAAACGATTCTCACTGCATTTTACTGGATTACACCGCCATCTACGATTTTTTGAGAAAATGTTAAATACAACAGTTACGTAATTTTCCCCGTAAAATCCGAATCTGTGATAAAAAAAGGGGGGAGGGGTATCTGTTCCGATTTAAAAGTTCTCCCTTTTCTGCTGTAGGGGAGAGTTGGGGGGGAGAGCAACTTTGATATCCCTAAATATTTTTTTTCAAATATTGGAACACATATTTTCCGTTTTTCCATCCGATGTATATTTCTCAAGTTATTCGACCATTTCCAGACTTATCGGACACCCTGTATATATATATATATATATATATATAGATAGATAGATAGATAGATATATGCTTACTCATGTACGATTTCAAAAAGTCTTAAAAACATCATATTATTTTAAGCTTCAGTATTGTTATTATATAAAAATAAATAAATATTTCACTACTGTGCAAGAACTTTCCTCAATTCAATTTAATTTCGGTACGAAAAAATTTAATTAACAAGGCAAGAATCCAATTTGCATGCAAATGCAGTATTGCATAAATTAATGATGGCAAAACTTCTGAATCTTAAAAAAGTCGATATTTATTATCGAGGCTGCTTTTGTATAATCACCTTAACAACCTGTTGGGCATTTTGTTTGTCCATAGGTTTTTGTCAATTTTTATTAGTTGGGCAAGAATACGTGCTGGCAAGTTGACGATTTTGATTCGTTGGATACAAACTGAAGGATGTTATCACGTTGTTGGAACTGATCTATTGCATGACGTATATATATTTTCTCCCCTCCACTCAAATATCTTTACGAATCTTAAAGCATGAAAACATTTACCCAAATGGAAATCATGTAAGGTCAATGCAATTTTGGAATTAATTCATTCGAAATAAACATTACATTAATGTGGCAAGAACTTTCCTTAATTCAATTTAATTTCAGTACGAAAACAGCTAATTAACAAGACAAGAATCCAATTTGTATGCAAATGAAGTATTGTATAAATTAATTATGGCAAAACTTCTGAATCTTATAAAAAGTCGATATTTATTATCGAAGTTGCTTTAGTATCTGAGCAAAATTGATCAGCCCGAATCAAGAGAATGAAAAGGAAGAATTTCTGAAAAAGGAACCTTTAATTTTGTTATTATTACTTATTAAACAATACTTATTTTTCTTTCTCATAAGAGTGAGTAAAGTTTCGATTAAATGCTAATGATAGAAAAATGCCCTTTTTAATGCTTGCATCATATTTATTATGATGGAAGAATTCTATATGGAAATTTTCTTCTAAAGAATAATTATTATTTATCAGTATGACAAGACAGACAATTTAATTAAATAAAAGTCAGTGTACATCATCCATATAATGTAGGATCCAAGCGAAACAATCTACAACAGATTATGTCATTATATGCGTAGATCATGATTTATTATAAGTTCGTGAGAATGCATTACATTTCATATTGTTTAAACAAGAATTGTTTTATTTTGATGTGATTTGTTTCCAATCAGGAAATGTAGTGATACTGAACTTGAATTGTAAAAACCATCTTTCTATTAATTTTACTTTAATCTTATGTAATATTAAACATCTGTATATCTTATATGTGCATTTTCATATATAAGACATTTCTCTTCGTGAAGAAAAGTTCCTATTCTTAACGGCTTATTCTCAACGAGAGGCCGATTTCATTTCATTTCAAATAAGATGCCGCTGCTCTTCCAGTTAATAAATCAAGGGATGTGTGGTGTTTACTTCAAATTATAAATACTAGATGGCAGCACCACAGGAAATTCTGCGAAAGTAGCTACTGTCATCTATCGGTCAGATGGTGTTGTTTCACGGCAGTATGTAGATGTAGTTCTGTGTTATGTGTAAGTACTTGTTCTGTGATGTAAATTAAAGATGTTTAAAGTGATTTATTTCGTCCACCTCAGTTATAAATTGTTATATTTAATTAATGAAGTTTTCTTCTTCAATAATGCATAATAGGCTGTAAAAGTCCATAACAATTATTAATATTATTTAGAACAGTTATTTTTACTTTTTTTTAATTATTTTTAGTTTTTTTAAGACTTGACATTTTCGGAATTTGATATTTGAATTGTAATTTTGTTTGTTTTTATTTACACACGTGTTTGTATATATAGCACAGCTTTATCACTCTTTTCAATATTCAAAGACTGGTATTATAGAAAACATAAAGCACAAGTGCATACAAAAAATAATAAATATACTGTAATTAAAAGTTAATGAGGGCCCTTGTAATACAAATTTTTGGAAAATAGTATTTCTTCATTTTAATATATTCTTAAATTTAAGGAGAAAAATATAAACAAAATTATGTATATATATATATATATATATATATATATATATATATACGCTTATTCATGCATTATTTTAAAATTTCTTTAATACTGATTATTGTTTCAAGATTCAGTATTATTATCATATAATAATAAATGAATAATTAATAAGTATAGCCAAAAAGTTTCTTAATTCTATTTAGTTTTAGCACGCCAAAAAAGCTAATTAACAAAACCTGCATATTATATGAATACAAAATGAAGTATTGTGTAAACTAACAGCGGAAAAATTTCTGAACCTTAAAAAAGTAGATATTTATTCTCGAAGCAGCTTTTGTATTCCAGAAAAATTGATCGAAGTGTAATCAGGAAATTGGGGCGAAAGTAAGGATTTCTGAAAAACGAACCTTTAACGTTGTCATTATTTTTTATTAAACAATATTTATTTTGATTTCTTAAAAGAGTTGGAGATTAAATGCTAATGGAAGGAAAATGTTTTCTGTTATTCTTGTAATATATTTAATGTGATGAAAGAATTTTATATGGAAATTTTTTGCTACTGGATAGTCAATATTTTTCAGAATGATAAATCTTTTAATTAAATAAAAATCGACGTGCAGCATTTATATAACCATATCCAATCGAAAATATCTATAACAGCCGATAGCTTCTTCGTATATTAAGGGAAAGAGTATAATAAATACTCTTATTTTAAGAGTATAATAAACTCTTATATAAACTCGCTACTCTTAATATATAAACACGATACTCTAAATATATAAACTCGATACTCTTAATATATAAAATCGTGAGCATGTATTACATTTCATGCTGCTGAACCTAAAATTCATTCAATTTCTAGGCATTCTTTTCAAATCAGAGGTCGCTACTCTTAATGCAAATATGTGAAAGTATGTAAATATTCCTAACAAATATTAGTGCTTCTTAGAATATTTTAAGTTTACCCGAGCTTTGATATTTTGGAATTCAATACCGAAATTGTAATATTGGCAGCACCTGTCTATAGCACTGCTGTACAAACATTTTATATGAATATGTTTTTGATTTAACTTTAATTAAGAGTTTTACATTGCATTATACATAAACCTGCAACATTGAAAAAAATAGTGATGAAATGCATGCAAATTATTAACAAATCTTCTGTAACTCACAATTAATGAAACCTTGAGCAGTAAAAATAGGGGAAACATATTTCCTTAATTTTATTATATTATTAAATTTCAGTAGAAAAATCTAAAATACATTATATATCTATGTTTATTACATGTGCATACTCATGTAGTATTTTAAAATATCTTAGCTATTGATTATTTTTTTTTTAGGATTTCTATCATAGAATAATAATTTCTTTATGAAGCCAAAACTTTATTTAAATCAATTTAGTTCCAGAACAGATAAAAGCTAATTAACAAGATCTGCAGAAAATTTTTTTGAAAATGGCGTAAACTATTGATGACAAACTTTCTGAATCTTAAAAAAGTTTATATTTATTTTTGCAGCCATTTGCATCTGAATATATTGATCGGTAATCAAGAAAATGAAACGAAAGACGCAATTTCTGAAAAAGGAACCTTCAACGTTGTTATTGTTTTTTTTATTAAAGAATATTTATTTGGCCTTCTTATAACCACTAATGAAAGGATAATTCTCTCCTTTATTCTTGTATTATACTTAATTTGTTTCAAATATTTTTTAAATACAAATTTTCCTAACGCATAAATAGTATTTATCAGAATAGAAACGAATATGCAGCATCCATATAACACAAGAATGGAACAATAGCATCTGTAGCCGAAAATCTCTTGTAGCCGCAACTTAAAGTATATAAACATATGGGCATAAATTACATCTTGCAATACTGCAGCAGTAATTTTCCAATGTTGATTTATTTTCATGGAAATAAGGGGTCGATGCAACGATGGTATACGCAAATCCTTAAAAAATGTAATTACTTGGCATAGTTCACATTTAGTTGCCGACCAGATATTAGAATTCGACTCTAATGTATCCCCTTTTTCAATGAAGCAAGTGTTCCTTAACTTCCCTAAACTCAATGTCATTACTTAAATTTATGAGAAGATTTTGTATTCTGCTACGCTAGTTCCGAGAGAAATGTTTAATAGAGAAAAACATAACGGAATTAAATCCCCTGAAAATTTTGTAATTTGTGTCATATTTGCTTCTAAGAACTACATAACAATTTTCAAATTTATAGTCTGAATAATTCCCCAGAAATCGAGACGAAACGCAAATTTTAGAAGTGGTTTTCAGGAATGTGTTTCCCTCGTCTCGTCTTTTTAAATTTCAAATTTCCTGAAATATGTACTTAATGAACACCTAAAAGTTATGCGAAATATCGAAAGTCTTATCACAATATTTCCGTTGAAACATATTATTGGTTTATTACCTAGATCAGCGGTTCCCAACCTTTATTGGTACGCGACCCACCTAATATGAGGGTGTATCTAATATCAGTGTGGAAATTGTTGTATGATCTCTATAAGCTTATCTTACGAAAAAAGCAAATTTTTGTGCGAAGAATGTGCTACGAACAAACACAAGAATTGACAATCCCAGTGAGTGTAAGAGGAATAATAAATAAAACAACACACATGTTACAAAGATAATTAAAAATGAGTTTTATTATGGAAACACAACTTTATAATCAGTGAGATTTCTGGCACTAGTGTTTACCGATGAGGGCATCTATATTAGTGTTAAAACTGGTTAATTTTAACCTTAAGCAACTTTCTGCACGCAGTTTGATTCTGTACTTTTTTTTTTTTTTTTTTTTTTTTTTTTTTTTTAAACAGAAAAGTAGAAAAAACATGTTCAAACAAGTATGTCGTATTGAACCCCATATGTGCTTAATGAACATCTAAACCCTAAAAGTAAACTATATGCGAAATATCGAAAGTATTATCAAAATATATCCGTTGAAACATATTATTGATATATTACCTAAATCAGTGGCTCTCAACCTTTATTGGTACGCGACTTATCTTTAAGTAAAAAATAATAATTCGCGAATACCTAATATGAGGGTATATCTGATATCAGTATGGAAATTTTTGTATGACCTCTATAGAACCTCAAGAACCTCGAAGCTGATTTAGATATTTCTGGATATTCTGCTCGTATATTCATCCAGAAAGAAATTGAGGATTTTTCCTTGAAAACTGTTTTTAATGAGGAATCGCAAGACAGCCCAATTAACGAGTCTGCTTCAATGTTAAAAGTTGTGGGCTTTTCAAATGTTCTTCTTCAAAAGGATTTCTATTCCACATGTAACCCTCGTCAATTTTAGGAAAGTAGCTCCTAAAACAATTTTATTTTATAAGTAAATAAATAGAAAACATTACTTTTTAACACTTAAAAAAAATTAAAATCCTTACGGGTACTTGAAACAAAAAAAAAAAAAAATATTTTTTTTAAATAAATGAGGCCTACTAGAATGTTGTCACTGGTCTACTTAAAAAAAAAATTAGATTGCTTGATTGCTACCACTTTTAAATAATCGGTCAAGTGCGAGTATAACTAGTGATCAGAGGGTTCCGTATATTAAATGTTTTATAATTACTATTTAATAATTAATAAACTTCTACTACCCCTATTTTTTCATAATTTTAATTTCAGTTGATTCGGAAATAGTAGGGGGACATATTTTGCAGTATATTTTTGACGATATCTCTAAAAATATTATACCTAAAATTAAAACAAATATATTTTTGAGTTTTACAAAATCTTTCGAACGATACCCTACTTGATATAGAAAAAGAAAGTTTTATTAAATAACTTAATTAAACTTAAATAACTTAATATAAATATCTCGGCTAATTACCGACAATTTTGTTCGTAAATCATTATCAACAATCCTTGGATGATTCTGCGTCGATAGATACCACGAGCGCTCGTCAACTCCCTCGTTGACCACTGAAAAATTAAAGTTTATGTGTAACAGAAAAACACTGAAATACATGCGTTTTTCTCAAAAACTGTGTTACCTAGGAAAATCGCTATAGCTTTCCTGCAAGGTTTAAATAAACTCCTACTACCCCTAATTTTTTCATAATTTTCGTTTCAGTAAATTCGGAAATAGAGGGGGCGGGAACATATTTTTGCAGTGCATTTTCGTCGATATCTCTGAAAATATAATACGTAAAATTAAAACAATTATATTTTTCTGTTCGAAATTACGAGATCTTATTTAAGATACCCCGCATGATACACAAAAAGAAAACTTTTTTTCAAGTAACTTAATAAGACCTCTAAATTTTTCCTAAAAATATTTGTGAATCGCTAATAATCTGATAATATGTAGGTAAAAAGGCTTTATAACATTTCCAAATTTGAACTTTCCACGTCCCATTGTTTACAAGGAACATGATAGTGACAGACGGACGGACAGACACAGGAGTGATCTTAAAAGGGTTCCTTTTATTACTTTTTAAGTGCGGAACCCTAAAAATAGTATATTACCCCTTATTTTCGCATTAATTAATCTGTCATTAAATAAGGCGAATATTTCTACTTAAAATAAGTGGTGGCAATGAAGCATGGTCAATCTCAAACTGGGGGGAGGGGATTTGGAAATAGCAATCAAGCAATCTGAATTTAAAAAAAAGTAGTCCACTTGCAATACTGACCAACGCATAATTTACTAAAAAAAAATTAAAAATTACCTTAGGTCAGACGCCAATGCTTCAAGGTGCTCCTTCATGGTTTTTGCTTTTTCCTTGTTAACTTTTATTTCGTATCATTCTAGAAAGTCGTGCAAGACAGGAAATTCATCATAACATTTTCTTCTACTTTGCAGGCCCACCGTTCGAGTTTTTTAATCATTGCATAGACTTTATCCTAAGCTTAAAACTTGTGGACGTCCTTTGCTTGCAGGTACAAGTTCATTACATGAATGCACTGAAAATATAAGCCGAATAAAACGTCCCTTGTGAGCCTGTGTCATTCAAAAAAATATCAGGCTAGGCATTTTAGTCAGTTCTCATCACAAACATATATAATAAGGTAACTTATGGATTTTTTGTCACTACCGTGCTCCAGTAAAAACATTTTTAGTTCTTCACGAAATTCACATAATCTTGACAGTGCTGTATCGTTCGACAGTCACCGAACTTCACAGTGAAGGAGAAGTTGTTTGTGTTCACTGCCCATTTCATCACACAATACACAAAACAGTCTTGAGTTTTTAGGTCGTACTTTAATAAAATTAACAATATTCACAGCATCGTCCTGAGTTTTTCATCAAGCAATCATCCGAACCTTTTACTGCCAGAGCCTCTCGATGAAAGCTGCAATGAATCCATTGCACTGAAGGGGCCACTGACTTAACTTTGGCAATTAAACTTGAATAAATGCCGGACATAGAATGGGAACCATCAGTTGTCAAGGCTACACATTTTGCCCAATCAATCAAAAAATGGGTCAACGCATTTAAAAATGTTCTCTCCCGTAGTTGTTGTAGGCAAGGACTTGCAAAGCAACATTTCTTCTTCCACAGATTCGTTGAACTCTAAACGAACAAATGCTGATAAATTTGCCTGGCCAGCAACATCTGTGCTTTCATCAAAATGTAGGGAAAAATAATCACTTTGCCTCAAAGTTGAAATCATTACTTCATCGACGAAATCAGACATTTAATTGATTCGCCTTTTGACAGTAGTGTTTAATAAGGAGATTTCACCTATTTTGTATTTTTCTCATCAAAGTATTAGATATTATGCTTATCGCATGTAAAATAAGTTCCTCGTCCAATGTGTGAACGGCTCCCTGCTTTGCTATTAATAAGGATAACTGGTAAGATGCTATGGTAGTTTGTTTGTTTTATTGACTTGACACTGACCTTTTGATTGTGGATTTTTTGTTTCTGTCGAAAGATAATTTCGTTTTTTACTTTGAAAGAATTCAAGAGGCTTACTTGTGTACTCAGTATGCTTCATGGACAAGTACCTTTCAAGTTTTTATGGCTTCATGCTTACGTTGGACACGTTTTCACAGCAAATGACGCACTGAGATATTGGCTCCTCTTCAGTGCTCGAAAACACAAACCCGTATTTCAAGTAATCCAAATCATACTGCCGCACAAACGTCTTTCGCTTTTTCGCGTTGCTTGCATTGTAATTATTAATACAGTGAAACCTCCCTGTGCGACAACCTCTCTCAACGACTACTTTTTCATGGAACGAAATTCATTCCCATGAGCTCGGTGCTAATTTTACCTCTGTTCAGAGACCACTCTTAGCAGAACTCCCTCCATGAACGACCAATTTGTTTGAAGAAACAGAATGAAATTCCGTTCTTTTCTGATCTGTAACTTGACCGATGTGCATATATCCCCTCTCCTGGAATGAAATGTGGATCCACCCCACTTTCTAGAACAGCATTCTTGATGAACCCCAGAGAGGTCTTGCTGTAGAGAATTTCCTACCCCCTACTTTTTTATTGCCATCAAAGTGCCATTTTACAAAACACATTTGAGAGCGTGACTGGTTGCTTCCGCCGTAGTGCAGATCTGTTTCAGTGGCATTTTAACAACGACAGCTAAAGTATTGATTTTAAAGTTAAATGAGCATATACAAATTTCTCAATTAACAAAACAAATGTAAAATCGGAATGAAAATGGGCTCAACAGTTTAACTGTGGAAAAACGCAACTTTAAAAACGCAATGGGAAAGGAGCGTGGTCGTTTTGGGAGGTATTACTGTACTTGACTGTGGCTCAGTAACAGTTTCACACTTACTATTGATAGCAGTGGAGGTTGAAGATTCATCATCATTTGAATTCTCTCTTTTACGGTACGATCCCATCTTAAACCACCGTTCCATTATGACACTAAATCTACACTTAATCAAAATAAAATGCAAATAATCACTCACTTTCAGAAGCAGAAGATGACTGTTCCGATTCAAGGACAAACAAGAAAATGGGTGAAAGTAACAGCGCAGGTAGTGTATGCACGCATCCCTGCTCGAGAGCGGGGGGTCCAGGGTTGTCATAACCACTCGTGACTGCTGCCATACTTCAGAACGCGTTAATAACATAATACCAACTGACTGTTTAAAGAAAACACTGTCTTCTCACGAAGTTTTAGTTCAACTAGTAATAGCTTTCATGATTATTGCAATTGTAAAATATTGCATTTGTTATATTTTTTAAACAGGTGAAATAAAAAGATATATTTTTTTGGCAAACCTCGATTGTTTCTCGACACAACAGTGGGTCGCGATCCATAGGTTGGGAACCGCTGACCTAGATCATATTTAGCTTATATATATATATATATATATATATATATATATATATATATATATATATATATATATATATATATATATATATATATAAGAAACCCAGTCAGTTTTTCTCTGATGAATGTTTAGACATCGCACTTATTATGGTCGAAAATATATTGTGTTTTTGAATATGCAACATTCTCAATTCGAAGCATAAAACTCCCGGCGATTAGGCCATGTGAAGGAAATTTAATTATTAACGTAATTATAGAAAGTGTAATTTATCGAAAAGTGAGACAGGTGATAAAAATATTTTGTTATTATTTACCTAATATATAATTAGAGCTTTTCGTTGAATACATTGAATTTCTAATGATTAACAGAAACATTCTAAAGGTTAATCGAAATGAATTTATACTAAGTTTTTATTTCTTAAATGTTAGTTCAAAATAATAAATTTAAAATAAAAAGTTTTTATTTTATTTTTCAGAGCTCTGGAAAGATGCGTCATTAATAATTTATTAAATAATAACGAATAAAACTTGCATATCTTTAATGATTATATTAAATAATGTAAAATGAAACATGCATACATAACGTTCAAATGAAATGAAAATTTTATGCATTTTCAATCCCATTTTTAACTACTGAATAAATTATCCCAACCACTATAATTCGCTAAATTACCATTAGAATAGAATAGAAAAATTCTTTTCTTACCGCTTTTATTTTTCTTATTAAGATTCACAGTGCTAAGGAAAACTAATTAATAAACCTGAAAGCTGAATGCAAATAAGCTAACATACAAATAAAAGTTGATTAAATTTTGAAACCTCTAAGTAATGCCATAAAAAAAAGGAAATAAAGCAGCAAAAAAGGAAAACAGGATTTGAACACATTCTTTTTATGAGGTAAAATCGATCAACTAGTAATCTAGGGAAAAAATAAAGAGCACAAAATAGCACGTCGGAAAAAAAATGAATTTTAATGGGGTTGTCACTGTTTTCAGAAAAATAAAGAAAATAAAGTTTTTTTTTGTTTTTTTTTGTTTAATTTTTTATTATTTTTTAATTTTTACTATCAAGTGATACATATTGATTACCGTGTAAAAACCAGAAACAAAGAACTTCAGATTTGTCAAATGCATTAGTATAAAACAATGAAATATAAATAAATATCTAAAGTTAGTATTCTCACTTTAGGTCTAATTAATGAAAAGAAGAAAAGTAGATTTGTTAACTAGCATCCTGTAGGGCGTAATGTCAGAGCATTTAGTCGCATAAACCAAAAACGTTTTAAATTTGAAAAAAATATATTTTTTTAATTTTATGTTTATTGTTTAATAGTATAAAAATAAGTTTGCAATAACAGTTTTTGAATCTTCATTTTCAAGAGTTTATTCAAACTTCAGTTGCCTCAGGTAATGCTCAAATACTACTCTATCAGCAAGTAATTCTTCTAATTTGGTCGAGCCTAATCTTGGCGAAGGGCTTTCAATGAGAAAATCCTCTAAACAACTAACTCTACTAAAAGCGACATAAATTGCTCCAAGTGACAAATCCTTAGGACTAAAATACACAGGATTTTTCACATAGTTAAACACTGGGATTTGTGTATGGTAATAGACTATGCAATTGTTAAAGGCAATTGAGTTCGGCAGGATGAGAGACAAAATTTAGAAATATGTGTGACAGTGAAAAGACTTTCAGTTAGAAATGGCCCATGATAATCAACCAAACCAAAGCCTATGGCAAGTCTGGAGGACGCAGTCCTGGTCCGTAGGCAATATTTTTTCATCATACCAAGTTCATCGTTTACCAATACTCCTTCTCCACAGATTGGTACGTTACATAATTTTGCATCCAATTGCTAAGGCAAGTTCAGCTAGAAGTCCAAATGTGTCATCATCTTTACTCCATTTTGCTATTTGTATATTATAGTCTGCTGATATTTTTGCCATTGGTCATTTTAATTTACGTAGTATTTTTTCATCATGTTCTACAGCTTGCTTGTTTTGGGGAAAAAGGCGTATGGCATCTTGAAATCTTTCAAGTTCAGTCGGAGGCAGTATAGCTTTGTGTCGTTGCATAAGGGATGCGTATTGGTAACCTGTAATTTGTCCCGCAGAAAGCGGACCAAGTGTTACTTGAAACTGTATTTGTCTCATTGACTTTATTACAGTGAAACATTTTTCAGAAGTCCTAAGCACTGTCTGTTTGCGCAAAGCCAAAATATCTTTTATAGAATTTGTCTTATAAAGAGGGGTGTCTTTTACATGCAATAGTTGCCTAATATATCCAATGAAGTAAGCAAATAAGCCTCAAAAAGGCTCAATGGTACCTGGTTTTCCTTCGCGATATTTTTGCTAAAGGGCAGCAATCAGATGACATCCGATAATTCAAAATTCATCATTAATGAGAAATGACACTGAATCCATGCTGAGCTGTATATTACTTGCAGCTTCACGTTCTAAATCAGTGAACAGTTTAAACTTTTGTTGGTATTTTGCGCAGTGTGAATTATCTTATCCTCGACATTATTTGTAGCAGTACCTGTTGCAGTCAAAATCATGAGAGCTACCTACCGGTACGTATATAAGCAACCTTTACATGGATACGGACATGCGAAAGAATCCTGCGCTGTGATTGGCTAATGGTATAGGCCAACATCACGCATCACACAAACGTTTTCCGACGTGGTGGAGGAGAGAATCGACAAGTGTAATGGCATGGCTTTACGGCTGATAAACAATGTTATTAAAATACACAAATGTGGAATTTCAATGAAAAAATAACAATTTCTGAAGATTATTTACTTTCGTTTTAAATTTAGCTCATCGTATCTGATAATGCGACTCAATATGAAATGAACGCCATAAAATCAACATTAGCTGGATGAATATTTTTAATGCTTTATCTGTATTTTTACAACGTAGCTGCAACAATACGGAATGATTACTTTACGAGACTAGGTTTATTTTAATACAATACTATAAAAAAATTCCAGCTGGAATGTGCTGGGAGGCTGCAAAGTACATATTTCGTTTCAGTCTCTAAGTGCATACTTTCTAGTCCATAGGCTACAATAACCAATTTTAAATAAAAATAGACATTTAAACAGTCATTTGACAAATACAAAACGAATGATTCAGCTATTTTCTAGAAATATCATGTTTGCTTCTTAGGTAAAGTCATTTTTTTTTTTTTATTCCGTACTTTTTTGTATGACTATAATATTTTGTGATTTGTGAAACCATTGCTTACTTAATTCTGTAAGATGATACTGAATGCACATTTTTTAGTCAGCTACATCTGTAAGCCATAAACTTATTTTAAAAAACAAAAATGTTTTCTTTTCTTTTTTTATTATTAAAGATGTATAAAAACCGTTTTGGCTTGAAATTATGTATTACTTGAACATTTGAATGATAAATAGATTATAACATATATGCGTAACTATCAAAGTTGTAAAAATTTAAATAGAAAGAAATTGTGTTAAATTATTTCTAAAATTATAATTATTACATTTTTTATTTTATATTGCTAGCTGTATTTTGTAAATTAATTATATTATAAATATTAAATGTTTATAAAAATCAATATTTCTAATGAAAATCTTCTATTTAATTGATAATTTTGATAAATCATAGTTACAGTTTATTATAAGCATTTGAAATTTGCAAGAAATCTCTATATGTATTTTTGCACTTTGTTTATACATGGTAGCACCAAACAGTTAACTCTTATAAAAAAAGTTTTTTAAGTCTTTTATTTATGTGGATAATTTATCATTAATGTTGATTTTTCGTCTAGATTGGATTATATTAACCCAAATCTTTGAGAAATTCGGAAAGCAGAATTAAATATTCAGTAATTACCAGGATATTTATTTATTTATTTTCATTCTAATTCGAAAGTTTTAATAAATATCGCAGGCCAATATATATCTATCTCTATATATATATATAAATATATATATTTTGGCACTGTATAGTGACGCTTTGAAACGTGAAAGAATTCTGTTCGTTCCTTGTTTTAATAAAATTTATGTAAGCAACGGTGCATTTCCTTAGAAATTGAAGATTTATTTTTTGGATTTTATATTAAGATGTGTCCCATTTTTATCTCTATATTGTTATGTTAAATTTATTTTATGGCAGCATCTATTTTTTCATCATTTTTTTTAAAGATTTAAAGTAAAACTTAGTATTTTTTTCTTATTTCTTCTCCTCCATTCATTTATGTGTAATTCTTTAGAATTAAATCATTTTAAAATTAAGATATAAATTTATATAAATATTTATATTGCTATAAAGTAAATTAAACATACCAATACATTGACATACAATTACAAATTTCTGCAAGTGTGTTTAAGTACTATAGTTACTCTATTTACTGGAACATATTATCTGTTATATATTCGGATATAAACAATGTAATTTACAGTCGAGATTTTGAAGAAATTCGTTTTTTTTGTTTGTTTTTTTGGCGGGGAGGGGGGGGGGATATTTAATTTATTTTTTTGTTTTTTCTTGCTTCTTTCTGAACCATAAATTAAACAAAAAATAAATTAATAAATTAAAAATGTTATATTAAATTTTTATGAAAACAGGCTTTTACTTCTGCATCGGAAATTACATTTTTGCTTTGTTAGCAAGGTGTAATCTCCCCCTCCCCACCAAAATAAATAAATATACTATAGCATTGAAATAAACAACAATTATATGAATGGTTCAGAAAATTAAAACTAACCGATGTTGATGAATGAGCATTTGGATTTGTATAATTAAATTTTTATAATTATTCTATTGCTATTTGAAATGTTGAACAGATATTTTTTCGCTAAACTTTTTTGAAATCATTATCACTCTTTTTCATTCATGCATTAATAATAAATCATTTTGTATCTGCAAATCTATTCAGTTATTATATTTCAAAAAATCTATGACAAGTATCAACAAAACAAACACCTTTTAAAATCAATCGGGTTAAATGAACGAAAGAACTATCAGCCAATCGCAGCGCAGGATTCTTTCCTCTGTCCGTATCCATGTAAAGGTTGCTTATATGCTACCGGTACTAACTGCTCGGTAAATATTTTACAAATTTCTTTGATTACCGTACTTTTTTTTGCCCCGGCTATCCCAATAACAAAAGTACGTTTAGGGCAACTTATAACTCTTGTTTCCATAGACGAGAGCTATTCTATGCATAAGTGATGTACCTTTTACTGCTCATTTGTAAATCTGACGCCCGAATCATCATACTTTTAATGCACTGTAAGCTTTTGTTCTTCACAACAATTTAGAAATGAAGTAAAATTGCAATCAGTGTAACTGTAGCTTTCATTTTTCCACTTACATGCATGATAAATCACGCGTTGCCTCAAAGCATCTTCGTTTGTCTATAGCAGCTGCGGCCATATAGGGATCATTCTCGTGGTGTTCTTCTTGAAGCATTTCTATCTCTCGTTACTAGCAATATGAAAATGAATCCAGTACTCAGGTCATTGAATGCCTCCTCCCCTGACTGATACATAGTCTTCTTGCAACAAAGAGACAGAATTTCCTCTCGAAGAACAATTTAGTAGAACTCGCTGTCTATATTATTCTTCTGTTAAAGTTGGGTTGTGGTTGAGGCATATAAGAGAAAAAATTCTGACAACTGCATCTCGACTCCACTTACAGAGAAAGATTAGACAAAATTAAGAAGCGTGCAGGAAGCAAGTCTCTCCTGCCGCTAGCAATATTTCTGAACCATGCTATTCGGTGATCTTTTGTCGCTTGCAAAGTAAATATCCTCCCAGCTCTTATCATGAAGCCGTAATGTAAATACCTCACAATTACTGTAATATATTGGCTGTCCATTATTATGCGGACTACCTCTTCTTCTGAGTAATTAATCTCTTTTAAAAACAGAAGATTAATTCTTTGGACTGCTTGAACAGCGGAATTTCATCTTATTTAAAATCTCATATAAGAATTCCTAGTAAAGAACAGAAGCTGATTCTGATGTTGTCGTACATTTGGCAATGAAATGTGAAACAGCATCCTTTGATGTAATAAGACTAAAATCCATGTTAGCTCTCCAAACTTGTGACACGAAGCAATTATAGATATTCATTTCAGGGTTGTTTCTTTTTGGCAAAAAGCTAATTATCCAATTTTCTTCCTGAAGCTTTGGAGAGTCGCACTCTGTTTTTGGAAAAGCAAATCTGTAGCTGTAACTGTTTTTACCTCTTGTTTTCCTTAGGCAGTAATCTCCATGCCTTTTGTGTTGGACTTTATTTAAGAGATGTGCGAGATATTTTTCACGATCTTCACTAGAAATGTCTGAAAAGCGTGCTCGACAGTGGTGTATATTATTTGAAAGGACATCTCTGTCAGAATTAACTGCGCTGTATAGTTTTAAATAATATGCAGTAACGGCTACTACATTTTACGCATTGGTCATGTTTAGTGTTTCTATGTTTTTCGCCCCTCTTAACCACAACAACCCGTACATTTGGGACTTCCACGTTACTGCCATTTGAAACGAAACCAGTAGTCGTCGATTAAAGAATTTCCCCAAAAATATATCACAACGTTTTTGAAAGAACCAACCAATTAGGAGAAGGTTTTCGGGCATTAATTGTCTGCGTTCTGTATCAGTCATCTCAGTTGGATTTCTGTTAGGCTTTGAAAGTCTGAAAAGATCAGGCCAGTAATACTGCAAACTGCGCGAAAAATATTGTTGGTGTTCCAATTTGTCCTACCATGGAAATAAGTTCTCCACAACATGCACTCCAATAACCTTTTGTGGATTTTAATTTGCTATCATAAATCATAATGTGCTTCACCAACTCTGATTGCCTGTTCAGAATATCCCGCATCTGTTCTACCGTCGTATCAATGAACCTATTTCGTTGAACAAAAAAACACCGTTTAGCCAAAGGCTGTAACTGCATAATTGGATTCATTGCAAAATAGCGAAATCGGGGGTCTCTAGCAACTCGTCTACCTTCATACTTCATCAGTATCTTTAAATACGCATCAGAAGATACTACTTATTGGCGAGGTTGTCATAAGTTAGCTGTACCATGTTGGAAACGATAAGGAAAAGCACGTGCGAAGTAACCATCTTCTTGAAATTCGTTGATAGGCAGGCTGTGAATTTAATGAAAGTTGAGGGACACGAATTAGGTCATTTATTAAGTTGTTTTGGTCTACCGGCGCAAGTAGTGGTCTAAATGACTGGCATCTTATTTCCTCGTTCAAAGTATCAAGATCCTCAGTAATGTCCGTTGCTGTTGGTAGCAGTTGGGATACATCACCAATCTCAGGTAATATAGCGATCAAGTTTTCATCAATTATGCTATTTGAATAATAAGTATTATGAGCTTTAAGCCATCTGAGTGCTGCTAGAAGGCGTTATGAGTGAACCTAAAAGTCAGCACGTCATGATAAAGTATTTCTTGTAACTAACACATTTGAATTCATATTTGCCGGATTAACAGTCAGGCGCGAAATGAAACTATTTTGTTTAAAGTTGATTACATCGCCACTGTATCCATACTGTGAGCCTCGTTTACGGTAAAAAGAAAACATTGGGTGTATTTCAGCGATCATCATTTGTTCATTGTAGCTCAGATGTGTGAATCAATTAGGAACTGAACTTTGGTCTATCGAGTTATCGGCAGAAAACTTCAATGAACCGTCTCTATACTTGCATGTCTGGCAGAGACCCAGAGATATTTAATATAATATCAGGGAATGTTATATGACACGTATTACAGCACACATAGATGATATGAGATATATCTGTATCAAACGTTATATATATAATATAAATAAAATATATAAAATGCTTCTTAATACCCACTTTTTTTAATTCTGGATTATCTATACTAAATCAAAACAAACAGATTCACATCAGATTTTACATTTCAGTAAACATGAAAAAATAGTATGTAAGTATGAAAACAAAGTATTGAATTGCATCGATGCCTAAGTTAGAATAAAACAAAATAAATGCTAAATTCATGTATTTAATACAATTTAAACTTCATTCACATGTTTTATTATTATGGAGATATTATTTCAGAAAAGTGAAATTCATGTACGTTACTGACACACACATTTGTGAGTTATGATATTGATTGGCATTTGGAAGTTTTACTTCTTACGTAAGTAACAACAAAGTTTTTTTTTTTTTTTTTTTCTAAATACAAACTAATAGGTAGCCAAATTAGATCTTTTTTTTTTTTTTTTTTTTTGTAAATTCAAAATTGATGTAATTTGGTTTGAATTTCATATTTAAAAAAAGAGATACAGATTAAAAGAAAAAGGAGTTAAAATTACGTAAATTAAAAAGCAATAAATAAAAAAACACGTTGTCGTTTCGTACGTAAGAATTAAATTTTCTAAACGCAATCTGTATCATAGAACACAAATGTATGCGTTAGTAACTTTGACGTCATAAGGATGAGGTTAAAATGCCTAAATTATTACAATGCATCTAAATTTTCAATTAAACGTAAACAATGGCAATGTTATCTCTATGGGAAAATTGAAAGTTGTGGGGTCGACATTTCGGTGCTTTGGAGTTGACGTGTATTATTGATTTTCAATTTCCGGCGAGAGTTTGGCATTATCCACCTGCAGCTCATTTTTTTGTCAATCCGACTAATATTGTGGGCGCTATCGTGTTAAGAAAAGTGTAACTTTGCACAAGTAGCCGGAGCTTTGCTCCGACAAGAAAATTTACTTTATATCTAAATTTCATGCAAATTTCAGAAATAAATTTTAGAAAATGCTGTTAAAAGGCATCAAAATGTGTTTTTTAATACCTTTTATAATAAACATGAATTTATCAGTTATTATGAAAAAATAGAAAAACTGAAATACTAATTATTATATGCACTTTGTTTTTTGAAAGAAATTTAAAAGTAAAAATATTTATATATTGATAACAAATAGCTACACTATATTAGTCAATGATTTAGAACCCTCTATATCAGTGGCTCTCAACCTGGTATTTATGCCCCAATTGACAGCTATTTGTTTTTTAAAGGGGGCAATTCCAAATTTTATATTACCCATTCCCTGTCAGTTTATTTTTTATGCCATGTTGTAGACTAAAAATAAATATAATACATGCAGATTTAAAACTAAAATGATTTTTTTTATCCACTTATTAGAAAGTCCCCATAAAAAAAATTTCAAAATATAATAACCAGAATAATTTTAATCTTTCTATGATATTTAAAGATCTTCTTTAGGTATATAGAAAATTCAGTTGCATTTTAGAAGTTTTATGCAATTTTTTCAATTAACAGTTATTGAATGAGAGCTGTATTTCTGTTAGCATTGCAATGTATCACATGAAGAAATTTTTGTACACGAAACTACTTATGGCTACATCGAAAACGGACTATCTTTGAAACATTTAAGAGAAAAATTATTTGAAATATCTGAACAAGATACTACAAACCTGTTAATATTAATAAACTCTCAGACGGGCATCACAGAAAGAAATGGATGAATAGTAAATTTCTTATTGCTATGGTGCAGGCCTTATACATAGCATATAAATAAACATTTTGGTGTATGCATTTTAAAATTTAAAATTAACGGATACAGAGCGATTAACTGGTAATAATGAGAAAAGGAAATCTTGCTAATTCGGAAGTGAAATGTGGTAGGAAAATAAAATGGCTATTTAAACTTGGCGTAGACTAGAATTCAAAAAAGATTCTTATGTATTGTGCTGTTCTTTGAAATAATTTATTGTCCAGAAAATTTCTACGTGCTCTTAATGAAATCTACCCTATATATATAAAATCCTAATGAAACGAATTTGTGAAACGAATTTATGAAACGATTTTATGAAACGACTGATTAAACGACTGATTATGTTTCAGGGCTATTTTTAATAAAATATTAAACGCTTGATGGTGAAATTAATACCAATTGTCCATAAAAATCCGCAGATATCAAAACTGGTAATAGAATTTTGAAATTGGAATTAGTTTTCGATATATTAATTTTTTTCTAATTTTAATGACATTTCTGTAATGATGGCAACTAATTACTCAGTTTTTTTGTGACAAAAAAGGGAAAAAAATTGAAAAGGATCCCGATAGGGATTATTGATTTTTTTTATTCGTTATTTTCAAATTGAAATTGAATTTATCTTTAATTTCAATCGATAATGAAGACAAGATTGTGATTAAATTATGTTTTTCAGGAAAATTTGAAAAAAATCACATTTCTATCGTCAGGATTCAATCGTCTGTCAGCATTTAATTTAATTTATAAACTGAAAATATTTTGAATAAATTCGTCCAAATTATGTAACGTCATTTATGTAAACGCAAAAGAAAGGGGGGGGGGGAAGGAATTAATAGTAATTATTATTTATTGATATCATTTTGTTATTTTTTTTGTAAAATTTAATTAAACGAATTTATAAAATCACTAATTCGAATATTTGAAACGAATATATAAAATAATAATTGCCCAACTGAACAGAAGGAGAATAAAATATCCTGCTTGGTTTTCTTTCCAATTTTAATGAGACTAAGCCATCAATTATGGTAAAATGACATTTACTCCTTTCTCTCTTTTATTGGCAGCAAGGAAAAAATGCTCCCTTTGTATTAGAGAAATGCTATTAAAGTTTAAAACAAATGAATATTTCAGTAGCATTACTTTTTTAATAATGAATTATATGTTTACACATAAATAACAAAGAGAAGAAAAAACTACAAATAATTAAATTACTATACTCGAAACACACTTAAGGTGTAAATTACGTTATATGTTAAAATGATTTTCGTTTCTTTTCCAATTTAGGGGCCTTCGCGAGATACAGAAAGTGACCTTGGCGATGAATTGAAATTCGGCAACATGTTTTCTAACAATTATTCGCTTTTTGATATACACAAGCAATTATTTCGATATTTATACAATTTATTTAATATAAAGAAGCCATTTATCTATTTTTATGTACAAAAAGAGGTAAATTGAAAGACAATTATAAATAAATTGTATATATACATATAAATACATGTACAAACAAGCATAAAAGTTCGGTGCTTTTCCAGTATATGACGAAACAGAGAAAATAGCCTTGGCGGAAAAGGAAATTTGGCAACATACTTTCTGTTAACCTATTCACTTTGTCATTTCGTATACAAAAGCATTTTTTCAATATTTATACAATTTGTTTAGCGTAAAATGTCATTTACCCTATTTTATATATAATCAGAAGTAATTTGTATAGAAAAAACAATAATAATATACGTATAATTAAAATACGCATATAAAAAAAATCGTCGAATTTGTTTCCATGGCTGTTTGTGTCATTTGGCATCAAATATCACTTTCTGATGCCCGAATTGCGCCAAGCTTTTTAAAAAAGCGTCAAGACCCCTATAAAAGAAAAACACCAAAAGTTCATTGGGATTGTTTTGATAACTTTTGGCAACAAATCTGTGTATATTAACGAATCTATCCCTTTTCGAAGCTCGAATTACGCCAAACCTAAAAGCAAAGGATCCCATACTGGAAAAGTACCCGATTTTCTTATGGACAATATTCAAGTGACATAACATGGTGTAAAATTATCGCGGCAGGCAAATTTGTTTAAATATCTCATCAATTGATACCGAATAAATGCAGGCATGCATGCACAAAATATTTAATTAATTTTTTATGATAAATAATTATTAGGAAATTCGTATATACATATTAATTAAAATAAATAATTTACATATTTAAAATAACATGAAAATATGCATGATGGTGCACTAAAATAGAGAGAAAATTAAAACCTGTTACTGAAAATGTCTATAACATAGTACTTTTCAATACCGTGGTTCATAATGTTATTCACAAGCAGATGGAATTTTTCTCATCCTTAAACGCAAAGGAAGAATAGAATACAGATCGTTGTTATAAAAGTCCGAGAGGTAGCCACAATTTAAACCTAACCATTTTATACAAGCTGGTTTTCAAGTTGTAATTCATTTTACTTATCAATCCCGAAAACAGTCGTCAGTTGTCGTAACAGCTGTGTATGAAGACATGAAAATCAAAAAATGCCCCATTAAAACGTTAAAAGCATGGCAACCTAATTACATATTTACCAATATTTTTAAAACAAAGCACGTTGTCATGTTTTTAGAGGCCTCGAAGTCTGAGCGGGGGTTGGCGAGCGTAGCTCCCAGGGGGTAGGCCCCCTAGTACTAATATAAATTTTTAAAATGTAACAATACCTTCAAATTTAATGTCAATTGTGATAGTCTTTATAAGAAAATTTGTAAAGATAAAAATAGATACCAAATAAAGACTTTTGTTTTACATTGCGGAAAGTTGGCACAGAATAAAAAAAAATCAAAAATATATAAGGGCAAAGATGTATGATTTCGTTGCATTTATAGATTTCTGCTAAAACGTATTTGTGACAAAATTTTACCTGTTTGGTAAACTATCAAATTGTGAAATGATCTCAATATTAAAAACGTTTAGGTTTCCTCCATGTGAATAAGAATTAATATTTTAAATAGTAAGAACTATATCTTTCAGATGGAGGATGGAAACCTGATATTAGAAATACTTATGTGGGGCGTTGTCAAGCAATTTGGGAACGAGTGCTTTTATATACTTGTTTATTTTTAAAAATAGAATGGAGTAAAACTATTAAATTGCGATATACGTGCAATTCAAAGAAATAAGATTGTAATAAAAACAAAATAAATCACCATTAAAATACTACAATTCAATGATATAAGTTGGATTACATTTTTAAACGATATGATAATTCTTTGTTAAATATATTTACCGTATATAACAAGAGTTCAAATTACTGAAATGTAACTCCTTAATAAATCTCTATGGCATGTACTCCTCTTTTATTTTGTTTACATTTTTAATATGAAGACGTAATATCTTGTAACATAGAAAAGAAACGTAGAATGATAGTTATTAAAGTTCTTACCTTCAATTATTTGGCATACATAAGCTACCATGGGTTTAATATTGTAGCGATTTGCCGAATAATTTATCACAGAATTGAACGCATTTGTAACTGAAATTAAAAGCATCAATAATATTCCATGAATTGCAATTTTATTATATTCCTTGAACATAAATCTTTCAATAAAATTTAATATTAAGAATTGATTCTTCTATAAAAATGATGTTATTAATATGTTATGAAATGGGAAATTTTATATTTCTCTAACGGCATTTTGTGACTATTATTGATTCTAAGGAAAACAAATTGATTACCTATTCCAATACAGAGAAAATATGTTAGTAAATTCTAAAAATATATTCTTTAAATTACAAGCATATTTCAAATGATTACTTGTTTTCCAAATACATTCAGAAGTTTTTCTTTTTATCATATTTTTTTTTCTCATTACTCGTAATAAGAGATTTTTAGTTGAATTTCAATCGATTAAATACTTTAAAACAACAAGTAATGGTTTTATATGTATACTTATCTTCTAAAATGAATTAGTATATATTTGAAAAGTATGTATTTTTCATAACACAGTAACATGGGATTATTCTTTATTTTTCTTTCACAAATGTTGCAAAAAACGGATAAAATGCAGAAGAATTTGCAGCTCAACATGCATGTGACTTGACTGATTAAGCTCTTCTCTCAAGAACAAGTAAACCCAGTTTAGCTTCCTGGACAGGTTGGAAAAATTTTGCAATGAATAACAAACATCAAAATAACTAGTTTGAAGGAAGCGTTAATTCCGATGAAAAAAATTAGTTAAAATGGAAGATTTAGTTTTAAAAAAAATGTGTAGATCACAAACCGGACAGGATTCAGAAGAAAACAACTTCTGCAATTCAACAACCCACTCAAGTAGCACAGACAGCTGACCCATAGTTGTGAGTTTGTGGAAACAGTTGGGAAATGGTAGGGTTGACTTGCTATTTCATTTAAGGCGTTATTCGGCTAGCCAAAAGAAATTTCGTTAGGACGTCGTTGGATAACAGTCGATTTCGAACAATATGCCTGCGCATGCGTGAATTCTGCTATCCCAAAATGCAAAGGAGTACTCGTTCCGTTGCTTGTAATCGAACGCTTTGTTGGCATTGTTGTAGATGATCTTCCGATTTACTTTGCCTTTGGTGTGCATTATGTAAGTGGTAGAACTTATTGTTTTTCATTTAAACATTTCATTAAAATGTTTAATGTCTATAAAATGCATTTAAAATTGATTTTAATCTCTTATACGTTATAGACTGGGAGGCGGCAGCACAGACAATCACCTCATCGAGTTCACGGCTGAAATTCCAGAATTAGTTAAAACTCGATTCGCATATTAAAACGCAATCGGTCTGCCAAGTCATATCTTGGTGGAAAACACCCGATAACCCGATTTTAGTGGTTGGCTCGTAGGTTTACCATTGTGTGTTCCTGCTCTCAGTCCTCCATGTTTTCATACCTTTGGGTGCATGAAAACACAATGGTAAACCTACGAGTCAACTGCTAAAATCGGGTTTTAAGGTGCTTTCCACAAAGATATGACTTGGAAGACCGATTGCGTTTTAATATGCGAATCGAATTTTAACTAATTCTGGAATTTCAGCCGTGAACTCGATGAGGTGATTGTCTGTGCTGCCGTCTCCCGGTTTATTACAGTGTCATAATAATTTATTTTAATAATCAAATTATTTACTCTTATATTTAAAATAACCACAATACATTTTTGTAGATAAAATAATAAGTAGCGAATCTTTTATTTTCTCATTTTTTGTACAAATAAATATATAATAAATTAGATCTAAAAGATAATGAAAGGACATCTGTTCAATATTTATTGTGAAAAAATATAATGGGAGAAAAAGAAATTATTACAATCAAAAGATTAAACGCAGCTAGAGCTTTTTAATTAGATATTGAAAGAATGTTTTCCATTTTTGGAAAATATATTTTTTTAATTTTGTGTTTTAATACGTTATTTGTTTCGATCTTCAAATCTGTTTATATATTACAAATTGCCACATACATTTTTTTCTATGGAAAGGGTGTGTGTGTGGGTATCAGGTAAGAACATTACGTTTATGCATATTTATTTACTTTCTTAAAAGATCTTAAATGTGAGTTTCAATTAATTTGATTTAAAAGAATTTATTTTAAATTTTTATGATTCCCTTTTAAAACTTTCTCTATCCAAAAAAGCTATAATAGAGTTAAAATATTAATTTCATATTTTTATTCTGTGATCAGAATTAATTCTTTTTTTTTTATTATTTACATTTCAATACAGAAAAAATGTAGAATGAAGTGATGCGCCATTGGAAAAACATTCCTGGTTTGTTTTTAATATTCTTGAACATTTTATGAGATGTTTATTTCGGTAAAAATTTCTTTAGCAATTCAATACTAGTATATTAAAACTGTAAAAAGTACTACCTGAAAAAAAAATTCTCTACCCCTCCCCCTTCAGGACGAAGAATGGTTTTATTAAAAAATATATTCAATAATATTAAATATTTTATTAGATGTTTATTTCATTAAAATTCCATACTAGTATATTAAAGCGACATCTCTTTCTCCATGCACATACAAAACGTATTATGATGAATGAGTTATCATAAGAATGGTTTTTGAACAGGCTTTCGACGCACATTTTCTTGAAACACGTTGTTTGAATAAAAATTGCATTAAAACAAAAATTAATGAAAACATGTTTTAGCAAATAATCTCAAAGATTTCAGTCCAAAAGACTCACATTGATATACTGGCTGTGTTTAATTTTATTATTGTGTTCCAGTAGGTACAACAAATAGTTAGTTACAGGCTTCGGGTGTCTGGAGAATCGACTGGTGTCTGGATAGATGACTATTTTACCCTATGTTTGGTGTTAGAGGATCACGGTGCGTAGTTTGTTTGGTGAATAACTACCATTTGTGATCTTCTGCAAAGAAATCTAATTGGATGGACCCTCTGGGGCTATGTGCTACAATTGTTATGATTTTACTTGAATTCATCAAAGAGCATCTAAGTTTAAAGTAGCTAAATTATCTGTTAAATATCATAATCTCGTTATCTCGTGTGTTTGACGGTGAGTATATAGTTTTTCAACATATTTCCTTGTTACAAAAATAAATGGAATTTTGAAATACAATTTATATGTTAGGAATCCACATTTCTATTTTTCAACTTTGTGTTTCGGAAAATCACTGAAAATAATTTTATTTGCGCAATAAATAAAACATTGAAACTTTATTTTATAATATAACAACTTTCCCTTGTACTGAGAAAAACGTATTATTGGTTTAGTATAACATATTTAACTTGACTAAGTAAGATGTATTTTGCCTGTATTTTTTCATTATTCTGTGATAAATTAATGTTTTAAGACATTCTTAAAAGCATTATGTTGCATACAAAATATTTATTGATTTTTTTTTACACTATTCAGCTGTCTCATTAGTCTCTATTACTAATAATATTAAAATCAGAACAGTAAGACGAAGGTTTACAAATTTGGATAATGCTATTATAATAGGAAGTTTTTTAAGACATGCTGCTCCCTATCGTTTCTAATGTGTCAGAATATGAAATGTTTGATGTAGAACTAAGCAGTCCTTTATGAATTTTATTGATTAAAAAAGAAAAAAAATATATATAAATGCATTGATGGATATGAAGATACTATATTTATCTATTATATATAAAATATCACTAGACACAATATCTTATATATTACACCATGTAGTTATTTTAATTTTCTTTTTAATAAAGAAAAATCCCAGGGTAATTATTAGTTATACCTCAAAAGTTTAGGTGTTTTGACACATTAAGACACATTACGTCCTGAAAGTTTTCCCATTTTAAAGATATTATTCGAACTTCTAGGGTAACTTTTGTGTTATTGCCATTGGCTTTTATAAGAACAGACTGTTGGGTCTTTGTAGAAATAGATCGTTGCGCCTTTTTTGGCAAATGGTTCGTTGAACGATTATATGGACATTTTTTCATAGTTGGCCGACCGTAGAACCTAACAATTAGCCAAAATTGGCCCAACCAACTTGTGAAATTTGGGGAGTGGCTCAATGGTCAAAATATTTCTGCTGATAGAAAATGATGTGAGGTTACGTTCCTATTTTTTTTTTAAATTAATTTAAAATGTTACAAAATTAAAGAAATGCAACTAAACAGAAACATTATGGATAATGTGTTTAAGGAAAAATTATCTTAATGCAAATTACATCAAACAATTAATAATGAATTATTGAATTTTCATTCACGTTGTGATAGAAGTGACTTCATAAATTTAAATTTACTTCCAAATGAGACAGCATTTTCGAACTTTTAATCATAGTTACTCAATCCGCTCATTGTCAGAGTATCATCATTTTAATGGAAAAATGAGTTAATAAACAAATTCATTGTGCATTGGTTAAAAGTATCATACTTATATATATATATATATATATATATATATTTATATATATATAACCATTAATAAAACATTACCGAAACACCAACTGCAACTTATATATATATATTTATATATTGCTGATACAATTTATAAATGTTCAATACAATTAATAAATATATCTACTTACGATTTTTAATAGCTGCAAAATAATTTAATACAGTGTTATTTTTTTTTCAAAGTAAGCACATATTAAAAACATTTAAATATTTATAAAATTTTGTTTTCAGAATTTTTATAATTGATTTACAGCGATCCGTTGCACTGACAATTGAAACAACTGAATCTCCTTTGATGTAACAACTGATATTTTGGTGATAAGTACCAAGCTTAAGAAAAAAGTATAATTTAAAAATAATAGTATAACATTTTAATAAGAACGACCTCCATCGATGTGCTAATAATAAAATACAATAATTAAACTTCATATTATGACGATTTTACAATTTATTGTTCAAAAAATGTGTTGTTTTTCTGTACAAATTTAACTCTCAAATAATTTCAAAACATCCTTCATTTTCCGCGATTTGCACCTTTTTGTATTCCTTATATAGAAAAATACGATGACAGCATTTCGTTTTTTAATATAAATAATGTAATAATTAAGCTATGAATTCGATCATCCCATTAATCTCTAGCAGCACCCGATATCATTATTCATTCTGAGTAAAATAATCTATGTACATAAGTAAGTACAAGATATGAAAATAAATTGTATAAAAATTTATTGTTTAATATCTGTAGAAAAAAAAAACTACCCTTCTAGCTCAAAGATTAAAGTGTGTTGTAACTGGCACATAATGTGGAAAATGAATTTAATGTTAATCACTTTAATATCAACATGTCTCATTTTGTGAAAATCGATACTAACATTATATATAAAGATACAAATTTATATCAAGGAGCAGGAAAATTTTGTTGCACTATAAAATATTTTTTCTATCTGGCTAACTAAATATTGATAATATGCCATTGTTATGTAATGATATAAGTCTTTAGATTTGTGTTTTATGTGCCCATTTTTACTTTTTCAACATATAGTAAGAAAAGTATCACAATGTATATATGTGTGTGTGAATGAACGTGATAGATTCGAAATGGCACTTCCGATTCACTTCATATTTGCTGAATACGTTATAGACCAATTTCACAAGAACTATAAATATTTTCATACAAATTAGGTATTTAAGCCATAATTCAAACATTTTAAAATCATTTTGCGAACGATGCTATAAGGAAAATCAACAAGAAAATGTGACAGACTATGTGAAAAATAATGAGAAGCTGTAGTAAAGCATTAGTAGTTCAAAGGTAAAGTCTCCAGTTTCAAAACTGGAAGTCCAGTGTTCGAGTACAGCTGACTCCATTGTGTTCGAAATTTATCTAAATTCTCGGTATTGTATAAAATGTTCGCAAAGTCGAATGGAGTTACTTTAGATTATTTTTGTTATGTAAAAGCATGAATGGAAAATTTTAAAGGGCAAATATTATCTCATGCATGCACATAAATGCTTTCTGGACAGATTAAAAGATGTTTGCAATTGGACAATCATTTAACATAGAATATAATCGAATAGTGCCTCCTGTGGTCTGCACATCTCACTTCTGTAACGGTTTAGAGTGGGATAATGTAAGATTAAAATAAAAGAAAACTGCCCAGTTAAACTGACGGCACTGAGCTCACAGGCTATTCACACTAAATGTAAATTATATTCTCATTTCAAAGAATTTGAAATAAGCCCTCGAAAAATGAAGAAATCGACAATATGTTAAGGGAGGGAACCAGTTTCTCCTTCTTATAATTAACCAATGAACCCCTAAAACTAATCAGAGAAGCGCCTTACCACAATGAACTTATATACAAAATTTGAAAAAAATCGGATAATTCTTCATGAAAAATTAATTTATCTAAATTAAGGGGGGTTAACCCCCCGTCCCCCCTTTATACTTAACCAATGAACCCCCAAAACTAATCAGGGAAGCGCCTTATTACAATGAACATATATATAAAATTTGAAGAAAATCGGATAATTCTGCTTGAAAAACCCATTTATCTATATTAAGGAGGGTTTGTCCCCCCCGTTCTCCCTTTATACTTAACCAATGAACCCCCAAAACTAATCAGGGAAGCGCCTTATCACAATGAACATATATATAAAATTTGAAGAAAATCGGATAATTCTACATGAAAAACCCATTTATCTATATTAAGGGGGGTTAGTCCCCCCCGTTCCCCCTTTATACTTAACCAGTGAATCCCCAAAACTAATCAGGGAAGTGCCTTACCACAATGACCCTATATAAAAAATTTGAAGTAAATTAGATAATTCTGCATGAAAAAAACATTTATCTAAATTAAGGGAGGTTAGCCCCCCATTCCCCCCTTTATAGTTAACCGATCAATCCCCAAAACTAATCAGGGAAGCGCCTTATCACAAGGAACCTATAAACAAAATTGGAAGAAAATCGGATAACTCTGCATGAAAAATTCATTTATCTAAATTAAGGGGGAAGGATTAGCCCCCTCGTTAGCCCCTTTATACTTAACTTATGAACCCCCAAAACTAATCAGGAAAGAACCTTATCACAATGAACTTATATACAAAATTTGAAGAAAATTGGACAATTCTGCATGAAAAAACCATTTATCTAAATTAAGGGGGCAATTATCCCCCCGTTCCCCCCTTTATAGTTAACCAATCAATCCCCAAAACTAATCAGGGAAGCGCCTTATCACAAGGAACCTATAATCAAAATTGGAAGCAAAACGGTTATTTCTGTTAAGAGTTATCGCGTTACGTACATACGTACATACATACAGAACGGGCGGGCACATAAGCTCTCAGGCTTTGATAGCCTGTGAGCTAAAAAAACTATAATTGTCTTTTTGAAAAAAGTGTTAAAATCAATCAAAAATACGAGGAAGAACATATTCCTGATCAACTGTAAAGTCATGAGTCTCAAAAAACCTAAATTAACTAGTCGGATGTGCCAATCTCAAAACTTTCTTCTATCTCAGTCATGTTAATACATCAAAATTCGCAATCACATCGCCAATGAAATGAATATTTTTCTTCATTCTGTTGTTCGTCAGCTGCTTGCAAATCGTCGGGTTATCGGGATGCGATCAACTGATGTATACTAAACTACGAAACGTCCTTCTGACCTGTACCGACAGGAGCAGATAGCCTCCCTATTCCTTGGTTTTACGATTTTAGCCTATTTTACTGGAAAACACGAAGCTAAAATGCGTGGAATCCAATTAAAGAAGATTCATTCCCAGTTCTCATCAACATTGAATTTGAATGAGAATATCGCCAAATTAGTCCTCTACAGCCAAGTTGGCTTCATTTATGACACTCTATTTTTGTCGCCAAATTTGGCGATAGTTCGCCAACTGCCGCCAAGCTTGGCGAGAATTTGACTTTGGCGAATATAAATATATAGTGTTAAGCATATAAGAATAGGAACACTGGTTACATCAATGAAAGAAAATTTGTCGAAACCATGTTAAATAAAACTAATAAATTAAACCCGTTTATGGTTGACTTCTGCTGTTTTGTTTGAAAATGTCAACCACCCTAAAATTTCAAACCGCTATATCTCAGCCATTTTTTAAGATAGAGGTAAAACAAAAATTGCTCCGTATTCTCCAGATAAAGGCCGAACATTTAACGGAAAGAACTTTTAGGATTTCTAATTTTTTTGTACATCTTTTTGAATTTGAAATCTTTAAATGGCTATCACAACGCCCCCGTCCGGCGGAATAACCCCACATTCAAGTAGGACCTGCTGGCCACAGCCAAAAACATATAAAAAAATTTGGTTTAATTATCTGCATAACATCATACAATTTTCGATGATACAATAATGACAATCGAACAAAAATCACAATCGCTGCGCCCCCTTTCGTTGAAATATCCCCGAATTCAACCTGGACTTGAAGGCTATAGTCAAAAACATAGAAAAAAATTGTTTCAATTATCTGCATAACTTCATACACTTTTCGATGATACAATAGTGAAAATGGAACAAAAATATCGGTCACAGCGCTTCCTTTCGTCGAAATATCCACAAATTCTAATAGAACCTGCTTGCCATAGCCAAAAACATAGAAAAAAATTGGTTCAATTTGAAGCATATCTTCATACACTTTTCGATGATACAACAGTGAAAATGGAACAAAAATATCGATCACAGCGCCTTCTTTCGTCGAAATATCCCCAAATTCTAATAGAACCTGCTTGTCATAGCCAAAAACATAGAAAAAAAATTTGGTTCAATTTGAAGCATACCTTCATACACTTTTCGATGAGACAATGAGGACGGACAGACGGACATTTTGTAAAAACATGTTTTTCGGAATCTCTGACCCCTAAAACGTGTAAATCCGTCAAAAACCGGAAGTCGAAAAAAATTTCGATTACAATACTTTCTTCTATTATAGATAGAAGAAAGTAAAAATAATGATTTTTCTGTAGTAATCTGCATTAGCCAAATTGTCCAGAAGTCTGGATGCGCCGTATGCTTTCCGCACCGTATTATGAAATCTTTTAGGTAGCTGTCAATACAAAAACCTTTCTATTGCAGCCGTTCGGAGGAAAGCAATTCCAGAAAAGTTTTTTATATTTTCACCGATCATGACTACCAGACCCCAAAATCACCCTCCGTTCAAATGTTGATTTGTATATATATATTTATTTATTTATTTAAAAATGAAAACACATGTGAGAAACGGAGTATAAGACATTATAAAGAGCAATGGGATAGATATTGAAGGAATTATATTTAATAGGATGAAAAAGCAAAAATTGGAAAAGCAAAAATTGGAGAACTATGAATATCTTATAGAATCTTCAGAAGGGCTTTATAAGAATATTCATAGTAAATATATGTTATTTCATCAAATATTGTCAGCATCATGCCTAAAATAGGCAATATTAAGACACTAATAACATATATGTATGAAACAAGAAAACCTACATGAGGTTCAAATAAAAAGAGGAAAAATATTTATATGTAAGATTAAAAATTCCAAGTTAACAAAATTCTGAATTAAAAAATGAGATGACATATTACATTAAAGAAAAAAAATAACATATGCGTATATCAAGTGATAAAGAAAAAGAAAGCAATAATGGTACCATGTCTACAACATCTAAACAAATTGAACATTGAAAGTTAATACAGAAGTAATGCGCAAATGCAGCTATAATTCCTACATTAAGATAATTAAAATGAAATTTACAAATGTGCAAAGCTAAAAACGAGCTGTAGTGGATAATCAAGTATATTTACATTTTACTTGATAATGAGAATACCTTGCTATATCCATATCCATATATATATATATATATTTGTCTGACATTTGTCATGCTGTAACTCTTATTTTTGAACTGATGTGGATGTGACTAGTATGTGTATAGGATACACCATGGTCTCGACCGAGTTCGTTGCTCAGCCTCATCCGCCATCTTGATTCAAAATGGCGGCCAGTTAAAAAATTTTAAATTTTAAAAATAATAAAAAGGTGAACAAAAAAATTATAAATGAAAAAAAAGTATTTTAAAAACACAAATTGCACAAATTGTGCTTATTAGTTGCTAAAATCAGTGTAAAAATTGTTTTAAACTCATAAAAGAGCTAAAATCCTACATGTTTCGGCTTTAAACTTAAAGCCATCATCGGGGAAGAGGAACAACACAAACGACTACTGATCTTTTAATTTTCGACACGAGAAAATTGAAATCAACAGTATGGAAAAATTTAAATAAAATAAGCGGGCGCTCTCTGTTGCCAAAGAGCGAAAAACAAAACAATGAATTAACAAGGGGTTAAAAATGTATCCCATAAACTAGGTATGTTGAAAAAAATTGTTAATTCATTGTTTTGTTTTTCGCTCTTTGGCAACAGAGAGCGCCCGCTTATTTTATTTAAATTTTTCCATGCTGTTGATTTAAATTTTCTCGTGTCGAAAATTAAAAGATCAGTAGTCGTTTGTGTTGTTCCTCTTCCCCGATGATGGCTTTAAGTTTAAAGCCGAAACATGTAGGATTTTAGCTCTTTTATGAGTTTAAAACAATTTTTACACTGATTTTAGCAACTAATAAGCACAATTTGTGTTTTTAAAATACTAGTTAACAGTGTAGTGTCCAAATGGATTCAATTGTGAAAAAAAGTGTTTCCGTTAAATGTTAGATTGTCATACAAGAATTACCGAGCATTTTTTTGTTTTCGCTTTATCTTAAAAAATGGCTGAGATATAGCAGTTTGAAATTCTAGGGACGCTGACAATTTGAAAGAACTTGATTTTTATTATGCTGTAACTTTTGTATTTATGAACCGATATGAATGTTACTGATCATGTATATAGGACATACCAAGTTCTCGAACGAGTTCGTTGGTCAGCTTTATGCGCCATCTTGTTTCCAAATGGCGACCAGTTAAAAATTAAAATTTTTTATAAATGAAAAAAGATATATAATAAAATTATAAATTGAAAAAGTTGTTTCCATTAATTACTAGAACAAGATACAATGATTCCGGAGCATATTATGTTTTCGCTTTATGAGATATAGCTATTTGAAATGCTATGGAATATGGAAGCTACCTTTTCCTCCCGGTACAGGCCGGATGGACTTTTTTAACATTTGTTTTTAACAATTTCGGAAATCTAAACCATCCACTTTCTAGTAATCCCGCGATATTATTTGACGACTCGCCCTCAGAAACGATCACGTCGTCTGTACGTTAGCGTCACCAAATAAGGGTCACATAAAAGTGATTATAAAACTAACTAAATATAAGCATATTTTGGTCACGTTGCCACTGTTAAACGCCTGATCTTCTAAAGATTAATAATTTATAATATTCGATTGATTATAAGGGGGGTAAGTATTAAAAAAATAGTAGAAAATTCGTTTTGTTTATAAATTATTTTAAGTATGTTTAAACAGATACTTACTATTCTTAACTTTTTGATAATTGTCACCCTCATATTGCATGTTTTGTTTGAATGAACATTAAAAATCGGTCTTTTTTCTTGTTATGTGCAAATTGTAATCGTAACATTTAAATGGTCAGCAATCTAATTTTATTTTATACAAAATATATTCTGCATTTTCGTTCGCTAAAACTGGACTCCCGTTGAATTCTAATTCTTTATAACAGATTTGAAAATAGTGACTATAAAATGATTATTCAAAAGCTGTTGTTTGACTTAGTTTAACAAAAGACGTTAATCATATATCCCCGTAGTCTGTAAGAAATTAGAACACTGTTTCAGACTTTTTCTATTTCTTCGCATCTCTGTAATAGTGTTGCAACGATTTAGAAGTGATAAATTATTGCACATCTTATTAAATAGATGAAATAATATGATCCAAAAGACAATCGTAGTATGTTATTAAATTAAGGGGAATTTTTTGGTTATACATTTTTAAGAGAAAAAAAACTACGACCTAAAATTTGAAACGTTATAATCAACTATTACAGTGTTCATGATTGACTTAAGAAATTTTCCTAAAAAAACAATTTTTTTTTATATAATAGTAAAAATGTTGCACAAAACACCATTGTAGTATATCAGGCAGTCATTACAATAGGATATTCAGTAAAGCTATGAATAGGATGCTTACAAACCCGTACCGGTATATAAAAATTTATATTGTTTCGATTGTCTGCATACAAAACATTTGTAAAACTATTTATTAAATTGACTTTTAAAGACACCAAATCGAAAAAATTCCAAACCATATCATTAAGAATCCACCATACGGGAAATATTTTTTTTCACATAAATTACACATCTAAAATATTAAATTATGAATAAATAAATATCCTGAACATTTATTAGATAATTCAAAATGTATTTTCTATTTATCTTGCATTAAATAGCAGATTCTTAATAGAATCAAACAGATAAAAAATAAAATTTTGAAAAACTGAATCATTATTTCGCTGCTATGGCAACAATACCTGTTGAAATGAAAAAAATAGTTAGTTATGCACAGCGTTCGTAAAGTTATTAAAGCATGGATCAAATTATCAAATAGTTAGTTAAATATTCAAACTAAAATACGTTTTTACTTATATTTCATCTCTAAGCTCTAAAAAATACTTTTAAGGAGCATTTTTCTTCATTTGTAAACAACGACTTAATTTGTTTGGATGTTTGATCATATAAATAAGTATGGAAATTAGACTAAAAGTATGGCAGAAAGAAGCTGTGCTTGGATAAATTCCCATGAGTATCAAAAAGGCAATAAAATAATATAAAAGAAATTTTCTTTGATCATGATTCCTATTATAATTCCTTGAAAGAATCATCGATTATTATTCTATTTTTATTCCCACTCCATTCGCAAATGAAGAGAGAAAAAAATTTCCATCTTTCATTTACGATATTTCTTTATCCTTTCCAAAATATATTTTTCATTTATAACTGAGATAGCTTTTGTTTTTGTTGCTTTCTGTGATATTCTATTTCGCTTTAATTTAAATACGTCGCTGGTCTGTATCCGTTCTTTCTTGATTTATTTGTTTCGTTTCCTTTTTTTTCCGTTAGATAGGGTGGGTTTCGAAAAGTGTTTTCATATGCGCTTGCATGGCATTACATTCTTTTGTATTTTTAAATAAGTACTCCGATCTCTGGCAACGTTCCAGATTCGTTTTTGAATACAAGCCTTTCATCTGTTTATGATAAACAGAATAAAGTATGATATATCCGTGGTTAAAACTGGAAATTCGGAATTTGAAAAATGCAAAAGTTTTTAAAGATATTGGTAAGCATCTGGTTGAAATACGGCTTCCTTTTTCATGCTAAATAAATAAAAAAAAAAAATAAATTCATAAAAAAATAAAATAACTTCTACTAACTAGAATTTAAAATATTTAAAGGTAAATTTCAGGGAAATGAAAAATTAATAAGTTTTATGATGTTAAAACTTTCAAAATATAATAATTAGCTTTTAATAGTTCTTTATGGAAATAGCTTCATTGCTGAATTTTCAATAAAATGAGGGCTTTTTTCTTATATAGACAGAGATGTGTTGTCACGTAGCATGTTTCATTGAAACATTAAAAAAAATGAAAGCATGTATAATTATACTCTACGTAATATACTAAAATATATGTTTATTTAGATGAAAACAATTCTTTTACCCAATACTTCTACGATATAATTTGTGATAGAAATATTATTTATTAAAAAGTTAAAAAGTTAAAACAATGATAAATTTACTACAACAATTCGTTACCTGTATACTGGTGCAGGTTGTGCTGTTGCTACACAGGGAATTCTTACATAACTACCTTCCTCAGCTCTAACTTGAGACTGGCTAAATGTTATTCTTGGAACCATTGGAGAATGTGGCTCTGTGGGGAATATTTTTAAAAATTAATACAATGTAATAATTGTAACAATGTAAAAACAATCATATCTTTGGAACGTTATTGTAATCAGTAGTCTAAAATGTAATCAAAATAAACGTTTTCATATTAGAGTTTTCATTATTTAGAGCCAATATCAAATCGAACAATAATGAAGTATAAGTCATTACAAAAAAAATCATATCTTTGGAACGTTATTGTAATCAGTAGTCTAAAATGTAATCAAAATAAACGTTTTCATATTAGAGTTTTCATTATTTAGAGCCAATATCAAATCAAACAATAATGAAGTATAAGTCATTACAAAAAAAATCATATCTTTGGAACGTTATTGTAATCAGTAGTCTAAAATGTAATCAAAATAAACGTTTTCATATTAGAGTTTTCATTATTTAGAGCCAATATCAAATCGAACAATAATGAAGTATAAGTCATTACAAAAATTTCCTTCTCACACTGTAAAAAATGATCAACGTTTCTTATTTTATGAAAATATACTACAACCACGAACGAAAATATAATATAATCGCTTGAGTTATCCGACATTCCGAAAAGCGTGTTCCATTGTCTTTTGAATCCCCAGAAAGCAATACATTTCCAAAATTTAAAGAATTATTTATAAAAACAAAATTTCTCTAGCTGCCCGTATTTTCCAGAAACGTTTCCGACTAGTTTTTATAGTGTATTAATCAGTGTCCTCAGCCTGGAATACCTATTTATCGAATGTCATCCATTCTCAAGTAAACGTTTTCAGCTGCATAAGTTAATTTATAAATGAAAGAGTAAAGAAATAATCTTAATTTTAATGTTAATGTTAACGCTGTTAACTTTGCATGTTTGTCTGTTAAACATATTTTTGTTGAACATGAAAATGTTTACTTGAGAATGGATAGCATCAGAAAAAAACTATATTCTGCGCTTAGAAAACTGATTAATACACTTTAAAAGCTACTCGTAAACGTTTTGGAAAATTACGGGCAGCTAGAAAAATTTTGTTTTTCTAAATGATTCTTTAAATCTCGAAATGCCATTGATGTCTGAGGTTTCTAAAGCTAAAGAAACGCTGTTCAGAATCATGGTTAACAAGGATAAGTTTATATTACAAATTTATTTTTCATTATGTTATATTTTCGTAGATTCTGAAACATTCGTCATTTTTTACTGTGCAAAATGCAAAAAGATTTTTTCTAGACAATGGATTATTTTTTCAGTTTAAAAGATTGCAGGAATAAAATGTTTTGGTTGATGAATTAAAAACATTTCGCTAAATCGATTCAATAATTTCAATATTTGGAGAAATGATATGCGAGAGAGGAATATATTAACAATACAAGACATTTTATCAGACAAGATTCAACTGTATTAAACGATTTGTAAAAGATGACCAGAGATAATGGCGAAATTTGTTGAAATGCCCTCATCAGACCTGCCAAGTGTCCGGCTTTTTGGACACCATTAATTTAGTACAGAAAATGTTGTTTTAGTTAATCGGAGCATTTTGCTATTTAAAAGAACAACATTTTCTCTAAAAAAATTACTGGTGTTCAAAAATCCGGAGACTTGGCAACTCTGGTCCTCATAGTAATGATTGAACACTAAATAACTTTTTTTTAAAGCACAAATTTGAATTTTCATAATATTAGAATATTCACTGAGAAAAATGACACTTTCAAATCTGAGTAAATCGATGTCTTCATTTCTTTATGAAACTTTTTTTTTTCAAATATGACGACCCAATGCTTTTTCAATTCTGAAATACCAGAAATACTCGGAATATTGAAACATGGACATACTTAAAACTGAGTACATAGAGGTCAGTTCATACTTTTTTAAACATGGACATTCTCAAAAATGATTAGAATCAGTTCAAACTCTTTTTGAAACATGGAAATACTCAAAAATGAGCACATAGAAGTCAGTTCATACTCATTTTTGAAACATGGACATACTCAAATATGAGCACATGATGTTTTATTCTTGAGTGTGTGCATGTTTTTAGAAATGAGTATATACCTGTTTCAAACTTGGGAGATTTTGATTCGGAGCCATTTTGAAATAGACTTACTAAAATGTTTCATATGGTATTCATTAAAACAAATTTGACGAAATACAAATTCTTTTGGCACGTTTAAAATAAAGGCTAAAAGATGTGTATTTAGTTTAAATTTCTGAAAATTACAAATATGTAAATGTACTTATATCAATCCTTTTCATGTAAAACAAAGCGAAACCGTTTTTATACCAAGCACTTACGTAAACAGTTTCTATCTTTCAGAAATAAAATTAATTACGATTTAAAAATAGGAATTTAATTGATGTTTTATAAAACTGTTAAAACCAAGAATGTTTGCGAACTAAGAGCTTAACTTCCAAAAACGTATACTTAAAAGTAAAAAAGAAAAAAAATAAAGAAAAAATAATAACTATAAACAAAATAGAGTTAAATTCTCTCTTATTTTAAATTTACAGCAATCATGACAACAAGAGATTAAAAATTAAGAAATAATCATTTTTCTATTCTCTAAATAAATATATTACAAGTATATTCATTTAATAAAACTTCATTTCAACATTTCATTTGCGTCATTTCTTCAATTATATCCAAATGCTATGAACAAAATTCAATACATAATTTTTGAAATTTTTTATGATTAAAAAAATTGAATGATTTTATTTTTATTAATTATATATAAAAACAATAATACAAAATTAGATTTCACAGAAACTTTCAAATTTATTTCTATATATAGAATACAAGTTTAAATTAATGATTTAATTTTAAAGAAGCTGCAAACATACCAGTGACAATGACTTTCCCAGATGTCTGACTTAGAACAAGTTCTCCTGTCAGACGATGTCTAGCTCTGCATTTAAAAGTACTTTTTCCGTCTGTGTCTTCTACTTTATGTATTAAAAGTTCCCCAGAATTCAGAACTGTATACTTATCATCTGTATTCAAAAGAAAGGTAAGAAATAAAAATAATTTAAATTAAACATTTTTCATAAAATTAATATTGCATATTTTAAATCAAATATTTCAAAAACTGTATATCTCATAGAAATTGTACCGTCATACAGGTGATACAAAATTTCTTTAGAAACTGTGTGTCAAAGAAACAAGAAATGTTGAAATTAAGAAAATTGACTAAAGTTTGATCGTAATTCAGGAAGCCTGTACTTAATTTACTCTATTATTTATTTTTGCATTCATTTATTTATTTCTATGTAAATAATATATATGTATTTTAATTATAAAAATCAATTACTAAAGTGTTAATATTGTACGACAAAAATTAATCTTCCCAAACTAGTTTGAAGTCCAGGTTCCGTATTTATGAGTCATCATTCCAGCTTTATGCTGCTTATTACTTTATCTGTCAATTATACCTAAATGTAAAAACTTCTGATAAAAAATTCAAAATAGATAAAATTTGATCATATTTTTTGGTATAACATGAAAATTTTTGTACTGTTCACGTTTGTGGAGAGTTTAATTTAATGTTTTTAGGGTATTTGGTACTCTTTAAATCATTAAAAAGACGAAAATATCGAGGATTCTTTACCTTTTGCTACAATTAAACTTTGATACCAATAATGTGATAGTTGAGCGAAATTTTGAAACAATCTGACAACTATGCGTGCAGTAAAAACACTTTTTGCTATTTTTCCAGCCGTTTAAATGCCATACCTACGACAATGGTTACAGAATAAAATGTTCACCAATACAACTTTAACATCTATAACTTATGTTAGAGGTATATAAGCACCAAAAGTATTGAGTTAGTATTAAGAAAAATGGAACAATTTCTAATATTTTTTAAGCACTAAATTGATTTCATGCTGTTTACTCCTTTTTGAAAACTTATTGTAATTAAAATTATAAAACATCAACAATTAGTTTTCAAAAGTTCAAAGGGTGCCGAATAACCTAAAAAAATATGTAGTGTAACCGTTACTTGTTCAAAAGTTATCATATCAAAACCGATAAAACACAGTGTTTCCAGATAATTTAATTTACAATTTTGATTTCGCAGATATCGCCGGTGTGCGCGTCTTGACGTTTACGGCCCACACGACCGTAATTTTAAGAATTTTGCTATCGGGTTAGGTTAAGTTTATATTTCTAAAATACATAGTTTTAATTCAAGTGTTAAAATAATTTTTTTCAATTATTATGCTTCGTTTAGACTTTAATACATAGTTTTAAAAAAGTCAAAGTCAAACCGGGTGGGGAGGCCTACCTTTCGGTTTAAGCTCAAATAGCCCCGCACAAGAGGTTTGTTTGGTATGCGGCAAAGCCTTACAAGATAATTATTAAAGTTGAGAGAAGACAATAAATACAAAACAATACTAATAGCTCATTAATTTAACGATAAACAATTGATAAATACGATAATGTCAAATGAAATAATCATAGTTGGAATAGTAGCATCGAGTGTATAAAAAGACCTATTTCGGGAAAAACTTGAATAATTAGACAGGGATATAAACAGTTATTACAATTTAAGTACAGCAATGTACTATTACTAAGAATATTAGGTAATAACTTAAGTGATTGTATAGGAATATGTGCATGTAGTGAAAACAATAAACACAAATCAAATACCAAAATTAGATTGCATAAGTAGTACTGAAACACAAATTCCAAAAATTAAAATTTTGATGATATAATTACTGAGAAAACAATTTACCAAGTATACTGAGCAAAACTAAATAATACTTTGTGATACTAAGCAATAATTATACTATAATAGAGAGGGAAATTTGCAGTAGGACTAATGAGAAGCCTTAAGATATATATATATTTTATTTATAGGTATATTTACCTTAATTCGCGCACCCCTTATTTTTAGAAAAAAACACCTTTTATGAGATATATAGCATGAAAATACTATAAATAGCATTGAAATGTGTAATCAGTACAAACATAAATTAAATGTAATTTTTTTAAACATCCTTTCATTATAATTCACAAAAAAGTCAACTTATATTATAAAGAACAAATGTGTGCTTCGCTCAATGTTGACGTCATAATGATGCGGGCAATAATGTGATGAACATGGATTAATGTTGCACAATGGATCTATTTTTTCAATTAAACAATCGTAACGTTATTCCTATGGGGAAATGCAAGTTTTGGGCCGACTTTGGATCGAATTTTTAAAAAATAATCTCCAATTGATGTTTTGCTCTCAGAAATACATATATATTCCAAATTTCAAAGCTCTACATCAACACGAAGTGAGTGAAAAATACGTCACAAGATTTGACTGCCGCATGCAACAGAAATGCAAGTTTTAAAAAAAAAGTATGTAATAAAGAAAATAAACAAATGAAAAATAAGGACATCCAATTCTGGAAAATAAGGACATCCAATTGTTTGAGTCTCTACAAAGCACCTGGAATCGCACTCTAGTTCACTCAAATAGTCCCATCTTCTTCTCATGTAAATAAATAAAGAAATCTGAATTCTTATTCTTAATTTTTAATCTTTCATTGGTATACCCGGCATATAACAGCAATAAAATTTGAACAATTTTCTTGTTTCAAAAGTGCGCGTTATACGTCGGAATGTAAGATATTAATTTCAATTCAGAAAACAACTAAAACAAAAATTTACCCGATACTTTACTGAAAATACTAAAAATCACATTAAATAAAAATTATATTTTTTAATTCCTCCTCCCTCCACCTCAATTAATTCAGAAAAATTTACTCATCTTTATTGTTCGTTCAAAATAGGTTATGGAATTAGTAACGGGTTATCGAATTAGTACTGAAATAATTTTCAATATATGCATATTTTAATATGGACACGACGTTTTACATTTGTTTAGAATAATGTGATGATTTATTATGGATGATTCTATCTCCCTTCATGTCCCTGTTTTTACCACCACTCCTGCTCTATTACATTTTATTTCTGGACAAGGTTAATATTCAAATATAAGAAGAAATATCTCTCCATATGTGTGACAAAAAAGGCAATTTCTTAATCGGTGTTCGTGAAAAGATTTAAAGTTCTGGCTACCTGCAATTTTTTTGAGTGTCATTAAATGTATAGTTAATCCGATTTTAGATATAATTGAAAAATTATAGCGAAAATATAATTTAATCCTTTTAAATTTTAAAATTCTTTTAAAACGCTTTTAAAATCTTTATTTAATCCTTACATTCTAATTTTCTTATCTGTATTAATATAAAATTTAAACCGATTTTAGACATAATAGCATTCCAACGACATTAAAGAAAGTATTTTATGTAGGACTGAAAATCATAATTTAAAAAAGAAGAACGAACCATATTCAAGATATATTTCAACGATTATAATTTATTACTCATTACTTTATTTAAATTTTTATAAAATATGTCGCACCAATCTATATGTTTATGAAAAATATAAGATATAAGATATGGAAAAGGAAAGGAAACAAAACAAAATCATTTACGAAAACCTTCAGATGATAAATGAGAAATTTAATAAAAAATTCTTATTATTTAACATAATACTATAGCCTTTCAAAATAAAGGCTTGTTAAATTAATAAATAAAATTAATGATATCAAAAATTTTTCGTCCTCTTATTTTTCATATATGAAAGTAATAGATATTTTTAATCCTATTTTAAGACTTGAAATCAATACAACTTCTAATCGCTTGAGTAAAGAAAATGATTTGATAACTACAATTTCAATTTATATATTGGAATGTGAAACGCCCAAATGATATAGAATGTCAAAAACATGTTGAAATAAAAGTCAAAGAGAAATAAATGATTTAACGTTTTAAAGATGGATGATATTTATAAAATAAAAAAGATGAAGAAGAAATGGAAAAGCATCTTTATTTTAAAAAGAGCAGATGAAAGCCAGACATCACCCATATGATAGATTGAAGAGATACTTCACGAGGATGTAAAATTTCTTTCGCGAACAATAAAACAAAATTTTTGGCACAAATCTTGACATAGAGTGATACCTTTTTTGTTTCAACGTTTGTCACTTTACTGTTGACCCGATTCATAGTAGTGCTCTGTAAAAAAAAAAAAAAAAAAAAAAAAAAAAAAACATGATGTTTGAATTTTTTCCAACAACCAATTCGCTTGTTCACTCACTGTTCTGTGGTTAAAATGCTTTTATCTTAAATTATCTTTTAAATTTTTTTTTACATGGATTACTTCAAAAACTGTATTGTAAGACACAATTTTCGTTAAATCACGTGCTTTTATTTTTAAAATTAATAAAAAAAATGTACGAAATTATAAAACAAAAACCAAAATGAAATAAAAAACATAACGGAACAAAAGGAGAAACACAAAATAAGCAAGCATTTTTCTTTAAGCAATCTTTGTTAATTATTTATCGCGTAATTCACATATCACAAAATAAAGAAGATTATTTCTGAATAAACTTATAGAATTTCTTTTGTTCTCAAAAGATAAAGCAAACTTTTTGGCAGAATTCTTGACATAGAATAATCATTTTATTTATTTATTCATTTGCTTCATATGTTTGCTTTTTGTTTATTTTTACCCACTTTACTGTTGACCGGATTGATAATAATGCTTTGCATAAAAATACGATATGGCGTTTTAATATAAAGATTACCAAACATTTTTCCAACATTGAATTTTCGTATTTTTGTACATAAAATGTTTCCTCATTCTTTTGTGACTTGAAAATTTTATTTTAAAAGTTCATCTTAGTTTAAAAACTGTAGTTTCGATTCATCTGAAAAAATATTTTTGTAATATGAATAATTAAAAAATATATAACATGAGGCATTCTTCTCCTTAATTGGTTCTTTCTCTCATTTGACTGATCTGTGGAATAATTTTTATTTTCACAAATATTTTTATAACTTTTTAATTATGCCATTTTAAATAATGATTCTTAAAAGAAAAATCTTGAACTGAAGCATTAATATAAAATCTAAAAAAATAAATAAAATCTAAATATATTCTTAAAAATTCATCTTAGTTTAAAAACATTGGACATTCTGAAATTCATTCAAAGGAAAATATATTTTTTTAAAGAATAATTTCAAAACATATAGTATAAGTCTTTCTTCTCGTTAACTGGGCCTCTCAGACGTGACTGATCTATGGCATAAATACTTTTGACCCAAACTTTTAATTATACCAGTTTAAAGAAAAATATTTAAAAGAAAAATCTTAAGCAGTAGGATTAATATATTTTGATTAATATATTTGCAAACTTTTATTTTTTCTTCAAAAATGGGAAATCATAAACACATATAATTAGGCAATAATTATTAATTATCCTGTTTCTATTTGCCATTAAAAAAAGGAATAGATATTCTGAAGACTATTATTTGCAATTCCATTTGTGAATAATAACTAAAAAAATTTTTTTTTACAAATCTTAACGTAGAATGATTTAAATGTATTTTGTTGTTTCAACGTTAACTATTCACAGTCCAACCGATAAATTGCTATAAAAACATTAAACAACTTTAATAAAAAATAATTTTTAATTTACTGTTCATAAAACTACTAACCACTAAACAAACGTTATCTTTTGTAAATAAATCTTATAATATTTTTTTGTGAACAATAAGACAAAATTTTGCTGGAAATCTTGACATAGATTGATAGCATTTTTGTTTCTACGTTTGTCACTTTACCATTGACACGACACACCTACTCGCTCTAAAAAAAAAAAAAAAAATGATGTTTCATTTTTTTTTCTAACAATAAGTTTACATGTATATCGATAAACTCAATACAAAAGACAGAACTTCGCAAAACACTATAAAAAGATGAGAAAAACGCAATTCGTTTCAACAGATCTTTCACATGAATTGCATTTCTGAGTTAGATTTTCTTGGAAATTTAGTTATCAGCTTTAATCAAAATATTAATCGAAAAAAAAAAAATCCGATACAACTACGCTCATTTTAGCTTAGCAAAAACTTGTTCATTTTAAGAAAATGGTCTTTTTTCTACAAGTTTTTCTTTCAACTTTTTTTTTCGGAAATTTTGTTTTAACTTCATTCTGTTTCCTCCAGTATTATTTTTTATTCTTAATTCATTTCCATCTTATAACTTATTAATTATTTTTTATTGAATAAGAAAAATGTGAATTTTTACATTGCTATCTAAGCGTAATAGCGACAGACTGAAAAATGCCCAAGCCGGTAATGGAACTCGAACCCTTGGAATAACGCTCCAGTGCTCTACTATTGGAGCGTTAAGGGTCCTGTTCGATTCTCGACTTGGCATTTTCCACACGTTTTGTGGGTGTTACGCTTAGAAAACAATGTTAAAATTCGCATGTTTGTTATTCAATAATTTCGTGCGAATTTCACTGCTGAAAATTAACTAAAAAACTAATTAAACATACTATTTTCTGTGCTTATTTATTATATATTTTTTTTCGTTTCCCTCATTTGTTTTTGAAGCAACTGAATTCCGAATCATAGCAAATCTAAGTTCCTCTTCATGTTCGATGCCATATAGAACTTCTTTAGTCTTTCCCTTAAATTGTATTTGTGAATATTTTTGTATTTTTTTTTAATTGGAAATTTAACTATCTGATTTAATCGATATTTTATTGATAATGAAGTACCCAGCATAACCGCGCTCTTTGTAGCTCAGCAAAATCTTGTTCAATTTAATAAATTAGCCCCCCCCCCTTTTTTTTAACTTCTTACTTTCTTTCCCTTTTTTATTATTTTTTATCTTAATGTAGTCTCATTTTTTATTAAAATAATTATTTGTTGTTTATTTATATTTTATGATATTTATTTACTCATCTCTCATTTTTTCTAAGTAACTGAATTTCTGACCATAACAATTGTCTACCTCATTTCTTGGTCGACAACGTATGAAAATTCCGGATGATATGTTAGTCTAGAAATTTCATTCTCCTTGTTAACTAAGAAACCAGGTATTTTCAAAAATATAAAATACATCATATATTTTGTCATTTTATTCTTAAATACACGATTTAATAATATTATGCGTTTAATATAATTTACCGTATTTGGATAAAACAGTTATCAGATACATCAAATTGTAGTAGGTTTCAAAGTAATAATTAATTTATATTACCTAGATTTATGCAAATAGCTTGATTAATTGAAACTCATCAAATTATTTCGTCAATTACAAACCGAAGTAACTATATGATATTTTATTTTCAAATAATTGCAGATAACAATATTAGTTAATATGTAATACAATGTAATAATTTTAGTAATTATTGAATATTATTTTATAGTAAGTGTAGTAAAATATACATAAAAGTAATCGGATTGAATTTTAATTTCCTTTTATCTGAATTCTTTTATTATAAATATTATCAAAATTAGAAATAAGTCCTTCACTTTATATATAATAAAATTCTTTAAAGCATTCTTGATATATTTTATAAAAAACGTTTTTGTTTCCAAAAATTGAAATCTAAGTCTTATCGTGTTAGTTTCCTGCCTTTTAATTAATTTATTTTTCTAGTTAAGAAATTATTTTTTTGAAGACAACAAATGATTTGAGAAACCGATAGCTCCGTCCTTTAAGAAAATTCTTGTCTTTTTTTGTACTTTCTGTGCTCCAATTTTTTTTACAAAATGTCAATCGACAATAAATTACAACATGCCTTTAATGTACACAGTATTGTACTAAGTTTTAAAAATACCCAAAACCTTTATGCCTCTGCTAAATTTGCTTGTCAGTCCGACATTCATTGCGTTCAATCATTAAAACCAAAGAGAGTTTAAGATTAAAATTGCTAATCTTGGCACATCTATCACTTTTCTGCGGTCCGTTTTGCTGGAGCTAATCCGCGACCTACGTTACACGCGACAAGTTTATGACATTTAAAACGTCACACGGAGTGGATCATTTATACACGGCGATTGGTACAAAGCAGCGCGCCCATCGTTTTGTGCGTGTAAAGATGATCCACTACATGTGACGTTTTAAAAGTCATGAACCGGTCATGCATAACGTAGGTCGCGGCTAATCCAGGGTAATCCAGTAGGCTAACCAAGACATTAATCAGCAGCTGATTATCCAACTACAATTAAAATCGCTCCTGTTTTGAAACTTTCGCTCTTTACAGGAAAAAATCAGAATAAGATAAATAAAAGCAACAGATGTGAGAAATCGTGGTCTTTTTCGATAAACGGATTACTAATTAAGTTCACATCACTCTTCGCGCTTTTCGTAAAAGACTCTCTAAACTTGCCGGTGAATTTTCAAAATAATAAAGAAATAAAAGATTGCAGACTCTTAACTTCCAAACATGTCTTGAAAATGAGCAACATGTACTGAAAAGGGATAAAGTCAGGTACCAAAGAACTAAGTGCAATTATTCAGTCATCGACTGTACTCTACACTTAAAATACTAAAAGCTGCCAGGAACAACTCAAAGACGAACAGAAGAAAAGTAACGAATACAGATAATAAATTCAGAATGCGTTTAAATGAAAAGATGCGAAAGACATATAGCAGAAAGAAAATAATAAAAAAAAAATGGATACCAGAAGGCGTAATATTGACTTTTCTTAATAATTTAACAAAATACAAGCTTATATATACTGTATAATTGGTTTATCGAGAAAATACTGATGAATGTGTTGGCCATTATTGTCAAGTACCGTTTGAAATCGCAAAATAATATGTTCAACAGTCACGCAAAACAAATTCTTGGAAATGTTGAGAGCTTGACCGGAATTACTGTCCTTGAGTTCTGGGAAAGTTCTTGCGTTATCATGACCGAAACACTGTTTTAAGTATCCCCAAAGCCAAAAAGCACAAGGATTGAGGTCTCAGGAACTTGCAGGCCAAACATGACAAATACGTTAATTGATTACGCGGTTTTCTGTAAAATGTCTCTTAAGCACTTTTTTAATGCCAGTGGAAATGTGTGTGGGAGCTCTGTCCAGCATGAAATTTATTCCGCCAAGGCACTGACGTACTTACAGGGATGGTCTCTAGCAGGAATACATAACGCTTCCCAGTTGAAGCATATCACCAGGCAACACGGTGTTAATTATTTGAAGAAAAAAGGATCGAGCATAAATTCTGAAGTAAATCCGCACCATATCGTAACCTATTGAGAATGCAACGGAACTTAAAAAATCGAATGAAGACTTTTGAAAATCCGGATGCGCAATTCCGCATATTCACTGATGCAACAAGTTAAAGATTAGCTTCATTGGTCCGTAGAATATTCCAAGGTCAATCTCCATTCACCTGATAGCGAGCAAGGAATTCCAAGTAAAATGGTAGACGGGCAGAACAATGAATTAGCAACAACTGCTGAACATGTGACATTTTATAGGAGTAATATCGCTGAATTTTCTGAGGAGTCTTATGAAAGTAGCAGTCGACTGGTCTAAAGGTGCTGCAACGAAGCCAACGCTTGTGCTATCCTTTTAGTTTGAAGCCCCGTGCTCTTCCACCATGAGTGCAATATCTCCGATTGCCTCTGTATAAATAGACATTTTTCTTCTAGGATGAACAAACAACGACCCCGTTTCCTCCAAGTTCAGTGAACAATTTTCGTTATCCGTTTGCAGACATTCCATCTCTGCGAATGATTTTCAAAGCGAGAAACATTCTCATGGTACGGGGTACGGGATTGAAATTTTTCTAAAAAAAAAAAAAAAAAATGTTTCATCAGTAAAGCACGATTTTGTAAACTGTGGGACATTTTCCACTGACAAGAGATTCATTGCGACTTTTTATTTAACATTTTCATTTTTCGCGAGCAGATATATCACATGGTTGCTAAAATTTGCATATATGCCGAAAATGTATCGGAAACCGCCCTTAGATGGCAATTTTTTGAATTAATTTCTTTTCTGCTAAATGTCTTTCGCTTCCCTACATTTAGACGTATTCTAAATTTCATATTTTCTTATGAATCGTTTCGACTACTGATATAGTGTTCATATATTTATTATATATATATAATAGCGCTAAGTGTATAACACTTCCGGAGTGAACTCATCCGGATACCAATAATCTTTCGTTAAAATCAGCCATTTTATTTTAATTTTCAGAGATTTAATTTTTTTAATAAATCTGCATAAGATTAACCTTTTTATAAATACTGTGAAAACCCAAATACCACTTGAGTGATGAATTACATCAAAATATGCATGTTTTTCGATATATCTTACATTGAAAATCGTATCACCCAGCAATCAGCGATGGTAAATGATATGCGATTCATTCCTTTGAGATTCATTAAAATATGGACTATGGATGCAATCATTTTGCTAAATGGCAGTATAAAACATACAAAATTAAAAACATTGTTGTACAAACATGTAAAAATATGTAAAAACATTGTTGTAAAAAAAGTTGTTCAGAATTACTGTCACTAAAATAGACCAGTTAACGTAATATTACATAAATAAATAAATATGTATTTTTTCTTTTGGCACGAATGTTTTGCACAACTGTATGCAAGTCATGATTAATTAAAAATCACTTGAACAGTACAGTTTCACAGTCATACAGTTTCTTGTACAGTTTCACTTAAAACTACTTTCTCTAAATATTTCTGATAGTGACAAAATATTTCATTTTAGAATAAATAAATTTTATGTTTATTTAAATAACAACGATGCACTATATCAATACTAATTGCATATAAAAAACTTGTTATTACTTTTACAAAATCCATAATCTATATGCATTGAAAGTTAGTCTTGTTTATTCATTAGTTATTTAAATCCCCAAGACAATGTCAGATTCAAATATTTATAATCCAGTAAGCTCGCTGAAGTATTATAAAATGAACAATATTAAAATAAGTCGAAAATAAGTCGAAAATAAAACACAGAGACATGAAATCATTGGGGATCCTATATTTGAAAAAAAAAATGATAAGAAATGATTTATGCATATTTATAACTTATAATATTTTTTCCTTATGATATTCATTTTAAAACTACTCTAAATTAGTTCTGATACTACAAGAATGTCTTTAAAGTTATTTTATTTTTGTACTGTCGTTGAAAAAAGAGGGACTGGCTAACACTACTCATCGTATAAATTTGCGACTGCTACCAATTGATTAGAAATGATGTCTACTTTCAAATGTATGCCTGTATTATGGTTTGGTGACCATTTGCTGCTTTAAAAAAACCACTAAAATTAACTTTTTTCAAATGATAACACCTACTTCTGATACTTTTTTTACAGTTCCTTGCAGTCTGAAAAAAATGTATAGTTTATATGCATTTTTTTAATACCTTCATAGAAATAAAAGAAAATATATTAAGGGTGTATCCATAAAACTAATTATTCGAATGGATGGTAAATTTAAACACCTCTGTTTTTGATGATCGCTGTAATTGTAGGTAAAAATTATTGTGGCTCATAATTCTTAATTTTTCAATAGGAATTTATTAATAATTCTCATAATTAAAAATATATGTTATTGATTAAAAAGAAATGCTTGGAATCTGTTTTGGTCTGTACATAATATTTCAATTTAAAAAAACGACCATTCTATCGAATGGTTTTAAGAAGATATAAATTAAAGTTTCATTTGCGCAATTAACATTAGCATCCTAAAAATTTTGGCATCTTATAAGTTTATGAATATTTTAGAAAAAATACATAACTATATTTTTTTTCGGGAGGCTATGATCCAAGGAACTATAATAAAAGTATCAAAAGTGTGTTATCATTTCAGAAGAGAAGTTTGATGAAGTTGTTTATTTGTAGACTTTCCCCAAATCATAATCCATGCAAAACGTATAAAACTATATATTATTCCTCATATATTCATACCAGTCGCAGTTTTATTCGATAATTCATTATGGAATTATTCGGAGGATATGCTTTTACCCCTCTACTTTAAGTATAGTGTTTGTAATAAATGATGGATATGTTTACAATACTTTTTTTAAAAATATATTTCGATTGCTCAGTTTGATTTCCTGTAGAAATATAAAATCTGAATTGACACAGACATGTACCTTATCACCCAAACTAAAATTTAAATAATTTCACAATTTTGGTATTTTATGAAAAATTATTGCCAACTTTTAAATGTTTATGATGACACGCATTTTTACAAGTTTACTCTTCGTTAGAAAATACATGTATAGAGGCTTGAGAATTTATATTTTATCTATAATAAAAACTTTACACACTTTTATTTAATGAATGGAACTAGAAATACTTTTTTAATTTACAAAACTTTATTAACTATTACAATTTCAAATGTAGTGTTTACACTGTAATAAAAACACAAATAAGGCTCACAAAATTCTAATAGTTACATCAATTTAAATTTATATATATAAATTATTTTTAAATAAAAGTTTAAAGTTATTTATGATGTGCTTCTAATGATTACTAAATAATTCTAATAATTACTTTTTTTTACTATTTAATAATTATTTCTAATAATTACTAAAATGAAGGTTTAAATGTGCTTTAAAAATTATCTTCAACATTTACTTTTTAACCAGGATATTTAGTCTTTTTTGTCACAATGTTCCAAAGAAGTAAAACAATTGACAACTATAAAATATCAAATCATTTTCTGTACAGTTGAAGTAACGTCTGAATATGCATTGAAGATATTTTGAAAATTATATTCATTTTAATTGATATGAAAACTGAAACATTTATATTTAATTTTGAACCAAGTATATTAAAATTAAAAGTAATAAATTATTTAAACATTAATGAAACCTCTAAAGAATATCGAAACGTATTTACATGTAATTTGAGACTATTTTCTGGCATCTTTTTTCTGGTCATTATCCTAGTTCAGCAAGAAATGCTTGTAAAGCCTTTCATAAACATTAATTTAAATACAAAAATATAAACACATCTATCGAAATGCACAAAATCTATTAAGTTATTCTGAAACATGCATTTTAAATGCTATACTACTTTTAAAAAATAATCTTTTCCATTTTAAATTTCTTAGTTACCAGCAAAATAATATGGAATTTATTAATATCCATTCCCAAATTTTAGAGTTGATTATAGTTACATTTATATAAATATCAAAGAAAATAATTTTAATTTTGAAAATTATTTGAAACATTTTCCCATCTCTTTGAAAATATACCTTTAATAGGCAGACCTTTACATTTACTACGTATTTTTGCAAATTTTAAAAATAATTAGCATTGAAACACGATTTTTTTTTATTCTTTAAAAAAAAATGATATGGAATTCATTTCATATCTTTTGATCTCAATAGTGCTTTAGTTCTGAATGACGCACTTCAGATAACGTTTTCAAAAAGTTTCCAAACACACTTTTCTAAAGAGGATTCAGATGTGAAGAATCATTAAATTTAAGTAGCGTTAATCTGAACTTAATTCAAAGTTTGATTCTCTTTTTATAAAAATCTTACTATTTTATAAAGTAAAGATAATTTTAAGTCTTTCATTAGATATTAAATGTTATTCCAGAAGTACAAAATAATAGAAGTAGAAAAATACTTTAAAGAGTGAGGCAATAATTAAAACTTTCTTTGTTGCAAAAGTACTTCAAAAATGTCTAGTCGGATAGATACAAATTTATATATTCACAAGAATAATGCGATACCTTGTTCAGTTCTTTATGAAAGTATAACTAGTTACTAATGCATTCTAAGGTGCATCACTTCGAATATTTTTTTTATTTCAATAATTTTTCAAAGCTAGATTATGTTATATCGTTTGACAAAATTTTGTTGATTGCATAAGTTATGATATGCTTTATCTAAGCGCTCGGTTAAACAAATTATCCACACTTCAATACGATCCGCTATGCATTACTTAGAAGTAGATGTTACAAATCATTATTAATACTTTAATTTTCAGTTTCCAGTTGAAACTAAATTCACTGATTATAACATTCGTAAATTCTTTGTTCTGAATCCTAATTTTAGGTAGCTTTCAATACAAAAAAGTATAAAGCTACCTATTGCAGCCGTTCGCAGGAAAGCAGTTCCGGAAAATTTCGATATATTTTCACCGATCATGACCCCCAGACCCCAAAACCACCCTCCGTTCAGATGTTGATTTATATATATAGATATATCCATATATATAAATATATATATATATATATATCTGACCTATGTCATACGATAACGCTCGTATTTATAAATCAATTTTGATTAAACTAATTGTGTGTATTAAGCTAACCAATGTCTCGACCGAGTTCGTTGGCCAGCTTGGTCCGCCATTTTGTTTCAAGATGGCGGCCATTTAAAAATTTAAAACTAAAATAAATATACAAAAAAGTTAAAAATTCAAATTTATTTTTTAACTACGTGTTAGGCCTTGATACAAGGATTCCAGGGCATTTTTTGGTTTACCTCTATCTTAAAAAATGGCTGAGATAGAGCAGTTTGAAATTCTAGGGTGGCTGACATTTTGAAACAAAACAGCACATTACTCGCAAATTATTTTCTTTCATTGTTGTAATAATTTTTTCAATCATACGCATAAAACTATATATTCATATTCGTTAGCGCCAAAATTGGCGACATTGGTGACAAAATTGGCTACATTTGGCGAAATATCGCCAAATTTGTCGACCAAAATAAGTCTTCATAAATGAAGCCAATTTGGCTATTGCTCAATAATTTGACGAATTTCTTATTCAAATTCAATATTAACGAATATTTTGTAAACGTTTCTTTGCATTTTAACTTGCTGTTTTCGTGTAACATTAGCTAAAATTTTAAAACGAAGATATAGGAAAGCTACCTTTTCCTCCCGCTACAGGCCGGAAGGACTTTTTATATGTCTATTCTCTGTAGATTTTAACTTATAGATCTTTGTATAAGAATAATTATTTTCTGCAATAAGTAGCATACACACTGATAGATTTACATGAATCAAAATATTTAGGTTAAATTCAACGGAACTATAATTTTTAAACTCAAAACGTATGTACATTTTACGAACAAAAATAGGAAGCTGTGTAATAATCTGCGTAATTGACACATAACATATAGAGTGTTAAAAAAATGTCCTGATAAAAAATGACTGTAATTTTGTTAAACACATTGCTTAAAAAATATGCTTTAAATCCAATATAGAAGAATTTTGTCTTTGTGTCTGTCATAATAAACTGTGTTGTTAAGTAAAACTTGCGGTTGTTATTGAGTTAACTATCCTAAAGTCGCATTCTACAGATTATGGGCACAGATCCGAACCTGTTCGTGGGAATATAACGAAGTAAAATATCAGAATTCTTGTAAAGTGAGATTTCTGATAGTGACATTTGATAGGTTAGAGACGTTACAGTATATCACACTGATTGAAAGTAACTGGAATGTAAGGAAATTCCAGGATAAAATTAGGCTTTTAGCTAAGGAATTGTATGATATAATAGCGGGGGTAAAAGTTAAACCTGATACAACAAACATTGGATATGCTAATTTCATAGTCAAGGATGTAAATGCACAAGAAATTTTGGTTTCACGTATAGAACATGTATTTTGTGTGTTACAGCAAAAGGAATGTGGGATAAGTTGCACACAATTTACGAAAGGAAATTAAACGTGAATATTCATTTGTTACAACAACAGTTTTTCAACTTCAAGTTCGATGATACTGTGAGGAACTTTCTATCTCAATTTCAGACTAATGGTCGCCAAAATTAAGCAGCAGAACGAAGATATTTCTGAAAAAAATGGTCATCTCGAAAGTCATTATAGCGCTGCCGGAACTATATAAATGTTTCATTCCTGCCTGTGTACCTGTAGCAGATGAACAGCGTACATTAAGTAACCTAAATGCTCGTTTGTTAATTGAGGAAGAAAGGATAAATTCTAAAAAAGAAACGTTTGTTCTTACAGATAAAAATCAAAGTAATGTAAAATATTTTTCATATGGATAAACTAGACCACAGTAAATTTCAATATAATTATGGAAATGTTCCTGTGAACAGAAATATTATCTGCAATTTTTACAAAAAGAAAGGGCATGTATTTGGAAAATGTTATTTTCTTAAAAATAAAAAAATGAATTCAAATAGTGAAAATGGAGAAGGTTTTGCACTTATGGGAATTGTAAATTCTAATTTGGATGTAGGATTCTACGTAGATAGTGGAGCTTCTGAAAATATGTGTAATGATATAAACAAATTTGGAAATTATTTGAAGTTAAAAGTTCTTAAACAAATAAAACTATGCGATTTCTCTTTATCACAGCAATTGGATTGGAACTATTTATGTTGAGTCGTTTATTGCTGAAAAATGCATTAAAACGGAACTGCCAAATATAATTCTCTCAAGGTAAAGCATTAGATAAAGGTTCATACATGACATCCAATTCTCACAGTGCTAGATTTATTCATCAAGAATCTAAGAAAATCATTGCTGTAGCTAAACGTGAAGGTAAACTCATTAAAGTTATATATCCCTTAGATGAGAGAAGAGTTACTAAAGAAGAAAATTTGAGAGAGTGCGAAAATGAAAATAAATGTTGTGTTACAAATAGTAATTTGATAAGTAAGAAGAAAAACTTGATATGGTGACATGGAATACTAGTTCAACAACATTTTTATTATGTCAAAAAGCTGCTAACAAAAAATGAAATTAGCTGAGAAAGCTCAACTTATATTCTTCTGTGGGGAATACATTCAAGGAAAGCAACAACATAGTCCCTTTCAAGAAAGTAAATCAAAATCTACTAATGTTTGTAACATAATCTAACATGCAGATTTATGTGGCCCGATTGAAATAAAATCAAATGGAAACATGTTCTTATTAAACGATGATTACTCTCATTTTAGGCAAGTTCATTTCTTAGAAAATAAGTATCAAGTGTCTGATAAATTGTCAGATTTCCTATTGATGTGTACCAACAAGATGAATAAATGTATTCGAATAATAAGATCAGACAATGAAAAGAATTGGCAAACCACAAAATTAAAGAACTTTTAATTCGTCAAGGAATAGAACACCAAACTTCTCTCGCATACAATCCACAGGAAAATGGACGACCTGAACGAGAAATGAGAACTATCATGGGAGTTGCAAGAACTATTTTGGTAGCAAAAAATACAGATAAGAAGTCCTGGGCTGAAGCACGAATAAAGCAGTGTACATAATTAATGGAACACGAACTAATGCGGTTAAAGGAAAAAAACCTTATGAGTAGTCGAAAAACAAGACTTTTGACATTAGAAATTTAAAGTTTACATTTTTATCTTAAGGATGGGTTCACATTCCAAAGGAAAAAAACGTAGAAAATTCGATGCTAAGAGTGAATGAGGAACTTTTTTTGGATATGGTGAAAATAATAAAGGATTCCTAGTTTATTACTCAAAAACAAACACAGTGACATGACATAGAAATTTAATAACTAATCCAAATGTGATCCCCTCCCATTCCATAAAGAATTAAATTTTCCTTTTGATTCTATTGATCCTGAGCAACATTAAAGTTCCGAATTCAAAGTAGATAAGGATAATATCAAGGAATTGGATAATCTGGTTACGAATCAACAAAATTATGACGATGACAGCTACAGTATGCTAAAAAAAAGATGACAACTACAAGCATGAAAAAAAAATGACAACTACAGTACAGATTCACCCGTACCATAGTTAAGCGATACCAGAATGCACATTCGAGCAAGATTCTGAAGAAATCATCCAGATTTGATGATTTTGAAACAAGATAAATAACCATAACATATGTCAAAATACTTACCACATGTGAAAAAGCTATGATGTCAAAATCTTCGAAAAAGTCACAACGTGCCATAAATTCTGAGCATAAAATTATCTCTGAATATGATAATAGACATGTCAAATATTTTAATATATGATTGTCTGATGCGTTTTAAACCTAGTCTATGAGCAATAGTTTGGTTTTAAAAATGTGAAACAGTGTTTGGGAGAAAACCTTGAGCGATGAACAATTAGTGTGGCTTAATACAAAAGTAAGTGGTGACCTACGAGCAATAAAATTTATTTGATCGAGTGGATATTGGACGAAATCATGAGCTATGTGCAACTAGAGTGCTTTTATAAATAAGGAAGTGATGACACATGAGCAATAAAATTTGAATTATTGAGAGGATTTTCGGTAAAACCTTGAAGCTTACCATTATCACCAAGCTAATATGTTTGTTGAATGGGATGACTCGTTCCTCTTAATCTGAACATACGCCAAGTGAGTATGCCAAACTCTTTTTTATAAAGATACTTCAATGACAACAACACAGATTAAATTACATGTGGTTGTCGCAAAAAATAATTCACTTGAAACAAACCACTCTCGCTAATATACGCCGACTGGTGATTAATAAGTAAATAAAACAACAAGCAATTTTAATTAGAAATAATGTGCTTCAAACTCAGCATTGTACTCTAAAACAGAGTACATGTGGTCACGTTTTATCATACATTCTAATACCAGCAAATCTTGTGTGTTTGTCTGTTGTTATATGTATATATATATATATATATATATATATGCAAATTTTATTTTAACACGAACGAAAAATCTTGCGTCTAGCATAGATTTTGTAACACTCCAACGCTTCCAAAATAATTTTACAAATCATTACCGTTTAATAAGCTGAAAGATAACATCTAAGTAAACAATTTCTAAAACGCAAAACATATTTAAAAACGTAATTTCAGGAATTTCCAACAGATACAATATTCGGAAAAATATCCGAATACTTTTATTCAGCCCTGTATATGATCTATAGATTTGTATATATACTACATAGGACGCTAAATTTTAGTTTAGTTAGGAAACACGTAGCAGAGTTTAAAATTGTCCTTCTGGAGTTTCTGTCAATAAACGGAAATGTGTTCGCGAACTTTTGTGCTGCCCTGTATATGATCTACAGAATTTATACACACCAAATAATAGACAAAAAGTGAGCTAAATTTAAAATCGCGTTCAGCAACTTAAAACGCACTTCCAGGAATTATTGTTAACAGACAGTAGATAATTCTTTTGTGTGTCCCTGTAAATGAACGATGGCTGAAACAACAGCCAATAGGAAAGTAGAAATCAACAGCCAATAGGAAAACAGAAGGAGGAGACAACAACCAATCACAGACCTATCACAATCACAATCTATTGGCTGTTGATTTCTACTTTCCTATTGGCTGTTCTTTCAGCTTGTTTCCTCTCCCTTATCTCTCATTTCAGTGTTGCTGCTGCTTTCATAGTAGAAGCACTTCTTTTTGCGCCTGACGAAGAAAGACTCAGATCTTTCGAAAGGCCTAGCGCATTTTAAAAATTTTGATGGTGTTTTAAGAAGATATTTTAGTTATTATTGTTTCACACCAGTTTCAACTTATTTTATTTTAGTGAAACATTATTTAATTAAACCGCAAACGATTTTTCTCCATGGATCTAATGTAACGGAATTCTTTTGTCTGTCCCCGTAACGTAACTATAAGTGCTATGCTCACCCTATTCCATATTAAGCTTCTTGTAATGCACCTTAGTGATATATATCAATTACAATGTGTTTGAAATTGTGTAACATAATTAAAATAAACCGCAAATGATTTTTCCCCTTAGACCGTAATATAACGGAAGTCTTTTGAGTGTTCCTGTAAAAAAACTGTAAGTGTTACACACTTCGGTTGAAATAAGGAACATGCTATAGGTAACGACAATAATATATAAAAATTGCAGGGCAATCGAAGCATATTAACGGGAGTTAAAGCACGGGCAGACGGCAGACGGCCATACGGCCAGACAAACAGAAGTCATAAACACTTTTCAAATAGGTTGGAAAGTGTTGAAAAGGTCTCTAACGATTTTGATGAAATTTTGTATCCCACCGTTTTGGGTCACCAGAAAACCATTGGGATGGGTCACATTTTCGAGAAAATTAGATTAGTGGGTCATTTTGTTTCACCATGGGTCAGGGTCAAGCTAATTGTATCTAAAAAACAGTTCAAACTATTTTGTATCCTACTAGTTTCGGGTACGAGAAGACTATTGGGCTGGATCACATGTTCGAGAACGTTCTATTACTGGGTCATTTTTGGATCATCGCGGGTCAAGTTAATTTTATCTAAAAACGGCACTAACGATTTTAATTAAATTTTGTATTCTACTAGTTTCGGGCACAAGAAAATCATAAGAAAATCACAGGAAAATCCGAGAAAATTCGATTAGTTTGTCATTTTTGGGTCAGTGTGTGTCAAGCTAATTTTATCTAAAAAACGGCTCAGACTATTTAGGCTAAATTTGAATCCTATTGTTTTCGAGCACGAGAACACTGTTGGGCTAGGTCACATGTTCGAGAATTTTTAATTAGTGGGTCATTTTGGTCATGGGGCATTATGGGTCAAGCTATTTTTACTGTAAAAACAGCTCCTACCATTTGAACTAAATTTAGTATCCTACAGTATTAGGGAACGAGAACACTATTGAGCTAGGTCACATGTTCGAAAATTTTTAATTAGTGGGTCATTTTGGTCATAGGGCATTATGGGTCAAGCTATTTTTATCTTAAAAACGGCTCATACGATTTGAACTAAATTTTGTATCCTACGGTTTTTGGGTACGAGAAAATCATTGGGCTACGTCACGTGCTCGAGAAAATCAATCTGATTAGTGGGTCATTTTTGGGTCACTGTGGGTCAAGCTAATGTTATCTAAAAAATGGTCGGACTACTTTGACTAAATTTTATATCCTACGGGTTTCGGGCACGAGAGGACAATTGAGTTTGATCACATGTTTGAAAAATTTGATTAGGGGGTAATTTTGATTATGGGTCAAGCTGTTTTTATAAAATAAAAATATTATAATATTAATACAGAGAGAAAAATATATCTAGTTGAACTCAAAGCTAAATTTGATGGAGCATAGCTCGGTATTCCCTACTCGTATATAATTACTCTACGCATTTTTTGCAACGAAATAAAATATTAAATAAAACGTATAAACAAATAATGAAAAAAATAAATATCAAGCTTTTTAATTCCTTGATATAAAATTTTAAGTAAAGTTTCCTTTTTAAATAAATTATGGAAATATTTTGGCTTTATAATACAAAGGATGGAATAATGATGGAATATTAATTAAACTGGTGGTATGAGATGATGCATTTTGATATATTAAATTCTAATTTCAAATCCCAATTTTTTAAAGAAAATATATTTATTTTCGGATTAAAAAAATATGCCATTAGTGTTTTCGGTTATTTTGCAGTATATAAAGGAACTTGTTTTTTTAAATTTTACAACATGCAGAAAGAATTTTGTAATAAAATGGATTAATGCAAGATGATTAATTATTAGCAGAATTTAGTTACTAAAATTTAAATAATTCGGTATAGTAAAAAAATTATATATTATGCAGTTAAAAAGAAATATAATATAATAAAAATTGTCATAAATGAAGAAATTAAAGCGAAACATTTTTCTGCTACATTCTTTATTAGATGAAAATTTTCATATGAAATTTGTTCTTAAATAACGTTTATACCAATGATTTTAGAAATTCCTGGTTTTAAACCAGAATAATTTTAAAGAACGGACATGATGCAATTAACGCTTTGCTGACCATTATGCATTGTTTAACCGCTTTAAATCAAGAAACTTCAATCAAAAATATTCAAGACATGCTAAGCGGTAGAAAATATGGAACTTTTGGTAAAAACTTATAAAATACCTTATTGTGGTTAAACTTTTCTAATTATAAGATTACTTGTTTTGTATTTCTTTTTCCTTGAGTATACGTAAAAAGACAATTTTTATTATTGAAAAACAAATTATAAAGATTTTAGTATTAATATTTTATATTATTTTATTGGGAGTTTGTATCAATGAATAATTAAAGAAATAATATTTTCAGTCTAAAAAATTTATGTAAATTGCTTGTTTAAATAAACAGTTTCTTTTAAACTATATTTTAACTGTGATGGGATTCATATTTAATTACAAAGGAAAGGAAATGAGGGCCAAATAAAGATGTAAAACGTATAAACATTATTAAAAATACCTACTTTTCCAATAAAAAAATTAGGCAAAAGTGATTTAAAATTATTATGAATACTACAAATAATAACCTGGAATTTATATGGCCTTTTTTCTTATAGAGCAACTCGTCCACAAAAGCTCGTAAATTTTCCGTTTTCAATTATTTGCAGTGTTCTTAATTTATGGATGTCTGCTCAGATCAGTAAAAGAGAGCTTTCTAATAATTATTTGGATTTTCTAGTCACATGCAAAAAAAAATTCATACATACTTATGCATGCAGTTTTCTTTTTAATTTCAGATATTTCCTATAATAATATGTAGCTATAACGTTCAAATTATATTCTATAATTTATTATTTTTATTTATCTATTTTATCTTCATTTAAATATCGAATTATTTTCTTTTTAAATACTCTAATGAACTCGGGTACTCTAATGTACTCTTATACAAATCTCTTCTATCTATAAAAAACGATTACAATTGAAATTTATACGATGTTCTGTTTTTAAGAATTTAGTAATTAAAATTTATAAATTTGTTTCTATTTTTGTAAATACACTAAAAAATTAGCACAAGATCAATTTGTACGGATAGTAACTTTTAAGTAATGAATTTGTTTGTTTTAAAAACCAGATTAAAACAAGTTTTTCAGGTTAGAGTTCAAGATTAGAATGCCAATAGTACAAAAATAATTATATATACTGTGCAAAACTCAATACAATGAAAATAATTTCTTAAAAGTTTTAAAAAGAGAGATAATCACAATGCGTTTCGAGGGAACATAATCTTTCTTCATCGTGAGGAAAAAAAATGTGCTGCATATATCGTTTTATATTAGGGATAGAAGGATTATTTGCTACTGATGGAAACAAAATATTAAGTAATTCTAAAACATGTTGTGCTTTTCTTAAAGGATTTTGAGACGATTTTATATACTTTTTATTAAAATTAAAATGAACGGATGAATATACCTGTCAAGACGTTAATAAATATATGTCTCAACCCAAAGTAAAAGTTTGAAAGAAAATTCATCCTTAATGACAATATGGCCATAAATTTATCCTCAAAAAGTAATAAACAAGAAAAATATATATTACTAGCAAGCTACACCCACTTCGGTGTCGATTTTTCCAAACGAACATCAGGAACGGGTTGGGTTGATTGTTGACGGCCAATTATCTACGCTAGGGATATAGGCCCGGGGGGAGTGCCCTTCGTGGGGGTCTTTCTAAGGGAACCTAACCCGTATTTACGCATGGTTAAATCCACGGTTCGAAGAAAACCACGAAAACTCCGAACGATTAGGCCGACGGGCGCGATTGGGAGCGAACCCAGCACCTCCCGTCTACCAGCTTCGAGAGCACAACCTCTCAGCCACTGGTGGGGCCAACATCAGTAACGGATCCCCGCTGCCTACCGTATGGTATAAAAAGTGTGCTGTCCCACCTTTGACTGCCAAGGGGCGCCAGATCTATATAACTTTAACATCAGCTCGATATTTACATTACGATCCTGCAAAATTTAATTAATGAACTTAAATTTTCAAACAGAAACAAAAGACGCATTTTTTGGATTGACTTAACACTTTATTTTCTTTTTTTTTTTCAGATAATAGCCAGTTTTTTGCAAAAAATAAGAAAAAATATCGGCCGATTTTTTCAAAAATTGAATTTGCGAAAGCAGAAAATTTTCTATATATATGTGGTGAGTTTTAAATCGATACCTCAAATTATTTTCTCAATATTCAGAAATTAGTGAAAACAAACCACTCGTTGCCAGTGGCAAAAGAGAAATAACTACTTTTTCACCGTCACGTATCTTAGTATTTTTTATACATAGTTTGTGTAACAAAACTCAAGAATCTTCGTAAAACATTTGAGATTTTCTTCTATTCAATCCAATAAAGTTTCATTAGTTAAAGCTATGAACTTTTAGGGGGTTTTTTTCCAAAAAAATTCATTTAATGAATTTCGGGATAAAAATAAATGGAAAAAATGTATTAAGGATCAAAATATTAATGATATGATAATTGACGAATATTTGGCGAGGTGTTCTAGAAAACTTAACACTGGGGATCGCTATAACATTCATACATGGGAGCATGAATTAGAGAAAACCGCGGACGGTATTAAAGTTAATGTTGTAGGAGAGTACTGTTGAATTTAGAATTTCCTTTGCTATATATTTCATTGTTTCAGTGTCAAATATCAGTGATACAGTGTACTATATTGTCACAAACTGAAACACTGAGCAATAGACCATAGCAATTTAAAAATTCAAACACTTTTTTTGGCATTTCAACATCTAAACTTAATGAAAATTAAAATGTTATTGAAATTTGATCTCTTTTTATACATTAGGTTCAGTGTTCTATCAGTTGCAGAATGTACAGCGCCAAAACAAAAAACTTAGTACAGTTATTCAGGACTTTACACATTAATCTCTTTCAAAAATAAATTCCATAGCTGCCAGCTTTCACTTGTTATAGATTTTTTAAGACATTCAGTATATTTTAAGATGTAAATATCTTTGAATACATGGCTTATTTAATGCGTTCTATTCATACTTCTTTACAACGATTAAACAGAATATTTCAAAAAAGGTATTTTAAAATGAATATGTTTGATACTCATAATGTTTTAAAATTTTGTTTACCAGATATAATAATCTAACAAAAAGTTTATTTATTTCAATCATTTTAATAAATACCACGGAAGCGTAGTATTGATATCATAGGCTTCAAATATTAATTTCTTGAAAGAATAACTTCCGTAGCTGTCTTTTTAACTCTTTCCAACATAGTTGAAATGTGTTTATGGATTCGATTTGTCAGTCTCTCTGCCGTTTGCCTGTCTGTCGTCTGTCTGCCTGCCTGTCCGTGCACTAACTCGGATAAATATACACGGATTGCCATACAATTTATATGTTATTGAGGTTTACTATGGCATGTTTGGTATTGAAAATGAAGTGTAGCATTTATAGTTCCTTTACAGAGACACTCAAAATGATTCCATTCCATTACGGTCTACGGGGAAAATCGTTTGCACTGTGTTTTAATGATATACTATTTCTAAACATATTGAAATTGATATATATATATATATAACATAACATCTAAACTTAATGAAAATTAAAATGAATGTTATTGAAATTTTATCTTTTTTTATACATTAGGTTCAGTGTTCTATCAGTTGCAGAATGTACAGCGCCAAAACAAAAAACTTAGTACAGTTATTCAGGACTTTACGCATTAATCTCTTTCAAAAATAAATTCCATAGCTGCCAGCTTTCACTTGTTATAGATTTTTTAAGACATTCAGTATATATGTTATATATATATATATATATATATATATATATATATATATATATATATATATCAATGAGGTGCACTATATAAGGATAACTGTAGAATATAGTGTGCATGCATTCATCGTTCATTTACAGAGATGCACAATTCGTTCACAGTGCTGTATATTAATAATTCGTGAAAGTACGTTTTAAGTTGTGGTACTCATTTTTTAATTTAACAATTTTTTTGCATATCACTTGGCGTATATAAATTATATTGATCATATACAAGCCAGCACAAAAGATCTCGCTTAGATTGAGGTTCCGTTTATTCAAAGAACTTGCTGAAGAGGAATTTAGAACTGTGCTGTGCGTTTCATAACTGAGCTACATTTTGACATACTATGTAGTATATATACAAATATATAGATCATATAGAGGGCTCCACAAAATAATTCGATATTTTTCCGATTATTGATGATAATCCTTGATATTGTGTTTTCAAATGTGTTATACGTTTTCTAAAATGAAATTCTGTTCAATCATTCTGGAAGTATTGGAAAGCGTTTCCTAATCTATGTTTCATGCATGATTTTTCGTTCTTGTTTTATTTGCTATTGATTTTTTTAATATTTTTAAATTCAAATTTCTTAGAATACATACTTTATCTTGTTCGTTTTTTCAAATTAGTTTTACAACGCGTAAACAAAATATATCAAAAATGGCCTTTTGAAATTATTATATTTGATGTTTATAATATTTTTAAATTACATCTACTGAATATATTAATCTAACGAAAAGTTAAATTGTTTCATTAATTTTATTATATGTTAAGGAAGCGTAATTCGGTCTTCACACATTAATCGCCTGCAAGATTTACTTTCATATTTGACAACTCTTGCTCGATATTGAATTTTTAAAACGTTCAGTATTTTTTAGGATATAACTCTCTTAGAATACATGATTTATGGGATGCATTCTATTCATACTTTCTTCACAACGATTAAACAAATTATTTCAAAAAATGGTATTTTATAATGAGTATGTTTGATACTCATAGCGTTTTAAAATTATGTCTAGTGGATATAATAATAAAGCAAAAAATATATATATTTACTTCGAAAATTTTAATTGTTTGTGAAATTTAACAATACCGTTTAATATAAAACAGAAATATGATCTAATATGAAACAAAACTAATACATGTAAGAGTCTAATAAAAAACAACATCTTATAAACTGGATAATTACCAATCTATAGAATCATTTTAAATCTCGTAGTTTATTTTTCGAATACACTACTTTATTTCATAAGACAATTTATAACTTTACAACTTAATATGCATTCAATATCCTATGTGAATTTTATGTATCGAAGCTGATTAAAAATTGTATGTAATAGGTAGATTCAGAATCATATGCATTTGTATTTTTTGGCGATATTGTCTATAATGCATATACACCCAGAAAAAAGTTTTGTTGAATCAACAAAAATTTGGTTAACCCAACAAAACTTTTTGTTTAAATATAGGTCAATAAAAATTTTGTTTGAATCAACATTTTTTATTTTTTTTATTTTTTTTTTTTTTTTTGCAATTCCAAAAAAAAAATGTTTGTATCGTCAGCATGAAATGTTTTGTTAATTCAAGTAAAATGGTTCAATTTTACTTGAATTTTGCTAAAACAAACAAAATGTACTCAACAAAACATGTTTTGTAGTTTTAATCAATTCCTTTTTCTGGGTGTAAGAACATATAAATGTATATACGTGCATATAAATGCATATAAGAACTTATAAATGTATATACGTGCATATAAATGCATATAAGAACATATAAATGTATATACGTGCATATAAATGCATATAAGAACATATAAATGTATATACGTGCATATAAATGCATATAAGAACATATAAATGTATATACGTGCATATAAATGCATATAAGAACATATAAATGTATATACGTGCATATAAATGCATATAAGAACTTATAAATGTATATACGTGCATATAAATGCATATAAGAACATATAAATGTATATACGTGCATATAAATGCATATAAGAACATATAAATGTATATACGTGCATATAAATGCATATAAGAACTTATAAATGTATATACGTGCATATAAATGCATATAAGAACATATAAATGTATATACGTGCATATAAATGCATATAAGAACATATAAATGTATATACGTGCATATAAATGCATATAAGAACATATAAATGTATATACGTGCATATAAATGCATATAAGAACATATAAATGTATATACGTGCATATAAATGCATATAAGAACTTATAAATGTATATACGTGCATATAAATGCATATAAGAACATATAAATGTATATACGTGCATATAAATGCATATAAGAACATATAAATGTATATACGTGCATATAAATGCATATAAGAACATATAAATGTATATACGTGCATATAAATGCATATAAGAACATATAAATGTATATACGTGCATATACATGCATTGAAGTGCGTATACGTTCTTAAACGTTTCCTGAATCTATGAAAAGTGCATATTTCATACATTTTTATTTCAATAAAAGAAATGAAAATTATACATTTATGTTTTCGCATATCTTTATTGGAAAAATACAGTGGATGGAGAGTCGAATTTAGCTTAAATTAATTATTAATTGAATTAATTAGCTTAGACATTTTAGTGCATATTTTGAATGATTTAAAAGTTTTCAGTGCATATTTTGTTCTTTTTGTAGCGCTCTAGTAATAGATATATCATACGTAAAATTATTTCGATCTATGTTTTCGTTTAACTTAAAAAAAAAATAAATCTTTATTTTTCTAGAAAAAAAATTGCGAATTATATAAAATTTTAACAACCTTACCGATATATGTTTTATATAGATAGATCTAATTATTTTCATAATTAATAGTTTCCCTTTGAAATTTCAAAATTATCTAAACGTTTACAATTTATGAAGATCTAAACGATAAAGCATTCTACTAAATTATAAAAAAATATACGTGATACAAATATACCTACCTGGCAATGCGCATAATTGTGAGAATGAATTAAAATATGCTTTTCAAAATTATTAAAAAGATATGTATATTTTAAATATGTATTTAAGATATGTATATTCTTAATTAATTAATTAATTTATTATTGGTTTGGAATTGTCCAGTCAAAGAAAATTCAATCTAAGAATATTTTTTAAAGAAAATTAAAACTATTTCGTCATACCCCAAGTTTTCTTAAAGATTAAATTCTAAAATATATTGTATTAAAACAAATTTAATTTAACGTTAAGGATAAATAAAATGATATTTTGTGATAGGAACAGTTAATATATTAAAAAATACAATTTCATATTCCATATGAATTCTAATTTTCATAATTTGAATGAAATTCGTCTCTCTGAAATCCTTGATGGTAAGAAATCGGATAATTTCTAGATTTCATAACAAAATATTTTCACGTTTAACGTACCATATCCCTTTTTAAAAGTATGTCAAACATTTCAGCGATAAGTATTATTTCCTTGTCAGCAGATTTCTTTCACTTTGTATTTCCGTTTAATAATTTGCAATCCAGAAATTTTCATTTGTATCTAAAAATTTTTACTAAAAAATTTGCCCAAAGGAAATTTGATTTCGTTAGTAGTGCGCTGAAATATATCAACACGCAAACCTAACGGAATTGAAATAAATTGTATTTTTTGTTACTAAGTAATTTACAGTTAGACGGATATTCAGAAAACGGAAGACTTCTTTAGCAACCATTCGTACAAGGATTGCAAGTGATAGCTCGAATATAGATCGTGATATTTAAATTATAAGTATATATATTTATTAAACTCGTAATGCTGGTAGTTTTACGTATTCCAAAGTTTCAAATTTAAAAGAAGAATTAATAACTTGCACTTTTAAACATACATTTATTTTGAAGAATTTCCTTTAGATGAAGGATACAGGAAATGGAAAATAATGCAAGATTTTTCTAGAACAAAAAATGTTGAGAAAAGGATTGTAAAAAAATTAAATGGATCTGTAAGAACAATACTCTTTCTTTGTGTTATTCATATTCATGGTTGTTTTTAAAAAAATGTATGCGGTTGTTGATAATGATATGATAAAATACCTTTTATATCCGTTAACAATTTCTTTTCGCAGGAAATATAAGTTTTTCTCCTAATGCACATTTTAAGATTACTTATTTTAGATAGTGTAATTTTTGACTACGTAGTGAAAATAGTAAAGTTTGGAGCATAAGGTATTTTGTTATCCTTTGATTACAACAATTAAAAAGTTATATTTCAAAATTGGTGTTTTAAAATGATCATGTTTAATGGCCAGAATGTTTTGCACTCCTTTCTACTGGATATAATAATAATAATTATTATAACAAGAATAATTTTAATTATTTCAATATTTTTAATTACCGAGAAATTTAATCAAGATTCTAATATAAAACAACATCTTAGTAATTATATAAATATTAATCTATAGAATCAATTTAAATCTTATAATTCATCTTTCCGATGAAAAACTAAATTATTTTTAAGGGACAATTCATATCATAGCGAAACATAATATGCATGTAATATCTTCTGTACTCTTTATTGATCAAAACAGATTAAAAATTGTGTGTTCTATTTCAGTACATTCAATAATTAAAACTGTTAAAAAACATTGCAATGAATGGTTTATTACAAAATATAGATGAAAATAATAATTATTTTTAATTGAATAATTATTTTTAATAGGTTTTTTACATTTAATATATATATATATATATTTTACATTGACTACTAACAACACAAAAAACATTTATTTATTCATAAAAAAGAACAATAATGCATTTAAATAAAGTTTTGAAATATATTAAAAGCGGTACTTTTGTATTCTCCGCATGCAGGAGTTAATATCCGAAGAAATCGCCAGAGACTTCGCTACTTATAGCAGCCTTTTTAATTCTGATAGTTTCAAGGGTTTAAGCGAGTAGTTCGATTACATGTCTGTTAAATGTACGTTTTATTTATATTATTTATTTATTTATTTATTGGTGAAGTTTTGATTTCCTTTTGACATATTAGCCGGAAACAAATACTGAACTAATTATATTTGTATGAGATGTAATTTTATGAGATGCAATTTTATGATATTTGTATCAGCATTTCAGCTGATTCAGATATAAGACCAGATTTTATGATCATTAAGGTTAACTGGGTGAATTAGTTCCACCTCATTCGTCCGGGGTTGCTCAATTGGTAGAGCATTACTAGCTTCAGCCAAGAGATCCCTGTTTCAAATTCTGACCTGGACTTTTTCGCCCAGTTGGGAAATGATTTCATTACCAATTTGAATAATTGTGTCAAAAATTAATCTAGTATTTATTTTTGTTTTAAGTGCAAACAGGTAAATATTTTGTAATCTGGATCCATGCAATAGCTAGAGATTGTTTTTTAAACCTAAAAAATCAGAAATTTAAGATACAGATTTTTAAAAAAACTACATTTGAAAAAGCATTATCTTTCCTATTTCACTATGTAAAAATTTAAATTGTGCGATATTTAAAAATTAAAATAATTTCAGTAAAAGTTAAATTTATTGGTCATGTATTGCCACTATAAATATTACGTCAGCCATGTTTTTGCTTTATGATTTAGATTGGGAAATCGGTTAAAATTACAAATAGCAAAAAATATCCATTAAAATATTAAAATAATAAAATTATTAATCTTTAAAAAATACAGAAACTTAGTTCTAAAAAAAAAACCTAGATGCGTTTCTTATAACTTGTTACTTAGTCTCCATTATTAAATAACTAATAACTTAACTTTATACGATATGCCATTATTTTCCTTGGCGCATTTTGAAAGGAATAATGAATTCAAAATTTTAATTAATTTGTAAAATGAATATTTAAAATTGGTTATTTGAATTCAACTTTAATCTAATTTCTGTGAATTGAGAAGTTTTAATCTCCTCAGTTACTAAAATTTAGTTCCAGGAAATGAGAGATCGTGATTTATGAATATTAGAACAGAGAAAATTATTTAACTGGATCTGATGTATCAAATATAATGTCAAATGTTGAATATGTAATAAGTGAGAAGTGATTTGGGATGTCAATTAAAACTTATTTATATGCTAAAATTGAAAATAGTTACTCAGTTGTTCCCTCTATCTTTTTAAGAAAAAAAAAATAAAGAAAATATTTGAGTGCAAATGATATTTTACAAACATTTAATTTTTAAATAGAGTGTTAAATAAAATTGAAAAATGTATAAGAAAATATATTTTAGAATTCACTGAAACATTTTTTGATTTTTATCTATTTGGATTAAACATTTCATGACAGGTATTTACATAGTTGTATTACATCTTGATATTATAAAATATGAGTTTCTTTACTATTCTTAGAAATAACCTTAATAATCTATATTTTAAAGCAAAACATATTCATGAATAACGCTGACGTCATATTGACAGTGGCAAAACCTGACAAATAAATTTCACTTTTACTGGATTTTTTTTTAAATTTAAATTTTTTTTTTCTTTTTTTTTTCAGAATTTGAATTTTTTTAGAATTATTGCAGAATTTAAATATTTACACGGTCGAATTCAGAAAATGTTTACTTTTAAATGCACTTTGAAAACTGTATCTAAATTTACAGAGTTTTTATGGTTTTTAAAATAGTTTCCATGCATGATTTTTTCTAAAATATCAAAATCGCGTGCAGCCCGATTACGAATGATTAACCCGTTTGGACTTAAAACAATATAACTAGTGCAGAATTAGACACCGGCTAATTTACTTTAATGAAATTAAAATTTCATCAATAAATAAATAAATTGATAGAAAAAAAATGAAAAGCCTGTAATCGAATTACGTGCTGAAACCACTGAAATTATCAGAAGGAAAATAAGCAAAATCATTGGCGATTTCTTCGGCTAGACATGCGGCAAATAAGATAGTATTATATTTAATATATTTGAAAACTTTATTTGAATACATAATTTTTATCAAGGTTCCGTACTTAAAATGTAAACTCCCGAGTCTGTCTGTTCGTCCGTCAGAGTCCTTTTTCTCGTAAACTATGGGACGTGAAAAGTTCAAACTTGAGAATGTTATAAAGACTATTGACGCACATATTTTCAGATAAATAGTCATTCACAAATATGTTTAGAAAACATTAGGAGGGCTAATAAAGTTACTTGAAAGAAGAAATTTTCTTTTTGTATATTGTGTGAAAGATCTCGTAATGCCGAACTCAAAAATTCATTTGTTTTAATTTTAGGTATTTTATTTTTAGAGATATCGTCGAAAATACACTCCAAAAATTCCTCCCCCCCCCCTCTATTTTAGAATCTACTGAAACTAAAATTATTGAAAAATTTAGGGGTAGTACAAGTTTATTTAAATCTTGCAGGAAAACTATAGCGATTTTCCTAGGTCATATAGTTTTTGAGAAAAACACATTTTTCCGTTACACACAAACTTTAATTTCCCGGCTTTCAACGGGGGAATTGACAAGTGCACGAGGTATCTAACGACGCAGAATCATCCAAGGATATTTGATAATGATTTTCGAAAAAATATTGACGCTAATTAGCCGAGATATTAATTAAGTTATTTGAAAAAAAAATATATATATCGTGTATGGTATCGTTCGAAATATCTCGTAACACCAAACTCATACATATATTTGTTTTAATTTTGCTGTTATAGTTTAAGAGATATCGTCGAAAGTGTACTCCAAAATGTGTCCCTTGCCTCCTATTTCCGAATCTACTGAAACTAAAATGATGCAAAAATTTGAGGTCGTAGGAGTTTATTAGTTAATACATAAATAGTAATTAATAAATTTAATGTACGGATCCCTTTGAGCGTGAGTTATACTGGCCCTTGAACGATTTATTTTTCATTTAAAAATGCTTATTTAAGTTGTTAGTAAGGTATCTAAAATTATATATTTAAAAAAAAAATCATTTCCACTTATATTCTACAATACGGAAAGCCCGGGTTGGATCCCAAAATACTAATAGCATTAAAGTTATTTTGAAAATATATTGTTTTCAATCTGTCTATTTGCCTCTTCAAGCAAAATCTTAAGTAAAATTTTACTAAAAAAATCCAATGAAGCAGAAATTATTTTAATAATTTTTTTCTGGTACAAATTATGTTTATTTGACTTGAAAAAAACTAGAAGATTGGCAGCAGTGTTGTCAGGTCGCTACATTCTTCTTATTCAAATTATTTGATTGACACCACTTTGTTTAAATTGTAATATTCAACTTATTGCTTCACTTTACATTTTAGAAAACGAATCTCCTATCTTTAACAGTTAAACATATATTTCTCTTCATTTTCCTCACTTGCTTCTATTCAAAATTATATATTTTTTTACTCAATAATCTCATCTTAATCACTATTATTACTCTCTTTCGATCTAAATTCTCAAATAATTCTTGATTGGCTGCTCTACGCAAACCCTTTCTTGAATGGTTAGCTTCTATTTTCGGATTGGCTGTTGAAGTTGACAGTCCAATCCATAGCTTCTTTTTCTGTTTAAGTGCATTTTTTACTATTTTATTATTTTTCACATAGCTCTTTTAAGATGTGATATACAATTACTCATAGATGATTAGTGGAGTTGCTTGCAACTGGGTATCCCTTAGAAACAATAAATTGTTTCACTTTTTCGAAGAGAAACAGTTGATTGTTTCAAACAGAAACAGTTGATTGTTTCAATGGGATTCCCAGTGGTAATCAATTTCACTTCCTGTATATGAGTAATTGTATATCACATCTTAGAGAAGCCATTGAAAAAAAAAGTATAAATGTAGTAACTATGCACTGTAAAATGAAAGAAAAATAAAAGATTCGACTGAAAATTTCATCCGCCAATCCGAAAAAAGTAAGCCAGCCAATCAAATTTAACTTGTGTAGAGCAGCCAATCGAATTTAACTTGTGTAGAGCAGCCAATCAAATTTAACTTGCAGTACAAGATTGAATAACAGATTAAATAAAGCGAAAAATTGCCGAATTATACTACTTAAAATAATTGGTTGCTATCAAATAATCTGAATAATAAGAAAGTAGAGTACTGACAACACTGATTGGCACCTTACCATGGCATCAAAACTCGCCATTTTTCAGGATTTTGCCTATTAAGACATTTGATCCACATCACTTGAACTACAGCATGTCAAAATTTCAGCCAATTCCATCGTTAAACACCCCAACTGGTATAAACATTTATCGACCAATATTAAAAAGACTGACTAATCAGTATGCTTATTTTTTTCTTTTAAAATGACAGGAAACTTTATTCGTAACTTTATTGTGTAAATTAATTCTATTTTACTTAAATATCATAAGCGCATTATGGAAATTTTAATGCCTTCATAATTTTAATTAACTGGCAAAATGAATATTTCATATTGATTATTTAAATACAACTTCAACCCACTTTCTTACAACAGGGAGAATTTAATATTTTCTGTTTAACAAATTTAGTTCTCGGAAGTGACCGAATGTGAATAATGAATATTGGAATAGATAAAATTAATTAAACTAAAACTGATGTATCGAATAAAATGTCAAATGTCAGATTTATAATTAAATTCGAAGCGATTAAGAGTATTAATTAAACATTATTTATATACATTTAAATAATTTATGCACATTGAGTATTAATTAAAAATTATTTATATATATTAAAAAAGCATTGATAAGTCAAACAAAGAACACCCCAACTGGTATAAAAATTTGTCGATACGAGCATTAAAAAGACTGACAAATAAGTATGCTTACTTTGTTTTCTTCGAAAAATTCGAAAACTTTATTTGTAACTTTATAGTAGAAATTAATGCTGTTTTACATAAAATTCATAAGCACATTGTGAAAATTTTAATGCCTTTGTAATTTTAACTAACTGGCAAAATGAATATTTAATACTAATTTTTTAAATACAACTTAAACTCAGTTTCTTAGAACAAGGAAAATTTAATATTGTCTGTTAAACGAATTTAGTTCCCGGAAGTGACAGTATGTGAATAATGAATACTGGAATAGAGAACATTATTTAAACTAAAACTGATGTATCGGATAAAATGTCAAATGTCAGATTTATAATTAAATGTGGAGCAATTGAGAGTATTATTTAAAAATTATTTATATACATTGTGTATTAATCAAAAATTATTTATATAGAATGTTCCAAAATTCTACCGACAATTTAAGAGGGTCATAGAAAGCATCAAAGGGTTTGAAAACGTACCATAGAACATTGGGTCACAAACCACTTTCGGTTTGAAAAAATCGCAAAAATATTTATGAAGGGTGTGATTTCGAGTGGAACAAAAATGGCCAATAAAAAAAAAAAAAAAAAAAAAAAAAAAATTGACGTAAAGCATGATTACAATTCATTACAGTTCAACGCCAGAAAGGAGACGACAAGACATTTTTATAGGAATGTGTTGTAACGCGTACGGCAATCCTTCATCCGTCGGTGTCGTCTGTACTGTACAGTAACCTTCATGGCTGCAACTTCGAACAATTTCTATAAAAGTGTGTCGTCGTTTCCTTTCTAACGTTGAACGGCAATGCATTGAAATCATGTTTGACGTCATATAAATGTATTTTCTACATATTATTGCCCCTTTTTGTTCCACTGGATGTCACACCCTTCATAACTATTTTTGCGATTTTCTCCCTCTAAACGTGGTTTGTGACCCAATATTCTATAGTAAGTTGTCTTCCTCTTGACGCTTTCTATCATCCCTCTTAATTTTTCCATCCAATTTTGAAACAACCTGTATATATTGAAAAATATGTGGAAACTCAAACATAGAATACCCCAACTGGTGTAAACATTTATTGGTACAAGTATTAAAAAGACTGACTACTCAGTATGCTTACTTTTTTCTTCGAAAAATTCGAAAACTTTATGCTGTACATCAATGCTATTTTACATCAATTTCATAAGCGCATTATGAAAATTTTAATGCTCTCATAATTTTAATTAACTGGCAAAATGAATATTTAATATTGATTATTTAAATACAACTTCAACCCAGTTTCTTCGGACAAGGGAAATTCAATATCTCCCGTTAAACAAATTTAGCTCTCGGAAGTGTCAGAATGTGAATAATGGATATTGGAACAGATAACATTATTTAAACTAACAATAATGTATCAAACAAAATGTCAAATGTCAGATTTATTATTAAATATATATTAACTAAAAATTATTTATATACATTGAAAATTATTTATGCACATTGAGTATTAATTAAAAATTATTTATATATATTGAAAAAGCTTTGATAAGTCAAACAAGGAATACCGCAACTGGTATAATCATTTGTCGATAGAAGTAATAAAAAGACTGACTAATCAGTATGCTTACTTTTTTCTTCTAAAAATTGAAAAACTTTATTTGTAACTTTATTGTATAAATGAATGCTATTTAACATCAATTTCATAAGCACATTATGAAAACTTTAATCCCTTCATAATTTTAATTATCTGGCAAAATAAATATTTAATACGGATTATTTAAATACATCTTCAACCCTGTTTCTTAGAACAAGGGATATTTAATATCTTCTGTTAAACAAATTTAGTTCCAGGAAGTGACAGAATGTGAATAATGAATATTGGAATAGAGAACATTATTTAAACTAAAACTGATGTATCGAGTAAAATGTCAAATGTCAGATGTATAATTAAATGCGAAGTAATTAAGTTTCTTAATTGAAAATTATTTATATACTAAAAAAGAAATTAATTACTCATATGTCCTTCGTATTTTTGAATAAAACTTTAATCAAATATTTTATGGGAAATATTTGATAAAACGTTCTATTTAAAAATGGTTTGTAAAGTTAGCATGGCTAATTTATGAGAAATAAAAACCATATTTCAGAAATATCAGAAGTTACTTTTAATGAAAGACGAACACCGTTTGCTGTAACAAGTAATAACCCAGCTTTGGTGTTTCTCCTATTTTTTGTATATAAGATGATTAATAATTTTTCTTATTATTTCTTAAAATATTCCCATTTGACGAAATTATTGTTGAAAATAGTCTTGTTTATATTAAACAATTTTAAGTCGAATGTTACATATGTTTTATAATTTTCATGTATAAGTTTCGAATGCTATTGAGGTTCTGATAAAGAAAATGGATTTTTAAACATTCCTTACAATAATACTAGTAATAATAATAAATATGAACATTTGAAAATGAAATGTATTCAATGTCTGCATTAAACAAACAGCTTTAAAAATTGATGAATTTATTACTCATAAATATAATTATTAAAATGCTCTGAGAAAAATGACAGTTTCAAATCTGAGTAAATCGATGGTTTCATTTTGTTATGAAACTTTTATTTCAAATATGAAATTTCAATGCTTTCAATTCGGAAATACCAGAAATACTCAGAATATTGAATCATGGACATACTCAAAACTGAGCACATAGAGGTCAGTTCACACTCATTTTTGAAACATGGACATAATCAAAAAAGATTAGAATCAGGTCAAACTCATTTTTGAAACATGGACATGCTCAAAAATGAGCACATAGAAGTCAGTTCATACTCATTTTTTAAACATGGACATACTCAAATATGAGGACATGTTGTTTATTCTTGAGTGTGTGCATATTTTCAGAAATTAGTACATACATGTTTCAAACTTGAGTAATTTTGAATCGGAGCCATTTTGACTATGCGACATACTCAGATTTGAGTATATTTTGCTTAGTTTTGAAAATGTTGTTTTTAGAGTGTGCATGCTAATCTAATTCTAAGATGACAAATTAGTTTGTCCATATCCTATTGCCAAACAGTGGCTGTGAGGTTCTGCTCTCTAAGTTAGTAGATGGAAGGTGTTGGATTCGACCCCAAGTCATGCTCGTCGGCCTAGCTAATCGGAGATTTTCGTGATTTTCTTTATACCTTGCTTAGCTTGCGTAAAGAAGGATTAGGTTCCCTTAGAAACACTTCGCTTTTATAATCAATCGTATTAAACATCAAATACCTTGGACTACTACAAACTAATAAAAAAATACATTATCTTTATCTCCATTTTCCTAAGCGCAATATAAAATTTTTAATGACTATATAATTTTAATTATATGGGAAAAATTAATATTTAAAATTCATTTTTAGAATTGATCTTCAAAACCATTTCTCAGACATATGAAAATTTAGTTTCCTATGTTATTGGAATTTATTTCCAGGAACTGACTGATTACGAATTATGAATAGAGAAAAGTATTTAAACTAAAAATAATGTACAGATTTAAATTCTTAAAGTGATAAAAACAAAACAGAAAAATGCCTATAAAAACCATTTAATATGATTATTGACATGCTTCAAACGTGCAAATGGCGCCACTATCAAGATCTACACGATAAAAATGTATTCTTGCCAAAATTTGAAAATAAACTTGAAAAACAGAAACCATGATATCATATGTGTAACAAAAAAAAGTGCTTAAAAATGGTCAACTGTAAACGTGAAAATTAATATTTCCTTATTTCGTTTTTAAAATTGAAAAACATCTCGTGCCAAATTTTAAGTAATTAAAAAGAGGCTGATTCATTACATATGTTCTCGTTACGCATAAATATTTCTATTGATTTACGGATAATACATAGGAAATAAATCCTTGATGGATAAACTATTTTACTATTCTTAAAATCAATTTTTAAAGTCTGGGTCCTATTGTACTCTTGCCAAAGCAGTAGTTATTCTGTCATATTTGATAGCTACCATATGATCTTGTTTTAAACTTTCTAGTTGTCATTCCTATATAGTGTTGCAATGCTCCATCTGCTCTGGTGAACTGAATTTCAAAAACACCTGATATGCAATGAACCAGTCTCTTTTGAATTACCTAAAATTTGGCAGGAGATGTTTTTCAATTTAAAAAAGCAATAAGGAAATATTAACTTATCTTTCCCCGTTTACAGTTGACCATTTTTTAGTACCTGCTTTTATTACACTTATGATCCCGTAGTTTTTGATTTTCAAGTTTATTTTAAAATTTTTGCGACAATAGATTGTTTATAGTGTAAATCTTGATAATAGCGTCATTTGAGTGTTTGAAGCATGTCGAGCAACATATTAAAATGTTTTTATAAGTTATTTTGTGTTCTGTTTTTATTATTTTAAACATTTACATCTGTATGTTAATAATAACTGATTATGTAAAACTAATGTATAAAATAAATTGTAAAATGCAAATATATAACGTGATTTAGAATATTAATTGAAACACACACACATATATATATTCGATGTTTTTAACACGCGTGTTCTGATTTGTTTAGAATGAGCAACTGTAACTCAAATATACTGATTTTTATAATACTTTTGAAAAATAATAAAAGAGTTTTATATTGTAGAACAGGGATGACAAAGATTTTCACATTCACGTGGAAAATTTTTTCAAAGAATATTTTACGTGTCTGTGACGTGCCAACAACTAAAACAATTAGTCGATCAAAAAATAATAAATCAAAATTCATTGGATTTTTTTTTGGTATTAAATACTTGAATAATCCATTGTGTTACCTTTTTAAAAAAATGTTGTTTCTATTGTTGCATCTAAGATGACAAATAATTATATGAGATTCGTACACTGTTAAAACTTTGCAGCAAACTGTCCAGTTATTTGACCGTTTTTATAGAAAACGGTTACATAACCGTAATTTAACTCTATTGTGACAATATTATTGCCCATATTATGATCAGAATAGAGTTAAATTATGGTTAATTAACCATTTTGTATAAAAACGGTCAAATGACTGGACAGTTTGCTGCAAATTTTTAACAGTGTATTTACTTATTTTTAAGAGAGTGGAAACTGAACTGAAGTACGAGTAGTTACTACTCGTATGATTTATTTACCAATTTGAAATGATTGTGTTAAAAATTAATCTAGTGAACTGAAGTAGTCTGACGAAAGGTTTTCACTTGACTTTTTCATGTCAATTGCTGAAAGTAGTGACTCGCAAGAAAAATTGTCAAAATGGCTCAGCTTGTTTAAAAAGCTCTTCATTTTTGGCATTAAAATCCAAATTTGCACAAGTTTATCATGAGCATTTTTGCTTATATTGCCTAAGTCTCGAATTGCGATAGTCTCGAAATTCTCCATTACTTTGAATATATTTTTAGCCAATATTGAATTAAACTGGGATTAATTGAGTTCCATTTCAGTTTATTCAATTCACAACCAATCGAATTTAGACAACTAAATTCACGTATCTTGATTTAGATTTTTAATCATTTCCCTGCCGAAAATATTATGTCGCGTGTCACTTATGGTACGCGTGCCTTTGGTTCGTCATCACTGTTCTAGATAAATACTTCAAAATTGAAGTTTTATCACCGGTAGTACCAATACCAATACTAATGATTTAAATCCGATTTAAAAACATAATGTTTTTTTAATATATCTATTTCCTTTTCTGAGGCAATAATACCCAAATATGCATAAAAATTTATTCATTCAAATTAAAAAGTCTAATTATTAAAATGTATTTAAATCTACGTCATAAAAAATTATTTATGTTTTACATAATTTAAGTAAGTAATTAAATAAATTTATTTTGTATGGCGCATTTTAATAAGCGTATTAAATAATTAATTATGACTTCATAATTTTAATTACCTCGTAAAATGAATAAGTAATATCGATTATTTGAATTAAACTTCAATCCAATTTCATAAACCTAGGAAAATTTGGTTTCTTCTGTTACACAAATTTACTTCCTGGAAGTGACAGATCATAAATTAGGAATACAAGAACAGTGAAAATTATTTAATCTAGAATTGGTGTATCAAGAAAAAAAGAGAAAAGTTCAAATTCCAAACATACAAGTAAATGAGAAACAATTTAAGATATTAATTGAAAGTTATTTGCGTTCAAAAATTGGAAATAATTATCGACTTTTGCTTCATTATTTTTCAATAAAAGTTAATTGGAATGATATTTAACAAAAATGTTTTATTTTTAAATATTTCAACACACTAAAATGTTTTATGTATGAGAAATCTCATTTTAAAATCCAGCGAAGGTATTTTTAATTTCGGCGAAATTTCATTTGTAATTATAAGTACTTGTAGCTCAGTTTGATCTTTGATTGATATAAGATATTAATTATTTTATTTCCTTTCCTTAACTTGTGGCAGTATGCTTGGATACTCTTTTATAACGGTACTCTTGTAGATATGTAAGTTTTTGGGATTTCCCATGCGATCGTGTTGTCCTAAATCGCTAATATTTGTGAACGATTTAAAAATCTTTTATGTCTTCCTTTAAGTTTCGCAAAGTGCGAATGAATCCTTGAAATTGGTTGGTACGGTTCTTTGGAAAATATATGTTAATTAAGTTACTGTGGCTGTATTGTGGCTCTCTACATAGTGCGGTTTTAGCAAGTAACTTTGATTTTCTATATGATCTCACCGCATAATTTGCAATGAAAACGTCTCATAGATGAAGCCTTCTCCCTAGTTTGATGCACTGAAGTCCTTTGCGTGAAACGAGGAATGCGTTATTACTCCAAACCTGCAAACATTCGTAAGAAGTTGTGTTTTCATCTTTTTAGAATAAAGTTATATTTAGATTCAAGGTGTCTATTTAGTTGAGTAACATTAAGTGGGGATTTTTCTATGAGAAAAATAGAATTATTATTGAAACATTGTAGGCTTAGACAAGTACTTGAATTTCAGCGAACTTGTAAAGGATTTCTTTACACCATAGGTATTTTTCTTTCTTATGCTTGTTTAGAGCCATTTAAATTAAATTTTACGTCACTGCTCTTCCTATTCTTAAATTAATTAATACGCTGTTTTTTTTTTCTTGTAAATTTGTACCATATCGTCCTTTGAATCTAACAGCACTTAAATGGTTGTTCAAAATAGATATATAAGTGTCTCTAACATTGTCCAGTTTTGTTATGCCAATTTTGATTTGTTTACATTAAAAATATTTTAGTTGAATATTAAGGTTTGTATAGTATTTATGTAAAATGTACAAAGTATTTGAGATATAGTAGAAATTCTGAAACATTGAAATATTTTTTATCTGAAAAAATTAATAAGAGGTAGAAAAACATACGATTTAAAATTGAAACAAAAATCCATTTATAATTATAAGTAATGTCCCATCTATGACCTTTGCTCTATATCTTATTTAAGATAATTAATTATTTTTTCTGGTTTCTTCCTTATTGGAAATATGTGGATATTTTCCAAACGGAATGTTGAACTTTTACTGTGTTTTATTGAATTGAGAATTTTAGTTTTGTACATTAAACACATTAATTTTTCGTATTTTTTATTTAATGTGTAAGACTTATTTAAATTCTAGCAAAAATTGAAAAAATCGGAATAATCTGTATTAGTATCATTAATAATAATAATAATAATAATAATAATAATAATAATAATAATAATAATAATCCACTCATTTAAAAAAATACTTCTTTATTACCAGTAATTAATCTTTAAAGTACAGAGTACGGAAAATATATAAATATTTATTGATTTCATAATAAAATAGCTAGTTATTGAAACACAGATTAATCTACTTTAAAAAATGCGACTTGACCATAATTTGTTGCAACTTACTAATAAAGTAAGTTCATTCTATATGCTATAATTTGTATAGGTGCAATATGAAAGCAATAAATTCTTTGATTTAAAAAATTACAAAATGGATTTTTAATATTGATTATTTGAGTCCACTTTCAATCCACTTTCTTCGAACTACGAAAAGGTAACTTCCACTATTACTCATATATTATAAACTCTGGAAATGTCAGAACGTGAATTAGGAATATTAGAACAGAGGAAATGTTTTAAACTAAACCTGAGTATCAAATAAAATGTTAAAAGCTAAATATTTAATTAACTGAGAAGTGATTTAGAATATTAACTGAAACATATCTGATTTTTAAGAGTGAAAATAATTACTTATTTTCACAACAAGTTTTAAAATAGAAGTTACTATGAGATAATTTTAGTGTAAATACTACGTAACAAAAAAGTTTATTTTAAAATATTTTGTTAACTTAAAAAGAATATTTTACGAGAATTCATGCTTTAAAATTTAGAGTTTATTTTCATTTGAAGAAGATTTTCATTTGTGGTTATAAATAATAACTTGGTTTTGACATTTTTCTATGTAGCACTGAAGCTTATAAATTATTTTTAATGTGTGGTATTTATTGAAAATAGATATAGATGTTGGAATTACAATCTTAGTTTGTCGAGTTTCTATTTAATTTTTTTTTTTTTTTTTTTTTTTTTTTTTAAGTCAAATACTTATGTATTACTTATTTTTCAAACGAAATAATAGAAACACTTGTGATTCAATAGCCATTTCAGGGAATTACAATATTTGTCTTTTAAAAGTAAAATGTAATAATTTCGTCATCTTAAAAACATAATGCGTTTGTTTTTTGCATTTTACACTTGTAGCAAGTAGTTAACAGAAAAAAAGAATCAAACATATTTGATATTTTGATATTATGCAGGAAATATTTATAAAGTTAATTATTACACAAAATACAAGAAATAACTTAAGACAATGAGTATAAAAAAGGATATAAAAATTTATTTTAATACAGCTGTTTATTGTATTTAAATATGTTTTAATGAAATTACCTGATACAATAATCGCTGTGCATAAGATTAATTTTTTATTAAATTTTAAATGTGATTGCTTTTTTAAAGTTAACTTGATACTAACTACCCATATTAATGCTGTTCAGTCAGAATTAAATAAAGCAATGAGCGAACTCGAAGCCGCAGCGGTCTTCCAATGTAGTAAACGTCACGGCGATTCCGAACATGTTTGTCTATGTCTTTAACTTAAAGAAAAACGTTCAAAACTTCCAGGAACGGCAGTAGACTTGATGTCGGTGGGTCCTACCCGGAAAAAAAATTAAAGTGATATTCGCAAGTTTAAGACATCGACCAGCGATTTCGGAAGATCTAAAGCGTTTAATGCATCTGACGATCGCGGTGAGTTCGGGCTCATTCAGTGATCTCGTTTATTGTATTTATAGTTTTAATGAAACTACCTAAGTGATACAATAATGACTGTGCATAAGATCAATTTTATATTGAATTTTATATGTAGGTGATTGTTTTTTGCAAGATAACTTCTCGCAAATGGACCTTACCGATCTTCAGCAATCACAAGCTATCAAAGATTTTTCTGTGTGCTTTATTGCAGTTCTGTCATGTCAATCAGCACATCTAAGTAGAACCAATATAATGCATTTTATTGAATGTAACATTTTAATATCGTTGTTAGTAAGTGGAAAAGTTTTATTTATTTATTTTATTTTGTTTTTAATTAAACTAGCCTTTAAAAAATATATATATTGGAATAAAATGTTTTACAGTTAGGCACAATTATTCAAGTTTCAAAAATTGATTTATAATTTGAATTTGATAACAATTTAATGAACTATTAAAAAAATTCTTTAACTATATTTTAACAATTTGAGAGTATTCCTCAAGAAAAACACATCTGAATTGGTTTAATGGTAAATTGCGGGGTTTTGGTTTCAAAAATATTTTATCAAAAATTTATTAAAAATATTTATTAATTCAGTGCACCCTGATACCCTTTTAAAATGAGGTTTGTTTATTACTCAATAAATGTCATCATGGTCAAAGATAAATTTTAGATAGTTCAACAAATCTTTGTTATTTAAATTATCTAAATCCAATAAAATAAAAACTATTAGACAAGTTATGTTGCCCATAATTAACTTAGGATCCAGTCGTAACAAACTGCCTGTTTTAAAGAAAGCAATCATAACGGTTTTGGTTTCAGATTTTTTTCAGAAAAATTGTATACGGAATATCTTAAAACTTGCATTTTTTTACACAATAAAAATAAAATCCATAAGAAAAAACAAAAAAATGCACTGGCAGAAAAGTTGCCGTCTATTTTCCGTTTTTTCACAAAATTTCGGTTGTGGTATGTTTGATTTTTAAGATGAAAACTTTCAGTTATTCAATACGAAAAATTTTTGTTTTCAGAAATAAATGTGAGGACTAGCTCAATATTTAAATATATTTAAACAATAATTATAGACACTGATGCATATTTACACGTAACAGGCATTGAATAAACCACACCCATTTTTTATCATCTGGCTTTTCTCCGGATTCGAACCTCAGTACTCGCAATTAGAGGATAAACGCAATGTCCTCTTCACTACCTAAATTTCCGTTTTCTCTCAATTGAAACTGAAAATTTCCGTTTGTCTATCTTGAAAGCAAGTTTTCCGTTTTATCTTTCAACAAGTAGCCATAAAAATGAAATTTTCCGTTTACTGCGGAAATATTTATTATTTCCAATCAAAATAGAAATTTTCCGTAAAAAATACAAATTTCATATAAAATTACCCGTATATATACGGATTTTGTTTTTTATAGAGTAGATACCTTGTTTCACACCCGTGTGCTTCATCTTTAAAAACTACCAAGACATGACTGTCAAATTCATTTTGATTGCAGAGGTTGTAAAGAAAAACCATCTCAATGTGAATTTGTCAATTATTTTTTTAAAATTTTTAATTTTTTTTTTTTTTTTTTTTTAAGGGGCGAATTAAGATCTTTAAAAGTATCGGCATCGTGTATAAAAATGTACTGGTAATTTGTTTGTGAAAGCGTGTGTTCTTTGAATTTCACTCTATATTTTGGCCATATAGTAGAATTATACTTTTTAAATCTTAGCATTATTATAAAAAGTTTCGAATGTCGTAATAAGATACCATTGCACATTCTACAATTCAACTCACTGACACGGAACAGCAACTGAAAATCAACCAACTAAAATATACATATTTTATTTATTTTTTTATTATTATTAACATAAATGAAAACGTCAAGGAACAATTTAAAAAAAAATCTTATTTGCATATAAATTTTTAGTTAACTGAAGAGTTTTAAAATAGGCCGTGAAGCTTTTCTATTACATTTGTAGGAAATACTTTTAAAAGCAAGATAAAAGTAACGATGGTATGGTTCTTTTGGTATGTTGTTTCAAAACAAGGAATCTCTAACAATCTAAACTAAAAAGTACCCGAAATTTGCCAATCTAAGCATCCGTTTCCGCGAAATCAAGCGAAAGGGCCATCAGAAATATTCCGTTTTTTAATATTTTCGTTTGTTAAAGAATTCAAATATTTATTTTGAAACGTTCTGAGCGCTTTGACAAAACTTTACACAGAGAATTATATTATAAACTAAAATATTTAAATGATAATATACAAAAATACTTGTGACAACTATTGAGTATTTTTAAATCAATTAAAATATTGCAGAAAATGAAATAAAAATGTTTTCTTATGAAAAAAATAGTTCAAATTATTATTTTTTTTTAATGGCATGGTAATTATTTATATCGAAAAGTTTAGATACAGATTGGGTGTTTTAAAGATCAATAATCATTTTTGAACATAGGGGATGAAAAATGTTTCAAATAGATTTAAGAATTTGACAATGAATTTCATTTTAATTTGTGTACAATTGTGCGTATGTTTGTGCATATGAAAATTCTCCTATTTAAGCTTATTTTTCGTCAAATCAAACGAGAGTTCCAAGCAGGAGTATTTTCAGCAATATTCTGTTTTTCTAACGAAACTTTTATCTGTTTCCTTCTTCCTAAATTCACGGAAAGTTCTCCAATCTAAGCTGAAAATTACTTGAAATTCTCTAATCAAAGTAGGGAAATTCCGTTTAATGACGCAGGAGTTCCAAAAATTTAAGCTTTCAATAGGTCAGTTTTCCAAGATCAAGCTGAAATAGGAACTAAAATATATATATTTTTTTTTTCATTTAATTTGTTTTATAGAAAGTAAAGATGTCATAATTTAAAAAAATCTTAATTCAGGCAAAAATACGTTAAAGTGTTATGGCAGAAATAGATCAAATACTATTGCTATAAATGGACATACAGAATTCTAATATCTGTAAAATAAATAAAAATGTATCATTTTATATTTCCAACGAAATATTTACAGACTAATAACAAGTTAAATTTGCAAGTAAGAATATATTTAACAATATTTTTTTAACCAAAAATATGCATTAAATTTGCTGTAAGATACATTTTGATTAATTAGATTTGAGAATGCACATATTCACAGTGTTCAGTAATATTTTTAAATTTTCATAGAACTTTGAAGAAAAACGCCAGTTTTAAGACATTATTAAAGATATTAAAAAATAATAATTAAAAATTCACCTTTATTGTTGATAAGTAAAATTGAAAATACAGTCAACAACAGAAAAAAAAAAAAAAAAAACACTTCATGAACATTTTATTTTCCAAATTGTCACAGAAAAATACGGAAATGGCCTTTCCATAAGGCATCATGTCTTATTAACCATTGGGAAAATGGTTGTTGTTTTCGGCCGAGAATGGACGTCTTGACGTCGTCATTTTATTGACGTCGTCATTTCACTGACGTCGTCATTTCATTGACGTCGTCATTTTATTTTTTAAGCGTTTTTAAGCGTTTTTAACGAAATTCTGTAACTTTAGAATTTTTTTCTTTGAATAAACAATAGAAATGCAAAAAATCGTTACAAAAATCTTAAAGTTACAAAAAGGATAGATGCAAATTATCAGATATGAAAAATAAAGTAGAAATTTGGTACTTTCGTGTTCTAGCGGCCCCCCAAGGATGAAATATTTTTGTTTATGTTTTCATTAATATATTGCAAATTTGGTACTTTCGTGTTATAGCGGCCCCCAAGGATAAATCGCCAAACGACCAAGATTTATCGCCAAATTATAAAGCATGTATGACATTATAATAACATATGATATATATATAACATTTCTTGACGTATGTGGTTATTGCGTTATAGTCATATATAGACCAAGTTATAGTCATATATGATACCATGATATATATATATGACATGTGTATATTATGTATATATGCGACATATAAGACGTAAATAATATGTGTATAATGACGTATATGGCGCATATAGGAGTGTTTGGAATATATATATATGCGTATATAGGATGCATATGTAAGCTTTGCGATGATATTGGCGAAATCATAACTGCAACCTTGGCATAATACAAAACATGCTATAACACAAAAATACGTTTTTTTTTCGTTTTTTTAAGCTTTCGGAAGAATTTTCCAATAGTTATTGTAATTTGTTAAATTATTATTATTTTTTATTTATTTATGTTAAAAGATATAAGTTTAGGTGTCATATTCATACTAAAATTCTACCAAATTCTAAAAATTTCAATTCGAACATCTATTTTTAAAATGATAATTGGCTGTTTCTGTAAATTGTAGTTGTGGATACCTAATGGGAAGTCATTCGGTCAAGCAATTTAGGAATTCTGAAGGTTTAAAATTTTGAACTCGCAATGTTAATTCCATTTCTAATCGTTTCAAAATAGATTACAATGCGGGTAGTTTTTTAAAGCATAACTCACAAACTATGTAGTTTTGTGAGCTGTTTGGTAATCGATTTTTGTTTTCAAACCCATCGATTACAATTCATATCTTCTTCGAAAATTAAATAAAAAGAATTTTTTTAATACGTTTTCGAAAAGATTATGAATTGTAATCTATATTTTTTTTTAAACAGAAATTTCTTTTAAGGGCTTCAAATATCCGAATCGAAAATTACAGCTTATTTCGCAAAGTAGTTATTGAGTTATGCTTAAAAATTATATCCACATTGCAATCTGTTTTGCAACCATTACAAATGAATTTAACATTAGGAGTTCCAAACTTCATATCGTAATTCATAAACTACTTGACTGAATGAATTCTCCTTTAGTATCCTAAGGGAACATATACCAAAAAAGCTAAATATGATGTCAAAATTAGGAGTATGTATTGCAAATTTAAGAGTTTGGTATAATTTCAGTATGAAGACGAACCCTTCAACTTATATTTTAAACATAAATATAAAGAAGATATAATTTTCAGTTTAATGGCTATTTCTGTTTTTTGAAGGGGAAATTTGATAAATTAAAATGTATGGAGTGTTCTCTTATTTTTATTTATATTTGGCTGATTGTACTTTTTACATATTATAAAACTTAGCTGGAGCTTTAATTTTATCATTATTTTTATATATATATATATAAAATGAATAACATAGATTTCTTTTGAATTTTACTCTTTCTTTTAGATTACTACTTTCTTTTGTATTTATACATTTCATTACGTCACGATAATAGAAATAAATTTCATGCTAAATAAATTTGCTAAACCAATAAAGAAAAAGAACAAAAAAAAATGCACTTGAAGTGTTTTCGTTACTTACTAAGTTATACTCATTGCATATCTTAAGGAAAACGCAACCAATTAAAATTTAAGAAAAAAAATTAATTTAAAAAATGTTCGTTACCATTGGTAAATACAAAGAAAGAAAGAAAGAAAATAACTCACAAATCCTACATTTTATATAATCGGTTATGTTCTGAAGATTTATTTCCTGCGCCAAATAAGTTTCTTTGAAAATTAAGACTGAATTTAAATGAATCCAGGAAACAGTCTCCAAAAATAACAGAGCCCCACCAGTGGCTGAGAGGTTGTGCTCTCGAAGCTGGTAGACGGGAGGTGCTGGGTTCGATCCCAATCGCGCCCGTCGGCCTAATCGTTCGGAGTTTTCGTGGTTTTCTTTGAGCCGTGGATTTATCCATGCGTAAATACGGATTAGGTTCCCTTAGAAAGACCCCCACGAAGGGCACTCCCCCCGGGCCTATATCCCTAGTGTAGATAATTGGCCGTCAATAATCAACCCAACCCAACCCAAAAATAACAGAAAGCAATTTTAGACAAGAAAACAAGTTCATTTTATAGCAGTATTCACTGTTTATCAAAATGAAAAAAATGGACATCCTAAACACATAGAGCAGAAAAATCAGAATTATTTTCTTTATTCATCCTTTTACATAATTCTTATTTAATTTGTTTTTATTACATAACTATTTGAGACATGTTTCATTATCTTTTCGCACTCATATTTTAGCACACTTCTAAAAGATTTCATCAATTAATTGAAAGAAGAATTATTTTATAAATGGATAAAAATAAACTTAAAAATAAGTTTATCATGAAAGAAAAAAAATGTGCAAAAAAAATCTTTAAAAAAAAAAAAAAAAAAAAAAAAAAAAAGCCTTAAGATTATTAGAAATTTATAAAAAAATAAAAATAAATAAAAAATAAAATAAATAAAAAAAATAAATAAATGAAGTCCTTTTATATGACTCAGAAAACATGTAATTTTTTAATAAAATATTTTCTTTCGTTAAAAATATAGTAAACATGTTTATTATTCTATAAATGTTTAATATTTTTTACTAAAAATGTACGTGACATTAATAATCATATTAATGAAAAACTTAAATGAAAATAAAGCTATTTTATGGCGTGAGTTTTTGTTGTAGATTGAAAAATCAAAGTCTTGAAAGAAAAAAAGAAAAAAAAAAACCCTATAAAAATAAATATGAAATTTTTAGTTTTTATGGAATTATAACTTTTTTGTTATTCACTTTTTGTTAACATTTCAATAAATATAGTGCATAAATTAAACATTCTAAATTCTGTTTTACACTTGGAGGAATTAAAGCTTTTTTTTTTTCTTTTTTAATGAAACTGAGGGGATTAACGTTCTTTAAAATGTAATCTGATATTCTGAATAGTTTTTTATTTTATTTTATTTTATTATTACATTTTTTTTTCACTGCAAAAATAGGTTTCTATTTTTTTTTTCAAATATTAATAATTAAAAAAAAAAAAAACTCTTAAAAAATTGTTCAAAAGAGGCTTTACATTGTTGGTTGCATTAATTTAGAATAATAAAGTATCTGTGAATTTTAAATCTCATATTTATTAGGTTTTGGATAAGCAAACTATTGGATTAAAAAAAAAAAAATCATAATTCTTCAGTTTAGATTTTGTTAAGATTGTGTCGTCTAATTTATACAGGATGTCCCTTCTCATAGCTGATGAACAGCTTACTTATAAACAATTAATGTTATAGTTCCAGTTTCAAAATCATCATTATTAGGTGCGTTCGTAATTATATAAATACGTAGCACCTATAGTCGTCGTTTGGTCCGTCCGTCTGTCTGTCTGTCTGTCTGTCCGTCTGTCTGTCCGTCCGTCTGTCTGTCTGTCCGCATATAACAACGCAAAAACTACCCAACCAACTGGTTTGCAATTTAAAATATATTATCTTTGCAGAATTTTGTCGAGACATTTCAAATTTTATTAAAATCGAATCAAAACTTTAGGAGATATTAATAAAAATATTTATTAAGAAATTTGAATTTTTTTTTTTAAATCGGTGCTTTTTTGTTATAGGAGCTTCCGAAGTTTAATCGTCAAGCGACCGAGATACTTATTTTATGACAGAAATTAATCTGCAGACGATATAATTCATTTCACAGAATTAAAAATCATCAATATCTGAATATTTATATAACTAGCTGATACATATATATCTGAATATTTATATAACTAGTTAAGATATTTGTATGAACAGTGTCATAAAATATATACTTAACTTCCTGTTTAACCCGTTCTACGCACGGGGTATCATGAATTTAATTCTAAAACGTGCGTACGAACGCACCTCGCAAGGCCGTAACCAGAAAAATATTTTGGAGGGGGATGGTAGGTTCAAAATTTTATTCTTATTATCTTATTGTATATTTGTTTTGTAATACTTTAATAAATGTGAAAATATTTAAAAGTTATCTATTGTGACTTAGAGTAACCGATACCTATCACAAAAGAAAATTGAATATTTGAGTCTTCTTCATTGCAAAGAAATTTATAATTTCTTTTGTGTTGATGAGGATTCTACTTCACCAATTTATCAACAATTGTGTCAACCAAATTAAAGCTTTTTACATATATTTTAATATGTCTTTTGTCAGAAATGTATTCCCTGGAGCATATGTTAAAACAGTTACTTTTGCCAATTTGTGGATATTTGGAACTAAAGTCAACCCTCATTGTATTCTTCAAGCGTTTCAGTTAAACAAGTTGGAGAATCAGTTTGAGTATTCCACAAATTTGTTTTATAGCATGGAAATACCACTTTTACACAGTTCCATTTAAAAAATAAATAAATTAGGAATTATAAAACTTTCTATTGTTTATTACATTTTTTCTATTTTCTTAAATTGCATTTATCTTTTCAACATGCTGACGTAATCAAAGACGAAAAGAGATGATAGCTTACAGAATTTTTGTTTAATATTTTTAAATGTAGTTGATTTTTTAATTTTGACTTTTTTTGATTTGACTTTCTTATTTATAATCATCCTGAAAATTTTTCGGAGGGGGATCAAACCCTGGTGATCCCCCCATTGGCTACGGCCTTGGCACCTCGTTTGTAACGTTTGACGTACAATTTCCAACTTGTTATTATTATTATCATCATCTTAAAAGCCATTTAAGTCAAAATAGTTAATTTTGTAAAAAATAAGAGTTAGTTTTTTTTTATACGTTATCTGGCACCTGCAAATTATGCTACATGCTCAAACAAGTAAGAACAATTGGGTACTGTACATGACAGGGCTTTTAACCAATTCCGAGCGAAGCGATAGGCTGTCTCCCACTCAGTGACCGAGAGGGGATGGGGCAGGTCCGGTCCCCAAGCTGAGTCTTTCGCATCATCGCCGCTGAGTTACGAGTGGCAAGACGCTAAAATTTCTTCTTACCGTTTTACTTACCCATCATACGTAGTATAGGGTAAGTCTTGTAATCGTTTTGAAAATCGAAAAAAAAATTTTGACGGATTTACACGTTTCCGACACTGGAGATTCCGAAAAACATATTTTTAGAAAAAAAAAATTGCCGTCCGTCTGTGTGTCTGTGTGTGTGTCTGTGTGTGTGTCTGTGTGTCTGTAAACGCTCTATCTCCCGAAAAAATTGAGATAGAGACTTGCAATTTGGTATGTACTTAGTATGTAATATTGGGAAGAAGCCTATTTCATTTCAATAACCTCGATTAACCAGAACAATTTTTTTCGGACTCTCGAAATATTCGTTCTGATGAAAGGTATATAAAAATTTTCGAAATTGTTTATTTTAAGAAATGAATATAAAAGATAATAAAAAAACATAAATTTTGAATAAAGCATGAAGTCGATCGGATAATTAGTTGCCGAGATATTTGGAATCCTATTTTCCACACTCTTCGATTTTTCATGACCCTGTATTTCATCCAAATTTCACTTCAAAGATATATTTTAATTGGAAATTTGACGCTTAATCAGATGCAATAAACCGCTAGTTAATAGGATTATTATTTTTGGAGTTATAAGGAAAAACCTCTTTCAAACAATTCAGTAATCGAGCATTTAAAGTTTGTGACGTCATCAAGCCACGATTTTATTTGAATTGCAATGCATTTTATAAGTAGTTTACACATTTTTATTTTAATATTTTACAATATGCATATCCATGATGGGTAAGTATTACGGTGGCCCCCAACGACTAGTTTAGTCCGTATTGTACTGGTAGTTGCAATTGTTCATGCTTTGATTTAGGATGATAAAATATTTCTGCATTTTAAAATTTATATTTTATGGCTTTTATATAAGCAAAATGAAAGAAAATAATGTAAAAGTTTTACAGTTTATCACTATAGCCTTAGTTATTATGTTATCTAATCATTTTACTTACCCATCACACGTAGTGTATTACTTACCCATCATACGTAGTATAGGGTAAGTTTTGTAATCGTTTTGAAAAACAAAACAACCAAAAAAAAAAAAAAAAATGACGGATTTGCACGTTTTAGTCACTGGAGATTCCGAAAAACATATTTTTAGAAAAAAAAAAATTGCCGTCCGACTGTTTGTGTGTCTGTAAACGCTCTACCTCACCGAACAAATTCAGATAGAGACTTGAAATCTGGTATGTACTTAGTATGTAATAATGGGAAGATGCTTATTGAATTTCAGTAACCTCGATTATCCGGAACTAATTTTTTTTCGGCCTCTCGAAATATTCGTTCTGATAAAAGGTATATAAACATTTTCGAAATTGTTTATTTTAAGGAGTGAATATAAAAGGCAATAAAAAAAACATAAATTTTGCATAAAGAATGAAGTCGATTGGTTGGTTGGTTGGTTGTATAAGGTTTAATGGCACAAGGTCCCATTGGGGACAAGCTGCTCTAAAGTAAAAATTAAGAAATATATATATATATATATATACCAAAAGATCTACAGAAAGTACTGCTAACAAAAAAACAAAAAAGAACCAAAGCTCAATTAAGTCGATCGGATAATTCGTTGCCGAGATATTTGTAATCCTATTTTCCACACTCTTCAATTTTTCATGACCGTGTATTTCATTAAAATTTCAATTCAAAGATATATTTTAATTGGAAATGAGACGTTTATTCCGACGCAGTAAACCGATGGTTAATATGACTATCAATTTTGGAGTTATAAGAATGTTTCTTTTACGCAATTCAGTAGTAGAGCATTTAAAGTTTAACTCATCAAGCTATGATTTTATTCGAATTGCAATGCATTTTATAAATAGTTTACACATGTTTTATTTTCATATTTTATATTATGCATATCCATGATGGGTAAGTTTTACGGTGGCCCCCAACGACTAGATTCATACGAAATGGGATTTTGTTAAAACATTTACTGAATGTAAGTGTAGAAATCACTTTATTCCACTTTATTTCAATTTTAAGAGGAAGAGAACGAATTACGCGTAAAACAGGTGACTTTGATGTATATTTTTCTCGGGAATTACTGAAGAGATCTCAATACTTCAAAAAATAATTTGGGCAGTAGATAAAGTATAAAATGATCGTTCGTCAAAAAAGAAAAAAAAAAGATTTTGAAAATAAGATTAAATTAAAAAAAATGTAAAACGTTTGACATTTATGTACCTTTTCTTTATGAGCTACTAACCGATTTCAGTACTTTGTTTCGGCAGTACCGGAAATATGAATTGATCGTTTCGGGAAAAATAAAAATATATATTTCAATAGTTACGGAATTTCGCAAACAAAAGAAATCTGTGTTTATTTTTGATTAACATAGCTATTGAATTTTTGATTTTTACTTCTTGATCAACGTTCAAAATTATATTTTAAAATAGTTTAGCTACTGCCGAAACTGTTATAAAATGTAATCGCACGTTTGCCAATTGCATGCTTTCATTATTAAAATCATTTCAGTAGTTCCCGAGCAAAAGTCTTAACAATATCACATATGTAACACGTGATTTCGTATATGTTGTCGTTCCTTAAATTCCCATAATTTCACACTGATTTATTTAGATGTCATATCTATAAAATGTTTCAACATGGATACTTACTTTCTTCTTTTTTTGCAGGAGACAAAATCTGATATAGAAGATATGCAAAAACTGTGTATTTTCCAATTTAGAATATATTCCTTTATTTTAATAGAATATTTATTATCTTAAAAAACAAAATTTCTTACATATTGCTTTTATAAAAGCAATATGTAAGAAAATGAATATAAAAAATTACGTAGATTACAGTTTAACCTTAGATAAATTTGCATTATTTGAAGCAAAAATATTTTCGATTGACATATTTATTTTAAATGTCAATTGCAGTCAATATTAAAATACTAATATATATATATATATATATAATTTTCAATATAAAAGTATTGTTAGTATTGTTAGTTATCGATAAATTGAAAAATAAAAGGATGGAACATTCTTTTCTGGCAATTTAACAATTGACTGATGTGCCAAATATTGTCACATACATACTGCAAGCGGTCTCGCGAACACTTAATCAAAAGATCAATAAAAGGCTCGACTAAATTATTGGATACTATACCTGTACTAAACTTTATTTAAGTGACTAATTAAAATTCACTTATTCAGAAATCTCAAGCGATAGTATTAGGGTTCGAAACGAAATAAAAATTCTGTAATATCTATAGTTGAAGTGAAAGTTAACATTTAAACTACGAACATAAAATAAAAAGTCTGTGAGACAGCAAACAGTAAATATTCAGTGTACAATTTAATTCACAAATAAAACTTACTTGAAAACTGATGTTAAACTGAAAATAGTCTGAGAAATTGTGTCCCAAAATAGCATAAAGATAAATTCAAAATACATAAATTTAATTACATTGTTTAATCAAAAATAAAATAAATAAAATAAATAAATAAATAAGTTTTGAAAAAATAAAACAAAAACAAATATGCTAGATTGATTTACTTTAACATTTTTATATTATTACTTAAGTATTCAAAAATTTTCTTTTTCTGCTCCCATTAAGCTTCTTTAATGCATGCTTTCATTAATTAATTATATAAAAAGTCATTTTTGAAATTAATAAAAATCAGATTACAACAAAAAATCACACACAAAAAAAAAAAGAAACTATTCAAAGCAAATCTAAAAGAAAAAAAAAGCGTGTCTAATGATCAAAAAATTTAATAAAAAAGAAGCATGTTTTAAAAGACTTTTAATAAAACTTCAAAAACATGTAATTTATTGTTTAAAATATTTTTTTCTTCTAAAAAGTAGTAAATATGTTTACTAATTACTATTATTTGAATAATCTGTTTTACTACAATAGAAGTTAACACACAAAATAATGAAAAATTTCAGCATAAAAGAATTTTTTTTTTTTAAGGTTTGAGACTTTATTATTAAAAGTTTAAAATCAATATGTAATTTTCAGCCTCCATGAATTTTTAAGTTTACCTCTCAGTTATTCGCTTTTTTTCATCTTTTCAATAAATTGAGCTTAAAGTTTTAAACTTCAAAACTCTGTTTTACTTTTTATTTCGGGTAAAAACAAAAAAAAAAAATTCTTTTTGTGTTTTTTATGAAAAAGAAATGATTAATTTTCTTAAAAGGTTTGCCCAAAATTCTGAGTAAATTTTTCCTGTCACAAATAGTTCAACATGTAAATAATATTTACTTTTAGGAATATAGTAAAATAAAAAATATAAAAAAAAGGTTATCTGCCGTCCATTTTTGGATGGGATTTTTATTTAGGATAATGAAATTATTTAAGCTCTTTAATTTTAATCTTTGACTTATGATCAAAATATAAAAGAGGGGCTACAATGTTGTCTTATCTAATCAATTTTCAAGCGATTGGACAAAAAAATATACTTCCACACCACAGGCTTAAAGTTTCTGCTCTCAAAACTGGTAAACCTGAGGTGCTCGGTTCGAAACCTTGTCGCGCTCGTTGGCCTATGCGTTAGGATTTTCCCATGGTTTTCTTCGAAACTGCTTATACGCTGCTTAAATACGGGTTACGTTTCCTTAGAAAGATCCTACACAAAAGACAATTATCCCCCCCCCCCCCACACACACACCCCTGGACTATATTTCTCGCGTAGATAATCGGCCATAACAAACAGTGCCACCATTTATTTTCAAGCGAAAAAAGCTGGTGTTATAAAGATTACTTTAATTGCCAATAAAGCTGAGATTATAAAGTGTGTCCAATTAAGCCGTGCTCCCCTCCCTTAACTTCAGAACAGTGACAGTTATAGGCATAAACGTCGTGTCTAGCTATTGGAAAATGATTACGCGCTATGTGCCACAAAGTGTGAATTTAGCGTTCTTAACTCAAAAACAGTACAAGATACAGTGAAAAATCAAATGTAAAGATTACAGCTTAAATCCTTGAATAAGTATGAAATGATGTCTTATATGTAAAACATATTTCATACTACATCGAGGATGCACTATCACTTTGTATTTGACTTTTTTTCCATATCTCGTACCGTTTTGAATATACGAACCTTTACTACACGGTTTACTGGTAGGTGGCAGTATAATCGGTCTCATCGAGTAGCACATAGCTGAATTACTATAGTTAGACTCCCCGTTTATGCCTGTAGCTGTCGCAGTTCTGAAGTTAATAGAACAGGACTTTAGTGGGCACCCTGTATACAGACGAATTCGGTACTTGGGGACGTAAAGTAGAAGTGGATGACTTAACTTGGAGACGTAAACATTTTCCAAATTTTTTCTCTTCCGTAATTTTTGTTTATTATCTTCAAACATGAATATTGCCCGTCATGCCATATATCCGCCTTCGCCATACTTCCACGGTAAAAAAAAGTTTGTTTTATTAGTCGATAATATTTTTAAGATAGCTAAATAATCCCACAACTCCCACTAATTTAAAAACATTCGTGGAATTTATGAAAGAGTGCGAAGAAATTTTCACAATTTTCGAATTGTCTGGAAATAACAATTTTGAAATATTCTGACTTATTTTTTTGTTGTTCTTTATTTTCAGATAACACTACACATCATTATAACAAAATTATATCCAACACTGAGAATATTGTATTACATACGAAATGTTTTTCTGTGTTTGCCACCTCTCCCATGTAAGGAAAATATTGTACCTTCAATATTAGTAGTAAACGTGTTTGTTGTTCACTAAAATTTCTTTATTTTTTATTGCTCGTATAAATATGGGCTAAAAATAATCAAATAAAGAGAAAATTCATATAAAATAATGAAAAAATAATTAAAATCACTATGTAGTTTTTAGTCTTCCAAAAACAGCTTATTTTTAGTCAAAATGTTTTTATATGTAAAAGTAAGAAGCGTTTTTAGTATTTTATAAAATTTCAGTATTTTATTTTACATCCGTGGAAATTTTCTATTAATAAAAAAAAATAAGCAAAAAACGAGACAAAAAAAATCATTAATGAGTTAAAAACTTTTGAAAATTACTTTGTAATTTTTAGTTTTCTTAAAATATTGTTATTTTATTTTATCATTATTTTTTTTTATTTAGCGATTCGAAATATTTTCCATTATCTGCTTACTTTCATGCTGCTTGTATAATGCACATTACCTTTAATTATGCTATGAATACTTTCAGAAATTGATAGAAACAATCTTTAAAAAAATTCTAATCGAAGAATATATTAATAAAATTTTTTAAACGAGAAAAAAAGGTCTAGTGATCAGAGGGATTTAATTTTAAAAATGCATTTTATAAATTACTCTTTTTATACGGCTGTGAAAACATCTAATTTGTGGTTTAAAGGTTTTTTTCTTTTTTTAAAAAAAATTAAACGCATTTGCTATGTACTAAAATGTGCATATTTCTTTAGTACTTCAATGGATACGTGATATTAATAATAAAAGAAAGAAAATTTAAATTTTAAAGATCAGTGTTCATGGAGAAAGTCTATTTTATAATAAATAATTTAAAATCTTGGGAAAAAGATTTTAAAAATACTTTTAAAACTCAATATGTAATTATCAGTGTTCATAATTTTTTTAACTTTACCCCTCGGTTATTTGCTCTTTTTAACTGTAGAAGAAACTTAGGTTAACAATTAAACCTTGCAATCTGTATTCTACTTTTTTCAGGCTATTAAAAAAACAACTTTTTGCTTCTTTTCGTTTGTATATAAAAAAAGAGTATTAATATTCTTTAAAATTCGATCTGAAACTTCGAATAATATTTTTATATCACAAATATATAATAACATTTAAATATGCTTATATATTATTTATCCTTTCAAAACATATTTCATTATCTACTAGCAATATTGTTGCTTATTTATAGCACTTTTTCATCCATTAATTACACAAAGATATATTTTAGAAATTTAGAGAAATAAACATACTGAAAATATATAATCATAATAAATCTTAAAAGATATAAAAAGAATGTTTAATGATCAGTGGAATGCATTTAAAAAAAAAACAATTTTAAAATAAGTCTTTGAATATGGCTCCAAAAACATTTTACTTATAGTTAAAATATATAATTTTTTTAAAATAAAGTTAGACGAAAAATATTTGCTATCTCCTAAAATTTGAATATTTTTTATTACATATATATTTGTTATAAATATTCAAAGAAATTTAAATTTAAAATAATTTTATTCGTAGAGCTAGTCACTTTGTGTATAAATAATTTAAAGTCTAAAGAAAATATTAAAAAAACTATTAGAAATTCGATTTTTAATTTTCAACCTTTATTTTTTCAGCCCGTCATTTATTAGATCTTTTTTTTAAGTTTTAAAGAAACTTAGTTTAAAAAATAAACCTTGAAACTTCTTATTTTATTTTATTTTTTTTTGTCATTTCTTTCAGGAAAAGTAAAAAAAGAAAAGTATTTATATTTTATCAAAAGGAGAGTATTAATGCTCTTTAAAATTTGATCTCAAATTCAGAGTAGTTTTTTCTCTCCTCAAAATATTTCATCTGTAAACAATCTTAACATTTTTTTCAGGGGTTGAGGGAAGAATATAAAAAATATACACATTACTTGCTGTAAGTATAATTTTTCATTGTTGAATGACATTTTGAATATTAAAATATTTATGCATTTTAAATTTTATATTTATATGGTTTCAAATAAGCAAAACTAAAGAAAAGGAAGGGAAAAAAAATCACAATTTATCGTTTAATTTTATGTTATCTAATATATGCAGGATGTTCATTTGACTAATAACATATTTCTAAAACAATGGTAATAGGGTATGTTTTCAATTGCAAATATATTTTTTTATATATTTTTTTCATTCTCTTAATAGCCTTTTAAGCCAAAATAGTTGATTTTGTAAATGTTAATAAATTTAAACACGATCCTTCTTTATATGGTCTCAGAGTCCTTTAAGTTATACTACGAAATTTTTTTCTTTATGTTACCAAAAAAAAAAAAAAAAAAAAAAAAAAAAAACTATAAAGGTACAATTTCTTTTACGACCAAATCTTACTGAGTTATGATAATTTTATTTTTAGAATCAAATTGCGAATTTCCATTTTTAGTGCTGTACAATAATATTAGTTTATCTTGTTAATTATTTGATTTAGAATATAATAACTATTTATGGGTTTTAAATTTATATTTTACCTTTCAGATAAGCAAAAAAAAAATAAAATAAAATAAAATAATGAGTAAAGTTTCATAATTTATTAGTTTAGCATTCGATACTATGCTGTATAATGTACTAAAATACCAAAGTGTTATATTTTAGTACTTTTACAAGGTAAAAAAAAAAAAAAAAAGATTTTTTGTTTAAATTGTACCTTTAATTGTCAACATATTACACTGAAAATACAGCAGGACATTGGTAATTTAACTGTGCCAAAATATTTCATAATGGAAATGCCTTTTCGTATGAATTTAAAAGGAGAGGGTGTGGGTGAGGGTGAGGGGGTTGAATCCGAAAAAGAATTTCATATCTGGTTATAAAGATGTTCGTCTCTTGTTGGATACTTTTATTTAGAATAACAAGTTATTTGTGCATGTTAAATTATAGAAAAATATATAAATAATAATAGTAATGCAAGTAATATGGAAGAAAAGGAAAATAGAAAAATATTTAAGTAATGTAAATTATCTTTAATTCATTTTTTATTATCTTGTACAATGGAAATAAACAAAAAAGTATATTAAAAATTTACATAAATTTTCAAATTGATTGCAATTAATATTTTAGATCATTCTCTTTTAATTAAAAAAATATTGTTCCTTATTAATTTTTTAAAAGATAATGAAATAATACTAAATATGCCTTTCTGACATTTTAAATAATAATCTGTATTCTGAAGACTTTTTGCGGACAAATTAAATTTTCTTAAAAAATGATGTTAAACTGAATTGCACCCAAATAATAGTCTTTATTAGTAACATACGGCAAGCTAAGAAAATAATATCAAATTAAGTTTGATTGCAATTTCAAAAATTTGTTCACATGTTTTTTTAATTAACATAAATCACGTTTAGCTACATTATATTGTAAGAATATTTTTTCATTATTTTGTATGTTTTTATTACTCAAGGGTCACTGAATAATTATCACTTTCACCATATCACTTTTTCATGCCAAAAAATAGGCTTTTTTAAGAGTTCTTTTAACATTGAAAGATTCTAAAACGTGAAATTACATTTTGCTCTTACTAACCAAATATCTATTTCAATAGTGTTTTGTGTGCAATAAATATAAACACTTGTGGAGGTATCCTTCTTTTAAAACGTGTGTGCGCAGCGTGCATGACTTTGCGTGGTGCAGGATTGTGTCGCGTAGATTCATTTGAAACATAACAAGAAAGTAAATTCATGCATCAAGCATAGATTATCAAACACTTTCCAACAGTAACAGAATATTTTAACAAACCTTCGCTGTTTAATAAGGTAAATAAGATACCTACATAAGCATTTTAGAAAATGGAAAACAAATTTGAAAACCAGATTTCAGCAATTACAAGACATAGCCAGAAAAGTACTGCAGTTCTTTTGCGCTGCCCTGTATATTATCTATATATTTGTATATACTCTATATAGTATGCTAAAATTCTGATTAGAATAAAAAACCACATAACACAGTTGAAAATTTAGCTTCAGCTGTTTCTTCCAAAAGATGGAGGCATATTTGAATTCTTTTGTACTGCCCTGTATATTAATTACCTTACGAGTTTTACACACACAATATATTAAGCTACAGTTTAATTCAGGCAATAACACGCTGAAAACACATCACACTTCCAGAAATTAATATATATAGGAGGTCATGTATCCAGTTCTTTGCGTGACCCTGTATATGATTTTAGTTTTATTCTAACAAACATATCTTCGTATACTAAATATATTTCATGTTAAAAATGCATAACTCGATTAAAAAAACCCTTTAACCAATTTACGCTGATAAACAGTAATGCTGCGAATTTTTTGTGTAGCCCTGTATATGATCTATAGCATTTATACATACCACGTAGTATGCAAAAATTTAGTTAAAAACATACCTAGCTGAAAGCGCACTTCGAGCAATTATGGATTATAGACAATACTTTGGATTCTGTACTGTGACAGAAATATTTTGTGTGTCCCTGTAAATGAACGATAAATGCTATACCAATCATATTACACAATAAGTATCTTGTAGTAAACCTTAGAAATGTATATCAATTACATTATATTTGAAATAGTGTAACACATTTAAAATACGCTGAAAACTGTTTCCCGTTGATCATTTTGTAACCGAATAATTTTATGAGACCCTGTAAATAAATGATAAATGCTTTACACTTCATACTCTATAGAAAGAATGTTTTAATGCACCTCAGAAATTGATACCAATTTCATTAAGTTTGTAATAGTGTACAATGATTAAACTGCACCGCAAACGATTTTTCCCCGTACACCACAATATAACAGAATTCTTTTGAGTTTCCCTGTACACTAATTATAAGTGCTACACGTTCCATATTCGATAGTAAGCATCTTGTAGTGAACTTCAGTGATGTATACCACTTTCAATATATTTGAAAAAAGTGATATATTTGAAAATATATTTGAAAAAATCATTAAAATACAATGCAAAGGATTTTTCTCCATAGACTATAATGTAACGTTGTTCTTTTGAGTGTCCCTTTAAAAGAAGTATAAGTGCTACAGCCTTCATTTTTAATACCGAACATGTTATTGCAATCCTCAATAACATATATCAATTGCACGGCAATACGAGTATATTTATGCGAGTTAGAGTACGGACGGCCAGACAAACCGAATTCATAAACACTTTTCAGCAATCTTGGAAAGTGTTGAAAGTGATATGGGTTATAAAATCTATTAAACTTGGGGTGCTATGAACCTATTTTCATTTAAATTGACTCACAGAAAAGAAAATGACATCTGTTTGAAAAAACTTGACATCTATTACTTCTTTTTTTTTTCAACTTTACAGTTTTGAAAAAAATATTTAACAGTTATTTTAGCATTAAATAGGTTCATGGCCAAAAGATAATCTTTCTAACCCGGCTGATTTTTTTTTTATAATCAGTTAATAGGCTTGAACTATGTTGCACAGCCACTAAAATAACATTATTTTGGAAAAAAACACGTGAATAAAAATCACCTGCTTTACAGCAGACGCGTGGTTCTGATAAAAGGGCACAACTTAGTAAATAATTAATCTAAATCTAAATGAATAATCCAAAATGACTTCAGGCATATGAAAAATGTTTATATTATGGACTTAACTAATTAAAACAGTTTTAATTTTCGGATGGCACTTTTATTATGCTCTTTTATAGTACACTTCTATCAAATAATTACACGAAGAATCGTTTTAAAATTTGATAGAAACCAACTGAAAAACAAAAAGATGATAAAACATATTTAAAGGTATTCTTAAATTGGAGAAACAATTCTAATATATAAAAAAAATGTAATTTAAAAAATGTATTTTTAAAAACTATGTCTTTTAATACATCTTTAAAAACATGTAATGTATAGTTAAAATATTTTTTTCTTAAAAAAATAAAATTTGTAAACATGTTTATTATGCACTAAAATTTGTCTTTTTTTTATTACTCCTGTCGATATTTGATATTAATAACGAAATAAATGATAAAATAAATATAAAATATATATTTTAAATGTGTGAGACATTTTTTTTAAAATATTTAGAAGAGATAAAAATAAACTTTAAAAATCAATATATAATTTTCAGCATCCATGAATTTTTAGCTTTACCTCTCATTTATTCGCTCTTTTTTCACTTTTGAATAAACTGAGCTTAAAAATTAAACTTTGGAATCTTCCTTTTACCTCTTTCTTTCAGGAAATGCTGAAAAAACTTCTTTATGTTTTTCTATAAAAAAGAGGGGATTAATACTTCTTTAAAATTTGATATGAAAGTCTGAGTACTTTTTTTAAAACTTTTTTTCTGCTACAAAATAATTCCACATGTAAATAATCTTTTCTTATGAGAAGGGATTGGTGGAAAATTAAAAAACAAAATGGCTCTAAAAATTGTTGGATATTTTCATTTAGTTAAATAAAATATTTATGATTTAAATATATACAAGTTTTAAATAAGGAATATGAAAGAATATACATATAGATAATTACTTAGATAATGCAAATTAAATTTTATTAATATTATAGTATTTAATGTATTGTTAGACGAAATTAATTTTCAATTAACTGTCAATTTTTTTTGTCAATAATTTTAACTGTCAATTTAAATGATTTTTTTTTTCATATTTTAAACAATTTTTACTACCAAAAAGTTTGCTAATTATATTTGATATAGTTATAATATTAACAGAAATAAATGAAAGAAAAAAAGAAAAGAGCATGAAGCATTTATTTCTGACATTGAAAACTATCTAGCACACTTGCAATATTGCACTAGGTTTTTTGTAGACAAATTGAATTTCTTAGAAAAATTATACCAAACAGAAAATATTCCAGGATATTAATATATCTTACATAATGGTCTTCTATACTAATTTTCTATAGGAATGATTTATTTTATTCATTAATAATTAAATATTTTACTGTTTTTTTATCATTTAACTATGCAAAAAACATTCATTATCTGTTCGCATTCATATTGCTTATTTCTGGCACACTCCAGCCATTTAAGTATTCAATAAAAGTTTCTTTCTTTTTTTTTTTTTTTTTTTTTTTGAAAATGTTAGAATCAAGCGTAAAAAATGTTAGTGTAGTAAAAAAATATTCAAAGAAAATCTTTAAAAAACTAAGGATTCTAAGGATCAACGGAATTTAATAAGAAAATAAAAAATGTTTTGAGAAAAAGTATTTTGATAAAACTCTAAAAACATGTAATTTATAGTTAAAGGGTGTTTTTTTTCTTTAAAAAAAAATAGCAAACATATTTATTATTTATTCAATAAAATATCAATATATTATTTTTTTACTACCGAAGATATTTAGTTTTAATAATACAATAAAAGAAAATTTAAAATTTAAAAATATACTTTTTCATGGTAGGTATCGTCTCTTAAGATAAATACTTTAACATTTTTGGAAGAAGTTTAAAATTTCTCTAAAAAATCATTGCGTAAAAAGTGAATGTATAATTAGCATTGAATTTTTAACTTCACATCTCTGTTACTTTCTCTTTTTTAATTTAAAAATAATTTGAGCTAAAAAAATTAAAACATGAAAGCTCTTTTTATTTTTTTCTTCCGAAACATTCAGAAAATGTTTTTTCGTTATATTTTTATGTAAAAAAGAGGATTAATGTTCTTAAAAAATTTTTAATTTTATCTAAAATTCTAAGTTGTTTTTCCTTTTACAAAAATTTTCAATATGTATGTAAATATTTTTTTGCTTTTCGTCTGTGTAGGGAAAAAAAAAAAAAAGTTATCTACAATAAAAATGTTTTTTATTGTTGGATGATTTCGATTAGAATAAAAATGTAAATATGTATTTTAAAGATTATCTTTAGAATTTTTCATTTAAGCAAAATGAAGTATAACATACAAAAATGTTTATTCATGTTATCTTGCGTTATTTGTGCATAATCTAATTCATTTTAAGGCAAAAAGTAGCTTCTATACATAGAATCACAAACGGTTAAGTCAGCAGCGTCACATGCTAAGTTTTCCACCAAGCATGTACGAATATAATTAAGAGGATGTTGACTTACGGAGATTTTAATACCTCTGCTATCACTATATAATATTTTATCTCATATATGATTTTTTGTTGTTTTCATAATCTGAAAATCTAAAAATAGCAAAATGTCAGTTGTATTATTAGTTTCAATTGTAGAATGCATCCATTTATAATAATAAATTATTTTGCATATTAAAATCTAGCCTTAGAAAGTTTAGGTTAAGCAAAATCTAAAGAAAAAAAATGGGAATGATAAAAAAAATTAGATTATTCAAATTAGTTTCAGTTATTTTATTTTATTTGGGATATTCTGAAATTTAAATTTCAAAATTCTCATCATTTCTACCTTATTTCATTTTAAATATGCTCCTAAATCAAATGCTTAAAAATAATAATAATAATAATGATATCAAGATATCTATCCCTTAATTTCACTATAGTTGTAAAATTGATATATTTTCAAGGAAAGGGAGTTTATTTTATAATGTTTATTTTAATTGCAAATACCGAGATTACAAAGAAACGGATTATTGGAAATTCAGTTTTCAAAGGCAACGACAAATCATATCAACCTAGAGAAATACAACGGTCCTGAACGTAATTAAATATCATCCTCTAATTGTTTTTGCTGTCCGAATCTACATATATATTCAGTTTTAAACCTTCAAAATATCAGTGAATTTGGATTTGTCAATTACTAAAAACTCTAATTTCAGTCTGAAAGAATGGAAGGATGGTTTGTTAATCATAAACGATTTTAATGGTCAGAGAGAAAAACGACGATAGTCAAAGATAGTTAATGTTAGTTAATTGTCTTTTTTTTTTTTTTGCTTGTCAACATGTATTGTTCTTTCTCACTAATACTAATTTTTAAATGTGTTTTTAAAAATATTTGCATCCTTCTTTCACCATTATATTTAACTTCACATATTACTTTAAAAGGATTATTTTTATTTTGGTCTCAATTTAATGTCATGAAACGAGAGTAAGCCTTTTAGGCTAACGCAGGTGGCCCTGTTTTCTCAAATCTTCCAAAATTGAACTATAAATAATTTTCTTCTTGATCCTTCATGTTATTATTTTTAACACTTTTCAACATAGTTGAAAACTGGTTAAGAATACGGTTGTCTGTCCATCTGTCTTTATGTGCTTTAATTCACGTAAAAATACTCAAATTGCCATTTAATTAATATAAGTTATTGAGGTTTACCATGGTATGTTCAGTATTTAAAGTGAAATGTGTAGCGTTTATGGTTCGTTAACAGGTCACTAAAAAATATTCCCAAACATTACGATCTATGGGGAAAAAATGTTGCTGTGTACTTTAATGATGTTAAGGTATTTCAAACATATTGAAGTTTATATACGTTACTGAGGTGCACTACAAGAGGCTTACTATAGAATAGGGTGTACGTGCATAGCATTTATCGCTTATTTCACACACAAAAAAATCGGTTACAGTACTGTCTATGAGCGATAATTGTTGGTTTTCAGTTGTGGTATGCATTTATAAATGTAAGTAAATTTTTTGCACATTAATTGGTGTGTATAAATTTTGTAGATCATATACAGGGCCGCACAAAATAATTAATTTTCCTTTATTGACTGATATTGCTGAAGGGCCGTTTTCAATCGTGTTTCGCGTTTCCTAACTGAATTAATTTTATTATAATATATAGTAGTTTTACACACAGAGATTATATACAGGGCTTCATAAAAACATATGAATACTTTTCCGACTACAAATGGCATTTGCATATAGGGTTTTCAAATGTGTTATGCGTTATTCAAATTATTTACTTAAATACCATCTTTCACATTATTAAACGGGAAAGCTTTCTTACATTACTCTAAATGTCTTGGAAAGTGTTTCATAAGCTACGTTTGACGTATAATGTTTTTCTATTTTAGTTTTCATCGCATTTTTCTATTTAGAAAACAAAAATGTGGAAACCGGCCTCAATACAATTGGACACAAAAGAAATTTTTGATTAGTTTGAAAGTAATATTTTTATAGTGAAAAAAGTAACTGAAAACAGTTTACTTACATCTGAAAATATAATTTTTTTATCGATTTTATAGGTAATGTTTCAGAATTTGTATGAATGAATCGTATTTTTATTTTTTGTTAATGTGTAGCAAGAATTTGTTTCTTTATTATTTAGTAAATACTTTTTAATCTTTGATAATTATTTTTTACATTGCTTACTAAAATCTCACTTCAATTATTTAGGAATAAATAATATTTTCAAACTGTGTGCAATAGAGCGGTTACAATGCCACAAAACCCTTGTGAGATATTCAATGAATGATTATGTTTTATAATTTTTTGTGATTATTTTAAGAATCTATCTATCTATATATATATATATATGTTACGGTCAATATGATTAATCCTGTCATTATTAATAATAACCGGCATTTATGTCCGGTCAATAACCGGTTATTATTAATAATGACCGGAATCATATTGACCGTAACATCTCTATCTCTATAAAAGAGTAAGTGTCTGTCTGCCTGCCTGCCCGCGGATTTCTCCGTAACTATAACACCTAGGACTCAGAAATTTTTTGTCATGTGTAGATGTTGTCACCGGATAGTATACCTCGCGGCCGGATTTTTAAATTTTAATTTAGATTAAAAAAAAAAATTAAAACGTGTATATGGAATTTTGGGTTCGAGACTATTTCAAGCTCCTCCCATGAAATAGCCTCGGCAACGAAGCAGCCAGCCAATGAGAGCAGTGTAACGACCGAAGAAATCTATGGCCTAGCCTGACTCGTGAGTTGCTGGCCTAGAGTTGTCCAGTTTTTGTCCATGGTTTTGTCGCCTAGCTTCGGAGGTTGACTGCCGTGTAAGCCGTGTAATCGAATCGAAAGGACAGTTTTCGATATGCAAAGAGACTGCAAGAGATGTTAGTTGGCAGGTCAAAAAGAAGTGAACCGAGCTAAGCTAAGAGAGATGCAGAGAGAGTTGAACAGACGATGGTGAGCGGAAAATGATGTGTGCGCGTGAACAGTATATGATGGTTGTGTACGCTGGGATTTTGATGGCAGAGTGTAATGTTTTTTAATTGTTCATCTTATTTTAACTTGTGTATCAACGATGCCTAATAAAAAGTGCTGGATGTTAATCATCACCTTGGATCACTGGAGTTCGTTAAGTCATTACAGTATGGCTCTTTCCACCCGACATCAATAGAGCTTATTGATTTTAGTTCGGATTTTCACCACAGGGGGCGCTTTCGTATCTTTGGTTCTATGGGCTGGATCATGACGGGGTATTCCTCATTCGACTCGACATCGATAACCTTAATGAATTCAGTTATGTTCGTATAGAACATATTGTGCCCCTTGGCGGTGGAAGGTGTAACTAAAGGATTTTGCAGCTAACTCGGGTTCTATGGGTCACATCACGACAAGGTTTGGCTCATTCGACACAACATCAATAGAGCTTACCTATTTTAGTTCTGAATGTCACCACCAAGGGGTGCTTTCCTATCTCTGTTTCTATGGGCTGGATCACAATAGGGTATGGCTCTTTCCACTTGACATCGATAGAGCTGACTGATTTTAGTTCGGATTTTCACCACAAGGGGTGCTTTCCTATATCTGGTTCTATAGGCTGGATCACGACGGGGTATGGCTCATTCGACTCTACATAGATAGAGCTTTTCGATTTTCACCACCAGGGGTGCTTTTCTATCTCTGGTTCTATGGGCTGGATTATGAAGGGGTATGGCACGCCCAGTGTTTGCTGTCTAAGGTAGTGGGGCCCCCAACATTAGATTTGTTTAAAAATAAAAAAATGTTCAACACTGATTTCAGGTACATTTAAGGTTGTTGGCACGGGCAACGCCGGGCGGGTAAGCTAGTCTACTATATATATAAAACACAAACGGAAATTTCGTTCCGTTCCTTTATAAATCGAGTTCCGCTGAAGGGATTTTGATGGAACTTACACTGTTCGAGAGATAATTTTTCAGGGAAGGTTATAGTATATAACACAACGTTCTACGTATATTAGTTATAGAATTATGATGGAAAGTTCTGTTATTTTGGCCGAAAAAGTTACCATTGCTAATTTTTTGGCGATAATTACTGTTGCAGAAAGAAATGAAAAGCCTATAACATCTCGAAAAATAAAAGAAAAACTGTTGCTAATTTTATTAAAAAAGAAAAGAAAGAAAAAAGAAAGAGATAGAAAAAAAGAGTTTTGATCAAAGAATATTATAAAACGAAAATATTTAATTTAAACATGATTGGGAATGTTCGTAATGCTTAAAAAATCATTCCAGGGGCAAGATTGCTATTGAAACAATATTTCGCGATTTATCTTTTGTTTTTTGGCGATTTTGATTTTACTTTTGACCCCAAACAATTTGATTTTAAGCCAAAAGGTGTCTTTTTTTGTTGCAGAAAAAATTGAAATGGCTATACATCTGAAAAAATAAAAGAAAAAACTATTACTAATTTTCTTAAAAAAAAGAAAGAAAAGAAAAAAGAAGAAAAACAGTTCTGATGACAGATTTTAAGCCAGAAGCTGTTTTTTCAAGTGTACGACTGCATTTTTGTAGTATTTTGTTTGGTACTTTTCGGTTAGCCGTGCGCCAGTGATATATATATACATGAATATATATACACACACATATATACAGTCACGTATATATACACAAATACATGTATATACATACATATATATACACTTATATGTAAAAATATTTATATATATATGTATATATATGTACATATATCACTGGCGCCCGGCTAACCGAAAAGTACCTTTTTTTATTCAAATGGAAACTATATTAATGGCAATATACTTCTATTTACTTCTACATATATGAACTTTAACTGTAAGATAATTTTTCAGGGAAGGTTTTATTATATAACATATCGTTCTACGTAGCATAGTTATAGAATTATTCTGGGAAGTTCTATAATCATATCAATGCGATTATGAAAGATTAGCTTTTTAAAAGATTTTGCCGAATGGATTTCGATGGAACCTACACTGTTAGATAATTTTCTAGGGAAAGTATTATTATATTAACATATCATTCTACGTTGCTTAGTTCTAGAATTATAGGATGAAATTCGAAAATCTGGTGACCATTTTATTATCAAACTAGCTGACCCGCCCGGCGTTGTCCGAGCCCGTGTAATAAACTCAAATCTTTTAAAAAACGAAACTCTGGTCAAGGTTTCCGATGGCTTCGACACCATATACCGGGCACGCTCCCACGCTCCAGAAAATCTTTTATTTCATCCTTCCACCGCCAAGGGAGCAACCTCTTTCGGAAAGAACCTCTGAGACAGGTTAACGTTGCCTACGGTACTGTATAGTAGGCGTGTGACAAAATCGACCTGGTTTCGAGAAGATGGGAACATTATAAGCCGAGTTATTGAAATAAGGCACAGTTAGAGATAATAATCATGACTGAGGTGCCGGGTGAAGGGGATGTTCAAGTGTCCTTCAGAAAATGACTAATTAGGAGGACTACGATGCATCTTTAAAAATTCGTTCGTTTGCTCAAGCTAGGAACTTGATTACAAATTTGCCTTAAATTATTCTTCGGAAATAGTGGTAACCGCTACTCATAAATTTACTTTAATGTTATAGATGGTGACTATTGAGTTAATTATGTTTGGATTCAGTTGCGTTGAAATCGGAAAGGTAGTTGCGGAGATACGGAAACGGGGCATAGTTAGAGAAAAAACTTTGAAGGAGGGGCCGGGGGGAGGGGGCAGAGGATGTTCAAGTTCCCTTCAGCAAATGACTAACTAGGAGGACCACTATACATCTTTAAAAATTCGTTCGTTTGGTTAAGCCAGGAACTTAATTAGAAATTTGGCTTAAACTATTATTCAGAAATTGTGGTAACCGCTACTCATAAATTTAGTTTAATGTTATAAAGGGTAACTATTAAGTTCATTATAATGTTTGGAATCACTTGCGTTGAAATCGGAAAGATAGTTGCTGAGATATGGAAACGGGAAATACTTATAGAAAACTTTGAAGGAGGGCCCCGGAGGGGGGGGGGGGGATGTTCAAGTGACCTTCAGCAAATAACTAATTAGGAGGATCACTATACATATTTAAAGATTGATTCATTTGGTTAAGCTAGTAACTTAATTTGAAATTTGGCTTAGGCTATTTTTCGGAAATACTGGTAATTGCTTTTTAGAAATACATCTTGAAGCAATGAATGCTGATTTTTACGATAATTTAGTAAAAATGGAACTAAATGGAGAAGTTCGGAACATTATTACTGAGATATTACTGAGAAACTGAGATTTAAAATAGCGGTATTCTGTATATAAAACAACAATTAAACGCTACGGGTTAAAATTGTTAAATGTAATTAGACCCCTACCCCTCGCCATTCCCGCAAATATATAACAAATAATCTGTTAAATAAAGTTTTCTGTAATAATAGTCTCTATCATAATAATATATGTCGTGTTTTAAAAAAACCTTAAACCCAGATAATTATAATGAAGAAAAACGTGCCTGTAAATGTCTTAAACAGGTGGCGTTTATGTAATTTGCCGTGAGTAGATGGCACTGCATTAGCTTGGCTATATGCAGGTAACTGCAATCAATGTTGGCACTATTTCGTTATAAGTCCTTATCAATGCATCGTTACTCTGATTTATTTAATGTGTTCTGAGAAGATACTCTACACAACCAATCAACCGATGAAAAAAAGCAAATTTTTAATGAGAGTTCTTTGTGCATTTTAATTAATATTTCAGAAAGTAATTAAAATATTAAAATTCTGATGTAATGTTGCACCAGGAGAGGGTTTGGACTACCTAAATCTAAATTTCCAGCATTCTAGGTGGCCTAGATTTTCCTAGCCATCGCCAACAGACACACACACACAGAGCGAAACTTTCTTTTATTAGTATAAGATATTAGCCTTTTCAATATTTGATTCCGATTATGAAAGATTAGCCTTCTGAAAAAGTTCTACTGGACGGATTTTGATGAGAATTGTATTGTTAGTTAGATGCTATTTCAGGAATGGTTTTAATGTACGACATATTGTTCTACGTTGCTTAGTCAAACAGTTATGTGTGAAGGTTATATAGTCCGGTGAACTCGATTCCGAAAGATTAACCTTTTTGAAAGTTTTTACTGGGCGTATTTTTTGCGACTTGCATTGTTAAGTAGATAATTTGTAAGGATGGTTTAAATATATTTTATATCGTACTGTTAGTTTTAGAATTATGTGGAAAAGTTCTATAATCAGATGAACCCGATTATCAAAGATTAGTCTTTATAAAAACTTCTACTGAATGTATTTTGTTAGTTAATTTGTTTGCATTGTTAGTTCGATAATTTTTAGTGATGGTTTTAGTACATTGCATATAGTTTTATCATTCTTTAGCAAACCCTAAAATGACCAAATAAAAGATTTGGTCCTTAACAGCTAAAATTTTGACTGCACATTAGAAAATATAATAGCACAATCACGTCATTTTTCAGTAATGTGGAAAGATATTCCAGGTAAATGTACAGAGTGCTTTCAAATACAAGGTCAAATTAAACGATATATTTCGTTTGATTCAAGGTTCGTTTGTAGAAACCGACCAGCGCAGCGGGCGTAGTTTGCTAGTATATATATAAATAGACATGTGTGTCCGTATATTTCACTTTGCAGCCAAAACTACCCAGCGTAGAACACTAGTGTTTGTGTATGGTAATAGCATGGAATCTGCCATCGTGCACTATGGTGGTTGCATATAGGTAGCTATGGGGGTGTGGGAGATATGGTGGTTGAAAGCGGTCGACCTAGGGCATTTTCATATTTCGACCAAAGTGTTCAAAAAAATTGTTGGAATCTTCTAGAATGTACTACAATATTCTTGAATGTACTACACTTTTCTAGAATTTATTAAAATGCTCTTTATATTTTATGCACACACACACACACACACACACATATATATATATATATATATATATATACACATATACACATTTTTTATAAAATTTACATGAGGACCGAAGTTACATAAGAGAATGCTTTGGAATGTTCGAGGACCATTCTGTGGGGGTGTGGGAGATATGGTGGTTGAAAGTAGTCGACCAAGGGCATTTCCATTTTTCGACCAAAGTGTTCTAATAAATAAAAGAAGAAACATAAAAAGAAATGTTTTCTATAGTAAATATAGAAAAAAAAATCAGCAAAGCCGGTTGTCCTCAACCAGTTGTTTAATAAAGAATAATCGTTACGAAAATCTTTCGTCGATATTAGTGTGAATACAAACATATAAATAGTTGTAAAAAGAAAAAAAATTAAGCAATCGCATTTCATGGGAATTATTAGTAATTTTTCGTTTTACAGCAATGCGATAAGGGATTATATGGTGAAAATTTTCATGTTATTTTATCAGCTTTATTCATATTAGGTAGAATAAAAAAGTTCAGAATCTGTGTACAAATATTCATTTCGGTTTGGAGGAGATGGGAACTATCTTACTGTGTCATAGAGACAAGTGTGACTAGAGATGGGATTAGGTATAAATACATCCACAGTGTAAAAAATTTAAAGTCAATGTATGACAGTGATCTGCAGTCGTTCGCGTTCGTCGAAAACAGAAATGGCGTTTGAGGCTCAAAGGGCGGATATAAATTCTGCCATCGTTTGAAGAAACCGCTAATAGAAATATATCCCGAAGTTGTTTTTATGGTATCCCGATTCAATAACAGTGATCATGTGATGAATCCATACAAGACAATCCGTTGACTATACGGCCATCGAACACTGTTACATAAGGACGACATATTGCTTACCCGCAAGAAAAGTGGCACACCTGAAAAAAGTACTATATTTCAAAGAAAAGTCATAAGAAGCATTCGCATTTTTTTACTGTAACATGAAATTATGGCACTTAGCTCTATATGCAGCATTGTGAACAGCTATAACAGCGTTCATAAAAGCGTAAAACACTTAATAATGAAGACATAGAATAGGTTTCGATCATTTAGTAAATTCACCCGCCTACATTATTTCCCTTTCTTCTGCGGTAGCAAATGGACATATATCCGTAATCTAGCAGATTTCCGAATAACTACATCTGACTTTTTTAATGTAACAAGAGATGCACATAAGTCAGACTAATAGAACAATTGATTTTTGAAGTTCTGTCACTTTTCTTGTGGGACAGAGATATCGAAGGTGTGGTACTGTCTGTCCTAGTAGAGAATAATGGATGTAATTGCCGAAATTGATGTAATTGTAACCATGAACGTAATTGCTGAAAAGGCATAAATGTTGTTAGCAATTGTACTCGCACTGGCAGAATAGGAGTACTAAGAATGTAATTGTCTTTATTACGTGATATAAATCCTACCCGTTAACATAGCCAGTCTTCGAACTCTTTTACCTACCCACAATTTTTAACTATAGAAAATCAATGAACACTTACCTCCTATATCTGTGCTCTTTAACACTGTTTCCTCATCTTTAAGCCACGAATCGAGAGTTACATACTCTCTAACAAATGAAGGCAAATGGCATCGGAGGACAGCTGTGTTTCCTCGGATGACATAGTCATCATAAACTTGAGGTATAAATTTTTGCTGCACAACTAAATAAAAAAAATTATAATTAATAATTTAAAAAGGATACAAGAAATAATATTTTACTTAATGATTTGTTATGATTTAAAAAATAAATATTTTGTAGAGCATCTTGTAGACGGGCATTTTTTAAATTACTATAAAAATATTATAGAATTATAAAAAGATTGTATACATATACTAGCGGGCTTTGCCCGCTACTTGATTAAACTATATTCATGATTTTTTCGATTTGAGAAAAAATTTTGAAAATAAAATTATGAGATCTTGTACAAATATTTTCAGTTAAATATTGATTAAACTTTCTTCTTGACATTTTTTATTTGTTTTTAGATAAAATTTAAAAAATAAAGTTATGAGGTCTACTATAATTATTCTCCGTTGTATATTCATAAAAATATCTTTATGATTTCTTTTGGTTTTGAGAGAAAATTTTGAAAATAATATAAATAATATTCTCGTAGTGAAAACTACTCACAAAATAGACTTTTTTCTTCAAAAAAAAAAGTTATATATTTTTCGGAGAAATTTTCGTAAATCACGAAAATAAATTAATATTTATTCTCTACAAATAAATTTTATATTAAACTTGGAGATAATTTATATTTTTAAAACATTACACAAAGGAAAAATTATTTTATGTTTTAATAAAATAAAAACAATGAACGAATTATAAATTTTCTATTCCTATGGTTCTTTTAAACTTATAGGATTAGGATCATAACATTTAATATATATATATATATATATATATATATATAACTCGAAATGTATTTTTTTTACGCAATTCGTTATTTTTAAATTGATATATATTAAATTTCGATGAAACATAAAGTTATGAAATCGTGTACAGTTATTTTCTTTTATCTATTGATTAAACTATTTTCATGATTATTTTTTATGTGTGTGCGGGAAAATTTTTTAAATAATATTCTTTTTGCTGGAAAGATCTGAGCATTATTTAAAAATATAGGTTATCAGACAAAGTCCTCCCAAAAATCTAACACTTAGGGGTGGGGGAGGGTGTATTTCCTACCTATCTACTCTTTTTGGCTATATACATCTGTTTATTAAATCATGATCGTGAGGGATCTGATCTAAACTATACAGTTTATTAAATATAAATTGAACAAGAAAAAATAAGAAAATTAAAATAATTGATTTATCGCGTTGTGATTGTTTTGTAGGAGTCTCAACTTATAAGTCGATAGATTAGAGTCAAATTACTATTTCAATTGTTAAAAATCTAACACAGAAGTATCCAAACGAATATTTCAATCCCAAAAAATTTGAACATGATTCAAAAATTCAGATACATTAATCAATATTAATTAATACATTTATTACAATATACATATTTTTATAAGGCAAAACACTCTAACACAAACAACTAGGATTTCTAAGATGATGTTTTTCTAACGTTCTTAAATTCAGATTTATTACTATTATTGCAAACTTTTTTGTTTTAATTTACATAGTTTAATTGAATCTCATGGAAATAATAATTTCTTTTAAAATAATTTTCTTTTATAACATAACGTGATATCATTCAATACATTACTTGATATTATTTTACTCTTTGAGTGTTTAAAAAATGTATCATTTAGATTAAATCTTAACATTTTAATGAGCACTATACACATAGGCAAAGTAACAAACCCCTAATACAAACACATAATCTATATTACTCAAACAAAATGTTAGACCTCCTTCTTCAGTTGGATAGTGTACATCACCGTAGTGCCCTAATAATTAGAAAATAACTCTCTACCGCTATGGTCGAACTTTAAGGTATACAACAGTTAAGTCTCGAGCTAACAAATTCTCCAAGACTTCTACAATGGCAATTCTCATGAGTAGAAATAAAAACCCTCATGTATTTCTGAAATTTCAACTATCATAAAGCCAATCAACAACCATCTCGATGTCCGAAATCTGAAACACATTCACTAAAATCATCTCTGACTGGCATTCTAAAAGGAAATCTTAAAAGTACGTTAACAAGTGTATAAGAGCACCTAGAGCCCCTAGAGCAACAAATCCCTATGCAAGTTAATTTGTGTATCTAATACATATAGAACAAGATACATCCTAGCTATTTGCAATCACCGTTCAGACCCTTGACAGGGTTCGGTTGGCCTACTTGGGAACAGGCCCTCAGTTCACTAAAGAGCACATTACGTCCTTTACTTGCCACCCCTGAGCCCCTAGATTATATTTTCCCTTATTCTATATATCAAAAGTGACAACTTTCATTATGCCTATCGATTTCTTTGCGGACTTATTGGCGTCTCGGTAATAAAAATAACTTTTTTCAGACATGGCGATTCTGTATAAAACTTGAATAAAATAACAAACACGTGTGTCATGTAAACAATAAGAAAATGAATACACTAATAGAACTAATTAGTGTATTAATTAGATTTTAGTACACTTTAGAATATTTACATCTAATAATTGTCTTAACATCATTATTTGCTTTTGAGACATTGTTATACAAGCTCACCTTCTCTCTGAAATATCGTCAATTACAAAAAGTATGTGGTGGAACGAATGTTAAGGCAGTTTTATTTCAGTACTCTTAGTGAAATGTATTCTCAAAATAATCACTCTTTAATTTGAAAAATTGTATAATTTTTAAACAAATTTTTGTAAATTGCAAAAACAAATTAATATTTATTCTAAACAAAGAACTTTGATATTAAACATGTATTTAATTTATGATTTTAAACAATATAAAAAGAAAAAATCATATTTTAGTTCTTAATAAAATAAATACAGTGAAAAAATTATTAATTTTCGACTCAGATGGTCTTTTCTGATAACTTCAAATACACATCTATTTATCTTATTTTAAAATCTATCTTTTCCAAATTAAGATATCCTTCTTTCAACAATGTCATTCAGAATGAAGGTTAAAAACAAGATTTCTTCATAATTCTCACTTTTGTTTTAGAATACTTAATACAACGAAATGCCGTATTCTTTTGATATGAATAAATTAGCATTTTTTTAAAAAGAGATTTCAAATATCGAATATATAATTTTATTTATAAAATACTGATTATAAATAACTAGAAAATGAAGGAAAAAGTATTAATATTTCTAAATGTATGTCATTACGATAAATTTAAAAAATATTTTTTTCGTTTCAAAATTCAAAATCTGAATATTCGATTTTTTCTTTTTTTTCTATTATTTTTATCTGCTTGAAATTTAAAATAAGTTATTTTCTAAACTATAACTTCGAATATTATATGGCGCTATATTTTTCTCAAACTAGCCACTCGGGTAATATTTATTCAAAAGTGTTTAACATTATTTCGTAGTAAAAATTTCTTTGCCAGAAAAAGACTGACAACTTTTAAACGATTAAAGATGCAGATTTAACTTACAATTACATGAAGAAATAAACAGCAGTAATATTCTATCTTTTAGATACAGGTATAAAAATTGTGATTTAGATAAAGAGGGATATTTATATATAGACAGAACATAGTTAAAAATATATTTTATATAAAATGACTTAATGATTTGAAACAAATTTATTCTTTAAAACACTAAACCCCCTTTAATTTGTTGCAGACCTAACGATATGAACTTGTTTTATAAGTTTAGTTAAGCCTTCGATAATAAATAAATCATAATATGATTTTTTAATATTAATTATTATTGTAAATGAAATTGTAATATGAATTACTTCGAGAAAAGAAATGTACAATATATATATATATATATATATATATATATATAGAGAGAGAGAGAGAGAGAGAGAGAGAGAGTATATATATATATATAATTAAATGTATAACAAACCTAACTTGAATAACAATTAATGGGAAAAACATACATATATTAATAAAAGGGAATAATTAAACATTTCGTTATTAATAACTATTTCGCTCATTTATTTTTTAGTAACAGATGTAATATTTATAAATAAAAAATAGTTATTTTCGAAGCTGGATGTTTTAAAGTACTTGTAACATTAAAGAAAAACTTTGAAGCATCTTTAACAGCATCAATCATTACCGCTATTGAATGTAACATACAATAAGTGTGTAATTAATGCAAGAGCAAGAAAGCTGTCGTGAAAAACAAATATATAAACTATCTTTGAGTTATAAACTATCTGCGAAATATATAAACTATCTTCGATAATATATTTATTACAAGTTAAATGTAAATTGAATTTGAAAATTTCAACAAAATCTTACATTAATACACTAGTCTTTGTGTAAAAATTTATTTGTTAACTGTGTACAAATTATTTCTAATGTGAAAAACTAAGTAAGATTTTGCAGATATTTTGTTTGTTTAGGACTGTTTTGTGTAATTTTATATTTTGATAAGTATTTTTAAAAGAAAACTTTCTTTAAAAAATGAGGTGATATACTGCGGTTATATACTGTGGGTTCATCAACCTCTTTACATTTTATCAATAAAATATTTATTCATTAATTTATCAAACATAAAAATAATATATATTCGAATTTTTTTCATTAAATAGCATATTGAGAAAATGTAATGATATATAACAAGTAATTAATTGATACTGCATTCATATATATATATATATAAGACTTGTTTTTTCTAATGCATAAATTTCACTAACTGATTACTAATGTTTTTTACATATGTACAAAAATTACTGCTTTAAATCAAAAAATACTATATACATTGCTAAATTTATATACTTTTTTTCTATTTTAATTTATTTGGAAGTAGATAATATATTTAAAGAGACAGATATACAATTTATTTGATGAACTGCTAATTAGACGGAACTATAAAACTAGCGCGAGATATCTCATATTAATGCCCCATCAACCTAACTACCATAAATTTGTAACGCTCAAGTGCTGTTACAAACTTGCCTTTTCCCTAACTTAACATTCTATCCACGTTTCACTTTTGCGCTGATCCGTTATTAGCTAAAATAGCTTCAAAGTAAGAGTTCCATTTATTACCAGGAACTATAATTTAACCAAACTTGCCTCTTGGGTAATATTTATTCAGAAATGTTTAATTTGCAGTTCCAGAGAAGAAAAAAAAATCTCGTTGGTTTGGGGAAAGACCGATAACCGGAGAAAGATTAAAGATGCAAATATTCCATTTTGCTAAGTAGACAGCTTTTGCTGCAGACATAAGCATGATAACGTGTTTGATTTATATAAAATATATTAATACCCATATAAATTATTGAAAATTGTGAAGAAATTTAATAAAAGGAAGTTATTTCAAATAATATAAAAATATTTACTAATTTATGAATAAAGTTTTATTTTAAATGCGCTTTACAGTTTTTGAAGTACTTCAGCTCATTTGCAGCAAAAACAAGCAACTTTTGGCATTAAACGTGCGTACATATAGCAGAAATTTTCGAATCCACTACAGTGAGTGATCGGTTAACGAACTTAATCCGTTCCAAAACAATGTTCGCTAACCGAATTGTTCGTTAACCGATCATAGATTTAGCATAGATTTCTATGGGAATTCATTTAATTCGTTCTTAAGGGCTAAATAATGTATATAAATTAATATCAATTCTCCTTAAATTTATTTAAATGTAATAATAATAAAACATACATTACACGCATACAGTCTTACCCTTCCTTTAGGCATGCTTTTTGTTTGAGTTTGTGGTGCATTAAATTTTTGACAAAAGCTCATTTTTCCTTTCTGGAGTTTTCAATCTTCCATTTTTAATAGGGTTAATATACGTCCGTATAAAATATGGACAGATCGTGTTTTGATGGATTTGTCTGTGTCGTGTTGTACTTAAAAAAATGATATGCCCTTTGTAAAAGCTTTTAGGATCACATTGATTGACTACAGCATTAAATCACATCAATTTATTACTTTAACCTTTAAAAAAAACCATTAGTTCTCTAAAAGATCGTGTTTACTGTCGGGCCCAATAAAACTCCAGTGGATCTTAGAGCCTGTTAATAATTTAGGAATTAAATTTAAATTAAAATAATTAATTTCCAGTTAAAAATATTTCTTAAAAGGGACACAAAATATAGAAATTAATGTTTTTAATCTTTTCATTCTAATTTTGGAGCCCATGTAATGCTTGTTCCCTCAGTAGCCCATGAATTAAGGCTATAAGTATACAACTGTTAAAATGTGCTCAAAGTCGAGAATAGATGAACCTCTAAGTTGATAATAGATGAAATTAAATACAGCTTTGCAAATCTGAAACATAGCACTGCTTCTTTTTGGGTTTGTTTTCTGAGATGTTCGTTAACCGAACATGTGTTCGTTATCCAAACATAAAAATCTCTCGCGAAAGTGTTCGTTAACCGATCTGTTCGTAAACCGATCACTCACTGTACTTATAAAAGTCAAAGAAAATAGTGTAACAAAGTGCATCCCTACCAAGTCATAGAAAGATAGTTTTTATTATTCGACCGGTACTGCAAAACTTTTATTTTGTAAACAGTTTTTTTATGTAAAATTATGAAAACAAATAATGCCTCATTTTTATGTTTTAGCAAATTCGATGTTTTTTTGCTGATCTTATGAAGATCTATTAAGTAAAAGTGAATTGAATGCAACCTATAAACTTAACTATGCTCAATTAAAAATATCATCCCTATATTGAGAAAAAAATATGTTCTTCATTGGTGATAAATTTTTCTTCCACACGCACAAGTTCACGCGCGCATAAACGCATATACAATCATACTACGCACACTGCCACACATACACACCTGCTCACTCACGCTCTCAATCAATCACACAATCACTCAGAAAAAACTAAAAACGGAAATATTTCATAAAAATTCACCATTTTATTATCATATCTCAGTGCTAAAAATTTATATGCCCCAGTTAAAAGAGCCATATAATATACATAGGAGCTTATTTATTTCACATATATATGAAATTTGTATTTGTTGTTTTGCAATGTATCCACATTTATAAAAAGATATTTATTAGCAACAGCTTCAGCAGACACAGTGATCTACTTACTAACTTAAAATTCCTTCCTATTCATAATAATAAAAGAAAGTTTCTCTCAGTGTGCATGCGTGTCTGTCTATTGGCGATGGCTAGAGAAATCTACCGCACGCAGAGATATAAAAATTTGAATGAGGGTAGTAAAAGGCCGGTCCTGATACACCTGAGGCTCAAAATTTAATTTTTGATAATTAGCCGAGATAATAAATAAAAGCTCATCAAAAAACGATTTTTGCGCAAAATGATAAAACCGCACACACATGTGAACCTGATTTTACAAAGGAATTGAAAAAAACTAAGAATGATTCCTACTCAGCTAAAATTAAGAAAACTAATTAAGATATAGATCTGAAAATTTTAGACCATAAGTAGAAAAATATTTTACATCATTGTATAAATTTTATAAAAATCGGACGGTAATTTTTGTTATTAATTTGAAAAAAACTAATGACGCTAGAGATATTTTCATATAAAATCGTAGAAAAAATGAAATAGGAACGGGATATAAATTAAAAACTTATAATAAAAAAGCTATCTTTTTTCGCAGATCGGCCGATCCCCTAATCTCATTTTCGAAAGAAGAGGAAAGGAATTAAGATTTTTTACTAATTAGCGAAAAATAAGAAAACTAATTAAGATATCAATTTGAAAATTTCAGAGTATATATAAATGGAAAAATATTTTACATTAGTGTACAAATCTTTGTCAAAATCAGGAGATATATTTTATTATTATTAACACAAAAATATACAAAATCGTAGAAATAATAAAAATTGACAAAAGCGCAATGAGAATGAATAGGTATCACTAAGAGAACTTAAATTAATTATAATTATTTAACTAATTAACTGATTTAAACTATTCAATAGGTTAAATATATACAGTGGTGGCCAAAAGTTTGGACATTTTTTGAAAGTTTCACGTTTTTCAACTTTGTGTGCTTGTAGAATATATTAATTTTCACTTAAATACAAACGTTTATATATCAAATTGATGGTAATTTAATGTAGAATTTAATAATGAAAATAGTATTATAATATCTGTATTAAAAAGTCAGTTATGCTCATTTTAGAAGAACAAACAAACACAAATCGTTTTAAATAAGGACGTGTTTTGTAATAAAAGTGTACTAGCCAATCACAAACACTGTTCTGAGGACCAATCACATGTCAGTAACTATAAATTAGGTTATTTGGATGGTAAAAGAGTTATTGCTGTGGAAATATTTTGCGGAATGATGCATACTAGTACAATTAAATAGAGTATTGCTGTTTTTAAATATTTAAAGTCTTTTTTTTAAATTAAACTAATTTTAAACAATGTCATCAACAAGAAGAACTAATTGGACATCTACAAAAAGAAGCCGAATTGTCATATTAAGAGAAAATGGCCTCTCTTATGCTGAAATTGCAAGACAAGTTGGTGGTTCAGTGACTTGTTCTGGTGTACAAAAGTTCTGTTTACGTTATGAAAAAAAGAAATCAGTGTAAAATAAAGCCAAATCAGGCCGAAAAAAATGCACAAGTGCTACTTCCGATAGAAAAATTGAACGGCTATGCCTTCAAGTTAGAAAAATTTCATCAGATGCCATTAGATGTGAAATGAATGCAGCGAGTATTGCAGTAAGTAAAGAACTATAAGAAGAAGGTTATCAGGATTTGGACTACAAGCTAGAATTCCAAGAAAAAAAACCATATTTAAATCAAAAGCAACGCAAAAAACGAGTTAAGTGGGCAAAAGAACACATTAAATGGTCAGAAAATCAATGGAAGCAAGTAATCTGGAGCGATGAGAGTAAAATATCGTTTTTTGGTAGTGATGGTAGAAAATACATGAGACGTAGAGTAAGAGAAGCACTGGTGATCCTGATTGCATTGAAGCAACTACCAAAAACCCAACAAATGTCATGATTTGGGCATGTATGTCTGCAGATGGTGTGGGCCGAATTCAAGTGATTGATGGCATCCTGAATGCCAAAAAATACATCGAAACTGTCCTGGAACCAAAATTGATACCTTCCATCAGGGATCTCTTCCCCAACAACGCACTATTTATTTTTCAGCAGGATTTCAGCTCCATGCCACACAGCCAAAGTATGCAAAGCATGGTTTCAAAATAAAGGCATAGATATATTACCATGGCCAGGAAATAACCGTGATCTGTGGCGACGTTTGAAAATTCTTGTACGAAAAAAACGTCCATCCAATAAAAGATAACTTATTGAAACTATAATTGATTCTTGGCACCATGTGATTACGAAAGATGAACTTCAAGCACTCGTTCACTCGATGAAAAGACGCTGTGTAGCTGTCTTAAAAAATAAGGGTTATCCTACTAAGTATTGATTGTGTAAGTATCACTTTAAAAAAATACAAATCTAAGATAGATCTTACTATTAGTTGTATAACTTTTTTTGTAATACAGATATTGTAATACTGTTTTTATTATTAAATAATTTTACATTAAATTACCTTCAATTTGATATATAAACGTTTGCATTTAAGTGAAAATTAATATATTCTACAAGCACACAAAGTTGAAAAACATGAAATTTTCAAAAAATGTCCACACTTTTGGCCACCACTGTAAATATCATATATTCAACTTTGCGACGGACTTCGACCACTGGGGATTATAATGAAATTAATCATTGGAAATAAACATATCTTAAACGTAATATTACAAATATTTGGAAGGAAGATATATCTATGTATGTAGTTATGCACCTCGAAGCCCGATATTGCATTTTTTTATTAGATTATTTTTTATTTTATTTTTTATGTAATTTTTGGCGTTTCTCTACGTTTCGAGGTGATTTTTCTACTTTAATAAAAATAATCCGTATATTACTTTTAAATGCTAAAGGTGTAAAATTAACAACTATAATATAAATTAAAATAACTTTTATTAGTTGTTTTACATGTTTCGACTCTTCTGAGTCATTTTCAAAAACAAAATGAGAATATTCTAAAGCTGCACGGGCTTTGAAGTTATTATTTACATGTACTTTTTAAAAAATTACGCACGTTATCTATTATTTTTACTTGATTGTTTATTTTCATATCTTTGAGCATGGAGTAATTCTAGCCACAGTTTCGGTAAATTAAAAGATGCCGCATCGTTACATATTGTATTTGTGCGCGTGAGTATCTCTATGGTTTCTCTTATTATGGATGGATAGTGTAGACTGGAGGGAAATATTATTTTACTTTCATTGAAATTTATTTGGATGGTTTCTTCTTGATATAATCTTGCTAGGGCTGTAGTTTTTCTATTGTATTTAATATAACTACAGTAATTACATCCCCGGGCAGATATTATAAGTTACAGATATTAAATACAATAGAAAAACTACAGCCCTAGCAAGATTATATCAAGAAGAAACCATCCAAATAAATTTCAATGAAAGTAAAATAATATTTCCCTCCAGTCTACACTATCCATCCATAATAAGAGAAACCATAGAGATACTCACGCGCAAAAATACAATATGTAACGATGCGGCATCTTTTAATTTACCGAAACTGTGGCTAGAATTACTCCATGCTCAAAGATATGAAAATAAACAATCAAGTAAAAATAATAGATAACGTGCGTAATTTTTTAAAAAGTACATGTAAATAATAACTTCAAAGCCCGTGCAGCTTTAGAATATTCTCATTTTGTTTTTGAAAATGACTCAGAAGAGTCGAAACATGTAAAACAACTAATAAAAGTTATTTTAATTTATATTATAGTTGTTAATTTTACACCTTTAGCATTTAAAAGTAATATACTATTACAAGGTGTTATATTTTATTATATTGAAAAATAATCCGGTTTCAATTGTTTAGTATTTTATCAGCTTCCATGGTGATTTTTTGATATTCGGAAAAACAATTTGATTTCAAACTTTTAGTCTAATATAGTAAATTTTCTCCTGTGGGATTTTTGATTTTTTAGAGCTTTTTATCGCGAATTTTAGCATTTTGTGTGTTTCGTGGCAATTTTTTGTAATTCTTAAATAGGAATTTGATTTCAATCTTTTATCCTAATATAGCATTTTTTTCCGTAATTAAAAAAAAGGCGATTTTTATCATTTTTACCCTATTTTTGACGATTTTTTTACACTTGTAAATACACTTGTAACTTCGCGCCGATTTTTTAATATTCTTGAACGAATTCCAGTTACATTGTTTTAGTCCACTGTAGTAAAATCTCTGCGATATTTTCTGGGGGGTTTCTAATTAAGGGCGATTTCCCACATCAGTAAAAGAATCCGGTTTTAATCTTTTAGGCCAATATAGGAAATTATGTCCTCTTCTCAATAAAGTTTATTCGAAATTCGTACAGCAATTTCGAATCTTTAGCAAACTTTTTATTTGATTTTTAGAGTGTGTTCGCGTTTCTCAGAGATTTTGCAACATTCGTAAAAGAAATCCTACTTTAATGTTTTTAGCTGAATAAAGTAATTTTTAGACTCCTCGATTAATGATGTTTTAGTTGTTTTTCTATTTTTGGGATTCGCTGCAATTTTTCCACAACAGTAAAAGGAATCCGGTTTTAATCTTCTAGCTCAATATAGTACATTTTTTCCTCTTTTCAGTCTTTGAAGATTTCTCTGAATTTGTGCGGGTATTTTTTAATTTTTCGGGTATTTTTTTGTGGTTTTTAGAGTTTTTTCCCGTTTTGTGTTATTTTTTTGACGGGCCCGGGGAAACCCAGGCGGATCAGTCAGTTTCAAATAATTTAAAAACTCAATTGCCATCTGTCTTAAACGTTAACTACTGGAAACACTGTCATTCACACATATCAAGATACAGCCTGCTGTAAGGTATTTAATATATATATCACTTTCTTTATTAAACACAAACATCGAAAAACAAAACCATTCACATGCATTAAACGATAGCTTAATGATAGGTAGTATGCAAAGAAATGCAAAGTATTACCTCTTTGGTATGCGAGTTCAAAAAATTTCTCGTACGTAGACTAGTATTTAACGTAAATGAACAATATGTTTTTATAAATAATAACCATTGGTTCACTAATTTTTTAGAAAAAAAGTAGCATAATGAAATATTAAATTTACAAAATTATATAATATATATCTTAAGAACTCTATAAAAAACACAAAAGTTTAACTTTCCGCGGATTAAAGTTTCTACCAATATTTTTAAGTACACATATAGCTTATTGAATAATACTTCTTTAAAATCTTAAGCTAATTTTTAGTCTAAGAACTTCAGTTTCGAATTTATTTGAGATAAACTTTTGTATTCAAGAATATTAAAATTTTTATCTTTCAATATTACATAAAAAAATTAATTTTTCGTAAGAGGAAGTAAAAAATATAAGAGCTTTAATTTTAAGTTTATTGTATGGAAAAGATCTTTGTTTGCAAATTTCTGTTTAATTTTAAAATAACGTTCAAATTTATAAAAACATCTGTTAGTTCCAATATTTAGAAATATTACGTCTAAATCTAAATTTAAAAATTAATAAGGCATTTAAAATCAGACATTTCATAAAAATAAAAATAAAGAAAACCACTAATATCACACAATAAAATCAATTTACACATTAGACGTTTCAAGCTCTATGCAAGCCCCTCATTAGTACAAATATCAGTCGAGAGCGAAGATTTTGTTTATATATCTTTATTCAATTTTAAGATTATTTTTTATGAGGAAGAGAATCACCTCTAAATAAAACGTGTATAATTGCACTAGGATAGGCGGTCCTACCATGACGGATTTTCCCTCCTGAACATGTATTAGTCGGTGGAATTAGCGACAAATTTCATCGTAATATTTCACTTCCGGATGCCATTGGGAGATTTTGCACAGTGCTTATATACATACTAAGAAACAAAAAACAAAAAAACAAAAAATTAGTTAATTAATTAATTAATTTATTTAAAAAAGGCAGATGCTTGATTAGATGTCACTGCACTCCCCTGGAGAATGGCTAAAAATACTCGGCTATCGCGGTTGAAAATCAGGTAACAGTCGTGGTCTCACCCAAAGCACACTTTGATGAGCAGCTATGAAACAAAAGATTTCTACTACCTCAGTTTAACTGTTGTGTTTATGATAATTAATGTTGTTCTTATATAAAAAGAAACGGAAAATTATTTCGAGAGACTGGGGGTTTTAACATACGTAAACTATTGAATGTAACTATTAAAAAAATTTCAGTTTTAGTGTAATATCCATGAGTTTTCAATGTGTAATATTATATATTCTAAATCGTTTTTGAAATTAGGATAAATTTGTCTGTTCACGTGAATACCGACAATTTTTATTTATGCGAAATAAAGCAGAACGGTAAAATCGTAATCTAAAAGAATTAGCTACTATGTAAGTAGTTTCAGGACCCGACGTTGCACGAATGATTGAAGTGTTTGAGGAAAATCATAAACATGGACAATCGGACATCCTTCTTGAAGAGCATCATGAAGATATTGAAAGTTTTTGCAATAGATTTCAGACTTATGTTTATGCTCTTGTTAAATTATTTCAAGAACACGGGAATCCCTTCGAAGACGTTGAGTTGACTACAGTGAACATCCGTAGTATTCTCCTTCCAGAAGAATGTGATATGTCATCTGTTGTAATAGGGAAAAGGCTGTTTGATGAATCTTTCGGAAACCGCTTGGTACTAAGAAAGGTATCAGTCTATAAATCCAGAAAAAACAACTTACCCTAGATGAGTGAAAACAAAGTTTATATTATGTCCAAGGACAAACAAAATATTTTTGACAGTACCCTTTTTATCAAGCTATACATTGCTAGCCAAGCAAGACAAATGGACGCCAAAAAGTTTTTGGCCCATGAAAATAGCTCTTTTCTTCCTTCCATTTCTGACCTCGTTAAACTTCGAAAACCGAGCAACAAATCTGATGTAGTCCGTCGTAACGTAAAATCAAGTGGAGTTTCTGAGGCGACTGCCCGTCAACCTAATGTTTTTTCCCTCATTATCGATGGACCTGCCTTTATCCATATGTGCATCCCGCAATCCAGTCAAACCTTTCAAAAGTACTATCATCAGATTGTTTGTCCATACCATAGAAGAAGGAATTATTAGCAGAAAGAACATAAGTGGTGTTTTCGTCCATCTTCTCCTTTCCCTGTGTGCCACAGGTTTTTTTTATTTACGCCTGCTTTCGAGACTATTTCAAAGCAGGGAAATAAGCAGGGGGATTGTATGGCGTACTTATCGCTCACTTGGCACCTTTTTCCCTCGATATTTTCTTATTTATTTAAACGTTTGATAAATTTGTTTTGATTTTTGCTACGTCTGTTATGCGCAGGATAGGTTATCTAAGGAGTGTAAACATAATGCAATCTATTTAAAGCTTTGTTTTTAAAGTTACGTATATTTTCTTTTTGTTATTGGATGGAGGGGGGGGGGTATGCTTTTCCTAAATACCAATAAAATAATACTTAAAAAACAATAATTGGTTGCTTTTATAACTAATATTTAATTCGATATTTTCAATTTTCCGATATTTGTTATCTTTATTTTTATGACAATAAAGAACTCTGGTCTAATTTCTTTAAATAATTCATAAGAAAATAAGTTTGTTCAAGAATCAGTTTAAATTCGATATATTTTAAAATTTTATTACGTTTTCTTACGTAATGCAGCTACTTACAGTGCCTGATTTATGGCAGGGCATTCGGGCACGGTCCCAAGGCTCCCGTTTTTCCGGGTCCCGCAAATGCTACTGAAGATTTTTAAATTATTAGCCAAAATCTGATGAAGTTTTAACTATTAAAAAACAAAATTAATAAGGATTTTTTTTTTCATGTAAAAAAAAAAAAAAAAACTTTTAAGGGCTACATCACTCACGCGAAAACACCTGCTCGCTAATGCTAATCCTATAGGAGAAACATTAAAAAATATCTCATTTGCATTTCAATATTTAAAAATGAATTTTACCATTGGATATTTAAAATCGATCTCTACAAAGGCCGTTTTTTACTTTTTCGATTTTGTTGACAGGCTTTTTTTAATTAGGATACTTTCACTTTCGGAACCGATTTCGAAAGATTTTAAAAATCGTCAGCGATATAGAACACTTAAGATTATGAGGATGTTATAAAAACTTTTCTGACATATTATACTCACTATTCGGTAAAACTTGTTTGATGAAAATTACATTTAATTAAAAATTAAATCAGCATTGTTTTCATAAATGAAATGAAAGGTTTTTCTCAGATCAGCGTTGCCACAAAAAATACCGCATCAGTGATTATTAAAATAAAAAATATATGTTCCAATAAAGATAAAGTGAGACAAATTTGAGAAAAAACAACAGTGGGACAGTTGACAGTGGGACAAAAGACATGATAATTAAAATAAGCAAAAAATGATATTAACAGAATGAAATTAAAATAATTAAAAGGCAAAGAGCGAATTTCACGGGCACAAGTCAAGACACGATATGATAATAACATAAGCGGAAACTCCGGAAACCTATCGTATGTGGCGATGGTTAGTAGGAACGGCTATGCCAAGATAAAAGCCAAGTTTTCGCCAATATCGGTGGGGTTGCGAGCATTATGTTTGACCGCCTTCCCATAATCCACGTTGCGCTTGATAGCGAATCGATCATGTGATCTTCCTTCTATCTAATAATTTCTTCTTCTATGGTCCATACGTCTGAATGAAACTTAATGCTACAAAGAAAATCTATTTGTTTTTTATTATCGCTCTCTAGTAGGATGCCTAAAAATGACTTAAGACAGTTGAAAGGATATAGGCCAAGAGTAAATATGAAATCAAATTCTGTGTGGCTTTAGTCCTTCAGTAATTTCTTTGCTCACAGCAAATACAACGAAAATATCTTGAGATTTTAGCAGAAAACCTCGTTAAGATAAATCTGTCCCCTGGAATACAACTCACTTATACTTGTAGAAACACGTTATTGGTTCGCATAAGGACACTTTTGCCGCCATTTTCCCCCTATCACACGAATAAGTCATTGCCTTCTTGTTACTTCATTTGCGGCATGATTTTGAATACTCTGGTCATTCAAAGTTCACAGTAAAAACAGTTGACAGTGATGGCGTAGTGATTGCCATGCATACTTTCTCTAGACTACCGAATCTAGAAGAATTGAGGTTAAAATATGGAAGTGAGAAGCATCTTCAATGCCTTCACATACACGAGTTTCATAGAAACGTTCCACAAGGAAATTCCAGATATTTTATCTTCTTTACACGTATTTACAGGAACTGACATGGTGTCTGGTTTTGCAGATATCGGTAAACTTATTTCATGGAAAATATGGCCGGCATTCCGAGACGTCGACAGAGCTTATTTAACTATTCTAAAGTGCCTGACAACATCGATGAAGATGACTTTTATTTCTTACTCATTCCGCGCTCTGCCATCCTTTCATACTATGCACCAATTTCAGTGGAGACTGGAATGAATCCAGGCGAATTCTATTTTATGCATGTCTATGATCGGAAGCCGTGGGAAAGCAAGAGCCGTCGGAGTAACTCGACATATGACCGAGGGACCGTCTCCCCCTATGGGGTTTCGCGAACGGAGTCGTCGGGGGTTCTTCGACGGTTCATCAGGTGTTTGTTCCACGCGGAAGTTTCCCATGAATGGGTTTACTGGCGCAACGACCTAGATGTCGACACCTGGTAGAATGACCTGGGGGTCCGCAGTGGGGAGCGGCCTCAGGCCGATCGCAGCGCCGGGCGAGACAAAGCCCTGGTGCGATATAAGCCCTTCAGAGGCTTGGGTGCGATGGTCGTTTACGCGCGTCGGCGACCCCCGTGGGCGTCTGACGGCGTAGGATAGTTTTACCCAATAGCAAAGATCCATTAAAAATATTCCTCCAAACAGACACGCTATCCTGCATCAATTGAAAAAGACCATCCTACATTGTTCTTTGTGGAAAATTTGCCTTTAACAGAGTTTTCCACGCCAGAATCCGTGTCAGTAGGGATGGGGAAAAGTGAGAGATGACTACAAGTCCCTCTGGTCTTCAAACACCCGAAATGATATCAATGGATGAGTAATAACATCTATTTTAAGTATTATGTATGTATTGAGATTTTAAGCAGTCTACATATAAACAACTACATCAAAGTTCTTTTCTCAAATTATAACACACACTTTCAACATTTTTTTTTGAGTTCCTTGGATCACAACAATTCCGAGAGAGATATATTTTTTCCCCTTAACTCGTCGTAGAGTTACAAGATGTGAAAGTTTGAAGATGATAGTGTTAATTTCACGTGATACATTTTAATTTATATCTTCACTAAAAGTCATCCGATTGAATTTCAATTTATTTTCATGAGATATAACGAATAGACTTAAACATATTCCAAGCATTTTTCATTGTGAAAAATATTGATAAATCCATATTTAAAAATTATGAGTTATAACATATATTTCTTTTCCATAAAACGAACCGTAATAGTCAAATCATGTGTCAGTAAGTTTACAAGTCATTTCAATCAACCGTTTATAACACCGACCGCTTATAACCGTTAATCAACAGACATAGAAAATTTTTACATTTCCACAGTCTAAAACGACAGTCTCCTCTTATCAAAGTATCCACAGAAAATAAAATTGTAGAGATTAACTAGAAGAAGATTATGGAAGTTTGTTAATACAATGCAAGTTTCATTAAAATAATTAAAACAGTGGTGTGGTATAGTAATGCAAACAAACTTCTTGATAACTACATAAAATTAAGACATGCGCTAGGCCTTTGGAGAGAACTTTGTCATTCTTTATCAGGCACAGAACACGTGCTACCACTTGAAAGGCGGCAGCAAGACTAATGGAAAATTGAACGGAAAAAGTGTAAGTTAGTGGAAACAGCCAATATGAATGCATGAGGCATCATCCAATCGCCAGAGAGCAGGGGAATACAAAATATAGGGAGAATTATGAAGAAAATTGAATAAACAACAGAGTCAGAGAAGATAAAGTAAATTACATGGAAATATGAAATATGTATATAAAATAAATAAGTAAAAGAAAGAAAGAGAAAATAAAATAAATACAGAAATTAAAGAAATAAAAACAAATAAAAAATAAAATAAATGCAAAAATAGAGATTAAAAATTAATAATATATACAAATATAAATATTTAAAAAATTATATGGTTAAACTGAACAAGTTTTTCCAAGCTGCAGAGAGCATATTGGAATGCTATTTTTCATTAACTTTAACCTCACGGTTAAGATAAATAACTAAATTTTCGAGAAAGTTGCACGTTAGAATAGGACTTTCTCGAAATAAACTAGTGAATGATTTACTGTAGAATAATAATAATAATTGAAATCGAAGAAAAATTTTAAAAATGTTAGAATCTAAAATCTTATTAACTAAGCTCTTTTGAGCTTATCGAAGATTCTCGATTTGGGGCATCACTGGAAGTTGGTTGTTCCTTGCTCCTTGCAAAAAAGGTTTCCATCTACAAAGTGTTATCTATTTTATGCTCTCTTTCGCACTTTTCTACACCACCATGTAGTTTATATTTTATTTAATGGAGAATACAGTGCTTGTGTGTACAGAATTTGTACAGATATAATGCTAAAGAATTAGTAAATAATTGTAAAATTAAAAACTTTACAGCGGAAATGTTTTTCTGTAATATTGAAATAAAGTCATGATAAGGTCATAGATTTGAAATAAAGTCATGATAAGGTCATAGATGTGAAATAAATTTCCGTCAGATATAACATTAAATTGTTTTATTTTCATTAATAGTTACAATATAAACATTTACATCGTAGTAAGAAACTATAGTATAACGAAACTTGCATTCATCGATACATTAAAGAGGAAAACTCCAATTTTTAAGGTGCCGTATTAAATATCTCATTGGAGATTGAATTACTTTGATAAATTGAAGTTACTTAAATAGAAGCTTACAATTAGCTTACAGAAAACATTACGTAGACATGTTTACCTATGCATTATACAAAATTAATTTTTATTAAAGTAGAAAATATTTTAATTTTAGTGTGAAATGACAAAAGGAAATAACAAAACGAAACAATTAACTTTTTTTTTAGTACCGTGCTAACATGAATAAAAGTTTATCTACTTAATTTTGATTTTAATAATCCGTTTGCTTAAACGATTTTCGTTACATGCAAGAAAATGCGTCATATTCCTATTTATTTTAACATACTTACTGTAATTACATTGTATACGATAGCTTACTAAAATTAAGTTGTACACGTTCAATTTCAATTGTATACGTTTTTATTAAATTATCTTTTCCATTTCTTTCACAACGCTTCAAATGTGTGGAAAAAATACATTTTTTCTATCTTCTCCAATTTCAATGAATGCATATTGTTCAAAAACAAATTCTTATATGAGACATTAGATATAAGTAATTTTCTGCATGGAAATTTATCATGCTACAGTATTTATTATAAACGGTATTACACATAACATACAATATTGTATAAATTGAGTAAATTTAAATAAATAGAGTATAATGTATCTTGATCTTAAGAAAGATAAATAGCTATGCAATTTACTATGATTAATTAATATCATTGTTTATTTTTAATTAACCATAGTGTATATCACTTATTGATTATTTCATGTCATCTGGTCTTTTAAACATGTGAAAAAAAAAAGTGTATTATGTTTTGATAAATTGTTATAAAATGAATTGAGATAAAACAGAACAATTAGTTATTATTATTTTTATTTTATTTTATTTTATTTTATTTTTAATTTCAATATCATGAAGCTTAGACATTGTTAAGGTTAAAAATTTCATAAATTGCCGATAACTGCTTTCAACTCATGAATATGCTATTCCTTTAAATAATTCATCGTTTGTAAAATAATAAATATTATATTTATCAAAAAAGAGTAATTCAAATATTTGAAGTTTAAAGACCTATATCATGACGTATATAAGGTTTAAAGACGTATATTAACTGAAACAAAGAAACAAAGAAAGCCTTGGAATCCATTATAAAACTTATTAGGATGAAATAAAAAAGGTGAAAATTTTAAGGAATTATTTAATTTATATTATATTGTGCAGCCACTTTTAAAACAAAAAATATATACTGTTATAAAAATTCTGTTTAGTTTCAACATAGTTAAATTTATGTTATAAATATTTTATATTTGAATAACACATTATTTCAATATGTTATATTTCAATGTAACAATATTTTGTAGAAGTTCGATACAAATGCGTTTATTTAAATAAATAGAGTGTTACCAAAATTTCGGTAAATTCAGTGTTCCATTTAATTTTTGTCGCGTTTTCGCTTTTTGGGTATTTCTTCAACTTCTTTTTTTTTCTGAAGGAACGTTTGAAAACGCAGTATTTCCATTAGTAAAAACGAATAGAAATATTTTGTTATTCATGACAGTAATTTTGCATTTTAAATAATTCAAAAAAATATTTAAAAATTTATTGGTGGAAATTTTTCACGTTGGTAATCAGTCTCTGAAATTCAGATAGATGCATGCAGCGCGTCCGTAACGTTAGGTGATAGACTCAGATGGACCCGCTGAACGCGTTTAAAACGGCCTCAGGAATTATGTCTTACCAACTTCGTCTTTAATACATTTTTTTTGTTCTGAAAATACATTCCTACACTTGGAAACACTTATAAATTGTCATGAAATATGAATAGACAGCACAATTTATAACTTAGCAACAGCATAGATTTTTCCTGCCTCCAAGAAGTACAATATAGACTCATAGAAAGCATATACCTTATGTTAACCGTTGTCCCTGGAACAGACAAGTAGCCCTAATGCTACGTCTTCAATTTGAAGTAACTTCCCAAGTTCGAACAAAATTGTTGTTTTTTTGAACAAGTCGCTGCCCTCGAAAGGCAACGACTTGATCCAAAGCTTGCTTTGACTGTGACGATTTCATTCGATAAAAAACCGATTTCGTCCGAAATTTTGAAACAGCTAAAATTGATGAAGCAGCGTAAAGACTTTCTCTTCCGAGATCAACTGTCGAACCAACACCATCTATGTTCGCAAACGATTAGTGGAGACATTTATGGCTTATTTGTACAACTCGGCCACTGGTGCCTCCATTAATTAGTTCTATCCCAGTAAAAATACTAAGCTAATAGATTACAGCTGACCTCGACTCAACATCCGAACTTGCAAATAACATATTTAAGTTCTCGAAACACAATAAAGATACCTTCAATTTGCAAAAATCGTACGTCGGTCTCAAGTATTTTTTGTATTTGCATAATTTGCTTTAAAATAAACTCCTACTACTCCCTACTATATTATTATTATTACTATTATTTATTATATCCATCGAAAATAATCTACTAAAACATCATCCATATTTAATGTTCATTTAAAAAAAAAACAAGTAAATTTTTCTCATTCGATTCTGAATTTTGCTGATATCCTATTTGGAATGACTTATATAATATAATTATATCATTTTCATTTCATATTCATAAACTTTAATTCCAGTATGGTTCATTTCCTTAAATTAACTACATTAAAATAATATCCCCATCTAAGTCCTTTTTTTTAATTTAAATTAATACACATGCATCTCATTGTGATAAATGAAAAATGCATTTCGCCAGATTAATTTTAAAATATTAAAATGACAAAAATTATTTAAAGAATATTTAATTTTCAGCCGTACGTTTGCATTTATATATAATTTATTTTAGTTTTTTTTTTTTTTTTTTTTTTTTTTTTTTTTCATACGGAATTTATTAAAAATTATTCTCGACTTATTTAATTAAAAACTCGAGTCAGGAAAGACGAGAAAATTACTTTATTATTTTATTTTTCGCTCAGAAAATAAAATTTATGTCATTTTTGTGTGTGTTCTATGCATTATTTGACTTCTCCAATCTCCAGTACCTCATTTTATTTCTTTATTTTTCAATTAGTCGAGTCTTCTTTTAAAGAGCAATCTGGGTTCATGTAACTGTGAATCCTGCCTTGGTGTGTCAAGAGATGGAAAAATGCAGACTATCCCAGACTAATTAAATTTTTATCGATTGAAATCCTCTTTTCTTTTCCCATTTTTTTTCCCATTTTGCTCCGCTTTGCGCAGTGGAGCGGAACCTAATCCCCTCAATTTCAGAAAGATTATTAGAAACTGTCTGGTACTTGTTCCCTCCGATAAAAAAAAAAAAAAATTAGAAAAAAAAAAAAGAAACAGAATCCCACTAAATGAAAAGTTTTCTCCCCTTTTGTTTTCTCAGGAGGAGCTTCGAAATGTATTCCGAACAACTTTTTTTCTTTCAGTTAAAAGGAAATTTGATATGAAATGATATGCTTTTGAACCTCAAATATTTGATTTATTTTTTACTGGCTGTAAAGTTTGATATTTTATAAAATTTTGTGCATGATGTGCATATACCGGGTGGTTATAAAATAAGTATCTCTATTCGGAGCTGTCTGTAGCTTGAAGGAATAACCCGAATGAAACCAAAATCGGTACACTTACTATTCAAGAAGGGGGAAGAAGAATGGAACAATAAAAAAATAATTGCGATAATCACCGACAGATGGCGCTATTGAGTGCGAAATGTAATGTGTGATACAAGAAAAAAAAATGAAGGCGTCAAACCAGATGGAACACCTAATTTGTTGGAAAATATCACAGTGAATGTGACTACGCTTTCGCATTGTGGTGCCGATCATGTTCAGGTTCCACATGGCCATTTTGTTGGAGGACACAATCCAGGCGGTACACGACGTGCTCAACTGCGGAATGTAATGCATCAGGAGTGATGTTTCGCACATGTTGTGATATGCGGTAAAGTAATTGACGTTTGTGACACCTCCACGGTACACAATATTACACATTACATGTCACAATCAAAAGCGCCATCTGTCGGCGATCATTGCAATTATTTTTTAATATTGTTCCATTCTTCTTCCTCCTTCTCGAATAGTAAGTGTACCGATTTTGGTATCATTCCGGTTATTCCTTCAAGCTACAGCCAGCTCCAAATAGAGATACTTATTTTATAACCACCCTGTACATAAGTTTAAAATAGTTATGTTTAGTTGCTAACTTATTTTAATCCTTAATAATTATTAATTTTTAATGTCACGCTGAAATTAAAGCGGGAATGAGAATTATATAATAAATAAAATTCGTATATAAGTATTCTTACATGTTTTATTTCGTTTTTCACAATAATGATTATTTTCGCAGGCGTTTTAAAATCTAGATGACAACTTCAAAATTAGTACATGCATAATATTCAGTATCATTAAAATAGGAAATTTTTATCGTATTAATGAATGAGATTATATTTTATGTCCACCCAATTTCAAAAAGATTTTTAAAAACTGTCTGTTCGATAAAAAAAGGAAAAATATTGCCACTAACTTTTTCCTCTCTAGTTTTGAGCTTCAAAACGCATTCCGAACAATTTTTTATTCTTTCATTTAAAACGAAATTTGATATGAGATGATATGTTGTTTGAACCTCAAATATTTGAATTACTTTTTTCTGAATATAATGTTTGATATTTTACAAAATTTAATTAATAATTTCATTCATCGATTTCAAAACTACACAAGTCCATTTTTCTTTTCGAAGTGTGTTTTATTGGTGCAAACGTATCCTTCAAGATATACCCACAATCGAAAACAAAAATTACATAGGATTACGTATCCGTTGCCTTTTAAAATTGTCGTTTATTGCAAAACATCATTAGTCAATGACAATATTAAGATATATTTCGAAGGCAACAACGCAATAAGAATAAAATGTGATCGAAAACTATGGTGAATATGACTACGTGTCTTAATAAATAGGTGCTAAGAATTAAAGATTTTGAATACTACTATTTTTAATAGTAATTTTTGCATTATTTATTCGAAAAATTCTGCGATTTAATAAGGTGAATATTATTATTCGGAAATATTAATATTAAAAATATGTAATGATTGCTATCTATGCACTTAGTGTAAATTCTTAACCCTTAATTAGTCACACGATGCATTTAGTACGTCATTTAAAATTTAAATATGCACGTTACCAATGCGCATTTTTCGAAAATATTGTCACATATGATTACATTAAATATTTTATTTTAATAATATGGCACTACACGGTAATTGTGTTTGACTTAAAATTAATCATACAACATTAATTTATTTTCCTAAAAATTTAGAAATATACCGTGTGCAAAATACACCGCACGGGAAGTTTTTCTCTGCGAATTTGCACGAATATTTAAGAGTAGAGGAGTTAAATGTTTGACATAATGACGTAAATGGTGGAGGCGTAAATTATTTATGTATATTTTTGTCAAATGTTCAATAAAAATATGATTAATATATTTTTTTTGTTTCATTTGTAGGGTACTAAATCCCACTGACTGCAAGAATTACATAGGTCGAAAGTTTTTTTTTTTTTTTTTTTTTTTTTTTTTTTATTTAAGTATTATAAATTAAATAACTGGTAATCGAGAAATACATTTAAAAATATAAGAAATAAAGTGAGACGAAAAAAAGGTTCTTAAAATATCTATCATTTGTGCGTAGCTCAGTTTTTAACAATTCCTGAAAAAATTTTGAATCTTGGACATGTAATTTTTTAAATCTCTAATTCAATTTCGTACACTGTAAAAAATAGGGGGTCGATCTACTAAAAACATTTTAGTTTTTCTCATTGATTTTTGCAATTACTAAAAAATTGTTTGTATTCTTACTCAGTTACAAGAAAATCTGTAAGAATTACTAGAAAACACCTAGCAACATTACTAGAAAATAGCTAGCAACGATTCCGGTTTTTAGTACCGGTTGCTAAAAAAATCTGTGGAAAACAAATATACTAAAAAAATTTTAGTAACCTCAGGATTTTTTTTACAGTGTACCCGATGAAAGTATTCATAATATCAAAACATTTGTTTTAAGTTGCTCTTTTTTTAACCTCAATAATAATTATTTTTTATGGCCTGCTAGTATTTAGATAGTGATATAATTAAGAATATATGAAAATATCTTATGTTTTATTTAAATGTACTCCATTTACAAATAATAAACTTATTATTGCACTCTCTTTAAAAATAGGATGACAACATTAAAACTAATAAATGTATGATATCTAGTGCAATTATTTCAAAACTTTTTAATGATAATAATTAATCACACTAAATGTTAAATCCTCCCAACTAGTAGAACATTTCTGGATCTCATTTACTTCGATAAACCTTCTGTTAAAAGAAAATGTGAAGTAAGCAGATATGCATTTGGAAATCATATATATGAATTAGGTTTTCCGGAATATCCATATTGTTTTACAAATTCAAGATGAGAATATACATAAGAGAAAACAGTTGTGTTCAGTTTTTAACTTTTGTTTAACGTTAACAATAATAGCTTATATGACACAGATCTAGTTAAGGAAATGAAATTCCTTTCTGTTTTACCTCAATTTCTTTCCTTTGATATAATTTTCATAATAAACATGTGTTCTCACATATTTTAAAGACAAGATGGTAAACGAATAACAGTATTACAGGCATGATACCCGGAGTCATTAACCCCTTAACCCTTTCAGGCACAGTCAATGTCTGTTCGTAAAATGAGAAATTACTGATTGACACCGAAATTTACAAAGGACTTTTTTTAGAAAATGAGAACTCTTTATTTTAAACTTTCATTGTTGAAACAAAATTTTATTAAATATTCTTGGTGTCGAATGCAAGTTTGGAATTAAAATTAGGTGTACCCGGAGTGGGACCACTGTGCCGGAAAGGGTTAAGTACCACGAGGTACCTTCGTACGTCATGAACACCTCTTTCTGTAATACCAGAACGTATGTGCGTACGTCCAGGTTGCCAGTTTGGCCTTTTTTAAAATTCAACATTTTGAATTCAACCAAAAAGTTATAGTAATAATTTGTATTTTATATAATGACAGACTTTTCGTTATTGCATAAATTAAAATTACTTTTTTAGAATTTCTGGTAAAAATTTTGTATTTTTGAATTTTTTTATATTTATGACAAAATTTAACATAGCTGGTATTCAGCATACTATCACTAAATTGAATATGGTGGTTAAGGGGTTAACTGAACAAATTTTAAACATATTAATTAACCATTGTAAATGTTGGCTAATCTCAATTCCAGAAATATATTTAAAACTTGTCTGGTAATTCTTCAATTTGATAAAAATATAAACAAAATCCTACATAATGAAAAACAAAATGTATACACATTTGTTTTCTCATACGGAGTCATTATAAATTATGTAATATTTAAATGTATAAATTATGTATAGTTGTATAAATTAATAAATTAATTTTCGAAAAAAAATGTAACATAACCTATAAAACGTGTAAGATAAAACGATTTTTGAAAGCTTTAATTATGCAAATCTAAATTTACAGTTCATTAGACCAAGTAGTTTTTCAGTAATGCTTAAAAAAATTCCAAATTGCATTTTTTTTATTACTGTCCAAAATAATTTAACATTAGGCATTCCTAACTTTACATCAGCATAATTCCTATAGTGCTATTCAGAATGACGCCCCATTTAAGAAGGTTAATTTACCGAAAAATCCAAATATGATCTCGAAACAGGTTTTCATAACGAAAATTTTGGCTATCAAAATATTAACATTGCATGGTTTCTAATAATGTTAATTTATGATTGCAAGGCATCAATTGATAGGGGATGCTCTATACATTTGTCGTTGGTTTTTGATTTTTACTATATCTCACACCTTTCAAGATAAGGCTGTTAAAATCCAAATTTAGCCAATAGGGAGGCCACAGACACTCTCATACAATAATGTATATTAGTTTTACTATAAGTAAACACTTATTCTACACGAATTGTAATTTTCCAACTGGACGAAAAATGTCCGGGCCAGGATTCGAACCTGGGATCTCTTGGCTGAAGCCGCCACGCTCTACCAACTGAGCTATACCGGTCGAATCCGGAGGGCATAATTCATCCAGTTAACCATATTGATCATGGCATCTGGTCTGATATTTTAATCAGCTCAGCAGAATAGATCGCAGGTAATGGAACATCAGTAAACGCTGGATACGTGATTACACTGGATTAATTTTAACACAATTATTTCAAATTGGTAAAGAAATCATACGAATTGTAATTTTCCAACCGGACGAAAAATATCCGGGCCAGGATTCGAACCTGGGATCTCTTGGCTGAAACCGCCACGCTCTACCAACTGAGCTATCCCGGTCGAATCTGGAGGGCATAATTCATCCAGTTAACCATATTGATCATAGCATCTGGTCTGATATTTTAATCAGCTCAGCAGAATAGATCGCAGGTAATGGAACATCAGTAAACGCTGGATACGTGATTACACTGGATTAATTTTAACACAATTATTTCAAATTGGTAAAGAAATCATACGAATTGTAATTTTCCAACTGGACGAAAAATGTCCGGGCCAGGATTCGAACCTGGGATCTCTTGGCTGAAGCCGCCACGCTCTACCAACTGAGCTATCCCGGGGGTCAGTTGGTAGAGCGTGGCGCCTTCAGCCAAGAGATCCCAGGTTCGAATCCTGGCCCGGACATTTTTCGTCCAGTTGGAAAATTACAATTGGTATGATTTCTTTATCAATTTGAAATAATTGTGTTTAAATTAATCTACTTATTCCACAGTTCTAGTTTTCTGTGTTCAAGATTTATTTGTGTGTACTTTACTTCGCACCACGTATATTTTCTGTTTTGTGAATTGCATTAACCACTATAATATAACATTTTTTTTGTTATTATTTAATTGTGCCAAGTAAATATTTTCTATTTGTGAGATACTTCTAAGTAGAGAAAGCTTCTGTGAAATTTCCACCAGTATAGCGAATTAAAACAGGAAAACGTGAAAGAAGTCGCGCAAATAGTATTGTGTTTTTTAATGTTTTATTTCATTTAAGCGTTCATAGACGAACAAAAAGTTAACTATTATGTTGTTCATTTTTAAAAGTTGCTTTTAATGAAATAAAATATTTTTTTCTTTCAAATTCTAAAAAGAAAATATTCTACTTTTGACGATTTTTGTGTTTAAACATATTAAATATTATGTAATTATATTGTTCATATTCTCTAAAGTTAATTTTTTTCTAAGTAAAGAAATATTTTTTTTAACCAATAATGTCAAAATTTTTTATAATTGCTAAATGGCTATGTTAGATAATATATATATATATATATGTATTTTACTTCTAAAAATATAAATTTACTGCACTAAAAAGAAAAAAAAATTCTAAGGAATAATTTTATCCTTCCTCAAATTATTCTATCCCACTACCTATTACATTATGTTTTATACAAATAAACATATTCATTTAATACATATTTTAAAAAGTAATCAGAAATTTTGCAATTTCTTTACAATCTTCAACGCGCAAACATTTATTTACATTTTACAATTAATCATTCTCATAATTATTCAACTGCGAGAACAACATAATGAAAAAGAAAATTCCATTTTCAAAGAGATTAAAACGTTGAAAAAATTGGCAAAGAATAGTTTGACAATCGTTTTCTTTTAATTGTTATATTTGCATCCGTCAATATTAAATAAATTTACAACTAAAATTAATTCAAATGAAATTTGGAAAAGAAAAAAATAAGAAAAGAATAATTATAGTTAAATCGCGATAAGCGAAATGTTTTATCCGTTGCCAGAACTAGATGTGCAAATTTATCTGACAAAAAATAATCATATATTTATTTATGCTTTTTTAAAAAATTAGTTTTCAGCAAGTTGTCATGAAGAGCTTAAAATGCGAGAAATATGATATCTTATGACATTTTATTACGTGTTTAAATAAAAAGAGCATATCATTAAATTTTAACGTTATTATCAATTTTCTTGATTTTTTTTGCAAGCTTTGCATTTCAGATTCGTTCATGTGTAAAATATAATTGGATGTTTGAGCGAGTAATTTTAAAACATATTCGATACAGGATAAAAGAATTTGCTTGCGGGTCTGTTCATTTGCACACTTATTTGATATCGAAAAAATATGCTGAATTTAAATTATTAAAATAAATAAAAAAAATTCAAAGCGAACATCATATAAATAATTATTTGAACATTCCCCATTATTAATGAAAAGCTTTAATAGATATTAAATAATGACATCAAAAGTAACATTGCAGAACTCTGATGCTTTTTCGTTTATTAATTATTTATTTTTAGAAGTTGTTTTTAATCATATGAAATGCGCATCATTGTAGAGGATTAAACTTTACAATGCGATAAATGATATGTATTGTTAAGAAATGAATGTGAATCTGGAAACAAAATGTATTGTAAAGATGTATTTTGATCACTGAAAGCTATTCGGTTCATTAAAAGATGAAAGTAAGATTTGAGGAGAATGACTGTGGAAACAGGAATATAAATTTGTTAAAATGAATCTTATAAATACTTATTTGAAAAATTAATTCCTCTAAAATGAACATAATTAGTTTATATTCTATTTGAAAATTCATTTCTAAATAAGACTTTTAAAAAATAGTTTATAGAAATATATTCTCCTTAACAAACGCCTGAAAACTTTATAAAGAAGCAATTTTTGCATTAAAAAATATTACTGAAAATGAAAGTAAGTAATAGGATTTGATAACCTTTGAACTTTTTTTTTAAATTCAGTGTTTTATAATATCTTTTTGACATATTATTAATACTCATTATGCGCCATAGCTCTTCTTGTGGAACATTTTATTATTTTTTTCTGGAATAATTTTAAAGCAATTCAGAAACAAAACTTTTCATGGAAAAAAAAAGGTATTTGATACATTATAATTTTTTATTTTCTAATTTTTTTTCCGTTACAAATTATATTTAAAACACATATCTTAATTAATAACATATTCAAAATCCAATATAAATAGATAAATTTAAAGTTAGCAGTTAATAATAAGTAGTATTTATAAAGCATTTCGTTTGAATATTGATAATAAGGGCGTTGGTGATTTGCGGTAGCATTTTGCAACTGTGTGGATGCTTTGCATAAATAATGACATTCACTCTCCGACAACAAAGCATTCTTCAACCTATAATATCGACGAAGAGACTGGTGAGTTTTTATGTACTTCTACACAATATGATTCTTAACTTGTTAACTGGGTATGACGAAATATTTCGTCACACACGAAGTCCTACTGCAATGTCCATGACGACATTTTTAGTAATGAAAATTTACCGTAATATTTTCAACACTTCCACCAGTAAAATTTAATAAAAATTTCGTGTTATTAAAACTTTTCATGGAAAATTACTACCATAAATAAGGTGAAAAATTGTATCATTTTTTACTGGTGGAAGTGTCCCTCGATGTTATTTAGGCCCTGATGATATTACTTATCACTATGAAGAAAAAAGTCCCCATTGTGAAACGAGTTGAACAAAAGTTTACTCCCTGTTTAACAGGTTAAGAAGAATATTTAATAACTGTATTTAACGGCTTTTTATATTGGTTTTTATTAACAGCGACGCTTGAAAGTCGATGTGTACTACAGGGTAAGTCAAAAAGGTTTCCCGATTACGAATGACAATAACTTAATTAAAAAAAATTAATCGGAAGAAGCTCCTTACGTACATTACATAAAAATGACAACGTTTTGTTTGCACACTTCATATCTGTTATATGTGATGTATTTTAGTCACACAGAAAATATCAATTTTTCAACCAGACATTGTAAATTTATTGAGCATAACTCCTATTTATGAGATATTCCTTCTTTGCCTGTAAAGGTGATCCCACTGAAAGTTTTCTTAGAAAATGCTCTGACATGAGTGCACTTTAAAAACAACATTTTCAAATCTGGGCAAACAATACTCAAACCTGAGTATGTCGCATAGTCAAAATGGCTCCGAATCAAAATTACTAAAGTTTGAAACATGTATATATACTCATTTCTGTAAACATGCACACACTCGAGAATAAAATATCATGTACTCATATTTGAGTACGTCCATGTTTCAAAAATTAGTATTAACTGACATCTATGTGGCCATTTTTGAACATTTCCATGTTTTAAAAATGAGTTTGAACTGATTCTAATCATTTTTGAGTATGTCCATGTTTCAAAAATGAGTATGAACTGACCTCTATGTGCTCAGATTTGAGTATGTCCATGTTTCAATATTCTGAGTATTTCTGGTATATCAGAGTTGAAAGCACTGGGTCGTCATATTTGAAACAAAAAATTTCATAACAAAATGAAAATATCGATTTACTCAGATTTGAAAGCGTCGTTTTTCCTCTTCTCTACAAAGATTATTCCCAATCTGTCGCAAAATAGATAGATTGATTAATTGCTGGATCTCATGGATGTTTTGTGTGCAACTTAAAGGAACCCCATGGAACAGTTATGAAATATACAAATAAAACTTTGAGCTTTTTTCTATGACGTGCTTGGAGTGTTTCTACCGATTATTGTTTAGAACGAAGTTATTGTCATTTGTAATCAGGGCAATCATTTTGGGTTATCCTGTGCTATTTGAAGAAAAGTCAAAATCTCTTAGAATACATTTTGATTTAATACATGCTGTGCATTACACCTTAAAAACGTAAAAATTATATGGATACTTTCTGTACGTTTTTAAAATTGTAGAAAAAATTAAAAAAAAGTAGAATTTCTACTGATGGGAAAGGTAAGAAAAAAATCCAGTACGGGATTGAGCTATGAGTAACAGTAAACTATCGCAAAACATTAAAAATGAATTTTTGAATTCATTGTACTTTCACATTTCCTGCTGATGTTTGTATTACAGTAAGCGAAATAATTATGGCCTCTCACAATTTTAGCTGATATATTAAAATGATGAAAGAAAAATCATGTGCTATTTCCTCCATTGTAACATGCAAAGTAAGGGGGCATTCATTGATGGTTGTAGAAGTACGTGTACATGCGCTGTGAAAGTTTATCAGTGAAATATGGATTTCAGAAGCGAATAAAGTAGGGCCTTACTCAATCGAAACTCCCTCTATAAGCGTGTTTTTTAGCAGAAACAGTTTTGTTTTAGTTTGTAACAACAGTTTAAATGGAAAATTAACTAAATAATTTGCTTAAAGTGTTAGATTAAAAAAAATAATTAACATGCCATCTGGCTTACGATTTTCTGATATAGAACGAGGTAAAATTGTTGTTTTAAGAACACAAATGAATATGAATTCTAGAGATATTACCGAGCTATTGACAGAAGTCCAATGTATAAAATTGATAGAGGACAATGAATACATTTTTCAGAGCATTCTTTCGTATGTGGACCCAGAAGACTATCTGGGCCTTACCTGGACTATAAAAACTTTTACATCCAATTTATGGACTATAAAAACTTTTACATCTAATTTATGGACTATAAAAATTCTTAAATCCAATTTATTGTCTATAAAAACTTTTACATCCAATTTATGCACAATATTCAAAAAGAAAATATGTATTACTATGTAAAAACCTAATGGCCTAAGCCTCATTTGTAATTTTTTTTTATATATAAACTTGCCGAGCAGGGCTTGTAGAGCTCAAGCCATATAGTAGTCACCACTGCTTAGTTGAATCTGAATCTAAGAGAAGTCCAAAAGGCGTCCAAAATTACTTTAATGATCCATCGGGGTATGCGAAGAAGAAGAGCATGGGCAGACCACTCTCAGGTACGAATAAGGAAGTCCGTCTTCTGAGGCGCAAAACATCAAATAAAATTATAACAGCTCAGCAATTACGAGATGAATTAAATTTACCAGGTACTGCTCGTCAAACACAACAGTTGCTGAATAAATTTGGACATAGATCGAGGAAACTCCAAAAAAAATAATAATAATGCTGTCTTCAATTGATAAAGCTAATTGGAAAGTATTCGCTCGCAGCCATATGAGTTGGAGCACTGATTGGCGAAATGTTATTTTCTCTGATGAGAAAATGTTTAACCTGAATGGTCCAGTTGGTATGCACACCTATTGGAAGGATAATAAAAAAGTGCCTTTAGTGTTTTCCACTAGACAATAAGCAGGGGCTCGATAATGATATCGCAATAAGATGGGAAAATAAAAGCAATATTGAATTCCTATATGGAAAATGAAATGTTCTAATTCACTGACTGTGCTAAGTAAGCAGTTTCCTGAAAATGGAATTCAAATGGCCGAACAAAATTGGTTGTTTCAGCAGAACAACTGCAAAATTCATGCGTCAAAGATGTCCGAGTTTGGTTCAAGTCGGAAAAAATGAAACTGCTAAAACCTTGGTCAACTAAACCGCCTGATTTGAATATAATAATAGAATGTTTAGTTTATAATGGCAAGAAAAGTTTATGTAAATGGCCGAGCTTTTATGTGTAAGGATAATTTGAAATCAGCTATTTTTGAAGCATGGAACTCTATTGATATGAAATATATAGGGTGTTTCACTACCAGACCGACAAACTTGCAGGAGGTGTAGAGGGCACAGAGACGACTCGGAATCACATAGGAATGCAGGGTCGAAAAAGCCGTAGTTGCGAGCTATGGTTCAAAGAAGCAGAGAAAAAGAACAGAAACAGCAGCACATTATTAACGGGACAGAAAACATTTTATTGAAAGGTTGTACTACAGAAGGTGTTCGAAACTACTACCAGAAGTCATCGGGCAGGCTTGACAGCGGTGTCACATGGATTCACTTAAGTTCTGGAAGATTCCTGGTGTGTCGTTTATCCTGCCGACAGCTACAGATATTCAAGCGGTGAAGCAGGATACGCGACCAGGAATCTTCCAGAACGTATGTGAATTCAGGCGACACCGCTGTCAAACCTGCCCGACGAGTTAGTATATGCACTTAGTATAGAAAAATGACTTCTATTTTGTCAAGAGTTGTTTCAGGGTAATAAAAGTCTTCATGTAATCAAATACGCAATCAAATTCTTCATGTTAAAATATTGATCATGTGTATTTGTTTAGCACTGTTTGTTATACCAGGTGAACCAAAAGTTCGTTAATAATTTAAAAATTTATAAAAAAGGAAGAAATTGTGATAGAGAAGTGTGGTTTGCAAAAAAGGGCTCACAAGATAGTCTGATTTTTTTAGCAGCAAAAAAATAGTTAAAAAATCACCTGTAGATGGCGCTAACATGCGAGAGATTCAGCAGAATTATGCAAGTTAATCCTGCAATAAAAGACCGGGATACACGAGGATTTCTCATTCGTTTTCAGAATGTTATCATTACCCTATCGAGCGCTGTTGGTGAAGGTGTTCTATTGGAAAGGAGAGTCAGCAACTGTTGCGTTATATTCTTAAAATATGAGTCAATTGTCTTATAGGGCAGTTGCAATTGACGTCAGGTTGGAGGTCACACACTACAAATAGGCAGTTCTGATGGGTGGAAGTACCCTGACCTCCAAGTGAAGTACAATGGTTGATCAGCTGATTGCAACTTCTCTATTGACTTTTAATTGACTGCTCAAATTTACCTTTAAATGAAGTGAATTCATTATCAAGTTTTCTTTAGCCATGTAGATTTCTGTAATATGCTTCCCAATATGTTTCTGATTATAATATGCATGCTTACATTAAGATAGTATTCCTTCTCAGGTAGGAATATTATTTCCTTATAAAAAGTTTCTGCAGCGTCAGTTTATAAAGCTATCTGCACATCCTTGCATAAATTTTCCCAAAGAAATCTTCTCATTGTCTTCGCAGATATTTTATTATAGATTTCAAAGAATGTTTTATAACGGTAAAAGTAAAAGAATAGTCGGAATACTTCGGCAAGCCAAAATTATATCGATTTTCTTTAAAATAAAATGTAAAACAAAGTGAGTAGTCATAATTTTTTTTTAAATTACTGATAAGATTTTAACTGCAATTCTGTGGAATATGTTAACAGCTCAATGTGAGGTATTCTTTTAAAACTAGTATAAAAATGTAAATTATAAAATAAAAAAAAATACTTTTCGAAACTCTTTATATAAATTCTTGCTTGATTTGAAAATAAATTTTCGAGATCGCATTTGATATGTGTTCCTTCATTAATAGTAGCACCAACACTATTTTCAACTAAACAAATGTATCGAGTGTTTAGTCTCCCTTGAACAAAGAGGAACAACATCATTACATCGGAATGTGTGTATCGTATCCCTAGTACAGCTATTACTATAGTTCATGTTACTCCAGTTTGGTAAATTATTTGTGGAGCAAGAGTTCTATCTGTCGAACATCTGATTTAAGTTCCACTGATGTTAAGAAATTCGATAAAAAATGTGGTTATTTTGAGAACCTTTGCCTTATCTCTTCCACAGTTATTTACAAAATTAGTTAATTTTCTGTGATATTTAATTTGCCTATGAGAGTATATCTTTAAAGCAGAAGTAAATAATATTTTTTGATTGTACAATTGTTTGCTTTACTTTACCACAGACGAAGTAAAATATTGTTCGGTTTTATTTAACACCTTAAATTACATTAGTGTGCTTTGCAAAGGTACACTTTGTATGATTACATTAATATTTTGAAGCAAAAGTTCTTAGGTAAATCAGTAAATGCTTTCAAAATGTTCGCGTGAGTTGTGTAATTGTCCTTCCAGCTACTTTGATATAGATTTTATAGAAAGGTTTATAACGGAAAAAGTAAAAATATTGCAGAATTTTTTCGGCAAAATTAAAGTAATTGAAGTGAAATAGTTATTATTCTTAATCAAACAGCGTAAAAAATTCAATGGTAACAATTTGTTTATTGCGCAAATTTGATTTTAAATGTGTAATTTTGTGAGTCGTTTTATTAGTGTATAGTATAATTTTATAATTCCAAAACCAAATATGACCAGACTGTGAATGAACAAAATGCATTTCTTATTTTCGTCTTTATCATCATTTAATGCAGAATGTGAGTCATGTCCAAGTCGCATTAATGTCGCTATATTATATTTTGTGGTGAGAGCCAGATGACTAAAAATTCGTTTACGGAAATTCACCATATGACAATCATTTGACATTCAATGTAACAAATTTAAAAAGGCCCATTTTGATCATCGTTGTAATCTGGTACTTATGATCGTTTGTTCAATCAGCTGAATACCTGAAATGAGCCGCACTATTGTTAGAAAATCCAATTAGAAATGATGGTTCTGTTGTGAAATTTGGCACATTCTTTTCGGCATTTATTTTCATACTTTAGATTTCTTTAATAGTTAACATATCTCTGAGATTATATCTTTGAAGTATGAAGACACACTTTTTTTCAAAGATTATTTGCACTAAATTACAAAAAGTAAATAAATAAATAAATAAAATAAAACAAAATAAAATCTTTTTGAAGCTTCATTGTTGTATTATTCTGTAAAAAAAGTTTTTGATTACAATATATGTGATTACAATAAAATAATATTTTTTTCTAGAGAAAAATATTTCTTCTTACACTGTTTGTGCTGCATCAGTTTGTAAAGAAATATAAAATTATTTTCAGGATTTTTTGCCAAAGAGATTTGCCTGATTGCCTTTCCAGATACATTCATATAGACATTACTGGAAGTTTTATAAACGATACAGTTAAACAAAAGTTGGAATATTGTTTTGCTATCAAAATGAAATGTTTATATTCTTCTAATTAAACAGTGAATCAAGTAAAATGATTATTTGTATTTAAAAAATTAGGGGTAGCATTTTAGCTGTAATTTTGCGGGTAACTATACTGGTACAAAATTGTCCTATAACACTTTCAGCAAATTGTGAAATAACTATGGTTAAAATGCCGCTCTTCTTGACGACATTGTTGTCAAATAAATTAGAAGATGAATTTTAATCAGGGCTACACGAGATACTGGTATTGCTCATTCATTATCATGCCATCACAAAGGGTGGATGGCTGCGACCAAAGACATACAGCGATTGACACAATCTCTGCACTGTAAAAAATGACCAATGTTTCTTATTTTATGAAAATATACTATAACCACGAACGAAAATCTATACTAATATTATAAAGGAGTAAAGATTGTTTGTTTATTTGTTTGTTTGTTTGTAGGGGGATATCTCTGGAACTACCGAACCGATTTCAAAAGTGATGGTGGCAAATTGATGGTTACAACCCCTGCTCCAACGTAGGCTATATTTTATGTCGGTGCCACTACCCCAGGGGGTGCAGCAGCGAAAGACGTTCTAAAATTGCGAATTTTTTTTATACTGAAGGAGCTAGAAATTTGAAATTTGGTATTGTAGTTACTTATAAGATGTAAATGCTCTTTAAAAACAATATAAAAAAAATCCAAATTTAAAAGCGTGAAATGAGCGAAAAGCGTTCTAAAAACATTCTAAATTACAATTTCTATGGAATCTCTAGAACTACCGAACCGATTTCAAAAGTGATGGTGGCAAATTGGTGGTGACAATCCCTGCTCCAACAGCCTCTTTAATCAAAAACTGTGCGTTTCTGACGACTGGGTTTTTCGATAATTGTTGCCACAGATTAATCTCGGAAAATGAAACATTTGAAATTACTGAAAAAAAATAGTAGCTCGAAAAGTATTTGTCAGAAAATTGTGAGTCAAACTGCGTTTGAAAGGTAAAAAATTGTATTTTTCTTGATATAAATTTCAAATCTAATGATTATGCCATTTTTCAAATATTGAATTTTAAAAATTACCAAATTTCACAATGGAGTACCATAGCAAATCCTTCATGCGTAAAAAGAGAATGATAAGGGCGACGTGTCCTGGCGTGTATATTGGCTATAGCACGAGTCACAAATTATAGTAGCCTTATTATTCTGTTAAAATATAAAAGTGAATTATGAAATGTCAATATTTTGTTGGATTAAAAGTTCGTTATAACTAAATTTACCAGCGTAGCGGGCGTATCTTACTAGTATAATATAATCTTCTGAGTTATCCGAAATTGCGAATAGCGTGTTCGATTGTCTTTTGAATCCCCAAAAACCAATACATTTTCAAAATTTAAAGAATTATTTATAAAAACAAAGTATTTTTCGCTGCCCGTATTTTTCAGAAACGTTTCCGAAGGGTTTTTATAGTGTATTAATTAGTGTCCTCAGGCTGGAATACCTGTTTTTCGAATGTCATCATTTCTCAAGTACACGTTTTCAGCCGCATAAGTTAATTTATGCATGAAAAAGTAAAGAAATAATCTTAATTTTAATGTTATTGTTAACGCTGTTAATTTTGCATGTTTGTCTGTCAAACATATTTTTTGAACATGAAAATGTTTACTTGAGAATTGATAGCATTTGAAAAACAGGTATTCCAGGCTGAGGATTATACACTATAATATTAATACACTATAAAACCCCTTCGGAAACGTTTCTGAAATATACGGGCAGCGAAAAATACTTTGTTTTTATAAATAATTCTTTAAATTTAGGAAATGTATTGGATTCAAAAGACAATGGAACACGCTATTCAAAATATCGGATAACTCAGAAGATTATTTTATATTTTCGTTCGTGGTTATAGTATATTTTCATAAAATAAGAAACATTGGTCATTTTTTACAGTGTGGTCGCGGTCAGCCACTATTTGTGACGTCATGAGAATGAATGAGTAAGCCCGGTGTCTAGTGTTGCCCTGATCTTAACCATGCTATTGGCCGAAATGTACTATTGTCTGCAGCAATTGTCTGAAAAATCTTTCACAACGACATCATCAAATGTCATTCGTTAGTCAATATGTGGCGAATCATAAAAGAAACATTTCGCTCATACATTGACTGTGACGTATCGGACCATGTTTAACGTTATAGGGACGTCACATTGGTTATATTTATCAAATAAGGCTTCATTTAAACATTTATCTCAAACACAAATTGTAAAAATTTAAGAAAATAATAATTTTAATGTATTTATTTCAAATATATTATTTCATCGATATCAGGAAATTTTCTTACCTCCCCTGATATGCGTTTCTTTACTAATAATAGCACCGACACTGTTTTCAGCTAAACACTGGTACAGAGTATCATGAATGTCCTGTCTGTAGTCTTCCCTTGAAAAAGGGGGGAACACCATCGTTCCATCGGAACGGGTGTACCGTATCCCTGGTATATCTCTTGCGATAGCACCTTCTCTTGTTTGCCAACTTATTCGTGGAGCAGGAGTTCCATCAGCTGAACACCTAATTTCAGCCCCACTGTTGTTAGAAAATTCGATTCGGAAAGGTGGTTCTGTTGTGAATCTTGGCCCTAGCTCATCGTCATTTTCCGCACAACTAGAGTAGAGCACTGGAAAGAAAAAAATGTACAAAATATGGTATTAAAGCATGATATTATTAATAGGAAAATTTAAAAAATTGTTATTTAATTTAGACAGACGAAATTGCAAAGGACAATAAATATATATATAAGGTAAAGCCAGGACAGATTGCGCACATAGAGGTTCGAGGGGAAGGATTAGAGTGAGCGCGAAGCGACTCCAGGGAGTTGTACAACAGCAGAAGTGGAGTGTCTAATTGAAAGTTCACGTTGTATGTTTTGAGCGTCTAAGGTAAAACATTGTTATTTTGTTTCGTTTTCGCAAAGTGAGTGCTTGAATTTTCATAGGTATTCATCAGAATTTCTATACAATGTCAGTAGCACAAAATATTTTAAACTTAAACGATTTCTCATAAGCTACTAATCTAGACTAACAATGTGAACATCAACGGTTAGTTTTAATAGCAGCCATGTTTACATAAAAGGTCGCGCAATCTCTCCTACCGTAATTGGAGAGTGCGCATCTGCTACTTAGGAGAGATGGCGCGTTATTCTCATTAGTTTCCATGCTAGGAGAGATTACGCAGCTTATTGGTAAATTTGCATAAAAAGGAAGTAAAAATGAAAATGGACTAATTTTAAGTTAAACGTGTTATCAAGTAACTTAATGTTATTTTGTAATCTTATCTGGACTTGCTTTTTCTGATTCTTTATTTTTTACTTTCTTCTATCTATAATAGAAGAAAGTATTGTAATCGAATATTTTTTCGACTTCCAGTTTTCGACGAATTTACACGTTTTAGGGGTCAGAGATTCCGAAAAACATGTTTTTACAAAATGTCTGTCTGTCCGTCTGTCCGTCCGTCCGTCTGTCCGTCTGTCCGTCTGTGTAGCTTTTAATTGTACCATCTAAAAGTGTATGAAGTTATGCTTCAAATTGAACCTAATTTTTTTTCTATGTTTTTGGCTATGGCAAGCAGATTCTATCAGAATTTGGGGATATTTCGACGAAAGGGGACGCTGTGATCGATATTTTTGTTCCATTTTCACTATTGTATCATCAAAAAATGTATGAAGTTATGCTTCAAATTGAACAACATTTTTTTTCTATGTTTTTGGCTATGGCAAGCAGGTTCTATTAGAATTTGGGGATATTTCGACGAAAGGGGGCGTTGCGATAGCCATTTAAAGATTTCAAATTCAAAAAAGATGTGCAAATTCAAAAAAATTAGAAATCCTAAAACTTATTTTTCGTTAAATGTTCGGCCTTGATCCGGAGAATCCGGAACAATTTTTGCTTTGCCTCTATGTTAAAAAATGGCTGAGATATAGCAGTTTGAAATTTTAGGGTGGCTAACATTTTCAATGAAGACAGCAGAATTCATCCATAAACGGGTTTAATTTATGAGCTTTAGTTAACATGGTTTCGGCAAATTTTCTTTCATTGTTGTAACCATTAATCCTATTATTTGCTTACCACTATATATTTATATTCGCCAACGTCAAATTCTCGCCAAACTTGGCGACAGTTGGCGGAATATCGCCAAATTTGGCGACCAAAATAAGTTGCCATAAATGAAGCCAATTTGGCTGTAGAGGACTAATTTGGCGATATTCTCATTCAAATTCAATGTTGATGAGAACTGGGATTGAATCTTCTTTATTTAGGTTCCACGCGTTTTACCTTCGTGTTTTCCATTAAATTAATTAGCTAAAATCATAAAACCAAGGAATAGGAATGCTATGTGTTCCTGTCGGTTCAGGCCAGAAGGACTTTTCGTAGTTTAGTATACATCGGTTGTTCGCATCCTTGTAACCCGACCATTCGCACGCAGCTGACGTACAACAGAATGATGAAAAATATTGATTTTATTGGCGATGTGATAGCGAATTTTGGAGTATTAACATGACTGAGATAGAAGAAAGTTTTGGGATTGGCACATCCGACTAGTTTTCCTTTAATTAAAATATTTTAATCGTTTTTAAAATTATTTTTTTCTGATTCTTTAATCATTAGGTTGAAATATTCACTCCTAATACAATAATATTTGTTCACAAAAATCTTACAACAATGTCATTTAAGTGTAATTATTATTGTTACCAATTTAATTGTAGTTTTTATTAGTAACAATCTCGCCTACCCATGTGCGCAATCACACCAAGCGTGAAGGACAGATTACGCAAAATAACTTTCTTGGGTTTATTACAACTGTTCTATTAAATTACAACATAACAACAAAATAGTAATGGAAATGCATAAAAAACAAATGAAGTAAAAATTATTCATGGATAGTTTAGCAAAAAAATAATATTTAGATTTTTTTATTGTTATTCTTTTGAATTGTGCGCAGACTCTCCTAGCTTTACATTATGTATATAAATACAGAGAGAGAATTTAAAATAAAATCCAAAATCTGTTAATATACCATTTTTTTTTACAATTTTAATTAAGTTTATGTGGTTTTTAATCGCTAAATAATACATTTAACAACATCTAATTGATTTCTGAAATTTATTAAAATATTATTATTTAAATCGTAAAAACCACGAATAAAAGTAAAAAAAAAAAAAAAAAAAAACTGCAAGTAGAATTTTAAGAGCGTAGTAAAAATTGGAGGAAAATATAATGAAAAAAATAGAAAAAAATACATGAAATTATTCATTTCAACATCCATTTGATAATGATAAAAATACTTATTTACATATACAATGAGAATGTTTTGAGGTATAAGTCACTTTTCAGATATCTAATGCACAAAATTCTCGAAAAATACAAAATGAAAAATATTTTTAGATTAAAAAATGGTTTTTATAATTTAAAAAAATTAAATGAATGAAACTGCATATAAATAAGAAATTATATCAAAATACATTATCCTTTTTAAGTTATAAGTACCTTTGGTTGTCATGCCCTCTTTTAAGGTGCACGTGCATTTATTTCAGTTTTTTTTTTCTTTTTTTAAACAAAAATACTATGTTAAACCTAAAGATAATTATATATGTATGCAAAAAATAAATAAATAAATATAAATAAAAATAAACAAATGCTTGCAAAACTAATAGATCTTTGAAAAGATATATCAATCCCTTCCATATAAGAAATTAAAGAACAATTAATTTATTAAAAATAAGGATTTTTTTAATTACGTAGACAAAGAAGTATAAATCTAAACGCATATTTAAAAAAAAATAATAATAATGATTTTAAACTATTTATGAATTAAAAATACGCTGTATAGTTCTGATAACTGTGCTAACAGTAACAATTCTCATTTTATTTGAAACAAAAGACATTCAAATGTCATTACCCGATAAATGGATTTTTAATGATATTTTGTTTCAGAATGCGAGATTCAACGGACGATTTTTGCAGCAAAGCTAGATAGAAAATTAATATTATGTAAACAGGCCGAGTTGATTAAAGAAAACTCTAAGATAAATCTTAAAATATTTAAAAATTTATATTTTTTTCCGAAATAAAGTACATATTAGTTTACAGGCTAATGTACACAATAGCAAACACCGAATTGAAAAATCAATTCAAAATTAAATTTCGTTTATTCTTACTTGATAAAAATAATTTAAATATGTCTTGATTAATTTCTGGGATAAGTTATCATTCAGTCATAAATAGGGGATCAATACAGAAAATCATAAAAACGACCATTTAGCCTTTAAAAAATGGCTTATGCTACGTGATAGTTTAATAAACACGATTGATTGTATTTTAAAATTAATGCTGAAAAACTAGTTTTTTTTTTCAAGATCAGTACTATTTTCATAAAACAATATATTTGTAATAGTTAAGATTAATTTATAAAACGTAAAATAAACAGTAATTGTTAAAAATGGAAAAAACACTCAATATATATATTTTTTTTCAGTAAATAAATTTATTTCTATATGTATAAATATCTTTAAGACGTTGGAAAATACTTTGTAATTGGGTATATATTTGTTTTTTCTTTTAAAATTATAGAACGGTGACTGAACATATTGTAGTAGTAGTATACCCCTAAAATGAAAAGTAGAAGCAGTATTAAACATCCATTTTCTGTCGAAAACTAGTCTAAATATGCCAATTAACATTTTTGAGTCTTAATTTTTTTTTCTCTATAAAAATTTACTCAGTAACATATTACGCAAAACAGTTTGTCAAGATATCGCCTAAGAATTTAAATAGTCGAAGTTTCCGTACTATAAAAATAAGCGTGCAAAGCATCCATAAAGTAACATTTGTAATTAAATTTCTAATTGTAAATACACTACACATTAAAAATTATTTTCATGTTTTTTTTTTTCTATTTATTGTTTTATCATACCTCTAGAATTTGTTTTGTTTTTCTTAATTGTATTTAGCGGTTAGCCCATAGGTAAGAACGACATTCGATAAGAAAACAATTTGATACATCTGCGGGATTTTAAGTTTTAAGAGATATCTTTCGATATCAAAAAGTATTTATTTGACACAAATTTTGATGACTGACTGGTATGAAAATAATTTTTTTTATGTAACCCAGTAGTTAATATTTTTGGACTATAAAACTGACATAGCTAAATTCTTCCACTTTCCTGATCAATTTATAATTTTTCTAATTGTCTTACTTTGACAGTAAAGTTAGGCAAATATATCTTTTTTTTTCTTTTGGAATATGTGTCATTATATAATAATAATAATAATAATAATAATAATAATAATAATAATAATAATAATATAATAAAACTCACAGAGTATATTAGTTGCTAACATCATATTAAAGGCAAGATAATTTAATATTTTATTAAACAACCTTTAAAAAATACTTTAATGAAATCCAATTAATAATTTTGATTGCATGTAAATCTAATTAATTATTTTTAAATGATTTATGCTGCATTATACTTTAATAAACACGCTTGACTGTTTTTTTAAATAATTACTGAATAACTGAAAGTTTTTAAAAAAGTATTATACTATTTTCATAAAAAAATATATTTGTAATAGTTAAGATTATTTAATAAAAAGTAAAATAAACAGTATTTATTCAAATTGCTAAAAGTGGAAAAAAATAAAACGGTATTTTTTTCATTAAATAAATTTATTTCTATATGTATAAATATGTTTAAAGAGTTGAAAATACTTTTTAATTGGGTTTCTTTTTCTTTTTCCTTTTAAAATAATAGACCGGTGACTGAACTTATCAGTATTTTTTAAGAAAATTTTGAATCATTTGCGATTAACTATATTTTACAAAAAATGAAATTAATGTTCTAGTATTACATCCTGAACTCCCCCCCCCCCTTGTGAAAAAAATACAGAAACGAAAATTTAATTTGTTTGTTACGCCTCACTGAACAAAGCGTAAAATTAATATAAGGACTGTGAAAAAAAAACATTCAACTTCACTATTTTCTCTTAGATAATTAAAAACGTACAGTTTAAGCGGTTGGCAAAATATTAAATTTCAGTGAATTGAAAGAACTCATTAATTTTAATGAATCTTATATTAGGTTGTTTTTATAAACTTAATATTTTTATAATTCTTATACGATCGATATCTTAATCGAAATATTTTCTATTAAAATTATGACGAAATATTGAAGAAAAAATATTTAAACATTTCAAAGTCATTAATTTTAAGTTACTAATTTAACTTTTTTTTAATATGTAGAATTTATAATTACTACAAATTTTTCGGTGATTGCGCTTCACACATTTCTTTTACTAAAAATATATATCGGCTGAATTTTAAGAATTCTTTCATTCTATACAATTTATGTGCGGTGAAATGTAATTAAAGATCTTTAAAGATTTTTTGCTGAAATGTTAATTTGGGTGTAGATTAATTGCTCCCACAAACGGGATGGAATCATAAACTGTGCTCAAATCATCAACATACAATTGTATGAACTGCACTCATGTGGTGCACATGTTCTCTAGGTTTCGTCCTCTACGCAAACAAACCATAGACATCTAAGTTCATCAATAGTCCTTTAATAAATATTTGTTTTCTGTTAAACGTTATTTTATTTTTGTTCTAGAATGAATTTTTTAATATTTTTTTTTGGTATTTTTGTGTCTTTGTTTATTATTATTATTATTATTAAGAAAGTTTATTATCCCATTCAAGATTTTCTTATGTAACTCTTATTTATATACACAAAACATATAAATTTTATATTAAAAAAATTAAATATATTTGTTTGTTTATGTCAAAATTAGAGGTTCTAAAATGTAGCCTTCAAACTCCTCTCACACAGTGCCTACGAATTGATTCATGATCGGGTATAAAAAAAAAACATGGATATTTGTCGTTTCCATTTTGCGTTCGACAAGAAACAAATTTATTTTCATAATGCATTTTGCTGTTTATTACTTTTAGAAGCTCTCGAAACAGGAAAAGTGCAATTAAATAGAAAAAAAATGTAAAATCTGGAGTATTATTAACCGTAAAAATTCACATGAATATGAAAAATATTTTTAAAATGATTGTTTTTCACAGCAGCTATAAAAACTGAGTTAAAATGTTTTTTGTACGTAAAAAAAAAATACAATTAGCACACTTAAAAATTGTTTTGTTTCCATTTTTATTGCATAGGGGGCATTTTTACAGCTTTTTTTAAAATTTCAAGTCATCTGAAGTACTACTAATTTCCTATCTGAATTTTTTCACGCTTTGAAATTTTTTTTTTTAGCTATTTGTCCACTTGGGAGATAGTTTCTGGATTCAACATGATTTTCACAAATATTTCCATAAAAGTCTTCGTCGATAAGAATTACCTTTCTTCTACGATTATTTATTTTACAATAACGTAAAAAAATGTCACATTCCCGTATATATATATATATAAAGTATTGCTTAATACAACAACCAGTCAACGATTTGTCTTCTTTTTAGGGTTCTGTACTTAAAAAGTAAAAACGGAACCATTATAAGATCACTCCTGACAGAGCCCTTTTTCTCGTAAACTATGGGGCGTAGAAAGTTGAAACTTGGGAAAGTTATAAAGCCATTTTACCCACATATTTTTAGCCATTCACAAATATGTTTAGGAAAAATTTAAGGGACTAATTAAGTAATTTAAAAAATATATATTTTTGGGGGAAATGGTGTGGGGTATTGTGTGAAAGATATCATAGTGCCGAAATCAAAAATACATTTGTTTTAATTTTGGGTATTATATTTTCAGAGATATCGTCAAAGAAACACTGCAAAAATATGTCCCCCCCCCCTCTATTTCCGAATCTATTGAAACTAAAAATATGAAAAAATTAGGGGTGGTAGAAGTTTATTTAAACCTTCCTGGAAACTTATATAGATTTTGCTAGGTAACATAGTTTTTGAAAAAAACGTATTTTTCCGTTACATACAAACTTTACTTTTCGGGAGGTCAGCGGGGGAGTTGACGGGCGCTCGAGGTATCTATCGACGCAGAATCATCCAATGATTTTCGAAAAACATTGTCGGTAATTAGCCGAGATATTAATTAAGTTGCTTGAAAAATAACTTTTTATGTATATCGTGTAGGGTATCGTTCAAAAAATCTCGTAACATCGAACTGACAAATATATTTTTTTTCTCAATTTTAGGTATTATAAATATCAGAGATATCGTCGAAAGTACTGGGGAAATTTTTCTCCCCGTCCCCCTTCCTATTTCAGGATCTACTGAAACTAAATTATGAAAAAATTAGGGGTAGCAGGAATTAATTAAATTATAAATAGTAATTAATAAATTCAGTGTACGGAACCCTTTGAGCTCGACTTATACTCGCATTTGACCTATTTTTGTAATATATGCCGCTAGCATTTTATATACCGTATCTAGAGTCAGCACATCCTGACTACTTTTCGGAAGACTGGAAACGTCACACATAGAAACTTTCATCGTTCCACAAAGTTGAGATTTATTTTTTACAATAATAATGTTTGATAGGCATGTATTGCTAAATAAAGACTTTTTTCTAAAAGTAATAAGGTATTCATCAATCGTTACTGCAAAAGTTTCTGAACTGAAAACATTTGGTAAAATTTCTAATCACTTATCACACAACTCTTGTATCGTGGTAAATTTGTCATTTCATCTTATTCGTTGTCGATCTTCTTTCTCTTCAAATCGTAAAGTCTAGATTTTATTTTGCATTTTTTAAATACATTATAGCTTTAAACTTAGTGTTTTCATTTGTGTTCATTTCAGAAACTTATTGCTTATCAGAAACTTGTTGATTTGCATACACCTACTAGCAACAAAATTCCAATACATGTATACAAATCTATAATATTTCGATCTCTCAAATCTTCTGTGCATACACGTTTATCTTCTATATTTGTGTAATACACACTCATAGTTTTTAATTTATGAATGAAAACACAGTAAACATTCTACATGTTCTACTTCTACTCGTGCTGCTCAAATCGGAGTAAGGCCAGAACTAAGATTCAACATCGTAATCGATCAATATATGAAAATGGTTTATTTTGTCATGTTAGTTTTCAATTTTAGACATTATAGTACAAATAGTACTAGGCAGTTTTCCTCCTGTCTCTACTTTGTCATCAGATGAAGAAGAATTGTCTTCTGATACACAATCCTCTGTTTCTCATAAAACTTCTTGCAAATCAGATTCATTTTAATCTTCACTATAGCCACTGAGCCCCATATATAACAGGAGATCTGTCTTCCTGTTCCCCAAAATGATTTCCTGTACACTGTTAAAAATTTGCAGCAAACTGCCCAGTCATTTGACCGTTTTTAGAGTAAACTGTTACATAACCGTAATGTTACTCCAATATGACCATATTATTGCCCATATTATGGTCGGAATTGTGTTCAATTACGGTTATGTAACCGTTTTCTATAAAAACGGTCAAATGACTGGACAGTTTGCTGCAAATTTTTAACAGTGTAGTCAGCGAGCAAAGGATTAAGTCATGATAATTTTAGTTAGCATTCATAACAAAACACTGTTTATAGCATTCCCTTACATGATTAGACAATCCTTTATTAATTAGATAGACATAGCTTAATTAGACAAGCATAAAATAGGATAATAGTAAATGAAAACACTAATAACTGACATATACAACGCGGACTATTTTTTACCTTTGCCTTGGATGCTTCATTTGCATTGGAAGCTTCTGACCGCCGACTAAGAACTCCTGTTATATATGGAGCTCAGTGACTTTAATATAATCCTCCAAAATATCAAACTGAAACTTTTAAAGAACACAAAAACATACACTGCCATTATTCTCAGCAAAAATATTCAAACTTGTTCCAAAAGATAAACTTTCTACTTCTGAATGAACATACCATATGAATGAACTAACCATAATGATTGAACATACCATACAAGGACAATTTCCGCCAATACGTGACGACAAATGGCCAATATTTTTTTTTTCTATAATACATTCCATTCTCTTTTACTCATTCCCCCTCACCCCTGCATCTTTTTACCAGCTGCATTTCATAAATAAAGCATCAACAGCATTTTTATTAAACTAAGTAAACGCCTATCTATTATTGGGTAAACAAAGACATAAGCCTGTTTTTTTTTCCTATAGCAATACTAAAAGGCCAATTATTTTTTTAATTTAGTATTTGATAGTTTTTAACTCGCGAAGTTATTCAAAATTCTAACGAATATCTTTTAAGATACAGATCTCGATAAATGCGTATGGGTCTAAAAAGACCCATGGAGCATTTTAGGATTAAATATTATCTGCGCTGGTTTAACAAAAGAAAAAATGCGTACGAATAATAAATAATTATACAATTATGTATCTCCTAGAATTTTACTTTCTCCTTCTGATAATTGAAATTCAGAAAATAGAATACTAATAATAATAACTAGGTTTATTAGATAAAGAGCGTTAATGAAACTTCTAAAAATAGTACAATTGTTTAAAACTGTTGTGAAATTCAAACTCATTAATTTATGACGCAAATGCAAAATTTCACTTTTATCTACTAGCATAACTGTTTCAGATATTCTTATTTAGATTCCGAAAAAATGGAACATTTTTTTTTCTATAAAAACAAACCAGGTTTCAGAAAATGCCGTCAAATTTCATGTTTGCCTACTTTCACGACACCACAGTAATAAAAAAAAGCTCTGTGGTTTGTAAACTATTATGACTAGGAAACCTACAGATCAGAGGCCTCAACGTCAGCTCTACAAATCAATGATTCACGAATAAATCATTGTTCATGAATCTCACGAATTTTTATATAATCTGCCTAATATTTGAAATCTTAAAAATTCAAATTTTTAAAGTTATTTATATATTTATAAGAATATAAGATTTATTGAAACTTCCGGAAATTTTATACGTATCAAATTAAACCCAATTTTTTGCAACGATAGGATAAACTACTTATTGCTGTATTTTTTTTCGGAATAACAAAACATTCCTTCAGGAGGCGTAACCACCTGAACCCTTCCTAGTAGTTTAATTTTGTATTCTCAATTTCCAGTAATTGTGCTAATTCATTATTCGAGTATATGTCGGAATGCATTTACTATTGTAATTTCATCAGATTAACCATCTCTTTGCGCAGGAGATTTTATCCTATCCTTAAAAGAATACTTATTATTCAACCACTAGACATCATATGTTGCTGAAATTGAATAAAATTTCGTATATTAAATATACAAATATAAATTCCTCTTATGAGACTTATATTCAATTTACACATTCAACATTTCTATAATTTTCGTTTGGAAAACCGATTTAGTTATCTTTCTTTATTAATCAAAATAAATCCTCATCTATTTCATTTGATAAAGCATATTAAAAAACTTAAATGAAACGAAAATTAGCTATTTTGTTAATAAAATTTCCCATTAAAATAATGCGATTCACTTGAATTTTCTTTTGTTGATATTCTTTGAAATATAGTTGCTTAGTAACCTTTTAATAAAAGAGAGAAATAAAAGAAATGCATTGGAAATTTTTGTAAAAAATGAGAAAGTAAAATGTTTCTTATCTTTCAAATTAATGCATAAAATTTCCCAATAATTTATACAATTAATTTCTTATTTCTAATAAATATATTGGTAAATTTTCAAAGCAATCCGATTAAATCAAGATCTCCATTTCGTAAATTTAGCATTCATAATTTAGTATTTACAATTATCCCAACGTGTGATTTTCTTTTCGGTGAATGTTAAAATAGTCGGATCATTTTTGCGGCAGTTATCAGACAAACAAACAGACAAACAAACAAACAGACAGACAGAAAACAATAATGTTTCGATGTTTTACAGTGCGCCTTCACTGACGTTTCGGCAATCAAATAAATACAATATCTATGAGAAAACAAAGCTTTTAAAATTTTTTAATCCCCAGTGAAAACATCTAAAAGTTTCATCCGTATACAAATATGTCCGTAATTGTGTCAGAACAAAAAATGATGTTTAATGAGGAAAATATAATTTTTTTTTGCAGCAAACTAAACTGATAATTTATAGTCAGGAGTAAAGTTACAGGGGCGTAACTAGAAGAAGTACTGAGGTGGACCCCTACCCATTTTGAAATCAATGTTTTTCAAGCAATCTTGTACATATAAAGAACAATATTTATGAGAAAACAAAGCTTTTTAATTGTTTTAATAATCAATGAAAACATCTAAAAGTTTCATCCGTATAAGTATACAAATATTCAGTCATTATGTCAGATAAAATTTCCCAATAATTTATACAATTAATTTCGAATTTCTAATACATATATTGGTAAATTTTCAAAGCAATCCGATTAAATCAAGATCTCCATTTCGTAAATTTAGCATTCATAATTTAGTATTTACAATTATCCCAATGTGTGATTTTCTTTTCTGTGAATGTTAAAATAGTCGGATCATTTTTGCGGTAGTTATCGCGGAACAGACAAACAAACAAACAGACACACAGAAAACAATAATTTTTCGATTTTTTACAGTGCGCCTTCACTGACGTTTCGGCAATCAAAGAAATACAATATCTATGAGAAAACAAAGCTTTTAAATTTTTTAATCCCCAGTGAAAACATCTAAAAGTTTCACTCGTATACAAATATGTCCGTAATTGTGTCAGAACAAAAAAAATATGTTTAATGAGAAAAATATAATTTATTTTGCAGCAAAATGAACTGATAATTTATAGTCATGAGTAAAGTTACAGGGGCGTAACTAGAAGAAGTACTGAGGTGGACCCCTACCCCTTTTGAAATCAATGTTTTTCAAGCAAGCTTCGACATATAAAGTACAATATCTATGAGAAAACAAAGCTTTTTAATTGTTTTAATAATCAATGAAAACGTATAAAAGTTTCATCCGTATAAGTATACAAATATTCAGTCATTGTAAAATATACATTAAAATATGCTTAAAAGGTGACAAAATATAAATATTTATTTTTATAAAATAAATATTTATATTTTGTCACCTTTTAAGCATATTTTAATGTATATTTTATAAACTTTAAATACAAGGTGAATATTTTCATTCCACTTCAATTTCGTTTTTATTTCGAAACTTTTTGTTCAGTCATTGTGTCAGAAAAAAATATGATTAGTGAAGATTTTTTTTTCATTGTAGCAAAACAAACTGACAATTTATGGTCATGAGTAAAGTTACAGGGGCGTAGCTAGAAAAGGTACTGAGGTGGAGCCTTACCCCTTTTTGAAATCAATGTTTTCAAGCAATCTTTGACACATTTTTTCCATCCCCTCGAACTAAAATCTAGCTACATTACTAAGTAAAGAGATGGAGAGAGGGTAAAATTATATTATAAATGCACCATGAGCTCAGATTGTACATTTCTTATCAATAGAGGGATTAGTCTGAATGTAGTTTGCCGATCTCCGATAATTTTGCATGAAACATATTGAAAGCAAGTTTCGGAAGATTTTTTTTCAAACTCTTCAGCTAGTATGGTCTACAAAATGTTAAATTACGCAAAGGTACTTTCGTTTGAAAAGTTGGGTAATCCTTCGATATAAAAAATTCTGTTCATTAGGTGTAATTTTTTTTAACTAACAACTGTATAAGGATTTAGGCAAGAAGAACAAGCGGCTATTACAGTATATCCATACTGGCATTTTTTAGCTTCTGTGTTGGATATATATATATATGTTTGATATTTTTGGAATTTTTAAATATAAGCACATTTAAAATTGTTGGAACTTTTTGAATATTTTGTGTGGTATGTATAATGAGGATTAACTTCTCACAATTAAATTGTTTCTTGCAGTGCAATGATACAGATTATTTTCTGATTCTCATTCTTTCGCGGTAAGACCGGATAACCTATATGGGGTAAGACTGGATATTAGAAACAATTCCTGAAGAACCGGTAAACAATTCTTGAAAAAAATTGCAGTCAAAACTATGTGGACAAGAACGATTACGATTTTTCTAAAGCTGATTAAAATGTGAATATATTTTCTGCAATTTCTCAAAACTTAATGAAGATAATTGCCCATGTTTCTTTAAATAGTAAACTATTAGACTTGAAATAGAAATATTGTTAGTTAAATTCCTTACTTAAAGTTGTAGAATAAGATATTTTGTTCTTTTTTGGAAGAAACTCTTTCATTTCCTGTAGCATTAATAGGCTTTTACTCACGCAAAATCACCCACTCGCTAATGTTAATCTTATGACAGAAGCTGTTTTTAAATATCTCTGACGTGTTAAGACTGGTTGGTTTGACTTTTCTGGAAAAAACAATATTAATTAAAATATGATAAGCAAATCATATATTTAAAATTATGTTATTATATAAAGAAAATTGAGCCATTTTCCCATAATTTTAACTTTCAAGTATAAGAAACTTGTGAAATTTAACTTAATAAAATAGCATTTTTAAACTTGCAGTTTCAAAATTCCTTGTTCCTGTTACTCAAATTAAACATGTTCTTATTCTATAACAATGTTCAATACTGCCATGTTTCTTTAAATAGTAAGCTATTAGACTTGAAATAGAAATATTGTTAGTTAAATTCCTTACTTAAAGTTGTAGAATAAGATATTTTGTTCTTTTTTGGAAGAAAATCTTTCATTTCCTGTAGCATTAATAGGCTTGTACTCACTCAAAAACACCCACTCGCTAATGTTAATCTTATGGCAGAAACTGTTTTTAAATATCTCGTTTGCATTTCAATATTTTTAAAAGATTTTTTTAATTGGATAACTGAGGTTGATCTCTACAAAGGCTGTTTTTTGCTTTTTAGATTTTGTTTGCAGTTTTTTTTATTAAGATACTTTCACTTTTTGAACCAGTTTCGAAAGTGAAAATATCCACATAAAAAAAGGTCCAAACAAAATCAAAAAAGTAAAAAACGGTCTTTATAAAGATTGACCTTAGCTATCCAATGCAAAAAAATCATTTAAAAACATTGAAATACAAATGAGATATTTTTAAATTTTCTTCCATAGGATTAACATTAGCGAGCGGGTATTTTCGAGTGAGTGAAGTAGCCCTTAACATATACAACGCGGTCTTACTCTACTGACGTGTTAAGACTGGTTGGTTTGACTTTTCTCGAAAAAAAAAATATTAATTAAAATGTGATAAGCAAATCATATATTTAAAATGATGTTATTATAAAGAAAATTGAGCCATTTTCCCATAATTTTAACTTTCAAGTATAAGAAACTTGTGAAATTTAACTTAATAAAATAGCATTTTTAAACTTGCAGTTTCAAAATTCCTTGTTCTTCTTACTCTAATTAAACATGTTCTTATTCTATAACAATGTTCAATACTGCCCTATCCCTTATACCATCCATTTAATAATGAAATAGAAAAGGGCCGGTAAGGAAGGGGTGCAAGGAAATTACCGCATATTTTTAGGCAAGTCATGTTAAACCTAAGTCCTAGTCAAAATGTTCATATTTTTTTAGTAACAGTTAGTTAAAGTGAACTAAATAATTTTTTTTTAATTCACGTCTAAAAGTTCAGGAATAAATCTTGGGCACGGTAAGACTACCAACAAAACCACAATAGTCGAAATATAGTACTACAGCCATTGTTTTTCTAACATAGTTCTGTATGAGAAAAAAGTCGAAAAAACTATGTGGCTGCGTCAGCAGTGATTTCCGGTGTAATTTTAGCAAGAGAACGGTAAGTAATCTAAAATTCCGGGACAGAAACAAAAAAAATTCATAATAACTGTAAAAATGTGTGCAGTATAATGTTTATTACATATTTATATGAAACAATAGTTCAGTTTCGTTAAAAAAATAACTGGAACTACTTTCCTTGAAAATGTTTTATGCGTACAGCGTACAGCTCCAAACTTAAAAATCAGCATCAGGGACAAGGAGCGGTAAGGAATTTAGTGCTACATTTTGAACCCCAAAGTTGATTAACACTTATTTATCTCATTCATTTTGTTATAAAATAATGCAATGACATGTTTTATAATATAAGAAATAAAAGAAAACCAACAATATGTACAACAAACAATTATTAATAAGGGACTTAAAAGTTAAAATTATGAGAGAATCGCTCATATGAAAAGTATTTACGCAAGATTTGTTAAATTCTGTTAAAAACTAATATTAAGGTTATTATCCTACTTTCCCGTACCTATTTTTCATAAGGAATAAAATACTTTTTAAATAAGTATATTTTATAATTTTTCTCTTAAAATAATAGTATGGTAACTGAACTAACATACATTTTAAAAAATAATTGGAAATCATGCAATTAAAATTCTTGTAAAGGAAAAAAAAAACAATCTAATCTTCTAGCTTCAAATGCTGGTTAAAAATAAAATCAATAACAATAAAGTAAAATAAAATACTAAAATTAAATGTAATTTGTGTTCTACTTTGCACTGAATAAAGCGTAAAACACATATAAAATGATTTTAAAAAATTCAAATTTATTTTCTATTTTTTCTTGTAAATAATTAAAAACGGGTTATTTGTAAAACATTAGCATACCTCAATTTTATTTCTATGCATCACAAGTCCTCATTAATTTTAATGATTTGGTTATTACAATTTTTTTTAACTGAACATATTTTTGATAATTGATGATTAAATATTTTAAAATAAATTTTTACTAACAAATATTATCAAGAAATTTAATAATAAAAATAATTTAAATGGTAAATTTTGCAACTAATTAAATTTTAGTTTTTATAGTTTTATTTTTTTAATTAGTAGAGAATATAATTATTATAAATGTTTCAGTAATTAAGCTTAATCATCATTTATGATTTAAATAAACGTTTTGGTTGATTTTTTTAGTTGACGCAAATCACATGCAATGAAATATACAGTACAAGAACACTAACGGATTATATATATATATATATATGCATAATATTAAATATTGAAAGCAAATGTTTCAAAGACATTACGGAATTTTTGTTTACACAGTCGTGAATCATAATAATCTGTAAAATCTTCAAAGACAGTGTCAGTAATTTCATTAGAGTTTTTTGAGAATTTCAATGGCATAACATTTATAAATGATTCGCAACATGTTTTGAGGTAGATGCAATTTCAAAATAATAAAAAGCTTTTTTTTTTTTTTTTTTTTAATATATGAATATTTTTGAAACTTTTTTTTTAAATTTTGAATAAAATGTATCATCTAAATGTTTAAGGGTTTCAGATTCATTACATAAAAAAAAAATGTATTTGTACTTAGAGTCAAAGCTGAATAAATTTCTTGACTGTTTGAGAGGACATTATTTCCATATCTGTTGAGCTACAAAGTAATATTTAGAAAATGTAAAGATAATTTATTGTTTAATATTACACAGCAAAATAAAGGCAATTTTTTTTTTTTTATCTACGAAAATACAGGGTGGTTAAAATTAAAGTTACACTACCCAGACCAATCTGGAACCCATTCTGGTTGACGTATTTCGTTGAAACATGGTATATACATTATATGGAGCATGAGTAACAGAAATATCAAATAAAAAATAGTACAAACTTCAACATCCCTATAAAAATGGCGCATGAAGAACCGGAAACATAAAACTTTCTTAAATCACAGCATTTGTTCAATGTGCATTCCATTTGTGAAAATGATATCTTCAAAGCGTGTTAAAACATGTTCAACAGAAAGTAAGCATAACATGTTATGTCACTTAAATTTCTGAAGAATCGCTTTGTGCTTCAGTTGAACATGTTTTAACGCACTTTGAACATGTTATTGGCACAAATAGAATGCACATTGAAGAAATGTGATGATTAAATGAAGTTTTGTGTTTCTATTTTGTGTTTCCGGATTTTTATGCACGATCTTTTCACCTGGTGGTCAAAATTTGAACTAATATTTTATTGGATATTTCTTTTTCCCATGGTCCATATAACGTATATATACAAAGTTTCAACGAAATCCGTCTACGAGAAAGGTCTCCAGATTGGTCTGAGTAGTTTAACTTTAATTATAAGCACCCTGTATAATATAACCCGAATGAAAATAAACAATAACCCTTTTCAAATTACCCACGATTCAGAAAGCGCCCTTATTTTTTAGAAAGTTCAGAAACCATTGTATATTTTTGAAATTTAAGAAGGATTTATAAAAAACAAACTTTTCTTTACTACTACAGATTTTCGGAAACGTTTCCGAGTAGCTTTTATAGTGTATTTTTCAGTTTTAGCAACCCGGAACATACGTTTTTCGGTAATTTTTTAAGTAAATATTTGTATGTTCAAGAAACATGTTTTGTAGACAAACATGTTAAATTAGAAGCATTAACATTAACATTAAAATTAATATTACTTTGTTACACTTGTATAAATAAATTTAGGCACGCAGCTCAAAATATTTAATTGAGAATTGATAGCATCCTAAAAAATAGTATTCCGGTTCGAGGAAAACTGATTATAGAAACTTGTCTGTAACGTTTCCGAAAAACAGTGGTAGCAAATTAAACTCTGTTTTTATAAATTATTTTTTAAATATCGGAAATATATTGGTTTCTTTGGTTTCTAAATATAAATCATGCTTTGCGGATTCATAGATTATCCGGAAGAGGTTATTGTATATATTCGCCATTATTCTCGACTTTAATTTAATTATATTTATACTAAAATTTGAAATACAGATTTTTCTATTTAAACGTTTATAAAATATAAATTATGAAGAAATGCTCGTTTTATTATTTTTATTTTTATTTTAATTTTCAGAAATTTGTGATATATATATATATATATATATATATATATATATATATATATATATATATATATATATATATATATATATATATATATATATGTATATATATATATATATGTATATATATATATTACAGAAATAAATTTAGGCGATACCATTAATTTTGCAAAATGTAGTCTAGCAGTATACTAGGTAAATAAATAAAATTGCATCATTCATTTTATTATTTGGATTTTTATCTATATTAAAACTTCCTTTCTACACAAGTAATGTTTAAAATACAGGTACTTCTCCGTTATTCGGTCGACCACTTTCAATTAAAACAAAAAGAACTATCGCCAAACTATAGTATTTAGCGCCAAAAATGCATGATCGTGGCGTCACATTGACTTGACGTCAAATGCGTTACACGTGCTTGTTTTCTTATCAAGTGATTTTTAATGCGACGTTTAATGTATCTTTAATGATGTTTTACTGAATTATTAGTTATTTATTTAATTAAAATAAAAATTACGTCTTCGATACCGTGATATTAAAAGAGAAAAAACATTCAAAAAATGTTGCGATGTGTAGTTACGTACAATAGATTAATTTCAACTGACGTCACAAACATTTATCCAACAGTCGAGAGAGATAATGAAGAAAAATAATGTAAATAAATAAATATCCAAGATTATTTTTGTTTCTGTTTTCATGAATATATTGTACATTTTTGTTTAAAGTTAGTGATATATGATACTTTAGTGAATGGGGCTTTTCCTATTTTTTTCTTTTCTTTTTCTTTCTTTCTATCTTTTCTTTCTTTCTTTGTTTTCTTTTTTGTTAATTTGAGATTCTAATGGCAACATTTTAGCATTTGTTTATTGGGCGCTGCAGTTTGGTAAATAATTTGGCGTAGTTTTTTTTTTTTTTTTTTTTTTTTTTTTTTTTTTTTTTTTTACCATTGGGAAAATGGTTGTTTTCGGTCGAGAATGGACCTCTTGGCGTCGTCACTTTATTTTTTTTAAGCGTTTTTAACGAAATTCTGTAATTTTAGAAGATTTTTTTTAAAGAGTTTTTAACGAATTTCTGTAACTTTAGAAGAACTTTTTTCTTTGAATAGGCTATAGAAATGCATAAAATCGTTACAAAAATGTCAAAGTTACAAAAAGGATAAATGCAAACTATCAGATATGCAAAAAAATAAAAAATAAATAAATAATTCAACAATTGACGTGATGAGAAATCGTCTTATAAAGCAAAAAACGCGGTCTTCAACTTTAATTTCCTCAAAATACCTTTAGCTCAGACATCAGTCTAAACAAGAGTTAAAGTTATTGTAGGAAGGACCCGACAAAATATTAAGGTATATATATTCAGGATAAGGTATAGTAATGGAAAATGCGTTCCAATAACTGCGGCGATGGTTCAAACGAACATTTTTGCGAGGACAGAGAATCCCAGGATCTCTTCAACTGTAGTAATGGAAAATGCGTTTATTTGTAGATGGTTCCGATTAATATTTTTGAATAATTAATATTTATAATAATAATAATAATTATTATTATTATTTTAAGCTTTCGGAACATTTTCCCAATGGTTGTTGTAATTTGTTAAATTACATTTTTTTTTCTTATTGGAAAGTGGTCGACGGGATAATGGTGAAGTACCAAAATATATTGTTAATATTTAATATATAAATCCGAAAACAAAACTCTATGAAACTGCAATCAAGAAAGCAAACAAAATTAACAGGAACATAAAAATGTCATAAAAAAATATTTGATGCCAAAAATAAAAGTTTTATGCACTTGTCACATAAATATTGGAAGTTGAGGAAATGTAAGTATTTCATCGCTGCATTTGAGAAAGAATAAACACTGTAAATAATTTGCACGTAATATTCTTAAATTAAGTATTTGTCTTCGTGATTTCGCGCTCTTCTAATGTTTGCTAAAATGGCTAAGTCACATGGAAGAGTGTTTAAAATGTCTTAAGAAAAACAAAATTGTCACCATGGATACGAGAGAAGAAAAGCTCATTCGGTGAAATTAAAATTAATCAAATACGACCATGCTAATATTATATTTTATATTTTTATATCCAGCAGATGGTTCATGGTATTCTTGAGATATAGGTATTCATCGTTAGTGGGTTTTTTTTCAAAATACATGGAAGAGATAACATAAAAAAATAATATTTCTTTTTCAGGCTGAAAAGCTGAAAACAAAACAACCACCTGTTTAAGAAAAAATGATTTTCCCATCTATTTTTTATTTAATTTAATTAATTAATTAATTAATTAATTTATTTATTTATTTATTTTTTGCTGGAAATCATGTTTCTTCCGTAGGCAATAAATAGGATTTCTCGTCAATATTTCATAAAAATAAAAGGAGTTTATAAAAACACAGTGCGATTTTAAGACTCCTTTAATGAAGATTTTTAAATAAATATTAGCCAGGATCGAAAAATCATGCATCAGGAATAGATTATACAACACTTTCCAACACTGACAGTATTAACTAACTAATATTAATACTAGCTAACAAATAATATCATTAGGAAATTTTATTTTTTCATGCAATGAAATATCTTAATAAACAATTTAAATAAAATGGTTTTTCTCATAGACCATATTGCAACGGAATTCTTTCGTGTTCCTCTCTAAAACAATTATAAATGCTACTCACTTTATTTTTAATAGACAACATTCTATAATGAATCTCATTGACATATGAAAATTAGATGTCTTTCCGAGTATATTTACGCGATTTATAACATGGCCGGACAGACAGACAAACCGAATTCCTAAACAATTTTAAACTCTGTTGGAAAGTGTTAAAAAAAATCTTTATGAAAGAAAACAATTTCATACTGTATTTATGTAATTACCAACCATTGTCGCGTTTTCTGGCGGCTTCAGCTGCGGATGAACACTGTATTTTTATTTTTTATTTTTATAAGGCCTTAATAAAGGGACGGGGAGGCATGCTATGCTCTACAGACTTAGTTTCCTTGTCTGAGCAGTCCCTTTTAGGCAATCAAATCAAACGAGTAAAAACAGAAAAAAGTAAAAAAAAAAAAATTCCTTAAAACCAAAACTTAATGATTTAAGCATAGTACTTATTACATTAACGGTTGAAGTTCTAGAAAATTGACATTTCATAGCTACGTTTGAAAAAGACTAATAGTTTTTAATTCCTTTGCTTATTACATTTTAAAAAGAAGTCTTTGACTCGTGAATTCAATCACTTACTCATGTTGGAGATGTCATGCTGAAATCTTAAAAACTTAACTACGGATACGAGTGAAGAAGGCTCATTGGGTTAAACTAAAAAAAAAAAAAAAAAAGTCATGGATAAATCTTAAGAATATTTTATTTTATATTTTTCTACTGTTTATCTGTTTATATTTTGTTTTATAGTATGTAGATAGCTACAGATAAATATATTTTTAGAAAATTTCTTTTATTCAAAACAAAGAGCTAACTTAAATAAAAATTAATATTTTTTTTAGCTTAAAATGTATAAGAAATGACATCTATTTTCCACCATATATGTTTTTGAAGAATATTCTTAATTTTGACGAAATCATTGTTCGTCTTAATTATTTCTGAAGAATATCGCTGATATTTATGTAATCACTGTTCTCGATATATTGTCGATATTTTACGAATAAAAAGTAATAAATAGTACATTAATAGCAAATATTGACTCACCAAAAAAAAAAAAAAAAAAAAAAAAAAAAAAAATAACGTAGTCAAGTCAATCTGGCTGTTTTATACATATTAATTATTGTATGAACTCTGTAAGCTCTGAAAATTTAAATATTTTCTTAATTTCATTTAAAAAATGATAAACAGACTTTAAAACATTTGTTCCTTAATTTCAGAATTTTTAAGTGTTTGCGTTCGTGAATTCAAGCTTTTTTTTATGTATGATAAAAACGGAAATTCATTGGCGAAAAATCTTCTTAAAAAGTCTGAAAAAAATTAAAATTTTGACCATGGGTGCAAGAGGGGGAGAATGGCTCATTTTGTTAAATGTCAGAGAAGAAATCATTAGAATAATTTATTTTGAATTTTTAAATATTTGAGAGGATTTCTGTTTGTTTTATTGCAGGTTTTCATAAAAATATAATATTGTTAGATTATTTGGTTTAATCGAAATATAATAAATTGTTAATATAGCTTTTTTTTCAGCCTATTTTCCACCACACATATTTTTGAAGAATATTGTTAATTTTGACGTAATCATCGTTCACCATACATTGTCATTTTTTTATGAACAACAACAAAACAAAAAAACCCGCTTTTTTATTCCTGAAAAGTATTGCTGATTTTTACATAATCACTGTTCACGATATATTGTCAATATTTTTACGAATAAAAATAAACAAAAAGTACATTAATAGCAAATAACGACATACCAACAAAAAATTTAAAGAAATGAACTTATTCAAGTCAAAACTGATTTTTTTATGAATAGTACTTATTTTATGAACCCTGCTAGCTCTGAAAATTTAAATATTTCCTAGTTTCGTTAAAGAATGATAAACAGACTGTAAATTATTTGCTCCTTACTTTCAGATTTTGTAAGTGTATGTGTTCTTGAATTCAACCTTTTTTTTATGTATGTTAAAAACAGAAATTCAGTGGCTCAAAACTCCTTAAAAAGTCTGAAAAAAATTAAAATTTTCACTAGGGGTGCTAAAGAAAAATGGCTCATTTGGCAAAATGTCCCAGATAAAAACATTAGAAAAAATTATTTTAAATTTTTAAATATTGGAGAAGATTTCAGTTTATCTTATTGTAGGTGTTCATAAAAATATTACATTGTTAGATTATTTGATTTATTCCAAATAAGAAAAAAAATGTTAATATAGCTTTTTTTTCAACCTATTTTCCCCCATACATATTTTTGAAGAATATTCTTAATTTTCACGTAATTTTCACGTAATTTTCACGTTCGTCATAAATTATCAATTTTTTTTATAAATAATAATAAAGAAAAAATACAGCTTTTTTTTATTTCTAAAGAATATTGCTGATTTTTCCGTAATCACTGTTCTCGATATAGTATCAATATTTTACGAATAAAAAGATACAAGTAGTACATTAATAGCAAACAAGGACGGACCAACAAAAACTTAAAAGAAATGAACTTATTCAAGTCAAAACTGACTGTTTTATGCGTAGTACTTATTGTATGAACGCTGCAATCTGTGGAAATTTATATATTTCCTAGTTTCGTTTAAAGAATGATAAACAGGCTGTAAATAATTTGCTGCTTACTTTCAGAATTATTAAGTGTATGCGTTCTTGAATTTGAGCTCTTTTTTATGTATGATAAAAACGGAAATTCATTGGCGCAAAACTGTTTAAAAAGTCTGAAAAAATTAAAATTATGACTATGGGTGCTAGAGAAAAATGGTTCACTTGGTTAAATGTCAGAGAAGAAATCATTAGAATAATTTATTTTAAATTTTTAAATATTTGAGAGAATTTCAGTTTGTCTTATTGTAGGTGTTCATAAAAATATTACATTGTTAGATTATTTTGTTTATTCCAAATTAAAAAAAAAATAATATAGCTTTTTATTTCAACCTATTTTCCACCATATATATTTTTGAGGAATAATCTTAATTTTGACGTAATCATTGTTCACCCTACATAAAAAAGAGCTTTTTTTATTTCTGAAGAATATTGCTGATTTTTACATTATCACTGTTCACGATATATTGTCAATATTTTACGAATAAAAAATAATACATAGTACATCAATAGAAAACAAAGACATACCAATAAAAACTTACAATAAATGAACTTATTCAAGTCAAAACTGGCCGCTTAATGCAATATTGTATGAATTATGCAAGCTCTAAAAATTTAAATATTTTCTCAGTTTCGTTTGATGAATGATAAACAGGCTGTAAAAAATTTGCTCCTTACTTTCAGAATTTTTCAGTGTATGTGTTCTGGAATTCAAGCTCTTTTTTGATGTATGAAATAAACGGAAATTCATTAACGCAAAACTGCGTAAAAAGTCTGAACAAATTAAAATTTTTACTATGGGTGTTAGATAATAATGGCTCATTTGGTTAAATGCCAGAGAAGAAATCATTAGAATAATTTATTTTAAATTTTAAACTGTTGAAAGGATTTCAGTTTGTCTTATTGTAAGTTTTCATAAAAATATTATATTGTTAGATTATTTCGTTTATTCGAAATATAAACAAATTGTTAATATAGCTTTTTTTTTCAACCTAAAAGCATAACAACGAAACCCGTTTTCAAGCATGTATAATTCTGAAGAATATGTTTTATTTATACATAAGCAATGTTCACAATACATTGTCAATATTTTACTTATAAAGAGAAAATAAATTCATATTATATGAGAGAAAGAAAAAAAAATAATACCGAAAAATAAAGAAAGGAATTCGTTTAAGTTGAAACTGGCTGTTTAGTAAATAGCATTTATTGCATAAATTGTGGAAGCTCTGAAAATTTAAATATTTCATTACTGTTTTTCAGAAAAGATAAGTAGATTGTGAATACCTGACTATTTATCGTCTAAAATTTAAACGTTTGGGTTTTTGAAATCAAATTCTATTATGGTTGATAAAATAAAGGAGTAAAATTAGGAGAATACATATATTTTTTTTATTATTATTCTTGAGATGATTTTACTTTGGTTTATTATAAATATTCACAAAAACATTATATTCTTAGAAAATCGGTTTATCCAAAATAAAATAAAAGGGCAACATAACTAAAACATTCTTTTATTTTTCAGCCTAAAATGGTTACAACAGAAACCTGTTTTTCAGCATATATATTTCTGAAAACATGGTTGATTTATACACAAGCAATATTCACGCTACTTTGTGAATATTTTGTATATTAATAACTTCGTAAGAACAAAAAATTTGTAAAATATCAAAGAAAGAAACAAAAATCAACGAAAAACAATAAAAATTAATTTGTTTAAGCCAAAACGAACTGTTTTTTTTGCATAGCATTTATTGCATGTGATTGTGGAAGCTCTGGAAATTTAAACATTTCATTACTGTGTTTGGGAAAGGATAAATAGACTGTGAATAACTCGTTACTTATCGTCTAAAACATTAAGAGTTTGTGTTCTTGAAATCAAGCTCTCTTAATGTTTTCTAAAAAGGAGAATTCATGCGCAAGACTGCTTAAAAAGTCTTAAATGAATCCAAGCTCCTTTCATGTTTGCTAAGTATGGGAAGTCAAGCGTAAGTCTGCTTACAAAGACTTAAGAAATACAAAATTGTGGCAATGGATAAGAGAGCAGAAATGAGCATTGTGTTAAAATGAAATTAAAGACATTTGAGGGATAAATCATGAAAATATTTTATTTTACATTAGAATATACTTGAGATTATATCATTTTATTTTATTGCAGGTATTCCGAAAAATGATAGTGTTGGAAAATTTGGTTTATTCAAAATACAAAGAAGTGACGGAATATACATACATATATGTATGTGTGTGTGTGTGTGTGTGTGTGTGTGTGTGTGTGTGTGTGTGTGTTGCAACAGGGATATTCCTGTCGTACTTTTCTATTTATGTGCAGATATGAAGCATGTTATATCAATTTAAACTCGACCATGATTCCAAGCAGTATGAAACTTCATCTCGTAGATTTTATTAGGTTATTAACATTTTATGCAGTCGTCGTAACGTTTCTATCTGGCCTTAGATAAATGGCACTGAGATTTCGCACACAATAAGATGATGATGCGTTGCAAGAAGATAAGAGACTTTATTTAACATTCTTTATCAGATGACATTAAATTGAACATTCAGCATTATTTGTTCGATCGAGAAAAAAACAGAAATAAAACAGTAGCCATTCTTTCATACTCTCAAATTCAATATATTCGATGGTAAACTCGAATTACAATTGCAAAATATTATATTTTCTCGCTCCCAGCACAGCATTTTATTTTAGCAACCAAAATCACAGAAATCTAGCTCCAGAATTCAAGTTTTCATGTTTTATATTCAAAGGCATAGGATTTTCTACGCCAATGCGGTGGTAAGAATTAACCAACCACACTGCTTGGCTGTGTTCGAACTCTTTACTTGTGGCCAGAGAAAATTGGCGTGCTTTGTTCCTTGCGAGGAAAGGCGTGATTTTGAGCTTTTGGAATAAAAATAAGAAAAAGAAAATGGTATAAAATTATAACTTTACATATAATAAAATCGTATTTTTTAAGACGGGTGAAATAAAAACAGATTTTTGAAGAAAAATACTTACGGAAGGTGTTTTTAGAATATTGAAGGGAAAAAAATATTAAATTACGCTTATTTAAGAAAAATGAGATTAAAATAAAGGAAATAAATAGAATATTGTTTACAATATATATATATATAACTTAAATGGGAATAAAATACAACCATATTTTAACTGCATTAGAGGTTCGAAAAGAATACGAGGCACAGAAAACTAATTTTATTAGATTTTAATTACAATTTAATCTAATATTTTTTAAAAAAAGTCTTTTACGCTACACGTGAAATAAATTTTCCTAAACATTTTTAAAAGTTTCAATTTCAAATTTTCACATTTGTCTCTTTTCTTTTCTTTATTATTTTTTTTATAATCATTGTTGAGTATGATATAATACAGTGTTTTTTTGTGGCAACATTGATTTGATAAAAAGTTTCATCTCATTTATATAACCCTCTGAGCGTTTTGAAAAAGGGTAAAATTGTAATGTTGTTTTCTCTCATTTTGTTTTAAATGCTAAAAAAATATGATTCTTTCAGCAAAATAAATAAAACATAATTACAAATATAAATTCATCAATTACCCTTGAGAGTATTAATCATTCCTCAATGTTTTGAAAATTCGTTAAATCTATGGAATTACATTATGTAAAACATTGCATATATTGCAGTGAAACCTGGAGCTTAGTGAACGGAATATAACGTTCTACACGCTTAGAGGGATAAACAATGTTAATATATTTCTTTTTCATTATTTTTTAAACAAATGCAATTTTTAATCAAACAACGTGTTTTAACGAAATGTAAATACGTAATATGTCAGCATCTGGCTAAAAGCCTTTCAAATGATACCTCATTCAATGTTGTGCGTTTTGTATGTGCCTAGTAAAAGGATTGTTGACAACTGAAATAACTTACATGATTAATTATTTTTTGTGCATTTATTGCATTAATTATGGATGTCTTAAACATTTTATAGCAGCGTTTGAGAACATGCTAAATAAATTGCTTATTTTCTTCGAAAAGTAAGCGTTTGTTTTCAGGAATTCAACTTCACCCCTTATTTGCTAAAAAGGTGAATTCATGAATCAAACTGCTTAAAAACTCTTTAAAATGTCAACACTGTAACTATGAATAAATGAGTAGAAAGGCTAATTGGGTTAAATTAAAATTTTAAAATGTCAGGAATGAAATCATGCGAATGTTTTATTTTATTTTATTTTTTATATTCTTGAGATAAACGTATTTATTTTTTTGTAGGTATTCATTAAAAAAAAAATATTGTTGGAAAAATTTGTTTTTCCAAGATACCATAAAGTGATAGTATAAAATTAAATATTTTAATTGTTTTAAGACGTTTATGAGCAGAAAAATGAAAATCTATTTTTCAAGATAATGTAGCTCCGGAGAATATAGTTGACTTTTACAGTTACCATCTCTGCGTTATCTCCCCAATATTTTATGTAGAACAAGAAAACTCAAAATTTCATGAAATATCAAACAAAGAAACGCAGAGAAACAATTAAAGAAGTGGATAAGTGTGATCGAAGATCGCTCAAAAGGTTTCGTTTAATGTTCCTTTCAAAACATTTTATCCTTTCTTTAATAAATCCAAATAAATTTCATTTAGCAAAAAAAAAAAAAAAAAAAAAAAAAAAAAAAAAAAAAAATCATGTTTTTTATAAAGTAAAAACTTACCGGTCTACTTTTCTCGTTTTTTCGAATATCTAAACCAGCCCGATAGCGGGCGAAGTAATAATATCTGTCATGTGGACTAAATGCGATATTTAAAAAAATAATAATTTCAAAATTAAACATGTTCTACACCTTCAAAATGTTAAAATATGCGAATATTTCCATAATCGGGTTTTTATCGTGATTCAATACCTTCCTCAAACTCATATATTTACTATTCATATTGATACTCGCTTTGTATTATTCTGAAATAGTTGAAAAATCCGTTAAACTTCCGATATGACATCATATTTTCTTTTTAATTCTCTAATGACAAGATATTAATCTGTTTTGTGTACATACACATACTCATACTCCTCGTATTATTGAGAAATCTTTCCGTTTTATTACCAGTATGACGTCAATAAATTTTATTTCATATTAATCTTTTTTTCAATTGGTGAAACTTTTTATTTCATTTTCATTTTTCACGTAGAAATCGTCTGATAGAAAATTAATTATTGTAGAAAAAATTTCATCGTGGATTTTTGATTTTTGGCATCTGCTATAACGAAAAATGTTTAAATTTAATAGGAAAAGGCTGTTAGAATTTTGGTTTTTTATCTCAATTTATTAAAATTATACGAATTTTTCAAATTTAAATATTTTGTGCACTTCATAGCTAGTATTCAGGTATATACACAATGTTTCAACTCTGTAAGTTATATAGTTTTTGAGAATGGCTCTGTGACAGACAGACAAAGCAGCGGCAGAAATAGGGTTTCGTGAGATGAACGAAACCCTGAAAATGAACTTATTTCAGCCAAAACTGACTTTTTTTTGCATAAAATGTACTGCATGAATTTTGAAATCTGTGAAAATTTAAACAAGTCATAGTAGAGTTTCAGAAAATATAAACAGAATGAAACTTATTTGTTCGTTATTTTATAAAATTTTATTTTTGCTTTCTACAATTCAAGTTCTCATTTTGCTAAAAATTAACCGATCTGCTTAAAATGTCTTTAAAAATATCCAGAGTGTTACTTTGGATACTAAAGGAAAAAAGGCTCATTGAGACAAATTAAAATTAAAGGAATGGCGGGGATAAAATCATGAGATGATTTTTTTTGTTTAATTGAAGATAATCATATACAAAAAAGGATGTTTACAGAAAATTCGGTTCATTCAAATTACAATAGGTTGATAGCACAAAAAAAATATATTATTTCTTTAGCTGTTGAAACTGCAACAAAAACTGTTTCTCCGGAATATATATTTATGGTTGATTTTTACATACGCAATGTTCACGATACATTATCGATATTTTATCAATAAAAGAAATAAAAAATTTCATGAGGTATCAATCAAACAAAAAGGAACACCAACGAAATAAAATTGAATTTATTCAAGCCAAAACTGATTATTTTATGCATTGCACTTACTGCATGAATTGTGGAATCTCTGGAAATTCAAACATTACAGAGCTGCATTTTGAGAAAAGATAAACAGACTGTAAGTAATATGCTCGTTATCTTCTGATATTAAGCGAACTCATGCTCCCCTCATGTTTGCTAAAACGAGGATTTCATGCGAAAGACTTCTCAAAATGATTTAAAAAGATAAAATTATTTTTGTGGATACAAGATCATAAATTTTCAGAGGGTTAAATTTTAATTAATGAAATAACAGGCATAAAATCATGAGAAACTTGTAATAAGTTTATTTTGCTTTTAACAGAAATTCATAAAATAAAGTTTATTATTCGGAAATATGGTTTATACAAACATTCTTAGCAAATCAATATTAGATCAATATTACACCAGTGTGACATTCATTATATGTGTTTCTAATGTTTTGTCAAGAACGGAATAAATATTGATTTTATGTTTAAAAAAAAAAAGGCAATCAAATACAATATTACAGAAATATTTGATTTTACTGGTTTAATGTTGACAATAACACCCTAATTTTGTGACAATATATTGTGGAATATTTATACAAGACATAGAAAATATTGACTGAATATCATTCTGAATATACAGAAATGTAATTGAGCAGTAACAAAATAAATAACATATTTTTCAGATCAGAAGTATGTCTATGGATATTTAAAAATATTGTTAGGAAATTATTATTCTTACAACTTCTGCAAAAAACGTTTTCGACATGATCGGGCAAATTTTATGGCATGTCGTTTCCCGGGATGGAAAGCAGTAAGTAACTCTGTCCCTTAAAAATATATATGCAGATAAAAAGTTGTCACAAAATGCGATAAAAAAAATTAACATTTCTACCAACGATTACGAAATTTCTGTAACATGAATTCATTGCTACAGGTAGAATTTCCAGTCATCTGTCTAATTCAGACTGCTTGCAACTAATTTTGTTTGTTAATTAAGTTAAACGGAAAATTTGGATATCAATAATTACCACTTAGGATTACCGAAGGCAGATATGAAATGGTTGTTTTAGAGTTATCAAAAGCAATTTTTTTCTCAAAATTTCTCGATCAATATGGAAAAATTTATACTTGTCCTTCTAAAACTCTGAATACAAATAGAATATTACAGAATTGCAACAACTGATTATCTGTTTTATTATTATTATTATTATTATTGGATTTAGACATTAACAAAGAATTTATATCTGTTGCATAGTAATTTAAAAGTTAAAAACTGTGTTAAATTAGCTGCGATTTCAGTATTTTTGGAAATAGGAAAACACACTGTGATCTATTAAAAGAAACTATTTTTAATCCTACACTGTAAATTCCAAAGATAAATATATATATAAGGCATATTTTTCTGTTAATTCACAGAAAAGAATTCTAGAACTGTCGGTGCATAAATTGATTGCAAATTTTGCTGTAATTGGTACTGTCTTTGTTACAGTTTATTCGAAAATTATAGCTCCAACAGAGAAGTGACAGACAAAGATTTAACGTTCTTCAAAAATTTTGTTCATTTTCATTATTACAAAGATTTATATATTTTTAAGCATATTAATTAACACTTATATACTGAAATAATGTTCAATGTAATAAAATTACCTTTTTAAACTAGGAATATTAATTATTTAAAAATTAAAACAATTGAGAAGTATTAAATGAATCACCTGTAACTAACATAGTAATTAGACATTGAATCTGAAAAAATTACAATTTATATATAATCTACGATTTATATATAATTTAATATATAACCTACGATTTATATTATGGTGCAGGGACGAATTAAAAAAATGTCAAAATGAGTATATCCCTATCATTAGGATACGTGAGATATACATATAAGTCTTCTTAAATAATATTTCTGACAAAACTTGAAAAAATAATAAAAAAATTGCTCTTTCTTGCCTAAATTATTTGCTTGTACATAAAATATAAAATATGACTTAATAGTATTTAATTAATAAAATGTCAAACAACATTTCTTTTTTTGTTGCTATTGTAAAGTTTTTTTATATCACTTTCTGATACTGTTAAAATTGTAAAATTTAAATTTACGGGTACCTCTCAGTCTTTTAAGTTTAATATTTTTCCAAGATTTATTTTGAGTGCTCATATTACTAGAAAATATTATACTGTGTTAACAATGTAAATAAAGAACAAGAAACTGGCGTGAATACATTTCAGTGCAAAATACTGTATTATGAAACGCCATACACGTTTAAAAATCACAATTTAATTACTTTATTGTTATTTTTATATTTAAATTTTTTAACAAAGCATTTTAATACTAATACATTGTTCTTGACGATAGTATTCATTAAAAATTGATGTTTTAATTGCACGTATCCTTTTTTTCATGCATGTATAAATGCTACAATAAATTTATAAACATAATAGAATTTTATCACATCGTTTAGCATATACTAAAGATTTCATTATTGAAAATGGTCTCTTGAAAAATTCCTAAAATAACACTATAAATGAGTTGAATTATTCTTCGTTACAAAATGGCAAGACGTATTTAATTATATTACTACTAATATAATTGCTGACACACATATAATAAAATACTTTAATGAGCACTTAAAAATATAATAACAATACGTGTAAGAAACTTAATGTATTTTTTTTTCAAGAATAATTGTTGAAAACATGTTAAAATACTTTACGTTAATTTGACGAGAATTTAAGTACTATGAATGGCTTTCCCATTATAAAATTGATGTTTCTTTTTATTATTTGTTATTTCACTTCTTGTATTTCTATTATTTACTGCCACCCACTTTTAAATGTTCAATGTATGTGTTGCGTACATCATTCGCCAATAGTATTAATACAAAATTATGAACGTTAAGTAAACTTTTTACATAGAAGTATAAAAAAATACGTATACCATTTTGGTATTTTTTCAGTAATGATAGGTGCCTTGACGAGATATTGAAAATGGACTTGGCTAGAGAATGAAATTTGGCAACATCTTTTCTGGCAATCTATTCATTTTTCATATACAGAAGCAAAATTTTCAATATTTGTGCAATTTATTTAATATAAAAAAGCCATTTACCTCTTTTTATATACAAACACATGTAACTTGTATATAACTAATAAAAATGTATATATATATACATAAATAAAATGTTTATATGTATGTATATATATATATATATATATATATATATATATATATTACAAAAATTAAATTTCCGCGCTTCATTAAATTTATTCCATAAAAACTTCCTTTCTAAATTTAGACTACAACCCTAGTTTATTAAATTATTTCCCATCTTAAACAACATTCTATTCATTTCGTATATTTAAATTCTTTTCTATTTAAAATGCGTATTTTAATATTTTATTTCCCTTCAAAATCTTTCTAAAAAATATTCTCCGTAATCATTTTTTTTTTCAAACTCTTTTTATTTCTCAAATCTTAAAATGCCGATGATTATTCTATTAAAATTATCTGATTTATACCAGTTTCTTTTTACTTATTATTTTTTAAAATTAAATTGGCGCCTTTTTCCGGAAAGACCGAAATCATTACGTATTTCCTCTTATCTTAAAAAATAGTCTTTTCCAAGCTTCTAAACCATGGTTGGCTGTTCCACGTATTCGCATTGCGTAAATAAACTTCCGCCACCTTGGTATTTAACACCAAACATGAAAAGTGGAGCTCAGATTTTCTGTGACATTTGTCGTATTAAAAACTACGTGCTTTCTTGAAGTGAGTCACCAGAATATTCGAAACGAGAATTATAACATATTTTTGTAATGTAATCTAATGAGGAAGCATGAAAAGATTAACTGCTGGAATTTTAGCGGTGAAAGTGTCCAGCTATATCAAGGAAGCTTAGCGGATGCTTTTTTTAATGTATTATATGGGAAGAAAACAATAAAAATTCGTGTGTGATGGATATATATATATATATATATATATTATTTTATTTTATTTTTATTTTTTTATGCGAAGAATTCCCAGTGTGTATTGACCAAGGACTATAAATATCATAAAGACGTCTGCATCAACTTTAATTAACATAATGATCTTAATATTTCATCGAAATGGAGCTTTACTCATCGAATTATTGTAACAGATTTTAAAAAGTCGACAGGATGTTATTACTAATATATATATAATGAAGTGCACCAATATCTTTTTTAATCCAATTGGATTTCGCACTTTATGATTAAATTTCAAGTTTTTATATCTTTATTATGGGTAAGGTTTCTTTCCTTTTTAATATTGTATTTATTTTTTTATCTTTAAGATTTTTTCACAGGTTTTATTCATTGTTTATGAGTTGGTAGTCCCAAAATCATATTTTGCAGCAATGTTATGTCTAACATGATGATGAAACCACTCATTTTATTTGTGGTATTTAGGCATTTGTGACTTGATAATTCTGTCTAAATTCCAGAAATTTCATTCATTCAATTTTTAATTTAATTTCTTCTTCTTTTAAATAAGTTTTTGGTATCTATATTCAGAGTGTTGGGGAATACTTTCGTTGCCAATTAATTATTACATACTAAATCATAATTTCAAAGTTAAGTTGGTGTTTAAGTTGGTGTTATGGTAATGTTTCATTAATGGTTATATATATATATATATATATATATATATATATATATATATATATATATATATATATAAGCCCTATAATGGAACTGTACGGATATTGTATATAGTGTTATTCGATTAAAAAATAGTATATGTTAAAAATCATTGTGCTAAGTGCTTTAGAACGTAGGAAATATCAATTACATTTTTATCCTGATGTTAGGATATTTGCTTTTAAAGTACTGTTCAAAGAGAGTTTTAATTTGACACTGTACCACTTTAACGTTCATAACTCTTTGTCCATGCATACACCTCACAAGGATTCTTTTAAATAAATAATGAAGACTAATGTAATAAATATATGAATAATGTTACTCAATACTTTTAATTATTTTCTTAATTATTTCTGCATGACTCATGGTTCTTAAAAGAGAATATGTCTGAAAACTAAAATTTGTTTTTAATAATGTATTATTCCAATTATTCCAATTCATTGAACACATATTTATTGTTTTATTCAGGTGAGAGATTTGAATAGTATTGCTGGAATATGTACTTTAAAACGTTTTTAAAAGGAAATGAAATATCTTTTGTTTTAAAGTTAGCTAAAATGTATTTTACATTTATCTTGAACAAAAGATGACAGCTGTTAAAACAATAACTTCAGCTTCAATGGATACTCGAAAATGTAATAGTTAAGCATTAAAAATTAAACTTATTAATTTAATGTTGATTATATGTATGCCTTTATTAGCTATATATTTTTTTCAGGAAATATTAAGCAAGACAAATATCTCTAAGCTCTTATTAAGTGCGCATCATATTAATAACTATATATTGGATAATTATTACTTGATAGAGGAGATATGAAATTGAAAAATTCAAAGTACACACAAATAATTTTTTTTCAGATCTAAGTGTGAATGATAATGTTTTAATTATATTGCATTTATATAATATTGAAGTATCTTATATTACCAAAACGTATGTTTAAATTATCCAAGCTTTTATTAATTTTTAAAAAGTTTAGATAAGTAATCGAGTTTTTTTTTTCATTTATTTAGAAACATATGCTAATGCGACTTACAAAAAGAATATTTACTATATAATATATACTTTTGTTTCCCTTTTTGAATAAATAATACTTCATATATTAGGACTATGTTTTCTAATTTGTAATTTGACAGTGCTATATGGTACAGTAATTTCATTGTATATGGTCAGTTGCTTCTGTTTCAATGTTTAATTTTTACAATAAGTTTATATATATATATATATATATATATATATATATATATATATATATACATGAGTTGTTTCAAATCTATGGCAATCATCTCCTGGGTAGTGCGAATAAAAAATTATTTCGACGGCAAAAATTATCATCATTAATCAATTTAAAAAAAATCCGTTTGAGTTTTAATGTAAATTTTATTTTATATATATATATATGTATATATTATTCAAATATCATTTATTTTTGCAGTATACGGGCCTTGGCGCGATATTGAAAATAGGCTTGGTAAGAGAAGGAAATTTGCATTCTCTATTTACATATGGCCAAAGTGACTAAAACTTTCTACATTTATATGATTGCTAAGTCTCATTCAATATACGATTTTCAACTATTACACATTTTACGTGGATTTTATAACCCAGTTAATGAACAAAAAATACCAATAGATTATCGTAAGTTTTAATCTCATCAAAAAGTCACCTGTAAAAAAAGCAGCCAAGTCTCGTAACTCATTTACCGTAAAAAGTACTGAGATCGTATAAAGCCAAGTTTAACTATCTTATTAACTCTGAAATTTTCATTCACAAATCACTCCTAGTCTCTACATCTTTAGTTAAATATTATTTTGTGACTTGGCAATTACGTAGCACGAGAATGTGATGTATATAATTAGTCTTAATCAAATAATACCATGCCTTCCCATAACATATTAAGGTGTAATAACTTCCATGTGCCTATATAATTAGCCTTAATCATATTATCTCATCCCATCCCATAACATAGTAAGATGTAATAACTTTCCTGTGCTGCGTAATTGCCAAGTCACAAAATAATAATTAACTAAAGATGTAGAGACTAGGAGTGATTTGTGAATGAAAATTTCAGAGTTAATAAGATAGTTAAACTTGGCTTTATACGATCTCAGTACTTTTTACGGTAAATGAGTTACGAGACTTGGCTGCTTTTTTTACAGGTGACTTTTTGATGAGATTTCACTTCTTTTTGTAAGTAATCCTGCTTTTCTTGATTTTGGGTTCTTTTTGGAGATCATCCACTGATTTTCGCTAAGCCCACACTCTGTCCCTATTATTTACAGGTATCAAAAATTTGAAGCTTTAGTTTCGTTTGCAAAGTACTGTAGATAAAAAGAAATTTCAGGTTCCTAGGCAAGCACTAAGTTATGGGAGGGGGAGTGTCAAAAGTACTCTCAATTGCTTCCAGGATAGGTGCTATCCATCTGAGATATTACTCGCAGCCCTAGATACTTGATATTTAACATAAAAAACTTTTTAGTATAAAAAGAAAGCCAAAATTAAAATTTCCGGAAATTTCCAATAAATCAAACTATATTCCTTTTTTCGATGTTTTTTTTTTTTCGTTTTTTTTTTAGTCTTTTTTTTTATTATTTACGGATTTTTTAATTTTTCCTTACTTTGTGTACTAAACCCTGCCTTTCTGCCAAATGTCAAGCTTCTAGGACTATAAAATCGAATTATTTTCAAATTTTCGACTTTTTATAAATTTATTGATTTTTCGATTTCAATTCTAAGTTACCTGATTGTCATGCCAATATAGTAATTATTTGATCCGTCTTCTTAGGATCATTTAGGTTCAATTTAGAGATAAATCAAGTTAATCTTAGAGTCACCATGATTTTATTTAGAAAGGACTATCAAGCCATAACCAGCCAGTAATATCGGGAGGGCGGGGGGGGGGGGAAAGGGGTAGGGGGAGCTGTGAAAATTTTTGTGGGGCTAACATCACTTAACAATCCATATTTCATACGTGAAGTAAATAGAGTACAACCTGTGAAAGAAAACAAACCTGTCTATAAAGAAATCGCCTATATCGTAACCAGTCTATAGCGGAACTTTTCTATAACGAAATTCGTAAACGAAAGAAAAGAAAACCATAATCCGGGAGAAATAACATAAAACAATTAGGGGCGTTGTACTAGCTAATATGACAATTATCTTAAAACTAATGTTTCTAGCAGTACAAAATCAAATTGTTTTCGAATTTTCGATTTCTTAAAGATATTTCGATTTTTCGATTTTATTTTCGAATTTAACGAATATTTTAATTGTTCCTTTTATTGAATAGTAAATACTACCTTTACACCAAGTTTTAAGTTTCTAAGACTACAAGATAAAATTATTTTCAATTTTTTATTTTTTCGAAATTTTTTTTTTATAATTTTCTGGATTTTTTAATTTGTTCTTATTTTGTATCTTTATTACAAATTTCAAGTTTCTAGCGCTACAAAATCGAATTATTTTGAAATTTCCGATTATTTTCGTGTTTTTTATTCTATTTTCGAATTTATTGTGATTTAATGTTTCCTTTTTCTCTATCCTAAACAATAAGTTTTCGCCGAATTTTAAGTTCTAAAGCTACAAAATCGAATTTTTTTCAATTTTTCTAATTTTTTTTTTTCGAATTTTACAGATTTTTTATTTATTTCTTTTTTTGTATCCTAAATACTACCTTTAATCCAAATTTTAAGTTTCTAGCTTTACAAAATCGAATTCTTTTAAAATTTTCGTTTTTTTTCGATTTTTTGATTTTATTTTCAATTTTTGTTGTGTTTTTAATTTTTTCTTTTTCTGAATCCTAAACACTATCTTTACAGCAAATTTTCAGTTTCTAAGACTACGAGATCATATTATTTTCAATTTATCTCCTTTTCTTTCTTTCTTTCTATTTTTTATTTATTTATTTTATTATTTTTAAATTTTCGATTTTTTTTTTTTGAATTATTCATATTTTTTAATGTTTCCTTATTTAGTATCTTAAATATTACCTTTATTCCAAATTTCAAGTTTCTAGCGCTATATAAAATCGAATTATTTTCAAAATTTCCTTATTTTTCGATTTTTTTATTTTATTTTCCAATTTTATTGCGTTTTTATTTTAACTTATTCCGAATCCTAAACACTATCTTTACCGCGAATTTTAAGTTTCTAAGGCTAAAAGATCAAATTATTCTATTTTTTTTTTTAAATTTTTTCGAATTTTTCGAATTTTTGATTTTTTTTTTCGAATTTTCTGGATTTCTTAATTTTTCCTTATTTTGCATCCTAAATGCTACCTTTATTCCGAATTCCAAGTTTCTAGCGCAACAAAATTGAATTATTTGAAATTTTTCGATTTTTATCGATTTTTCGATTTTATTTTTAAAAAAAATTTGTGTTTTTGACGTTTTATTTTTCTGAATTCTAAACACTACCTTCAAACCAAATTTTAAGTTTTTAAGAGTACAAGATCGTGTTATTTTCAATTTTCAATTTTGTTCGATTTTTTTGAATTTTCGAATGTTTTTTTTTTTTCCGGATTTTATAATTTTTTCATTTTTTGTATCCGAAACAATAGCTTTATTCCAAATTTTAAGTTTCTGTGGCTGCGGGATCTACCCATTCTTTTTGATGACGCGAGATGGAGTGAGTGTGTGAGTGACAAAAAATCGAAACTTTGAGTTCATATATCGTCTGCACTAATTTATGGGTATTTTTTAATTATCCATATTTTTTAATTTTTCATTATTTAGTATCTTAAATATTACCTTTATTCCAAATTTCAAGTTTCTAGCGCTATAAAATCGAATTATTTTCAAATTTTCCTTATTTTTCGATTTTTTCGATTTTTTTATTTTATTTTCGAATTTTATTGCGTTTTTTATTTTAACTTATTCTGAATCCTAAACACTATCTTTAATGCGAATTTTAAGCTTCTAAGGCTAAACAATCAAATTATTTTAATTATTTTAATTTTTTTCGAATTTTTCGAATTTTTGAATTTTTTTTTTCGAATTTTCCGGAATTTTTAATTTTTCCTTATTTTACATCCTAAATACTTCCTTTATTCCGAGTTCCAAGTTTCTAGCGCAACAAAATCGGATTATTTGAAAAATTTCGATTTTTTTCGATTTTTTCAATTTTGCTTTCGATTTTTTTGGTGTATTTGATGTTTTCTTTTTCTGGATACTAAACACTACCTTCACACCGAATCTTAAGTTTCTAAGACTACAAGATCGTATTATTTTCAATTTTCAATTTTGATGAAATTTGCTGAATTTTCGAATGTTTTTTTTTTTTCGAATTTTCCGTATTTTATAATTTTTCCTTTCTTTGTATCCTAAACATTACCGTTTTTCCAAATGTCAAGTTTCTAGGACTACGGGATCTACCTAATCTTTTTGATGACGCGTGAACGAGTGAGTGAGTGACAAAAAATCGAATGTTTGAGTTCATATATCGTCTGAACTAGAAAAGACAGAAAGTTGTAATTTTAAATTTTGGTCCTGTGTGCCCAAATACTCTAGAAAAACGAAGTTTCAAATTTTTTGAATACTCCAGCGCGGAGATATGGGGGGGGGGGGGGTCAAAAGTGCCCTGAGTTGCTTCCAGTAAAGTATGCTTTATACGACTTGGCGGAGGCACTGCCGTGCCTCCAGATTATATAATTGCACGGTCTAATGAAGTTATTATTTGAAACGATATCATTTAATTTTTCACATACTGATTAAAACTACGCACGTTATTTTTTATTTGTACTTGGATGTTTATTTCCATATTTGTAACCATGGAGTACATCGAGCCACAATTTTCATAAATTAAATTATGTTTATCGTTTACACATTGTATTTTTACGTGTTACAAACTCTATGGTTTTTCGGTACTTCTCTATTATCCCGTCGACCACTTTTCATAACAAAAAGCTATCGCCAAACTGTAACGCCAAATATACGGGAGAACTTTGCCATTATAGTATCAAAATAAATAAATAAATATAATGTAAGAATTTAAGGACACAATTGTTATTTTAATTAAGGAAATAACTAATAAATCAGTAAAACATAATGAAAAATACACGCAAATGTCGAATTAAAAAGCACTTGATGAAATAACAAACACGTGTAATGCTTCTGACATCAAGTAAATGGGATTGCATTTTTGGCGTTTAATCTTACAGTTTGGCGATGTTTTTTGTTATGAAAAGTGGTCGACGGGATAATAGAGAAGTACCGGTTTTTCTTATAATACATGGTTTGTATAGATTCGAGGGGAAAATTATATTACTTTCATAAAAATGTATTTGGATGGTTTCTTGTTAATACAATCTTGCCAAGGCTGTGGTTTTCCTATTAGACTTAATGTTATCTATATGCTCCATTTTTCTGCAACTAAATTTCCTCATGCCAATATAGTAATTCATTGATCCGTTTTCTTAGGATCGTTTATGTTCAATTTAGAGATAAATCAAGAGAATCTTAGAATCACCATGATTTTATTTAGAAAGGACTATCAAGCCATAACCAACCAGTAATGTCGGGAGGGAGGGAGAGATGTGAAAATTTTTGTGCGACCAACATCTTTTAACAACAAATATTTCATATATAAATTAAATAGAGTAAAGCCTGTGAAAGAAAATGAACCTGTCTATAAAAAAAAAAGGTCTATAACGTAGCCAGTCTATAGCGGAACTTTTCTATTACAAAATTCGTAAACAAAAGAAAAGAAAAGCATAATCCGGGGAAAATAACACAAAACAATAACGGAAGGTGTACTAGCTAATATGACAATTATCTTAAAATCTATCTAAAACAAACTATCCCCATCCTGTGGGATTTGTTTTTCAATGTTTTACTTTATTTAATGCAAAACATAGATTGCATCCGACAACTCATAAAAAAGTCCTCCGGCCTGTACCGGCAGGAAAAGGTAGCTTTCCTATATCTTCGTTTTAAAATTTTAGCTAATGTTACTCGAAAACAGCAAGTTAAAATGCAAAGAAACCGTTTACAAAAGATTCGTTTACACTGAATTTGAATAAGAAATTCGCCAAATTATTGAGCTATAGCCAAGTTGGCTTCATTTATGAAGACTTATTTTTGTCGCCAAATTTGGCGAGATTTCGCCAATTGTCGCCAAGTTTGGCGAGAATTTGGCGCTAATGGATATGAATATATAGTTTTATGCGTATGATTGGGAAAATGATTACAACAATGAAAGAAAATAATTTGCGAGAAATCGCGTTCACTAAAACTTATAAATTTATATTAAAATCATTAAAATTACAGACATTACAATTCACTTTCATAAACATTAAAAACATATTAAAATTGGACGTTTCGGATTTACAAGGAAAATCCCTCTTCAACAACAACATTTCACTTAGCGTAAATCATAGTTCAAAAATATCAACAAATAGAAAATGCAACGTATCAAAATTTCGAAGTCAAAGTTACAGTTATAATAACACGGAGTATTCATTCGGGATTGCACCTGCTTGACCATTATTGACCATAAATTTATCGTTGTTTTTTTGTAATGTGCTGTTTTGTTTCAAAATGTCAGCCACCCTAGAATTTTAAACTGCTCTATCTCAGCCAATTTTTAAGATAGAGGTAAAACAAAAAATGCTCTGGAATCCTTGTATCAAGTCCTAACACCTAATTAAAAAATAAACTTGATTTTTTTAACTTTTTTGTATATTTATTTTAGTTTTAAAATTTTCCGTGGCCGCCATCTTGAAACAAGATGGTGGACCAAGCTGGCCAACGAACTCGGTCGAGGCATTGGTGAGCTTAATACACACAATTAGTTTCGTCCAAATTAATTTATAAATACGAGCGTTATCGTATCAAATTATTTTCATTTTTTCAATTTTTTTCGAATTTTTTTATTTTTTTTTCGAATTTTCTGGATTTTTTTAATTTTCCTTTTTCTGTATCCTAAATACTACCTTTATTCCTAATTTGAATTTTCTAGCGCAACAAAATCGGATTGTCTTCAAATTTTCGGTTTTTTTCAATTTCTTCGATTTTTTCAATTTTGCTTTCGATTTTTTTGGTGTTTTTGATGTTTTCTTTTTCTGGATGTTAAACACTACCTTCACACCAGATCTTCAGTTTCCAAGACTACAAGATCGTATTATTTTCAATTTTCAATTTTGATGGAATTTGTTGAATTTTCGAATGTTTTTTTTTCGAATTTTCTGGATTTTATAATTTTTCCTTTCTTTGTATCCTAAACACTACCTTTTTTCCAAATGTCAAGTTTCTGGGGCTACGGGATCTACCCAATCTTTTTGATGACGCGTGAACGAGTGAGTAAGAAGTGACAAAAAATCGAATGTTTGAGTTCATATATCGCCTGAACTAGAAAAGACAGAAAGTTGTAATTTTAAATTTTGGTCCTGTGGGCCAAATACTCTCTATAATTGAAGTTTAAAATTTTTGGGATACTCCAGCGCGGAGATATGGGGGGGTCAAAAGTGCCCTGAGTTGCTTCCAGAAAAGTATGCTTACGGCTGTCCTCTCTCGACTTGGCGGAGGCACTGCCGTGCCTCCAGATATCACAAAAAGCAACAGAATATGGAAATACAGGGTAAACATAAATTGTTTTAACAATGTAAATGGCAAGATAGCAGCCATCAATACAAACATTTTTTTTTGTATACATTTTAATAAACAAATTTTATGAGGAAAAAAAACAGACAGAAATAGCCATTCGATTGGGAATTGTGTTTTATTTCAATTAATGTATATATATATATATATATATAAGTGGGGTTTTTTAGTGGGGTGTTTTGATATAGAAATTGTATAACACACTGAAATTGATAATACGAACACCCAATTTTGACATCATAATTTGATTCTTTGGAATATTTTACCATATGTTACCAAACAGAAACTCATTCGATGAAATAGTTATTTTTATGCAGATTTAAAGTTTTGAAATCCGAATGTTCAATTATTATATTTAATTCGTAAAACCAACTACAATGCGTGTACCGAATATTCTTTATCGTTACAAATATATACTAATTATAACAACAAAAGAGTTAATTGTGTGCCATTCCGCGTTCCCTAAATTATGTTGACAGGCTGTAAAGCTGCAACAGTAACTATTATAATCACTAAAAAAGAGAAAATAAAATATAAATACAAAATAACAAAAAAAAAAAAAAAAAAAAAAAAAAAAAAAAAAAAAAAGATTTTATCATTTAATAGTTTAGTATTAATTAAATTATGATTATAAGTTGAGATAAAAATTTAGATATTCTGAATAGATAGTTTAAATGATGATTTCTTTTTCTTTCCTGTTGCCGTAAATAAGAAGCAGAGAAAAAAAAACAAAATTTTTGAAAAAAGGAATACACCAGTTTACACGTTTTACCAAGCGTAAATCAAAGTGGTGAATTTTCCATAATCGGAGATTATCCATACCACGCCCATATAAACGTAATTTTTTTTTTTTTTTTTTTTTTTTGACAAAACGAGAATTTCAGTCATGAAATTAGGCAGTTTTTTAAAGATAAACATTGAATGCTTATAAAAGAATGGTTTGTTTAAACTATACTTACTTTTATACTTATACTCTTTTTTTTGTTGTTGTTCGATTGTATCTACATTGAACTTTTTGGTGAAAATAACAGGATGTATCGCCTAGTTGAACCTAAATTTTCGTTCATAACTTTACCAATGGTAACGTTATTTTCAATAATTTTTCATTCTCTCAGATGTGATGGCCTGAAAAAGTGAACTGCTAGAAATGACTTCAGTGGCGGCTAACTAATTTGACTTCCCATTGTTAAAAATTAAGCTGATAGCACATATGAAAGTCTGGCCAAATAATTACACTGTATGATTCAAATTATAAACAAATAATTCCAAATAAATAATTCGCTGTAAAGTGAACTTCCAGCATTTCGCGTGAAGCCAACTTATTTCAGCACCCACACAAAAAAGTAAACCTAGTCTGTTGTAAATTTCGATAAAATCATATATATATTGCTTCTGTTGTGAAAGTCCCTTTTTCTACGCACATACAAAACGCACAACAATCAATGAAGTATCATTCGAAAGAGTTTTGAACCAGTTTCTGATGTAGTATACTCCCATTTCGTTAAAACGTGTATTTTTTATAAAAATTGCAGTTAATTAAAAATTAAATCAGGCTTGTTTTCATAAGCAAAATGACTAGCATTTAACGTATAGCAATGTATGCGTTGTTATATTAAATTAAACTGTCTTTTATATGTATTTAATTTATTTGTCTTTCTCCCGTGTTTTACGCGAAGCGGATGACGTCATCCTGTAATGCAGTTAAAATTCGATTGGTATATATTTTTTTTCTTGTGCGTGCCCTTTGCTATCTTCGATCAGTATTTACTGTAATGTTGAGTGAATAAATGAGATGATATTCTAGCCTGACTAATCATGTTTGCAGATATTTGTATCCTTATTTTTTTCATTAGAAATTTAAACCTGCATCTAAAAAATATTAGATATTGCCAAAAAGTATTAGACTACAGTGCGAAATTTTCCCATGAGTCCACTGGTACCTTGCTTATTGTTAAAGTTATGATTGTAAATTCGGGTTAAGAATTTTTTTATACATATATACCGCTAACCAGGCGCCCACGGAAGATGAGACTAGTTGCTTGCCCCTCTATGCATGTCAATGTTCGGACGCCGTGGGAAAGCAAGAGCAGTAGGGATGTCGAGCATATGGTGGAGGGACTGATTCCACTTCTGGGGTTTCGGCGACGAAGCCGCTCGGCAGTCGCTACGGTTCATCGAGTGTCATGTGTGGAAGTCTCCTCTAAGCTTTGGAACTTCCGCCGGATCGCAACGACCTTCGTCATCGCGAGCAATCACTCGGGTAAAAGACTGAGAGGTTTCGCTGGATCTCGATCCTCCGGGTCGGTCGCAGCGCCGTAGCGATACGAAGCTTCTGGCGCATTAAAAGTATTTTAGGACTTGGGGTGCGATGGTCGGAGTGTTCGCTTGGCGCCCCCTGGGGCGCCTAGTGGCGCAGGCTAGTTTTATACCGCTAATCCGGCCCCTACCTGCCCGGCATGAATACCTAGCTTGACGGATTAGTACCTGGAAGTGGTTGCAGAAATCGCCTGATCACAGCATGGCTGTGATGCACCTGACTATAGATTTGTTGACATCACTGCAGTGCTTGCTGTCTTGTGGTTTGCAACTGTTATCTTTATTTTCCGGTTCAAGTTTTCTGTTTAACTTTGTTGAATTGGCAGATTAAAAAGGTCTCGTAATTTAGAACCTTGATCAGGTGACGAGACCCTCACCTGACTAGGCACCTCCAGAGATATAATTCACAGGTAACTTGGAGGGCTTTGCACCCACGACTGATTTTACATGCACCAGGCGCTTTTAGCATACATAGATTTTCATATTTGTCGTCTCTGTTGACCTTCACGCTCATGGTGGATTGTCGCTGTAGTGTTTATCGCCTTTTTTAGGGGGCTGATTTCACTTATACTGAGTAGGTTAAGCTTATAGTGAAACACGGTGTACTTTTCTTTGCGACATTGGTTTTGTTGAAAAACATCTTGTTGCGTGCCATTAACTCACTTATTTTGTTGGAACTGTCTGCAAACACCCTGTATATTTTGTATTGATCATGTATTCAGGACGGGTCCTGTAAAGAAAACAATATCATGAATAAATTTTAAATGGGGACTTTCCTGGATACGGCTTAGTTCACTTTTTACTTACCCATCATACGTAGTATAGGGTAAGTCTTGTAATCGTTTTGAAAATCGAAAATTTTTTTTTGACGGATTTACACGTTTCAGACACTGGAGATTCCGAAAAACATATTTTTAGAAAAAAAATTTTGCCGTCCGTCTGTGTGTGTGTGTGTCTGTAAACGCTCTATCTCCCGAAAAAATTGAGATAGAGACTTGCAATTTGGTATGTACTTAGTATGTAATAATGGGAAGAAGCCTATTTCATTTCATTAACCTCGATTAACCGGAACTATTTTATTCGGACCCTCGAAATATTCGTTCTGATAAAAGGTATATAAAAATTTTCGAAATTGTTTATTTTAAGAAATGAATATAAAATACAATAAAAAACATAAATTTTACATAAAGCATGAAGTCGATCGGATAATTAGTTGCCGAGATATTTGGAATCCTATTTTCCACACTCTTCGATTTTTCATGACCCTGTATTTCATCCAAATTTCACTTCAAAGATATATTTTAATTGGAAATTTGACGCTTAATCAGATGCAATAAACCGCTAGTTAATAGGATTATTATTTTTGGAGTTATAAGGAAAAACCTCTTTCAAGCAATTCAGTAATCGAGCCTTTAAAGTTTGTGACGTCATCAAGCCACGATTTTATTTGAATTGCAATGCATTTTATAAGTAGTTTACACATTTTTATTTTAATATTTTACATTATGCATATCCATGATGGGTAAGTATTACGGTGGCCCCCAACGACTAGTTTCATGTTGCATTGGAAAGAGGTTTAGTGCTAATAATTTGTTTTGTATGCTAAATTTCTGATAAATAAAAATACTAATTCAAGTGTTTTTCTTTTGAAGAACTACACCTTGATGGAAAACGCAAGTTTTAAGAATATATAAAGAAAGTATTAAGAAATGTTTGACTTTCTTTTTATAACCAAAAACAATTATTAACATTTTATGGTTTATTATATAATTTTTTTTCCTCTCTCTATTTTTAAATATTCTTCATATTTTCAGTATTTTTCGCCAATTACCATTGAAGCAAATGCTATGGTAAAATTATGATTGAACTTGTTAATTTCTTAACTATGTGGTATTCTGTCTACACTTTATTACTAATTATCTCCTAGGAGATTTAATTAGAATGTTACAAGAACTTGATATGTTTTTTTGAAATTCAATGACATTATAATTATATAATATATATATATATATATATATATATAGCGTCAAATACTACCAAGCATTTTTTTTTTTAGTTGTTGTTCACAATTTTTCAAAATTTACCTTTAGCTGCTTGATTTTAGCTTAAGATAACTGCAAATTAAAATAAAGCATTGAATCAAGAAGATTTATTTTTTTTTAAAATGAGAGGAAAATATGTGTTCTAAAGATTTATTTAATTTATACAGTTATAACCTATGTAAAGATTTATATTCAATACACACACACACAAATATATATATGTATATATAATTAGAATACACACTTAGGATATAAATATTCACAAATGTAAGACATTGTAGTGCGACAGTTTAAAACATCGTAAAAGTAAAGAAATTGTTCTATGTAAATCATATTGAATGTCAGATAAGCCCACGCCTTTTTTCCGTTAATTTTTACCATAAATCATGCTCGACGTATTTTTATTTATATTTTTTTTTATTTTGTTTTAGTTAAATTTTCGCTTAAGATAACTGCAGAGTATATTTTTCGCTGCCAGAACAGGTTAAAAGATAAATGGCTCGAAGCCGTAAAGAATGTATGGTTAGAAGTTGCCGTAAAATGAAGAAGTAAAAAAAAAAAAACCTTAAAAATATAACAAATGAATTTCTGTCAAAATGTTTAGTGGAATAGCTTTTCCAAGAGATTGTATTCAGAAAAGACGTGATTTAAAGTTTTTAACGGAAAAAGTTTTAGGAAATTATTTTGCTAGAATTTATTTTTTCTTTTCTCTTTGACATGTAAATGATAAAGAGTTTTATTCAACAACTCACGCAAAGCTGAATTATAATGCAAGAAAACATATATATTAATGAAGTACAGCATTGAGAAAAAAATATCTGAACGACAGCTATAACTTTAGTTATTAATCCAAGGAAAAAAAAAAAAGAAGAGTAACTTTTTAGTTTGTATACCGTTTCTTTTACTTGTATATATATATAAGTTGTTATCTACATATTGAAACTAAACCAAACTTCAAAATGTTTATTAGAAACATGGTTATTTTTAATTATTTATTTAGGTATTGCATGACACCAAACGAGAAAGTAAAACTTTCAATAGGGGAGATGGGGGATGAATGGGACATTTTTACAAAAATATTTATTTAAAATATATTTTTTAAGTTTTTATCAATATTATATATCACATTTCATACATTAACTGTTTGACTACATCTTATGCACAATATCTATACAAAATTATTATTATACAGATATATATTATTAAATTTAAAAAAAAAGTTCCTCTCTGTCCCAATCATCCCCACAGCAGGGATGAATGGGACACAAAAATTTTCCACCCTGTATTCAATATTAAGGACTAAAAGCTGACAAAAATGTCTACTTTGCAAAAGCTGAGAGATTATAAATTGTAATATGATCTCCAGGATTATTTGTCAGCCAATCATCTTGGACTCATCTCAACTTTGTCTTAAAAGGCCCATAAACGGAATCATTCAATAGCTGAAGACGATGGCTACAATGAGGATGAAATGTTAAAATAATAATTACCATAAATTATTAATTTATCAACATGTATAACATTATTTAGTTAATAAATATGTTTTCAAGCATCATCTAGGGATGAATGAGACAGTCCCATTCATCCCCATTTGAAATGTCCCAATCATCCCTATGACGCATATATTCAATTGTCAGCCATTTTGTCTAAAAAATTATTCTGTCACAATGTTTACTATTCATTCATTTTAATTTCCAATATTGAGCCTTTAAATAAAAAAACTACAATATATCTTAATTGTTTATATTGCATAAAATATTTAAGTAGCTTCAAATGTAAAAAAAAAAAAAAAAATACTTTTGAGCAGACATTTCAGGAAATGCAAATTTGAGGGAAAATGAAAACAGCCATGTGGTCTTGCTTTTGGTTCTGAAGCACACTATGGTAGTGAAATCTATGAGGATAGGAAGCAACTAAAAAGAAATTTTTATTGCCTGAAATATTGAGAACGTCCCATCCATCTTTTGTCCCATTCATCCCCCATCTCTCCTACAGTTTGAATAATTAGTTCGATATAAACTATAAACCTATATAAACCTCGAACCATTAGCTATGAACCTATTGAATTTATAAGAAAACATCCAATATTTAGACATAAAACATACAATAATTTGTGATATTTCACGACTTTTTCTTTAAAATGTAGATCTGGGAACAATGAAACTCGTAGACACAAGTATGGTGCCTAAGAGGAGGTTGAAATCTAAACAGTTATAAATTACACGACAATTTATAAATCAACGAAACAATTATAAATTACACGACTTGTAAATTTCTAACTGAGTGAAAAAGTATCCGTGCCGAAATTCGAACCAAGGAGCTTGGTTTAAGTAGCCAACTTTCTATCAACCAAGCTATCTTGCAAATATCTGGCGGATACAACTCAGACAACTTCAATCGAAAAATTTACACTTCGTATGATTTCTTTACCAATAAGTTTGATTGTGTTAAAAAAATAATGTGTAGTTTTCAACTTTTTTCGGAGTTTCTTTAACTGCGATTCGTTCTGTGGAGCTGTTTCAGATAACAGACTAGATGTCATTCCCAATTGGATATCTGAGTGAATTGTGTTTGCCTGATATGTCCAGGACAGCTTCGTTGGTAGAGCGTTGGGAGTTTAAGCCATAGATTCGTCCTAGATTCGAATCCTGGCCTGGACACCTTTTCACTTAGTTAGAAAATTTCAACTCATATGATTTTTTTACCAATCAGATTGGTTGTGTTAAAATAGTATAGAATTTATAAATTAGACATGTAGAAGGTTAGTTTGCGGTCTTAAATATTTGGAGCATATTTCTGATGCTTCACTTACGTCTTTTTATGTATAACAGTACTAGATGGCGATTTGAAATAGTAGCAGGTAAATATTACACTATTAGAAATTCCACATCTGCGAAAGTCAGTACTTTTGTGGATTAAAGAGGTTTTTTTTTATGACCGCCTATTTATCAAAATGCAGATGGTGGGATAATAACTGATGAGCAGGTAGGCAAACCATTATCTTGTATGGAAAACAAGAGATTTTTTGCGTAATTTTAAATAATAAAAATGGTTCTAATTTAATAAAAAAAGTTATATAAATTGTAAAAAAAAATATATTTTTTTAAATCTTTCATTGTTATACTATAAATTAAAAGTATTGTTTGAATTTATATTAAATATATTTTCATTATGAAAATTAATATTTTGTATAAGAAATCTGACATATCTCGTCAGAGAAAGATATTCATGCACAACGAGACTACCAGAGGTATATGTTTACATATACCCTCTGTCGACGATTCGTGATGTTGATTTACAATGTGAACTCAAGCTAATTTATTACACCACAATAAAATAGGGGCATTTAAGACATAAAATTGTCTTAATACTGTATGGTGTTTGACTCTTTCATCTCTCAAGTAAGTGGTTATTAGATTTTACGTGTGACATTTCAACATCCAATAAAAAGGTATATTCTATGTTACTTTTGGCATGATTTTTTACTAATGACTAAGAATTTTGTAAATCCGCCCCATGGAATGTAAATAGGGCTGTACCTTTTTGTATTTTATATATCTTATATACACTCTCTCTGGGAACATTCATGTATTGAGAAAAATTTCTGACTTCAGCTAGGAGATGTAAATCATCTTAATAATTTTGTTTACAAATGCGTGGCATCTAAGAATGGTGTATAGTCATCAAGTTAGCAGAAATGTAGCTTGTTAGGCTACATGGACAATTATGATGTTTTGCTTAAATGAGCAACAAATTAAAATTGATAAACAATATAATTTTACGATGGAGCGCAAACATTTTATTCATTCTATGTTTGATCTTGAATGATCCATTCAAAGATTTATTGTTTTTTTATTATGTGAGCAAAGACAAAGATCACCTCCCCATTCGATGATTTGGTAAACTTCAACCTCTACTAATATTGTGCAATCAAGTATGAGATTACACATAAACTATGTAATTAGTGTCTTTTATTTATATATATTTTTTTGAATTCCAAATAGGGTTTTGTCTTCAGAAATCCAACCTAATAATTATTTTGGTTCTTAAACATGTTAAAATATAATTTTAAGATTGAGTAATATCAACATGGCACTTATTTGTTATGAGATAATAATTCTAAATAAGCAATTACATGTAATCAGCTTTAAGGCTGAAAGAAGACTTAGTAAAGCGACTGTGCTTTCTCTCTTTTTTTATAGTTCTTATTTTTGTATACAATGTTTTATATTTCTGTAAATCAATTATATTTTGTTTTTCTATCAAATCATCATGTTTTAATTGTGCATTTGCTTAAGGTTAGTTTTTTTTCTTACTTTACAGGTATGTTCAGTTTAACCTTTTCTAGCAAATTTAAATTAAGGTATTTTAATAATCGTTAATTTTAATTATATTTAATTTAGGCGGAAGGCTCATAGATATTTGGGATTTTACTAAAACAACATAACGCAAGACTAAAATTTATTTTTTATTAAGTACTTAATTTTTTAACGTGCACGTTTGTGATTTAATTTTAAGCTATTATTACCCTGTACTAGAGCATTGGTTTACTTTTACGATCACTTATGAAACAATCACTTTATTTAACTAAATGTACCACCTAGTTACTACGGTAGGTTTTGACGTATGATGGACAGATTCTTTAAAGTAACCAGCAATATTATAATTTGCACAGACATGTGCACCAATAATGAATTTGAGTTTAATTTTTAAAATAAATGATTATACAAGACAAAAATATTTATTAATAAATCATATTAAATCAATGCTTAAATTTGTAAGATGAAGAAAAGGTTTTTTGTTCGCATTTGAGGTTTAAATTACAAATTCGTTTAAGTTTAAGATAATGTTTGAGTTTTAGACTGCTTGAATGATGATTGTGATCATTCTCCATTAAATAAGCACGTTTTTATATTTAGCACGTTAACGTTTAACTAAAGAAATAAAGTCAAAAAACAATACTCTTGTATTAAATAATTTGAATTATACATCATTTGATGCATTTTGAAAAACGAAAAATTTTGAATGAATGAAAAATATAACCACATAAAGTACTCCAAAAACAAGAAATTCCATTAAATTTATTAAAATGCGAAATGCAATTACACATAAAAATTTTGTAATCAGCATATCTGTCAAGCCTTCCATATTTTGAGTACTAGTATTTCGAATAGAAATATTCGCTTTATTTAAAGCAAAAATGCTGCTATTAAATACACCATTTTTTCTATTCAGATATTGTAGTACTCGAACTACGGAAGAGAGAGTGTGTGAATCGGGCTTGAAATGGTAATTATAGTAATTCATACATTAATCTAAATTTACGTTTTTGAATGTCGTAATGTACCATTATATCCTTTTGTAATATTTATGAGAAAATTTTAATTTTGACATAAATTTTCAACTTATATGACTTTTATGTCTATTTCTTAAAGAATTAAGACAGTACTCCAAACATTATATATCTGAAAAATAAAATTTGCTGAAATATAATCAATTTGCATTGAAAACTTTTCTATTTTAGCTAAGTGGATTACGAACAGAATTATAACACTATTTTCCTTACCCATAAAGACTACCATGGATTATTTCTTTTGGAAACAAGAAACTACCATTTACCTTAGCTAAAAATAAAACAAAAGAAAATCCCCAAGAAACCGTTTTTTTAGCTTTAATACATGAAAAAAAAAATATTCAATAAACTAAACTTTATTAAGTTATATTAAAGCGAATGCGTCCAAGACACATGCAATATTCTGATCGTCAGAAAACTAATTCGAAATTTCTCTTCACTGATGTTTCTACCCAACGAACAACTTTTACATTGCCGTGCATTATCTCAGAATTGCAAGCTTGAATGGCTTTAGGCAATTTTATCTGCATTGTTGGGCTACTTTTCCCTTGTTCCTCCAAGCAGATGATATTGATTTTAGACTGTGATTGTTAGAAAAGCTTGGGTAAGCATGATTTTGTAATCCTAATGTTTAAAGAGAGATTTTCTCTAGTCACTACATTTTCGGAAGTTGCTAAGTAATTGCGATTGCTTCGGAAATTGTTTCTGGAATTTTATGAATATTTAAAGAAGATTGTGAGTCTTTTTATTATCACGTATGATAAACGTTGAGACGATTGGTATTATAATTAAATGTTTAAAAAAAAAATCATTTACAAATTTTTGGGACATTTTTGCGGGTTTTTTTTTTTCTATATTGCAATTTTATCAGAACTGTTAGAATACTCTTTACTTGATCGTTTAAGCAAATTATATAAATTTTAGATTGTGATTGTTAGAAAACGGTGTGTAAGTATGATTTTGTAATCGTTTAAGAGAGATTTTCTCTAGTCATATTATTTTGAAAATTAGTAAGCAATTGTGGTTGTTTAGATTTTTTTTCCAGATTTACGAATATTTAAATACGACTTTAAATATATATTTAAAGTTATGTTGTGTAAGTATTCCGATAATTGTTTAAATGATTGTATATTTCTTGAACATTTATTTAAATAATATATTTGTTATTTGTTTGCACTTTTACACATTACAGTGTTGTCTGAATAGTTGGTCTACTTCATCTTTACAATAAGCAGTTGATATTGATTTTAGTAGGTCAATGTTTGAAAAGTTTGGGTAAGCATGATTTTGTAATTTTAATGTTTGAAGAGATATTTTCTCCAGTCGCTGAATTTTTGGAAGTTGGTAAATTAATTGTGATTGTATAGAATTTTGATTCTATCATTTTTTTTCTCTAATTTCAAGATCATTTAAATGATATTCCAAGTGTATTTTTATTGGCACATCTAATAGATGTTGCGACGATTGCTAAATTAATTAAATATTAATGAAAAATTTATTTAAGAAAATATTATACATATATATATATATATATATATATATATATATATATATATATATATATATATATATATATATATATATATATATATATATATATATATATATATATATATATATATGTATATATATATATATATATATATATAATTTAAATAACAATTTCCGCAGCAGTATTCTCTTGTTCCTCCAAGTAGATATTTAACATGTTTTTGTAATTCTAATGTTTAAAGACAAATCTTCCTATAGTCACTGGATTTTCGGAAGTTGATAAGTAATTGTGATTCTTTAGTATTTTTTATTAAATTTTAATATATGTTAAATCAGATTGTAAATATCTTATCAACAGCATTCCTGATTAAAGTTGCGACAGTTTTGAAAATAGTTACTTTTTTTTTAAAAAGTTTATTTAAAGAATTATTTTGACATTGAAGATGAACAAAAATATGAATGAATTGAAAATAATCTGTAAAGACATTTGATATTAAATTGCTATTAATAGATTCAGTTTGAATATTTTAAAGAACATTTAAAATAACTTTTTTATTAATATGAGTTAATACTAACGAGTTAATACTAATACTAATTGTTGTAGTGACAAAATATATGAATAAAAATATTTATATTTGATAAAATATAATTGTTAAAGTAACTGTATGATGCTTAAAAAGTTGTTTATCTAAATCCTTCTTTTTTTTTTTTTTTTTTTTTTTTTTTGAGAGAGAGAAATACAAGAGCGTGACAATAATTAAAATAAAATACATAAATAAATAGAATTCCAATTTCTATATTATATCTGTCTATTAAATATATTATAAAGGATTTTAATTACATATATATATATATATGTAAGAGAGCATTTCTGACTACTAATCGTTCTTTTAAATGGCAACAGATGTTCGAACTATGCAGAGGCATGACCAAGCATCAGGAAAAACGTAACTCCGTTACATGAGATATTCATCGAGATTTTGATCGGCATTTGTCAGCGAGACACAGCAGGGTAAAGACGTACCACGTTGGAGCTCGACTAATATGAATTAGATGACTATATTGGCGACGAATTTAGAAATCTGATATGTTTTTGTTAATTATTTAAAGACGACAACTCATCTCTTTTGTAAATACTTCTGTTATATATGTATTTCATCTGTTCAATATATTATAATAAAGTTCAAGTGTTCGTCTCATTTTTGTTTCAGAATGAAATCATTTCCTTGTATATATATATATATATATATATATATATATATATATTTGCATACCTTATATTTATTGTAAATAAATCTTAAATTCTGTGAAAAATGTACAATTTCTATTTCCAATGTTTGTGTAAACGCAGCGATTATTAGATGCTAATTTCAATTTTTATCAATGAATTAAAATACTACTTTTGCACATAACCGAACGTTCTTAGTTATATCAATTAAAAATGTATTTGTAAATATATAAATAAAATCCCCCCCCCCCTAAACGAAACATATTAAAATTAACTCCTGATTTTAATATAAACCGATTTTGTAACTTGTTTCTATAAAGTAAAGTTTGCAATATTTTATTTTATTTACATGTCATATTTTCTAGCATTTTACTGGGACAATAATTAAATTTGAATCATTATTATGTATGACATAAGTTTTTTTTTTTTTTTTTTTTTTTTTTTCTGAAATTACTTTTAAAAAAACATGCAAATATGCACATGTGTTTTCTGATTTATTTTTAGTATGTGTATGAAAAAATATCTTTAAAAAAAAACATCGAAAATATAACATTTTTGTCGAATGTTAATAATAAACATTAATGTGAGAAAAAAAAAACCTCGAAAATAATATTTGTGCTGCATAAAATGTTTTAACATTCAGTGTTATTCTATAGTCATTGACACAGTTTATCATCCTTAATAATGAATCTTCTCTTCCTTGATATATCTGGGTGAATGCATTGCCGTATTTTCTTCGTTAAAAACAGCTACATTTTAAGGAAAATAACTCAATAAATAAATAAATAAAAAAATAAATAAATAAAACATTATATTATTTTAAGCTGATAATGTATCTTAAAATGTGAAACTTTTGTATCTTTGTTTTTTCTGTTCCTTTAGCAATTTTTATCTCTACGATTCCAAAGCTTTTTCATTACCTTTTAGAAAAATACATCCAATATATTTTCAACAATATATATATATTTATTTATTTAATTTATGCGTTTGCTTAGGAAGTTTATGAGAAGTCCTAAAATATATATACACAGTACATAATATTAAAACTCGTCATCTGCCATGAGCCCAAAGTTACATTAGTCAAGCTCCGTCGTTGGTAAAAACTGAATTATAAAGCAGTTATTAATTTGGTATCCATCTTATCAAACTTAAATTCCATTCAAGTTTGTATCAATTTAATAATTGATAAGTTATCTAAACTAGCAATATCTGAACAGCCTTTAAAACATTTTTGGCGGATTGTCCTTGAAACAAAGAAGAATTTTAATTTTAATGTATTATCGTCAAAATTAATAGTGACTGTAATTAAAGTCAAGCATATTAGTAAAAATAAAGTTCTTGTATATATTGACGAGGTAATTTTTTTAATGTAAATAATTGTGAATGGCTTTCGAAAGTAATTATATCAGAGTTTTATTAAATTTAATTGGTGTACAAGACATAGTCAATTAAAGTTTGCCACGACAAAATGTTAAAGTTGTTCTACTTGGTTTAATATTACAGATTTATCAATAGCACACTTCTTGTGTTACATTTCAGCAAATTTCTAACACATTTCCTAATGAAATATTTTTTATGAAATTAATTTTGATGGATTAGTGAAAATTATGGGATTTATTTAAAAGCATGACCATTTATAATTAGTTTTTAATTTTTTCTGCAAAAGTATCAAATGAACAGCATATTTATATTTTAACAAGAACGAAAAATCATGCGTCAAGCATAGATTATGTAACACTCTCCAACGCTTCCAAAATAATTTTACAAATCATTACCGTTTAATAAGCTGAAAGATAACATCTAAGTAAACAATTTGGAAAACGAATAACATATTTAAAAACGTAATTTCAAGAATTTCCAACATATATTTTCAACATATACAATATTCGGAAAAATATCCGAATACTTTTATTCAGCCTTGTATATGATCTATAGATTTGTATATATAATACATAGGATGCTAAATTTTAGTTTAGTTAGGAAACGCGTAGCACAGTTTAAAATTCTCCTTTTGGATTTTCTGTCAATAAACGGAAATGTGTTCACGAACTTTTGTGCTGCCCTGTATATGATCTACAGAATTTATACACACCAAGTAATAGACAAAAATCGAGTTGAATTAAAAATCGCGTTCAGCAACTTAAAACGCACTTATAGGAATTATTGTTAACAGACAGTAGATAATTCTTTTGTGTGTCCCTGTAAATGAACGATGACTGCTATGAACGCAATATTCGGTAGTAAGTCTCTGGTAATGCACCTTAGTGATATATATAAATTTCAAAGCGTTTGAAATAGTGAAACCTTATTTAATTAAACCGCAAACGATTTTCTCCATAGACGTAATGTTACGGAATTCTTTTGACTGTCCCTGTAAAGTAACTATAAGTGCTATGCACACCCTATTCCATATTAAGCTTCTTGTAATGCACTTTAGTGATATATATCAATTATAATGTGTTTGAAATTGAGTAACATCATTAAAATAAACCGCAAATGATTTTTCCCCATAGACCGTAATGTAACGGAATTCTTTTGAGTGTCCCTGTAAAAAACCTATAAGTGCTACACACTTCAGTAGAAATAGAGAGCATGCTATAGATAACGGCAATAACATATAAAATTGCAGGGCAATCCGAGCATATTTACGGGAGTTAGAGCACGGACAGACGGCCAGACGGCAGACAGCCATACGGCCAGACAAACCGAAGTCATAAACACTTTTCAACTAGGTTGGAAAGTGTTAAAAAGTAGGTCTACAAAGGAATGTATCCAAGAATGTGGTATGTGTCAAATGAGACTAATAATAATAATAATAATAATAATAAACACCTTTTTTGTAATAATTCAATGGTCTTACAAAATATACGGTGAATCCCACAACTTTGATAGATATTTGAGAATTTTTTTCAAAGTATTAAAGCCCATTTATGGTGTTATTTATTAATAATTTTCTTACCGAAATCATCTGTATTTTATTGTCTTCTGTCGTGTAGTAAGAGACTGCTCTTCCAGTATTTGTATAAAGAGAATCTTGAATTGAATTGGGTTATAGAATGAACATTAAAATGTTTCTTTCAACGTAGCTTATCAGATTTTTTAAAAAGTCTTTTATGAGTTACTGAAGAATAAATGATATATTCAGTGAATTACCCAACAACTTTTCTTTATTGGCTCTATAAATTGACATAGGATTGATACAATATATAAATGTACCCATATTAAGCATAGACTAAAATAAACATCTAAATCTGATACCTCGAACAGGGAGGTATAGAGAAAAAATAAGGTTATTTTGGCACTTATTACCCGGGCAAATATAGTGAAAAAGGTAAAAGATAAGTTGCTAAAAATACGTTCCTGGAAAAAAAATCAAAATTTTCAAAATATAATGTGTGTTAACATCTTATTAATCAAAATTGACAGATGAATTATATCTAAATTTATTGTGAAAAAGTATTCAATTAATCACAGTCTTCAAAGAAAGATTTTCTTCACATACAGTATATGTATTCATATATGTACTAATTATCGCTTAGGAGATTTAATTAGAATGTTACAAGAACTTGATATGTTTTTGAAATTCAAAGATATTATAATTATATATATATATATATATATAAATTCAAAGATATTATAATTATATATATATATATATATATATATATATACATATACAATTAACATGATAAATTTTCTATTGGACAGGTAATATTAATTTAAATGGAAAACTATCTTTTAGCATGTTTTGTTTATTTTTAATTGCATATTTGAGGTGCATTTTTATCTCGCAAATATTTTACCCTTGTTTCTTATTTTCTGAAACGTTATATATATTATAATGCTTATATCATTATCTTTTCTATATTTGTATAGTGATAAATTGGTACTAACTTTTTTTATTAAACTTAATTCACCTAACTGTAACAGGATTATCATTATTAAATTAATAACAACATAATAATTTATTTAAATTTTCAATTTAATTACTTACTCTTGAAGCACATAAATATATGCTTAAAACAATAAGTTGCATCATTTTTTGTAAAAGGCGTGTTAAATAATTATGTGATATGTCAAAATTTATTATGAATGGCTCACTATCTTCAGCACTGAAACTTAAGTACGAATGTAAATTTGTTTTGTAAAATCGATTGTAGATTGCAATTAAATGAAAAATAAAAAATATAAATAAAATGCTTACACCAAGCTGTTTTTTATTATTGCTAGAACCTTTCTTTAAGTAAGGGTAATGCAAATTTCAACTAAAAAGAAATAAATATAAATAAAAAATAAATAAAAACTTGCAGCAAAAGTGTAACAATTTTTATGTATGTTTAATCTGTTTAGTCAAATTTGACAGCATTTTGAGTTTGGATAAAAAGACAAACGCAAATTTGTTGATTTTTTTTTTTTTTTTTTTTTTTTGCTTTGCATTTTGGAAAAGAAAGGATTTAGGTCAGCTTGTGCTTCTTTATTTAAATAGAAAATTTCTGTGTTTTAACAGTGATCGTATGAAATAAGTATAACTTAGAACCAGAAAAAAAAGACGAAAAATATTTATTAGGTAGATGTGTAGACTAAAAAAAATACTTTCTAACCTTTTTCCTGTTTTTTTTTTTTTTTTTTTTCAAAAATTACTTCGAAAAAAAATTTTTTTTTAAAGAATATCTGTATAAATTTAGTTGAATGAGAGAACAACAAGTTAAGTAACATTTTATTTCATAAATTATGATCAACTGATATTACTTATTTAGGTAAGAAATTAAACTAAAAGAACTAACTGCTAATATACATGAAAATAATATATTTCAAAAGGTAACATGAATTGTAGTAACTCAATGTCTCATATTCGGAGCTTGCATCATTATTCAACAAAATTACAGAAAATGTCGATACGTAAATTTGATTTAATGAGAGAGTTGTGAATTTAAATCAAAATGTAACAAACATTCGTCATTCTAATACGTATATACGTTGTTTCAAAACATGTACCTTTAAAAATGTTATCCTAATAATATTATAAATCTGATTGTGTGCAAATGTAAGGCTGAAGCCAGCGTCAAAATAGAGAAATTAATGATCATGTATCTTTGCATATAGGTTGATTATAACCCTCAAATGAACATAGGCTGGTTTTTGTTTTTTTTATTCAAATATTTTTCTTAATAATTCAAAATTTCGTTATTTTCATAGAGAATAAATGGACATTTTTTCGTATAATATTTTAAAATGATTAAATTTACTTTACCGTTGCTAACAGTTTATCGTTGCCAAAACTAATTCAAAACCCGGAATAATAATTTTTACTCAACAATTTTCACGTGAAAAATGAGAATGAGATAAAATAAAATTAAAGAGTTAAAAAGAATATTAAATAATATTATTAGAAATAATACATACTTTTTTTTCGTTTTTGATAATAATACAAGGTTTCAATATACGTAACTAAGAGAAACAGGTATATATGACGTCATACATCGAAAATAAAATGGATATGCTTTGATGTTGAAATAAAATTATCTTGGATTTTTTCTTTACTTTTTTTTTCTTTTGTATGGTAACAATACTTGACGTTTTACCGTCTGCGAATGGCTAATATAACTATACCGTATTTTTTATTTAACTTTTAAAAACGTAGAAAGAAGTTTCAAAAGAAAATGGTTAGAAAAGGTCAATAATATGCTCCGCAAAATTATCCATGTCAAAAATGATGTCATGGATAGCGAGAAATAGTTATTTTTATTCTTAAAACTAAAAGAAATAACTCGATTACCTAAACAAAATGACGAATGTTAATACTTCCATTTTTGTTGATGAAACCTAAAGATTTAATATTATTTCGTTAAAGTAACATAATTTCCCCTATGCCAGTCTTGAAATTGATTGCCTGGAAAAGAAAATTAACAAGAATTATGTCATTAAAAATTGATTTCTCTGGGGAAAAAGAGACCGTCATATTTGAAATAAAACGGGAATTTTCCAATATGTTTTAAAATGAGTGTGAATCGATTCCTTACATTAATAATACAAGGATCAGTAAGTATAGAAACTAGATGAGTTTCACGCCATATTTATAACGAAAAATTTAAATGTTTTGTTATCTATACTGATTATTAAGCATGAGTATCCGTTATATACAGAGGAGCGTTTTCTGCTAAAAATCACATCATAATTTTAAGAAAAGGAAAATGAACACGAATCTATTATATTAAAATCTGACCGTGTGTTTGTATTTCGCAACTACTCCTAGACTATCGAACGCAACGCGATTTACTTAATACCGGATATCATTGATCCCAGGATGTCACACAAACTCTCAGAATTAAAAAAATTAAATTAGATGCCAAGATTTTTTTTAAATAAATTTTAACGAAGTTTTTCTAAAAACGGAAAGTAAATTACTCCATATTTGTGTATAAAAAAGGAGAAATAAAGCAGATCAGTATATTTTTTACACCATAGAATTTATTTTCACTTTGAATAGACGGTGAAAACAAAACCTTGATTTCAGTAAATTATCCGAAAAATAAAAACATATTTTCACATATTCAAACTTCAAGAAATAATTTATTTTGGAGAACAAAAATTGTCTGTCAACATACTGTCATTTAGAAAACAAGATTTGTTTCAGATATACATTAAACCAAGGCGGCAGAATTGAATTTAAAGAAAAAGCATATACTATTTCCAATTAATGTTTTTTTTGAAGGATGGCTGTTAAAACGTTTCACAAAGGCGTTAAAAGTAAAATTGTTTATCAGATAAAATTGACATTTGATTTTACCCAATTCGTCTATTTCACGATTTTATTTGGTCCTCCTTTTTGCATTGGTGGCAGTTTCATTTACGCGATTATTTGACACAAAATTTCACTTTTTTAAGACTGAGTTATGTCAACGTCCCTATAACAAAAAATACCGTATTGTCTCCTATGAAATGTGATAAATAGTTATTTAATTATTAACGTTTTTAATTATCGGGAGTGAAATATTTTGCTTAATTAATGTATTTCTTCTTCTTTTAATGTTGCGTGAACGAAGTCACGGGTGACAGCTAGTAATATTATAAATCCGATTGTGTGAAAATGTTAGGCTGAAGCCAGCGTCAAAATGGAGCAATTAATGATCCTGTATCTTTGCATATAGGTTGATTATAACACATAAATGAACATAGGCTAGATTTTATTTATTTTATTCAAATATTTTCTTTATTAATTGAAAATTTCATTATTTTCATAAATAATAAATGGACATTTTCCCATACAATTTAACCATTTTACTTTATCGTTGCTAGGGCTTTGATCGTTGCCACTAAATAAAAACACGGAAAAATAATTTTTCCTCAACAATTAATTTTCAATTGAACGATTTTCACGTGAAAACTGAAAATTAAAAAGAATTCAAAACAAGATGAATTTCAGTGATATTTGAAACAAAAATTATGAAGTATTTGTTATTATACATGAATTATGAATATCGGTTACAATAAAAATATCTTTTTCTGTCAAAAACTGCTTTATAATTAGAAGGAAAAATGAACAATAATTATATTATTAAAAATAGATTTCGCTTGGACCATGGAACTATGAAAAGGATTCTCCTCGGCTTCGACAAATATGGCGTCATAAATAAAACATGTATTTTCAAATATTCGTAATAATACAAGAAGCATGAATATCAATGTATAAAGAAAGTAGATAGATAATGGACGTAATATTTAAAATGAAAAACTGAAATATTTTTTATCGATACTGATTAATAATTAGCTGGAATACCAGTTACATACAAATGTGAGTTTTCCGCTAAAATTTAAGTCCTGATTGCCAGAAAAAGAAAATTTAAAAAAATTATGCCATTAAAAAGAGATTTCTCTGAGGAAAAAGTGACGTCATATTTTAAATAAAACGGGAATTTTCAAATGTGTTTTACAAGGAGCATGAATCAATTCCTTACATTAATAATACAAAGATCGGTAAGTTTAGAAAGTAGATGAGTTTCACGCCATATTTAAAACGAAAAATTTAAATATTTTTTTTTAATCTATACCGATTATTAAGCATCAATATCAGTTACATACAGATGAGTGTTTTTTGCCAAAAACCACACCATGATTATTAGGAAAAGAAAAATAAATACGAATCTATTGTAGTAAAATCTGACCGTTTGTTTGAATTTGTCAACTACTCCTTTCAGATTGTCGAACGCAACGTGATTTACTTAACACCGGTTATCATTTATCCGAGGATGTCATAAAATCTCAGAATTAAAAAAAAATGATTTAAATTCCGAGATGTTATTATTATTATTATTATTATTTGTAAATTTTAACGAAGTTTCTCTAAAAATGGCAACTAAATTATTCCAATTTTGTGGATAAAAAAGACGAAAAAAAACGGATTAATATATTTTTTCCCATTAAAACTAAAAAAAAAAAAAAAAGAAAGAATTTATTTTCAATTTGAATAGATGGTGAAAGTAAAAAAAATCTTGATTACAGTAATTTTTTTTAAAAATAAAAACGTATTTTCACATATTCAAACTTCATGAATCAATTTATTCTGGAGAACAAAAATCGTCTGTCAACATATTTTCATTTAGAAATAAAGTTTTTTTTTTTTTTTTTTTTTTTTCTTTTTTTTTTTTTTTTTTTTTTCAGTTATAGATTAAATTAAGGAGGCAAATTTAAGCTCCTTGCATTTCGGTCTACAATTATTACTCCCTATTTACAAGAATTGAATTTATTGAAAAATAATATACTATTTCCATTATCTTTGAAGGATGGCTATTAAAACGTTTCACAAAGGCGTTAAAAGTAAAATGGTTTACCAGGTAAACTTGACATATGTTTTTACATAATTCGCCGATTTCCACGATTTTATTTGGCCCGCCTTTTTTCATTGGTTGCAGTTTCCTTTTCGTGATTATTTGTCACAAAATTTCACTTTTAAAAACTTATTTATGTCAAGGCCTCTATAACATAAAAATACTGTATTGTCTCCTATGGAATGTGATAAAGAGTTAGTTAATTATTTACGTTTCTAATTATCGGCAATGAAATATTTTGCTTAATTAATGCATTTATTCTTCTTTTAATGATACGTGAATGAAGTCACGGGTAACAGCTAGTTTTAACATAATTACTCCGTGTCAGAATACTCTGAATATAAGTAGTAAAATTATTACATTCCTGAAAAATAACTTTTTTGAAATTTTTTTTGTACAAAAAAAGTAAAACCTGTTACTATTTTTTTTTTTTTAATCCGCTGCAATGAATTTCTGAAATGCTGAAATTTGTGTGATATTATGTATGTGTATATATAATAAATAAATAAACAAGTGTGTCCGTATATTTCACTTTGCAGCCAAAACTACCGAGAGCAGACCTCTGGTATTTGCGTGTGGTGGTGGACTCGAGTCTCCCATCGTGCACTATGGTGGTTGCATGTTGGTTGCTGTGGAGATGTGGGAGATATGGTGGTTGAAAGTAGTCGACATAAGACATTTTCATATTTCAACCAAAGTGTTCTAAAAAATGTTTGGAATCTTCTAGAATGTACTAGAATGTTTTGAATGCAATAGAATTTTCTATACTGTACTAAAATTGTATTTATACTTTATGCATATGTATTACACATATATATATGCATACATATACATATTTTTTATTAGGTTTATATATGGACATGAAGGATCGAGAACGTTCTGGAATGTTCGAGGGCCATTCTGTGAGGGTGTGTGAGATATGGTGGTTGAAAGTTGTCGACCTAAGGCATTTTTATATTATGACCAAAGTGTTCTAAAAAATAAAAGAAAAAACAAAAAGAGAAATGTCCTTCAACGCACATTTTCTATATTAAATATAGAAAAAAACTGCACAGATGTACCAAAACAAAAACAAAACAAAACAAAAAGAACCCAGCGAAGCGGGTTGTCCTCAGCTAGTATTAAATACGTTCGATGAAATTTGAACTTGCATTGCGTTTAGTGAGAGACACTAGTGCAGGGCTGCCAATTGTTTACAGTCCAGGTTCAAGGTCATTTGAAATAATTCTGGAACTTTCTTACTTTAAAGTAATCCGGGCAAATATTTCAAGAAAAATAATATGTCTCTTTCTATCATTTATTATATTGAATCAGTACATCTAGCAGCCACAAAAAAAAAAAAAAAAAAAAAAAAAAAAAAAAAAAAAAAAAGAGATTCAGAAGCTAAAAAATATTTTTCACCATTAATTGTTGCTTGTTTTTAATTTTCAATTAACTTGGCTTTACGTACTAAGATGTCGTGCAAGTCTACGTAAACATATACATGGTGTGGGTCAGAAAAATGTATACACACTTTGAATAATTAAGACTCCAGTTTTTATTTGCATATAATTAATATTTAAATTGCAAAAGAATCTACATAAAATGTATAACTTTTCCTCCTACCGCAAATGTTCAAAATTATTACCGTTCTGGTCATTACACTGCTTATAACGATGGGCTATTGATTCACAAACTTCAACAAACATTTCATTTGGTGTTGTGGTTCATTCTTGCTCAATTGCAGATCTCCAGAACGTTGTTTATGAACATCCATACGTTTCAAACAAATTTTTTTCGATGAAGTGTAAGTCCCATAGGTTGATCTATTTTAAACTCCTTGCGATATTGTTTATGTACTTCTGCTACATTTTCGTACTTACAATAGTATTTTAAAATAAATTTTATTTTTTCAAATTGGTCCAATGTTATACACTTTTCAAAAAATGAAAAATTATAAAGTTATGACCCGTTAAGCAGTGTATGGATACAGTTTCCTGACGCACCTTGCGTGTATATATTTTTTATATATAAATGTGCATTTTATATATCTTAGAAACTAATTGTCTACTAAATATTTTAATAAGCGAAAACTGACATTCTTCACAGACTACCAGTTTTAAAGAAACTTATGACAAGAAATGGCAATAAATAAATAAATTATTTATTTATTTAATACATACATAAATAAATAAATAATAAAAAATTTAAATAAAAAAACAAATTCTTCAAAATTTATAAAATAATTTAATTATATAAATTATAGTGAACTAATTTTACGCAGAAAAAAAGTCAATCGATCAGTACGTGTTAATAAATTTTTAACTGCAGATATATATTAAAATAAATTAATTTCAAAACGTAGCATGCGGGTGCGGCATGCATATTTAGTGCCGCATTCAGAACATGCGTGATTTAAGTACTTCAACAGGCTATCAGGAAATTAAGTTACGTAAAACTAAATTATTGATCTCACTCAAAATTTTAAATCAAAATGTAACGAAAATTCATCATTCTAATATATCTGTCAAGTTGCAAAACATGTACCTTTAACAATGTTATTTTAACACAATTATCCTCTATGTCATAATAACTCTCAATATAAATGGCATAATAAAGCGTCAGAAATGCATTCCTGAATAATAAGTCTTCTGAAACTTTTCTGCATAAAAAAAAAATAATAATAATAAAACCTGTTATTACTACAATGTAACTTTAACCACTACAATAGATTTCTGACAAGCTCGAATTTGCGTGATATCTTCTTTACCGATTCGTTTTTTTTTTTTTTTTCTCCTTTCTTTTTTTCTTTCGTTCTATTCCCTGTCTGCCGCGGAAGAGATTAATAAAATCAGCCAATTATGTAAGTGCAGCGACATTTTAAGTTTCTGTAACGTGCTCGTCTCCGATGTAGACAGAAAAGAGAAGAAAAAAAAAATTAGAATATAAGCGAGTTGAATTATCGATTTTCTAGCATACCCCCCCTTTTTTTCCTCGATGGAGAACTGAAAACAGTGTTGTTGCGAAAAAGGGGTTGGCGGGGGAAAAAATTCAATTTACTTGATGCGGCTCGTTCGTGATCTACATAATTGCTGCAAGTTGAAATTCAATAGGCTGTAGGTAATACCATTAGACGATGGAATTTCAGTGGAGTACGTTTTTGCTTTCTTTGCCAGTTTTCCTAAAGTTTTATTTTTTGGTTTATTTATTTATTTTTTATTTTTTCTTGCTCGAATGTCGTTAGAAGCTGAAGCTGCAGAACTTTAACCCTCCCTAGCTTTTCATTGAAGGAGCTTCTATTCCGAAAATCCCCTTTTCTATCCTGTTGGGGTTTCTCTCTCTTGTTTGCTTGTTAGGGGTGGGGGATATATCTATGGTAGGGGAGATTATTTTTTGTTATTTTTTTTTACGATTGTAATTCGTTCTCTTTTTATTCTGTTAAGCATACAAGACAGTGCTAAAATGTACAGAGTGTTTTTCCCCATTAATATTCAATTTGTTTGAAGTAGGATACAACAGGGGAAGAAAAATTTAATCCCGGGGAATATATATCCCCAGAAATCCTCAGGATTTTTTCTTTCTTTTTTTTTAATTTTTTTAAAGTTACATTTATGTAAACATTTAATTTGTTCGGACAGGAATATATTAGTGAGTGCTTGTGTGCGAGCACGCGAGCGTGCGCATGTATATTAGCTTCTTTTTAAACAAAATTCAACTTTAAAATCGGAAGTTTATGTTATCCAAAAAATCATTTTTTTGTATTATTATTATTATTATTATTATTATTATTATTATTATTATTATTAAAAGCACTTTAAATAACAAACAAACAAAAAAATGAAGGGTTTTTTAATTTAATTTTATGTTTATTTTTTTTATAGCTTCTCAAAATTAAAAATTGTATTAGATTCGATAGTTGATGTTTATATTTTATGTAATTTTCATAAAGTATAATTTTTTTAACAATACAATAGTTTGATATAATTTTCGTTTGAAATGAATCTTGATCATATTTTTACTTCGACGTTTGTTTAATATAATTTTTACGAAAATCTTCTTCAAACAATATCCTAAATATAATTTGTAAAAAAAATGGACACGCATCCTCAAAACTGACATTTAAAAAAATTGCCGATTCACTATCGTTCAGAAACTTGAACTGGTGTTCTCGTGCAAGAGAATTCGCAATATCTTGATTCCAAACTCTAGTTATTCGGATTTAAACATGCAGACATGAGTACTATATTCCTGAGATACATGGTATTCTTATAACCACTGCTCTGGGGAGGCACACACTAAACAAGTATTTTGTAAAGGATTTTTATATGTTGCGTATATATACATATATTAAAAAAAAGACACATGTTTCTTATTCTCCAAAAATATAATATAAATTCGAACAAAAATGTACAATAACCTACGTCTTCCGAGTTACCCCTGATTCCCAAAAGTGTTCTTTATCATTAGAAATCTCAGAAACCAAATATTTTCGAGATTTAAAAAAATCGTTTATAAAAGCTAAGTTTCTTTTGTTGGTACTGATTTTCGGAAATGTTTCCGAGTAGTTTTATAGTGTATTAATCAGTTTTATCATACTGGAATATATGTTTTTAGGATACTATAAATGCTATATAACATTCGATAATACTTATAGCAGCGTAACTGATTTTATACATACAAGAGTAACAAAATAATATTAATTTTAATATTAATGTTAATAATATTAAGTTATCTTGTTTGTCTACAAAATATGTTTGTTGATCTAGAAAATGTTTACTTGAGAAAAAAAATAGCATGCGAAAAACTTATATTCCAGGTTGAGAAAACTGATTAATACAAAATAAAAACAGCTCGAAAAAGTTTCCGCAAATCAGTGGCAGCAAAAGAAACTTTTATATTTGTTTAAATGCTTCTTAAATCTCTAAAATACATTGGTTTCTGTGATTTTTAAAGATAAAGAATTTTTTTTTCGTACTCGTTAGAAACCCGGAAGAGGTTATTATATATTTTCGTTCGTGCTTATATTTTCCTAGATTAAGAAATACCTGACTTTTTTTAGCGTGTATAATTAATATATAACCTCTCTAATAATAAAAATCCGCAATGTAGCATCTAAATTGGTAACTGAAAATTTACGATTCGCCTTTCAATATTATACAGTGCAATCTAGAAATAGCGAACGTCTTGGAACTGTGTTATTTACTCGCATTTTAGAGGTCAACAAGTAGTTAGAGATTTAAAAATGCGTTCTCCAAATAGAGTTTTCTCCTCTGTTCAAGAGTGCCTGTTATGAAGGTTTTAATGTGTGTTTACTTTTATATGAGAACTGTTTACTTTTTAACGTATTAAAAAAATGGATTTAAATAATGAAATTGGTGACTCATCATAGACTAAATTAAATTATTGCAAAATTAGAAAGCTACATAAAATTTGTATAATTTTAACAAAAGAAAAAGTATGATCCCATCAAATGAGCTATTTCCATTATTATTATTATTATTATTATTATTATTACTAAGTAAATATCAAGTTAATTGAGATTTATGAGTTCAAGTCTTCGATAAACTTTTTTTTAAATTATACTACAACAAAAGCAATTATTGACGACGGTTAAACTAATTTTCTTCTGTTCGAAGATTTTATTAATTTTCGTGCATTATACACACACACACACACACACACACACACACACACACATACACACACACACACACACACACACACACACACACACATATATATATATATATATATATATATATATATATATATATATATGTAATAATAAAAAAATTTCGCCATTTTTCCTTAGTTAAATTATTCCAAATTCTTACAATTCTAATTTTTCCCTCTCTTTTTAAAATATCTCTTAAATCTATTTTATATTTTATTCCATAACTTAATCAAAATATTCTTTTATTTATCATTCTAAAAATCTTAACCTGCTAAAAGCTACACATATTTATTAAAACTTTATTCTATTAAATTGCAACACTGCCTCTAAAACGCACCTGCCTAATTTCTTCTTTTGAGACATCGAATTTTTATTCTTTGGAATTTTTGTAATACCATTTTTATTTCTATTTAATTATCATTCGGCATCCCAGGATTCCTGGCGTTTTCGCGCCCAAAGGCTTTTTACCTTTTTAAATTGCCGCTTCTGATAAAGAGTTTTGGTCATACGTCAGAGACACACCCTCGTGGCCTCATTTTTTCATCCGTTATCGAGCAGGCTCCGCCTTGTCTATCCCCCTGGCGCCCTCCGAGCATTTTGTGAGTGGGCCAGCTTTTTTCGCGCGTTTGTTACTTTGGGCAAGATTTTGGAAGTATTTATACGGTTACACTGGCTTCGGAGACAGATTTTTACACGAATTATTTGTTATCTATAAGCCGTAACTGGGGAAGTATGCACTATTTCGTCGGTAGTAAGTTCTTCAATTTCTGCTAATTCTTCAATACTTAATGTGTTCAAGTTTTTAATGAAGCGAAAGTCGGTGGAGTTGTTTTCATCTCTGTTCTCATAATAAAGTTCTTGCTCATCTATTAAGTTTCCTTAATGTTTTGGGAAATTTCTATTGGAATGAACTGCCTCTACTCAGCGTCCCGATTACATTATAATATGATGTTCAAAAATGATTCGTACTCCGAGAATTGCCTTCATAGTGATTAAATCGGAATAATACCCTCGCCGAATGTCATGACTGTATTTCCATGATCTCGACTGCGCCTACATCGAACTGATTATACGGTAATTTTCGTGGGGTTCGGACTGATATGCCATCACTGGAGTATGATGGAACGAACGTTTCAAGTCGACAGTAATAGCAATCATCAATAATGTGCCAATCGTAACAAAAATGTGTCATATATATATATATATATATATATATTGTTTTTTTTTTTTGGGGGGGGGGGTAAAATATAAAATGACAATTATATTAATCCATCTATTCCTCTTGGCAATATTTCTTGATAACATATATTTTCAGGACTCTTACCACCATTTTTGAAAAATAATATTTGGCTTAATTAAAATCAGAAATGTGTGATTAAATGAAGCGAATATTATTATTTTAAACCAGTGGCAATCGATAGTTCAAATCGTATAAATCATGTGCTTTTTTTACCAAAGTTACATCCATTGAATGTGAACGGGAATGCAATTATTCTTAAAAACTGATTTGTAACTATCCACTGTTACACTTAGCTTAATATTTTCCGCATGAATTCTGATAACTAGATATAATAATGATTATAATGTAGGGCTTGTCAGGTCCCTGGCACCTATAGGCTTAAAAACTATTGTTATGGAACTATGGTGATTATTATCTTATTATTATCTTATTGTGTGTGTATCTTTTGTGTACGGTGAGGCTTCCCAACACTGGAATCTTAATCCGGAGAGTAGCGAGTTGAATACAATGGAAGAAGTATGTCCTTTGTGATGTGGTCTTCCATAGATAAGAAAGAGATTGCACCCATTATTTAGGAAGACAGACCCTTGGAAACAGACCAGGAGCCCCGTAGACAGAAAGGTGCTCTGGAGAATGACCAGAGAGGAAGTTAGTTCGAACGCAGGACTGGAGCGTGTAGGTGGGTTGTTCAGAGAGCAGCTCTGGGCACGTGTGTGGAACGAGATCTCTCGAAAGGAAGAGATATAGCGTGTGTGAGATTAATAGAAATCTCGGTTCTGAGTGAATGAACGTAGTCTAACGGTACACGTAAAGCGTATTCTGTAATTATTTTGATTTAAATGTTAAACCGGATAATTTACATCCGAGCTCAAGTGTAAATATTGTTAATAAATTGTCACTTTAAGTTTAATTGAAAGAGTTAGGTTTTTCTTGAATATACATCATGTATCGTGTCCGATATCACGTATTCATATCGGTGATGGCAGCATATCAAAAGACCGGATTATATTTCGAAGTTGTGTGGACGGAGAAGTGGAATCCAACAGGGCTTATTTATGCTGATATATATATATTTCGGAATTTACTTTAATAGGAAAAAATAAGTTTTTAAATATTAATCAAAATGGGACTTTATTCTCAATCGATTACTATCGGCAATTTTGATTATTTGGGACAAAATTTGTTGTTGACTCTATTTTTACTTTCTTCTATCTAAAATAGAAGAAAGTATTGTAATCGAAATTTTTTTCGACTTCCGGCTTTGGACGGATTTACACGTTTTAGAGATCAGAGATTCCAAAAAACGTGTTTTTTTTGCAAAATGCCTGTCTATCCTTATTGTATCATCGAAAGTATATGAAGTTATGCTTCAAATTAAACAATTTTTTCTGATGTTTTTGGCTATGACCTGCATGTTCCACTTAAATTTGGGGATATTCCGAAGAAAAGGGGCGCTGCGTTAGCGATTTTTCTTCAATTTTCACTATTGTATCATCGAAAAATGTATGACGTTATGCCGATAAATGAACCAAATTTTTTGCATATGTTTTTGACTATGGCCCGCAGGTCACAGTTGGATGTGGGGATATTGTGCCTGGAGGGGGCACTGTGATAGCCATCTAAAGATTTCCAATTCAAAAATATGTACAAAAAATTTAGAAATCCTATAAGATTTTTGCGTTAAATATTTGGCCTTGATCCAAGGATTCCAGAGCATTTTTTTGTTTTTTCCTATCTTAAAAAATGGTTGAGATATAGCAGTTTCAAATTTTAGGGTGGCTGACATTTTGAAACAACGCATCACGATTACTCCATAAACAGGTTTAATTTATGAGTTTAAATGAACATGGTTTCAACAAATTTTCTTCCATTGTTGTAACCATAGTTTCAACTCTTACATGCGTAACACTATAAATTTTTAATTCGTCAACGTCAAATTCTCGCCAAGTTTGGTGAAATAGTGCCAAATTTGGCGATAAAAATACGCTGCCATATATAAAGCCAACTTGGCTATGTCTGTCTAATTTGGCGATATTCTCTTTCAAATTCAATATTGACGAGAACTGGGAATGACTCTTCATTAATCGGATTTCACGCATTTTAGCTTCGTATTTTTCAGTAAAATTAGCTAAAATCTTAAAACCAAGCAATAGGGAGGCGATCTTTTCTGCCGGTAGAGGCCAGAAAGAGTTTCCGTAGTTTAATAGGTATCATACATCAGCTGATCGCATCCAGGTAACCGGGCGATTTGGAAGCAGCTGACGAACAACAAAATGATTTTTTTTTTTTTTTTTTTTTTTTTTTTTTGCGGTGTGATACAGAATTTTGAAGTAGTATTAACATGTATGAGATAGGAAAAAGTTTTGGGATTGGCATATCCGACTAGTTTTAGGATTGCGAACAATATCAGCAAACAAATTGTTAAAATTTGTATAGAATAACACTTCTAAATAGCATATATCTAGGAAGCACGGATTTTGTCCGTTATTCAGAGGTGAAACTGTTGAAGCATATATGTATTGGAGATTAAAAAGGCTCTTTCTAAATAGAGATGCCCGCTATTCGGGATTGTCCATAATGGAGGTTTTTTCTGTATTTTAAACTAGCGGTTTATAAAAACATTTGAATGATATAGTTATATTAATCAGTCATATGAATTAGAGCAAACTACCTTTGTAGGTTGCTCACACCCCTCGAGCTGTGGTAAAGCAAGAGCCGTTGTGGTAGCTCGACATATGACCTAGCGACCGTCTCCCCCTATGGGGTTTCTCGAACGAAGTCGTCGGGGGTTTCATGGCGGTTCATCAAGGTTTCGTCCCTGCGGAAGTTTCCTCCGAGACGTGGGGTTACTGCCGTGACGACCTATGTCACCAAACCTTGGTAAAATAACCTGGGGGTCCGCAGTGGGGAGCGGCCTCAGGCCGATCGCAGCGCCGGGCGAGACAAAGCCCTGGTGCGTTTGTGTGCGATGGTCGTTTACGCGCGTCGGCGACCCCCGTGGGATCCTGACGGCGCAGGATAGTTTTATACCTTTTTTTTTAATGGGATTTATCGGAAATAAGCTGATAACAAAAGCGATAAAATCGATCTATCGCATTCCCTCTTTTTTATGATAATTTTTTTATCTTTTTAATTACTGACTCAGACATCGTTCTTATAAATTTAATAGTTCTCATATTTGTTCTTATCATAAAAATCAAAATTGATCAGATTTTTCTTTACTATTTGTTGAATATGTCTATGCGGGTCTAGGTATAAATAATATTATCTCATGGAATCCAACTTAGAAAAAATACATAATTATTCTTTGTATATGTAATTTTTTGAATATATTTCTATTTAAAAATTTTAAAAGCATTTTAACGATGTAGTTAGATTTTACCGCACATGTTAATTAGAAATTTATTTCATTCTAATACCGTTAAAAAGTATTTAACTGCAGAAAAATATTGCGAGACAGTTACTGTATTTTCTTGGTAATGTCCGCCTATTACTTCGTTTTATTTTGAAATTGTTAAGTCAATCATATTCTTCATAACTTTTTCAAATTGATCAGCTTCAGTTGTTTTTCTATTGATTCAATATGTCTATGCAAGTCTTGGTATGATTAATGACGTCTTTTATGCAAGCCAACATCGAAAAATACATAATGACTCTTTTTATATGCATGTTCTCTTTTGAAAATTCCCCCCGAAATCCAATTCATTCAAAACACGGGTAATTTGAGAAGACGATGATTCTTTTATTGTGCATAAAAATAAATAATAAATGATTTATTTCTCTCTTGATTCTGTAAAAATTGCATACAATGGTGACAGACTAAAAAACTTCTAAAGGAAAAACGCATCATAAAAAATGCTTCATTTGCTGAAAATATTAAAAATTAAGCAGATTCTTGTTCACAAAACTCAAAAGTTTGTTTCCTTTGTGAAAATTTATGGCTGTATTTTCAATACGCTTTACGACTTTGTTTATTGCTTTGTTCAGCATATGTACAAAGCCCGATGAATAAAGCATGGAAAAAGAATACTTTTTTATAGATTACAATGATATATATTATGCACATAGATAATTTTCATCATTTCATATTTGTTTTAGATAGAAATATATTCCTTTGATCTTCTGCATTATTGCATGCCTTGCTATATTTTTTAAAAATATTACGTCCTTTATTCATTTATTGTTTAATAATAAATATATTGCATCGTAAACAAAAACGCTTGATTGTACAAATATATTTTTTTTTAGTTATGCTTTGGTTCATTAAGGGTTGATGAAGAAAGAATTTTCTTTTTGTTAATTTTCACTCTAGTTTCTTTCTTCCAAACAAAGAATTTCTTATTTTTATATGTAAGGGAATAATAGAAAATAATATATTGATGTAAAAATTGACTTGCGAAGAAAACAACCCATTTAAAGAAATTGCAATTAACTTTTACCAATTTGTGTAGATTTCAATACATTTTAAGCATTATTTTACTTGATTTAAATTAATGATGATTCTCGTGAAAAGTACAAAATCTATGTTTAAATTCATAAATTTTCGTACATTACCATAGAACATGCGTCATCATTTAAATAAATTAAAGTATTCATTTACAAAAATTATGTAATTTAGTGAAATAGAACAATAAAATTTTATGCGTATATTTTTTTAATTAAAAAAGTGAAAAATGTCAAAAAATATGTTTTAACAGCAAACAAATACGACGAGCAAACATTTTAAAAATATATATGCTAAGTTAAAAATAATAAACAATTCTACATTAAACATGACATAGCGCAAGAGCAAAATACATATAAATACATAAACATATAAAAATAGAGAGAAAATGTGCGAAAAATTAATATAAGAGCTTCTGCAATTTACATAGATTAAATAAATTATAACTAACCGATTTAGAGATATAATGATGGTAATTTTTAAAATACTTTAAGCAAAGAAGCCTTGTAACAGTTTTTTCTGATTTATTTAGATAATCAGTGTAGAATCATGCATGAAAATTAAATTTATAATAACATTTTTTAATTAACTACAAGGCAAATGTAAGGAAATCCGCTTTATGCGTTAAATGTGAGCTTTGTTACATATATTTACTATTTTTGTGCATATAACAGAATAAGTTACCTCTTAATAACACTTTATAATACGTATTTAATAAGTATTCATTGATATGTTTGAACAAAATCAGGCTAGTCAATTAAATTTTATGTCAAATCCTCAATGCTGTCTAAATGTATGTCGATCTGAAAAATGGATAACCTGAACTTTTAGTGAATTGGTAATATAACAAATTATGAATAAGCGTAAATATTCAACATGATTTGGCATTTATCTTTTATGATAATTGATATTTCATAAAAGAATTCCTTTTAATTTGATGTAAGTTAATGGAAATGTTAAAAGACTTTAAGAAGCTTTGAAATTTTTTTAATAAATGATTTTAATACAGAACATTTAGAAGTAATTTATACACATACGTTTTTTGTCCCGCAGTGGCGCAGACGATTAAGCTCGGTTTCCGTCAAGATCACCGAAAGTGAAGTAGCATCGACCATGGTCAATGCGTGGGAGGGTGACAACCCCTCTCGACTGCGGCTGTTGTGGGACCATGTACGTAAATGGTAGCTGGTGCACGTAAAATCTGTTCGTGGCTCCAATGTCCTCTCAGTTTGAAAACAATACCTCTGGGGGTGCCAATCCAGGTGCAGGTCTCTCATCTGGAATTGATTCAAAATTAGGAGACCAGCTCTAGAATTCCAAACCCTCTTGAGGCTCTGGCACCCCTCCTTTAAGAAAAGTGCCATGGCACTTTCTCTGATACGACAACAACAGCACATACGTTTCAGTAGTAATTTTTGTAAATTTTTGACTCTGATGTATTGCAGAATGGGATATGATTGAAAAGGGATACTCTCATAACGTATCTAGAGGCATTTAAATATCTATTAAATACAAAAAAGTTTAGATAAAACATAAAATCATTTTTTTGTAAAGCCCTCCGTATGTCACACTTTAGAAATTTGTATTATTTCAATGAAATGAAATGAAATCAAAAATAAAAGCATCTCTAGTCGTGGAGAAACAACCGAGAAGCGTGGGAACTTTCCTTCATGCGGGGAAATGTTTTAGGATAATTCATATTTAAGATTACTGAGCCTTATGAATTTCGAATAGATTCTAGAAATATAAATAAGAAATAACAAAAGCTAATAATGAAAATAAGATTCCATTTATGTGCAAAAGTTTGTAAATTTAATAAATAGGTTATTTTTTATTAATCTATATATATATTTTTGTGTGAATTACATTCCATTATTATGCGTGTAAAAGTGGCATTTCCAGATAAGATAGACTTTTAACCCTCTGAGCGTCTTAGGGATTTCCTGCATTTTATTAAAAATGCTCGTAAAACAAATGATAATTTAAATTGTATTTCCTTGTTTGTTTCTAAAATACACTACACATCTGTTCATTTTACATATATCTTAAAATAAAATCCTGTGAAAAATATTTTGGTCTGCAGCCTTTTTAAGTTGTTTTTGGGAAATGAGAAAAAAAAAAAAAACGGGCAAACCGCTTAGAGGGTTTTAAGGTTTTCTATACACAATTTAACAATACTTGGGTTTTTCAAAAGTTTCAAAAGCATTCAAAACGTTTCATAATAGATCGTATATTCTCTTTGAATTTAACTTTTTATTGGACAGATGAGTTACCGAATGTCTCCATTCTGTGGCTGTCGTGATTCCAAAAACCACAGTACAATGGCTCTCTGATCGGCAGAAATTGTCTGTGTGCATTTATCTATATTTTAAAGCTTGCTGTAAATAAATTTAGTATCTCTTAGTGAATTTTTACTTTTATGTTGCTATATTACCCAGCAAATTCCCAGCACACATTGGGGACACATTTGGAACACTTTGATTTAAAAAAAACCCTGACGGCTCGGCCTACAGGCACAGGTAGATTTCGAAGACGCAGAACGTGGGGTGCCTGTTTGTCGGGAATTGCGGAAGAAATGACCTTTTTGCGATGATGCTGCAGTTGGAACCGCCTACTTCGAAACGAAACTTGTTTGCAGGCGGAGCCAGTAAGGATTTTTTTTTATTTATTTATTTTTTTTTTTTTTGCTATAAGATTTGGTCCTATAAAAAACATGTCAGTATAAAAGTTTTAGATAATATTAAGAGAATTTATAATAAATTTAAGCGGATTTGAAATCTTGGGAATTGACGAAGTTATGAATTTTTTTCTTCTAAAACACCCCTTCCCCCCCTCCTCTTAAGGCAATTTTTAATTATATCAAAAATCTGTCATACATAAATTTTCGGCCCTTCTCCTAGAAGTAATAATAACTTCAAACGGATTCGATACGTATCATAATTAAGAAATTATGGTTTTTTTCTGTTTTCACAAAAAGTCCCCCCCCAATCCCCCCCCCTTGGTTCGATTTTGCCCATTAACGAACTTGACCAAGATTTTACGCCACTTGATTTTATGTATCAGTTTCGAAAATATGCGGGAGTTGGAACCGCCTACTTCGAAAAATAACTTGTTTGCAGGCGGAGCCGGCAGGGATTTTTTTTGTTTTTAATTTTTTTTTTGCTATAACGGTTGGTCCTATAAAAAACTTGTCAATATAAAAGTTGTAGATAATACTAAGAGGATTAATAATAAATTTACGCGGATTTGATATCTTGTGAATTGACGAAGCTATGATTTTTTTCTTCTAAAACCCCCCTTTCCCCCCCCTCGGGGCCATTTTTAATTATATCAAAAATCTGTCATACATATATTTTTGTCCCTTTTCCTAGAAGTAATAATAACTTTAAACGGATTCGATACGTATAATAATAAAGAAATTATGAGGATTTTTCTGTTTTCACAAAAAGCCCCCCCCCATTCCCCCCCTTTGGTTCGATTTTGCCCATTAACGAACTTGACCGAGATTTTATGACCCTTGATTTTATGTATCAGTTTGGAAGAGATTTATGCAGAATTTTTCCAGTTATCGTGGTCAAAAAAAAAGTGACATAGATAGATAGATAGATAGATAGATAGATAGATAGATAGATAGATAAAGTTTTGAACTGGGGGTGGTTTTGTGTTCTGGGAGTCATGATCGGCGTAGATCTGCAAAAATTTTTCAAAATTTCCAACTTAGGTGAGAATGTAATAGGTAGTATTTCTTACGAAATCTACCTAAAAGTGTTCCAGTTACCTTAATGTGTACCGAAATGTGTTCCGAATATGTTCCGCTATAATAGAAAGTGTTCCGAAAGTGTTCCGAAAGTGTTTTGCTCGGGATATTTGTTAAATCTAAACTTGTGAACACATTTGAGAACATATTGGGAGCACATTTGGGCACACATGTGAAATCATCGTTTTCAAAAAGTGCGCTAGAAAGTGTGCTGAACAAAAGAAGTGTTCTCAGAACTATTCTAAAAACTGTTTCAAAGAGTGCGCTTCAAAGTGTACTGAAAAAGGTGACAAAATAAGTGTTCTAAAAAGTGTTCTGAAAAGTGTATAAAGATTTGCTGTGTATACAATAAAATTAAGATGACTGTATAATATCCTGGAACACTACAACCACTTGTAGCATGAGAATAACCAGTGTGTTTGATTTTGTTTTAATTTCTTGAGTTCATTTAGTTACAGACATGATATTATTATTATTTTATTATTACTATTAATATTATATATATACGAAGTCATGTCATTGCTTCTTCTATTAAAAGAATGTTTTATTCGGTAAACAACTTTATTATATAAAATATATATATAACTTATTGCTAGTTAATATATAACAGAGAGTCATTTTAGTTTTAATTTTTTCATCTGTTACTATATTAATAGCCTGAAAATATCGTTCCGAACATTTTCAGATTCATTGACATATCAAAATTTAACTCTATGTTACAATGTAAAATAGACATACTACTAGTGTTCTTTTCTCTTTCGTATATATCATACATTCAATTTTGAAAAATAACTTACAATGCATTTTTAAAAAAATTAGCTAGTAATCTTGAAACTTGAATTAAGCTGCTATAAATAGAGTCAAAGTGTTTTCAAAAGATCTTGCAACTAACTTCGCGTTGTAAGCAATATTTTATTTTTTCAATACACTATGTGGCAAATAGTTATGAATGAATGAGCGTATTGTTGCAAATCGTTTTCTCATGCCATTTATTCAAAATAAATCTTATTTGTTTTTAGAAATCTACTGAACAAGGCATTGACATTTAATCTAAAATCAATTCTAGTGAAACCTTTGAACTGCCAGCTTATTTTAGATGCTCTGACAGATTTCCCTCTGTTCGTTTGCATGTAATTCATCAAACTTCAGAGTACGATTTCTTCTTCGCCTATGATAAACCCATAAAGCTTTAGCTAATTATAAAAACATGGCATTTGGCAAAACATGTTTTTTTTTTTTCATTTTGCTTACTATAGCATAATAACAATATTGTAAATAAATCATCATGGGCTCCTGTTGTTTAAAAATATTCTAATCAATGCGTACTTCTTTAAAATTGAAAATTATTAATTGTCATTCGTTTCATTTGACTTAAAATAATTTTATAATAAAAATGCATGTACGTATGTAAACATTAGCTAAACGCTTAGATGCATATTTACTCGTATAACGCATAAGATCTATTAATATATAACATTTAAACTACAAATGAAAATTGTGAGCGTTCTGTTATATAAAAAAATCCCTGACGGCTCGGCCTACAGGCACGGGTAGATTTCGAAGACGGAGACCGCGCGGCGCTTGCTTATTGAGAATTGCAGAAGAAATACCTATTTACTATAATGCGGCAGTTGAGATCACCCACTTCGAAACATACCTCTGCCTTTAGGTGGAGCCAGCTGGAATTTTTTGTTTTTATTTTTATTTATTTATTTATTTATTGCTGTAAGAGTTGGTCCTATCAAAAACTTGTCAATATAAAAGTTGTAGATAATATTAAGAAGATTTATAATAAATTTAAACGGATTTGATGTCTTGGGAATGAACGAAGTTATGAATATTTTTCTTCTGAAACCCGTATATTCCCCTCCCTTGGGGGTATTTTTAATGACATCAAAAATATGTCCTACATAAATTTTTGGCCCTTTTCCTAGATGTAATAATAACTTTAAATGGATTAGATATGTATCAAAATTAAGAAGTTATGAGTTTTTTCTGTTTTTACAAAAAGCCCCCCCCCCCCCGGTTCGATTTTGCCCATTAACGAACTTGACCGACATTTTATGCAGCTTGATTTTATGTATCAGTTTGGAAGAGATTTGTGCAGAATTATGGAAGTTACCGTGTCCATTATCCATAAAAATGTAATATAGATAGATAGATACACTGTTAAAAAATTTCGTTTATTGACAGGTTGTCTTCCTTGAATTTTGATCAGAAAGTTTCCGTTTTGTTAGAAAAATGGAATCTCTCCCGTATATCTGTTGCTACCCTGCTAGAAAAAGTTTGCAAAAAAAGTGCACAAAATCCGAGCGTATTTGGCACTTCTACTTATGCATAAAAACTGCAAACTGAATTGTGCACAAAAAGTCCATAAACGATATGACTAAATTGTACACTTTTTGGACTTTTAAGATTACAGAGTTTCAAATATGGAATTATTAATGTAAAAATCTATCATCCAATGGGATTGCAGTATTTTGATCGCCACACATGCGCTTAAACTCCTTCGCGTCTGTATCGCACGATTTATGGACTACAAAGACGGAACATTAATCAAAAAACAGAAACATTAAGGCAACTCTGCTGCCAGTCCTTTTTCCATAAATTGACGGATTTTTTTTTTTTTTTTTTACAGTATATTGTTAAAAATAATCTGAAATTCACGGGTATTTTTTTCCTGAATTTCACAGAAAAAGTCCCATTTCATGACAAAAGGGCATTTTCAGTTAAAAGCAGAAATTTTCCTCATATAAGAAAGCAGCCAACTGACATATTCCGTTGTCTGCTGCAGGTTTATTTTCAATGTTTCAGAAACTGACATGTTGCTGCACAGAAAAACTAAAAATTCCATAAATTAAAATTTCAAGTTTATTTAAAACAACAACAAGAAAATAGTGCTTTCGAATTAAAAAAAGCAAAAATTAATTCTTTCCATTCTTTTAATATTATTTGTAATTCATTTTTTAAAGTTATAAAAAAGTATTCGCACTTAAAATATATTCTAAACAAACAGATTAATATATTGTTGTGAGCTCGGGGTTCGAAAGGACTGATGCCAATATATAAGAACAATAAAAAGGCTTTATTCACTATAAACAGTGCAATACGATCACAAATATCTTATGAAAATTACAAGATATTCAGTATTCTTCAAATCCAATAAAAGCTAAGCAAAATTTCACACAGAAACAATGCGTTCAATACGACGTATCAACGACAAAATCGATCCGAGAAACACAGTTCTCAATGCAAAGCCTCTCGTAAGAATTCAATCGCAGTTGACAGACAACTAACTAACTGAATGGAGGTCCTTATATGGGTTTCAGAGATCTTTCCAGATTATTCCAGAGCCTTCAGATGCTAGAAATTACCAGAAAGTGCTTTAACTTTCGATAGAGAACCCAAGCAAGAAAGGATCCCAATGTACAGGTATAAGGGGGGGTGGTTGACCAAAAAGTCGCCAAATCCGTCGCCAACTTGGCGACATTTGGCGATATATCGCCAAATTTGGCGACAAAAATAAGTAGCCAAAACCATCGCCAACTTGGCGATAAACCCATTCCTTGGCAATTTTCCAATAGAACTTATAATAAAAACAGATGCTGTAAGGTTGTTTTCCTTGCAAACCACCTGAGGCCTTTAGCATTGAGTTACATGATGCTCAATAGGAAATACATTAATAATACTGCAATTTTCACAATAACAAAATAAAATAAATTTAAACAAATGGAATATTTACAGATATATACAAAATTCATAACATTGCCCCCCTCTCAAGGACTGCACGTCCCGGGCAGTTCAACCTTTGATCGGAAAGCAAACCCGTTACCAACAAATGCTATACTATTCAAAACACATTCATAATGCTGAATTATACAAAATATACACTTATTTAAAAATAAAATAAAATAAAAGCATAGACATTATTACATACAAGTATTTAAATAATAATAACAATAATAATGATAATGCTAAGCAAAATAAATAATTACATTAATTTATATACAAGACCATGGTCATACTAATTTACATTATTTACATTACACTATTTACAATCAATGAACTAAGTACTATGGGAACTATGTACTATGGCCATAGTATGGAGCTAGCCTGTCGTAATGAACGACTCTAGGCTTCGAATTTGGTGACTTTCGGATCCGAATTACGACATCGTTCAGTCTGTTTAGGACTGTATAAGGACCGTCCCAGTGCGATTGCAGTTTGGGAGAAAGTCCTTTACGTCGAGTCGGATTATAAAACCAAACCTTGTCACCTTCTTTGAATTGATGTCCCGTGGCTTTCGTGTGTACCTAGTCTTCATCTTCTCCGTCTGTATATTGATCCGCTCTCGAGCCAAGTTGTGGACGTCTTCAAATCGTGCCTGGAGATTCTGCACGTATCCCTCTGGCGATGAAGGCGCATCTGGAGGGCGACCAAAAATCAGATCACAAGGTAGACGAAGATCACGACCGAAAAGCATCTGAGACGGGGAATAGCCGGTTGTTTCATGGACGGCGCTGCGATAGGCGAGAAGAAACAAGGGAAGTTTTTGGTCACAGTCTTGTTGATTTCTTGAGACTAGCAGTGAGAGATTGTTGAGGATGGTACGATTAAATCTCTCAACCATGCCATCCGATTGTGGATGTAAAGGCGTCGTCCTAGTTTTGTCCATTCCGAGAAGTTGACAGAGACCCTCAATCACAGCAGAGATGAAATTTCTCCCCTGGTCAGAATGCATTTGAAGGGGGACTCCATACCTTGATATCCACTGGTGTACCAAGGCATCCGCAACCGTAGAAGCTTCTTGATCAGGGATGGCATACACTTCAGGCCATTTTGTGAAATAGTCCGTGACAACAAGGAGGTATTTGTTGCCATCAGCACTTCTTGGCAGAGGACCTAGGATGTCAAGGGCGATGCGTTCAAAAGGTGCTCCTACATTGTAGAGATGTAGTCTTCCTCGGCTACGTTTCTTTGGTCCTTTCCGAGCTGCACATGCATCGCAAGATTTGCACCATTGTTCGACGTCAGCTCTCGCTTTTCCCCAGAAGAAGCGCTCTCGGATTCTGTGTAATGTTTTCATGACTCCAAAATGGCCACCAGTGGGACTGCCATGTAATTCCTTGAGGACCTCTGGGATTCGGGATCGAGGAAGTACCAACTGCCACCGAGATGTCTTCCCATCTTCCGATTCGAATTTTCGGAACAGAACACCATTCCTGACGTGGAGCGAGTTCCAAAGAGCCCAATATTGCTTCGTCGTAGGACTGTAAGTCGAGATGTCTTTCCAACTGGGCTTCGTGCTAGAAGATTCTAATAACTCCAAGATTGGTTTGATCTCAGAGTCTGCCATTTGATCTTCTCGAATCTTCTCATCACTCCAGGGATCTGGTGGCGTCAATAGTGAAGTCTTCGTCTGGCGTATGACATATTCGGGATTATACTTGCTCTCCGCTCTGGAACAATAGCGACAGCTCTCGGGACACGGTCTTCTTGATAGGGCATCGGCGTTTCCATGCGATGAGCCTTTGCGATGCCTGATGTCAAAGTCGTATTCCTGGAGCCGTTGTATCCATCTGGCTACTTGGCCCTCTGGGTTCTTAAAATTCATCAGCCATGTTAGGGATGCGTGCTCAGTACGAAGGAGAAATTTCCTGCCATAGAGATAGTGATGGAAGTGTTCTATGGCTTTCACTATAGCTAATAACTCCTTACGAGTGACGCAATAATTCCGCTCTGGTTTCGATAAACATTTGCTCCAGTATGCTACGACTCGTTCTTGGCCATCTATTTCTTGGGAAAGTACAGCGCCGACACTTTCATGACTGGCATCCGAGTCCACAATGAACTGTTTCTCGGGGTGCGGATAGGTAAGGACTGGAGAGGATGTGAGAGCTTCTTTCAGCCGCTGGAAGGAATTCTCGCATTCTTGTGTCCATAAAAACTTCTGCCTGCTTTCAGTGAGCCTATGCAAGGGTCTTGCGATGTTGGAGAACCCCTGTACAAACTTTCTGTAATAAGTGCATAGTCCCAGAAAGCTTCGCAACTGATGGATATTTTCCGGACGTTTCCAGTGCTTTACTGCAGACACTTTTTCAGGATCTGTTCGAACACCTTCAGCTGAGATGATGTGTCCTAAATAGTTTACTTCTCGTTGGAAGAATTTGCATTTCAAAGGGTTCAGCTTTAAATTCGCCGCTCTTAGTTTCGTTAACACTTTTCGAATATTCTCTAGATGTTCTTCAAACGTGCGGCCACCAATGATGACGTCATCTAGGTAGATGAGACAAGCTTCAAAAGTCAGACCTTTTAACACTGTCTCCATGAGGCGCTCGAACGTTGCTGGAGCATTGCAGAGCCCGAACGGCATAACTTTAAATTGCCAAAGTCCTTGTCCAGTAGTAAATGCGGTCTTCTCTTTGTCATCAGGATGGATCTCTACTTGCCAATATCCACTCTTCAAATCCAGCGTGGAAAACCATTTATGTCCTGAAAGAGTATCTAGCGTGTCGTCTATTCTTGGTAGAGGATAGCTGTCCTTCTTCGTGATATCGTTAAGTTTACGATAATCCACACAAAATCTTGTGGAGCCATCTTTCTTTCGGACCAACACGATGGGAGAGGCCCACGGACTTGATGACGGTTCGATGATGTCACTATCCTGCATCTCTTGTAAGAGCTTAGAAACCTCTTCTTGTTTTGCGAACGGCAAGCGTCTTGGATGCTGTTTAATCGGTGGATGGTCGGCAGTATCAATTCTATGACGTGTCAGTGAAGTGCGCCCTATATCACTCTCGTTTTCTGAAAAGACATCCTTAAATTCCTGGAACAGTCTTTCTGCGGCATGTCTCTGTTCAGGAGATAAATTTTCATTTTGTCCAATTACAGGTGTTAAACTTGTAGGCGGCTCCGATAACGTCAAGCTCGGGTCTTTTCAAACACAGGTGACTGGAGCACAGGTTGCAAGCACTTCACCTTTCTGGATAATTCTAGACTTTTCACTTACGTTCGCAATCCTCACGGGTATCACATCTCTCGACAGATCTACCAGCGCTGATGCTATTAGCACTCCTTTTGGGTTCTTCTCAGGATATCCAGTCAAGCCATACTGGAAAATTCTTTCGTTTCCAGTTAATCCAGGTATCATCATTTCGGTCCGAGGAGGGATGATAACATCTGCCTTGGCTGTGATCCGTTGAATAGACCCGGACTCATTTCCAAGTTTGAAAATAGTGACATCTTCTTGAGCAGAGCGTAACTCATTATTCTTAAAGTCCAGTGTAAATCCATGCTCTTTTAAAAAGTCCAGTCCGAGTATGAAAGGGTCTGAAATATCGGCCACGTAGACTGTATGGCGATAAGCGGCGTTCCCAAACTTTATTTTCAGTGTCATTCTTCCATGTATCTCGATCTTATCTCCGGTCACAGTTTGAAGAATAACACGCGGCGGGGTCCAGAAGAGTTTTTCTTTCAGCCGCTGAGCTAGATCTTTCGGAATGATGGTCACATTGGCTCCTGTATCGATGATCATATTACAGGGCAAATCATTCACACTTCCGACTAGAAAAACTCCGTTCTCGCCGCAACTTCTTGCAGAAATTTCACATACTTGAAAATGAGGCTTCTTTAGATCTGGAAACTTCCGCCCCGCAAGATGGTCAATAATCAGTTTTCTTGCTCCTCCGTTAGCGGATGAGCTATTACCTTCGGTGCTGGGTCGTCTTGGGCAGTCGATTTGGATATGGCCTTCTCCACCGCATTTCCAGCACTTGATCTTCCTGTAAGGTTTGTTGGCCATTAAGGAGTTCATCTTTCTCATTATGTCATTCATCTGCTGCTGTAAGCACTCCACAGCTCTATCCGACGTCTCAGGCAGGTTGGCTGCTCGCACAAAGTGTCGATCTTTCCTAGTAGCTTGCTGGGCTGCCTCGAATTTCAGAGCGTAAACCAAAGCCCCTTTTAAATCGCTGAGATCTGCAATCCGGAGTGCTTTCTGGATCTCAGAGTCACGCATACCATCAATAAAATGCTGCAGAGCCAAGCTTTCTCTAATTTCAGTCGGACAGTCAGGATAAGCAAGATGTGAAAGTCTCTCGACATCCGTAGCAAGCTCTTGCAGGGATTCAGTGGATTTCTGCTGTCGAGATTTGAGCTGGAGTCTGCTATATTCCTTCATGCATTTCTCGCCAAAGCGTGATTCTAAGGCACTGACGAGCGTTTCAAAATCCAGCGGTTCATTTGCAGGCAAAGTCTGTAGGACGTCGGCAGCATCAGCTCGTAGAGAAGCAGCTAACTGGCAAGCTTTTGTCTGGGAATCCCATCCATTGGCGTCCGCTACGATCCCAAATTGTGTCTTAAAAACTGGCCATGAGGATTTTCCGTCATAGGTCGAGAGTTTAATAGAGGCCCGAGGAAGCATAGCTTGATACTTGACATCTTCGGGATAGTTTTCGGCAGTTATCTTTTGTTTCTTCACATTTTCCAACTCCTTTTCTACACTCTCAATCCTTTCTTCGACGGTCTTGGCGATCTTTTAGACTTTTTCATCTATTCTTTCTTCTACGGTATTGGCTGTCCTTTGAATTTCTTCTACTTTTCCTTCTATTTGTTGAAATCTTCCTTCAACTTTGTTTTCCACGCCGTCAATTCTGTCATTTAAAGATGTTATTTTATCCTCTATTAAGTCTTTCAACTCTCCAAGGTTGGTTGACATATCCTTCTTAATTTCATTTTTTAAGTCGCCAAGGTTGGCAGTCATTTTCTCGTCTATCGCTGACATTTCCTTCTTCATTTCTTCCGACATTTCCTTCATTTCAGACTGGTTTGCAGTCATTTTCTCATCCATCGCTGACATTTCCTTCTTCATTTCAGCCTGATTCGCAGTCATTTTCTCATCCATCGCTGACATTTCCTTCTTCATTTCATCTTTTAACTCGCCAAGGTTGGCAGTCATTTTCTCATCCATCTCTCCTAATTTCTCCAATAATTTAGTCAGTTGCGCTTCCATTGCTCTGGTAATCGGCATTCAATCCCACTTCTGACACGAAATGTTGTGAGCTCGGGGTTCGAAAGGACTGATGCCAATATATAAGAACAATAAAAAGGCTTTATTCACTATAAACAGTGCAATACGATCACAAATATCTTCTGAAAATTACAAGATATTCAGTATTCTTCAAATCCAATAAAAGCTAAGCAAAATTTCACACAGAAACAATGCGTTCAATACGACGTATCAACGACAAAATCGATCCGAGAAACACAGTTCTCAATGCAAAGCCTCTCGTATGAATTCAATCGCAGTTGACAGACAACTAACTAACTGAATGGAGGTCCTTATATGGGTTTCAGAGATCTTTCCAGATTATTCTAGAGCCTTCAGATGCTAGAAATTACCAGAAAGTGCTTTAACTTTCGATAGAGAACCCAAGCAAGAAAGGATCCCAATGTACAGGTATAAGGGGGGGTGGTTGACCAAAAAGTCGCCAAATCCGTCGCCAACTTGGCGACATTTGGCGACAAAAATAAGTCGCCAAAACCATCGCCAACTTGGCGATAAACCCATTCCTTGGCGATTTTCCAATAGAACTCATAATAAAAACCGATGCTGTAAGGTTGTTTTCCTTGCAAACCACCTGAGGCCTTTAGCATTGAGTTACATGATGCTCAATAGGAAATACATTAATAATACTGCAATTTTCACAATAACAAAATAAAATAAATTTAAACAAATGGAATATTTACAGATATATACAAAATTCATAACAATATTTATAAAATAGCTAAATTAAGTGAAAAAAAATAGATTCTATTTAAAAAAGCAACAAACAAAAATAATGCTTTCGAATTAAACTCATTCCTTTAAAATTATTCGCAATTTATTTTTTAAAGTTATAATAAAAAAACACTCACACTGAAAATATATTCTAAACGAACTCATTTAAAAAATACATAATAGTTGATTAAAAATCGATTTTCGCTAAAAAGCAAAAAAAAAAAAAAAAAAAAATATCGAATTTAATTCAAAATATAACATTTATATTTTACATCTAACAATCAAACTAAGAATATATATAATTCATGTTTTTATCCTCTATTAATACTATAGTTTTCAACCATCATCTCATTACGAAATATCCCCGCAATTAACTTCAAAATTACCAGTTTTCTAAACCCCAAATTGTTTAAGTTCCGAGCTGCAATTTGAAGACATCCCGTATAATCGTTTCCTACTCTTACTCTAGCAAGGACCCGCTGGTCTTACGGTAAAGCTCTCGGCTCAAGCGCTAACGTCCCCAGTTCAATCCTCAGGTCTGGCAGAAAATGTTCTTCCATTATATCAAATATTAAATACTCCCGTAATAATCAATAGATGGCAGCACAAATAGAGATGACATTTTTTAAAACCGAGTTTATTTACAAATAAAAATAAATAAAAATAAATAAAAATAAAACAAAAATTAAAAATAAAAATTAAATAAAAATTAAAAATTAAAATTAAATAAAAATAAAAAAAAATAATAATAAAAAAAAAATTACCCTTCCTTTATCTTTCAAAACGGAAAATGTACTAACGGAACGGAAAAAGTTCGGCAACTTTGCTGCCAGTAGTTTTACCGTGAATTGACGGATTTATTTTTAACAGTGTAGATAAAGTTTTGCATTGGGGGCGGGGGTTGGGTACCAGGAGTCATGATCGGTGTAGACCTGCAAAAGTTTTTCAGGAATTCTAACTTAGGGGAGAATGTAATAGGTAGTATTTCTAACGAAATCTACCTAAAACGATATACATCATTGGTTCCCAACCTATTTTTGGCCACGCCCCATCTAAAATAGTGTTTGACCTATCCCCCTCTATCAGATGCAATTATTATGCTTAAAAAGTAAACATATATTCAGACGGAGGAAACCTAAAAGAACATTAACAGTGACAAGTCACTTGACATTATGTTAGCTTATGAAATACGTAAATATTTTGTCACAAATATGTTTCTAACATAATTAACATAATTCAAATGTAATCGAGCCATGTAACTTTGCTTTTATATCTAGAAAAGTTCTGTAATTGCTTGCAAATTTTTCTCAGTGTGACAGAAAATGATTATGGTCTGCATTTCTTTATTCACAAAATTTCTTGAAGAGGCAGACTATCACGTTTGTTACTAAATTTGATAGTATTGATACATTTTATAGTTCATTTTAGTGCGTTATAAAGTGGGCATGAGAATTTTTTAATTGTCTAAATGTGACATTTCATAATTTTTTTTTGAAAACTTTTTAAAACTTTTAAATACCGATAGATATCATAGTGATTCATTCTTCTTAGGTGGTGTACAAGCAAGCGGTACTTTCTACAAAAATTAAACACGATTTTTACAAAACAATGTTTTAAAGTCAGTACCAGAAGTATATCGGCAATGGTTTTATTTTTTAATATTATTTTTTTAAATGAAATCTTATATATTTTCCAGAACTTTGACCGATATATATATATTTAATTTTAAATCCGTTGTTAAATATATATATATATATATATATATATATTGGAGTCAGGGGCTCTTAATTCCATTCGTTTCTTCTTACAAAATTTCTCATTGTAATTGATTAAATAGAATACGAAGATTGGCAGCTGTATGTTTTGCGCATGCTCGAACTATTCATTCGAATATCAAAATATCTCATTATTCCCATCAATATATTAGAAATTTAAAATGAATACTTCGTAATGTATGTTTCTATATTGTATATGGAAACTACACTAGAGCCCTAAAACATTTACTATTGACTCATTTCTTTCTACGATGTGCCCATTTTACGAATTATTAATTCTGTAATAGTGGTAAACCTAGTTTAGGTATTTTAAATATCGATTAGGTTAAGTATATTCAAGATGGTCAGTTTTATATATACCTTTAAATTGTTCCATGTGTAAAAAATTTCTTTGTGAAGTATTGTATAGAGCGAATATAAATACAAGTCTCATTCAATAAATAATTTATAAATGTCTGTAAAATTCTTCAGTATAACAACTACCAGAAAAATTGTAAAATATTTTTAAATATATAAAAGGATGGAACATCTTGAATATTTTTCAATACAATAAGTTTGGATGTCGTTGTATTTTAAACTTTTGAATGCCAACTTTTTAAAAATTCCCTAAAAAATCACATTTTTAAGTTTATTTTAAAATTTTCATGTATATTTTTTTAATTTTTAGTCTAACATTACTTTTACAAAGTAAAAGAAAAAAAAGACAAAATAAGCATAAAAACCTGACAGAAAATGGATTAATAATAAATCTTGAATTTCTCCCTTAAAAACCATATTGCGGCCCTTCCCACATGTGGCGTACGCACTATGTTGGCGAACACTCATTTTCTGCCTTTGCGCGATAAGTGCACATACAGTACTGGAAGTCTGAGTGGGACCAGACTAATAATTTTCTACATACAGTGTTATTCTAAATGATGGACCCATTTTCAAAAAATTGTATTTATTAAAGTACAAATCCAAAATGAACAATCTTTATACCAATGAAAAGAGGAAGTTTAAAAGTTTTTTTTTAAGACATTATAAATGTTCAATGTGTCCAACGTTTGCTGCACGGCAAACATCTACGCGATAGCCAAACTCTTCCACACACGAGAAAGCGTATCTGCCGCCTCACTCACAACTGACAGTGAAATGAAATCGCGGCCTATTGTCGCGCGACCTCTACTGGCCGCCTCTGGAACCATCACCGCTTTGAAAGCCGTGCACTCAGTAACAGCAGATACGCTTTCTCGTGTGTGGGACGAGTTTGGCTATCGCGTAAATGTTTGCCGTGCAGCAAACGGTGGACACATTGAACATTTATAATGTCTTAAAAAAACTTCCTCTTTTCATTGGTATAAAGATTGTTCATTTTGGATTTGTACTTTAATAAATACATTTTTTTTTTTGAAAATGGGTCCATCATTTAAAATAATCCTGTATATTATACTAAATTGTCAATATCGAATATAATTCATTTGCGCCAATGCAAAATAAAATGTTATTTTGTAAAAAATCAAAGGAAAACTGCTTTTAAACATTTATAAAGAAAAGTAGGGAAGAGAAATTTTAATGGATTATATTACATACTAATTAATTTTCAGCAGAGCTGGAATTACGCCGTAAATTATATTACTACCGAAATTGTATGTTCAAGAAATATTCAATAAATTTGTTGTTTTTGAAAATAAGGATAAAACAGGTCAAAAAATATATACAAACATTTCAAATTAATGGTAATTACGATAAAAACCAAATAAATAAAGTAGTTTAATGAGAACAGTTAGAAAAATCTATAGCAGTTAAAAAGTATTTAGTTGTATCCCCAAAAGCATTAGGTTTTATAAAACTAAAAAAAAAAAAAAAAAAAATCTATTCAAAACTTCAATTCTACGAAAACTCAGGATATTTTTTCATGTTAAAATGTTCCAGAGATTTGCTAGCATTTATTGTACTAGGTAATGACGAAGAAATATTTTAATATTACGATATTTAGGATAAAGGAGCAAATTTAAAAATAACGAAAAGGCACGTCTTAAAACTTTGCAAGTATTACCATCAAGAGCATTAGTTTTGCAAAAGAAAAATTTGAGCGTTACAAATACCGTTAAGATTTCTTTTCTGAAGAAATTTTGTTTAATTTTCCTTAAGAAGAATTCAGCAGGTATTAACCAATAAATAAAAGACGCAGGTGCACTAACATTGCATCTCCATTATCCTGTATTCACTGTTACTTTCTGCAGAAATAAATAGGATGCTTGAATGAAAGACGTGAGTTGAATGGCTAGATAAACAAGTTATGGCTAGATAAACAAGTTACTATGAATGCGTTTCTTCTTCATTCCACTGCTGTTTGAAAACAGAAAAATTATGTATAGTAGTTTAAAAATACAAATAAACAAAATACTATGTATGTTCCACAAATTTCAAGATCTTTAGGCTTTATATGTAAAAGGGTTTCATTTAAAATTTTGCAAAAAAATGTTAAGATGTTTTAAAAGTTTTAAAAGAACCTAAAAAAATTGATTTGCTGGTTTATAGGTATTAGTGAGTTATATAGTTGAAGTAATTGTATTGAAGTGTACTAAGTAGGGTTGTATGTGCAGTAGTCAAGCAAACGAGATTTACTTTTTATTTAGAAATTCGAAAAGTAGATCTGATCAATATTAAAACTAGGAAATCGAACCCGTGTGTCCGAGGTTACAGTACACAGTCGAAAACCATTTTCTTCTAATTATAATAGATTTTTCATATTTTTATTTGTCAAGATTGCTGCATTTAGTGGTCTATTTTTGTTGTTGTTTGTTTGCTTTTCTTGTGCGTGAAGAGCTCATACATGCGACATAGTTATCCTCCATCCATTTGTATTTTTGTACTAAGCGTTCATACACGCGATATGGGGATCGCAACATTAACAAATTTCATGTTTTTTTTTCTGTTTTTTTTTTTGGTACATATGAATTCAAACGTTGTTTTTACTGCTCACAAAATTTTTTTATATGCATCTTATTAAATTTGTGAAATTAAAATTTTTATATTTTATTCATAAATGCAGTATCTAAAAAATATCTTCTGTTTATATTATCGGTTAAAATAACCGAAGTTTGTTTATAATCTAACTCAATAATTCTTTTTTTGAACTCTTAAATTATTACAAAGCATCCTTTTGTCCAATTCGTCTGAACGAATTAAATTTTGTATCCCTTATATCGCTACTCTCGTATAAAAGCACCCTTTTGTGACGTTTGATCTCAAAATTCATTATTTTTACTATCTGTAACTATTTAAAATTTTATAATGAGAACGTTCTTTCATTTGTTTATTGGGCAATGGCGAATATATATATTTTTTTTTTTTAGTGGAGAATGGTCGACGGGATAAGGGAGAAGTACCGCGAAATTTAATCTTCGATACAATGTATTAAAAAATTACATAAATAAATATGTTCATAACGAAACAAAAACAGAAAGAGTTAAATGTTTTTGTTTTGAATTTTTCTGCTGTCAGGGTGACAGACAACAACAAAAAAATTAAACAAGAACGAAAAATCATGCGTCAAGCATAGATTATGTAGCACTTTCCAACGCTTCCGAAATAATTTTACAAAACTTACCGTTTAATAAGCTTAAAGATAACATCTAAGTAATCAATTTGGAAAACGCATAACATATTTAAAAAACATAATTTCAAGAATTTCCAACAGATACAATATTCGGAAAAATATCCGAATACTTTTATTCAGCCCTGTATATGATCTATAGATTTGTATATATACTATATAGGATGCTAAATTTTAGTTTAGTTAGGAAACGCGTAGCACAGTTTAAAATTATCCTTCTGGAGTTTCCGTCAATAAACGGAAATGTGTTCGCGAACTTTTGTGCTGCCCTGTATAGGATCTACAGAATTTATACACACCACGTAATAGACAAAAAGCGAGTTAAAATTAAAATCGCGTTCAGTAACTTAAAACGCACTTCCAGGTATTATTGTTAACAGACAGTAGAGAATTCTTTTGTGTGTCCCTGTAAATGAACGATGACTGCTATACACACACTATTCTGTAGTAAGCCTCTTGGAATGCACCTTAGTAATATATATAAATTTCAATGCGTTTAAAATAGTGAAACATTTAAATAAACCGCAGACGATTTTTCTCCATAGACCAGTGGTTCCCAACGGGGGGCGTACGCCCCACAGGGGGGCAATTTGACTTTTCAGGGAGGCAATTTAACTTTTCAAGGGAACAATTCAGAATTTCTGTGAACCCATACCTTCTGAATTGTTTTTCTAATAGTAATGTTGTAGACTGAAAATAAAAGTTACACATTCAAATTTCAAAAACAAAACTAAAAAAAAAAGTTTTTTATTCAATTTTTAAAAAGTATCCATTCAAAACTTTTATATACAATCCTACCAGAATAATTATAGCAAAAAACATTTTTAAATATTTAGATACTTTTATATATTTAAAAATTCTTCATAATTTTTCTGATTTATAAGTATTTTAGAATTTTAAACAACTTTTTCGATTATTTATTGAATGAGTCGCACTGCAATATGTTACATGAAAATCAGTTTTACACATGAAACTATTCAAGTGTATATTTAACAATTACTTGACGACCTTCCTTTACCGAATCTCTTATGACGTTTCATTCTGATTAGAAATTGATTAGTAATTTAATCGCAGAAATTCTGTGATTAAATAATACAAAAATGTTTTATTCAAAATTATTGATTTTTCTAATCAAGGATTCTGAGCACTCTATACATCACGCATACGTGGTGCCAGTAAACTACGAGGAGTATCAGATGATTATAAAAAATATTTGATTCATCCATTACCTTCAGCACGTTTCAGGATCAATGTTAAATGCTTTTTACTCTGTCAGGAGTAAATTCTTTTAAAATTTTACGAGAATTATATGTTATAGGGGGAGGGGGTGGGGCATCGTCATTTTAGAGATGTTTTGGTGGGGCGCGGCTAAAAAAAGGTTGGGAACCACTGCCATAGACGTAATGTAACGGAAATTTTGAGTGTCCCTGTAAAAAACTATAAGTGCAACACACTTCCGTTGAAATAGGGAACATGCTATAGATAACGGCAATAACATATAAAAATTGCAGAGCAATCCGAGCATATTTACGGGACTTAGAGCACGGACAGACGGCCAGACGGCAGACGGCAGACGGCCATACGGCCAGACAAACCGAAGTCATAAGCACTTTTCAACTAGGTTGGAAAGTGCTAAAAACCGTCTGCTCTGTCAAATTTACTGAAAATTACTTAAATAAACATCTGTCATTTTCCTTGCGTTATTAATGGTGAACACAAAATTATTTTACTAAAACACGTGATTCATATTATTGTTCATTTATTTATTTTTTCTTCGGTAATCCCTATTTCTTTCTTCATTTATTTCAAGAAAAAAAGGTTAATTATCTCTCTTTTTCTTCAATTTTGGTTTGACTTATAGTTTTTTAACGTCTTTATCTTTCAATTAAAAAGTATTAAGCATTCTAATCAGTAAAATAAGATTTAAAAAATATATATTTAAAAATACAAATTTTCCTCAATTCAGCAGTGTAAAAATTTAAATTGTTCGATTACATATATGTTGAATTTGTGTTTTTATTGCATTTATATTGTTTTATGTATTTATTGATGGCGTTTTAATTTCGTCATAGAAAATTTGTCGGAGAAAAATGCTGAACTATGAAGTGCAAATTGTTTATTATTATTTCGTAATGAGCTTGCACGCAATGGAAAATAAATCATGCTAGAAAACTATTTTTAAATCCATAATAAATCAGTCAAAATTAAGAAAGAGTTTCAAACAAATTGCATTTAAAAGTATATTTTTTCCCTATATAACGGCGTAAAAATTTAAAATGTGCGATATTCAGAAATTTAAAAAAATGCAGTAGCAAAAATTCCACAACCGAAATTTCATCGTCAAGCGTTGCCATCCGCAAAATGACGTCAGCGTTACGAACGGACACGTTTGTCCTTTATAATATAGACTAGGTAATGCAAAAAAAAAAAAAAAAAAAAAAAAAAAAAAAAAAAAAACGAAAAGAATTAAACATTTATTACAAGATCATACAAACATATACACAAACTCAGTTTGATTAACTTAGATATTTGACAACGATGAAATATAAAGAAAATGTACTTCTATATTTAATTGTGATTATATTTAAGTACAAATTTCAAAGACAGATATTATCGTGGAAAATTTTTATATTTAGCATCATGAAAACTGTAAAGTGTAATAAAAATTAAAAGAAAAGTTTCATTTTAATTCGCATTTATTACTTGTGGGTTTACAGTATATAATTTTTTTTTTTCAAATTATTTCTATAAAAAGAATATCTGCGTTAAATGTGCAAATAAAAAAAAATATGTTTGTAGGAGGAAACTTTTTGTAAATAATTATTTATTTTATTATTATTTTTTAAGAATAAAATAATTACGTAAAACATCTAACTTATTACATGTTTATTCAATTTCTCTGTAAGGGGATACTATTATATGCACGTTTCTTTTACCAACTTACATAAGTTAGTGCTTTGTTATTTCTCAAAGAACGTCCCTTATTAATTTCAATCTATTTTTATTTGTGTTTTTTCTTATCCTTATCTTCCCATTTGCGAGATACAGAATATAATGTATGAAATTTTTTGAACTCTGAATGTAGTGATGAAAAAGTTACCCAATATAAGTGTTTTTTTAATGAAATTAAAAGGTACCGATTTAAAACTTTATTTAAAGCGTCTGTTCTTAATAGGCAATTTCCTTTTTTAACACTTTCCAACCTAGTTGAAAAGTGTTTATGACTTCGGTTTGTCTGGCCGTCTGGCCGTCTGGCCGTCTGCCGTCTGCCGTCTGCCGTCTGTCCGTGCTCTAACTCCCGTAAATATGCTCGGATTGCCCTGCAAATTTTATATGTTATAATCGTTATCTATAGCATGTTCCCTATTTCAACGGAAGTGTGTAGCACTTATAGTTTTTTTACAGGGACACTCAAAAGAATTCCGTTACATTGCGGTCTATGGGGAAAAATCATTTGCGGTTTATTTAAATAATGTTTCAATACTTTAAACGCATTGAAATTTATATATATCACTAAGGTGCATTAGAAGAAGCTTAATATGGAATAGGGTGTGCATAGCACTTATACTTACTTTACAGGGACAGTCAAAAGAATTCCGTTACATTACGTCTATGGAGAAAAATCGTCTGCGGTTTATTTAAATAATGTTTCACTATTTTAAACGCATTGAAATTTATATAAGGTTCATTACAAGAGACTTACTACAGAATATTGTGTGTATAGCAGTCATCGTTCATTTACAGGGACACACAAAAGAATTCTCTACTGTATGTTAACAATAATTCCTGGAAGTGCGTTTTAAGTTACTGAATGCGATTTTAATTTTAAATCGCTTTTTGTATATTACGTGGTGTGTATAAATTCTGTAGATCCTATACAGGGAAGTACAAAAGTTCGGGAACACATTTCCGTATTATTTAACTCCAGACGGAGAATTTTAAACTGTGCTACGTGTTTCCTAACTGAACTAAAATTTAGCATCCTATGTAGTATATATACAAATCTATAGATCCTATACAGGGCTGAATAAAGTATTCGGATTACTTAGATGTTATCTTTTAGCTTATAAAAGAGTATGATTCGTAAAATTATTTTGGAAGCGTTGGAAAGTGTTACATAATCTATGCTTGACGCATGATTTTTCGTTCTTGTTTTTTTTTTCTTTTTCATTGAAAGAATGGATATATGAATAGGTATAGAATAATATAAATATAAATATAATATATATATATTATATAAATGGAAATTTTATTCTGCAATATGGAAACATAATGTATTGAAGGATTTGAGTTCAATTTACTGCGGTAAAACGGGGGGGGGGATTTCGATAGAAGATTACAATTTATTAAAAGAATCTATTAAGGATTTTCAGAGTAATTTTGTTATAACATATATTAGATAAAGCAAATACAAATTTTGCAATTATTTATAAAAAGCTATACAGTAACCAACTAAGACAGTGTTATAATAATAAACATAATTATTGGTTATTAAATACCAATGTAAAAGAGACAGAGAGAAGAAATGGTGCATTTTACAAAAGGTTAAAATACATACAACGTAGTAAGGAATTACCTTATATGGTATTGGTTCCTAAATTTCAAAAGGACGCCGTCGCTTTTCGTTCAATTACATGTGGTTTTGACACTTATTTAGAAGTTGCTAATAAAAATTTTTTGGATATTTTGCAGAGTTTATTTGAAGTGGCATTAAAACAAAATAACACTTGTATAATAAAAAATAGTTTTGAGTTACTTAATAGATTGAAGGGATTGAGTAATATAAATGGCTTATATGTTTATGATTTTGAAGATTTATACAATAGCATTGATTTAATTGATCTTAAAAATAAAATTTTTGATTTTTTTAAGCGGTTACAATACTTTGGGTAATAATTTGGATCATTTAACAACTTTATTTAATTTTGTAGTTAATGAAAATTATTTATTCGTTGGTAAACATGTGTTTCAGCAGATAAACGGTATACCTATGGGGGGTAGTTGCAGCTCGGTACTTGCAGATATATATTTATTTTTATACGAGGTTAATGATACATTAAATAAGGATTTTTTATGTTTTAGATATATTGATGATGTTTTGTTGGTAAGGATAAACGATTCCAACAGCGAATTAAATTTAGATTATTACCCCCAAGGTTTGACATTAAATAGAATGTGACAATGTGACTTAATATGACAAAAAACATGTAAATTATTTAGACCTTACTATCGACATCGAGAGGGGTGGCTTGAGTACTTACATTTACGATAAGAGAAATAATTACAACTTTGAAAAAATAAAGATATTAAATTTTAATTCCAATGTACATATTTCTATTTTCAGAAATATATTTATCAATAGTTTAATAAGGATAGTACAATTAAATTCTAATCATAATAGTATAATAAGTGACATTATAAATCTCTATCATAATGCAATGGCTCAGAGTTATCCTATTGGTTTGTTAAATAGTTTGACAAATAATTTCGTCAAAGATAAATATTACAGTGGTACTCTCCTTTTGGCGATTAAAAATATCGCCAAATAATTGTAGGTTTTATAGGGAGTTCTGTCTGGCTGTGTTGTTCTTTTCAACTTGGGTTAATAATTTCTATGGTCAGTTTGGTTGCGACAGGCATGGGGGAAGTTTCATGAGTAATTACCGGTATAACCCAGCATGCAAGTCTTTAGCCTCGCAGCCTGTCCCCAATTGTTCTTTTTGTTTATAGTTTTGTTTATAGTCTTGTTAGTATGAATTTTCCATGGTTATTTGTTAATTTTTCTCTGTTGTTCAGGTGTTTTGGGATTAGATGTATAGTATGTGGTTTTGGTTTTATATATATATAAAATGAATATATCATAAAAATAGTATAAACATAAATAAATATAAATATAGAATAATAAAAACATAAGTGTGAATATATAAACATAAATAAATATGAAAAAGCACATATATATGTACGGGGTTTGAATTGTGCTGCATAATTTTCTTGGTTTGTGAATAAAATAAATTTTTATTATCTATCTTTCATGGGTATTTTTTTAACCCCACTCCTTCTATTAATGCAATATTTCTGGCAGAAATATACTGATCTTAGCATATTTGCCAGTATATTTTATAAAATGTTGCATTATTATATTTTAGACATGTGTTTATAGATGATTAAATACTGCACGTGTCTTCTTTCATATCGAATTCCATTTTTAAATTCAATTGATATCGAAATTCCACTTTTCCTTACATTATATGGCATCTTATAACATTACATATATTTATTTTCTAAATTTTCTTGAAAACTTTTAAGTATGTTTGGCTGCGTGCCGTCACTGAAATGGCGCATTGGTAATCTGATGTTATAACTTGTTAACTTAATTGTATTAACTTAATTGTATTCTGTATACACTTTATAATTACCTATATTTAAATAGGATATTTGGTTAAATTTGATGCAAGAACTTGCTTAATGTATTTTGAAATTCAAACGTATTGTAATTATATATATATATATACATATATATATATATATATACACATATATATATTCATTAAGAAAGTTGAAACATACTTAAAGCAGACATTTTATAAAAAGTTGTTGGTAATAAGCATGTTAGTCATTGTAAAAAACCGTTTTTTAAACATATCATTAGTATGAACTCTGTAATTTATTACACAGGGTGCATAGTTCTTCTTATTTTTTTGTACCCCTATTTCCCACTAGTAATCTTTGTAATATTTTTTCGCAGAAAATCTTAGAATCAAGTTTACTGTTCGGAAATAGTCGAAATCGAAACTTCAAATAGCTATGTGTCCTTCAACAATGTATAAATTGAAGATTTTCAAAGATTCCATAAGTAATGTGGATTTTCTACATGGATTTTCTATATGTAATGTTATCTCCCTTTATAATTTTCAGAATTCGTTGGGAAAAATATTCCAAATTTTATTTAAACAGCATATGGCTTATGTTATTTTTTTAATATAATGCCATGAAAATTATTTAGGTTATTATTATTATATTTATTATTTGGGTTGCTGTCTCAGCCACATTAGGACTTCAAGTTGAATCTTTTCATCATATGTGAACATCTTCTTGCTTCCAAGATGGTGTTTTAGTGGACGAAACAGACGAAAATCACTTTGGGCTAAGTCGAAGCTGTATGGTGGATGTTGAAGAAGTTGCCAACCAAACTTTTGAATTGTCGCCTGTGTTCAACTTGAAGTCCTAATAAGGCTGAGACAGTAACCCAAAGAATGTTATGAAGCTGGTGTTGGGGAACTGATAAAACGGGGATATAAGTGCATAAATATTGGTGGAGAATATGTTGAGAAATAAAAATAGTTTTGAAGTGAATATCATTGTAAGTTATTATTTAATTATCTTTTGTGACTTACTTAATGATTTTCCGTCGTATATTGAAATTGAAGCAGCCATACTTGCATACCAAATAGTGTTTATGAAGAAAAGTGTACTAATGGAATATGTTCTTACCATGCGCTTGTTACTGATAGCTTTCCAATGAATATTACATCAAATGATTTATAAAAGCATAGCATATTCTGGACACCTATATCGTAAAACTGTGAACTATCCAATAAAGATATTATTGCAAATTAAGTAATTTTTTTTTAAGAAAACAAATACGTTCTTAAGGCTGTTCGTCAGTGAACTTCCCGATTCCCCTCGCTAATGTTCAACCGCAATGGGCGTTGGATGCATTCGTATATTTTAAATATATCTTCAGGAAATTAATATTTTTAACTTCTGTTTTCTGTGTACACTTTTTAAAGGATGTCTCTTTTTTTCTTAGTTGTAAAATTTTTCTAAAATATATAGTTAATTTCATGTCAAATGTTAAAATCTTATTCAGTTTCGCTAAGATTTTAACACATAAAATAGTAAATTAAGCCCATATTTTTGAAATATTTTGATAACTAAGAAAAAAAGATATATTCATTAAGAACTGTACAAAGAAAACAGAATCTAAAATATTAATTACTTGAGGAGATATTTTAAATATACGAATGCATCCTATGCCCTTAGGTTTAACATTAGCGAGGGGAATTGGAATGTTCACTGATGTATAGCTTTAATAATACAATACGTTTCTCAAAAATAATTTAACTCTGAAGTAAAATAAATGAATGAGATAAAATATAATAAAATAATAAAGTTTTCATCGATAACATTAAAAATATAGTTAATTGGAAAACAATCCCCAAAGAAATTTTTAATGCAAAATCCTAAACTCAAGATATTAAACATAATAGGTATGAAAATTTTAGTAATTTATAATTGGAAAATATCGATATAACTTCAAATTGTGTTTAAACATATATTTTAGTCTTACAATAAAATAATTTTATTAATTTACGTGTTTTGCAAAAATATTTTAATGAATTGTGCTATCTTAACCATTTTATAAAAAGCTGTAAAAATATAATAAAAGCAAAAGAATTAAAAGAAAAAAAAAACGATATAATACTTTTTATGAAGGTAGTTCTAAAAAAAATAATGTGCATTTAATATAGAAACTATCTATCTTTCCATCTGTATATATATGAATATGAATATGAATGAAATCATGGTTTCAATGATACTGACTTTGATGTTTAATTTAAATAACATGTGTAAATTAAATGGGAAAAGATGCGTATAAGGAAAATGTAGTATATTATGAAACGAAACCGTGATAGACCACAATTGAACATTTTAAAATATAATAGAACATGTTAAAATATAAAATGTAAACCTTCACCGTGATGCATCAAAACTTAAAATAGTTAAATAAAATTAAGAAAGAATAAATATTATGAAGATAGATATAATTAATACGTAAAATAGCAAGTAACCCACAAACATTGAAGAAGTTAACAGATTTTAAAAATGCAAAAGAAATAATCAGAAATCGTCATGTATATATATATATATATATATATATATATATATATATATATATATATATATATATATATATATATATATATATATATATATATATATATATATATATATATATATATATTATAATATTTTTGAAATCAAAATATGTCAAACAAGTTCTTGCAACAGATCTAACCAAATGTCCATATATATCACAATTTATAGAGTAAATACTTCATCAGCTTACCCAGCTTAGGTTATGAAGCAATTACCATATTCGCTACAATGATGTATTAAGCCAGAATGAACTATACTGAATAAGCTGTTAAAAATGACATAAGCATGATGAGAACACAAGAGGTAAAAATTTATTCTTACAATAACCAGATTTATGCTTTCATGGCGTAACATATCAATATATCAAAACAAAATATATTATTATGCAGACAGCTTGTTCGAGATTCCAATAAATTTCTCCAGATATAATAAGTGAGCCACACAAAAAATTGAACGAATAAGTTTTATTCAGCAGATTTTCCATAGTCGGAGTACTATCTTCTGCAATACAATATTCGAAGAAACTTTCTCAGAGCAAAAAAAAAATACATTTTGTAAAAATATTCATAACACAATTACATATTTCATTAAATTATGTAATAATATTTTATAAAATTCCATACAAATTAGAGAGTCAAAATAATTCGCTGATCTTGTAAAATTTGTTTAAGTAGACGAAAAACACAAATGAAAACTAGCTTTTGAAGTTGTGCATTTTGCCTTATAGCTAACGCGTAGAAATACAAAGAGCTAATATGACGAAGTTTCTAGTCTAATCAAATGCCACACTAGAAACGCATTTGGTGGAAGCATTAAACACGAGTAATTGGGTTCTCATAAAACGCGCGAAATACATTCGAAGCATTACCTCTAATAAATATAGACTATTCTTATGATCAAAAGTATGTTTTCGAAATCGTATGAATTGAAACAGCAGAATGAAGAACAGCCGTCAAGACCAATGGAATTTGGAAAGGAGTAAAAAAGTATTTTATGAAGAAAAATAACAAATTAAAAAGGGAAAAAAAATAAATAATGAAAATACGTTATATATATGTATATATATATATATATATATATATATATATATATATATGCACGAGTGTGTGTTTGTGTGTGTGTGTGTGTTATTTATTGTTTTAACATCCATTTATATACATCACATTAAATGATTTTTAAAAACAAAATCATACTTTAGATATTTCGTTATACATTTGAAATACACTGAACTATTTAATGAACTCATAAACAAATTAATTCAGACATTGTATCAAAATACGTTTTTAAAATAATTTAGCTATGAATTCAAATAAAGGAAGTAGTAAAAAAAGTATGAAAAATGCAGATTTCATCCTTAATTCTTAAATTATAGTTATTTGCGAAAAGCCTTAGAAATATTTTTCATAAGAAATGGTGCACTCAAGATATTAACGATAGCAGATATGAAAATTCATATGATTTATAATTGACAATTATGGGTTAATCTCAGTTAATTATGTTTCTAATCATCTAATTTACTATTAAACTTAGGCAATTATACATTTTACATAGTTTGTAAAAGAATTTGAAAAATTGTAACGTAATAGTCATTTTACAAGCGAATTGCATGATAAAATGCATAAAACAAATTAAATGACGTTACCTAATTTCTTAATAAATAAGCTTCTGTAAAATTTTTATTTATTTTTAATGAAATGAGTTATTTTATTTGTATTTTTGATTCAATGAATTTCAAATTTTAACATATATTTATATTTTATATGCAATGAGAACCAAAAGCAAATCATATCTATTCGAAGTTTTTAGGCTAGGCATTTTTTTTAAAAAAAGAAAAAAACAAAACAATTATAACTAAAATGTTCAACTCATGTCAGAAGAAGATTTTTAAAGGAAAACACTGAAGTCAATACAAAGGATTAGAAAGCAAATCATATCTATTCGAAGTTTTTATGCTAGGCATTTTTATATAAAATGAAAAAAAAACAAAAACAATTATAACTAAAATGCTCAACTCATGTCAAAAGAAGATTTTTAAAGGAAAACACTGAAGTCAATACAAAGGATTAGTAAGAATATTATTAGGTATGGAACTTCCATCTTAAATGATAAAATTACTGTCACTTGCAGAAAAATTCATACATTTAGATTTTTATAAAGGGAGCTTGATCTTAGATTAAAAAAAAAAAAAAAATTCTCTAACATCAAATGATATAATGTATTTTAATTATTAGGTTCCTCCCTTCTTCAAACAAAATGTTAATATTAAACATAATTCATTGTTTTTTTATTTGAAATTCTTTAAAATATAGTTAAGATTAAAATGAGCTTTATTATAATTTTAAAAGAGAGTTTATGTAAAATAATATTAATATTAATAATAATAATGATAAATAAAATTATTTTCAAATATGCAATTTATTTAAAAATGTAAAATTTTAAATAAAAAAGCATTAGTACTTTCTTACATCGGTGCTTTAAATACTTAAACATACATGTAGAGTCGTTGGGGACAAAAGTACCGCCCTAGGCTATTCAGAGCAAATTTTATGGTAGAGGAAAAAGAAAAGGGCCAATCGGCATTGAATAATGTCTCTAATTTACTTATATGAATGAATTAAACCTTGGTGGGGGGCGTTCTAAATATCAAAATGTGCATTGACTTTTAAATTTTAAGAGCAACATTCAGTGCATTTTAACGAGTAGATAGCCTTCTAAATAAAGCTTACAAATATTAATTAAGATATCTGACTACATTTAAAAAGTAGTTTAAGACCAAAATTGGCAAAATGATTTTATTACATTTTATTAAAACCAAACTTTTTACATTTCCAAAAATGTAATAATTTTTACCGTACGATAAATAGAACTGGAGTTGTAGCAGTTTTTAAACTATTCAACAGCTGTCACTCAAACCGGAAGTACTGTTTAAAGGACCGGAAGTACTATTTAAAGGTACTAACTGGCAGGTGGGGGGAAGCAAAAATATGTACTTCTAGAAATAAACAAATGCTCAGTACTTGAAAAAAATAGTATGGCTCATAAAAACAGTGATTTTTAGATGCATATTACTGCGTACATTCTTGTAGTAAAACATAAATCTAAACTTTAAATGCATATGTAATTTTTGGTGAAAATTCTATACGCAAAACACGATTTCTCAAAAAGTTATAAGAATATCACTATGAAATTTAAAGTGCATGTTATTTACACCATTGTGAAGGCAATGAACTAAAGATTTAATTTTAGAATAAATATTTTTTTGTTTTATGGATGTTTTCATGGAATGACATCGATGAATTTTATGAAAATCAGCATGTAAAGAGGTGCGATTCACTATAAATTGATATATTTAAAATATCGCTTATATTTTAGTTCATTGCTTTCATCAATGTCATAAGTATGACGTGTAAAAAGAGAATTAAGATACATACAATAGAATTTTCTCTAGAGCGTTTTGCGTATTTGACCCAATTTCACTAAATTTTACCACAAAATTCCTCATTTACCAAAATTTTATGAATTAATGAAATATGTTTTGCCTCTTTTTTACAGTTTCTAGCCATAATCTTAATAAAAATATGTTCAAAAAATAATTAAATAGCTTTTTTTGGAAAAAAATTGCTCCGTACGTAGTCAGGCACCTTAAAAGTAGACGTTATTTCCTATAGAGTGATGTCTTTCTTTTTTTTCTATGACAAAGGATGCTTAAATAGCATGGCGTGCTTTTTCCTCCCGCAGTTTTCACTGTTACATAATGCGGAGACATTTTCTGATGTAGAAGATAGAATTACGCAAATTCAATAACTTCGTAGTTACTCAATATTGTAGGAAAATATCCCTTAATTTTAAAAACCGTAATGGGAAAAAAATTAAACTTGCAGGTTTCCGAAATTAACAGGAATGTCATTTCCTGAATTTGCGGCAGAAAAAAAACTCTTTTATAACAAAAAGGTATCTGTAAAATTTGGAAAAATTGTTTTCTGAAATTCGAATTGTTCCTCATCCAAATTGTTTCTGAAGATAAGATAAAGTTTTCCGATATTCAAAATGACATTTCGTTTTAATATATGTTTCCATTTACAAGAAAACTTTCTGAAAATTTTTATTCTGTGTGTTTTATTCTTCCATTGGACACGAAAACAATCACTGCTCATTTGTGCGTCATGTGCACAGTAATTAAAGATAACAAAAATAAGTATTTAATGTTTGTATTTTGATTTATTTCTATACCTATAGACTATCTTGCATTATTAATTAGTATATTCATAATAAATCAGTAGTTTTGTATTTTGTTGATTCCATGTATTTACATGAGTCCAATGGATCGATTGGTAATCCTTTCATATTCTTATTTTCATTTATAAAAAAGTAAATTATTCAACATATAAAGGAGAATTTTTTTTTTTTCAAAAATTCTAAATGCTTATAAAGACATTTATAGCCATTATAACACACCTTAAAAGAAACATTGATCAAAATATGTTTCCAAAAATGCTTACTTTGTAAGTAATGAAAAATAATTTCAAAACACACAATGAAAATTAGCTTTCTTCTCTAATCTTAAAATATCATCATTTGGTAAAAATGAATAAAGATATTTTTCAAACGGATGGTTGCACTCAACAGATTAAAAAACTGGCTATGAGACAGGAAATGATTTATATTTGACAATTAAAATTTCAACTTTTGTAATTATGAATTGTTTCCAAACATATCCGTTAATGTTAAAGGTAAGCGATTTTGACTTTCTAAAATGTTTTGTATTCAGTAAAAATTTATTTGGGATGAGGTAAATGAAAAATATTAAGTATTGATTTCATAATACATTTTAAAGCTAATTCAATGCTTTATAAAGGTAAATAGATACTTTTCCAGTATATAGACTTCTCATATTTTTAAAAAGCTTGTGAAATTCTAGCTTCAGAAAGTGAGATTTATTGCCAAATGATATAAACAGCTGTGAAAACAAACTTTATGAACTTTTATACTTGTTTATATATGTATAGAAATACTCATATAAACACTTTATAAATATTATTATTTATACAATTTACTTATGTTTGTATATAAAAGATAAAGGGCTTGCTTATATTAAATGAATTGTATAGATATTTAAAAAATAAATGTTTGTGTATATGGAACATTGAATAGGTTGCCGGAGAATATGCATGAGAAATTTCCTTCTCATGAAAATCCTTTTTTTCTGTCTGTCTCGCCACGTTCCTTATACAGGTAAAATCCCAGTAAATTTAAAATCCCTATTTTTGAAGTTTTAATTATATGTTTCCCAAAAGTTTTTTTGACATAAACGAAATCGACACAGTAACAACACAACAAAAAATAGATGAAACAGGAAACTGAAATTAAAAAAAAATATATGAAACAGGGAATGATTTATAGTTAGCCAATAAGGATCAGCTCTTATAATTAGCAACTGTTCTTAAAGATTTCCGTTACTGGTAAAGGTTAGCGCTTTGATGTTTTTACAATGTTTGATGTTAGCAAAAATATATTTAAGATTTATTCTATCTTACCTATTTAATAGCCAAGGACATAATTAAACTTTGTTACATTTCATAGTAATGGTCAAAGAAAATTTAATGTTTTTCACAAAGCTAACTTTATAAAAGTCCCTGTTTCCTGAAGTTTTGATTTTGCCTTCTATAAATGATTTCTGATCATAAGCGATATCTATCTATGTAACTTCCAAAATCTTGGGTAACTATGAGGTTACGTTTAATTTTCTTAAATATTTATACACTACCAAAAAAATTTTACGAATTTTTACCATGAGTTTTTTATCGTATACATGTAAAAAATAATTTGAAAAAAGAAAATACATTTTTCTTAATACTTTCGAAATTTCTGAATGCAACAAAACCTCTATGGAAAAAACCTCTATTTAGCGAGAACATTTTCAATCTCCAAGATTTATCTTTGTGTATGCTTCTTTTAAATAGCGGAAAAATTTCGCAGTCTCGAAATGTAAACAATTTAAATGGTTTACTACAGGGTTGTAAAAACCTGGCTTAAAAAAAAAACAAAAGAAAAAAACAGCCCGGACGGTTACCTGGGCAGCTACCCACTAAAACCCTGATTTATACGGACGTTTGAAGCTGTTAGAGCAGAATTTAATCAAACATTGCATCGAATTGTGTTTCCAAGTGTTTATTATTTGTGAAATAAAATAAAATAAGAACAGATAATGAAAAATGAAGCTTTAGTATATGTTTTATAAAAAGTGATATGCAAAAGCGAAACACTTTTATTATTATTTTTTTCATTTTTATGAATATTTATAACGTCATTTGAAGCTCTTAGAAAAAAAGAATCAAAATCTGTTTCTAAAACTAATTCCTATTCGAGAAGAGGTAAATATTTTGAAAACACATAATAAAAAATGAAGCATTCTTCCATATATTAATCCTATCGTCATTTTCTAAGTATCAATAAACATATTTTTCAGAGATCAACATATTTTTAAAAAATTAGGTATAAAATTTGAAATGATTTAAAGCTGAGAATTAACGTTTCAGATCTTTCACTTACCAATTGTTTCTAAAGATATCCGTTAATGTTATAGGTAAGCGATTTTGATTTTATGCAGCGTCCAATGTTTTGTAAATATACATTTAATATTTATACAATTTAGTAATTTTGGATAAATATATAACTGAGAAAAAGTATTAAATATACCTATACTTTATAATAACGTTAAATGTAATTTAACGATTTTAATGAAGGTATTTTCAAAGCTTTTTAAACTCGCAGGAATGTAGTGTATAATCAACTTTTTTTTTTTTTTTTTTTTTTTTTTTTGTAAGGGATGCTAAAAAATATCAGTATAAAAATTATATTACTTGATTGTGTGATGTACATAATAAGCATATTAACAAACGTATATTAACCCATTCGGGACCATGGGTGCATATATGCACCCTCAAAAAGAGCGTACAGAATTTGTTTTAGGCACCAGTAAAAAATAAAAGTAATATTTGCTTTTTATAATGAGAGCATTTTTGTGATAGTTTAAGTAAAGGTAGCTTTTTTTTTTTTTTTTTAAGTGGTGCCAACCGAATAAAATTTGTGTAAAAGCCGCCGGTCCCGAAGGGGTTAATGGATTTATGAATGAATCATACTTATTTATTTCTTAGTATTAGGATGTGCACTACACATATGTGTAACATCTGTATATACATACCATATGTATAATATCTGTAAACACTGTAAAATAATGAAGAAAATATTACCTATTATACCAGAACATTTTACCAAAATTTGAAATAATTTAATTGTTACTTAAAATTCTCTTAAATTATTAAGTCTTTTTAACATCCTAAACCTTTATCAGTTAAACAAATCATAAATCTGCGAATTAGCGATGCACAAATTTTTGATATGGTGGGAATAAACGAGGTTACAGTTAATTTTCAAAAACATTTCTGTTTTATCATGTAATTTTAATGACTTTTTTTATAATATATATTTTATATTAAAAAAAAGTAAAAGTGAAACACCTTTTATTAAGAATTTCAAAATTTCTGAATATTTATAACATCTGAAGATTTTAGAACACACTTTAGTATAGGCATTTAAGAATGTATATTCATCAGAAGTAATTTCTTCATAAATAAACAAAATGAGCTAGAAGTAGTTAATGATAAATGAAGCTTTCTAGCATAATCTTAAAATTATCATCATTTGCTAAAAATCAATAAAGATATTTCTCATTCGGATGGCTGAACTCAAAAGATATAAAAAAAGTATATCAAATTTGAAATGATTTATAGCTGACTATTAAGGCTTTAGTCATTTTCAATTGTTTCTAAAGATATCCGTTAATTTTAAAGGTAAACGATAGTGACTTTTTACAATGTTTAATGTTTTGCACAGAATATAGTTAAGATTTATGTCCTCTTAGCCTCTTTACTTTAAGAGGTATGTGAAGTGAAAAAATTATTAAGTACTGCTATATATCATAATAATGTTTATACATATTTCAATGTTTTTCATAAAGGTAATTTCAATACTTTCTTAAATTAGCGGAAGTGTATAGTTTTTCTATTCAATGTTTATTTTACTATTTAGAGAAAGATGATAAGTATCATTATAAAAGTACACCTTAGTGAAACTGATATTACTTGATTTAGTGACCTAGTTTCTAGTTGTTATGACAAATGTATGTTAAATAATTGATAAATAAATCCCACTTTTCCTTTTTTTCAGAATCTGCATTATATGTAGGAATAATCTCTGTAAATACTTAAAACTATTGTACAGTCGTTCATGCTATCAAAGAAACTCTTACAAATGTTACATTTATCCTCGGTGTTGCTCAAAATTATGTTGAATTGTCCTTTAAAATCAGTAACGTGTCTGAAAAAAAAGGCACTCATAAACCTGCAAAAACTGTAGGTTTCCAAAATGTATGAGCAGAAAGTAGCTCTTTTATACAAGAATAGGGTATCCAACCCGGGTTTTTCGGGATAGAAAATACGTATGCATTATATGTAGGAATAATCTCTGTAAATACTTAAAACTATTGTACAGTCGTTCATGCTATCAAAGAAACTCTTACAAATGTTACATTTATCCTCGGTGTTGCTCAAAATTATGTTGAATTGTACTTTAAAATCAGTAACGTGTCTGAAAAAAAAAAAAAGGCACTCATAAACCTGCAAAAACTGTAGGTTTCCAAAATGTATGAGCAGAAAGTAGCTCTTTTATACAAGAATAGGGTATCCAACCCGGGTTTTTCGGGATAGAAAATACGTATGCATTATATGTAGGAATAATCTCTGTAAATACTTAAAACTATTGTACAGTCGTTCAATTACACTCTCCTGTCAATTCTCGCAGGTGCTCATGGGAAATCATCGCGAAACGATTTTTGAACATAAGATATGTTGATAATTTCCGATATGCTGGGTAACTAGGAGCTTACATTTAATTTTTAAGCAAAGTTTCTGCTTTACTATGAAATTTTACTGAAATGGTTAATAGTGTAATATTTTATTTAGAGTGATATAAGAAAATATAAGGTTTTTTTTTTTTTTTTTTTTTTTTTTTTTAAATCAATTTTACGGATAAGAACATCCAAAGCCATTAGAACACACATTTATTCAGTTATTGATCTAAGGATGTTCTCTAAAAGTAATTAATTCTGGAATAAAGAAAAATAATTTCAAAATAGGTAATGAAAAATGAACCTTTTCACCATAATCTTAAAACTATCGTCATTTGCTAAAATCAATAAAGATATTTTTCATACGGATGGCTGAACCTAACAGATAAAAAAAATTGGATATGAAACATGAAATGATTTATAGTTGGCAATTAAGTTTTAGCTTTCGTAATTATCAATTGTTTCTAAAGATATTCGTTAATGTTCAAGGTAAGCGATTTTGGTTTTTTACAACGTTTAATGTTTTGCATATATATATATATTCTGCCGTCACTGCCACTTTACATTAAGAGATAAATGAAAAAAAATATATTAAGGACTGCTATATTTCATAATAATGATTAAACATAATTTATGATTTTCATGAAGTGGAATTTAAATATTTTTTAAACTCGCCTGAGTGTAATATTTTATTTTATTTTTAATTTAATTAATTAATTTATTTATTTTTCAAACCTAAAAAACACACATTATGTAATTGAATGTATTAACAAATGATACTATGTGCGCTTATATTTTAAAATAATGTTTTTTTTTTTTTTTTTTTTTTTTTTTTTTTTTTTTTTTTTTTTTTTTAAGAAATTAACAAATAGAAAAAAATAAATAAAAAAAGTTATTTTCCATTGCACAGAAATAAACTTTAATTTTTCGTGATTATTTCATTAAGATGTAGATTTTTGACTTTAGAAAAAAAATATATTATTTCAAAAATATATTTCAAATACAGAGAATTCTCTATATGAAATTTTTTTAAAAGCGTTTTTAATTTTGATTTTTTTTTTTTTTTTTTTTGTTGTTTGTTAAATGTATCTTATTGACATGTCAGTTTTAAGTATAAAATTGAGTATGCGTTTAGATTTTATAAATATTACTAGCTGTTTAACCCGTTCTACGCACGGGAGTTCATGAATTTAATTCTAAAATGTGAATAAAAGGAATTTAATTCCCCAGTTAAAGTGTTGAGTTGTTCAATAACTATACGATTTAGAAAAAAAAAATACTACTGTGCATTTTTTTAAAAATGAAACCTAATTTATGTTGCTATGGCAGCAGACGATTAAACGATATCTTTGGGTTGGGTTGATTATTGACGGCCAATTATCTACACTAGGGATATAGGCCCGGGGGGAGTGCCCTTCGTGGGGGTCTTTCTAAGGGAACCTAATCCGTATTTACGCATGGATAAATCCAAGGCTCGAAGAAAACCACGAAAACTCCGAACGATTAGGCCGACGGGCGCGATTGGGATCGAACCCAGCACCTCCCGTCTACCAGCTTCGAGAGCACAACCTCTCAGCCACTGGTGGGGCCGATATCTTTGGAATAAGGGAATAAATATAATAAAAATGTTACCGTTTGTGATAATTTTTTTTTCTTTATATAAAAAAAAATGAAACCATGAAGCGCAATTAAATAATCTCTATTTATTTGCATGCGAGGTAAAAGAATTATCGTAAAACCCGCTACAGCTTGTTAGTATTGCAGCGTGGTGTCCGTAATATGTACATCTCACATTGCAGTAAAGGGGGGTGCCGGAAGGAGGGAATTTTCAAGCGTCCTTCTGAAAATTACTAATTAGGAGAACCACTATGCATCTTTAAAAATTTGTTCGTTTGGTTAAGCTATGTACTTAATTACAAATTTGGCTTAAACTATTATTCTGAAATACTGGTAACTACTACTCATAAATTTAATTTAATGTTATAGAGGGTGACTATTAAGTTAATTTTAATGTTTGTAATCAGTTGCGTTGAAATCGGAAAGATAGTTGCTGATTTATGGAAACGAGGCATAGTTAGAATAAAAACTATGAAGGAGGTACCGGGGTGGAGCGGATGTTTAAGTTCACTTCAGTAAATTACTAATTAGGAGGACCACTGTGCATCTTTAAAAATTCGTTCGTTTGGTTAATCTAGGAACTTAATTAGAAATTTATCTTAGAATGTTATTCGGAAATAGTGGTACCCGCTACTCACAAATTTATTTTAATGATACAGACGTTGATTATTAAGTTAAATATGATGTTTGGAATCAGTTGCACTGAAATCGAAAAATTAGTTGCTGAGATATGGAAATAGGGTACAGTTAGACAAAAAACCTTGAGGTAGGGGCCGGGAGGAGAGGGGGGGGTGGATTTTCAAGTGACTTTCAACAATTGAAAAATTAGAAGAACCACTGTATGCATCTTTAAAGACTGATTCATTTGGTTAAGCTTGGAACTTAATTTGAAATTTGGCTTAGACTATTATTCGGAAATACTGGTAACTGTTTTCTATAGAAATACACCCTGAAGCTATGAATGCTGATTTTTATGATAATTTAGCAAAATGGAACAGGTTTGGAGAAGTTCGGAACATAATTACCTGAGTTCTGGAAATAAAGCACAGTTAGAGAAAAAACCTTGAGGGAGGGGCGGCGAGGAGGCGCGCGGTCAAGTGCTCAACAACAAATCACTAACTTTCACTGTTGGTATGCATAACTGAATACTGGCTGTGTACTTTTATTAGGAACATAAATTTAATTTTTACGAAAATTGTTATTCTAAAATAGCGGTATCATCTATATAAAACAGCGATTAAACGTTATGGGTGAATAAAAAATAATGTTAAATTTGTTAAATGTAATTAGTTCTGTTGAAATCAGAGCAGTGGATTTGAGTTTATTAATAAGGAAGGTCAATTAATGAAAAAGCCGCCGTCAGGTGACGCGCGGTCAAGTAAAATATATGTGATATTTAATAAAAAGTAGTTTACCCCCACCCCTCCCCATCCCACGCAAATTTAACAAATAATCTGTTAAATAAAGTTTTCTGTATTAATAATCTCTATCAGACTAATATATGTCATGTAAAAAAACCTTAAACCCAGCTAATTAAGTCGATAAAATCTTTTAAAATTAAGTTTTTAGCATTTGGCAACGGTCAATAATTAAGTTGATTGTCTACATCTCATATAATCTCTGATCCATCGATTTTAAACACTCGACTGGGAAGTGCAATCATCCCTACCTTGATTTATTTAATTACTTCTGTGGAGAATTTATACAACCAGCCAACCGAAAATAAAAAAGCGTATTTTTGATGAGATCTGTTTGTGGATAGATTTTTATTAATACTTAATCTATCAAAAATCTATTTAAAATTTTCGAATTTTTTGCCCCAATCGTTCATGGGCCCCCTACCAGCTACCTGTGTGCAAAATTTCGCAGCCCTGAGCCCTGTGGTTTTCGAGTTTTTGAGGTTACGTAGATACGCGAACGGTTTTTAATAGTATAGATATACTAATCTTAATTAATCGTGGCATTCATAAAAAGAGAACCCTTTTATCACACAAAATAAAAAAATGGTGGGATAGTAAAAATGGGATCGATATTATTTTGAAGGCATTTAAAATAAATTATCATTAGTTAATGTACACGTACACGGTTAATGCATTATTTGTGCAGACAAACAAAGTCACGTAAAAACTGAAAACGTTGTGCTTACATAAGTAGAAAAACATATATGTTTAAAAGAAATTTTCACCCCCCCGTTCTTAATTATCTCTAACCAGAATGTCATTTTTGCAGTTACTAGTGTGTGATCAGAAAACTACTTGATATTTTCTATTTCTGGTGTTTCGTCTAAATTAGACTTCCGCTAGTATTTATTTAGCATGAGAAAGTTTTTTGTGATATAAAAGATCAATATAGATTCGGGTGACTTTGGCATTTATAATATTATTTTTTATATATATAAAATAATTATTTTAATTTTTCGTGGTTTAATTTTGAACATTTTTCTAAAATTATGAGTATTATAATGTATGTTTTCCAATATGTAATATAATATTGCAACTAGAAACTTGTAAACATAAACTCAAAATTTAATTTTAATTTTCTTATCTCCATTTTTTTTATTCACATTTTTAATAAAAATAAATGAATTGTTTTCCTGCTTGTCTGTGTAAGCAGTTACGGGTTTAGACTTGACAAAGAGAGTTCGGAATACGCATTAAAAGTCCTTAACTCTCTATTTTTTTAAATTTTAATTATACTTTAAATTAATTTTTGAATCTTTTAAACTGAGTTGTTAAAATAGCAAATAAAAAAAAAGAAAAAAAAGAAAAAAAGAAAAAGAAAAAGAAAAAAAGAAAGAAGGAAAGGAAAAAAAGAAAGAGAAAATAAACTAAAGCAAAAATACACATGAAAACCTGCAAATGTAATAATGCATTCATTCTATAAAATAGCAACCCTGTAAGGCATTATACAGTTGCATGGAATCACTATCATGTATGTGTATACCATGGACATTTTGGTCAGAGAATGTCGTGATTTCTTTTTAAAAGAAGAAAAACAAAATTTCCTTTTATGAAAATTACTAGAAAAAACACTTTAAAAAATACATATAAACCAGAGAAAATTCTAAGAGAATACATAATCCAATCCAAAACATCACATGTAAAAAATATAGCTAACTCTCGTGACACTTTTACTGTAAAAATTTCTGAGATCATGTAGAGCCAAGTTTAGTTATCTTATTAACTCTTAAATTTCATTGCACAAATCACTCCTAGTCTCTACATTGTTAGATAATGATTATTTTCCGACTTGGCATATATATATAGAAAGGGAATGTGACGACTGTATATAATTAGAATTAATCAAATAATCATACAATCCCATCCCATACCATACCATAGTAAGGTGTCATAATATTCCTGTGTAACATTCATTAAATAAAGATGTAAATACCAGGAGTGATATGTGAATTGAAATTTAAGAGTTAATAAAATGGGTAAACTTTGCTCTATGATATTTTGATGAACTTTTTACGGTATAAGAGTCACGTTATTTGGCTACAGTTTTTACATGTGAAGTTTTTGATGGATTTCACTTTTTTTAAAGTAATTCTCATTCTCTTGAATTTGTGTTCTTTATGGATATCATTTGCTTGTTTTTTACCAAGGCCAGGTCCTTATTATTGGAAGGTACCAAAAATTTGGAGCTTTATTTTTGTTTGCAAAGTCCTCTAGATATAAAGAAAGTTTTAGGTCCCTAGGCAAGCATTTAGTTATGGAGAGGGGAGTCAAAATTACTCTCAATTTTTTCCATGAATGGACGTGAGGTAGCTCTAGATATTTGTTCTAGATACTCGCAGACTTATATTTTTGATATTTTGAATAAAAGTACTGTTTAGGATATAAAGAAAGACAAAATTAAAAATTCCGGAAAATTCCAACGAATTGGTCAATTTTTGATTTTTTGTTTAATTTTTCAATTTTTCGATTCCTTTTTTTCGAAGTTTCCAGATTTTTTAATTTTTCCTTTCTGTGTATTCTAAACACTACCTTTACACCTAATTTTAAGTTTCTAAGACTAAAAAATCGAATTATTTTAAATTTTTCGATTTTGTTTTTTTAAATTTTTCGACATATATATATATTTTAAATTTTTTAATTTTTTTTCCGAATTGTAAAGATTTTTTGTTTTTTTTCTTTTTTTGTAACCTAAACACAACCTTGAATCCAAATTTCAAGTTTATAATGCTACTAGATGTACCTTATTTTTCGATGATCGGTGACTGAGTGAGTGTCAAAAAATGGAAAATTTGATTTCATATATCTTCTGAACTAGAAAAGATAGAAACGTGCAGTTTGAGAATTTTGTTCTTTTGTCTTTGAGAATTTAATCTTTCTTGCAACGTACTCTAGATAAACGGAGTTTCAGGCTTTTGGAAACTTCAGCGCAAATATATGGGAGGGGGGGGGCGTTCAAAAGTGTCCTGAGTTGCTTCCAGAAAAGGATGTTTACGGCTGTGCTTTCTCGACATGATGGAGACCTCGTCTGAAGCAGTCTTTCTTTTTTTCCCCGCACATAGTGAGATATATAACACAACAATATTTTCAAAAACAACTAATTACTCATTTAAATGTACTTTTAATACATTCGGATTTTAATTTAGTTTTTTAAATATATATTTTTTGTATCGATGGAATATTAATTTATTCATCGATGTCCCGTCATCCAGTGCTGTCTGACTGCTGGCCGAGGATGTTCTCCAACATGGGTGATAATTGATAAATTGCCGTACTAGGAAATCGGCCAGGGTAGCTTAGTGGTTAGAGCAACAGCACGTTACGCTGTAGTCCCAGGTTTGATTCCTGGTCCCGGCATGATGTTTGACTTTTGTTGGGTTTTTCGAATTAATTTGTGCGTCTGAAACAAATTGTTCTATAAGTGTACTTTTAATGAATTCAGATGTTAATTTATGTGCTTTAATATAACTAATTACCAGTTATATTAATCGGGTGATTAATAGTAGACATTAGTTAATCGGACAAGGTATGATGGATAGCAAATACGGAAACTAATTTTTAAAAGAAGTTAAGTGAAGACATCATATGCCATCATATGAAATATCAAGAATAGCACCCATTATAAAGATGATAGAAGTCAGAGAAAACTCTCGTAGAAAGTATTACTCCATTCAATAATAACATTTTAAGTGGAGATGGATAATATATTGAATCAGACCTTTTTTCTCCATATAGAAAGTTAATAGCACAACAATATTGTCTAAAGCAACTAATTATTAGTTCTATTAATAGGGTGATTAATAGTAGAAAGTAGTTAATCGGACAAGGTGTGACGAACATTCTGGACAGCAAATGGAGCAACTTATTTTAAAAGATGATAAAAAAATCCATCATATAAAATAGCTAGAATAGCAGAAATAAAAAAAATAGATAGAAATCAGAGAAAACTCTCACAGAAAGTCTCCATTGAGTAATAGCATTTTAATTGAATATGGATAATATATTGAGGCTGGTCTTCTTTTTTTCTCCTTATAATGAGTTTACATCACAACTATATTTTCGAGAGCATCTAATTATCAGTTCGCTTGCTCGGTTGATTAATAGCAGAAAGTAGTTACGGATAAGGTTAACGCAACTTCATAATCAGACTGATTGTTATTGTTTTCAGTTTATCTACTATTTGTGAAGAATCACTGATGAAAAGGGCTGATAATTAATTGCTCTGAAAAGTGTAGCTGTGTATTTTACTCATTATAAGGTCAAAAAGTAATAAATACATATATATATATCTCCGTTGGTAACTTTCGAAAATCAGGTAAGTAAATAATGAAATTTCAACCGTAAGCAAGGCACCGTATAAAAACTTCAATGACAGATTTCAACAGAAATTGTAATGTTGGTTTGGAGGTCTTAGGAATTATGAATAATATTTATTATTGAAAAACAAAATACATTTATTTTTATTCATATAAAAATTATGTATATTCATTTCAAAACAATTACTTAGGTCACACAAACTAACACAAAATACATTTACATCAAATATAAATTTAAATAAATATAAATAGCCATAAAAAATTAAATATTAGTAGGCTGTGTGGCATTATATATTTTTATAACGAAATTTTTTATATGTACAACGATAAATATCCAATAAAACTACTTCGTACATAATCACATAGAAATATCTTTTCCTATATAAATATATTAGAAAAATCTAAATCTACCATTTTGTGATACTGTGTCAAGAATCATTATTTTCATATCAATTATTATTCATAAGATATCTTCATAAATATTATTTGGAACTATAAATACATATTCTTCTTTTTTGTTTGCATATTCTAGGATTAATAATTGAATAAAATAATGTATATTTTTATATTTTCCATGCATTAAAAATTTAAATAAGTAGATCGAAGCTAACGAAAAAGACAGGCTACCGCGGTTCATTCCTCTTATCGTTTTTTACAGACCGCCAGAGTGACGTGATGCTCTTTTCGTACACCTTCATTGGTGCATTCGAGCATCACGTGACCCCGGCGGTCTGTAAAAAAAGATACGCGTAAAGCACCGTGGTAGCCTTTCTTTTTCGTTAGCCTCGTAAGTAGATTAGGTGACGTCAATTATGTTTGCAACCAAAACATAAATAAACCATCCATTGTAATGAAATATGTTGAAAAAAAAAACTATCTTGTATGCAATCACTAAAATATAAATTATTCTCAAATTAGTTTGAAAATCGTACATCTACTGTGTAATAATACTATTTGTACACTTTGCTTTTGAAAATCTTTTAGTATGAGATATCAACAAACAAAAATCATTTTGTTGATTAAATTTCTGGGTATAATTAGAAAAATATTTCTTGAATTCACTATACTTATAACTAACTAAAGGCAGATAATTTATTTAATAAAATGTTTTATCTTCATAAATGTCATTTTTATTCGTGGATGGTTGTCATATTTGCATTATCAGGATTCCGTATATAATAGATCAGTTGGTAAAAATAAAACGACTTACACGACTTTAAGATTTATAGACAGTATAAAGAGAGGTCCTTCATGGTCAAATTACATATGAATACCATTTCTATCTTAGGATTTGCAAAGCGTCAAAAATGCTGATTTTTGAATTTTTTAATAATTTAAATTTCAGGTAAGAAATTTAGTAGGTAAAGGAAATAAAAACCTGCTTTTCTTTTGTGGACATTTTCGGAGGTTGTAATAATACATAAAAAAGTGTATGCGGCTAACTCTTTAACATTATAAGGTAAAATTTTTCGAAAACTGCCTTTTTGACTAATATGTTAGTATACTTTAAAAAACTTTATTTAAAACAATAAATAATATATATATATCCACGACGGTTATATTATTGCAAAAAAGTGTATAAATTTCAGAACTTTTTTAATATCTTGTTTATTTTTATCAGTTCAAGCATGAGTAAATGTTACTCGGAATAATTTATATTATACGTCTCCAACCTCTCCTCTTTCATTTTAAAGAATTAATAGCCAAATCTTATGAACATCTCATAAATGACTGATTTTCAAAAGATGCTCTAAAAATGATTAATTATAAAACTAAAGTATTAATTTTTTATATATATTAAAGAGATAAAATAATTATATATCACGCAAGGTCTTTTATATTTGTAACAAAATCATTTATCAGTATCAAAATCAAAAATCCAATCTAATGTATCTCTAGTACAATCACAAGGAAATAAAATTTTCTCACATAAATCACTTCAAAAGTAGTACATCTGCTGTATGAAATGCAGTTTAATAAATCCCATTACTCATATTAATGACTGCTTAGGAAAGACTCGAGTAAATATTGCTTCAAAGATAAATATTTCTTCTTCTTCTAGCATTTAAAAATAATGCGAGGCCTGTCCAATAACTCGCAGAGAAACGACTGATCATAAAAAGCTGCACTGTAAAAGATTAATTGTGAAATAAGAATGATTTTTATTTATATATATATATATATTAAAAAAAGAAATATACAGGACAAAGTAGGGTAAAATCGTATAGTCGGGTAAAAGCGGATATCTCAATTTGACTCAATTTGAGCAGAGCTCTAGCGTGTAAAAGCTGAATTATGTAGCTCTAGGCAAGAAGAAAAATTTTGTTATTATGTTATTTACACACCGGCATTTGTGTAGATTGGAATGTATATTAAACAATACTAATATTTCCTAGTTTTGAAAATCTAAAATATGAATACATGCAGTGTTAATGAAAATTTTTATATTATTCTGGGTAACACAGTTAATAAAGTCTTGCGTTTCAGAATGAAACTGTTGCTAGCATTAACAGGTGACATATTACTGCCTGTTCTCGATCCGCATTCACTTAGGGTTAGACCGTATATCCCAAGTGAGTTAAAAAGGTAATATGGAAAGCATTTTTGGAAGTTTCGAAAACGATGTTTGAGTAAAAGGCAGACTGAGGTACAAGCACAAGAATAAATACGTTTTTCTGAAGCTGATAAACGTGTGAATTCTCTTTGGGTACTATCTCAAAATACTTCTGTTAGTAATAATAATAATAAAAAAAAATAATAATCATTTTACCATAAATAAAAGATGATTTGATTTATTGTTAAAATATTGTTAGATAAGTTTCTTAGTTTATTTATATATAGTATATGTATATTTTTCCTCTTCAGACAATCTAATCTGTTTCATTTCGTTATATCAATAAATTCATGCGGTTTTCCCAACCAGTGGGTGTAATATCGGATGATTTCTTTTTTTGTAAATAAATGTTTTTGGATTAAAAAAATAAAATAAAATAATTACAAGTTTATAATGATATTGTTGCATGAGTATAAATGCAAGGTGGAAATTTTGGCTTCAAGGAGCAACTAATAATAAGATATTCGGCTTTTCAATTTTTTTTTTTTTTTTTTTTTTTTTTTTTACATCGTGTAAAGTCATTTATAACCGTAAAAAAACACATATATATATAAATCAAAATATTGAATCGTAGGCATCAAAAGATCTTCCGCCAGCTGTAATACACGCTTCACACCTGCGGGATAGGGACAGACGCACATTTGTGAAGACACCCGACATTTCCTGAATATACCGGAAATAACGCCAATCCGAGCGACTAGGTCCATATCGGTTTCAATGGGGCACTCTTAGATTAGGCTTTTCATATGGCCCCACAGGTAAAAGTCCGAACACGAGAGATCCGGAGGGACCTCGACCAATCCATCGCCCTGGGAACGTTGCATCTAAAGTGTTCCGCATATCCAAGGCAAAGTGTGCAGGTGCATTGTCGTGTTTGAAACCACATTCTCGACCTGATAAGGGTTGGAATCGGACACACCAGCTACGGCAACCTCTCTCGTAGGAATGTGTCATACCCTTTACAACGCCACCTAGCGGCTCACGCGGCCTTACATTCTATGACGAAATATTCTCGTATAGCTGCGTTATATCACCCCGTAACGTTTACCCCACTTTTTCAGATATACCCTGTATATTAAAAACCGTAGCATATGATTTATATAAGCATAAAGTTCAAATATAGGTTTGGCGAACCAATGACATGTGCCCCTGAAGTGGTACGTATGATAATTTCTATGGCACACAAATACTTTTAATTTTATTATTGGCAATCATAATATAGACAAAACTCATTTTTCTTTCTGTTAAGATTTAAAAAAAAAATAGTTTAATATGACACACTAACACACACACACACAAAAAAAAATATTTCTTTTTTTTTCTATGACTTTTTCAAATTAAGACTTTTTTTCCCCCTGTGTTACTATGCAACAGTTTTCAACATTTAACTATTTTGCTTTTTGATATAAATTTAAAAGCTTTATTTGTTTAAATGAATTTCACGGGGCAGTGACAGAAATAATATAACATGTGGACACAATTTTCATATGTACATTAAAAATATTACAAAAACTAAACCAGACATAAAACATTATCCAAGCAAATGTACAGTTGCAAAAATCACATTAATATTTTTTTAAAGATTTTTTTTATGAAACTTGAAATATTATAAGTATAATGGCCTTTAAAAAAAAAAAAAAAAAAAAAAAAAAAAAAACATGCTTCTAAATTTTTTTTTTGTTTTTGTTTTATGGAACTTTATAGAAGTTAGTAGGCTATTCTAATGGAAGAAGATTATGGAAGATGAATGGATTTAAATTGGAATTGTGCCGAATTAGCCAGCTATCGCCAGTTTGGCTCCATATGTAGCAACTTGTTTTTGTCGCCAAATTTGGGAATATTTCGCCAAGTTGGCCTAAATTTGGCGCTATTGTGAAACCCTGTCGTTAGTACTTTTCATCAAATACTCATTGTGTTCACCAATACATATTCATTCATATATATTCCATATAAATGCTGACGTTGCAATGATGCGGGAAAAATGTGGGTAAAATGGATGAATGTTGCAAAAATAAAGCTATTTTTTTAAATTTAATATTACTTACCCATCATACGTAGATGGGTAAGTCTTGTAATCGTTTTGAAAATCGAAAAAAAAATTTTGAGAGATTTATACGTTTAAGACACTGGAGATTCCGAAAAACACATTTTTAGAAAAAAAAATTTGCCGTCCGTCTGTGTGTCTATGTGTATGTAAACGCTCTATCTCCCGAAAAAATTGAGATAGAGACTTGCAATTTGGTATGTACTTAGTATGTAATAATGGGAAGAAGCCTATTTCATTTCAATAACCTCGATTAACCGGAACTATTTGTTTCGGACTCTCGAAATATTCGTTCTGATAAAAGGTATATAAAAATTTTTGAAATTGTTTATATTAAGAAATGAATATAAAAGACAATAAAAAAACTTAAATTTTGCATGAAGTATGAACTCGATCGGATAATTAATTGCGAGATATTTGTAATCCTATTTTCTACACTCTTCGATTTTTCATGACCCTGTATTTCATCCAAATTTCACTTTAAAGATATATTTTAATTGGAAATTTGACGCTTAATCAGATGCAATAAACCGCTAGTTAATAGGATTATTAGTTTTGGAGTTATAAGGAAAAACCTCTTTCAAGCAATTCAGTAATCGAGCCTTTAAAGTTTATGACGTCATCAAGCCACGATTTTATTTGAATTGCAATGCATTTTATAAGTAGTTTACACATTTTTATTTTAATATTTTACATTATGCATATCCATGATGGGTAAGTATTACGGTGGCCCCCAACGACTAGTTAAACAATCGCAACGTTATTTCTATTGGGAAAATGCAATGGTTTGGGTCGACGTTGACCCCCCCCCCCCCCCCACTTTTAGGGATCGAATAAAAAAAAAATCGATGCCCAATTAATGGTTTGCCCTCAGAAATCTCCAACTATAATAAAGAAGGAAGTTTGTGGGTTTGTGTGTGTGTGTGTGTTTCTCGGTTGTGTTCTGAAAAGACTGCTACAAAATTTGGTGAGAAATTACCTCTCTGCACGTAGTTTTGCACCTCGAATCCAGATTTTAGAATTTTTGAATCGATTTTTTTTAATTAAATTTTTTGTGCGATTTTTAGTGTTTTTTCACGTTTTGCAGTGATTTTTCCACATTAGTAATGGGAATCCGTTTCCAATCTTTCAGCCCAACAAAGGAAATTTTGTCCTCTTTTCAATAAAGTTTATGGGATATCGTACAGCGATTTCTGAATTTTTGGCGATTTTTTTCCTTTGATGCTAAGAAGTTTTGCCAGAATGCTTGATTGGTTTGGTGGTTTTTATTCCATTTCCGCTTCAGATACACTCAGAATCGTCATTTTAGTTTCTCTTTTTAGCTTGGAGAAAGTTGATAATTCGTTACAGATAAAAAATCACGATTTCAAATATGCGATTTTTAGTGTATTTTGAAGTTTCGCTGCGATTTAGCCACATTAGTACGGAATCCGGTTTCAATCTTTTAGACCAATATAGTAAAACAGAGGGCCCGTGCGAGGATTTCGCACTGAAATCTAATATTTTTTAGGTATACTTCTCTATTATCCCATCGACCACTTTTCATAACAAAACACTATCGCCAAACTGCAAGATTAAACGCCAAAAATGCAGTCCCATTTACTTAATGTCAGAAGCATTATACGCGTTTGTTACGTCATCAAGTGGTTTTTAATTTGACATTTGCCTGTATGTTTCATTATGTTTTACTGATTTATTAGTTATTTCATTCAGTAAAATAAGAATTGTGTCCTTAAATTCTTATATTTTGTCTTTCTTTATTTTGATATTCCAATGGCAACGTTCTCCCATTTATTTGGCGATAGTGTTTTGTTATGAAAAGTGGTCGACGGCTAATATAGAAGTACCATTTTTTATCAATATGTAATGTTTCTTAGATGCAGGTTTAAACTTCTAAAGAAAAAGTAAGAATAAAAATATCTGTAAACAACATTTAGTTTTTAGTCAAGCCAGAATATCATCTAATTTATTCCATCAAAGTTAGAGTAAAAACTTATCCAAGATTGCAAAGGCATGCTAGAAAAAAAAAAAAATTAACAATCGTATTTTGACTGCATTAGAGGATGACGTCATCTGCTTCGGGAAAAACATGGGACATATAAATCTAAACATTTCAATTTCAATTTCGCTTTTTAATCATAAATATAAAATAAACCCGTGCGGTGTTTTTTATAATAATTACTGAGCATCATATAATGTGGTATTTTACTTTTGTGGCAACAATAATTTGAAGAAAACCTTTTATTTCTTTTAAGAAAACAATGCCGATTTAATTTTCAATTTTCAGCAAATTTTAATCAAAAATATGTTTTAACGAAACGTTAAGTGCGCTATGTCAGAAGCTTATTCAAAATCCTTTCATATGCTATCTCATTCGTCGTTCTGCGTTTCGTATTTTCTGCGAAAAAGGGATGTTGACAAGAGAAATAATATATATGATTTTATCCTCTTTTCAATAAAGTTTATGCAAAATTCGTACAGCAATTTTTGATGTTTTGGCGAATTTTTCCCTTTGACTCTAAGTAATTTTGCCCAGAATGTTTGATTGGTTCGGTGGTTGCTTCCATTTTATCCTCAGATACGCTCAGAATCGTCATTTTTTTTTACTCTTTTAGCTTCGAGAAAGTTGATAATTTTTTACAGATACAAAAAAATTATAATTTTAAAAGGGAAGGGTGGATTATTTATTATACCGATTTTTTTTATTAGATCCTTTCTTTTAATTGCATTTTTATGCATTTTTTAACATTTTTTCATGTTTTGCAGCGTTTTTTGTTTCAAATGACGTCACAAATCGCCCATTACAAGTCAAATACCATTGGAGGGCAGGTGTGATTGGTAGCTGATATAATTGTAGGCACAGCTGGAAGTCAACCGAACAATTGTGATTGGCAGATGAAAAGATCGTCAACTGATAGCAATTCGAACAGCGAGTTGTGAATTTCTGCGATTTTTAGAGTTTTTTGATTTATATGTCAATTATATATTTGATTTCAGACATTAACAACAATAAATTACTGTTTTTGTATGTAAAAAAAAAAAAGAAAAAAAAGTGATTTTGTTTCTGTTTTAAAAGTCAATGATAATTCCTAATTTTTTAAAGTCGTTGGTTTAATTCTGTGGGAGGGGGAGGAGGAGGTGAGTGTTCGGTTGTAGTTTAAATATCGCGTTAATGCTCTGATCGAAACTCCCTCCTTCCCTCCTGCCTCCGAAATCAGAACTATTTAATTATTAATCCCATTGAAACGAAACCTTTTCTCAGGTCCCCAGGTACTAGATAACTTCGGTATCATTTTTTCAGCCCTTGGTTACCACTTATTCTGAACAAAAATGACCAAGGAGGAGGAGGTGAAGGAAGAGTTTTATTTACAACTCAGTGCACCCCCTAGCAGTGGGAAGTGAAACTAAACATTCTTGCATTTAAAATTTGCCCGATTCAAACAAAGGACCCGATTTCAACGACAATTGATTCATTCAACTTAACATGCACTAATTAAGATATAGATAACTAATTAAGACATATTTTCTCGGGCCTAATTTCAATGAGAATTAGTTCATTCAACTTAACATGAACCATTTAAAATATAGATAACTAATTAAGATACAGATTTGGCGCCACCTGGCGGTAGAAAATGGAACTAAAACATTTTGCAGCGCGTGCGCAGCACGTCTGCTATACGGTGTTGCAGACAACAGACACACGTGCCGGAGTTTCGATCGGAAAAGAGTTTTATTTAGAACTCAGTGCACCCTCTAGCAGTGGGAAGTGAAACTAAACATTCTTGCATTTAAAATTTGCCCGATTCAAACAAAGAACCCGATTTCAACGACAATTGATTCATTCAACTTAACATGCACTAATTAAGATATAGATAACTAATTAATACATAGAATTGGCGACCCCTGGCGGTGGAAAGCGGAACTAAAAGATTTTCAGCGCGTGCACATAACGTTTTCTATACGTTGTCATAAGCAGCAGGGTCACGTGCCGGAATTTCGTTCTGAAAGAGGTTTGTTTAGAACACAGTGCACCCTCTGGCTGTGGAAAATGTAACTAAAAGATTTTGCATTTAATCTTGTTCCGATTCAAACGAAATCTTTTCTTACCTTTTTCCGAAGTGTCCCAGGTACTAAATAAACTTCGGTATCATTTTTTCAGCTATTGGTTACCACCATTTATGAATATTAATATCCAGGGAGTCATTTATTTTCTCGGGTTCTATGGGTCTGATTTCAACAGGAGTCGGTTCATTCAACTTAACATGAACTATTTAAGATATAGTTCATTATTTAAGACATAGGAGGTGGAAAGTGGAACTAACAGTTTTTTCGCGCGTGTACATGGTGCCGTCAGCAGCGGGAACGAGTACCGGAGTTTCGTTAGGAAATAGGTTTATTTAGAACAGAATGTTCCAGCTGGTGGTAGAAAGTGGAACTAAAAGATTTTGCTATACACGGTATCGTAGGCAGCGGGGACACGTGTCGGATAATTTGTTTAGAACAAAATGCATCCCCTGCCGGTTTATAAGATTTTCCTGCGCGTGTGCCAAAAATGGCTATTTTTATTGAAACCGCAAAATAAAGTTGCCGATATGATAATCCCAGATGACGAAAAAGTTTCATTTTCACTCATCCTCGAGTATTAAAAAAAGTATTGGATTATTTGAATCGAAACTCAGTTTATTTTTCTGATTTTGAAAATGCAAATTTTGTGAAAATCAGAATGTAACCTTTTTGTAATTTTCCCCCAAAACTAACCCATTTTGAATCAAATGATCCAGACATTTGAGGGGGTGGCATTGAATTTACTTCCGCTTCGGATCCATCTCTTTTTTAATATCCGAAATACAAAGAGTTACCAGAGGAAGGTTTTCTCGCAGCGATTTTTAGAGTGATTTCGCGTTTCGTATTATTTTTTGATGAGACCGGACAACGAGGGGCGGATCTACTGGTACATATATATTCCAAACTTCAAAGCTGTATGTCAACAGGAAGTGTGTGAAAAATGAGTAACAAGATTTGATTGCCACATACATTATTGTATTGTACGTTAAAAGAAAGCATGTAATAAGTTCAATATTGCATTAATGATACACTAAAATTATTACTATACAAATTCGTAATTTTTTTTTACTTATCACAGTACATGCCATTTAAAGCTGTTATCACACGGACGACTATACGATATGAAGTATATGCTATGGCCTCTCGCTTGCTTGGAGCTACACTTTCACGCTGCAACTAGGGTTATTTTCCCTACTTAAAGTTATCTGCTAATGTAAGGAGAGGGCGTAACATTTAGCGAGTAGTTGCAGCAGGTGTTTTAATATTTAGTGTAGAGTTCGATAGATAAAGAGGAAGCATTATCGCGTACTAACATTTTATATATTGCAGTTTCTTTTCGTGTCTGTTCTATATATGTAATATTGTGATCATTTTACTTAAAATTCCAAAAATATAAAAACAATACTCTCGCTAATATAACATTAAATTTCTAAATTATAGAGTCCATATTTTCACTTTACGTCTTTCATTGCCTGTAAATATTAAGGATTCTCAACTATTAGTATTAAGTGATTTAGAAAAAAATAGTACATTAAAACTAGTTTTTTGTCACATGTATTGGAACCGCACTGTATCGCTAAGCCGAAATCTGTAACGCAAAGAAAGATTTTAAATTAAGTTTTAGTTATTTCGCCAAAATTACTATTATGACATTTTTAGTTAATATATTTTACATATTTTAAATGTAATTCATGTTACATATTGAATGTAATATAAAAATGAAATATGTAATAGAATTTAGATATAGTTCCCATTCTTTTGCAGTTTTTTCTTCCTTGGTTATGGTGATTTTAATCTTTTTCGAAAGTTAAATTCTGTTTTTGATATTTTTCGTTTCAAAAACACAATCCTTATTTATATATATATTGTGTACAGTCCTGAGAGGGGGGGGGAGTTATACCCTCTACTAACTCTGCCGCAAATTACTGTATAAAAATGTCACAAGTAACAATAGATTAGTAATAACATCTAATAATAATACTGTACATAAATGCGAGTCGAGTGTTTAAATTCAATTGATCAGAGATTATGACATGTAGGCAATCAACTTAATTATTAACCGTTGCCAAATGCTAAACACTTAATTTTAAAGGATTTTATCGACTTAATGAATGATAATTAGCTAGGTTTAAGAGGTTTTTTACATGACACATATTAGTATGATAGAGATTATTAATGCAGAAAACTTTAAGAGATTATTTGTTAAATTAGTAGAGATGGGGAGGGGTGGGGGTAAACGACTTTTTATTAAATATCACATATATTTTACTTGACCACGCGCCACCTGGCGGCGATTTTTTTCATTAAATAACCCTCCTTATTAACAAATCCGAATCTACTGCTCTGATTTCAACAGAACTAATTACATTTAAGAAATTAATTTTTTTTTTGCTTCACCCGTAAGGTTTAATTGCTGTTTTATATAGATGATACCGCCATTTTAGAATAACAGTTTTCGTGAGAATTAAATTTATGTTCTTAATAAAAGTACAGAACCCGTATTCAGTTGATCCATACCAACAGCCAAAGTTAGTGTTTGTTGTTGAGCACTTGACCACGCGCTTCCTCGCGGCCCCTCCCTCAAGGTTTTTTCTCTAACAGTGTTTTATTTCCAGAACTCAGACAATTATGTTCCGAACTTCTCCAAAACTGTTCCATTTTGCTAAATTAACATAAAAATCAGCATTCATAGCTTCAGGGTGCACTTCTAGAGAACAGTTACCAGTATTTCCGAATAATGTTGAAGCCAAATTTCAAATTAAGTTCCTAGCTTAACCAAATAAATCAATCTTTAAAGATGCATATAGTGGTTCTTTTAATTTATCATTTGCTGAAAAGCACTTGAACATCCGTCCCCCCCAGCCCCTCCCTCAAGGCTTTTTGTCTAATTGTACCCTGTTTCCATATCTCAGCAGCTAATTTTCCGATTTGAGAGCAACTGATTCCAAACATCATATTTAACTTAATAATCAACGCCTATATCATTAAAATAAATTTGTGTGTAGTGGGTACCAATATTTCCGAAATACAGTCTAAGACTAATTTCTAATTAAGTTCCTAGCTTAACCAAACGAACGAATTTTTAAAGATGCATAGTGGTCCTCCTAATTAGTAATTTACTGAAGTGAACTTGAACAACCGCTCCTCCCCGGTACCTCCTTCATAGTTTTTATTCTAACTATGCCTCGTTTCCATAACTCAGAAACTATCTTTCCCATTTCAAAGCAAATGATTACAAACATTAAATTAACTTAATAGTCACACTCTATAACATTGAAGTAAATTTATGAGTAGTAGTTACCACTATTTCCGAATAATAGTTTAAGCCAAATTTGTAATTAAGTTCATAGCTTAACCAAACAAACAAATTTTTAAAGATGCATAGTGGTCCTCCTAATTAGTCATTTTCTGAAGGACACTTGAACATCCCCTCCTCCCAGCACCTCCCTCAAGGTTATTTTCTGTAACTGTGCCTTATTTCAATAACTCAGCTAATAATGTTACCATCTTCTCCAAACCGCTTTGGTACCACGTCTACTATTACGGTGCCGTAAGCAATGGGAGCCTGTGTCAGATGTGTGTTCGGAAAGAGGTTTGTTTAGAACAGAATGCTCCCCTGGCGGTGGTAGGTGGAAATAAAAATTTTCCGGAGCGTACGAGCATTCCCGGTATACGGTGCAAAAGCCATCGAAGATCAGAGGCAGAGTTTCGTTTTTTAAGAGATTTAAGCTTATTACAAGGGCCTGGGCAACGCCGGGCGGGTCAGCTAGAATAATATACCCTATTAAAATCCGTGTGCGTATCTATCTATGTAACCTCAAAAACTCGGAAACCACAGGGCGCAGGGCTACGAAATTTGGCATACGGGTTGCTGGTAGGGAGCCCATGAACGATTGGGGGAAAAAATTCTAAATTTTTAAATAGATTTTTTTTTATTTTATGTGTTTGACGAATTTTTGCCTTTATTATGCCAACCCGTAATTGCGCATGTTCTAACCAGTTCTAAATGTTTACTGCAATGTGAGATATACATATTACTGACGCCACGCTGCAATACTAAGAAGTATTACGATATTTCTTTTGACTCGCATGCAAATAATTAGAGACTATTTAATTGCGCTTCATTATTTCGTTTTTTTTTTAAATAAAGAAAAACATTTTATTGCAAATATCAACAAAATTTGTATTTTATTTATTCCCTTATTCCAAAGATATCGTTTTATCGTCTGCTGCCATAGCAACATAAATTAAGTTTCATAAAAAAAAATGCACAGTAGTAAAATTTGTTGTTTCTAAATCGTATAGCTATTGAACAACTCAACACTTTACCAGGGGAATTAAATTCATTTTACTCATACTTTAGAATTAAATTCATGAACTCCCGTGCGTAGAACGGGTTAAAGAACTAGTGTTAAATAAATGTTCGATCGTCGCAAAACAGATTACAAGACAAGTGCTTTTTAAGCATAACTTAAAAATTATTTGGCGGAACGAGCTTTAATTTTGGGTTTGCATATTTGAAAATTCTAAAAATATATTTCTGTTAGGAAAGCTTTACGTTACAATTCATTTTTGTTTTCGAAAATATATAAATTTTAGTTTATTTCATTTTTTTTTTGAAGGGTAGCAAAATATTTTAACTGGAGGGGGGGGGGGGTTATATACGTTATTTATTTTTAATACAAAGTAAAAAAATACTAGTCGAATGTGTCAATCCCAAAACTTTCTTCTATCTCACACAGGTTTCGCATACATGAAAAAGAATCGGCACCAATTTATATCAAGGTCAAACTGAAACTCAAGTTTTATTAAATTTCGTGCATTATTTCTTGAGATATGACTATCGCTAAAATCGTGTAAATCCTGCAAAATGATGCATTGCAGCGCCACCTGCTGGGCGATTTTTACCAAAAACTAATCAGCACCAATTTATATCAGAGACTAACTGAATATAAAGTTTTCTTAATTTCTGAGCATTAGTTCTTGAGATAGAGCTATTGTGGAAATCCCGAAAAATTCTGTATAGCAGCGCCACCTGCTGAGCGATTTTTACCAAAACCTAATCAGCACCAATTTATATCAGGGACTAACTGAATATAAAGTTTTATTAAATTCCGAGCATTAGTTCTTAAGATAGAGCTATTGCGGAAATCGCAAAAAATGCTGCATAGCAGCACCACCTGCTGGGCGATTTTTACCAAAAACTAATCAGCACCAATTTATATCAGAGACTAACTGAATATAAAGTTTTATTAAATTCCGAGCATTAGTTCTAGAGATAGAGCTATTACGGAAATCGCGAAAAATGCTGCATAGCAGCGCCACCTGCTGGGCGATTTTTACCAAAAACTAATCAGCACCAAATTATATCAGGGACTAACTGAAGATAAAGTTTTATTAAATTCCGAGCATTAGTTCTTGAGATAGAGCTATTGCGGATATCGCGAAAAATCCTGCATAGCAGCGCCACCTGCCGGGAGATTTTTACCAAAAACTAATCAGCACCAATTTATGTCAGGAAGTAACTGAATATAAAGTTTTATTAAATTCCGAGTATTAGTTCTTGAGATAGAGCGCTCACAAAAGTTTTGTCACATACAGACAGACAGACAGACAGAGTCACAAACAGAGTCACAGACAGACATTTTCTAAAAATAGTCAAATCGTGTTCAGGACCTTCTAAAACGTATAAATCCGTCGAAAACCAGAAGTCGAAAATATTCATGAATCCAATACTTTCTTCTTGTAAAGATAGAAGAAAGTAAAAAATGCACAATTTGCTTAACAAATTCAAAAACATATAAAGGTTTAAAATTTATACACCGCTAGGAGGGGGAAGCCAAATTTTAGGATGGTTGAAATTCAATAATTAAAAAGGAAAAATAGACTGAAAATGACATTCTCACCCACATACATTAAATACAACAATCCAACATGAAGTGAATAATTAACCAGAGCCAGGAATCGAACCTGGGTCCACAGCGTTCCGGGCTATCACTCCAACCACTGAGCCACTCCGGCTGATTATGGATCTGCAATTTCTCACTAATAAACCATGTTGGAGAGAAAGTCGCCAAACATCTAACATACAGCCTTGGATGACCGAACAACTGTGAATAGATTTTTACTATTCCACCGATTTACGAATAAATATGTATGTCTGTATAATAGTTGTATATCTTTAAAAAAAGATTATCAAGATTGTTTTAAAAGAAAATTATTAAAAGGTAAAATATAATTAACTATAAAGAGCTGCTAGATTAAATTTTCATTTATTAAATTTTATTTTTCTAAAAGTATAAGAAAATTTTCTGCCCCCCCCTCCACTACAAAATTTAGATTCTGAACGCTGCATGCTAAAAAGAGGCAATAATTTGTATTGCAATAAAATACCTTGATGAGGTATATTAAAAATGAGGTATAATAAAATACCTTGCATTTTTATCTTTGGCGACATAATTTGGCAACAAGTACGAAATAACGCCAAATATAGCTGCAGGAAGTAGTTAAACTAGTACAGTTTGAGAAGTAAATAAGTGACTACGACAGTACAATTATAACATATATGAAATAATATAAGGAATTGAAATAAAATAATCGCAATAAATAACTTTAAATTAGTAAATAATGTTCTTATCGGGAGTGTAAATAACGAACCCCGAAGAGACAATCGACGCATGTGTAATTCTTTAATTTCAAAATAACTGCACATTTTAAAAGTTCTTTTCGTGCATAATTAGTCCCTGTGTTACTAAAGATTTTATTTTTTCTTAATTCTTCTGTATTTTTGGTATCAATATTTGCGACCACGCTAAACATAAGATATTGACTTACTGACGGTGGCCATCTTGGAATTTTTAGAGAGCTCTGATTGCTCTTTTTTTCGAGCTGATATCTATCGTAGAGGATACAAACTACTGTAAGTTAGATCTTTAAGAAATTACAAGAGGCAATCTATCAAACTGGACGATTTCGAGCGTTTTTCTTTTGAAAAACGTGTTTCGGATGAAATATCTGATATTGCGACTATGATATGAGAGTACGTGTGATAGCACCATAAAGAAGCCCTATTTCCGAATGAAAGACTCATTAAATTGGTTGCTGATTCCAACGTAAAGAAAAATCGAACTTTGATTTTTTTTATTTAATGCATGAAAGCGGCTGTTTCTATTAGCGAGTGTTTGTATAAAGAGCACATAGTGCTATAGTTTTTGTTTTATTTATTAATGCTTACCACGTTACAATATATATATATATATATATATATATTAAAAACTCATGGCACGCACACGTAAAATAGGTTCGTCATCCATGAACAATAAATATTAAAATAAAATATCCTATCTAATGTATTTTGTAATAAACGAACTAGGAAATAAAATTTCTTACATAATCTGCACTGAAAATATTATATCTTATATAGGAGGTAGTACTTAAAAAAAAAAAAAAAGAAAAAAAGAATGGTACTAACACATCAAACACATCATCTACGTAGGAAATGCACCGGTAAAGATTATTCGAAAAAATAAATATTTATAAACTCTTCCTCTCCTTGCATTAAAAAGAGTTATAGCCATCTCCAATAAATTGTAGTTTTTATTTTTAATCCAATAGATTTTAGTGTTTTTTTTCTTTTTTTGAGTTAATTTATTAATGCTTGGCACGTTGCAATATTGATATATATATATTTTGTAAAGTTATGGCATGCGCACTTAAAAAGGTTCATCGTCCCTCAACAATAAAAATCAAAATGTACTATACAATCTAATGCATTTGTAATAAACGAACTGAAATAAAATTCTTATATAATCTTCGCTGAAAATATTATATCTAATATAGGAGGTAGAATTAAAAAAAAAAAGAGTAGTACTAACACATCATCTACGTAGGAAATGCACCAGTAAAGATTATTCGAAAAAATAAATATTTATATACTCTTCCCCTCCTTGCATTAAAAAGGATTAACAGCAATCCCCAGTAATTTTTAGTTGTTATTTTTAGTCCAATAAATTTGAGTGTTTTGTATTTTGTATTTTTTTGTATTTTTTTTTTTTTTTTTGTATTTTATGTTTTTTTTTTTTTTTTTTTTTTTTTTTTTTTTTTTTTACTTTATTAATGCTTGGCACGTTACAACGTTGATATATATTTTTTGTAATTTTATGGCACGCGCACTTAAAAATGTTCGTCGTCCCTCAACAATAAAAATAAAAATAAAATATGCAGTCTAATGTATTTGTAATAAACGAACTAGGAAATAAAACTTTCTTATAAAATATGCCCTAAAAATATTATATCTGACATTGGAGGTAGTATTTAAAAGAAAAAAGAGTAGTACTTATATATTACGTAGGAAATGCACCAGTAAAGATTATTCGAAAAAATACATATTTATAATCTCCTCCTCACCTTGCATTTAAAAAGATTAATAGCCATGTCCAATAAATGTTATAGAAACAACTGTTTTTAAATTTTTTATCTTAAAAATATTAATAATAAATAAAATTATTATTATTATTCTTTGCATTAAAAACGAAACAGATAAAACTTATAAAAGCATTTGTATCCATAACAAAAAAGTTTATAGGAATAAAAATCAAAATTCCAATCGAAAATATCTCCTTTACAGTCACTAGAAAATATTTTTTGTTCACATAAATCACTTCGAAAATAGTACATCTGCTGTAGGAGATACTGTTTAAAAAATCACATTGCTCATATAAATCACCGTGTAGTAAATACAAGAGTAAAGATTACTTCAAAAGATAAATATTTATTCGTCTTCCTCCTATTGCATTTAAAAGGATTAATAGCCATGTCCAATAAATCTCACAGAAACGACTGATCTACTCCAGCCAAACATTCTAAATCTAGTGCAAATTTCCTGTCTCTTTCGATCTCCTGACAAATAAAAAAAAATAGAAAGAAATCTATTAGAAGAAAAAGACTAAATAGAGAAAGCGGAGAGGAGAAAAAAGAGACATGAGCTAATTTATCAGGTTTGGGTCAATTCTATTTGTTGGAATGGTGGTGGTTAATCGAAAACAATTCTTGCTCCATTTGTCGATCTCTCTAGAGCTTTGATAAATCCGTGGTGAAATGTGTGATTAATGGTGAATTGATTTGGGAGCGTTCAATTTTTGATGAAAACGTTTGCCATTTTATATAAAAAGGTGAGACAAAGTATAATAATATGGCTGTTTCTTGTGACAATTATAATATGTAAAAGAAATAATACTGCTTTTAAGGAAAATTAATAACAGATATTTAAATGAATTCTATTTGTTGAATAATATATATTTTTGAACTGTTAGTATTTTATTGAGATTTCGAGATTAAACAAAAAAAAAAAAGCTAAAACATGTAAAAAAGAAACACATAATATCGTTTCTATGCGTAATATCATTAAATTAATAGTTCAGTGGGTTTTTTTTTTTTTAACGAGAAAAGGATTTTTTTAATTAAATTACAAATGACCATTTTTTTTTAAACATACAAAGGGTACGTCCGGGATAGTTAATCTACTTAATCCCCCCATCATTTTCTTTTTTATAGCAATGAGTTTTGTAGTGCACATGTAATCTATCTACTCCAAATTTCATGTAGAACATCATAAAAAATATTACATGAATATAAATTCTTCTATATTAAAAAAAAGTAATCTGGAACTGAGCCAAAAACGATTTAGACCAATCAAATTCTGCGTAGATATTCCGGGTTAGTCTCATCGCTTTTTTACTAGGGACTTTTTTGAGGAGCTATTACTTTTTTTCTAGCCATCCTACGGATTCGAAAATCATACCACCAGACGCGAAATATAACAAGCTTTCAGAAATTCAAAAAATTATCACGGTCGGACAATAAAAACTCAAAAAATCCTTAAAAATCGAGTAAAATCTTTTATTGAAAAAGTCATTTGTTTATATTGTCGCCAATTTCTAAATAAGCGCAAAGGATTATGTTTTATCTGAAATAAAAAATGTATTTGCGCGAGACTATTAAAAACAATAATGAAAGTTCAAAATAATAATTAAATGATCACGTGTTGAAAGCAGGAAATAAAGAAAATTACGTCATAAAAATTGTGTTTACACATGAATATTAAAAATAAAAAGGATGAATTAAATGAAAAAGCATTATAACCAGTTAAATGAAAAAGCACTATAATCTGATTACAGAAGATAGTCGCCGTTCGTGATATCATCATCATCATCTTTTTAAAACAGGATACATTACCAGGTTTTAAGAGGCTGTGAAATCAGAACGGGGGTTGGTGAGCGTAGCGAGCAGGGGGCATAGCCTCCTAGTACTATATAAAATAGTGTTTTTATCAAAACACTTAATAAGTGATTTTGGCCATATATCCCGGGTCTCGGGATTAGACACCCCACTTGATCGGGATAGATGTCGCTTTTATAAAAGAATGGGAAGAATAGGTAATTAACATTTATAATTCAAAATCTGGATTTGCATTTGACTTAATAGCCTATTTACACCAAATTTACGATTTTTTGTTTGAAAAAAAATAGCTTAAGGGCTCTGTATACTAATCTTTATATGCTATACTATCTTTATATGTAATATACTAATCTATACATTTCTGTACACTCCCACATCAAATAATATTTGCTTTTCCAATTCTTCGAATAAATGGGTATACAAAATTTGAAGCCAATCGGATAATTGTAACGAAAGCTAAACTTGTTTAATCTGAACTAAAAGGGAAATATTCGATGTACAAACTCTAAAAAATTATTCGAGAAGCAAATTTAATATTCTCAAATTAAATGAGTTAGATTTTTATGTTTCTTAATGAATAAGTTCAAAATATTGTATATATTGTATGAAATGTTCAACTTATATAAATTGAATTAGGGGGGGGGGGGGGGGAGAGAAAACTTTCTAACAATAAAAGAAAATAAGCATAAATATAGATTACACCTCTAGTATGGTGCCCCGGTATAATCTTTCCGAATTTCCTGTGAGAATGATATATTTAATGGATTTTAGATTTAGATTTTGTATTTAGATTTCTATTCAGTGCTTCTGAATATATTCTGATATAAAGAGAGGGGAAGTTGTGAAATTTGTTGGAATGGATGAATTAAAATGTTCTGAGCTCCAAAACATTGAAATATTTTTTCACTTAAAAATGTGAGGGAATTTCAATCTTTTGAACCAACTTTTTGAAATGAAACAAAGGAAATTTTTTAAACCATTGCTTATATTGAGAATTTATCACTACTAACACCGGCACCTGACTTGTTAGGTAAAGATCTTTTGAAGGCCGTGATCAATCAAAAGAAGAAATATTTTTTTCTCACGATCCTGAAGGTTTAAAAATAATTCTCACGCAACAAAGTTTTTTGATAATAATAAACACGTCTTCTCCCGAATCGCAAGTGAGGCATATATCCCCGATGTAGGTGAGGCATGTATCCTTTTAATTCAGGATAGATACCCCAGCCAGTAGCTATGGAAGTAGAAAAATACCACTGCAACCTATAACTAACACGTTATTCGATACCTGTTTAAACACTATTCACTAAAAAGTTCATGAAAAATTTTTAGTAAATACATTATACTTCATTTTCTACTTGTTTCCTGCCAAACCTACATTTCTTTGATGGATACAAAATTTATTTGAAGAAATAAATCTGTGTAACTTCGTCTACTCTGCTTTTTTTTTTTTTTTTATAACGATTCATAGCAGAAGAACGCCACAGCTCCGACACACGTCCAATAGCTGAAATACAGTGACTAGGGCAACTAACTCGATGGGGCATCTAACCCGGATTTACCCTATACATGAGTTCACGCATGAGTTTTGTATCTACTGCTCTTTTTATTTAAAAATTTTTAAGAATGTATATTTTTTAAAATCTTAAATATAGTTTTACTTATTTAAAAAATATATAAAATGATTTAGCAGTTTTTTTTGTCAATTAAATTTGTTGGAAAGGCGGCAGTTAATCAAACTAGAGCATCCAACCTGGGCTTCCCGGGATAGAGAATATATGTGAAAACCATTTTTTTTAATTGAAAACTAATTGATTTTTTACATTTATAATTTTTGTTAAATTGCGCGCTAACAACACCAAAGAAATCGCTAAAAATTTCGTTATCTACATCATTTTTATAGGTGCGTTCGTAATTATATAAATACGTAGCACCTATAGTCGTCGCTTGGTCCGTCCGTCTGTCTGTCCGTCTGTCTGTCCGTCCGCCTGTCTGTCTGTCTGTCCGCATATAACAACGCAAAAACTACCCAACCAAATGGTTTGCAATTTAAAATATATTATCTTTGCAGAATTTTGTCGAGACATTTCAAATTTTATTAAAATCGAATCAAAACTTTAGGAGATATTAATAAAAATATTTATTAAGAAATTTGATTTTTTTTTTTTTTAAATAGGTACTTTTTTGTTATAGGAGCTTCCGATGGATGTTAAATCGTCAAGCGACCGAGATGCTTATTTTATTACAGAAATTAATCTGCAGACGATATAATTCATTTCACAGAATTAAAAATCATCAAGATCTGAATATTTATATAACTAGCTGATACATATATATTTGAATATTTATATAACTAGTTAAGATATTTGTATGAACAGTGTCATAAAATATATACTTAACTAGCTGTTTAACCCGTTCTACGCACGGGATATCATGAAATTAATTCTAAAACGTGCGTACGAACGCACCTCGTTTGTAACGTTTGACGTACAATTTCCAACTTGTTATTATTCTGATAATTTCAGCAGTTTTTAGCGTTTATTTGAATTACCTGTCTGTTAAATGTGTGTTTTATTTATATTATTTTATTGATTGCTTAATGAATTTTTTTATTTCGTTATGGAATATTAGCTGAAAATAAATGCTGAACTATTTATATTGTTTAAAGTGAAAACGGATTAATATTTTGTAATTGTCTGCGAGCGATAGAAATATATTTTTAAAAATACATGCTTGAAATTTAATTTAAATGCTACAATAAGTCAGTCCATTAAAATGCAGTTTTCACACAAATTGCTTTTGAAAGTAAATTTCCCCCTCGCCTATATAACGGTGTAAAAATTAAAAATGTGCGATGATTAGAAATTAAAAAAAATTGCAGTAGCAAAAATCGCAAAACCCAAATTTCATCGTCAACTGTTGCCATTCGCAAAATGACGTCAGAGTTACGCACGGCTACGTTTGTGCTTTATAATATAGATAGATACTGTTCTTTCTCCATTTGTCAATATCTCTGGAGCTTTGGTAAATCCGTGGTGAAAAGTGTGATTAATGACGAATTTATTTAGGTTTGATCAATTTTAGATGATAATGTTTGACATCTGATATCAAAATGAGGAAACACTAAAACAATGTGGTTGTGGGGACTGAAAATTATAACATGAAAAAGGAATGATATTTTATTAAAAAATATATATATATTATCTAATAACCAAGAGAATATTTTAAGTAGAGAAAATGTTTAACATAATAATAATACTATTTTGTAATATCTGTATATTTAAAACATAATACGGTTTTTATTGTCATCTGCCTGGACATTCTCTTTAACCAATTCTATTAATTATTATTTTTAACTGAAAGCTTTTATGGAGGTACCAGCCCTATCTCTTATTTAAAATATTTAAATTTTTAAATTTTATTTTTAATTAGACACCATTTAAAGAAATTTCAACAAAATTCTAGCAATCAGTTACTTCGATAACTGCCGTACAAATCATCCTATTAGGTGATTTTTGGTGTGTATGTTGGTGAAGTACCCAGAATTAACTGTATAATTTTTAGTTACATTTGGTTCATTCGTTCGAAAAATATAGAACATTTCTTTTTAGGTCATAATGCTTTCCTAAGGGAATGCAGACGATTTTCTAATTTCATTTTTAACTGAAATGAAAATCATACAGTTGAATAACGGATTTTAACATAAAATTATGGATGTTAAATTTTTGATATGGAGGTTTTAAATACATCCAATAGCTTTGAAAATTTGCCGATACCTTTATTAGAATTTAGAAATTAATTGTTTAAATTATGGGAATTTTTTTTTTATCTGTTCGGGGAATATAAAACATTTTACTTTCATATATTTTACAAATTTTAAAATGCATTTCCTTTTACTTTGCTCTTTAATTTATTAGTTGCTTATCAACAATATTTCAAAGAATATCAAAAAAAAAAAAAAAAAAAAAATCAAGTAACTCGCGCTATTTTGCTGCAGTATTGCTTTTGGAAAATAAATTAAAGTGATTTTAGTATTATATTGACATAAATGAGCATTTATTTTGATACAAGTTAACGTTTAACTACTATAGAATGATTACCGAAATATGTTTTTCCAAACGAAAATTGGAAAAACATTGAACGTGTAATTTGGATTAAAGTGTCGTAGACTGTGTTTACATGATATATATATATTTCTTACATGATATATTATTCATTTTCTCGGACAGATGGGGATGTTTCGTAGTTGAATAGGATAAAATCGGATAAAATCACTAGTACAACGAGGTGGATAATCTAAAGAAATTAGGTAAGAAATTATATTAGTAAAACGACCCTAAAATATTACAATTACTGGAAATTGAGAACATAAATATCTATCACAAAAAATACTTTATAGCTCCAAATCACGATTGCTATTTAGTGAATTGGCAGTGGGCACGATTATCGATGATTACCAAATAGGTCTAAAAGTTTCCAAATAGGCCTATTTTTGGGAGATTTTAGTATGCTATTGTCATCGAGTTATATCAGGATGTACTTAGATAAAAATAAATATTATAGAATGACCACCAAAACTGTTTTTTCGAAACAAAAATTGTAATAACACTAGATTTCTAAAATAGATATAGATGAAATATAGTAGATTCAGTTTACATTTCTGTTATAAGTTGCTTTTGTACATGAGATATTATTCAACTTATCTATCAGATGCAGGTGTTTCGTGGTTTGCAGGTAAGTAAATATTGGTATTTGGGTATTAGGATAACATGAAAATATTTTCGAAATTGTTGCTTATTCTAATATAACCACGGTGTAGAACGAGCTCTAAAATATACTAGAGTCATTCACACAATCAATAGAAAATTAATTATCAATAGAATTCAGGTAGGCAACGACTCCTGAAGAAATGTATTTTTTTATCTAAAAAATTACAAGAATAAGAAGTTTATAAGAATGTAAGAATATTATTGCATAAACCGTGTTTAATTTAACGTTTCTAATTTCTGAAACCTTTGGATTATTTTATATACCTATAAATATATATGCAATTTAAAAATTTTAATTTGCGGATTGTAAGATATTAAAAGTTATGAAAAGTGAGATTAAAAAACAATCACTTTCAGAGCTGATGTTGACGCTCCTGATCTGCAGATTTACTAGTTATAAATTTATTTCCTCACTTAATTTGACTAAATTTCGTCTTTAAAAACTCTTTTATTTTGTTTCCCCTTTTAAAAAATATTAAAAATTTTGAACAAGTCATACCTTTTTTTTTATTAGGATTTCATTCATCTCACGAAACCCTATTACCCCCGCTCCGTTGTTTGTCCGTCAGAGAGCCATTCTCAAAAAGTACGTAACTTACAGAGTTGAAACTTAGTGTATAAATCTGAATAGCAGCTGTGAAGAGCTCAAAATATTAAAATTTGAAAAATTCGTATTATTTTAATAAATAGAGATAAAAAATCAAAATTCTAACAGCCTTTTCATATTAAATTGAAACATTTTTCGGTATAGCAGATGCCAAAGATTTAAAATCCACAATGAAATTCTTTCTACAATAATTAATTTTCTATCAGACGATTTTCACGTGAAAAATGAAAATGAAATAAAAAGTTTCACCAATTGAAAAAAAGATAAATATGAAATAAAATTGATTGACATCATAGCCGTAATAAAACGGAAAATGTCTAAGATTTCTCAATAATACAAGGAGTATGAGTATGTGTAAGTGGACAAAGCAGATTAATATCACGTCATTAGAGAATTAAAAAGAAAATCTGACGTCATATAGGAAGTTTAACTAATCTTTCAAATCTTTGAGAATAATACAAAGCGAGTATCAATATAAATAATAGAGAATAGTAAATATATGAGTTTGAGAAACATATTGAATCGTGATAAAAATCCGATTATGGAAATATTCGCATATTTTAACATTTTGAAGGTGTACAATTTGTTTAATTTTGAAATTATTTTTTTAAATATTGCATTTAGTCAGTATGACGGGTATTATTATGACAGAATATAATAGCGCGCTTGGACCGCTATCCGGCTTCTTTAGATATTCGAAAAAAGGAAAAAATAGACCGGTAAATTTTTACTTTATAAAAAACATGACTTTTTTTTGTTGTTGTTGCTAAATGAAATTTGTTTGAATTTATTAAAGAAAGGATAAAGTGTTTTGAAAGGAATATTAAACGAAACCCTTTGAGCGATCTTCGATCACACTTACCCACTTGTTTTTTTTTATTTTCTATTTCCAAAATTTTCCTTTTCGGCATCCGATTATTTTTTCTTACAAGCGTCCAATGTATTTGATTAAAAACGTTCTTTTTCGACCAAACCTTTTGTATATTTCTAGAAGCTTTATACCGGTTTAACCCATTTTATTTAATCCTCGATCATTTCACCAACACGGATTTTTAATTGGTTGGGACTCAACCTACGTAATACATTTTATAGACTTGCGCGTTGATTTTAAATTCTTTTTCAGGGGTATCGGAGTTCAGATTTTTGTGTTTTTCGTATGCTAAAAATAATCTCGTCTCATTAGCAAAGTATTTTTCTTATAAACCATATGGAATTTAACTAATTCATTGCTTCAGAACTAATGAAAAGCTCAAAAGTTTTGTATTAATTCTGCGCATGGATTTATTCTGAAATTTCCTAGATGCCGGAGTTGATGGACTATTAAGGAATATTATGACAGTTGAAAAGAGAGTTCTCCGTGAATATATGTAAAGTGAATGCCCGAAAAAGTGAACTTCGTTAGATACTTTTTGTTGTTTATTTATTCCTGGGGAAATTTCTTGGAATTGGGCCAGCAGACTGGAATGATATCGTTTTAGACTCCTCGGAATTTTGTGTTACAAAGGTATTACATCTAGACAGGTGGGTAGTGAATTTCACTCCAATATTTGTGCCCTTTTTCGTAGTTAACACTTCAGTGTTTTTAAAAGTTCCTCGTAGTAATAGAAAATTTACAACCACACCTACAATGCGGAAGTGTTTTGTCAACAATAGTGATCCAGTAAGAATTAGTTACTAGATCTACGATAATGTTCACTATATACACAGTTTGAGCCCAAAAACATTCATCTCGACTTTTATTCCTTAAATATTGATCTTAGATATATAATACAAATTACAAAACTATGAAAAAAAGTACAGATTTTTGTGAAATCGATTAAAATTTTCAGGGGATTAAATTTAAAGAAATATTTTTTTTTTTTTTTTTTATACGGCCTCCAAACAAAAAATGTGCCCCATACACTAATAAGGTCACGTACAAAATTTCAGCATTTTATCATAAAAAGTTGCATATATGAAAATACATGAACTTTAATTACTTTTCGGTGCCTTGATATGAGTTCGCAAAGAGAAAAATCATGTCGGATGATCACGTTTCAGGAATCGTACACAAATTATGAAATAAAACGGTTATTGCATAAATTGATAATAATTATGCTATTTATTGGTTCAAAAGTATTTAAATTGTGTAGAAATAATAACTTTGCGAAAATATTACAAAGCTTGTGAAAATGTTTCCGCCCATGCCAATACAGAGCTGCATTCATCTGGTAACACTTATGTGCAATAGATTACGATGTCGTTTGGTGTTGTCACGATAACTATCTTGAATGCATTGTTGCAATTCTGCTGTATTTAAGGGATGTGGCAGATAAACAGCTGTGCGCAAACGACACCCCCCCCCCACACACACACACAAAAAAAAAAGAAAGAAAGAAAAAACAGCCGATAAATCTACTGGAAACTCGTTATTTAACCAGTGATTCACAATTGAAATTTGGTGAGCTGGAGATATGTCCTATTGAAACCAAACATATGGAAGTACCGTTAGGAGCAGTGCATCCATAAAATGAACAATAACCCCATTCAGAATAATATTAACATATCTGTCTCCCGTCAATGCACCATCATACAGTATTTGCAAAAGTCACAAAGTCCAAGATTGCAAAAGTCACATGGCTTTCGCTTGCTCTTATCTATTCAGCGGCGTTGTCTGCTACTAATTTCTGGAGCATATAAAAAATCTCCTACATCGGCTGTAAATGTCCTAACAGGAATTCCTCCACTACCTTTAAAACTGAAACAGATTGCAGACCAAGGAATGATACTGAGACTAGGAGTGCCATCACACCCACATCACTCTGATACATTTCAAAACAAAGCTTACAAAAATACATATAGATACCTCAAAAGAATATCTTAATATACTGGATCCAGAAAATAAAATAGAGACTGATGTGCAAATATACACGGATGGCTCCAAAACTGAAATCGGCACGGGTTATGCTTACTGTGTATTTAAAGAAGAAGAAATAATATATACATATCAGCAAAGAATACAGAACGAAAACTCAGCGTATCAAGCGGAACAGCTGGCGATCTTGGACTCAATACAATGGTCAAAACAATCAAAATATCGCACAATAGTTATAAAATCAGATAGCCAATCTACAATATCAGCACTAAAAGATATATCTACAAAAAATATAATAATCAGTCAAATAATCCAATCTCTGCAAGGAACAACACAAAAAAAATATCTACAATGGGTCAAAGGACATTCAGGCATAACAGGTAATGAATTAGTGGATCGGTTAGCAAAGGAAGAAGTGACCCAAATTCACTAATACCAGAAAAATTTATACCATATCCATCCTCATATCTTAAGAGAATATTAAAGCAAACTTTACATAACTCATGGCAACGTGATTGGGACTTATGTCCTACTGGGCGATATACCTATGCATTGAAGCCAAAAGTTTCAGAAGACTATCTTCTAAGTCATCGATACCTATATATATTCGCTATCAATCATGGCCCTTTCCCGGCTTATTTAATTAAATTTAATAAAGTTTTGTCTTCAAGATGCACTTGTGGCGCAAGAGGGGATTCGCTACATTACGTTCTCACATGCCCATTGACAGCTACTATACATTTGAGGAAAACAGCCACCATCTCTCTGTCGAATTGGTTCAAATCAATCTCGGCGAATTCCTCATTGCTCCAAAAGATAATTAGCTGCATGTCCTTAATAGAAAAAAAACTAACTGTTATTCCAAATGCCACCAGTACACATCATTGATGGTGATGATGATGATGATGCTTTTCCTGATGATGACGAAGTTTATTGAAAAAATCCACTGTCTCTACTTTTAAAATATTTTATGCTAAAAATCTGACAATTTCAAATGATTTTTAAACTCTTATTAATTGTGGCTTTTTTTGCTGAATATGCCTTTTGTGTATGACTTTTTGAGTATGACTTTTCTGCAAATTAAGCTGGGCTGTTTTGTCAAATATGTAATTTTTTTTTTAATAAACTTGCCAAGCAGGGCTTGCAGGGGCTAAAGCCATATGGTAGGCCTCACTGCTTGGTTGAATCTGAAAAAATCTGAATCTATAAATGCTCATTTTGAGGATTTTTGCATCCATTTTGTTTAAAACAGCATTCGTCTGTCCAAATTATTTTTTTCAGGAAAGACGGATTTGCATCTTCCTGATTAAAAGAAGCCCAATTACAAAAATTTAGACGACGTTGATAATCTGTTGACTCCTGTCCTTCTACACCATGATTGCTAAATCGATGCCATTTATTCCGTCTCAGTATTCTCTACACTGTTATATGTGGTATTTTCATTTCTGAAGCAGCGGTACGAACACGACTATGTGGATGACAACAAAAGTAAGCCAAAATATACATTTCTTCATTAGTTCAGTAAAGTCTAAACCTACCTAGTGCACCTACAGGATGTACGCTTCCTATTCCGCGCATTCGTTGTTTGGGGAATAAATCGATTGGGAAATAAATCTTCCAGAAGGATGTCGAGAATTGGAAAATGTACGCTGAAATTCCTGTGCACTTTCGCTAGTATTGCGATTGCAGAAACTGTACAGCAGTAGCATTTCAAAAAAGTCTTCGTTGCTGTAGTGTGACATACAGGCTATTAAGGCTATTTACAATCTCAAAATGCAGCAGAAATGTGAAACATTTAAAATTCGCTTAGACTGTCCAGCTGCGCGCGTTGCGCTTACATAAGAGATGCTATTGACCAATGGCAGAACACAATCTTCTCATGTAATGATGTGTCTGTGGCGATTATGTTATGAACCGACTAGAGGCAGATATTAGCAGATGCAAATATTTCTAAGTTGTTACATTGTTCATTGACTGCGTCACTTCCAAGTTTTATTCTGTAATTCATAATTTTAAATTTTGTATTTTTCCGGAAGCATAGTTTTGTAAATTTGTAAATAAAGCACGAGATAAGAGCCATATTTTATTTGCTTATGATGAATTTCTGCATCGGGTCATCTGCACTCTATCTGTAAACATTTACATTTTAATTTATGATTGACCTCTCACCAACTATGTTTAAACATTTCTCTGTGACTTTTTATGATAAAATGCTGAAATTTTGTACACGACCTTATTAATGAAAAGGATACATTTTACTCAATAAGAAATTTTCTGTACCTGGGCCATATAAAAATTTAAATTTTGTATTTTTCCGGAAGCATAGTTTTGTAAATTTGTAAATAAAGCTCGAGATAAGAGCCATATTTTATTTGCTTATGATGAGTTTCTGCGTCGGGTCATCTGCACTCTATCTGTAAACATTTACATTTTAATTTATGATTGACCTCAGACTTTCAAATTTTATATACTTTTTAATTTAATCCCGTGAAAATTTTAATCTATTTCTTAAAATTTTGTACCTGTTTTTATGTAACTTTGTAATTTATAATATATGTCTATCGCGAATATTTAAAGAATAATACCAGTGTTTTAGGGGCACCCTGTATATATGGTTCTGTCAACGTATTTATCGTTGTTTTTCATTTCGTAATTACAATTATTATATGTAGAGTCTTAAGAGACTACTTTAACCGTAGTTATTTACCTTGCTTACTTTACTTTTAAATGAACTACAGTTTAGATGGATGAGATTTAATTTTTCAATTATGTAAACAGCTAAACTTAATAGACATAGTTATAAACAGAAATAATAATTGATTTTGGAGTTTTATTAGCCAGTGTAAAACTTTCATTTTTTTAGTTACTTTTGTAAGTTTATTCTAAAGTTATCTAACCCTTCCTTATTAACACATTGACTGCCGTACAAATCAAATGCGATTCACACTGTATTTCTTCAATTTGTTGCGCAATTTGCTTCGCTTTAAAATTTGTCTTTAAGACTTCTTACTTTACCCGCGATTCCTATCTAAACGAAATGCTTATGAGTAATAAAAATATGTGGCATCGGTTAAATAGGATTATATAGTTAGCGCGGCAGAATTTCAACTCCGTGTACACAACGCTTCTAAATTATGAACACTTGATAATTATCCTCAAATACTTGGTTTGTAGTACATTAGATAAATACAAAAAATCGATACAATATATTACATATTGAAAGTTCACAATTTGGGAACTGTGGTTTATTAAAGGGGTACATTTTTTAATAGATTTATGTCAATGTGAAATATAACTGGTAACTGCATATACCTTATTCGTACAAGCCATGCATATGGAAGTTTGAACTTGTCTGAAGTGCGAACCAAGTGTGCATGAGACAAAAAATTAATCTCGGGCCGTATGGGGCACATGTTATTCGCCCCGTAATAAATTTATTTAGCTGCATAAAATATAAAAAAAGTTATGAATTATGATTATGTTATGTCATTTTCAGCTAATTGCAAAACAAAAAGTAGTGGGATCAGTTATAACAAATATGTTTTAACACTACGACGGTTAACGAGTTAATCTAGTATATTCCATTGGTTTTCGATGGGTATCACCTTGAATTTTATAAAAGCATACATGTAATTACATGTATTAAAACATACAGGTGCAATTAGAATTTTTTAATTAAAACAAAAAAAAGTGAAACAGAGATTACAGAAAGTGAGACATGAGCTATATTTAGAGGTTTGTGTCTACCTGTTGGGATTGTATTAGTTAAACGAAATCCATTATTATTTCTTTTGTCAATTTATCGAAAGCTGGGATTAATCATGATCAAAGATGTGATTAATGCTGACTTGATTTGGGGTTGTTCAATACGTCAAGAAAATATTTGACATCTGATATTAGAATGAAGATTAATACAACAGTGAAATTTCATATTGTTTCCTAGAAAGAATAAATAAAGTAAAGAGGAAATAATATTATTTTAAAGAATAATATTAGTAAATTAATAGTTCAGCGGTTTTACAAAATACGAATAAAAGTTTAAAAGAACAATAGTTAATAAAATATTACGATTAGTGGTGAATAGATTTAAGATTTTTGAATTTCTCATGGAAATATATGAAGTGTAATAGAATAAAAACTACATTACCATGATTACTGTAAATAAAATTATAAACAAAAGAGGGAATAATTTTTTAAGGATAATATCAACAAATAGTAATCTAATGCTAGAATAACACTAGATTAGTTTTGACACAATTATTAAAATTGGTTAAGAAATCATATGAGATGTAATCCTCCCAACTGGGTAAAAACTCAGGCCAGATGTTATGATAATTAATGTTAAATGGGTGAATTCGTTCAACCATGTTCGTCAAGTGTTGCTCAGTTGGTAGAGCATTGGCAACTTCAGTCCAGGGATCCCGGGTTCAAATCCTGTCCCGTACTTTTTCACCCAGTTGGGAGGATTACACCTCATAGTAATCTAATGGTTTTAGTAATAATAGAAACCATTTACTAATATACGAATATTATTTAATAATGCTTTTTATACTGAAATAATTTAAAATAATTGAAATCATATAAATAAGTAAAATGAAAATAACATGGTTTCTACAAATGATGAAATTAACCAGTAAACTTATGGAGTTTAAGATTAATATGAATAAATGAATAGTAAAATTGTTCTTTTAATAAAAGAAACAATTTAAAAGAATAATAATGTTGTAATATAATTGATGACGAAGTGATATGCGATTACTATTATTTTTTATTTAAATATTTAATATCTGATGTCAAAAAGAGGTTACGCTATAATAGGCTGCTTAAAAATAATAGTTATACAATAGAAATTGAAGTAATATTGTTTCTAAAAAATAATATTATTAATTATTAAGTATAGAGATATACAGATTGAAGATCTGTTAAACTGTATTTTAATTACAGAAAACGTTTGTGTTTATAAAAATACTAATTAATAATATATTTTATTTAAACACACATACACTGGCCTCCAAAAGTTAAGGTACAACCGTTTTTTTTGCGTCTAATTTGCAAATGAATGAATATAGAAACAACAAATTTGGAGGAAATGTGCACTAAACTGTTATTTATTAAATGCGACATAGAAATTTACTTAAGTTAAACGTATAAATTACAACAAAAAAGCACTCATGGTGGAAAATTCCATTCTTGGAAAAATCCATACATCGCATTATTATGCAGTAAAATGTGACAGAAACATAAAAAAAAACTGGTTCTAATACGGAATATGTCCACCCCGGACTTGAATGCATTAGCGGCATCGACTTTCCATGCTCTCAATTAAATTGTCGGACACCGAAATAGGTAACGCTGACCAGATTTGGAGTAAGCCTTGTTCCAGCTCATTTAATGACCTTGGAGGAGGACTTAAAGCCGCAACCTGTCTTCCAAGATAGTCCCAAAGATGTTCTATCGGATTCAAGTCTGGAAAGTGAGCTGACTATTCCATTCTATCCAAACCGTGATCCTCAAGATAATCCTCAACAACCACAGCTCGGTGTGGTCTCGCATTATCATCCATTACAATGAAACGATTGCCAATAGCACCGGCATATGGGCGCACATATGAATCAAGGATCTCATCCCGATATCTCGCACCAGTCACAGTTCCTCCATGGACACATGCAGGTCAGTGTGGCCTCCGAGTGAGATCCCTGCCCAAACCATGATTCTACCGTTTCTGTACCTGTGTGTTTCGACAGTGTTTGATTGATTGTATCGAGTGCATTGTTCTCTCCAGATCAGAAGACGTCCTGAATCGCTCTCCAGTGTGAATCTGGACTCGTCTGTGAAGAGTACATAAGCCCACTCTTGTCTGGTCCAGGAAACATGTTCTCTTGCCCAACATAAACGGGACCTTCTCTGTTGTCTGTTGAGGGGGACACACACAACTGGTCGCCTTGCATAGTGACCTGCATTATGAAGACGTCTTCGCACCGTAGTAGAGGAGATTCTTCTCCCTGATACTGCAAAGTGGTCTGTAAGGAGTTGCGGCACAGTAGTGCGTCTTCTCCTTCGGGCCGAAAGAGCTAGAAACCGGTCTTCTGCAGCTGTTGTAACACGTGGGCGGACTGGAACATGTCTTCTGGACACAGAATCTTCGGAATCATACTGATCCCAGAGTCGTTGGACTACACTGAGAGACACATTGAGCCGTCTAGAAGTATCGGCATGTGACAACCCCATTTCCATACATCCTACCGCCCGCCACCTTAATGAATCGGGCAAACGACTTCTTCTAGACATTTCTAGACTCTACTGGCTGTCGTGAACAAAACTGAGAACAATAGTTCGAATACAACAAAACTACACGCGAAATTACGAAAGCTTCGTAACTGCATATTTTTCCCTCATTCACAAATACCTATTCTTTCCTATAAAATAAAAAGTGGTAGCTGTAAGTTTTTTTAAAGCTTATTATTGTCATTCATATAAACTATGAAGTTTAATCTGACTGACATTTTTTGTCTGGTGAGCTTCGAAAAACATGTTGTACCTTAACTTTTGGAGGCCAGTGTACATATACAAATGAATACATTTGTATAATTAATTCCTGCTTAAATTAAAAATTTTAAATAAAATCAGAATTTAATTTTTCCCTAAAATAATAATTGCTATCATAATAAAATGTATAATAATGTGAACGGATACTAATAATAATACTACGTTTTAATAATGAATTTTATTTAAATGTTCATATATTTACACACAGACATTCATGAATACATTTATGTAATTAGCATTTTTAACTTGAAACTCACATGCTTGTCTGCTGGTTAGGACAGTGGCAGGAGGAGTGAACCAGAGATCCCTGGATCAATTCGATATCCGATTTTAGTCATGGACGTGTGTAATGGATTGGAATCCATTTTAATCTTAATTTCCGGTAAGTTTAGTCCTCGAGTGTCAAAAATGAAAAAAAAAAAATAGAGCCCGCAATTAACCATTAATTGAAATTTCACAGCATTTAATTTATTAGAATAATAAAAATGTTTTATAACATGTTATAAAAAATGGTGTGTGCGCTAATGAGTTAAACACAATGCCATTTTAGCTGAATAAATTAAATAGTCGTAAATATTTTTATTCATGCATGTATATTCCCCATATTATAATGCACTATAGTATATGAATAAAATTTTTGTTTCCCTCCATTTATTCCTAAATAAAGAATTTTCAAACGAGTTGAGTTTGCTTTCTTTAAAAAAGGGACACTTCTACATTTTATCCAATTACTTTTTATTTATATAACATTTAAGGAATGTCACAGTTACTTAATTATTTACCCTTATTCTAAATTCTATAAAACTATGTTTGTTATATTTCAGCAACCTATATTATTTTTTTAATTATTATTTAAAAAAACAATGCTGTCCATTGAGTGTTTTCAGTTTTTTTTTTCTTATTTGTGTTTAATGAAAAACAAATATTTTTACATGCCGCTTAAAATTTTCATAATTTTCTTTACGCATTAATAAAGATGAAAAAAAAATCAAAATATTTTTTCCTAAACTCTATGTACACTATAATATTTTACTTTCAGAAGAAACAATGATAATGAAATCCTTATTCCAATGATAAGTTTTTCTTTTATTTCCATTAACATAATATCTTTCTCCTTCGAAATATTAGATGTTGTCAAAGATGCTTAACGATTATCTATAAATGTTAGAATGCAGTATGTTTTACAATGTTAATTTTAGAACATATAAAGGCGTTTCTCAGTATTTCTATTCTTATTTTAGCAAATAATCCGCATTTTTGTAAAAAGTTTAAGTTAATTAATTATTTTTAAACATCAAAATAATGGTCGTACATACATTAATTACTTTACTGAGTATTCTTGTATATTTTGGTAAATGTTATTAATTATAGAGTTTGAATTTAAAGGCACAGTTAATTTTCCTTGCTTGAAATCTGTCTAAGGAAATATTCCAGTAAAGATCTTTTAGGAGTATCGGAACAGTGGTTCGCAAACTTTTGTGCTTCGCGTACTCTTTGATCAATTACCTGTACTTGAAGCACTCCAATTTCGTTTCGTGTAAGAATGATAAATACAAATCCAGAAAAATGGAAAGAAATATTGGGTACAAAATGAACACGATTAATGTTCTACATAAAATTCATGTTTTACATATACTGCAGGATTTACAAGTATTTTAATTAATATAATTAGTTTAAACGGACAACTTTGCATATTTATTCAACTTTGATGTTAATTTCATGAGGTAGTGTTGTAAGGTCCCTTAATCATTTTGAATTTTTTTATGTTTCGTTTTTAAAACAGCGAATAACACATGACATTCTTTTTCTCCTGACTCAGTTAACTGTATTGTTCTGTTATAGTAATTACAACACAAACTCGAAGAGGGGGGGTGTGGTCCCAAGGGATTCGCGTAATCAGCGCTTGGAAAAACAGCCTTATAAGAAAGAAGACAACATTTAATTACATTTGCGCACCACACTGTTAAAACTTTGAGCTGGTTTGAACCAATTTTTGGTGCTGCAGTAGCTGTAACCATAAGATGGTACAATCTTGTTCCAACATTTGGAGATATGGTTTAATCGGGCTCCAAATGTTGGAAAGAGATTTCACCATCTTATGGTTGCAGCTACTGCAGCACCAAAAATTGGTTCAACGCAGGACAACTACAGTGCATAATGGCTAACATTAAGAAATATTTAAGTATTTACCGTATTTTTCAGTACATAAGATGCGCTTTTTTACCCTTAAAAGGGTTGATGCATTTTATACAATGATAGTACATTTTTTTATATTAATATTTTAGCATATAGTAATTAAACAGTAGTATATAATTACTTAAGTTCATAGATATATTAGTATATAGTTGTATAAAGTTGTATAAAGTTGTATTAATTGTTATATTATCAACTATAGTACATTAGTTATTAGTTATTACGATATTTTGCTATAACTATTTTTATTTATGAAGTAAGTTTTGTCACTCATTTACGTTTTTGTTTTTCCTACATTTTAAAAACTAAAGGTGACACATGGCACCCCCTAGGGGTTAAAGGCTTATCTCACTGGTGACACCTCTAGGGGAGCTAGAATGGCACCCTTAACTAGGGTAAAAGGATAGCACCCCTAGTCCAGGGTGCCCCAGGAGGTGAAAGGATGGCTCCCCAGGGAAGAATAATGGAACCTCTATTCCAACGTTCCCAGCGGCACTATACTAGAAAAAGCATCCCCCCCCCCTGTCTAGTAACGAAAATTCTCATACTTAAAAAAAGGGAAAAAACATATATAATTATATACATATATAATTATAATGCAATGTTTAACTTGGTTGCAATAAACTAATCAATACTTCATTTTTTTCTGTTAAAATTTATACAAAGTTAAAAGTTGGTTAACTGATGTCAAGGGTCGATCTAGGCAAAATTTGGAGCCTATTCAGGACTCCCTTTACAAACATCTATTTAATAAAACAGGCTCCTTCACAAAAATCAATTTAATAAAATGAACACCTTCAACAAAATCAATTTGATAAAATGGGCTCCTTAACAAAATTCCTTTTAATAAAACATGCCCTTTAACAAAATTAATTTTAATAAAACAGGGCCCTTCAAAAATTCCTTTTAATAAAACTGCCCTTTACAAAATTCCTTTTAATAAAATAGGCTTTTTCACAAAATTATATTCCATAAAAACTTACTATTTTTATAAATTATTTATTATTTTGTATGTTTTAAAATGTGTAATTTGTAAACAAACAAGTTCACCAGAATGGAAAATTTTAGCAAATAGGAGTTTTTGTTAAGTTAAGAAATGTTTAGTTCGGATTTGAGTAACTGGATTTCAACTTTTGTTACAAAAGGTTATTTTTCACAAAAATATAATAAATTTCACAAAAAATAACCTTTACTTTCACCCCAACCAAAAAAAAAAAAAAAAAAAAAAAAACATCGAACCCTGCATGTGTGTGTTAATATATCTGAGAAATGTATTATACATCAGGTGTAAATAGCCAATAAACACCACAGATATATACACAGGATATTTTTGTTTATCATTATATATGTTAAAAATGGCGCCGTATATGAGCACTGAAACATATGTCGATCATTAAAAAGTTTTTATAAGCCTTTTGTGTTCATATTTGTATCACGTAAGCATTTTATCTATATTTTAATTATTTTTTTATAACTTGTATAAATTTTGCTTGTTTTCATACCATTCTGTTTTTATTGATAAAAAAATATTTAGTAAGAATTAGATATTAATATATTTAACATTATATATATTATAGAGCAAAAATATGACCGAGAGTAGCGTAGATGTGTCGACTGTATCATCGTCCTGATCAATCAATTTCGTTTTATTGATTTTTTTTTTAACTTTTAAACTTTGCAATCTTCAAATGTTTGCACCGCCGAGAAGAGAACTGTATCACAATTTACTGATATTTTATGGTGTTTTAAATATCTTTAAGTATGATTTATTTTATCTATCTCATAAATGAAGGTACAACCCGATTACGGAAGATAAACATGTTTACACATAAAACGTTGTAAATAAATCAGCATTTGCTTGTTTTCGTGTAATATTACCTAACGAAATTGTGGAACGAAAGTAAAACTTTAGAAATATATCAATAAATAAATAAAACACGGATTTAACAGACATGTACTCGAATTATGCGCTTAAACAATGTAACAATCAAAATGAAATGGTTGCTGTAAATACAGAAATCTTTAGAGATTAACCGCTGGCATAGGACTAATACCAAAATACGAAAAATGCTTTCTGTACTAGTTAGTGTGCCACCTAAAAAAGTATACTAAATGAAATAAATTAAATAGAAAAACATTTTTTTATAAAAAACATACTTGCATTAAATTTCACAAAAATGTCAAGTTATATTATAAAGAACAAATGTGTGCCTTGTTCAATGCTGACGTCATAATGTTTCGGGCAACAATAGGTGAAAATGGATGAGTGTTGCAACAATGGAGCTATTTTTTCAATTAAACAATGATAGCGTTACTTGTTTGGGGGAAATGCAAGTTTTGGCCGCCGTTGACCCCCCTTAGGGATAATTTTTTTAAAAATAATGTTCAATTCATGTATTGCCCTCAGGAATACATGTATATTCCAAATTTCAAAGCTCTACCTCAACAGGAAGTGGTGAAAAATGAGTCACAAGATTTAACTGCAACATACATACAGAAATATAAGTTAAAAGAAAGTATGTAAAAAAGCTCTTAGAGTTTTCAATAAAAATTGATTTCTTTTTACGTGCTGTACACCGGGCATCTATAACCCGAGTTGGATTGCCAAGATTAAATAAATTGAATAAATGACACTAAAAAATGTATATTTATCTCAATCCATTTGCTTCATTCATTATTTTCTATTTTTATTTAGTATATTGATAAATACATGTCTAATTTATCAGACTTCTTTAAACGAGAAAAAAAAGAGAGATCCTTTGAAATGTTAATAACTATTTTTAACCGTTATAAAAAATCGTGAAAGCATGTCATAAGCAAATCTTAAACTTCAAAACAGCAGATTTGTTGAAGTGTCACTATATTTAGTTTAAAGTATTCTGCATCATTTCCGGGAAGGATTTATGCTAGCATGTTAAAGAGAATGGTTTTTATAAAATAAAAGTAAGTAAAGATTAAAATACATGACATTGAATTAATTTTGCCAGACTGATTCAAACAGGGCTCGAAAGAGTGTGTGCACTTTCGTATAAATCCAGAAATAAAACTACACTGATCCGCTAAACAAACACATAAAATAGTATCAATTTCCTGTCTGCTACCATGTTTCAACACAAAAGAAATAAAAATAAACAAAAGATGAAGAAGTGACATCAAAGAAGGTATTTTGAAGAAGGAAAAGGAAGAATTTATCAGGTTGGCTGATTTTTGATAGGTGTGCAACTTTTCTCTATTTGTCGATCCATCCAAAAATTTGAAAATACCTTATAAATAAACACCTGAAGTTGATATAAGGATTTTCTATTAGATTTTTGCATTTAATTTTATTTGAAACTTTCAAAATAAAGGACGTTGCACTCTTAAAGTGTTAATATATTAGTTAATCTAGGTTATTTAATCTTATATTTTTCTCTCTGAACGGGGATTAAAGCAGAGTAGTGTGAAAAAAATCTATTTGTACTCACATTTTACCATGGACAAACAAAATCTCATTTCTGTCTGCCTTTAAATGTATGAAAAAAATTTAACAAAGTAATTCTTACAAATAATTTATTAAAATGAAAAAAATTCAAAATAAATAGTTATTAAAAAAGTATGTATTTTACTAGGACTTCCCTCAAAGGGATTAGTCTGAGTGATATTGCTGAGAACATAAAGTTAACAATTACGATATAAAGAAGATATCAACAAGAAACTAAGTGAATATACAGCATATGATAGACAAGAGATAGATAAAGATACAACATATGAAAAATAGCAAATTAAAAGATATAATTACAAAATATCATATATAAATTCATATATTGTTATGTTTTCATATGCATTTTTTTATAACATTTGGCAAATAATCTCATTTTCTTAAGCGGGAATTGCTCAAAACTTAAAAAAAAAAATCGCCGGATCTTTTAAAACGATATTTTTAAAGTCACATAATCAGATTTGCAGCCAATAGCGTATTTTAGCAAGCGTAGTTTAACGCAAATTTAATTTAATTTTTGCAACATTTTCTTTGTGACAAATATCTAAATAAAATATTAAAAAATAAAATATTAAATATTGAAATATTAAATCAAATATTTAATATTTGAATTAAAAAAATTTCCTTTGTTTATTTGTATAACTATTTATAGAAAATCGTATACTTCAAACCACATTGATAACATGCTTTGCTACAAACGTGTCTACCAGTCTATCTACTCGTATGTCTTAGCTGTGTCTCTCTCCGAACTCATCTGTCTACTGTCTCTCTACTCTTCTGTATACCCGTCTCAATATCCGTCTGCCTTTCTACCCGACTCTTTAATCGTGTCTCTACCTGTCTCGCTTCCCGTTACACTACTCGTCTATCAACACGTCTGTCTGTCTATATACCCCTCTCTCTACCCGTCTGTCAAGTCGTCTCTGTACTTGTCTCTCTATCCACCACGCTACCCGTCTCCCTACCCATCTCACTACCCCTCTGTCAACCCTTTTTTGCACCTGCCTCGCTACCCGTCTGTCTATTCGTTTCGCTACCCGTTAGCTTATCTCTGTCGCTATCCGTCTCTCTACCCGTCTGTCTACCCGTTTGTTTACACGTCTATCTATCTCTCGCCAACTCTTCCCAATATTTAACCAATTTAGTAAACGGAAGCCGTTTATCTGTTATTAAATGCAAACAGGAGTAATTTATGTAAAGAGTGTAATCAGATGCAATTTTTTTAAATACATACATAAACCAGCATAATAATTCACCAGTTTTATTTTCATAGTAGTTTATGTCATTTGACAGTAAATCTCAACTTCTTCAACCCGAACTGCGTCAAGCTTTTTAAAAAAGCCCCAAGGTCCGTATAACTGGGAAGGGGAATTGTCCTCAGGGCTATTAGATACATGTTATTAAGTTAAGTGAAAGTTTCGTAAGCCAATTTCTTATGTCAGAAAGGGTGGCTTCACGCTATTTTAAATTCATTTCTGTAACTTTCTTTTTCTTTTTTTGGTGGGTGGTTGGGGGGGGGGGGAGGAGGGTTCCAAATATATACACTTAAATTCAAACTTTTGCCCCCATGTTAATATTAGTGTTGTTTGTATTATCAATTAATACGTTGTTGATCGAGCTTCATTCGAAACAAATGTAAAAGACTTCTACAGTTTTTTTTTTCTAGGAGAAAGTTCCGTAATAGGGCCCTAAGCTAATCGGGGAATTTAATATCATTAGTGTTTCTAACTCTTATAGAGTTAAAACTATATTGTTGCTAGCATTACTCTTGTTTGTGACCAACCTCTTCTGTGTATCAGAATAGGGAAAAGTTCCGTATCATGTACTGGTTGTTGCCAAAGGCAGTTGTAGAATCTTACAAATTTTTCTAGAGAGCAGAAAAACATGTTTTTTAAAATATTTACAAATATACGTTTATTAAACCATGTTTTTGAGCCATTTTAAAAAATTAAGTACGGTGCTAAAATAAAATTTTATTGCCATTTTCGATATTTTAATAAGAAATGAAAATACATAACAAACAAATTTAACAAAACTAAGCCATTTTTGGGTACTTCTCTATTATCCCGTCGACCACTTTTCATAACAAAAAGCTATCGCCAAACTAAGATTAAACGCCAAAAATACAGTCCCATTTACTTGATGCCAGAAGCATTATACGTATTTGTTATGCCATCAGGTGGTTTTTAATTCGACATTTGCGTGTATTTTTCATTATGTTTTACTGATTTATTAGTTATTTCATTCATTAAAGTAACAATTGTGTCCTTAAATTCTTATATTTTATTTATTTTGATATTTCAATGGCAACGTTCTCCCGTTTATTTAGCGTTACAGTTTGGCGATAGTTTTTTGTTATGAAAAGTGGTCGACGGGATAATAGAGAAGTACCCATTTTTTGTGATAAATAATTGTTATTGCCAGGGGGGGGGGGCAAATTGTAAACAATTAATAAGCGAACTAAAAAAAAATACCGGAAAAAACTTGTGGGAATCTCAAGAAAGAAATATCTGATATAAATAGCATTTAAAATCTTAAAATGGAGAAGTGGTCCGTATAAAAATGCAAAACAATATACACCTGATATAAGAATTTTTTAGTTTTTTTATATTTCCGAAAGCACAGATAAAAGGGTAAAAATCCCGGCACAGATGCCATATACTCACCACGTTGGCGCGATTTTCCCACCGCCCCTTTGGCGAAAACTGTTTGTTGTGTTTGTTTACTTTTATTTTTATTTTAATTCTATAGATAATTTTTATATGTATATCAATATTAATTTAGGCACAGATGTCATATACGCACCAGATTGGCGCGATTTTTCCCCCGCCAATTTGGCGAAAACTTTGTTTTTGAATATTAGTTACAAATACCATACAATAATAGCATGTAATTTTTTATCTCAATATAAAAATAAAATAACGTAATAAATGAAATAGCTCCTATTATTCAAAAATGGGAAATAAAAATAAATAAATGATAGTTTGATATAAATAAATATTGATATATATAATAAAAACAATTTATAGAATTAAAATAAAAAATAAAAGTTAATAAACAACAATTGAAACAAAATAACCAGGTTACCATGTGAGGCATAAAATTGCCATTTTGTTGCATTCGCGCCAATGTGGTGCGTATATGACATCCGCGCCTTTATTTATATCAAACTATTATTTATTTATTTTTATTTCCTTTTTTAAAATAATAGAAGCTGTTTCATTTATTACGTTATTTTATTTTTATATTGAAATAAAAAATCACGTGTACTATTTGTCACACTATTTGTAACTAATATTCAAAAACAAAGTTTTCCCCAAGCTGGTGGAGGGAAAAATCGCGCCAACGTGGTGCGTATATGACATCTGTGCCTTGTTTAAGTTCACATAGAGGTACTGCTCTATTATCCCGTCGACCACTTTAAATAACAAAAAACTATTGCCAAACTGTTAGATTAAACGCCAAAAATGCAGTCACATTTACTTGATATCAGAAGCATTATACGTGTTTGTTACGTCATCAAGTGGTTTTTAACGCGACATTTGCGTGTATTTTTCATTATGTTTTACTGATTTATTAGTTATTTCATTCATTAAAATAACAATTGTATCCTTAAATTCTTATATTTTATTTATTTATGTATTTTGATATTTCAATGACAACGTTCTCCCGTTTATTTGGCGATAGTTTTTTGTTATGAAAATTGGTCGACGGGATAATAGAGAAGTACCCACATATGTATTGGTACTTTTATGTTAACTTGGCGCAGTTGATAAATCGCCAAATATTTTTCTCATAACATCTTCATATTGCATTCATTTCATTTAAATATAAATATTTCACTGATTTCATTTGAAATACATACATTAAAAATACACGTCTTTCACTCATTTAATTTAAAATACACGCCTTTCACTAATTCCATTTAAAATACTAAAAAGGAAAAGAAAATAAGAAATAATGCCACAAATCGAAACCTTTTATTTAAACATCAAAGAATTGTTCCTAACATACACACGCGAAATAAAAAATCTGCTAATGGTGTGATTTACGCCAAATCTCTAATACTAATACTACTCTTACTAATCTCTAATACTTTTCAAACAGAAAAAATTCCAGATTAACTTTCAATTTTTATTAAATTGAAATATATTTTATTGTGCTGAATATTAGTGCTTGCATACTTTTTTGCTCCATGTATTTCATGAACTTTTCAATTCCGATTGTCTACGAAAATCTCCCGCCAGTGAAAATGACGTACGCACAAAATTTAGTGACGTATGTACTTTAATTATGCTTTTTTATCTATTTTTTTAATATAACTTCCAAACGGTTTGATACTTATTCTTGGTAATAAATAGACGACGTTGTCACCTTTATAGGTACCTGCTGTAAAAATTTGAACGAAATCCGTTAAATATTTTTTGAGTTATGCTTGACGAAAGGTTTTAATATCCATCGTAGCTATATATGGGGCAAAGTAATACTGCGCTGTGTATGAGTCTTCGTTGCACTCAGACAATAATGCAATTAAATGTAATTAAAATAAAAGCCAATTAACAAGTAAATTGGAAATAGCGTTCTAGCACAAACATAAAAAACAAAATTAGCTAATATTTCAATTCCCAAAGGTAAAACAGACAGTGAAAAACTAAAAATTGCCAAACATTGAAACGAAAAACTAAATTTGCAGCATTAATATAGTAAAATAGCATTTATTTATCATTATTTCTAAGTAAGGTAATTATTTGTATTATTTTATTTTTTTATTTTTTATTTTAAATAGGGGATTTTTTTTTTAAGACATTGAAGAATTACTTTATTTTTAGCTGAATTATGAGGGAAAACCGTCACAATAATATTATTTTATTGTAATGTTCATCACATACCTTAAAATGCCAAAAGCGTAAAGATGTGTACAGATTCGATATTAAGAGTAGCATAGCCATAAAAATTATACACAGCGCGAATAGATTTTTTCATATTTCAGTTGAACTTGTATAACAATAGTATGTTTTCAGTCGAATAGTATGTTTTCTGGTCTTCTTTTTAAGATAAAATATCATTAATCGCATATTTATTGTTATACTCAATATTAGTTTTGTTTTCTTCGTTATGATTTTTGCGCGAATATTGCTTAAAGTATGTATTTCTGAACTTAGATAAATGCGCTTGTAAATGAATAATTTAAGTTTTCCTATCACTTTTATTTGAATTTTTTACCGAAAAAAAAAAAAAAACCCTCTCTAAAACGACATTTTTGAAACTGAGCAAAAAATACTCAAATCTGAGATGTCATATAGTCAAAATGGCTCCGAATCAAAATTACTCAAGTTTGAAACATGTATATACTCATTTCTGAAAACATGCACACACTCAAGAATAAAACACAATGTGCTCATTTATGAGTATGTCCATGTTCCAAAAATGAGTTTCAACTGATCCTAATAAATTTTGAGTATGACCATGTTTCAAAAATGAGTATGAACTGACCTCTATGTGCTCAGGTTTGAGTATGTCCATGATTCAATATTCTGAGTATTTCTGGTATTTCAGAATTGGGAGCATTAGGTTGCCATATTTGAAACAAAAAGTTTCATAACAAAATGAATACATGGATTTACTCAACTTTGAAAGTGTCATTTTTCTCAATGAATATGTAAAACTTTGGCCGTTTGACATAGCTCTTAAAAATTGTATTTCTGTGATTTATTTGGTAATATTTCATTAAAAAAAATTCCGGAATAGAAAATTTCATCGAAAAAAAAAAAACAGTTGAAGTTCCACAAAAAGATATCCGTACTTCAAAACTAATCAATTCTGCAAAATTTGGTGCAGTGTCGTATAAATTTTATACTTCTTTATAAAATACATTTTTATCACTTCTAGTGTTAAAAAATGGAGTGCTCGAAACTAACTTGTTTGGTCACTTTAAACTGTAAGAAAGTACAATTTTTAGTGATATTGCTTCAGACTGATTGTGGCAATATGATTTTGTGATTGATTTTGTGTAAAATTTGCTAAATCAGCAGTTTGGCAAACAAAAAAGATCATTAGAATAAAATTGTATGCCAAGTTTTAAGTAAAAGTTCATTTCTCGGAAGTTCAATTTTTACTGATGATGCTTTCTTAATTTTTAGTGATATTTAGTTCATGTAAATTATATCAATACGCCAGTATTTTCAAAAACAAACTATTTAAGCAGCCTTATATGAAAATATATAGTGTCTGAATTTTATTTTTTTTTCTTCTTTGAAAAAAAAAATATATAACCAAGATTGCCACTTTGAATGAAACGAGTGAATTTTTGTAAATAGCAGGTTTACAAGATAAAGTTAGATAGTGATTTTAATAAGGCTTGGTTCAATATACATCTATTATTATATGGAATATCATGCTATCAATGCATCATGACATCAACGCTCTGATTTAGATGTAAAAAGATAATATAAGCCAACTTTCTACGGATGTAAAATATATAAGTTGACAAAAATTAACTTCTATAATATAGTCATTCAACAAATAAGTTTTCTGGAAGGCATAGCTGCTAACTGGTAAGATAATAGATCGAATAAATGATAAGATTAGGTATAATCGTCCGGGATTAATTTAACCCAATTTTGTCTATGAATCCTTTTTGTGTTTTATATATATATATTTTAAGTTGGTAGCACCCAATTTAGATATTTCACGCATTTATTGTGATTTAATCTGTTCAAGAGGGCTCGTTTAAGATATTCGTCTAAGTAGTTTCATATATATGATTTGTTCATGTGAAGTATTCTCGAATGAATATAAAAACAGAGTTCATTCAATAAACATCCAGAAATGTTGTAAAAAAATTAAAAAATGTACTGCTATTGAAAAAATATTATATATTTTTTATGTTTTAAATTTGTATAAAGTTATGCAATGCTCCCCGTAATTTTTGCATTTGTAGTGATTCAAAGAATGCGTACTTTTATAAAAATGATTAAAGTGTTTTATAATTTACATTGATGTGTAACTTGACAATTTTAACTTTTACAATTTTAATTCTTACATCATCAACTTAAAAAAAAAATTAGCTTTCGATTGAAATTTATTTGAAAACTGCCGCTTAATTTAACGACTTTTTAAATAGTTTTCGAGCATGAAATATTTTTCCATTCTATTTCAACAATGACCATCAGTTTGCTTTAATAATGTAAAATAACCCCTGGGAAAGTTGCCACAATTGAAAATAGATTTCTCTAACCATCGGGAAAAGTGAAAAAAAAGTAATAAAAAACATAATAAATCATAAGATCAGAAAAAAAAAAAACTATTTTCAGTGTATGTTTAACATAAAATTGATATGTTTAATTCGTTGGTGTATATGTTGCATCAGAATTTTTGCTAAGAATTGTATTTTATTTTTATTTTTTTAGAGATCCATTGGGTATTTAACTATATAAGAGGGAAAATATACCCGACTGTGATGGATAATCATCGTGATTATGTAAAGGGACCGAAGAAACCATACAAATGAATTACACTTGAAAACATTAAAAATCTGCTTCATCTGCAGATTGATTTATTATTGTAAACATAATTCTTCATCTTTATATAAAAATTGATTAGCTTAAAACAATGGATGCGTTTTAGAAGATATGGATTTGAAACAAACAATGATTAAAGGGGACATTTTAAAACTTTTAATTTAAACGTTTTAAAACTTTTTTATTAACGTCGAATTTGGATGGTGCTTTTGGGCATTGGAGCTCATGCGGTTGCATTATCACAGGGGAGGGGGGGGGGGAGATGTGTGCTTTATTTACTATGTTCTTTTATATACTGAATACTAGATTAACGTAGGAATATACTATTTGTATGATACTTCATAGATCCATGAAATTTTATTTCTTTCCGTGGGGAATATGGCGGTGATGTCAAACTGATTTGCATTACACAGTTGTTTACGGATTGTTTGTTCGGAGTTTGCATCGGAAATAGTACTGTATTTCACTGGGTGGAAAAAACTTTTAAAATAAAATATTTGAAAGACAGTTTCATACGCAGCCCTTCTTAAATAATAAAGAAGCTTATTTTACTGATATTGTTATAGTATTTTTTCCCGTCAAGTTTTGACGGGTTCCATCTAGTTCCTCTTGAATTTATAAATAAATATTCAGATTTTGCAGACAGTCTGCATTATTGATGAATTGCCTTTATTTGACAGTAAATGACTAGTGTTTTTTAATGCCTTTACAAGGACGGTTTTATGAAGATGGTTGCGTTTATTGGAATCCGACCTGGAACGATCTTGGGTTGGGTGTTGTAATATGGATTTTGATTTTGTTTTATTTTGTTTTACTTTTATTAAAGTGCCAACGTGGCCGAGTTAGTGATGAGTGTGTTTTTTCAAGGGACATTATAATTTTATCTGTAGCTGATTCAGTGATGTGTTCCTGGTAAAGCATTCTTTTAATATAGTGGGATAGGGACCGGTGGGAGAGCATCAGTTATGTAGCCTTCAAATATGTTTTTGTATATTTTGATTTTGCTACGCAGCGTTCTGCCGAAACCTGCTGCTACAAATGCATATTGTTTCTGTCTAGAGTGCTTGGCTGCCTTTTTAAATTTAACCCATTGCCGACGAGGCAGCTACCTGTTTCTTTTGTTTAGTTTTCCGTGAATTTTGCTGTATTTTTAAGTTTTTAAAGTTGTACATTTGTTCTCTTGTTTGGTGAGAGGAGGGGAGGCGGAGGTGTTGGTTTAGACCAAATATATATATATATATATATATTTTTTTTTTTTTTTGGATAATATATACGAGCAAGGAAGACCGAGCTACGCTCGGTCAAAATTAGCTTTAAGCTCAAATATCATGACCCATGACCAAAATGACCCACTAATCAAATTTTCTCGAACATGTGACCAAGCCCAATTGTCTTCTCGTGCCCGACACCCGCAGGATATAAATTTTAGACAAAATAGCCGTTTCTTATATAAAATTAGCTTGACCCACAGTGACACAAAAATGACCCAATAATCAGATTTTCTCGAGCATGTGACCTAGCCCAATAATTTTTTCCTGCCCAAAATCCGTAGAATACACAATGTAGTTCAAATCGTCTGAGCCCTTTTTAAAGATAAAAATAGCTTGACCCATAATGGCCCACTAATCGAAATTTATCGAACATGTGATTTAGCCCAATAGTCTTCCCGTTCCTTAAAACTGTAGAATACTAAATGTAGTTCAAATCCTCTGAGCCGTTTTTACGTTAAAAATAGCTTGACCCATAATGACCTTTGACCATAATGACCCACTAATCGAATTTTCTCGAACATGTGACCTAGCCCAACAGCCTTCTGGTGCCCGAAAACCATAGGATGCAAAATTTAGTCTAAATAGTCGGAGCCTTTTTTTAGATAAAATTAGCTTGACCCACAGTGACCCAAAAATGACCCACTAATTGAATTTTCTCGGAAATGTGACCTAGCCGAATGATTTCCTCGAGCCTGAAACTCGTAGGATACAAAATTTAATCAAAATCGTTAGAGCTGTTTTTTAGATAAAATTAACTTGACCCGCGTTGACCCAAAAATGACCCGCTAATCGAATGTTCTCGACCATGTGACACAGCCTAATAGTCTTCGCGTGCCCGAAAATGGCAGGATACAAAATTTAGTCAAAATCGTTTGAACCGTTTTTTAGACACAGTTAGCTTGACCCTGACCCATGGTTACCCAAAATGACCCATTAATCAAATTTTCTCGAACATGTGACCCAGCCCAATGGTTTTCTTGTGCCCCAAAACGGTAGGATGCAAAATTTCGTCCAAATCGTTAGAGCCGTTTTTAAGATAAAATTTTCATATATATATAACCACACTATATACATATATATATATATATAACTCGTATTAGAATGTATCATAGATATATAGATTTTATTATTACAAAGATATATTTTTTCTGGTAATTTTTTCTATTATTTTTCCCTCCTGCTTCTGTACTAGTAATAAAGGCGTGGCTTTTTTTTTCTTCTTGAAAACCTTATATCACTTTGAAACTTATTTCTCCTATTATTTTTTATGGCTTCATAAAAATGTTCCATATATTAAAGACGCATTTTTAACAATATGAATAAAAACATAGATTTTAGGCTCAGATATTTCTTTAGTTTTTGAAACTTTAAATTAAATATTTTAGCATATATTATAGCTTTTACATAAGATAAACATTGAATAAAAATTGTTGACTCTACAGCTTAAACGATTTGATACATTTTGAATGTAATGCTAATATATATATATTTCTTTTTGTATAATAAAATAAAACTGTCCAAGGCGAGACGATACAATTAGCATATGATAAATATACACTGCTCGAGAAATATCCCGAAATTAATTAGCTATAAGACGTGATACTATTTTCGAAAACTCTCAAACATTACGAATGTTCAAACTTACTAAAATGCAAATGAGTATGAAATCTGATTAAAAAACAATTTATCTTTCTATTCTAAAATTCTTGTTTTTTTTTTTTGTTTTTTTTAAGTGTGAGAGAAAATTTAGATTCCGTCGTATAGGGGAAAAAATCATTTACATTTTTGTATAATTTATCAATTGGATTCTCATGCAAAAGATGTAATTTTCCTGACAATTTCCATGAATTACTCCGAGAAAATAATGAGATGTCTAATGAAGGAACATATGCGGGGTGAAAACGTTGCTAATTTAAAATTGAATTCGGGAATATCGATCGATGTACAGGTATAAAATCATTAAAAAGTGAATGTAATTTTAGAGAATGGTAGTGAAAATAATGTTTAACAAAATTATATGCACTTGTGACATTTTTTACGACAGATGTTTCGAGTTGAATATGTGATAGTTAAAGTCATTCTATTTTTAGTAATTTTGTAGAACTTTAACGGACAGTATGGTCAGTTTTGTAATTTTCGAGTAATAAAAGGTACGTTTAAAGATTAATAAAGTTGATTTTCTTTTTTGTATTAGAAATATATACAACGAGTCTAAGTCATAGAAATTTTCAGTAAGATTACGCATTTAGTATAAAAATTGCACGTACAAATTATTGTAAAATGAAATGATTATAATTATTAATTATTGTAAAAATGATAATTATTAATTATTGCAATACTTATAATTATTATATAGTTATAGTTAATAATTGTTGAAAAATGCAATGATAATTCAGGTCATCTTCTTCTTTGTAATTTTGTAGAGAATTAAAGGGTATTTGCGTCTGCTTTGTAATTTTCTAGTAAAATAAAGATTCGTTTAAAGATTCTAAAATAAATTTCCTATTATATTATAAATATCTATAACGAGTTCAATTCATTGTAATTTCAGTAAGATTACGTATTTAGTAAAATAGTCTAGGTGACAAATTATTGTGAAATGCAATGACTTTTTTCAAAAATTCAATATAAAACAAAAAAAAATTCTAAATACTTAGGTACCACGGGTAATGAAGGCATCTGTTAACGAATGTCTCACCTAACGAATAATTTTTCTTGTAGTTTTTTTTTGCCTTGATTAACGAATATAAATTCATGTAACGAATATTTTGCTGAATGCGAGCTCTAAAATAGCATAGATGCGTTGTATTTTAATTGCACGCGAAATCATGTTTTGTTTAACAAAGTTGTCGGCTAAGGAATGTGAATATGGTACTATAGAGCTACATTTGCCGAAGTTTTTACTGTATTAATTTCTTAGGAGATTAACGTAGTTAATTTCTTTTAACACGTTGCAATATAACAATGTTTTAAGAAAGACTTGTGTATAAAGGAGGGTAAGAATGCATTCTGGGTGCAAAAAGAAAACGATATAACAGATGCTTGATACATTTATCAGAGTTTGCATCAGATAGACGATGCAATCTTGATATGGATCACACTTACGAGTCACTAATGAGATGCGTAATTTAAGTTTGACAATTAATTTTAATATATAAAATAAGATGAGACAAATACTTTATTGGCAGATACATATTTATGCGCGAAGGATGATGAGGGATGAAGACTAAAAGCACTTTTTAATTATTAAATTACCTTCAAGCCGAATATACTATACTTAATACGTTATACTCCTACTTACACACATCTTTCCGTACTTATGTGCTTTCATACATATGTCTTACATACATCTTACATTCATCTGAAAGACAACTTGTTTTTATACATACTTGTTTAAAACATCTTTTTATACATGCAATATATATGAATAACTTTTCTCAAATAATGACAGTAAAATCGACTAATGGGGGAAAATTCTATAATCCTGATTAAAGAAAAATCTGCTAGGCTGATGCAAAATAGTCAATTTAAATAAAAATAGTAATAAAAATAGTAAATTTGAGTCAGACTATCTGTTTCCTGAGTCTTAGAACACCTTAAGATTCTAAGATGAACCAATGCTACTGATTAACCAATTAATCCCCCCCCTCCCCGGCCGCCTGTTGATTATAAATATGGTACTTCGACTATTAAAAAGAGGAAAAAAGATATAGATATATATAATTCCACCTTTTTTTACTACTTTTGTCTCGGCAAATATTGGGCATCCTAGCGATATGGAACAATATAAAACTTTAGTAGAAATATCCATCTATAATTAACTAAAAAAGAAATTTTTTGAAAAGAAAAGACAATCGAAGCTTTTTTTTATTTCCTCTTGAACATATCTTGAAGACAGATAAGCAATCCTGCCAAATCGAGAATCTTCTATAAAACTAATCCACAACACATCAATCGCTACAACAATGGAATTTTTACCCGATCTTTATTTTTTAACATACAAGGCATAATTTTTTAATTGCTTGAGAGAAAAGCATTTTTCTCATACCTACGTTATACCTATATACCTACGTTAGCATAAAAATATAATTAAATAATTTTCGAACAATAAAATTATTACTATCTAATTATTCGTGTTCAGTATTTTTTTAAATATTAATTTTAATGCTAACAAAATGCACAAAATTATTTTCGAGTGGAATACTTGGTAACACAGCTATGAAAATGGTCTTTATCCTTGAAAATGCCATGCAATTCTTTTATATGAATCATGGTGAAAAAGGTTGATATTGTTCGAAGGATGATATGCATGTTTTGATAGAAAATTTGAAAAAAAAAATATATATATATATATATTACCGACATGGAACTTACACGTGAAGTATTCTTTATTATTATTATTATTTTTATTTTTATTTGAAAAAACATTATTCAGTTTATTACCACTTCATTATACAACATCAAAAAATATTTATTTCCAGGAAATGCGTTATTTTTTACTCGTATACATTAACTGTATAAATTGAATGTTAGTACAATATTTTTTATTTTACATGAATGTATTGTGTATGATTGTTTTATGTTATTAATGTATCAGACAATACGAAAACAAAGACGAACAAATATAATTGTAGAATAAACAAATTTGTATTCAGCGACAACTATATTCCATTCCACTATATTTAAATTCTTATACTAATATGTTATAATAACAAAACTTTTTTTTTTTTTTGCTTTAACAATGAAAATTTCTATTATAAACAGTGCATTTAACTGTAAATAATGAATGAGCTGTAGATGTGCCAGATTTACAACACGCATCTTAACAATGACCGTATTAAAATAGAAACATTTAGTACTCAAAGTACTTGGACATGTGTTCTTTTATTCGTGTCCATGGAGTTCTGCATCACTTATACTGCTTCTCAGAAGTAGAAAGCTACTCCTCCGACCTCCGAACAGTTGACTCACCTTTTCTTTCACAGAGTTTATTGGTACAGATTTTAATCTTTGTTTGGGATTTGCAGGTTTCTGTGTATTTAAACGATAATGCTTACAACGAATTTCCCATCTAAAATTTTATCAGAGTTGCAGTGCACTTCAGGTGACTCGCTATACTTTTAACTTTTTATTTTAAATTTTAGTGTTTTATAATAACATTTTGACAATAAAGGAAAATGATTTAATCATGAAAGCAATGAATTCTTGTGGTAAAATATAATTAATTTAATTTTTTTTTGAAGAATTTAAGTATATTTTAAAATACTACTTCTATAATTTTAAACTTTTTGAAACTTTTTTTGCTTGCTTTTATACAAGTGTCTTCTGTAATGCTTGGAATCATATTTCCAAAATGTTAATAAATTAAATATATATATATATATATATATATATATATAACGACATACAAAATATACAACAATGACTATTTAACATTTACATTTAAAAAAAATATATTTATATTAGTAAAAATCCTGTCCCTAATTTTATGAAATACACCTTAATGATCCTCCAGAAAAATAGCGAAGAATTCAAAACTATATGTTGAAGTTTTAACATTTTGATCATACTGATATACGGAAAAACTGCAAACTGACATAAACAAATTTAAAGATTGCAAATTTGATACATTTAAAGAGACATATGGATGCAGACTATACCCTTTTTCACACATTTATAATAATCGGATCTTTACTTAACTTTGGCAGAATATACTAAAGATGTCTAAATACATCTTAAGCAAACAATAGAAAAATTGATATTTCCATCATTTTGTCGCAAAGTGACGGATAACGGTTCGCCTTAATTTAATACAATATGCTCGGGAGATATAAAAATATGTTTTTATAGATTGATGGTAGATATTATTTTTGGGGCCGGAAGATTTTAAAAAGGAAAACACAAGCGTTGTACCACCAAGTAATTCAAGCGTTGTTCACGGTTTGTTTTAAACATGCTTCAATATATCGTGACTTTTGCATACATGAATTTCGCATTCTTATTCAATAAAATTGCTGGCACACAATGTGTTAAGGACATTTCCGAGGAGATTATAGAATTTCGCAAAGAATGTCAAACATCAATAGAAATATTTCAAGGATGTATTGTTTAAACGAAGAGTTAAAGAACAGATATATTGTAAAAAAAAAGGCAAACGTTTCTTAACCCTTTATATCCTGAATTAATTTTCCAGCTACTTTTTAATTGCATTTTTGCATCATTGGATAAGTTTTGGTGCAAGAATAAACATAGGAAAGAGGAAAGTAATTTTTATAGTGTTTAAGTGGTTAATTATGCAACTGTAACCACCATAATTTTTTTACCCAATGATATAAAATAAAATAGTAAATTTCAAACAGTAAACTTCAAATAAAATACAGGAAATGTTCACCTGTAGAATATAGAAAACAATAGAAAATAATAGTACTAAATAACCGGTAATAAACCACCAAAATTACTCAAATGAAGAACAACATGCATGTTAATTTTATTGCAAAATGTATTTCGAATGTAACGTGGCAAATGTAAAATCCCTACAATGCAAAGAAAGAGGATATGTACTTGAATTTGCCATCTCCTGCCTGCTGTCAGAATTACACTCTTTGTGCCATTGTGAATGCTTTAGGAAAAATGGTCATATTACGAATATATAGGTGTTTTATTAAAGTTGTTCTTGTAAGTACCGACAGGATAAAAAGGGTTAATATAGAAAAATATGATATAACCAGAAACAAAAATCCACCATAACTTCTTCCAAGTTACCCATGATTATAAAAAGGAATTTTTATTTTTAGAAACCCCAGAGACTAATAAATTTTCTAGCTTTAAAGAAGCATATGTGAAATAAAGTTTCATTTCCTGCCAGTAATTTTCGGAAACATTTACAAGTAGTTAGTGTATTAATTAGTTACACGGAATGTTTTTAAGAGGCTGTCAATTCTCAAGTAAATATTTTCAACTGCTTAACTGAACATTAAATGGAAGAGTAACGAAATAATATTAATTTTAATGTTACTGTTAATGCTCTTGATTTATCATGTTTTGCTGTAAAACATGTTTGTTGAATATGAAAATGGATACTTAGGAATAGATAGCACCCATAAAACCTATGTTCTGGGTTGTGAAAACTGATTAATGCATTATATACTCGGAGTCATTTTTAGAAGGCTGCCAATTCTCAAGTAAACATTTTCAGCTGTTTAATTGAACTTATATAATATATACATGCAAGAGTAACAAAATAATATTAATTTTAATGTTAATGCTGTTGATTTATCATGTTTTGCTGTAAAACATGTTTGTTGAATTTGAAAAGTTTTACTTGGGAATAGATAGCATCCAAAAAACCTATGTTCTGGGTTGTGAAAACTGATTAATGCATTATAAAGGTACTCGGAGGCATTTTTAGAAGGCTGCCCATTCTCAAGTAAACATTTTCAGCTATTTAATTGAACTTATAAGAGTAACAAAATAATATTAATTTTAATGTTAATGCTGTTGATTTATCATGTTTTGCTGTAAAACATGTTTGTTGAAATTGAAAAGGTTTACTTTGGAATAGATAGCATCCAAAAAACCTATGTTCTGGGTTGTGAAAACTGATTAATGCATTATAAAGGTACTCGGAGGCATTTTTAGAAGGCTGCCAATTCTCAAGTAAACATTTTCAGCTATTTAATTGAACTTATATAAATATATACATGCAAGAGTAACGAAATAATATTAATTTTAATGTTAATGCTGTTGATTTATCATGTTTTGCTGTAAAACATGTTTGTTTAATATGAAAATGATTACTTGTGAATAGATAGCACCCAAAAAGCCTATGTTCTGGGTTGCGAAAACTGATTAATGCATTATAAAGGTACTCGGAGGTATTTTTAGAAGGCTTCCAATTCTCAAGTAAACATTTTCAGCTGTTTAATTGAACTTATATGATATATACATGCAAGAGTAACAAAAAATTATTAATTTTAATGTTAATGCTGTTGATTTATCATGTTTTGCTGTAAAACATGTTTGTTGAATATGAAAATGTTTACTTGGGAATAGATAGCATCCAAAACACCTATGTTCCGGGTTGCGAAAACTGATTAATGCATTATAAAGGTACTCGGAGACATTTTTAGAAGGCTGCTCAAATGAACATTTTCAGCTGTTTAATTGAACTTATATAATATATACATGCAAGAGTAACAAAATAATATTAATTTTAATGTTAATGTTGTTGATATATCATGTTTTGCTGTAAAACATGTTTGTTGAATATCAAAATGCTTACCGAGAAATAGATAACATCGAAAAAATCTATGTTCTGGGTTGCGAAAACTGATTAATGTATTATAAAGGTACTCGGAAAAGTTCCCGATAAACTGTGGCAGCGAAAGATACTTTATTTTTATAAGTGCGTTTTTAAATCTCAAAAATACAGTAGTTTCCGGGGTTTATAAAGTTAAAAAAAGCTTTTCAGAATCAGGGGCAACTCGGAAGGGGTTATTATATATTCTCCTTTAAGGTTATATTATATTTTTCTGTATTAAGAAACATTTGTCTTTTTTTACAGTGCAAAGTTAAGAATGAACAAAACTTTAAGTTTTAAACACTTAATTGTTCATTAAAACTTACCGGAAATTTTGTATCAAACCTGAGTGGAAATAATATGAAAATTTTTTAAGAGATTAAACGACTATGACTTTAAAAATTTAGGATAAACTACAAACAATTGAAATTTAATAATATGTATTTCTATGTACATATATTTAACTGAAACATAATTGAGATGATATCATTTGTAACTTAAAAAAAACAATGTGGATTTTTTAATTTTATGTTTATATTTTGCTGAAATTAAACATAATTAATTAATCACTGATTAATTTCGGAAAACAATAAAAAAAGGAAAAAAAATCATAATGTTCACTTTATCTTAAGATGTGTCTCAGACACTTGCTATTAGTGTATATTTTTTCCCTCTTCAATTCTATGTTAGTAATATTTTAAAGATTCGGGGCTATTTTTTATCAATCACTTTAGATATTGTATAGTGATTACTTGTTCTGAATTCCGTTCATAGATATGATTTTTAATGTCAACATCCATTTTCTAAACACATACAAAACGCACAAAGGTGAATGAAATATCATACAAAAGTCATTTAAACAGACTTTTGACACAGTTCACTCACTTTTTTCTAAAACACATTGTTTGACTAAAATTATATTTATTAAACCATAAATGAATAACGTATCAGCAAATAGTCTCAAAGACTGCAGTGCTACTGGTTAAATTTTATCCACCACAAACTAGAAAAGTTAATGTATTTATAAGCAACTAGACAAGTTTGGTTTGCTTTTAAGTTTTGTAGTAAATATACATATTTATAAATAGAAATTTTGTACAATCATTAAAAAAGAAAAAAAAAACATTTTAATCCTTCATCATTAAATGTATGTTACAGAAATTGGCTTGGGCTTTCCTTCTCACACAGAAATTGTACCAAACCCTGAGAATTTTAAAACGAAAACCCAATTTTGACATCATATTTGGCCTATTTAGCAAATTCTACATTATGATACCAAATAGGAATACATTCAGTTAAGCAGTTTAGCTATTATGCTGGTCTATATATTTGAATTCATAATGTTAAATTCAATTGCAAAACAGATTGTAACGCGGGTATTTTTCAACCATAACTCAAGAGTTATTGGGCGGAATAAGCTGTAATTTTGAATTCGTATATTTCAGTTTTCTATAGATTAATTTGTGTTAAAATATTCATATGTTACAATTCACATTTCGTCAAAAAATATTTTAGAGAAAATATTTATTTTGAAATAAATTTTCGAAAGAAATATAAATTGCAAACTATAATATGTTTAACCAGAAATCAATTTCTAGAATCTTGAAATTTGCGAATCCAAAATGACTGATCATTCCCCCTTGTAGTTCTTGTATTATGCTTTAAAAATTATCAGCAATAGAATCAATTTTCCAACGATTACAAATAAATTTAACATTAGGAGTTCCAAACTCTTTTATGCCATAATTCATAAAGTAATGTATCGAATAACTTCCCATTTGATTATCCTAAGGTAAAATTTATAGAAAAAAACAAGTATGATGTCAAAATTAAGGCGTTCGTATTAAAATTTTTACTGTTTAACAGTCACCCAATTCATTATGAAGATGACCATTTTTTTTGACATACATTTATTTAGTTAAATGTGTATTTCCATTGTGGTTCTGGGACAATTTGGCGATTTGAAATTATGGCATGGTACTCTTTTTAACACTTTCCAACCTAGTTGAAAAGTGTTTATGACTTCGGTTTGTCTGGCCGTATGGCCGTCTGCCGTCTGGCCGTCTGCCGTCTGGCCGTCTGTCCGTGCTCTAACTCCCGTAAATATGGTCGGATTGCCTTGCAATTTTTATATGTTATTGTCGTTATCTATAGCAAGTTCCTTATTTCAACTGAAGTGTGTAGCACTTATAGCTTTTTTACAGGGACACTCAAAATAATTCTGTTACATTACGGTCTATGGGGAAAATCATTTGCGGTTTATTTTAATGATGTTACACAATTGCAAACACATTGTAATTGATATATATCATTAAGGTGTATCACAAGAAGCTTAAAATGGAATAGGGTGTGCATAGCACTTATAGTTAATTTACAGGGACAGTCAAAAGAATTCCGTTACATTACATCTATGGAGAAAAATCGTCTGCGGATTATCTAAATAATGTTTCGCTATTTTAAACGCATTGAAATTTATATATATCATTAAGGTGCATTACAAGAGGCTTACTACAGAATATTGTGCGTATAGCAGTCATCGTTCATTTACAGGGACACACAAAAGAATTCTCTACTGTCTGTTAACAATAATTCCTGGAAGTGCGTTTTAAATTACTGAACGCGATTTTAAAATTAACTCACTTTTTATTTATTACGTGGTGTGTATAAATTCTGTAGATCCTATACAGGGAAGCACAAAAGTTCGCGAACACATTTCCGTTTATTGACAGAAACTCCAGAAGGAGAATTTTAAACTGTGCTATGCGTTTCGTAACTGAACTAAAATTTAGCATCCTATGTAGTATATATACAAATCTATAGATCCTATACAGGGCTGAATAAAAGTATTCGGATATTTTTCCGAATATTGTATATGTTGGAAATTCCTGAAATTATGTTTTTAAATATGTTATGCGTTTTCCAAATTGTTTACTTAGATGTTATCTTTTAGCTTATTAAACGGTAATGATTTGTAAAATTATTTTGGAAGCGTTGGAAAGTGTTACATAATCTATGCATGACGCATGATTTTTCTTTCTTGTTTTTCTCTCTTTTTGGACGACTGCACATTTCTCAATAGATTTAATCCTGTGTTTTGACACAGAGACTTCGGTTACATATTTTTATTATATATTAGCCCTTAACTGTTCTTAGCAACCTCAGAGACCACTGATTTTTTTCAAACTTCTCAGTTTCACTTGTACATTTCAGCTTAACTATAGATACTATATGATACCACAGCACTAGTAAGATTATATGAAGAAAAAAACATTCAAATAACTTTTAATGAGACTAAAATGTTGCAGCATCGTTTAACTTAGGAAATTGTGGCTAGAGTTATTCCATGGTTACAAATATGGAAATAAACAACAAAATAATAATAATAAAATAACATGCGTAATTTTAAAAAGTACATGAAAATTAAATGGGAGCATTTCAAATAATAACTTCAAAGACCGAGCAATTATAGAATATTCTCATTTGTTGTTGATAATGGCTCGGAGTGAGCCGGAACATATGAACAATCTAATAAAAGTTATTTTACTGTTTATTATGTTTTTATTTTACACCTTTTAGCATTTAAAAGAAATATATAGATGCTAGTGCAATTTTGTTTCGCCTAAAGATTTCTGAATAGGTGAATTGTAATTTTAGTAGTCTCCTGTACATAAAGTTTAGAACAGAAACAGTAGCCTATGAGTTAATTTGGATATTTTATTCATCTATCGATCTTGCTGTCTCAGAGACCGTTCACAGTAACTATGCGGCATTTTTGTGACAGTAGTTTAAGGATAAATTACTAGAAATATATGTTTAATGCTTTTTTTTAATTTCATCGATAACTATCAATACTAACATACTTTTAAATTAAAAAAATCTTAAAATATAAAATATTATTCATTTTGGTAATTTAATTTTTATTGCATTGATGGTTAATTTTGCCGTGATGACTTTGTTCATATTTTTATAATCTACATTATTGGAATTCTTGACCATCATTAAACCTTTTTACAGAATAATTAATTTATATATATATTTATAACCGTTATTGTGTAAAATTTAAAATGTCTTAATAGACGTATTTTAGAACGCGGTTTTATTGGATTAAATGGATAGAAGTAAAAATTTGAAACGTAAACTCTTTCATTTGGAAACCAAATGTTGTAGTAAAGGGTTGGGATCCCTTAGAAAGACCCCCCCACGGAGGGCATTTCCTACTAGGGCTTATATCCCTCGTGTAGATAATTCGCCGTCATAAAATCAACCAAATCAACCAACCAAATGTTGTCTATAGTTTACCATGGCAAATGAATTTGGCAAAACATTTTGTTAAAAATTACATAGAAAAGTATAACAGTACTTTAACTGTTATAGATTGCGATTTGTTTCTAACTTAAAGAAACAGTTTTGCACTATATTGGGAGGAGTTTTAACAAAAACTGTATTCAGTACTTCAATTGGAAAATACAAGTACATTGTTTTTTTATTTTTTTTAACTATTTTAATTGTTACTTCAAAAGTCAATTCGGTACACAATTCCTTGGATAACTTAAGCGTTTTCGTAACATTTATTTCTCTAAATACCAAAAAAAAAAAAAGAATAAAAAAATATTTTATTGTAATTTCCTGCCGGGTCCAACGCATTCATATATTAAATATAAAGATTTATTTAAATACAGTAGAACAGCTGACTTACTATGAGCATGTATATTTCTTAAGGGGACCGTGGACCTTCAGTTGGGTTAAAATCGACTAAAAAATCGTTTTTCTTATTTTGGCTTATTACTATACTTCAATCTTTACTGCAACATTTGCAAAAAAACGCATGCGATTGCAAAGATTCCTATCAAAGTTACGAGCATTTCAAATTTGACACCGTAATTGAGTTACACTAGAAAATAAAACTTTAAATCGCGTTTTCCATAAATGAGAATTTTTGCCAAGTTAAAATATACAAAATGTTCCAGGCGTCTTATGTTTTATCCAATTTTCATAATATTAAGTATTATTGTTAGCAGTGTACTATATTTCAAAACTTGGTATTAATATGTATTCATTACTGTACATAAAAGGAAAATTTCGTAGTTATATAACTTTTTTCCGTGAAAATTAAAAAAAAAATTAAATATTGGAAGTTTTTTATTAGTTTTTCTCAATATATTGGTAAAATTTTAAAACGCATACCAACTTTTGTTGCAATAATATAAAGCTACCATTTAACAAAGCACCATGTTCCTGAAGCCAAATTTAATGCGCATAGAGCATTTTTAATTAGAGTGATTAACTAATATATTTTAATTAATACATTAATTAATTATACACATTTTTAATAAAATTGCTTAATTTATTTATAAAATGTATGAATTACTATGTGTGCAAAATTTCAGTACAATTGAGTGAAAAATGAAAAAAAATGGTTTTGAATGTCCACTGTCCCCTTAATAATGCAACAAAATGTATACAAAAATAGATGAAATTATTAGTCTTCGGTTCTCTTGTAAGTCTGGTTTTCTATCTGTTAATCCGTCTATCAGTCTTTCCGATCCATAACAATTGTATATTTGTTTTAAAAATGAAGAGAGTTACAGTCATAATTGAATAATCAGTGTAGCGTGTACTAAGTACCCCAATGAAAATGACATTATCATTTAGTGTTAATTTACAAGCAGTTTTTCTTTTTGTATGTTTTCTTTACTGCGCATGTTAAGTGTTTTAATTCCTCTTGATGTTCTTGTAAGTAGCCTACATTCTTTCAGTCAAAATAACACAATTCTTTTTAACACTTTCCACCATACTTGAAAAATGTTTATGGTTTAGGTTTGTCTGTCCGTCTGTTTGTGCTCTAACGCGTGTAAATATATTCGGACTGCCATGTAATTTAATGTAATTTATACATGGTATTGATGTTTACAATGGCATGTTCCTTATTAAACATGAAGTGTATCATTTATAGCTCACTTGCAGGATACTCAAAAAATTCTGCTACATTATGTTCTATGGGAAACAATAGTTTACAATGAATTTTACAAGCTGCTCAATACGATACAAGGTCAATACAAGCTGCTTACTTAAATATGGTGGGCACAACATTTATCGTTCACGTTCAAGGAAAAATAAAATAATTTGATTACAGTACTGTCTATGAATGAAAATTTCTGTAAGTGTGTCTATAATTGTGGTATTCGTTTTTAAGTTTAACTAAATTTTTGCATATTTAAATCATATGGGTATAACATATTTAAATCATATACATGACTCCAAAGATAAATCGAGTCCATTTCCGCTTATTGGCGGGAATTGCTGAAGGGGAATTGTCAACTGTGGTATGCGTTTTTTAGCTGAATTAAATTTTAGCATACTATGCAGTATATACACAAATCTACAAATCATATAAAGGACTGCACAAAAGAACTTGGATACTGTTATGATACTGTTATGACTATAGGTGGTAATAGCTAAAGTTGTGTTTTCAAATGTGTTAATCATTTTCTAAATTGTTTACTTCCATATCATCTTTCACATTATTAAACGGTGAACTTTCCTTACAGTTATCTGAGTATGTTGGAAAGTGTTTCATAATGTATGCTTGATACATGATTTTTCATTCTTGCAAATTTCATGATATCTTTTTTATATATCTAAACCAAAGTTTGTGTCCGATGTGCATTGTCTATCTCCCCACCCTTTCTCTTTACAAAATTATCATAAATTAAGTGCATTTTCAGTTAACAACATTTTATCTTTTTTGACATTTACTGAAAATTCCAATGGGAAATATAAGCCTAGCTTTGAAAATTTCAGAACATGAAATCCATATTTAGTAAACTGTTGGTAGATTATAGGATTGCTATAACTTAATCGCCATGGCATTCTAGAATCATTACCTATCATGGGATATAATTCAATTAATTATGTATGAAAGGATTTAATAGAATGAAGAAAAGTTTTATCAATATCTTTTTAAGTTTTGACTCGATTTCCATAAAATTTGAAATGACTCGACAAAATTTTGCAGCGATTATATACATATTAAATTTCAAACCATTCGGTTGGAAATTTTTTGCGCTGTTATACGCGGACTGACGGACGGATGGAACAGACGACGAATATAGGTGCTACGTGTTTATATAATTACGAACGGACCTGAAAATATTGATAATAATCAGTACAAAATGATTTTACTTAGCATAAAAAATGGGGACTCCAGAGTCATGGGTATAATCGGCGCATGATTTATTCATGTTTTATACAATTATTTAAATTTATTTTAAAAAATGTTCCTATTGATTTGTCTGTAAATTTATTTTATTAATGTAATCAAAATTTTTGACGTATATAACTTATTGCAGAATGCAAATGTGAATTCGAGAACGATTTTCTTCAGAATTTATTTTAATTTGTAAGCTTTAAATGAAAATTTAATTTTCACGGAACAGGTGAGACACGTTAAGAAAAAGTAAAAAAAAAAATGTAATAATAAAATAAATATTTCTTAAAGTTAGATTACATTTCAAAGAGATTAAATAACTTTTTTTTGTGTCATTTGTTATTTCAAAACTAACGCTAAAGCTAAACTAAAGAGCAAAATCCCTAATTCTTTCATAGATTTTATTCCTCTACAACTATTTAAAGTATTCTTCTAGAAACTCTGATGTCTGAAATATACTATTATCTTCAAACACAATGAAAAAAGTTTTATTCGAAAAGTTTTAATTAAAAAGAACTTTGATGTCTCTTAACTAAAGCTTCTCATATATTATTAACACAAGAGAGAAAAAAAAATGTCGAAGAAAATTAATTACCATTACCTAGAAGAATAAAGATAAATTCACAAATTTTTTTAAAACTAAAACAATTTGTTATTGGAGAAAATATTGCTTGTACGTAAGTTTAGAAGTTTACTAAAGTCTTTACTGAAGTCTTTCTGAAAGCATAATATTTAAATTTCATTTCTTTATGTAAGTTTTTCTTTATATAAGACTTTTGCTAATGCGTATATAATAATTAGATTTTTACTTTATGAATTTGTTTGTGTAAAGTTTTCCCTAAAATTAGTTTTTGTTTATTTTTAATATGATTGTTTCACTATTTTTATAGCATTTATTATAGCACAGTAAATCTAGTATACATTAAAAAAATTCCATAAAAAGAAAAATATCAATTTTATCATAATTTACATAATTAACGATCATCATAAAGACAAAAATGGAAGAAATCTAAATATCAAATATTAATTTTGTTAAATTATATATGTTCAAAATAAACGTTTATACAAATATATTATTTAAACAAAGTATAATCTGACATCATTTAAATTCCAATTAAATTAAACAAAACGCAGAACGTAATGTATCTTTATTTATTTATTTCATTTATTTATTCACGTTGATTTTTAAAATATTCATAAAGGACATGAATATATATTTTTAAAAGGTTCGTTTTGTAATGAAAAACAAAACATGCCACTGAATACCACCGTAACAAACATCCAGTGAACATAACTGTTTGTTTGGTTCACCTTTTGAGAATGCATATGAGAATAGGCATATGAGAATGCCTATTTCTAATCACTAATTGAAAAAGTCAAAAGTTCGATTATTAGATCCAAGTAACCGTCTTAATTTTGTTCGGTAAAACGGGGTTTGAAATATAGAATTTTGTTGGAATCGAAGCATATTTAACAAATTGAATGCGTGTCTTACTGATAAAAATGCATGAAAATGAAAAACAAATTTTTATATTAATGATTAAAGGTAAAACCAAATAGTTTTTAGATGTTTTGCTTTCTGAATTTCCTTACGAATTCAGATATGAGGGCTTCTTGAAACTATCCAGTAAAGTAATTTTGTATTACCTGATGTTGCTTACAAACAATCAATGATATTTTTAACACTTTCCAACATAGTTGAAATGTGTTTATGGATTCTGTTTGTCTGTCTGCCGTATTTCCGTGCTCTAACACTCTTTAAATATATTGGTATCACCATGAAATTTTTATATGTTATTTACGTTTACTATAGAATGTTTGATATTAAAAATGAAGTGTGTAGCATTTATAGCTCGGATGCAGGAGCACACAAAAATCCCGTTACATTATGGCCTATAGGGAAAAATCGTTTGATGTTTTGATACTTCAAACATAATGAAACTGATATACATGACTGGAATGTACTAAAACATGCGTTTTCGGGAATATAGAACAACTAGCATTTTAGTTCGTTTACAGGGACGCACACAAGAATTCCATTACAATATGAACTACGGTGTGGAAAATAGTTTGATGAAGCCACGATACTTCAAACATAACGGAATTAGAGAGGATCACTGAGATACTGCAACATTTCTCCTATAGATTAAGTAATGCGTACCTTTTATGTTCATTTACAGAGACGCATAAAAAAATTCGGATACAGGAAGGATTGTAATCGATTCTATTTTAACAAAAATAAAATAAAAATAATATTTTGTTAGTGTTGGAATGAGTTTCATAATCTACACTGTAAATAAATTGCAGCAAAGTACCCGGTCTGTTTTTATAGAAAACGGTTACATAACCGTAATTTAACGCTATTCTGATCATAATGTTGCCCATATTATGGTCAGAATACTGTTAAATTACGTTTATGTAACCGTTTTCTACAAAAACGGTCGAATGATCGGTTACTTCGCTGCAAAGTTTTTACAGTGCATACCTGATGCATGATATTTTATTCCTGTTTATTTACTTATAAAAATTATTTTTATTTTCCTTTTCATACATAAAATGGATACATATGAGGGAGTTGGGGCAAGAGAGTACCAAACCACATTTTGGAATTTCTGAGATATTTCAATTTGAAAATTTTATCAAATACTTAAATCAAGGTATATAACCTAAAGATTTTTCGTCAATGTCTTAGTAACATTTTTTAAATTCTGAGTAACAATATGGTATTACTTTAATGATATTAGTATTACGTTTTTTTTTTTCTTTGCAAATTAACTATCTTCATTGGGGTCATAAACATCTGGGGCAAAAACAAAACCTGTCACATATGCTGCCGCCAAGTGACATTAGAAACAAATTATATGTTGGATATTATAATTTACAATATTAAGCAACAGATTACGGTGTTAGATTTATTTCACCAAAAATGTAGTTTGGCACTTTCTTGTCCCGACCCCCTCATATATATTTTAAATTCTTTGTTATGTGCGTCGCATTTGACATTTATTAATTTATGACGTTTTTCTTGTACACACGTGTACTTTTATTTATTGTCTATTTCAGCACACACATATTTTGTCAAAAATTGCAACATAATTCACTCGGATTACGGAAAATCTTTTATTTTTAATCATGTTTTATGCCAATTTTTTCTACACGGAAGGTCAATGGAGTATTTTGTAAATAATGCAGAAAGTGGCAACTTAATTTATTCCGTATCTGTTATTCTCTTTTACAAAATTTATTTTAATTCGCATTACACAATGAGTTAGATAAATTATTTAGTGTTTGCGTTATTAATACATTTGTGTTTAAAAAATCAAAAGTTCTTTGATACTCTTAGAGTATTCATATACATACATGATATTTTTTAATGCATCTTATTTCGTTATTAGTAACACAGTAGCAGTTATTAATGCTCTAACAATGTTATCAAAAGACATTGTGTGAAACTTTCAGAAACAGACAATTTTAAACCCTCAATTTTTGTATGCAATATTTTGAGGGATATCAGGTACCATTTACGACACGTGCTTTTCTAAGAAAAAATCTTCCTTCATTAAGTCAAAAGAAAAAGTAAATTCACCGTCGAACTATTCGATAATTATTTTCCATTTAATATCTTCTTATAAGAAAAAGACAGATTCAGTTATTTATATATATTACAAATTAAGAACAATCTAAATTGTTGATCTTCGTCGGAGCGTTTATTACAAATGTTTCTTATAACAGCATAATTTCCAAATCTTCCGAGTTTTTGGTACAAGTATTTCCGAAGGGTAGTTTTCGTATTATAATAAAACATTTTTGTCATAACACTAAATGAAATATTTCTATTCGGAAATAATGGTACTTGAAAATTGGAAGGGTTGGCGCGGTTGAACACAGACATTATTAACACTAAAGTTATTGATGATAACGTTTTGAATGAAGGTGTAAATTCGGGGTATTAATACGTTTTCGTTTATAAGATGATGAATAACTGAAGAAAACATTGAATGGTTCTAATACACAATATGGCTTGCTCCATATTTATAAAATGCGAAATAAATGAAAACAAAGGAAAATTTCAGAAATTATATAGGCTAAAGAACAAAAAAATAACAGAAATAAAAATAAATTATTGTTCTCTCTTCATGATGAAATCCAAACATGAGAACGCTGCGATATTAAGATTTTTTTTTAAATCTAATTTATTCGGTTAAAATTTAATCTAAATGGAACGTTTTTAAGCATTATACCACATTTTGAAATATATCTCCCATTAACAGTGTGAGTGCCTTATCCAAAGCCATATGCAAACTTTAACTTTGCCCTTTACTTAATGAAAAATGACAATCAATAAGCGAATACTTCAGTAACATTAATGAAATTAATCAACCAAAAAGCTTTTTATTTCAAAAATTTCTATTGAATTTTGCTCTGATTAAAATTCGAGCCATGCGTGGAAACTTTTTCTTCAAACAACTGTTATTAAATCCTCATTTCTAATTACCAAGCTATTAATTTTCAAGCCACTCGACTTTGTTTCCATGGTGAAATCGCATTTTTAAGCGCCGCCTTAAGCTGAATTATTTCAGTGGCGACATGAAAAATAAAGCATTTTTAAAGAGAAATTCTTTTTTGAAGTCTTTTTCTTCTTGGCATGAAGTATCTCTTCCATTCTTATATAATCACACGCAAAAGCCAGACAAAAGCAACACATTTCCCGTAAAATATATGAGTTATTTCTGAAGGATTAAAGAAAGCCAAGCGGAAATTTTTGAATACATTACTATGAGTATAGATTTATCCTAGGATTAAATGCTCAGCAAATAATTATCGGGCTTAGGAGCGAACGGGGATTATTAACTTTTAGAACCACTGGTGCGCACTGTTAAAATTTCCAAGCCTTTCCCACCCTCCGGTTACTCTTAAAATTTTGTGAGGGGAAGTTGTATTTTAGCTCGCCACCTGCAATTAACTGCAAACACTCTAAGGGTTAGGGGAGGGTTTCTGAATGAGAGATTAGAACTTATAGCGAAAACTAAAGAGAAAGTATTGTGAAAGGGTTTTAAGTATTTTTCCGGGACCTTCAAACGTGATTTGCATAAATCTTTGTGGGTGGATCCATGCCACAGATTATTATACATCTAAAAGCCTTTTAGCGAGTTTTATACCGTACATGGTTTTCAAGGGATTCCCTTATTAATAAATAAGTAGTTTTCAAGAAATTTATAAAGTAGTAGTGGCAATAAAATAAAATTTTAACATCCACTTTTTATGCAGTGGATTTATAGCGTTTACTGATGTTTGAAGCATTTTTAAGAAGTTTAATAAAGATCTAGTGAAAATTGGATGCATTAAATATTTAATAAAATATCTTTTATTGCATGGAAAAGTAATTATTTTTAATTATATATATATATAGATAGATAGATAGATAGATAGATAAAAATATATAATTAGTTCATTAAGCAAACAGAATAGTGCGTACGTGGAGGGAAATACCAGTACAAAATGAAGGAGTGCAGAAAAACAAGTAAATACGATGACAGAGGAGGAATTTCATTTTAACTTTAACAAATAACTGCGAACGCTCTGTAGGTTAGGGTAGAGTCATATTAGAACATATGAAATATTAGAACTTATAGCGAAAACTTTAAAAAAAACTACATATTGTAAAAGCGTTTAATTTTTTTTTCATGGAGTATCAAACGTGATTTGTATAAATCTTGGTGGGAACATTATATATTATACATCCAGATGTCTTTTTAGAATACATAAGCGAGTTTCACGACATAACATTATTTTCAAAATAATATTTTATTAATAAATGCATAAGTAATTTTCAAGATTTATATAGCAAAAATGGCTAGAAAATGCGAGGTAATTTTATACAAAGAACTTAAAAATTCTAACGATATTCGAAGCATTTTTAATAATAACTTCCCAGAACTATTTGGATGTTTTTATTATTTCATAAGTCTTCTCTTTAAAAAAAGAAGAAAAAAACAGTATTTTTCTAATATAGGGACCTTTGCAGGAGAAAGAAAATGGCCTTGGCAAGAAACGAAAATTTGCCTACATATTTTCTGACAGCCTATTCACTGTTTCACATACAGAAGAAATATTTTCAATATTTATACACTTTATTGAAATAATGAAGCCATTCATCTATTTTAATAAACAAACAAAAGTAAATTGCATATAAAAACACGATGAGAATATATATATATTATAAGGAAAGAAGTTTATGTGTGTGTCTGTCTGACTGTCGGCTGTGTTTTGAAGAGACCGCTGCACGCAGGGCTGCAAAATTTGGTAGGAAGGTACCTCTATGTATATAGTTAGGAACGTCGAAGCCAAATTTTTAATTTTTTGATTAGAATTTTTTGATTTAGTTTTTTGATTTTATTTTTAGCATTTCTTCACGTTTCGCTGCGATTTTTCTACATTAGTAATAGGAATACGGTTTTAATTTTTCAGATCAATATAATAAATTTATTCTCTTTCCAACAAAATTTATTAGGAATTCGTACAGCAATTTTTTACCTTTACCAATAAGATTTTTTTTTCCAGAATCCTTGATTGGTTGGTTGTTTGCCTCTATTTCGGCCTCAGTTATGCCCAAAATAGTAATTTTTTTTTGTCTCTTTTTATCTTGGAGAGAGTAAATAATTCTTTAAAGATAAAAAATCATGATTTTAAAAGGCAAGGGCGGGTTATTAATTATGTAGATTTGGACTTTTTGATTAGATTTTTTAAATTTAATTTTTTATGAGATTTTTAAATTTTGTTCATTTTTTGGCGATTTTCTTACATTATTAAAATGAATCCAATGGCAATATTTGTCTTATTTTCAATTAAAATTATTCCGAATTCGAAAAGCAATTTTTAAAAATGTTCACGATTTGTTTTATGCTATTTTTAGAGTTTTTTCATGTACGTGACGTCATTTATGAATTCAATTTCAGAAATTGGCAACGATAACTTACTGTATTTGTACGTAAAATCCAAAAAATAGCGCCATTTTTTCTGTTTCAAAAGTTAACGATAGTTTATAATATAAAGGTCGTCGGTTTAATTGTGAAGGGGAAGGGGAATTCCGGTCGTAATTTAATTATTGGGTTAATGCTAAATGTAATCGAAACTCCCCCCTTCCCCCCTGCCAGTAAGCAAGAACTTTATTAAAAAAATAGTCCGATTCAAACAAATTCGTTTCTAACATTCTTCCGAAGTCCTCTAGGTACTAAATAAACTTCGGTATCATATTTTTAGCTCTTGGTTAACAACATTTCTGAGTATTAGACTCCAAGGGGGGGGGAGGGTATTTTATCGAGTTCTATGGTCCCGATTTCAACGAGAATTGTTTCCTATGGTCCCGATTTCAACGAGAATTGTTACTTTCAACTTACCATGAACTAATTAAGATATAAATGTTGCGTTCACAGGGGGTGGACAGTGGAACAAAAAGATTTTCAGCGCGTGCGTAATACGTCTGCTATACAGTGCCGTAGACAACGGGAAAATAGAATGCGTCCCTGACGGTGGAACTAAAAGATTTCCAGGCGCGTGCACGGAAAATGGCAATTTTTATGGAAACGGCAAAATAAAATTACCGATTTCATAATCTCAGGTAACGAAATATTCTCATTTTCTCTCATTCTCGAATATAATGAATACTACTGGAGGTATCGATTCGAAACTGAGAGTGTATATGTTGTTTATGTTTTTGATTCCGAAAATGCAAATTTTGTGAAAATCGAACGGTAACTTTTCTTAATTTTGGTCAAAATACTGACCCGCTTTCAATAAAATGAGAGAGACGATTGAGGAGGTCGTATTGAATTTACTTCCGCTTTGGGGTCCGTTTCTCTATTTACTTTCCGACAGACCGCCGAAATGGTTTCGTGCTGCGATTTTTAGAGTGTTTAAACGATTCGTACTATTTTTGACGGATCTAGCAACGTCGGGCGTATCACGCAGTATATATATATAAAAAAAAAAAATTACCGCTTCTAAAGCCAGCTTCTCTAGGATATAAACAAATAAATCCCTCTAGAAAATGTTATAACCCATTTGCAATAAGTCGTTCAGCCGATTTAAATATATACACACTTAAGTAAGTGCAATGTGCCTGTAAGTGCCAACAATACGTGTATCTTTCCTATTTTTAAGGATAGCGATCCGTTCAACCGCACGACATACGCATGACAGAAACTTTCACAAAGTAAGATTTAAATATTAAGAAAGAGCCTTCAAGGCTCTCTCTAAAAATCTCAGAAGGAAATCAGGCAAAATTTCGTCAAGACAAGTGCTCTTAAACATGGATCAACTTCTTTAATCCACATTTTTGAGCTCCCATTTTCAAAAGGAGAGCAAAAGTTTGTAAGTTGATCACTATCAACACAGCCGGCAGAGAAATACAAGGAGACCCTTTTGATATTTATGCCTGGAAAAAATGACTAACTTTAGAGCAATGTTTACAATAGGCGTTACTTATTTCCATATCCGATGTCAAAGCATTATCGTCAATTTTAATGAGTTATTTCCTTTTTTCACCGTTATGAAAGCCCAGATTTTAAAGAAAGTATTTTCTACTCAAGACGTTTATTTTCATAGACACATATTTTCAAAAAATAGTATTTTATTGTGTAATATGTATAACAATAAGAATCCGACAAATACAACAGGGAAATGGTTGATATGTTGGCAGGTGAATTAAAAGTACAAAAGAAGGAAATTGAAAAAGGACTTATGAAGGTATATTTAAATGTAGATATAAAAAAATACCATATTCTTCTTCTTCTTCTTCTTCTTCTTCTTATTATTATTATTATTAACAAATATAGAAGAAATTTCAAATGACTCATCAAAATATTATGAAAATCATCTCATATAAAATGGTTAGAATCATTAAAGATAATTAACTTTAATGATTTAGCAAAATAATTAAATAAAAAAGCAAAGTCATAAAATATACGAAGCATAATAAAACTTGAGTTAATCATGATGTTTTGGATAATACCCATGCTTTTAATATATTTTATTCAAACTTTTGTAAAAGCAAAATTTAAATTTTCATATTAACTTTGATAAAATGATCGTAAAATAGTAAAAAAAAAAAAAAAAAAAATCAATGATTCCTCCGAAAAAGAGTAAATAAAACACTTGCATAGAGAGAACGTATTGATAAAGTCCTTTTTTCGGATCTATAGTTAAATGATACACATTAAAATAAATTATTCATTAAAATGCCATAATTTAGAATATCGCATATTTATGCTTTTAAAATAGGAAATGAAACTCCGTTTATTCTTGTTATTCTAAACTCATTAAAAAGTTTAGAGAATAATTATACTATTAAATGAAAAAATGGCAAATTATTTGCTCAGCGAGTTACCATCAGTAATATTTTATACAAAGCATAATGACGCACTTGTGGTAAAATAGAATGCAAATGCACGCAATTTAGTTTAATGAGGGCTTATTTATGACTTCAGAGTTTTAAATATATTCTAAATGAAATATATTCTTCTCTTCAATGTCATTTTAAAAGTTAAGATTAAATCGCGAAAATACTATATTCGAAATGACTCATTTAAATCTTTGATTTTATGCATGGTGTAATATTAAAAGCAGTTCAGCATTTTATAAGCGATGCTATTTTTTCCTTTCAAAAATTAAAAGCGGGGAATTATTAATAGTAAAACGTTTCTCTTGAAGAATGAAGTGTTCTTTTAGAGTCACAAAATGTATTACTTCTGAAGAATATAAAAAAGAATATTCAGTGAAAAAGTAGCAGTCAAGTTTTTTTGGACAAAAACTGTTTTTTTAATTGTTATTCATAAGCTTTAAACCAGCAGTATCATAATTTTCGTGGAAACTGTAATTTACACAAATAGAGTTCAATTTTTAGTTTTCATAAAGAGAAGAGACTTTCATGAGTGCTGACTTCTATCTATCATTATTTTTTATGCATTATTTCCAAGAGGAATAAAAAATAACATCTGTAACAGTTAAGAAAAATTTACATTTTCAGCAAAAAGTTATGCTATTTGAAAAATTAATGTAAAACTTCAAAAGTAGAAAAAAGTATTGAATGTAGGAATTCATTTTTCTATTTTAATAATAATAAAAAAATGTTTGAGAATCTACAGTTAACGTAATTAAAATAAAAACTATAAATTTATTTAAAAATATGATTCATTGAAACAAAAGAAATTGCATAAAACAGTTTGGTTTTGTACTAAAGAAACATAAATACCGATTTGATTTGATTTTTCTAATTTGCTATATTTTTTTATAATATACATACTTTCACAGATTATGATGTTTATTACACAACGTTGCAATATTCGTGACAGAAGTAAAATATACATTTTTGGGGACAACGCTGTAAAATTTAACTAACATTTTTGGTTAAGAGCCGATGTCTCCCATTAATGGTTCGATTCTAATATAACTAGTACAAACCGACTACTAAGTCGACCATTTGAATTACATTGAGTTAACTAAAAATTCATGTCGTATTTTATCGCGATTTTCAAAGTACCTTTATTGATAAAAGTATCAAACATTAATCAATGATATATTGTCCATTTTGGTCGATGACATTTTCCCATCTTCCAGCTAGCTGCATAATTCCGCGTTCAAAGAAAGATAAGTTTTAGAAGCGAAAACCTGAATCATCTAATTCTTGATAGCCTTATCTGAATCGAATGTTTTCCATTTAAAGTGTTTTGAAGGGAACGAAATAAATAATAATCTGATGGAGCAAGATCGGTATATCGGGCTATACGGTGGGTGAGGCTTGACTTTCCCGCCCATCACCAATAATTTTTGCGAGTGATCAAAGGGCAGTGTGTGGTCTGGTATTGTCATGATGGAAAACAATACGTTCGCGATTATCCAATTCTGGCAGTTTTTGTTTGGTTATTTCGTCCAGTTTCATTAGTTGTTGATAGTAGACATCCGAAGTAATCATTTGGTTACTTGGAAGTAGCTGGAAATGAAGAATACTCCCACCAAACAGGCAACATTACCTTCCTTTGATGAATACACTGAGAAAAATGACACTTTCAAATCTGAGTAAATAGTTGTTTTCATTATGTTATGAAACTTTTTGTTTCAAATATGACGACCCAATGCTTTTAATTCTGAAATACCAGAAATACTCAGAATATTGAAACATTGACATACTCAAAACTGAGCACATAGAGGTTAGTTCATACTCATTTTTTTAAACATAGACATGCTCAAAAATGATTAGAATCAGTTCAAACGCATTTTTGAAACATGGAAATGCTCAAAAATGAACACATAATGTTTTATTGTTGAGTGTGTGCATGTTTTCAGAAATGAGTATATTCATTTTCAAACTTGAGTAATTTTGATACGGAGGCATTTTGACTATACGGCATACTAAGATTTGAGTATTTTTTGGTCAGTTTTGAAAATGTCGTTTTTAGTGTACATTTTGTTCAAAATCTATTTTTCTAAAACTCGAATTATTGCTCTCAAGTTTTAAGTGTTCGGATTTTTATAAATTCAGATAACATTTGACAGAATGGCGGTGATCACCGTGGATGGCTACCAGAACGACACCGTCTCCAGGTCTGCTGGAGACACCCAACTTTATTTCGTAATTTTAAAAATCCATTTCTTTTCTTTAAAGTATAATAAACGAAATAGCAAAATAATTTTTCAAATAGCTTGTTTCATTTTCTTGAAAGCAATTCCCAAAAATACACGTTTTTCTTGACTTTGCAGATAAATACAACCCCTTCATATTGCGAAATTACAGTCGCGAAATCACAGTAGGCTTCTACATTTCAAGTGGAAGTAAAATTATATATATATATATATATATATATATATATATATATTTAAATGCTCAAAATACGTTTCCACACTAAATAATTTATACTAACATAGAAATTTTAAGTCAGATACCGCCAAGAATCAAAGCTATCCATATTTTAAAATTTTTTCAAGAAATAAGGAATTTATTTATAGAAATTAACTGTAAAAAATGTTCCTCCAAATTGTAAACAACTTTCTGTACCATCAAATAAATCAAGAATTAACGAAAGTACTTTATCTTCTTAATATATCAGTTGCTAAGGAAAGGTTACATTTGGAAATCAATATTACTAATAATTATAGATTTTCAGACATTTTATAGTACCAAATTGCTTTGATATATACTAATAGGCATTTTAAGTAATATTAAATTTGAATATTTAGAATCGCTATGACAGTTCACAACCATGTGTCATAAATACTTAAACGCTTCTAATATTTCTAAAAATAGGTTTTTTTATATACTAAAGTTAGATGATTTAAAAGAAAAGATAAGAGTTGAATAATAAAAAGAGTAATAAGTAAAATATTTTCTTTAAAAAAAAAAAAAAAAAAAAAAAAAAAAAAATCTAATTTTCGAATATATTAATGAAATGGAAATATGTAAATATTTTAATACGTTCATATTTTGATTAATTTTGTCTTAATTGTTTCTAGATCAGGACTTGTTTTGGGGACCTCTAGCTCGGAATCATAAAAATATACACCTTGGGATTGTGAAATAACGACTACTAGCACCAGTTCCTTTCCATTTTTTTAATTATCTGTTAAGTAGTAAATTCCTTTGATCTGGTATCGCCACATAAGAAGTTTTCATAATCAAGAAATCCAGATTTAAAAATATTTATTCACAGAATTAAAAATTATCAATAAAAATATTAAAAAATTATAAATACTATTGCGTTAAAATTTAATTCGTGTAATTTAGTATTAACAATTATTAATAATATAATTTTATTTTTTTTAGTAACAACTTACTTTGATAAACATTGAGACTTTTTAAGCAATAATGTCATTGAATAATTTAAAATCATAAAATCGCAATGACAATTTAGAAACGTGTTATAAGTACTTATAAGAATATTTTTACTTTAAACGAGAAGATGTGACATTTTGTTTTAATATGCTACACTTTTAAAAATTTGCAGCCAACTGTCCGGTCATTCGACCGTTTTTATGGAAAACGTTTACGTAGCCTTAATTTAACGCTATTCTGATCATATTATTGCCCATATTATGGTCAGAATACTGTTAAATTACGGTTACGCAACCCTTTTTTTCTAAAAACGGTCGTATGACCGGACAGTTTGCTGCAAATTTTTAACAGTGTAAAGTGAATTGATGACAAACGAAACAAAGAATCATACTATTATATAAAAGTGTAAGCCTATTTGTGCGTTGTTAAACCATCACACAAAACGTACTGCATATACATTAATGAAGGTTTCTATAAAATGAAACTTGATTTGCAGTTTATCAAACGAGTTAATATTGGGGCAATTTGGTACAGAATTTGAGGAGATAAAATCGATAAACAAAAGTTTTCTTCACATTTTTTTATAGAAAAAAATTCTTTCTTTTTCCATAGATTTTAATCTTGAAACCGGCGGGATTAATAATCACTGAAAATTACGCCACTTGGATGCAGATGTCACAAAGTGTTTCGCGTTCATGAATCAAAATGCATTTTTCGTTTTAAACATGATACCATTTACACAGATAAATACATCTTTTTTCAATATGAAATGTGAAAATTACTGACTTTTGCTTTCAATCGCGGCATTTAAATAATTTATTTCAGATGTCTTATCTCAGTGCTTGTGGGATGAAACATTAATTAAACATGTTTTCATTTTATTGGAATCATAGTAAGTTTCTTAAATTCATAAATTAAATGTTCGCTTTAATTAGATTGAGATCATATGTATCTCCTACCAAGGCGTATGAAAAAAAAATCTGTTTTTTGTTAAATATAGCATTATTTTCACAAAAGAAAAACATTTATTAAACATGTTTTCATTTTATTGGAATCATAGTAAGTTTCTTAAGATTTATAAATTAAACTGTTCGCTTTAATTAGATTGATATCATATGTATCTCCTACCAAGGCTTATGAAAAAAATCTGGTTTTTTTTGTTAAATATAGCACTATTTTCACAAAAGAAAAACTCTTTCACGTGCGAAAATATTGTTCATTAAAGAAAGCTTGAATAATTTACTAAAAATCATCAGCAATGTTTAATGCGAAAAGTTACAAACAATGCATATAAAATTGCATATTGTATATTTAAAGAAATGTTATATCGGTTTATCCGTTTTCTTATCAGTTTCAATACAATTTTTTTCTGCATTCTAGTGAGAAGAAAAATACTACTTGGTGCATTTAAAAGATATTTTGAATATATCTTTTAGAATATACTTGCAAAACCACGGGCTTTGCTAGTATATTATAAACAAAAATAGTGACACTATCCTACTGATTTTAAGTAGTTACTATTTATATCATTTCAAATAAACATCAGTCTCAAGATCTCATAAAAAATATATTTCAATAATCGTCTTTCTTCTTTTCAGGTGATCTTTCAGAAACGTTTTATACATTATTTTTGTAGTGAAGAAAAGAAAATTAAAAAAATTTAATCTCGGAAACATCTACGGATAATATTTTTTTTTTCATATGTTTAATAATTATTTTTTATAACTTCATTTTTTTCTTTACAGAAAATAAATAATAGTAATGATAATAAAATCTAGTTGTGCTAAACGCGAGACAAAAAACATTTTCTTAATAATTTCAAATACATAGATGTTTATAACTGCTCCATATTTTAAAAAAAAAATCTTCCTATCTTAAAATTTTGCTTTTTATCTCAAACATCGCCTTTATTCCTAATATATACGTTCAGTTAAAAATAAACACAGTATTATAATTTTAGAAGCATTTAATTGTATATATTTAATACAAATGTAATGACATAGCTACTCTTAAACTTAGTTTATGTATTTTTTACAACTACGAGGGTGGGCCGATAAGTTCGAGGCCTAACACATATATGGAACAAGTATGACCAAATGACAATGATGTTTGTAAAGTATGATCATGACATGACTTTATATGACATGCTGCCGAGTTTCAGACGCGTGAGTTTATTGGATATTGCTTGGCGATAAAGTAAATAAAACAAGTTTTGTCATTTTCAAAAAATGGAAAATATTGAAGTTCGAGCTGTCATAAAATACTATGTTAAAAAAGGTTTAACCCTCACGGACATACTAAAAGTGTTACACTCCACCTTAAAGGATTCTTGTCTTTCATATTCGACGATAAAAAAAGTGGGCTGCTTAATTTAAACATGGTAGGAAAACAATCCACGAGGATTAACGCTCAGGACGTCCAAAAACCACCTCGACCGACGAAATCGTCTCAAAAATTCACAATGCCGTATTGAATGAACACCGATTGAAGATACTCAAACTTGCTGACATTCGAAAGATCTCGATAGACCGTGTCCACTATATTTTACACGATGTTTTGAGTATGAAAAAGCTTTCCGTTCGATGCGTGCCGCGTTTGCTGAACGTCGACAAAAAACGCCACAGAATGAACATTTCTCAAGAGTCTTCTGAAACGTATTGTGTTGCAAGTTGAAAAATAAAATGAAATATTATCAAAAATCTTGTATTTTCTTTGTCAGGCCGAGAACTTTTTGATCCACCCTCGTACAGGACTGCACTAAAGAATTCGCACAAAAGAGTGTGTCTTAAATGTATTAAGTTGCAATATATAGACAAATAACATGAAATTTTGTAAAAAATCTTGTTATTTCACTGTCAGGCCTCGAACTTATCAGCCCACCCTCGTATTTCCATTTTTTTTATAATGGATTATGTTTATGTTTCAAAAAAGATCGTATACTTAGGGAAATTTTGAATAAGAATATAGGTTATTAGAAATATATCCATGTATAATTTACAAATTTTGGAGGCTTTCATGAATAAAAAAGCATTTCAGTTGGTAAAAATACCACGCATTTTTAAATAATCTGAATAAAAAGAAAAGTATAACACTTCTAAATCTAAAACAAAATATTTTCTGAACTAGCCATGAAGAAAAGTGCTATATGTTGATCTTATTTTGAAGGACAAAGTTTTACTTCGGAATGCATAAAAACTCATTATAACAATCGTTGAACAGAATTGGTTTTCTGAATACTTAAGCACAGCTGCTACATTCTATACTGAAGTAAAAGAACTGTTAAAAAAGAAATCTTTAAACTATCTTTGTTAGGAATGAATTAAATAAACAAAAGTGATTTTAAAAGTTTGAAAAATAAATTCTTTTATTTCATCTTTAAAAACACATTTTTCAATCACTTACAAAAACAACAAAAAGATTGAACTCTATCTACAGAAAGGTATACGAAAAAGTTATATTGAATTTCCATAAAAAAAAAAAAAAAAAAAAAAAAAAGATTTTCAGGATTAGTTTCAAGATAACGAAATTTTACAAAGTATCAAACTAAAACTAGCTATAATAATCAAAGTGAAAGTTCCTTCACAGCACTGTTTTCATTGTAGTGGTTTGATCTTATTGACTAAAACTAGCTTTCGATACTTTCTGCTTATCATTTTCACTGTTACTGTTTACTGTGTTTTACACTTAAAGATTAATAAATATAAGTGAAAATATATTACGAACAAATAAATTAGCTATATACGGGTACAATAAACTATACAAATATATATACATATGTTATATAAAAATTTATTTCCTTCGTATCCTTCCATTTTATTCGCATTAATATTTTAAAATTAATCTAACTTCTGTCATAGTCAGTATTTCCTTAATTCTTAATAATATCTATTCCTATTTAAAGTCCTTTTAAAAGTAAATATCCGTATATTAATAATTATTTTATTCCAAATCTTAATCTAAAATTTAAGATCATTCGTAGCTTTTATCAGTTCCCCAATCTATAAAATTCTGAGACGCGTTCTCATTTCGAATGTTTTTTAAAGCCATTTTCTTTTTATTATTATTATTGCTCTGAATTTTTCGCGCGCTTGGGATTTTAACTTCAAAATTGGTCCGCACCCAAGTAAGGGATTCTTTATTGTTTTAGCCTCGCCCTCTAGCCTCATTCGTTGGGCTGGAGCTAGCTTCTCACTCATTGGGTTGTGCGCTCGTGACGTAATTCTGTGTATGTTTCCGCGGAGAGAACAAAACTCGCCCGCACCGGTTGGTGCGGCAGATTTTTGACGTTTTCGGAAGCTAAACAAATATGTGTCTGGTATTTTTATGACCGTAGAATATTCATCTGGCCCAGTAACATCTTAATTCAATGAAGTGAAGCAACGTTAGCCCGAGGGCTATAAGTTTTAGACCTTTTGGGAATTGTTCTGTGTTGTTCGTCTTCTAATAAAATTATTCGTCTGGAGATTGGCTGGATTTATTGGAAAACTTTGGTGGAATCATTTCATTGCCTTCTACTTCGCCATACTTGCTAATATCGACTGCAACTTGCTATATCGTTGAAGGACTGCCATCTTTTCATCGAATATTATTCATCGTAATATCTCAACCTCGTCAAAATGCTACAAAACCCCATATACCCCAATACACATATACCCCAATGGATTTGAAATCCATTGGGGATTCCCCGCGTAGGTTCGAATCCTACCGGCTTTTTGTAGCATTTTGACGAGGTTGAGATATTACGATGAATAATATTCGATGAAAAGATGGCAGTCCTTCAACGATATAGCAAGTTGCAGTCGATATTAGCAAGTATGGCGAAGTAGAAGGCAATGAAATGATTCCACCAAAGTTTTCCAATAAATCCAGCCAATCTCCAGACGAATAATTTTATTAGAAGACGAACAACACAGAACAATTCCCAAAAGGTCTAAAACTTATAGCCCTCGGTCTAACGTTGCTTCACTTCATTGAATTAAGATGTTACTGGGCCAGATGAATATTCTACGGTCATAAAAATACCAGACACATATTTGTTTAGCTTCCGAAAACGTCAAAAATCTGCCGCTCCGACCGGTTCGGGCGAGTTTTGTTCTCTCCGCGGAAACATACACAGAATTACGTCACGAGCGCACAACCCAATGAGTGAGAAGCTAGCTCCAGCCCAACGAATGAGGCTAGAGGGCGAGGCTAAAACAATAAAGAATCCCTTACTTGGGTGCGGACCAATTTTGAAGTTAAAATCCCAAGCGCGCGAAAAATTCAGAGCAATAATAATAATAAAAAGAAAATGGCTTTAAAAAACATTCGAAATGAGAACGCGTCTCAGAATTTTATAGATTGGGTAACTGATAAAAGCTACGAATGATCTTAAATTTTAGATTAAGATTTGGAATAAAATAATTATTAATATACGGATATTTACTTTTAAAAGGACTTTAAATAGGAATAGATATTATTAAGAATTAAGGAAATACTGACTATGACAGAAGTTAGATTAATTTTAAAATATTAATGCGAATAAAATGGAAGGATACGAAGGAAATAAATTTTTATATAACATATATATATATATATATATATTTCTAATAAGTGCAGAAAATAAGTCATAACATTTTAATATAACCGCTTGCGGAACAGACAAAACAGTGGCCCTCTTCCTTCAAGACAGTTGGAAAGGAGGTAGTCTTGATCTCAGAAAATACCAACGGAAAAAATCGAAGCTATTTTTTTAATGGTTGGAGTATCATAGTTGAGATTTTTTCCAACAGATCGAAAATATGCCGGGACCAGGACTCGAACCTGGACACTTTGGCTTGTCGTACCAACGCTCTTCATACTGAGCTACACCAACGATATCCTGGTTGGCATATTTCACTCATATTTGTTGTACAAGGCTGCGAACTTCAGCACTTATTTCATTCATCCGACCTATAACTATAGCATTTTACATGATGAATCTGTAATAACACGGAAACTCCTGTATATCGTGTGATACAGGAGTTTCTTATTACATGGTATACCATGAGTTTCGAGCTAATTCAGATTCATTATGTAAAGTGCAATAGTTATAGCTCGGATGAATGAAATTAGCGCTGCAATTTGCAGCCTTGTCCAACAAATAAGTGTGAAATATGCAAGCCAGGATATCGTTGGGAAAGCTCAATAGGAAGAGTGTTGACACGACAAGCCAAAGTACCCAGGTTCGAGTCCTGGTCCCGGCATATTTTCGCTCTGTTGGAAAAAATCTCAACTATGATACTCCAACCATTGAATAATTTATCTAGTTGAATATGCTTTCCTCTGTTCATTATGAAATTGAAGCTATTTTCGTTAAATTAAAGACATCCACCTGAAGGTTCGGATGGGATGGGACATTTTATACATTGTGCGACTCTTCGTGCTCACTCATTGCTCTTATTTCAAATTTAAATTTTGTCTTTAGAAACAATGCTAGAAGCTTCAGTTTTGAATCTTTACTTTGAAGACCGTAGTGTCTTAAATATAGATGTGTGCGTTAATCAGTGGAAATGTACAGTGGTTGATATATTCGAGAAAAATTCTTATTCATGTTATCGTCCCATTTAGATTCATCCAGAAGTAGTGGCGGGCTCTTCTCACATAAAGTATAATTTTACCTTTTAGTTTCCTTAGGATTTCTTCTCCAAGAAAAAGGAAGCTTGGACTTCCTTACATTCTGCTTATAATACATGACTTTGCACACTACGTCTTAAAACCAGACTATAAAAATTAATGAAACTCTAATTTGTTTTATTACTTACTTTCACTAAGCAATAAAATCAATCCTCTGTGATCTTCATATTCTTGACAAATTATAAGAATATTTAATTTCGAACGTCCAGTTGAATGCTTAATATAATGTTTTTCGATTACTTAATTTGTGTCTGATAATTTTCACAAGACACATTGTTTTTCACTCTAAGACATGCTCAAAATTCGTGAAATTTCAAGCATTTTTGGGGATTTGACAGTTAATGAGAACAAACAAACAAAAAAATAGAAACATGCCTACATTAATCCTACAAAATGTATACTGTAGTTTATTAAAACAGATATGTTAATATTTTTGTTCATTAAAAGAGAGATTTGATTATCTTTGTTTATTAAAACAGATATTTTATTACATTTGTTTATTACAATTATATTTCGTGCATGCTAAAAATACTTTAAATTGTAATTTTCTGAATTTCCAAAAGGATGTTGAAAAAATTATTGAAAACAACGAAACTTTTTCGTATAAGTTTATACTACTTCTTATCTTATTTATTTATTTATAATTTTTTTTTTTTTTGAGTTATATTTGATCTTTACAATTTTTGAAAAAAATTGATGCATTTTGAAAAAAAAAAATTATGCATCTTGAAAAAAAAAAATGATGCATTTAGAAAAAAAAAAAAAAAAAACTTATGTATCTTGAAATAAAAATTGATACATTTTGAAAAATAATTTTGCATTTTAATAAAAAATTTTGCATTTTGAAATGAAAAGATAATTTCATTCTATTTTCAAACAATTATATATTTTTATTGTCACATATTTTGTATCATAAATTCAGTTTGAATAGAATAATAAGGATTCCCACCCCCCCCCCCCACCAAAAAAAAAAAAATACATTTTACTTTTTTTCTGCTACATGCAACATACCAAAAACTATATAAAGACAGTCAATTACTAATTGTATTAATCTGTCACTTCCCCCTTACTTTTGCATATTTATTTGTTACTTCAAACTTTACTTGACATTATTTTAGAAAAATAGTGTTTATCGTAACATCATGTATTTATAGAATAAAAAGTTAAATACTTAAAAAATATTTGAAAAACTGCAAAAAATCGATAAATTTAATTGCAGTTTCCAAAGAAAAAATTGCATCCCATCAAAAAACTCACATGTAAAAAATGTAGCCAAATCTCGTGACTCTTTTACCGTAAAAAGTTCTAAGATCATGTAGAGCCAAGTTTAGCTATCTTATTAAATCTGAAAATTTCATTCGCAAATCACTCCTAGTCTCTACATTTTTAGTTAATGATTATTTTGTGATCTAGCAATTACGCAACACGAGAATGTAACGTCTGTATATAACTAGCCTTAATCAAATAATCTCATTCCAACCCATAACATAGTAATGTGTAATAATTTCTCTGTGCTGTGTAATTGCCAAGTCGCAAAATAACTAAAGAGGTAGAGACTAGGAGTGATTTATGAATGAAAATTTCAGAATTTTTAATATAGCTAAACTTGGCTCTACAAGATCTCAGAACTTTTTGCTGTCCAAGAGTCCTGAGACTTGGTTACATTTTTTATATGTGATGTTTTTTATGGGATTACAATTATTTTCATAAGTAATCCTGATTTTTTTTGAATTTCGACTCTTTTTGGACATCATCCACTGGTTTTCGTCAAGCCTACACCCTGTTCCCATTATTTGAAGGTACCGTAAATTTGGAACTTCAGTTCTGTTTGCAAATTTTTCTAGATAAAAATAAGTTTCAGATTTCTATGCAAGCACTGAGTTATGGGGGGGGGGGGGGGGTCAAAAGTTCAGTCTTATTGCTTCCAGAAAAGATGCAACCTATCTGAGGCATTACTCGCAGCCTTAGATATTTGATATTTGGCATAAAGTACTGTTTAGGATAGAAATAAAGGCAAAATTAAAAATTCCGGAAAATTCAAACAAATCAAACTATTTTCGAATGTTTTATTTTCTTTCGAATTTTCGATTCTTTATTCGAAATTTCTGGATTTTTAATTTTTTTCTTTTTTTATATCCTAACAATACCTTTATACCATATTACAATTTTCTAGAGCTACAAAATCGAATTATTTTAAAACTTTCTTTTTTTACAAATTTTAAGATTTTATTTTAAAATTTCCAATTTTTAAAACTATTTCCTTTAAAAAAATAAAATAAAAATAAAACTTTACTTTTACACCAATTTTATGTTTCTAAGACTATAAGATTAAATTATTTTTAATTTTAAGATTTATTTTCTTTTTTTCGAATTTTCTGGATTTTTTTCATTTTTTCTTATTTTGTATCTTAAACACTACCTTTATTCCAATTTTAAAGTTTCTAGGGCTACGGGATGTGTCTTATCTTTTTGATGATCTATGAGTGAGTGAGTTTAAAAGAATGGAAACTTTAAGTTCATATATCTTCTGAACTAGAAAATATAGAAACGTGAAATTTGAAAATTTCGTTTCATTTTCGTTTCATTACTCTAGATAAAAGAAGTGTCAGGTTTTGTGAAATTCCAGCGCAAAGATGTGGAGGGATCAGAATTGGCCTGAGCTGCTTTCAGAAAATGATGCTTAAGGCTGTGCAACTGCCTGGAGGCACTGTTGTGCCTACATATTTCAAAGTGCATATTTTGTTATTTTCTACAGAGTAAATGTTTTAAAATGTTTTTTGTAGTGTTTTTGTAAATGTTTAGTGTTTGTTGTAAAATGTTTTTTTGTTAAAAATTTAGAAGTAAATATACATGCGATGAAAGCTAAAGCTATAGCGCGTGTCGTGAGTTCTAGTGCTAATGAGCTTTTAGTTTTACATATGACAAGTTTGTGCTTTATAATATAGAAATGGTATTTTAAATTATATTAATTTAATGACTAACTGAATGGAAATTTACAGAAGAAAAATTTCTAATTTACACATTATTTAACAATTCATCGATTATATAAATGCTTCTTCGAAAGTTTTTTCCATGTGATTTAAATTTTTGTTTAAAGAAATATTACAATACGAATTTTCTTAATTTTGAAAAAAATAATAATAAAAGTTTATATTTGGCAGTACTTGAAATTACTTTCAGAACTTTTTTCTTTAATACTTTATTTTCATCTGTTTTGGAATTAAGAAAATTTCCCCTTTCCTCTGGTATTTTCTCTTATATAATCAGATTAAAGTATTTTCGTTACACATAAGCAGAACATAATATTTGCTAATGAAAAAAAAAATAAAAACATTATCTAACTGTAATGAATTAAGTAGGAATATTAGCGGCACAGGTTACTTAGAAAATAATAATAGTAAAACATTAATTAACTGAAAAGAGAAGGCTATGTTGAATTTTACATTAAAAAAAGTAAGAAGTTAAAGAAATAAGTATTTTAAAAAATACTCTTTTTTACGCGCTTGTTGATACTTTTTAAACGCGATATTATAAATACTTTAAATAAATGCTAAAATAATTTAAAAGATTTTTACGTATATTTATGCTAAAACAAATACATTAACATTCGTTTAAAAGAAAGTAAGTTTATCCCTTACGTACTTTCAACTAACAGAATTAACATAGGATTTATACGTACATCACAATCCTGATATCTAATGGAGGTTCTTCATTAAAGTTTAACATATTTTAAATTAAAAAATGAATATTTAATGTTTAAAAGAGGATTAAAGTTCTATCTCTCAAGAGTCATTCGTTAATTTAATTAGATTTTTTTTAACAATGAGAAGGCACAGAATATTCTATTTGTATTCGCAAGCTTATAGTAATCATGTAGTCTTATAATGTTCATTATTTTTATGCTAACTACTGAAATTAAATTAACAGAATGACAGTTACAGTAAACAAGTTGGAAATTGTACGTCAAACGTTACAAACGAGGTGCGTTCGTACTATAGCTAGTTATATAAATATTCAGATCTTGATGATTTTTAATTCTGTGAAATGAATTATATCGTCTGCAGATTAATTTCTGTCATAAAATAAGTATCTCGGTCGCTTGACAATTAAACTTCGAAAGCTCCTATAAAAAGAAAGCACCGATTAAAAAAAAAATCAAATTTCTTAATAAATGTTTTTATTAATATTTTCTAAAGTTTTGATTCGATTTTTATAAAATTTAAATGTCTCGACAAAATTCTGCAAAGATAATATATCTTAAATTTCAAACCATTCGTTTGGGTAGTTTTGGCGTTGTTACATGCGGACGGACGGACAGACAGACGGACGGACGGACGGATGGACGGACAGACGGACGGACCAGACGACGACAATAGGTGCTACGTATTTATATAATTACGAACGCACCTAAAAATACCCATAATAAAAATAAATATTTGAATTCCGTTTTACACTCATACAATTTATAATTTATTGACTATGTCGTTTTCCTCCTGTGCTTTAGAAGATTACATTACGTGCAAATCTTCGATATAGTGTTATTTCTATGTGAAAAAATCATTTCTAACCATTTTTTGCGTGAATTTCTTGACTAAGTTCTGTATTTTAAATCGTAATTACATTTTGAATGATATGTTCAGACGGACGAGATAAAAGAGAATACAGCATTCATCAAATTGTCTCAGAATAAATCGGAAATAGTAATTCGACTGAAAATTGTGTCTTCTTTCAATTTATGATGAAAAAATACTTAATGAAGCGGCGTCTTCATTGAAAAATTGTACCAAAATCTGATTATTTCAATACGAAAATTTAATTTTGACATCATATTTGGCTTTTTTGGTAATGCATACTTTAGGATACTAAACAAGAAGTCATTTGGTCAAGTAGTATAGGCGTTATGGAGATTTAAAGTTTGGAAAATCTAACCTTAAATTAATTTGCAATTGTTACGAAACAGATTGCAATGTGAGAAGTTTTTCGACTGAAAATTTGACTGAAAAATGTGTCTTCTTTCAATTTATGATGAAAAATATGCTTAATGGGACGGCGTCTTCATTGAAAAAATGTACCAAAATCTGATCATTTCAATACGAAAATTTAATTTTGACATCATATTTGGCTTTTTTGGTAATGTATACTTTAGGATGCTAAACAAGGAGTCATTTGGTCAAGTAGTATAGGCGTTATGGAGATTTAAAGTTTGGAAAATCTAACCTTAAATTAATTTGTAATTGTTACAAAACAGATTGCAATGTGGGAAGTTTTTCGACTGAAAATTCGACTGAAAAATGTGTCTTCTTTCAATTTATGATGAAAAAAAATGCTTAATGGGACGGCGTCTTCATTGAAAAATTGTACCAAAATCTGATCATTTCAATACGAAAATTTAATTTTGACATCATATTTGGCTTTTTTTGGTAATGTATACTTTAGGATACTAAACAAGAAGTAATTTGGTCAAGTAGTACAGGCGTTATGGAGATTTAAAGTTTGGAAAATCTAACCTTAAATTAATTTGCAATTGTTACAAAACAGATTGCAATGTGGGAAGTTTTTTTTAAGCATAACTCAAAATTACTTAGCGGAATGAGCTGTAATTTCAGATTCAAATATTTGAAGATTATAAAAATATATTCTTGTAAAAAAGTTATAAATTGAAATACAAAATTATTTCTAAAATTAAACTAAAAAAATACATTTATTTGAAATAAATTTTCAAAACAAATATAAGAAGTAACCTATGTTTAAAAAAAAAAAAAAAAAAAAAAAAAAAAAATTATCTGTACAAGCTTCAAGTATGCGATACCAAAATGACGTTATGCTTAAAAATCTACCCTCAGTACAATCTGTTTTCAACGATTAAGAATGAATTTAATATTAGGTGTGTTCCAAAATTTAAACATTCATAAATCCTAAACTAGTTGACTGATTGACATACCGATTGGTATCCTAAAGTAATAATAATAATAATAATAATAATAATAATAATAATAATAATAATAATAATAATAATAATAAAGCCAAATTTGAAGTCAATAAAACGTGTTCTTATTTAAAATTTTAGATTTTAGTACAATTGCAATATGAAAACGAACCGTAAGCTTATTTGTTTAACATGAATTTAAACAAGACATAATTTCCAGACCAATGGCATTTTCCTTCTTTCTTTCCTGCCACAATTGAATATTAAAATGTATGGAGTGTTCCTTTTTTGGCCGACTGTACATTTAATATTTTTTAAGTTTAGTTTTCACAAAATAATTGAAAAATTAATAATATGTAATAATCTAAATAATATGAATGAAAAAAGAAAGGCTAAAACTGTTTATTTCTGAAATTGCTGTAGTACATGTATTAGGTAGTAGCTTCCAATACGAAAAGTATAAAATAATTTTTTTTAAAAATAAATTCAACAAAAGGTACAACAAAATTATAAATTGAAAAAAAAAATATATTTCCGTTATTAGATCGTGATACAAGGATTCCTGAGCATTTTTTTAATTTATTTATCTTTAAAAAATAAAATCTTTAAAAAGACATTGCAGTTTGAAATTGTAAGGAGGCTGACAGTTTGAAACAATCTGATTTTTATTATGCTGTAACTGTCGTATTTATGAACCGATATGAAGGTGGCGGAGCATGAGTATAGGACAAACCAAGGTCTCAACCGAGTTCGTTGTCCAGCTTCAACCGCCATCTTATTTCAAAATGTTTCACTTACTATTTTTTTTAAATGAAAATTTAAAATGTTGTACCAAAAATTTTTGAATTGAAAAAGTTATTTTCGTTAAGTGTTAGATCTTGATATAAGGATTCCTGAAACTTTTTTGTCTTGGGATTTATTTTAAAAAATGGTTGAGGTATAGCTGTATGAAATTCTAGGTTGGCTGATATTTTGAAATAATCGGATTTTTGTTATGCTGTAACTCTCATGCTGAAATTCTCATTTAAATTCAGTATTAACGAAAACTAGGATTGTATCTTCTATAATCGGCTTCCAAACATTTTAGCTTCGGTTGTTTCAGTAAAATTAGTTGAATTTTTAAAAACATAAATTATGGAAGCTACCTCTTCCTACCGGTACAGGCCGGGACGACTTTTTTATTATACTATTTATTTATGAACTCTGATTGATATACCTTTTCGTAATCAAACATTTACTTGTTTTCTTCATATATAAGGAATATTTAATAAATTGTAATTAGAATTTTAATGTACTTTGCTAAGTTTACATTACCTTTTGAAGAAACACACTATTGAAACATTGTAAGCACATATCTTGATTTCATTTAAGTGAACTTTATACATCACTAAAATTTCAGGTAAATATCTATTATCTTAGGAAATTTTTTTATTTATATTCAGTTGGAAAATTTAGTTTTTCCATAATTTACAAAATATTAAATGCTTAAGATCCAGTCTTTTATACGTTTAATTTTTTCATTATTTATTTTTTTTTTATAAAATTTACTATCAAAATAAAGCACGTGGTTTTATTAGAACTGTTTCTAGAAGTTTATAAAACAAATAAATAAATACCTTTAATAACTAATAACAGCAGTGGTATAATATTTTTAACATTAATAAGATTTAAAACATTTTAAAATGCGATTATTCAAGTAATTCCTTTATTTTGAAAACAATATCAGAGAATAAACATTTTTCAGTGTTTGCTCTAAAAAGTAAAGTGAAGATCAAATTTACGAAGTTTCACAAAAACGTGATTATAATGTTTCGAATTGCTATTCTCAAAGTGCACAAGTCATACATGCAAATGACAAAGAACTTCAGTTAATGCAAATATAACTAGATTTGTTTTAATTAAATTTCAAAACAAACCTGTTTTGTAAAGCTAACATAATGCTCAATTGAATAAAGCTTAATAATTAGTTACTGTGTTATTGGCGAAATAAATAATTTCTACTAAATGCACTACTTAAAGTATTTTCGGTACTTTCATTTTCGGCAAGCACAAATCTTGCCAATATATATATATTTTTTTCTAGCCAATAGCAACTTATTTTTTTCGCGCTTATAAATTAGAAATTTTTCTTTCTTTTTTTTTTTTTTAATAAAATATTTTGTTTAATGGTATTAATCATTATTATTCATTATTATTATTATTATTATTATTATTATTATTATTATTATTATTATTATGAGCTATTTATTTATTTAAAATGGAATGAACTTAAGGCGTACATTTCAAAGTATGTATTTCATGTATTTTAAGTGAATGTGTGTATTTTAAATGAAATAAGTGAAAGGTATATATTTTAAAGAGATGAATGCAATACAAGTTATGACAATGGGAACAGTATGTGGCGATTGAACACCAGAGTCCGGCTAACAAAAAATATTTAATTTCGTCTGAGAGATATTTCCAAGTTAGATATTCCCACTTTGTATATTTGTCAGGGTTTTGTGTGATAATAAAGAGTGACTGGGTTTAAACCAGACCCAGTAATGTGACCTTGTAACTGTCCGGATTCCATTTTAAACAGGGTTATAATTTTTTTTTAATATTGTGTGCAAAAGATTGCAATAGTGTCCCTCAAACCAACCGAAGTAAATATATTTAAACCTCTTAACTTTTATATATTTATGCATGCATCTATCTGTCACTCTAAAGCGCAAGCTGAGTTCCAGAGGTGGTCATCCCTGTTCATCCCTGTATACATTACAATTTATAAATACTAAAATACCTGCGTTGAATTATTCTTGAAGAATAAAATAACTACATAGAAAAAAGATCTTTTGCTCTAACAAACGAAATAAATGCATCCGTTATAATAGTAAAAAAAAAAAAGCAATTTTTGTTAAAAAAGATAAACTCTTCTTGTTGGCAAGCATATTACAAATAATTATAATAATTATAACATTTAAACCTATTATTACTTGACATTCTTTTACTGTGCCAAAATTTAGTATCCGTTATCTCGTACAAAAAGAATGTTGTTTGGATTCAGTGATAAAAAAAAAAAAAGTAGCCATCTATATTTCCGAATATATCATATATTTTGCATTTTGAAGCTAAATGTTCAAAATCAGAGAGAGAAAAATTATTCAAAGCTTCAATAATGCCAAAAATTATAATATTCATTTTTGAAACTTATTTATGTGTGATATGACTTTTATTTGTAGAAAGCACAACTCAGAAAATTAGTTATTTTATGTATTTCCTCAAACAATGCAATCGCATTTGGGGATAATCTTCTAAAGCATTTGCACTTATATTCATTAAACCGTTTCGATGATTTAAATGTTTATTAGTTTAAAAAATGAGATATTCTATGGTTCAGAACAAGTACACATTTGTGATTTTTCTTTCTTTAGTTTGTTTATTTTTATGAAATTTTATTCTTCAAGAATTAAGAAATTTGAATTACATATGTTTTTTTAAAGGCTATACATAAAATCTACTTATAAAGTTGTTTATATTTTTATGTCTTTTATTTTTACTTTTATTTTTATTTTTATTTTTGAATTAAAAAAGACTTTAAATTAATAACGTAAATAATAAATCCCAGATTACAAAGGTAACACACACACACACACAAAAAAAAAGATATATTAATACTAATTTATTATTTGAATGTTAAACTCTTTGCTGAAATAAACTTTTCTAAAAATCTACCATAAAATTATTGTATGTTAACCATGCGTTGGTATAATTTATTCATACAACAATAGTTTATGTTTGTTTAATCCTAAAATAATGACATTGAGGGCTTATGCGGCTGTGAATGCTAGAGAATATATATATATATATATATATATATATATATATACATATTTTTTTTCTAACTCTTCTATAAATAATTTGATAATGAACACCATAATACAAATATTTTCCTAATTAACTACGAAGACACTGCGTGGTTGTGACATGTTACGCTGCCATTTGAATCCCTAAACTGTGATGTAATTAAAGCTCGTGGCTAGTTAGTGCTTTGCAAAGAAATTACAATATTCTAGCTAATTAGCGGAAGCTTATTTTATCCTTTAATCCCTGAAACTCCCTCAGCAATGGAAACAAAAATAATTTTCGCTTTTGTTAGCTGTTAAATCCTTAATAAACTTGTAATAATAGAAAATAGATTATTTCTGTGAGCATGTCGGAAGCAAAATCTGTTTATTAAGAATTCATAACTTGTAAACGAAAAGCTTCATTAGCGTTTGTTGAAATAAGAATGTCTATGAAAAAACGTATTTTTAGACGCTATTATATACAGTGTGTCCGAAAATTCTGGAAACAGTCGAATAACACGAGAAATATACATCGGATTGAAAAACAGAAAATATGTGTTCAATATTTTTGAAAAATCTATTTAGGGATATCAAAGGACAACTCTCTCTAGGAACAACCCTGCTCCTTGGGGGTGAAGGGGAGCCAACTTTGAAATCTTAAATGATACCCCCCCCCCTCTCCCTTTTTTATTGCAGATTCGGATTACACGGGAAAAAATACGTAACTTTTTTATTTAACATTTTTCTCGGAAAATAGTAGATGGCGCTGTAATCGAGTAAAATGCAGTGAGAATTGTTTCCATTAAAAATTCTGGAAACGGTCGAATAACTCGAAAAATATACATCGGATTTTAAAACGGAAAAATACATGCTCAATATTTTGGAAAATTCTATTTAGGGATATCAAAGTTGCCATTTTTCTAAAATACTGAACTCGTATTTTCCGTTTTTCAGTCCGACGTATATTTCTCGATTTATTCGACCGTTTCCAGACTTTTCAATGGAAACGATTCAAGCTGCATTTTACTCGATTACAGTGCCATCTACGATTTTCCGAAAAAATGCTAAATACAAAAGTTAAATGTTTTTTTTCCGTAGACCCCGAATCTGTAATAAAAAAGGTGAAGGTTATTCTTTAATATTTCAAAGTTGCCCCACCTTTTCCCCCCAGGGTACAGAGCTGGTGGGGGGCAACTTTGCTATCCCTAAATAGATTTTCCAAAAATATTGAACACATATCTTCCGTTTTTGCAATTCGATCTATATTTCTCGAGTTATTCGACCGTTTCTGGACTTTTCGGACACCCTGTATAAATGTCTAATCGAATTCATTGAAGATTCGTAAGCACACATAACTCACACTTTCACGACTTAACACATATGTTTTCATATCCCTGTAACTAACAAACATATATATTTATGTAACTCTCTATTTATCACTCTGCGTATATAACCAAATGTAAATATATATTAAATGCATGTAGAAATTATCTTTTACTTTTCATATACACATCCACATAGCTATCAGTAAATACACTTGGTTTGATCAATCTATCAATCTATCTGTCTGTCTGAATCTGTCCTCGAATTTGCTATATGTATACGTTAGTTATGCATTTTTTATGTCATATATTTTAATTATATAAATATGTAAACAGACATTTTTTTTTATATAGGATGGTCATAAAGCCTTTCCCTGATTACAAAAAAAAAATATTACGAAATAACCGTTGAATGTAATACTCTAAAGTTTTTATTATGAAAAATTCATGTTCTTAATTTTTTTTCAGTCCATTCTCTACCGTCGTTCATGAGTTCCTTGATGGCAAATTTCCTGGAATGACGGGATAGACCAACTCCTATATACATTTTTTATTTTTTATTTATTTATTTTTATTTATTTTATTTTTTTTTTTTTGGGGACATAAAGGACGGAGTGTTTGCAACACAAGTAAAAAGTATTGAAACACTCAAGGTCAGGATCATAGATGCTGCGTCTAATGTATTATCTCTCAGTTTTTTAAATATTTATTTTTAGTAATTTTATATTCTGGAGTTAGAGTTATTTATAAAGACAAAAAGAAAATGTTTTCCAAAACATCTTACCCCATTTTGTGATTTTTATTTATAGTGATATTATCTAGAAGTTAATGAGCAATTTCAGTAAATTTTAAATCTTACAACACATACTATGCATACTATCAAAGTCATTTCAATAAACAAAAAAAATTAAGAGAGAGAAGACAGAAGTGGGACGGCAGGGGGAGTTGCAGTTCTTATCCTGTAGTTACAGTTATTTAAAAACAACAACAACAACAATAAAAAATCTGTTCTGAAAAACCTTATCGCAGTTTGTGATTTTAAACCGACAGTGATATTTCAGGAAGTTAATGAGTAATTTCAATAAGTTTTAATTCTTATAATAGACTGTTTTTAATAGGTGGAACTACGAATGACTACTATGAAATTAAAAAATAAATAAATTAATTTTATTGTTTTTGTGTTTTAATATTATATTGTCATTTTAATATGCAATAAAGAAATGCAAGAGAAGAGAGGAGTGTGGCAAGATGGATTGGGACAGCACAAATATTTCTTAAAATAAACACTATAATTTATTTTAATTTCTATACATAATATACATAATAGAGTAGCTATAATCTCATTTATGTCTTCTATATATATATATATATATATATATATATACCGGGTGATCCAAAAGGCAGGACGAACTTTAAAAATGAATAATTCGAAAACGAATCAAGATACAAAGATACGGTTTACACCAAACGGATGGAAAAGAAACCGGGTTTTGTGTGGCAACGAAAAAAAATAGTTCTGTTGGCGACCAACACATGGCGCTATAGTGTTTTATTGCACCAAAAGATGATTTACAAATGAAAAAATGTTGACAACTTTGAAGTCAGCTTAATTACAGTTAATTAGTACTACAGTAAATGTTCAATGTGCTGTCCATCAATCAGAAGTACAGCTGTGAGACGAGGCACCACACCGTTCACAGCATTTAGTAGCGTTTCTTGCGTTATTCTTGCGTTATCTTGCAGAAATCCGACAGCGCTATCTGTTGGTCGCCAACAGAACTATTTTTTATTTCGTTGCCACATAAAACCCGGTTTCTTTTCCATCCGTTTGGTGCAAACTGTATCTTTGTATCTTGATTCGTTTTCGAATTATTCATTTTTAAAGTTCGTCCTGACTTTTGGATCACCCGGTATATATAAACATTTGCAATTGAAATGTCTAATTTTTACGCATAGAAAGTCAATGCTGAATAATGTTTTGTTATTGATTTTGACTACCTATTAAATTTCTACCATAAAAATTAATTTTTACAAAAAAGAATTATTACAGTAACTTAAAATATCCTGTGTTTAAAATTTTGAAATTAAGTTAAGCCTAAAGAGCATTATGGTTTGCATGATAAGCTATATACTAATGGGAATTGATAAAGAGGGAGGTATGGTGTATGTTCCACTTGTCTGTTTTGAGTTCCGAAACAATTACATAAATTTAAGGTAATAATTTTAAATATATACTTTTAATATTTAACAATGTTCTGACTATTTATTTTATAATATATGTCAAAATCACTGTTAAAGTAGGATTAAGTGTTTGCTTTTGACCTATAAGTATGCGCCATTGCAACTACAAAAACTTTTTATGCTGAAGATATACAATTGTGGCAAACATAGTAATAACGAAAACCAATTCACGATTTTCATGTAACCTTGTTCTGTGAAAATAAAATATTCGTCAAAATGTAAATTCCTTTTATATTTACTATCCTTTATATGTACTAGTGAATCCATCCCGGGGTTCCCGAGTTACAGAATCTTGGTGAAAGGCATTTTTTTGTTGAAAACATTAATATATTTTGTTTTTACATATAATATATGTATTAGATTACACAATAAAAACTTAAAATGTAATTTTATACGAAAAAAATGTAAAATTCATTAAAATCTACATTTCCGTATTAACCGCATGCTTGGAGTTTATAGCCTAAGAATCGTCAAAGATTTCGCTATTTACATCAGACTTTTTATATTCTGATAATTTCAGAGGATTAAGCATGAGTTCTATTACATGTATTTGTGTTTTATTTATATTATTTTATTTATTTATTGATAAGTTTTAATGTCGTTACACAGTATTATTTGGGAACAAAAGCTGAACTATTAATATTGAAGTTCAAATACGGTAATCTTTTGTAATCGGGCTGCAGGCGATACATTTATAAAAAATCATGCTTGAAAATTATTTTTAAAACACAAAAATCAGTAAATTGAGATACATGTTTCAAGCAATTGCATGTGGAAGAACATTCATTTTTGTATTTGATGGTGTAAAAATATAAATTATGCGATGTTTAGAAGTTTAAAAAATTGCAGTAGAAACAGAATCTTGTCCCAAAAATTGAAAAAAAAAATTTGTCACGTGTTGCCACCGTCAGTATTAAGTCAGCCTTACTCACGGACATGTTTATGCTTTATAATATAGCTTTTTGATACCTCGTGAAAGCGAGGCAGGATTTGGATAAAATTTTCACAAATTTTAAATGGTCTGGAAATTAATTTTTTCAAGGAATTTTATCTACCTTAATCGTTTTTAGTCTCAGATAAAACTAAATATTACTGTAGCACAATGTATTTAAAATTGAAAAAAAAAATATTGAGTAAGAAATGTTTTTATTGGAATTGTCCTTTTCATGTTTCTTCTCCCTTATATTTTAGGATATGATTTTTTATATTTTTTTCTGTACTTTTTTACTTTCATTGGAAAAATGGGAAATTTTTATATTAAAAAATTCGGTACATTTTAAAGCTAGTATGAGTGAAGTTAATACAATTTCAGTTCACATGATAAAAATGATAAAAGGATAATATTAGGCTGTATCAAAAGTATTTTCGTTTTTTTATTTTTTATATCAAAGCCGGTAACTGGCACTTTATCACCACTATCGTTGAACTTAAAATGTTATTTAAGAGAATAAATGCCCCTCGGATTACACGGGAAAAAATACGTAACTTTTGTATTTAGCATTTTTCTCGGAAAATCGTAGGCGCTGTAATCAAGTAAAATGCAGTGAGAATCGTTTCCATTAAAAAATCTGGAAACGGTCGAATAACTCGAGAAATATACATCGGAGTTTAAAACGGAAAAATACATGTTCAATATTTTGGAAAATTCTATTTAGGGATATCAAAGTTGCCATTTTTCTAAAATATTGAACTCGTATTTTCCGCTTTTCAGTTCGACGTATATTTCTTGATTTATTCGACCGTTTCCAGACTTAATGGAAACGATTCTTGCTGCATTTTACTCGATTACAGTGCCATCTATGATTTTCCGAAAAAATGCTAAATAGTCATACAGGTTTCTTTCTTTCATTTTTAAGTTACGTAAAGAGTGATACAAATGTTGAGATTTTATGCAACTGAAGACAAGTTTTTAAACTAGGCCTTAAAACCAATGAAGCTTTCCTCGAAACTCGTGCAGTTGGAGGACACGACAAGAGTAGTCCGGACAGTTCAAAAGAATTCCAAACATTTTAAGGAAGGGAATCTCAACCTTGAAATAAAACACAGAAGTGGCAGGTGAATTTTGATCAGTTTAAAAGAAAAAAAAAGAGGATAATCCATTCTTCACTATAAATTTTGATTCTAAAAAATAACAGAACTACACATTCAAACATTAATAATTGTTAAATGTGTAGTTTTGTTCATTTTTGATGGGCGATCGCACTCGGATACTTTGGTGTAGCGCACCAACTTCTTTACGATTTAAGCCACCAGGACGCTGGTGGTTGTACGCTGTTTAGCAAAGTGAAAATAAATTCACATCCTTTCACAGTGTCATTAAAAGTTACGGCATAGTTTCAGTCCTGCTGAAACTTTAATTCGAAATTTAGAAAATTAATTGATAAAGAGAAAAATGAAGAAGCATAAACAAATTTCTGCAGAAAGCTTTGCCATTTTATTAAATAATGAAAAAAAAATTGTATGGATTCATAAGTAATTTTCTTTATATTAGCCAACATATCTGTAAAGAAGTATTGCTATTCTTTCAAAAAAATAAAAACTTGTATTTCGCTTTTGCAATTTTTTAAATTTTTCTTTTTTAATGTATATTCTTTATGAGCATTTAAATTATTTTTATATATAATTTTAATGTAAGAGATGTATCTAAAAAAACAACCACAACACAAAAAAATAATTATTTAAATTAATAATAATAAATGTAGATACATAAGTACAGATTGTTTTTTTATTTAACTTTTTTGTAAAGACGTATTGTCATCCCTTCGAAAAAACAACTTATTTTTTTATTTTACCTTTGATTAGAATTTTCTTTTTAATAAATATTCTACACGGGTATTTAAATTACACACACACATATATACCGGGTGGTTATAAAATAAGTGTCTCTATTCGGAGCTGTCTGTAGCTTGAAGGAATAACCCGAATGAAACCAAAATCGGTACACTTACTATTCAAGAAAGGGGAGGAAGAATGGAACAATAAAAAAAATAATTGCAATAATCACCGACAGATGACGCTATTGAGTACGAAATGTAATGTGTGATACAAGAACAAAAAATGAAGGCGTCAAACCAGATGGAACACCTAATTTGTTGGAAAATGTCACAGTGAATGTGACTACGCTTTCGCATTGCGGTGCCGATCATGTTCAGGTTCCACATGGCCATTTTGTTGGAGGACACAATCCAGGCGGTACACGACATGCTCAACTGCGGAATGTAATGCATCAGGAGTGATGTTTCGCACATGTTGTGATATGCGGTAAAGTAATTGACGTTTGTGACACCTCCTAGGTACACAATATTACACATTACATGTCACAATCAAAAGCACCATCTGTCGGCGATCATTGCAATTATTTTTTTTTATTGTTCCATTCTTCTTCCCCCTTCTCGAATAGTAAGTGTACCGATTTTGGTATCATTCCGGTTATTCCTTCAAGCTACAGACAGCTCCAAATAGATATACTTATTTTATAACCATCCTGTATATATATATATATATATATATATACATTTGTTTCATGCTAAATGCTTTTCATCTATTTTTATATATATATTTTTTCTAGAAAACAACCAAAGGTAAAAGACATTAATAAATACAAATAAAAAGAAATATGGATTCATATGTAAAGATTGTTTTTAAGTTTTTTGTAAAGAAGTACTGCCATCCTTTCACAAATAGCAACTTTTTTTTTTTTGATTTATTATCTGTTTAAAATTGCCTTTATTGTAAGTATTCTGCATGATTGTTTAAAATATTCTTAAATGTAATTTTCATGTAAGATATTTTGCTAAAAAAAACCACAACTAAATATCTAATTAATATATATATATATATATATATATATATATATATATATATATATATATATATATATATATATATATATATATATATATATATATATATATATATATGGATTCATGAGTAAAGATTGCTATTTCATCCAACTTTTTCGTAAAAAAATATTGCCATGATTTCTTAAATGTAATTTTCATGTAAGATATTTTGCTAAAAAGAAACCACAACTAAATATCTAATTAATATATATATGGATTCATGAGTAAAGATTGCTATTTCATACAACTTTTTCGTAAAAAAATATTGCCATGATTTCTTAAATGTAATTTTCATGTAAGATATTTTGCTAAAAAGAAACCACAACTAAATATCTAATTAATATATATATATATATGGATTCATGAGTAAAGATTGCTATTTCATCCAACTTTTTCGTAAAAATATATTGCCATGATTTCTTAAATGTAATTTTCATGTAAGATATTTTGCTAAAACGAAACCACAAATAAATATCTAATTATTATATATATATATATGGATTCATGAGTAAAGATTGTTATTTCATCCAACTTTTTCGTAAAAATATATTGCCATGATTTCGTAAACAGGAACTACTTTTTTTCCATTTCTTTACAATTTTCTTAATAAAACTCTGAATGGTATTTAAATTAATTTTTATGTATAATTTTCATGTAAGACATGTCGCTGAAAACAAACCAAAACTAAATGTTTACTACTGGTGACACCTATTATTTACTTTTAAATAAAAACAAATATTATACTTACTATTTATAAATTTAATCAAATTGTCCGTAAAAATTTTCGCCATCACTTTGAATACAGCAGCTACTTTTTTGTTTTTATTCGTTTGTTAAAAGGTTTCTTATTATATACTCTGAATGAATATTTAAATTATTTTTATATGTAATTTTCATGTAAGACATGTCGCTGAAAAGCAACCACAACTAATTTCTTACTACTGGTGACACCTATTATTTACTTTTAAATAAAAGCACCATATTATATTTGAATAGCACCATATTATATTTATAACCATATTACATTTGAAATTGATTACTGCTTTATTATTAATCAATTATACATAGACGTATTCATTAAAAACTTGTTTCTGTACTGTTTAGTGCTTAGGGTATTCATTAAAGGAAACAAATTTATAATAAAATGAAATATTTCAATAAAAATAAAATAAAAACGAATGAGAGTATAAAATACAAAAATATGCCTTGTAAATAAAACGAAAAAAAGACAGAGGTAAATTGGAAACATTTTGATGAACTTTATTTATATTTTTTAAAAAGGCAAATGTTTGCATTGTTTTCAGAATTCTGTATGTATGTGAAAAACATAACATAAATACATTAAATGGAGATGGGGAGATAATTTTTTTTTAAATGGAACAACAAAGCAAATAAGAATATCATTCATCGGGTGTATGTATTGTTTTCTTGAGATGAAAAGAAACTCTTTGTTTATATTTATTAGACACAAAATAGTTGGAAAATATTACAATAAGAAATTTTATCATTTTATTCAATATTTTTTATAAATTTTCTGCTACTTAATAAAAATTTAAATAGGAAATTTAAAAAAAATCAAATTTCAAATATAGAAGTTACACTTTGCAGCTTAAGTTTTACTTTTAAATCCACCAAGATTGTGAAATCTATACAAGTGACACCTGACGAGAAAGAGTTGAATTACATATTTTACCATCAAATTATTCATAGAAGAAGTTGTATTATGAAAACTATGCAGTAATTATGTGATATAATTAATTATGTATGTAATGCATGTTAAAAAATAAAGAATCTGTAGTTATTGTTTTTGTAACAGTAATGATTTATAATTATTTTAATCTTACAAAGTAAAATGTAGGAAACTCTTCTTTAAAACAGAAGTTTTCTCTGCTTTTATTTCATAAAATTTTAAAAGCTTTTTCTGAATTTTTTGATTTACTCAGTTTTTAAAGCAGTTTTTGTCACAATTTTTTATGCAATTTTTTCACCATAAATTTAGGATTTAATTTTAACTTATAACTATGCAATTTAATATTATGTGTACAGAACTATCCACAGAAAATATCTTTGTTTCATTTTAGCCTTTCGTTCAGACCGGTTTTAGTAGTTTTAGAGAAAGCTCAATATAAACTCTGCGTGATTACTGTATATATTTTGTAAAGTTTTAAATTCTTATTTTAGCATACATATTAATATCTAAAAATAAATGTATTCATGTAAAAATAATTGTATTTTAAGATTTAACGCAGCGATACAGAACAATTTTTTTATAAATTAATTGATATTTCTTCTATATTTAACGTTATTAAAGTTTCAGAGAAATATCATACAAGGATATTTATTAGGAATAATATTTTTTTGTTTTAAAATTCTTATAAAGAACATATAACTTACATTGGGACATTAACTGTAGATTGTGTTTACCATTTGGAAAGTTTAAAAGTTTAAATCTTCAAAAGTTTTAAATGGTTCTCTGTTTTCAGATGGTTTTATACTCCGTTTTATAATGATATTATTTTTCAACTTCCCGACTCTCGTATTATTAATCCATTATACATAGATGGTTTCTTTGAAAACCTACAAAAGCTCGTTTCTTTACTATTTAATGCTAGATTAAAGGATATTTGTTAAATGAAATAAAACTATAATAAACAATTTTAAACAAAAATGAAATTAGAAAGAATTCGAATATAAAATTAAAAAGAACGAAACATCATGCATCTGGTATAGATTATGAAACACTTTCCAATACTAAAAAAAACAGTATTAAGAGATTTATTTTTTTTTCCTTACGATGAAATGAGATATCTAAATAAGCACTTAAAATAATGCATAACTCAGTAAGAGTTCATTTTTAGCAATTTCTGCCCGTATTCGAAGTCTTTCGTTCAGCCCTGTATATGAGTTATAAAATTTGTAAATAACACACAATACACTAAAAATTACATAAAATTGCATATCACAGCAGAAAGAGCCCTTCTTGCAATTACCAATCACAGGCAATGCTTTAACCGAATTTTCTTGTGCGTCTCTGTACATGAACGATAAATCCCACGCATTCAATTATCTATAGAAAATAAGTTGTATTGGACCTTAGTGATCCTTTTAAATTTTATTATGTGTCAAGTTTCAAAACATGTTCAAAATGCACCGCAAACGATTTTTTTCTATTGTTCATATTGCACCGCAAACGATTTTTCCCCATTGATCATAATGTAAAGGAATTATTTTGTACGTCCCTATAACTGAACTATAAATGCTACTAATTGTATACTCTGGTAAAAACATGTTGTAGTCCACCCCAGTAGTGTGTATTAATATCATTATGTTTAAAATATGATAAATTCTACAATAAAATTCGTCATCAATAAAATTCGTCGCAAACGATTTACTTTCCCATAGACCATAATGTAATGGAATTATTTTGTGTGTCCCTGTAAATGAACTATTAATACCACACACTTTATTTTCAATACCGAACATTTTATAGTAAAATTGAATAAAGTGTAAAAACTTCATGACAATCCTAGTATATGTACGAGAGTTGTTTCACGGACAAACAGATAGACATACAGACAAACCGAATTCAGAAACACTTTTAAACTATGTCGGAAAGTGTTAAAAACACAAACCTTGTCAATATATCGAAAAAATACTCAGAGTTGAAATGGAAACATTTATATAAACTTCATTTATATAAAACGAAACGGTAAATTGTTGCATTGTCATCAGAACTATGTAAGTGAAACATAAATAAATACTTTAAATGGAATTGAAGAAGTAGCAAATTTTGAATTGAACAACAAATCTAGCAAGTTAGAATATCGTTCATTAGGTGTCATAATGTTTTTCTTGAGGTAGAAATAAACTCTTTATCTACAGTTATTCAGAACATATGTTTCGGAAATTTTGTAATCAGAGAGCGCATTAATTTATTTTATATCTTTCTCAGCAAATTATGTAATTAATCAACCTTAAAAATGGTAATTAAAAAAATCCAATTTTCAAGAACAAATTACACATAGCAGCTTAAATTTTACTTTTAAATACACCTAGATAGTGTATATCTAAACAAATAACAACTGACGAGAAAGAGATCAGTTACATATTTTGACATAAAGATATTCACTGAATAATATGTACATGAAAATATCTTAATGTATTTTGAGCTTGTTTGAATCTTTTTTTTAATAACATAACACATATAGTATAAGTAGATATAGTTAATAATATTTTTCTATTTGATTTAAATTTAAAATAATGATAGATTATTAATAATTTGTATCTGTATTGAAAAAGATTGCTTTAAAAAAATATCAATTATTTTGATTATTTTGAATAAAAAAATATATATTTATACAAAATAAACTGCTTTATGAGCAGAATGAATTGAAATTTTAAGATTTTAAAGAAATTTAATCGATAATTTTTAACCTAGTTATTAAATCTAGTTCTATATTTAATAATAAAAATTTAATAAACCTTGCAGCATTGTTGTTTCCAAATAAAATGCAATGTTAAAAAAAAAAAAAAAAAAAAAAAAAAAAAGGAGAAATAATTTAAAGTCTACAACGTTTCATAGAAAAGGGTGGTCAAATGTTAGACGAAATAGACATATCAGCAAAAATAGTTTACTAAAAATTGAAGTTTGTTCAAAATTAAGGTTTAAAATAATATAACATTACACTGAAATGTCTCTCCTATATAAAATGATGTAATATTTTGTCACAAATGAAGAGCCTGAAATAAGCCCGGTGTTTAAAACTAAAAAAATTATTTATCCAATAATGGAATAAAATTAAGTGACACTTTTCATTACTACATGCTTCTTTTACATGTTCAAATTCATTAACAAAGTAAATTAAAATAACTTCCTTAAATGCTTAATTCAACAAATATTAAAGTGCATTTATGAGTAGTTTTAACTTATAATTAAGATAAAATTATGGAAATAAATACATCTTATATTATCATTAATAAAAAATTAAATAAATTTATAAATTTAGATATTCTCATTTTGAAATTCCTCATATATGGAATGAAAAAATTTTATATTTATATATATAAATAATTTATTTTTATCATTTAAAATTATTCATTATTTATATTGTCAGTATTCATTGTTTATATTCTCAATCCAAACACTAATGCAGGAATTTTCGTTTTTTCAACTCTTTAAATTACATTTATAATCCATACTTTATGTAGACTAAGCATATATTTATATATATTTATTTCACTTATAAAGTTATGTCTTGCAGTTCTTTTATTAAAACAAAAAGTATGAATACTGTTAATTTAAAGTATAGTGATTTTTGTGTAATGTTATATCGATATGCAATAAAGTGACTGAATGCTAACAAATATATAAAACAACATGATGATACATGCATACATTAATGTAAATTTCGGTTAGTATAACTGTTCGTATGTTAGTAAAGTATGTTTTTCTTTAGAACCACAACACAATCACATCATCTTCGAATTTAGATTAGATTTCAATTGAAAATCATACTTTTTAATATACTTCTTCTAAAACATCAAACAGTACATTTAATAAATTAATTAATGAACTTGGAATTCCCTTTAGTTCATTTATAGAAATTCCAGCCCATTAATACTTAAAGAAAAAGAAAATCGACGGATTTTAATAGTTGTGAAAAAAAATTAAAACGCTATTCTAATGTGTGGTTTGTAGTAATTTTACTTAAAAAATCCATTGAAATAACGATTACTTTATAAAATATTCATAACATATTTTTTAGTATATGTCCCCCCAAAACATGTCAATTTAATACCAACTGTATACTTTGTGAGATTATTATCGATAACTTCATACTTATGTTCAAAAATTACTTCTCTGTTATAGTGGTATATATATGTGTGTTATAATGAGTTTTTATATCCCATGCAAAATGATGCCTTAAATTTTTAAAGTATCACCGAAGCTATTAATTTTAAATAAGGAATTATTGGTTTCGATTAATGAATTTTTTTCCCCAATATTGGATTTTTGTTGCTTTTCATGACAGTTGTGTTTGTAAAAAAAAAATATTTAAAAAATCTTTCTTTACTTTTTTTTTAACCTTAAACGATATCGCATTTCTTTTATAAATGTGTGTTTTAAGTTGTACTTAAAAATTATGATTTCATGCTTATTAAAATCTTATTTTAAAAATTAATATCCACGCCGGAAAGGATAAAATAATTAATTAAAAATAAAACTTACCTTTATTAAATATAGCAACGATAATGAACAATATTGCAGTCATCTTAATCATGAATAGTCAATGTTAATCCCTTTTGAAAAAAAAAGTACAATCCAATTGTTTCTAATAGAAGGTTGTAAATTATTAAATTTGATAAAAATTGTCTTATGTTTTCTTAATCTTTTGCTATCATTTTCTTTTTAAAATCATTAACATTAGATTTGTCCACAGATATGTCAATAAAAACGAACAATTACACGTCTAAAAACTTTTGAATTCATCATATATTGAAGAAAATGTCACTAATAATAATAAAAAATCAACAACAATTCGATATAAAAAATGTAAATGTGATATGGAAATTTCTAATTAAAATTTATCAAGAAATTAAAAGTATCCTTTTTTATAATGTTTTAAATGTTTCTATGGAATGAGCACCTTAGAACCAATAAATCAGCCTTTTTAAAGTCTAGTCGCATAGTTTCAAAAGCACATGTTAGCCCTGAGAATGATGTCATACTAAATACATGTGCATGATACACAGTCAGCTGAAGAATTTTGACATGTCAAATTCAAACCACGCGCGGAAAACTTTTCGAAGTCCGAGATCGAAATTATGTCTATTTCCTAAAGCCGCACAGTGAAGCGTGCTTTACTGAACTGAAAAGATCTCGTTTCCTCACTTCTAACTAAAGAGTTTTCTCTCGCCAAGCTTCGCCGCCAGAAGAAAAGAGCTTGGCGCAAAAGCGGTTTTCGCCGTATTTAGATATGCGAAAATCGATTGTTTTGCATTTTGACTGTCTTTTCAATCATAATATGGCAAGATGATTAGTTTTGGAGCTTATGATTAATGCAGGTCGGAATTGTTTATGTAACGGAATGTGTATTTATTCAGTGCAGTCTTTGTGATTGTAAAATGAAACTCCTCAAGCAATTTCTGAGCGTTCGCAGCGAGAAAAGGCTTAATCTTTTCGTTGTATGCTTGAGGGGATGTATTGTTTCTATTAAAATTTTATCGCTTTCATAGAATAAGGTTTTATCTTAAGGCTGTCTTTTGAATATATTTGTTTCGGATAATGCATTAGTTTCGCTTTTTGTAATTTAGGAAGAATGTATTTTTTGAAATCGAAAAATTGATTCCGAATGATATTTATTTTGATAATGTAAAACTGCATTCAAAGAAGTAGAAATTTCTATCTTTATGCTCCAAAGTACAATAGTTAATTTTTTTTAAATATCTTACGACTGAATTTTTATTTTCGTATTGAGTATAACCAAGGCTTTACAAATTTCATAAAATCAGGTAGCCAGCAAAAAGTTATAACTGCCAGTAAAAAAATATTCCCTCGGCCCCCCCACCTCCCCTCAGTCAGAATTTTTTATGAATTAACCCATTTTAGGCCAAGCATAGAAATTTTATAAAATGTGGTATTATTTGCATTGAAATTTGCTTAAATTACATTCATTAAGACACCAAAAAAGTTTTCTACATTAAAAATAATATTTTATTCAATTTGACGTTACCATTATTAATTTACCATTAACACTTTACCATTAAATTTAAATAAAAAATTTTAAGTTTTTCTTATGGCATTTGTTCTATTTTTATTTTATTTACAGAACTTGCAACTTTACTCCATTATAAAAAGAGATGATTAATCTCAAGTGGAATAATTATATATTTTCAAAAAGTCGAATTTGTCAATAACCGTTTCAAGTAAAAACCAGCGTATTTTGAAAATTTCTCAACAGAAAGTGATTACTTCAATTCAATAACTAATATTTTATAGATGTCTCCAGAACCCTTAAAAATAGCAGAAAAGTAAAATTAGTGAAAATTATACATCACAGTGTTAGTAAAAATATACTTATTGAAATGGTGCATTTACGCACCTTTTGCCGAAAATGTGTTAATCAAGAAAAATAATAACACGCATAGTTTACATTTATTGTCTAGAATTAGTCTATAATAGTACATAATTTAGTTTTATAGATATATTTCAAATGAATTACTTATGATCACTATATGTTATTATTCGTTAAAATGAATGTGATAGATTAATCAATTTTAATACTGATTACAAAAATCTGATTTTAAACTTACAATACAATTCGAGCATTTTTAACACTTTCCAGCATAGTTTTAAAAGTGGTTATGAATTCTGTTCTCCTGGCGTCTGTCCGTGCTATAACTGGGGTAACTATACTCAGATTGCCTTGCAAATGACACAGGTTATTGCGGTATGCAATAATATGTTCGGTATTGAAAATGAAGTAGATGTCTTTACACCTATACTTCGCTTACAGGGACAGTCAAAAGAATGGCATTACATTATGGTCTATGAGGAAAAATCCTTTGCAGTGTATTTTAATGATGTTACTGTATATCAAATATATTGAAATTGATATACATCTCGTAATACAATATGTTTAATATCGAATATGGTACGTGTAGCAATTATATTTAGTTTACAGGGAAATACAAAAGAATTCTCTTATATTATGGTCTATGGAGAAAAATAGTTTGTGGTGCATTTTAATCACGTTGCACTATTACCAACATAATGAATGATATAAATATCTGAGGTGCACAAAAACATGCTTTCTGTAGAATATGGAGTGTAAAGCATTTATCCTTTCTTTACAGGGCTACACAAAAGTATTCGGTTAAATAATAGTATACGGGGAAAAACTGTTTGCAACGTATTTTAATGATGTTACACTATTTCAAATATAATGAAACCTATATACATTACTGAGGCTTAATACAAAATGTTTGCTGTAGAATATCAAGTGCATAGCATTTATCATTCATTTACTGGGGCACACAAAATATTTCCAATACAGAAGTATTGATCCAAAGTATTGTCTATAAGCGATAATTGCTGGAAGTGCGCTTTCAGTTAGGTATGCGTTTAACTACATTTTTGCTTACTATATGGATGCGTAAATACTATATTTCATATACAGGGCTACACAAAAAAATCGTATGCATTACTGTATATCAGCGTAAATTGATAAAAGGTTTTTAAATCAAGTATGTATTTGAACAAGAAATATATTTAGTATACTAAGAGATGCTTGTTGATTGTAAATAAAATTGTATACAAGGCCACGCAAAAAAACTGGATACATGGCCGCCAATGAATGATAATTTATTGAAATGTGATTTCAGTAGCTCTCAGCGTGTTTGTGTTTGATTTAAAATTTAGCTTAATATGTGACGTGTATAAATATTTTAAGCTAATATACAGGGCTGTACCAAATATTTCAAATATGTTTCCGTCTATTAGTAGAAACTGATCAAGTTAAATTTTCATCTGTGTTATGTGTTTTCGTATTAAACTAAAATTTAGCATACTGTATAGTATAAACAAATCTAGAAATTGTATACAGTTCTGCATAGTAGAATTGGAGTACTTTTTTGTCTATGACCTGTAATTGCTTAAATTTGGTTTTCAAATCAGTTTTGTATTTCCTAAAATGTTTACTTAGATATCTTGTTTACCTTATTAATAGCAGAAGATTTGTTAAAGTATTCTAGATGTGTTAGAAATACTTTTAATATCTATGCTTGATGCATGATTTTTCTTTCTTGTTTAGCCTTGTTTCCAATTGCAGATTCTACGGAGGCTAGAGGACTCAATTTCTTACATTTTTTTTTTGTCTTCCCCATGTTTTACGGATTTTGGGAAATTTACAATACATGCTTGTTACGTTAAACGTTTGCTAAGTATTTGTGTCTTACATTTCCTCCGATGTTATGCTGGATTTTTTCACAGCCTGTCTAAATATTAATTATGAACTTTTGAGCGATTTTATATGGGTGGAACATCAAATATACCAATTAAATTATTAGGAACTGATTTTTTTCCCGCTACGTGACTATCCAGATGACAGTCTTACACCAGAAGATTATACAAGAAAGATAAAAAGTGGGCGTTTTATTTAATAAGTTTGTTTCAGAATTGCGTTATCCTCTCATACTTACACCTATTTGTTGCTATCTATTGGGTTTTGTAGAGATAGGGGATAGCTGGCTACATTATGAAAATTTCAACCACATTCTAATAAGTTGACATGGTAGCTGTCTACAGTGGCAAAGAATTGCGTTTTCCGTGCATGAGATGAAAAATGCCTTTTAAACGTTGTTCTACCATTAAAAGTGCGAAAGATAAAATATGTCATTGATTTCCTCGCACGAATAGGGGTGGTGCAGAGAAAAAATGCCGCTTGTGCTCATTTCTAAGGTAAAATTTTGTACCAAAAAGAAAGATAAAAAAGAGCATTGCTTTAAATAATAAAAAAAATTAATTAAATTAAATTAAATTAAATTAAATTAAATTAATTAAATTAAAAATTAAATTAAATTAAATTAAATTAAATTAAATTAAATTAAATTAAATTAAATTATTAAATTAAAAATAAACTTTAAAAAAATTGCAAAAATTCTTGAAAAAAAAAGCCAGATTAAATAACTCGATCGCCAGTGGCAACCTAACGATCACATTTGCCAAGCCCTCAGTATAACAACTTTTCAAAAATGATCTCCATTACATAAAAACGAAAATATATTTTTATAGATTATTTAGTTATTTTCTATCATAGTACGACAAGATAATTAGTTCTGGAGCTTATTATTCATGCAGTTTGGAATTGTTTATGAAACGAGGAATGTATTTATGCAGAGCAGTCTTTACAACTTTAAAATGAAACTCCTCAAGTAATTTTTGTTTTTCTGCAGCAAGAAAAGGCTTGATATTTTTGTTGTAATTTTTAGGGAATGCATTTTTTCTATTAAAATTTTATCGCTTTCGGAGGATAAAGCTTTATCTTGAGGTAAATGTTAATTTTAATTTTTTTTTTCAGATAATACATTAGTTTCCCTTTTTTTTTTTTTTTTTTTTTTTTTTTTTTTGTATTTCGAAATAATGCATTTTTTTTTTTTATTTAAAAATTGACTGCATTCAATGTAGAAATATTTATTTTTATGCCAAAAAGTACGGTAGTTAAAATAATATTTTATTTCTATTTTTTAATATATATTACTTAATGAATTGTGTGTGTATTCAGTGCAGTCTTTGTGACTATAAAATGGAACTCTTCAGGCAATTCCTGTGCGTCCGCAGCGATAAAAGGCTTAATCTTTCCGTTGTAAGCTTAAGGGGATGTATTGTTTCTATTAAAATTTTATCGCTTTCAGAGACTAGGGATTTATCTTAAGGCAAGTCTTTTGAATATATTTGCTTTGGATAATGCATTAGTTTCACTTTTAGTTTTTTGTAATCGGAATATTCATTCTGGATCATATATATATATATATATATATATATATATATATATATATATATGTATATATCAGAATCTCGCTACAACTCTGAAAGTTTCAAAACAGTTTCACAGCTGATGCTTTTAGTGGCAACATACCGCCGTGCCCTGAACGTTGCAAATATTCAATCATACAAATACAATCTCAAAATGCAAAGTGAAATGTCATTTATACAAAAATGTATCTCAATTGCACAAATGAAATAACACTAAAATTATAATATTGAATTTATAAACATAGGAATGGTAATACAATTCAAACTTACACAAACATTTGATTAATAAAACACAAATACACAAGAATTTATGTAATTAATATTTCTCACATTAACATAAAGCAAAACCACAATTTTTGTCATTGGAATTTAATATGTATCATTTTTATCCCTTTGAATTTCAATTATAACAATAATATGTTGGCCTGTATGGGTATTGATAATTCATCCAGAATGCCATTTTAAAGGACAATAGTAATTAGAGTTTTTCATTAATTTTTCATTATATTTTACATTTCATTATTTTTTATATCTGCTTCTTCTATCTCTACCCCTTTTTAAACCATTTAGTTCTACTTAAAAGCTTATTCATACACTCGGATGACTATAGTTTTTCCAAAAATATTATGTTTGTCACTGAACTAATTGCCAGAGTTCCTAGCAATCCGATTTCATAGGAGTTTGTGTATGGTAGGGTTCAGATAATGCTATCAAAATGAGCCGACAAGAAAGTGAGTAGTTGTCAAAGTCTCAAAATTATCTGGTTCATTTTGAATAATAAGAGTCAAAAACGCCTTTTAACTTAAACAAATTTTACCTTCACCATGTTTTATGTTATATTTCAAGGATTTCACACTTGCCTCACAGAAATCTCCAATGTGAGGATTACAGAAGCGATTCAAATGTCAATTCATGCCTTCATTAACTAAATAAGTTCTAATTTCTTCCTCACTTTTACTCTTAAATAAAGATTTGAAATTTCTCTCAATTCTTTATTTTTAAGCAAAGTTTCGCCTATTATCACTAAAAATTTCATATGGTTATTCCAGACTGGTAAACAAATAATTAAGCTCGGCTAGAAACGTTACAGATGTTCAATCATTTACTGCCTCAATGTCCAAAAATTTCGTAGTGCAGAAAACAAAAAAAAAAAACATATAAATACTTTTTTACGTGTTTCCTTGTACCTACCCATGTTTTTACTTTAAACGGACCCAGTTCTACAAAATTATCTGCACACAATTACTCTTCCAACAAGTAAATGTTCCATCCGCTGTTGCGAGGTTTTGGAATTTGTTCTTTTACAAATTATGCGAGTAAAATAATTTTACGAACAACATTTATAGATGACACCATGCAAAATTTATTTCTGATGAAGGAAACTGTTGTTTCATCCCCTGTATGGAAATATAAAGTATGAAAAAGTTTATACGATTAAAATAATTTTACGAACAACATTTATTGCTGACACCATGCGATTTATTTTCTAATGAAGGACACTGTTGTTTCAGCACCTGCATGGAGATATAAAGTATGAAAAAGTTTAATAATACAAAAAGTAAAATTATGTTTAGGAGGAATAATTATAGGATGCTTAAGGGTGTCAGAAAAATGAATGCTTTTAAATCTAAATTGAATTCTGAGTAGTTCACTACTTTTTAAAAACGCACACAAGTTTATTAGCTTACTAATGTTATGAATAGAAACAGTACAGTTATACAGTATGTCTAGAAGTAGGTTTTAGAAACTTCTTGTTTTAGAGTATTTAAGAACTTTTATATGAGCTTTTTCTGTAGGATAGAGTTCAAGATGCAGTAAAGGGACATGTTTTAGAGGGGACACTATAAATTTTCTAGTGAGTAGCTTAACATCAGAATCACCATAATTCTTAATGGATTTCATGTAGATAGCCACATCATAAGCAAGTTCGGATATATAGTCAAATCTGCATAATTCAATACTAATAGACTGATCAACGAGGATACATATAGAGATACTGATCATGTTTACAACTTTTAAGGAATTAAAAACATATCTCGACACAACTCTGAAAATTTTCAAAAAATCTTCACAGGTGTCTCTTCCAGCGCAGCGTTTGCAAAAAATCAACGTGTCAAATTAAAAATAAAATTCTATTTCATTGTAATGCATGGACATTATTGTTACCATTTTAATTTATTTGCTCATAAAGAGAAAAATAAAAATCAATATGATTTTAAGTTCATTATTGTTAAACAACTTGTGGAATAACCGCACCCAGAAAAAGGAATTGATTAAAACAACAAAACATGTTTTGTTGAGTACATTTTTGTTGTTCAAGCAAAATTTTTAGTTGAAGTAAAAAGTTGGTTTTGTTGCATTGAGAAAAAATATTGTTAACACTCTTACAAAATTTTAACAAAATTTCATCAATTTTACTTGAATTAACAAAATCTTTTTTTTAAAATTTTACCATAATTTTGTAATTTTTAATTCCAGCAAAGTTTTGTTGCGTTTACAAAATTTAAATTGTTGTGTAGTAGCCATAACTCTCTCACGTAACTTGGTTTATTTGACTTATATAGCTGTATAATTAAAGGATTAACATAATTTTTGGATAATTAAAACTTTTTAAATTGGGACGGACCAAGGTAGTTTTAAAAATACCCTATCCCATTTATTACTTTCTTCTATCTTTACAAGAAGAAAGTATTGGAGTCATGAAAATTTTCAACTTCTGGTTTTCGACGGATTTTAGAAGGTCCTGAACACGATTTGACTGTTTTTAAAAAATGATTGTCTATGTCTGTCTGTATGTGACAAAAATTTTGAGGGCGCTCTATTTCAAGAACTAATGCATGGAATTTAATAAAACTTTATATTCAGTTACTTCCTGATATAAATTGGTGCTGATTACTTTTTGGCGTAAATCGCGCAACAAGTGGCGCTGCTATGTTGCAATTTTCACGATTTCTGCAATAGATTCGCGATTTCTCAAGAACTGATGCACTGATTTACATCAAAATACAGATTGAGTTAGACTTTAACATAAATAGAAGCTGATTACGTTTTGGTGTAAATAGTCCGACAGGTGACGCTGCTATGTTATTTTTTTTCATGATTTTCACTATAACTAAATCTCAAGAACTAATTCACGGATTAATTTTTAAATCATTTTCAGCAGTGATTTACGCCTGTAAATCTTAAACAATAACCAGTGAATTTTTATCCTACTTTTTTTAAAGCGTAAACCAACAGAGTGAAAAATGTCCCAAGCCGGGAATCGTACCCGGGTCCTCAGACTAGCGCTCTGAGGCCCCAGAATACGGCAAAACAGTTAATTTTTAATTAATTTTCTACAGTGAATTACGCCTGTAATCCCTGAATCTCCATTGAAACCAGTGAATTTTTATCCTGAATTTTACAGGATTAATTCACTGCTGAAAATGAATTAAAAATTAACTATATGTTGCCGTATGCTGGGCTTTGTATTTTAGTCTCATGTTTGCCGCAGAAATTTGAATGCTCATGCAGGGCCTGTTTACCGAATAGTTCCGGGACGCCCGTGCTTACCCAAAGAGATACAAAAGTGCCCTCAAATTTACTTTTCAGAAAAACTTTTTACAAAAATAAATAAATAAATAAAAATATAAATAAAATAAAAATTCAATCAGGGCAAAAAATGCATTTTTTCCTTACGAAATTTTTACCTAAGAAGCTCGCTCTTTCTAAAATGTTGTTTACTCAAAATTTTGATGGTAAAATTTCAAATTGTTGCAGCATACCCAAATTGATTTAGTAAATAACAAAGCAATTGTTAGACTGGGGGGGGGAGGCAGAGTAACGTCCGGCTTTCCCTACTTTTATGTCTTAAGCGGGCCCTGTGCTCATGATGACATTTTCATCATGTGCTGCGGTTGCAGCCGGCCCGACATATATAAGAGTGAGAAATTTCGAGTTTGGATATCGTTCCTTCTGGCTCAGTGGTTAGAGTCACAGACCGTTATTCTGAGGACCCCGTTTCGATTCCCGGCTTGGGACATGGTTCAATCTGTAGGTTTACGCTTGAAAAAAATAGGATAAAAATTCGCTTGTTATTGTTCAAGGATTGCAGGCGTAATTCACTGCTGAAAATGATTTAAAAATTACTTAAAAAATAGATAAGTTTAGATTGGTTCTAATACAAAAAAGTAAATATTGTAATTGTTTATGTAACAAAAACCTTTTGTTGTTAAAACAAAGAAAATTCTTAAAATTACACAAAACAATTGTTCTTTAAACAAAAGTTTTTGTTGCCGAAACTGAAAACAACTGTTAAAGTAACAGATAATTATATTTATTTTGAGAAAACTTTCAACAAAATAATTTTGTTAATTCAAATAAAATTGAAACATTTTTACTTGAATTAACAGAACATTTTTTTTGCTGACGATACAAATTTTTTTGTGGGAATCGCAAAAGAAATCAACAATATTTTTCTTGTTGATTCAAACAAATGTTTCATTCACTCATATTTAAACGGAAAATTTTGTTGGGCCAACCAAATTTTGGTTGATTCAACAAAACTTTTCTCTGGGTGCGTTTATATGGAAGTATGTGGGATTATTGTGTTTGAACTTTTTAGAAATTATTGTATGAATAAAAGTAAATTCATAAGGGAGAAAAGTATCAAAAGTCACCTTAAGAAGTGTGTCAAAAATTAATTTCATTTAACATTATTTTTAAAATTACTAAATGTAGTTATGGCTAACAATTCAAAATTGTATACATAATTTGCATTTTCTCTATCTTTTATATTCTGCATTTAAATAGATAAAAAAGAAGTTAATTTCACTGAATTTTTCCTATTTATGTTTCATTGTAATATATATCATAATATATTAGCCTTTATAACAATATTTATAACATTCACCCCCCCCCCCCAAAAAAAAAAAAAAAAAAAAAAAAAAAAAAAAAAAAAAAAAAAAAAAACCTTCCACAAATTAAAACGGATTATTTGTTTTATCAATTAAAACTGGAGCTATTCCCATAGTACGAATTTTATTTCAGAGCTTTTCCCTATTTACATTTTTTTTCAACGACTTAAGTTAAATCATGGGGAGAATATCTGTATGCTTGTAAATATATTTGCAGGAAATATATAAATAATCAGAAAACGTGCATTTAATATTTACAAGTCTAAACATTCACACATAAAATAAAGAAATTTAATTTTTTATGATATTTTATATAAATAAGAATGTGTATGTATGTGTCATGGTGGTCCTTACTGGTAATATAAGAAAAATATTAATATAATATAATTAGTACATTATAATAACAAAAATAAATTAATAACTAAAAATTGAAAAATAAAAATAACTTTTTGATGATCTTGAAAATATTTTTTTAAAATATTTGTGAAACAAATTTAAATATTTTGAGTTTTAAAAGTTTACGAACACTATATAAATTGCAGAATTTTGTCATGTTTCTACTTTATTATTTTGTTATACGTAAAAAAAATTAATATTTAGAAATATGTGATAATATCTGTGCAACATAGAAATACAAAAACACATACTGTGAAAAGAAACAGATAATGTCATTTGATACGTCTTTTAAATATTATTTCTCCTAATGATTAGAACCGAATAAAAGAAAAAAATGCGTGTATGAAATCTGTAACAAAATCGCGATATATTTTTAACAAGTCTTTGATTTTTATCTTTACTTATCTATATGTTTTAAGTATAATTATCTTATTTAATAATCTTAAGTTTAAGACTAAAAGACAGTTTACATGTGTTGCTGAAAATAATAATGTTTTCGACTGATTCATTTAATTTAGGAAAACAAAACAATTCATTGTTATAATAAAAATAGTTAGAAATATATAAAGTCATATAATTGTTCATTTACATAAAAATTGCTTTTAAATATTTTTTATTGATTTTCTTTTAAGATTTTAAGTCAATATTGATAAAGAAAATGTATGATACCCCATTAAAAAAATGAAGTAAAAATACATGTTTTTTAAACCAATAATGTAATACTTTTATAAAGCCGTATATGATTACTTATACAAAAAGTATAGTTTGTAATTCCATGCAATATTCGGGCACCCTCAAGATAACTTTGTTGTGCTTAAAGTCTTTTTGGAATAATATATTTAAGAAGAAATCCAATGTACTTATTATTTATTTATTTATTTTTGTTGTGAGTGCATGACATAATACTTTTTCAAAACTTAATTGTTTATATTTTATTTCGTTTTTTTAATTTTTCAGTTTTTCGGTTTTTTTTTTTTTTACTAAGCATTTAGTTTCTTTCGATTTTCGTGCTTTCAGTATCATTACATGTAAAGATATTTTATTTCAGAAATAAACTCCATAGTACCACAACTGCCAAATTTTGCGCTTTTTGGATACCACCGTTTCGGATTACTGATATCGCCTTATCTAATAATAAAATTTAAGTGAAACTCAATATACGAAAGTAGTCGTTGCAAAAAAAAAATCGTAAAAATTGGCAGCTAAGTAGAACATAAATTGTAGAAATAGGCAATGTTCTCGTATTAAAATGCGATTCCACGCTTTTACATATTGTGTTGTTAATGTACAATGGAAATTTTCATAACTGTATATTCACATCTCCTTTTTATTAACTATTACAATTTAAAATACTGTTAATAAAGATTTATAAAACGGAATTTTCTTTCAACTTTTATACGTAAAATATTTTTTTAGAAGTTAAAATTTATATATGGCAGAGTAGTAATATGTCTTCAATTAGATAAGTGCAAATTTTGTAAACTGAAATAATCAAACGGCATCATTCAATTATTATATAATACTTGAAATATGTTATGCTTAATTATCTTATATGTATTCGAAAAATATAAATCTTTGTTCTTTTAACGTATTTATTGTTTTTGTATACACCATTTTTAGTTTTAAACAAACTAGTTCAAATCCATGATAGAAAATTCGACAGAAAATTCCACGAACGCATTATTACTTATGTGCGTTAAGCTATTTAAACCTTTTTACTATGTAATCGGAACGTGACGAAAAACTATTTAATATATGATGAATACTCATCATATCTTGATCAGCAAATTTCAAGTTCATTTGGTGAGTGTTGCTGAGCGTTGTGCGAGATTTGCAAAATTTTTCTGTCGGTTTAGTTAAAAAGGGAATTCACGTGCGTTCCAAGAAGCATTATATTCATGAATAATTTTATATAATTAAAATCTGCATTTAATGTAATTTTTAATTAGTAAGTGTAAAGCTATGACACATACTTAAATAAAACTGATTTAAAGGCTCAAGCACCTTTAAATTGAACAACTTTTTTATTAACTGGGATTAAAACTTAATTAATTTGCAACATGCTGTTAAATTCTGCTTACAATATAATTTGTAATCATTCAGTGTGAATATTGACACACAACTGATTAAGAGCTGTTAAAGGGTCAGTTATAAAAAAAATTTTCATTAATTCATATTAACATTTAATTAAAATATAAATTGAAAATAAACACTGCGTTCAAAAATATACATTAAAACTGAAGTTACACAATAACAACTCATATAAAGCCATTTTTTTTTCTTAAAACGGTTATTTTATATCTTGCATAAACGATATCCCCAAGTAATCCATATTTTCATGGAATTTTAATACATTCTATATTAAGTGGTTCCAAGGGACATAAAAGGTTCCTTCGTTTAACACTTTACAGCTTGGTTGAAAAGTGTTATTGAATTCGGTATGTCTGCCTGTCTGTCAATCCGTCTTCTAACTCCTTCAAATATACTCTGATTGCCATGATATCTTTATCTGTTATAGATGTTTACTATAGAATGTTCTTTATTGCAAATGAAGAGCGTAACGTTTAGTGTTCATATACAGAAACATCCAAAAAATTAGGTTACATTATTGTCTATTGAGAAAAATAGTTTCCGTTCAATTTAAAGATGTTACAATATTTCAAACATAGTGAGATTGATATGCAACTCTGAAATGGACAACAATATGCTTTCTCGAACGAATTTAGAAATAGATTTGGCGCCCCTTGTGAGTGGAAAGCGGAACTAAAAGATTTTCAACGCGTGCGCGGCACTACTAATTATGGTGTCGTAGGCAACGGGAACATGTGTTGGATTTTCGTTCGGAAAGAGGTTTCTTTAGAACAGAGTGCGTCCCTAGCGGTAGAAAGTGGAACTAAATTATTTTACATTTAACATTGATCCGATTTAAAGGAAATCTTTTGTAACATTCTTCCCAAGTCTTCAAGGTGCTAAATAAACATTCGTATCATTTTTTCAGCCCTTTGTTACCACCATTTCTGAATATTAATCTCGAGATGAGATTTATTTTCTCGGGTTCTATGTGCCCGATTTCAACAAGAATCGGTTCATTGAACTTATCACGAACTAATCAAGATATAGATAGCTAATTAAAACATAGGTTTGGAGCCCCTGTCGGTGGAAAGTGGAACTAAAAGATTTTCAGCGCATGTGCAAGACGGTGCCATAGGCAGCACGGACACGTGCAGGAGTTTCTTTTGGAAAGAGGTTTGTTTAGAAAAGAGTGCGCCCCTTCGCGGTTGAAAGTGAAACTAAAAAAGATTTTGTATTTAATATTGGTCCGATTCAAACGAAATCATTTCTAACATAAATATATTAAGATATAGGTTTGGCGTCCCCTGTCGCTGGAAAGTGGAACTAAAGGATGTCCCACAGTTTCGTACGGAAACTTGTTTGTTTAGAATACAGTGCGTCCTCTAGCTGTTAAAAGTGGAACTAAAATACATTTAATATTGGTCCGATTCAAACGAAATGTTTTCTAACATTTTTTGCAAGTCCCCCAGATTCTAAATAAACTTCGGTATAATTTTTTTCTGACCTTGGTTACCACCATTTCTGAATAGTAGTCTCCTAGGGAGATTTATTTTTTCTGGTTCTATAGGCCCGATTTCAACGGGAATTGGTGCATTCAACTTAACATGAACTAATTAAGATGTGTGCCGTAGAGAGCTGTTACATGCACCAGAGTTTTGTATTCGGAAACAGGTTTGTTCTGAACAGAGTGCGCCCTCTAGTGGTGGAAAGGGGAACTAAAATACTTTATATTTAATATTGGTCCAATTTAAACTAAATCTTTTCTAACATTCTTCGCAAGTCCCTCAGATATTAAATAAATTTCGGTATAATTTTTTCAGCCCAAGGTTACCATATTTTCTAAATACTATTCTCCAGGGGGGGATTTTTTTCTAGGGTTCTATGGGCCCGATTTCAACAGGAATTGGTTCATTCAACTTCACATCAACTATTTAAGATATAGATAACTAATTAAAATATATATTTGGCACCTCCTCGTGGTGGAAAGGAACGGTTTTGTACTGCGATTTTCAGAGTGATTTTGTGGCTCGTACTATTATTTCACCAGACCGGGCAACGCCATGCGGATCAGCTAATATATATATATATATATTATTTGAAAATATTATATATATGTATTTATGCAAATATTTAAAATTTCTCTCAAACATGTCTAATAGTCGTAAGCAAAATACATATATTTTTAATTATTTCAATATCAATATAAAAATATCTTACTAAAAAAAATCCGAGAATTAAACCTTATATATATATATACATTAAATATTTCATGCATGTACAATTCATATTTGTTTTTAATTTGAAGGTATAAGATGGTTGAAAAATGTATGGCTGTGTAGGTATTTTAGAAAGGGAATTTTAATTTAAAATATTTTTCGAACTTCTAAAATTTCTGTGTTGCAAATATTGCTTTCAAAGTATTATGTAAAAATTACTCGAAAAAATGATTATTCCTTATACACTTTGTATCTGTTTGTCTATCATTAAAATATTTTGTACAATAGAAGAATAAATTGGTAATTTCATTTTATAAATTTAAATCGATATGATAACAAATTTACTATATGCATAAAAAGTTATACTTCTAAAACAAACAATATTCATAATATCTGCTAAAGAAATTACCATATCCTTGTAAAATCTAATCTTAAAACATTATTTTATTTGTGTTCATTCAAAAAACATTGACACTGAGAAAATTAGAAACTGTGAATGTGTTGAATATTTTTTTCAATATTTTCCATAGAAAATTCTATAAGAAACATTTTAATATAAATATTTTTATAATTAACGAAGAAGGCACTGTGTGGTTGCTATAATTTAAGTTGACTTTTGCATCCCTAAACTCAGATATACCTAAAGTTTGTAGCCAGCTAGTTATTAACAAATAAATTACAACATTTTAGATAATTAGCGAAAGACTGTTTTATCCTTTTATCTCAAAAATGAAGATCACATCCGTAAAATAATATTATTCTTTGTTAGCTGTGAAATCCCTAATAAATCTAGAATAACGGGGAAGAAAATATTGTAGATGACGAGTCGAAAACAAACATCAGCATTAAAAAATGAATTTTTTAAAAGCTAAAGCTTTATTTTACGATTGTTGGGATGTTTACGTAAAAAGGAATTTCTAAACGCTATTACATAGAACTGTCTGATATATTTAAAAATTAGTATTCCAGTTATTAAATATGCCTATTCAACACCTTTATATAAATTAACATAGATGTTTTAAAATACACAAAGCTGAAATATATTTATTAATTTATATTTTCATGTATTTATCTCTCTGCTTATCTGATTTAAATCCATGCTCAATCAACCTAACTTTCGGTTTATCTATATTACTATAATTATTATAATGTTACTTTATCTTAACTAACAAAAAGTAATAAATTCCCCAAATTTCTTAGGAATTTTCAGAAAGAGAAGTGTGTTATATCCTCTTGTTATTATGAAATAAGTTGTTGAGCTTATCCTTAAATTCTATAAGGTTTCACCTGTTTTTATATCTTAATGATGCATTTTATGATTTATCTTCTGAAACCAATATCCAAATAGACGACGATGCTTATTATTTGACTCGTTGAAACGCGTTCTCTACAAACTACATTTAATACCAAATGTTAAATTGTTAAAATTAAAAAAAATTAAAATCCAGAAAATGAAGGGTTTACATTCTGTTTCGCTCTCGATTGAATAAGATAATTTATACGCATATTTTGTTCCAAGTTACATGCAAAAGGCGCTATAATCACAAAGTAAATCAGAGCATAATACTGATTTTTTAATGTAAATAAACTGAAACTTTCGTACATTTTCTGGAAAACAAGTTATTGTATACACTCTTTGTCCCTAATTTTACATACATTCGATGAGAACATACGATGTAATTTACACTACATTGGGAGTAAAAGATTTACAGTCTTTTTTCAAAATCGCTTCATGCAACAGGCATGCAGCAGCAACGCATCTCTCAGAAAACGTAAACCAGAATTAAAACTACCAAAAAAAAAAAAAAAAAAAAAAAAAAAAAAAAAAAAATGTATAGCTTACTATTGAAATCAAAGTTTTACAAGGTAGGTCTTGTGAGTAAAATTTTATTAATGTTACATTACTACTTTATGCTTTCAAAATAATTATGTTGAATTACATAAAACAAAGGAATTGGGGTCGCTTGAAATTTTGACATAAATTGAAAAGTGTGCTGAACTGCTCTAATAACATACTCCTTCAAAATAACATTAGAAAATTTCAATTGTTCTATCAACGTATTTTTTACAAGATTCCTCATCGTTAACAAATTATGTTTTTAAAATCACAAGTTTAGATCTGAAACATTAATTGCTTAAAATGTATCTTCTATATTTCTTTAAACTGTAAGCATTACAATGACAAAATCTGAAGTAACATTTCCTAATACGGCGCACTATGAGATACGCGCATAAATAATACAAGATATCTATACTAATAAATAAATTTTCGCTCTGTGTGTGTGTGTGTGTGTGTCTGTTGGCGATGGCTAGTAAAATCTAGCCCACCTAGTAGCCTGGAATTTTAGATTTAGGTAGTCTAAACCCTCTCCTGGTGTACCTGAGCCTCAGAATTTTAAAATTTTGAAAATTAAAGTAGTTATCAATTAAAAACTGATCAAAGATCACAAATAAAAAAGTCATTATTCTAAAACTAACTGGCGCCTGCGCAGAAACCAATTTCCGTATCTTCCGGAACAGAAGAAAGAAAGCAGAAGACATTCCGTTTTTTTTTTTAAGTAATTCTAAATTCGCCATGGACAAAAGGGTGAAATTACGGAAAAACCGTCTACATATTCTAAAAGAACATACTTTTACGTCTCGAACGATCTGGTTGGTTTGAAAAAATTTTACATTTAACCCTTTCAAAAAAAAATAATCAAAAAGCATCGAATTCATGCTTTTTATTTTCTCCCGTTTTCCGAGCCTTGCAACCGGAATACAAAAGATACGGAAAAACGAAGGTCACCAAATTAAAGAACTGTTTTTGTTCCTTTCAATGCCACATTTGGGTTTAAAAAATGCAAAAATTAACTCTTCGAAAAAGTATATTTTCTGTATGCCGTTTTGCGATTTTTGCAATTTTGGTAAATTTAAATATTTGCATCGGCGATTCAGAGACAGGTACGAAAAACTAAAAATACCAGACAATATCTATATTTATTCCTTTTTCGATATCTGTATTTGTTTTTGAAAAATACGAATATTAATCCTTCAAAAAAAAAATTCGTGCGCAGGACTCTCTTTTGCGAATTCCGATTTTCTGCTATATATTAAATCTGGCATCGGCTTTCTAAAATAGCCAAACAAAAAGCAAACACACCTAAAGACATCTACGTTCTATCTGGTTTAGGCAGAAACCTTTAGTTTAAAAAATAAATCACGTTAACCCTTTCGAAAACGTTTTTAACCGTAAGTCAATTTCGCTTTTTTAACTATTTCTCCTATCTTTAAAAATCCGAATTGGCGTTTATAAACAAGATACGAAAAACTAAAAATACCGTGCCTAATTTATATCCCGTTGTTTTTTAAAATCTGGTATCCGTTTTGAAAAAAGTAATTTTAACCCTCCAAAAAAAAATCCTTTCCAAAACTCACTCACGCGAATTTCCTTTTTTTTGTCCAGATTTAAAAATCGGCATCGACTCGGGAAATGCAAGTACGGACAAACAGTAGACTCCAGATCATAGACACGTTCATTTTCTTCAAAATGCACGGTTGGGTTTAAAAAAATATCTACATTAACCCGTTAGAAACCGATCGATTACGTAACCCATTTTCGCGATTTTCGCTATTTTGGCAATGTTTACCCGTAGTTAAATTTCAATTCTACTAGGAAATTTGGTTGGGTCAAGTGTTGCGAAAAGGCCTCTTCCAGAATAGACTGCGCCCACTGGCGGTGGAAAGTGGAATTATAGGTGTATATCTGGTTCTATGGACCCGATTACGACGGGGTTAGGCTCATTCGATTTTGATATCTATAGCCTTAAATATTTTAGCTTCACTTTCGACCACCAGGATGCGCTTTCCGATCTTGGGTTTTATAAGCCCGATTAGGACGGGGTTTGCCTCATTCGACTTGATTTCGATAGCCTTACAGATTTCAGTCATATTCGTATAGAACAGATTATTAATATTTCGGGCCCGGGCAACGCCGCGGCGGATTAGCTAGTGTGAGATAAAAGGATGACCTTTCAAGTTGCGTATTCATATTCATCTTCATAAAGGCGTTATTTATAAGGTAAAGCTAGGAGAGTCTGCGCACAACTAAAAAGAATAACAATAAAAAATCTAAATATTAATTTTTTGCTTATCTATCCATGAATATTTTTTACTTAATTTGTTTTTTATGCATTGCCATTGCTATTTTGTTGTTATGTTGCAATTTAATAGAACAGTTATAATGAAACCAAGAAAGTTATTTTGCGCAATCTGTCCTTAAAGAGTTAATGTGATTGCGCACATGGGTAGGAGAGATTGTTACTAATAATAACTACAATTGAATTGTTAACAATAATAATTACAATTAAATGACATTGCTGTAAGGTTTTGGTGAACAAATATTATTGTATTAGGAGTTAATATTTCAACCTAATGATTAAAAAATCTGAAAATGGATATAATTTAAAAAACGATTAAAAATTTTTAATTAAAGGGAAAAATTAACGAATCAGTAAAAGCAAGTCCAGATAAGATTACAAAATAACATTAAGTTACTTGATAGCACGTTTAACTTAAAATTAGTCCATTTTCATTTTTTATGTAAATTTACCAATCAGCTGCGTAATCTCTCCTAGCATGGAAAATAATGGGAACAATGCGCCATCTCTCCTAAGTAGCAGATGCGCAAACTCTCCAATTTCGATAGGAGAGATTGCGCAGCCTTTTATTTAAACATGGCCGCTACTAAAACGAACCGTTGATGTTCACAGTGTTAGTCTAGATTAGTAGCTAATGAGAAATCATTTAAGTTCAAAATATTTTGTACTACTAACATTGTATAAAAATTCTGTTGAATAGCTATGAAAATTCAAGCACTTACTTTGGGAAAACAAAACAAAATAGCAGTGCTTTATCTTAGACTCTCAAAACAATCAACGTGCACTTTCAAGTAGACACTCCACTACTGCTGTTGTACAACTACCTGGAGTCGCTGCGCACTTACTCTACTCCTTCCTCCCGAACCTCTATGTGCGCAATCTCTCCGACCGCGCCATCTCTCCTGGTATTACCTTATATATGATATCACGCTGTTATTGAAAGGTTTAGAAAAAACTATCATAGCTTTGGAGCTATCAGAGCTTTATCATCATATACTCATAGCTTTGTCGATTGAACCCGATTCGGGCAATTCAAATGCACAATATTTATGTTTTTTCAAATGCAATTGGAATTTTACAATATATCATTCTATAATGTTAAACTTTAATTCAGCTAGTATTTTTATACAGCAATTTCATAGTATTTAATTGCAAATATACTGTAATCGATCGTGATAGCATTAAAAATTAAAAAGCAAACAAACACGTAATCGAAAGTAAGATTATTTATTTCCTCTGCAGTAAGAAAAAAATATTTTGTACTACATTTCCTTTTTTATAAGTAATAATAATGATAATAATAAACCTTTCACACAGAATTGTTTGTCTTAATCCTCATCTTTGTACACTTGTTAAATTATGAATTACATTCTTCAGTATCACAATGTTTTATCTAACATATAAATTTATTACATTTTCGAACTAACTGTATTTATTGTACTAATAAATTTGACAGAAACTTGAACTTATTTAAATATACATATGTTCAAATATGTAATTCACATGAGTACACACATCGAAATATAATGTGATACAAATTGTTTGCTGCCTTACTAATATGAATAGACACTAAAATAATTCCATTTATTTCGTACTTACACATGTTTCTTCGATTATTTATCGAAAGAATCTGTTAAATTTGATGTAGCATGATGTAATTAGATACAAAGAGTAACACAATGAACATATCAGTTTTAATAATTAGCTTACTTTAAAAGAGGGGTATTATTAAAAGTGTTTGAACTTTAGAATGTTGTAACATTTTCGTGATCTGAAAATATCTCAGCTATAATTAGAAATGTAGAGACTGTTAGAACTATAATAATTTATTTTATAATTTAATATTTCATTCAGATTTTAAAATACAGATATATTAAAATGAGTAAATTTTAAAGTTAGCTTTAAATGACACATAATAAACTGTAAGTGAGATATAATAATGTATAGCTCCATAACAATATTGTTTAGTGACAGAAATCTATAAAATCCTATTAAATTTTTGAAAAGGGTGAGAGAACAACTCAAATGATTTTTTTTTATCTTAAAAGATAATTTTATGTTAATAACAGGTATAGTAAGTAATAACAGTAAATATAATTATATTTTGTATAATTCACTTTCAATGAAGTAAATGTTTTATCTTTTGAAGTTTTCTGAAATGCAAAATGCACTTTATAGCTATAAAGACATATAATAAAGTTTTCAACAAAAAGTCGAAAGATATTGGTTGAGATTTTTACAGATTATGGGTAAATATTTATACAAAAACAGAAGCAGTATTGTTTACTTATACTGTCACTGAATAGGGAATTTAAGTAATGTACTGTACATTTCCTTTTATGTACTATCAGTAAAATACTTGTTAGCGATTTGAATTAAATTACATTTAAATATTTAAATATTTTGCGTAATTTTACAAATTTTTATTTTTTGTACCACTGCAAAATTATAAATAAAAATGTTAATTTTTCATTTGTGTAATTTTGTTGAAAACGAATAATAAAGTTGCAAATAACGCATGTTACGAACCTTTGGCTTTTGGAGCGCAGCGAATAGGAATTTTATTATTATTATTATTATCGTTATCCCATTTTAAGTTACTTCCTGTTGCACCGCCGATCAAAATTATAAGGATACTAAAGTATAAAGAATTGCAAAAATTATACAATGCTAAGTATTAGTATATATCATATAATACAGTGAAGCATCCCTAACAATTTGCACATTTTCTTGAAAGTTTTTGAGTTTTATAAAGGGAAAAAATATATATTAAATATCGACAATAGTAACAACTTGTTACAAAAGAATTAAGTCTAAAAAACGTTTATTGGAATGTATTTGAGAAAGAAAAAAATCTCAACGACAATTCTGAGATCAGAGCTTTAATAGTTTGGCAAACAGCACCTCTTATGCTGTTCAACTTAAAAACAAGAACGAAAAATCATGCTTCAAGCATAGATTATGTAACACTTTCCAACGTTTCCATAATAATTTTACAAATCATTACCGTTTAATAAGCTGAAAGATAACATATAAGTAAACAATTCGGAAAACGCATAACATATTGAAAAACGTAATTTCAGGAATTTTCAACCTATACAATATTCGGAAAAATATCCGAATAATTTTATTCAGCCCTGTATATAATCTATAGATTTGTATATATACTACATAGGATGCTAAATTTTAGTTTAGTTAAGAAACACGTAGCACAGTTTAAAATTCTCCATATGTAGTTTCTGTCAATAAACGGAAATATGTTCACGAACTTTTGTGCTGCCCTGTATATGATCTACAGAATTTATACACACCAAGTAATAGACAAAAAGTGAGTTAAATTTAAAATCGCGTTCAGCAACTTAAAACGCACTTCCAGGAATTATTGTTAACAGACAGTAGAGAATTCTTTTGTGTGTCCCTGTAAATGAACGATGACGGCTATACACACAATATTCTGTAGTAAGGTTCTTGTAATGCACCTTAGTGATACATATAAATTTCAATGCGTTTAAAATAGTGAAACATTTATTTAATTAAACCGCAAACGATTTTTCTCCATAGACGTAATGTAACGGAATTTTTTGACTATCCCTGTAAAGTAACTATAAGTGCTATGCACATCCTATTACATATTAAGCTTCTTGTAGTACACCTTAGTGATATATATCAATTACAATGTGTTTGAAATTGTGTAACATCATTAAAATAAACCCCAAATGATTTTTCCCCATAGACCGTAATGTAGCGGAATTCTTTTGAGTGTACCTGTAAAAAAACTATAAGTGCTACACACTTCAGTTGAAATAGGGAACAAACTATAGATAACAACAATAACATATAAAAATTGCAGGGCAATCCGAGCATATTTACGGGAGTTAGAGCACGGACAGACGGCAGACGGCAGACGGCCATACGGCAGACAAACCGAAGTCATAAACACTTTTCAACAAGGTTGGAAAGTGTTAAAAACACTACTTTAGCCATATCCAATTAAGGGTTAGTTTTATATGGCTATTATACTGTATGATTCTGAACACAAGAATTGTGACTCTGCTAGACTGCTACCAAAATTTGTGAAATTAGTTATAAAATATTGAAAACAGTACCAGACAAAGATAAATAATAATTTATTGAAAGTAAGATTTCTAAATATTTTAACACTTGTTGTGTTAGAATTATATTGTTATTCTGAGTAAGAAAATTGAATCAGATTGTATATAGTGGTAGTGATTCTAACCACACAATAATCTTAAAAGAATTATTTCTTTAAAAATGATGATTTTTTAAACTATTATTTGACCAACATATCATGTCCATAAATATTTATGTTATTTTAGGACAGTATATACTGGTGAAAGCGTTAATTGCACAAGATATGTTTAAATAGAGAATACACCTTAATTAATAAACATACAGAAAATAAAAATCCCAATGAAAAAATAATGAAAAAATCATACGTCTAGCATAGATTATGAAACACATTCCGACACCTACAATTTACTGCAATGGAAATTCACCTTTTAAAAAGGTTGAAATCAGATTTCAGAAATTACCGTCTATAGCCAGAAACGTACTAGAATTCTTCTATGCATCCTTATGTAATCAATAGATCTGTATATACTTTACAGAATGAGCTAAATTTTAGCTTAATTACGATACGCATAACTCGGTCGGAAATTCACCTTCAGCAATTTCCACCAATTGGCGGAAAAGCTCTCGAACAATTTTGTACACCTCTATATATTATCTACAGTTTTTTATAAACTCCTCACATTAAACTAAAATTTAATTCAGGAGAAAAACGCACAACATAACTGAAAATATACTTTCAGAAATTACCATTCATACACGGTGATGCATCAGATTCAATACATAGGTATGTATATGGATTTATTTATATTCCACAAAAATCTCTTAGCATACTAAGTATAGTTCTATTGGAAAATACAAAACTAAATTAAAAACATTCCCTTAAACAATTCATGCTTATACATACTAATGCTTACAAATTATTTTGTGTAGGTCTGCATATGATTTATAGAAGTGGTTCTTAAACTCTTGGACCTGATTTCTTTGATGTGGAATTCACTTCAGGAACACCTAACAATATTTTACGTAATATAAGATAAGAAATTATTTTTATGCATACACCCTATTTATTTTTTATTACACATAGTTTATGTTTAGTTTACAGTGTGGAAAAAAATAAGCTGCATTAATAAGTAGAAAAATAATTATAACACACATTTTAAGACAGTTAAAATATAATTCATATTATTATTTCGCTATGAGAAGGATGCTGCTGCTTTAATTCTACAAGATGTACAATATTTGGTTCAATATTTAAAACGCGTTTTCGTAAGTCTAGTTCGATATCCAGGTGATGTCTACATTCGTTTCTCATGGACACAAGATTGCAGAAAGTCTTTAAAAAAAATATGCTGCGCAGAAGGAAAGTAATTGCTTAGTAGCTTTTTCTGCGTGTTCTGTAGAGGTATTTCACACGCACAAACAAATATTTGGAAATCAATTTTCATGCAACCATCGCACAGTAATTTCGAATGTTGTTTCTTCTCTAAAAATGTCAAGACTTTGATTTCACTATTTTTTTTGGAAATTAAATTCATGCCCCATATACTCTGTTTCTGACTTCGAGGGAAGAAAATAAAGCCTGGAAGTTTCTTTCAAGTGCTTCGGGTGTTCAACAAAATGTTCAATAACATTAGGGAAAATTGTATCTTAAAATTTCGAATAATGTTAAAAAAATAAAAAATAAATATTTTTTCAAGTCGATAACATGCAAATACTTTTTTATTGTGGCTTCTACTTTTTATTGGACTTTTAAAATGTGTAGTGATAAATCAAATTTAAAATAATTGTCAAATATACCACCTTGACAAGCCAGGAGAAGTAATTGAAACGATATTTCAAATGGAATTTAGAGTCCATTAAAAACAGTCTCACGCAGTGCAAAAATTCAAATTTTTAAATCGCATTTTCGCTCCTGACAGCCACATAATGCATGCATAAATAGCTGCTTGTGTTTACTCTCAATTTCTTCTCACAAAAGTTTGGTATATAATGCTTGTTAATTTAGTTGTTTCAGTAGTAAATTATATCAAAGCTAGTTAGTTGAGATATAATGTGAAACAACTTCGTTGAATGTAGTCTTCAAATCTTCAAGAATTTTCAGGCAAACAGCGGCTTACGGTTAATACAACAGTGTGTTCAAATTACAAGTGGTGTTTTAGCTTCAACGAAGCTGATCAAACATCAAATAATCAACAGTTCTACTCATAGCTCAAGCCCGTCTAAGCATGTAAATAAGTCAGCACTTGTTGTGCGAGTTGGAAGACTTTTTCAAAAATTTTCACATATTTCAGTACCGAATTCATAACAAGCTGAAACTATCTAATTAACATTATTGGAAATATCTAAACTCTCATCTAGTAGCAACGTGAAAAAAGGACTAATTTTTACACGTTCATTCTATTAGTTCTCAAAATTGTCATACTAGTCTGTGGTTATGGTCCTAACAGTATCATTAGATAATGAAATAAAATATAAATCCTTTTTTTTTCTTTTATAATTTTTGTGACCATTGCTTTAGCAGCAGGTAGAATTCAATTCGTTGAAATCGTGTGAAGTTTTGCAGACTTTGCTACCATCAGAGATACCTGATATGATGTAAAAATTGACTTTGCATTATTGAAACCAGTTGTGGTCATTTCATTTCTGATTTGCTTTCAGTTCTTTAAACTTACTTTTTTTTAAAAAAAAGTCATTTTGTTTGTTTGCATACTCTTTGTGTTTACTTTGTCTTCGAAGTTTTGCTGGTCTCATAATCTGATTTGATAGTATATCGTTACAAATAATAGACTGACTGTTGCTCGCTATTAATTTAGATGCTCGTAAATCCAAATGTTAAGTATATTTCAGAGGACTAACATTTTTGCATTGGCGATATTTTCTTCCATGTTAAATTCTGCGGTGCTGAATCATCATCGTCTAAATCTAACTCTTTCTCATCTTTACATTTTAATGTTACCAGCATTTTTAATCACTCATCCATATCTTAAATAAAACATATTGTCGAACTATGCAAATATGTAACAAGAGAGACTAAAATACGAGCAGTGCATTTAAAAATGACAATGACTCCAATAACAATATCGCATTATTTCAAATGATTTTGAAAAAATGCGAGCCGGCTTCTATTACATCTTAAAAACAAATTTTTCACCCGTGCATCCTAATTTTTTTTTAAATAAAAATTCTTGCACATTTAGAAAGAGAAAAAGGCTTGTGACTTTTGTAAAGCTTGTTTTATGTCTAACATTATTTCCTAATTTTGGGAGAAACTGCACTATTTGCAGATTTTGAAACTGTATTTTTTAAATAATAAAATTCACAAATTCTGTTTTTGTTTAGAAATTTTAAAATAAATGTTTCTTTTTCGTTTAAATCTCAAATAATCGTAAAATATTGCATAGGGGAATTTTTGGAATTTCTTTTTAATGGAGAATCTTTATTAATCCACTGACTTCTTAATTTTTCTTTCAAAATCCTTTCGACCAATATGTTTCTTATTACATATTTCGAATCATCATGTATTTGAAATATGTAGGATATTTATCATTTGCATTTTTACCCTTTGACTGCGGAATTTTTAAAACAAAATTGCTTCAAAAATTATGTGTTATATAAATTTTTCTACACATGTATCTTGCCTGTGAAAATCTCGGGATAAGGAGTCGGAGGGTGGAAAACAAACTTTGCTTTCGTTTTCTTGCAGTGATAAGCAGACCGTATGATCATGTGATTTCTAATATGACAGCTCGAAACATTATGCATTTTAAAACAAACTGTGGAAAGACAAAAAATATTCTGTACAAATTTTGGCTTGGGTTGTGATTTGTTCAAAGTATTGTGCAGGAAAGGGGGACGGGGCATTCCAACTCTAGAGCACTGATATGTCTCCCTCGGAAGATTCGATGTTTTATGCTTATTAATAATCTAGGCTTGAAGTTCTTTAAAACACAAAACTGCCCTAAGCAAAACTCCCCTAAAAGAACTACAGACATTACTTCAAGAGAAAAAAATATATATGAATTATCACTGAGCTTGAGGACCCCCCGCCATAAACTCGCGGGCCCCTTGTGGTCCACGGATCACAGTTTAAGAACCGCTTATCTATAGAATTTCTACACACTACCTAGTATGCAAAAATATAGTTAAACATGTTCTCTGGTCGACAAATTGATACGAACTATTTTCGATGAGACTAATTATAAAATTATACATACTACACCTAAAAAAAGATGTATGATTTTTTTTTTAAATTTTTGTTATTCAAAAAGATGAAGCTTGAAATAAAACTATGTAACTGACTGACAAAAATTTATTTTAAATTTCGTGGTATGTGCTAGGTTTTTTTTTTCCAGAATAAGTATTTACGTAGATAATGACTAAATTACCTAAATATTAACATTATTTTAAATTACATTTAAATTACATTTCCTTCAGTTTTACTCTGTTTTATATAACTCTATTTTTTCATTATTTCTTACTCTGCTTTTTAAAATTAAAATGCATTGCATTTGATAGTCTGACTGAACAGTTTAGCTTTTTAAATTTAACATGCTGTTAATTGCATTTCCTATTTGATTACATCTGATCTTTCTGTAAAATTTAAGCGCTAGTTAAATTCAGTAGAAAAAAAAGAAACATCTTATTTTATCTTAATAAATAAATTAAAAATATTCTCTTAATGAGTTGTTTTCGGAAAGCGAGATTTTAAAAATAAATTTTAGAATTAATCTGGAACGATTTCATTCCTTTGAAGAAGTACTTTTAACAATTAATTATCTGGCGAAATGTTACGATGTTTTTCAACATTTAAATTTTGAAAAAAAGCCCACTACTTAAGTTTAGTGAAAAGCCAAATAAAACAATACATCCCTTTAAAGAATTTCCCAAAATAAACAAATACAAATTCTTTAACTAAGTTAAAACTTAAGTATGAGTTTAACAAATAAAGAAAAACATCAACAATCACCACCAGTAATTTTAGCATGCGTTGTGTTCAAAGACGCTTACATTAAAATTTTAATAACCCAATAAAATCTCCCCTGAAAAAGAACAGGAGCCTTGGTCAATTAATTCACACATTTACTAATCACCTTATAAATGAGAAGAATTCCATTACCATGTATATATAAATGTAATTAATTACTCTTAAAATTCTTCAAAGTTTAATTACAAATTAGTACAAATCTTAGTAACAGTGCCTTAGATTAATTAAATTTACATCTTCAAATTGGTTATACTTCAACGAATTTTACTACTTCAACGAATTTTACTTATTTCAGGTTTATACACATAGACAAAATTAACTTTCCTTTTATCCAAATTTACTTAGGGAATAATTAAAACTCATATCTTAGATATAAAACGAAAACATTTAGATTCACCATTCAACACTTAAATTCTATTAAAAACCAAACTGCATAATCCTTATCAATAAAAAATATTTTTACTTTAGAGCGTTAAATATTAAACGTTTAATCCATCATATAATAAGAGATATTTACCAAATCATAATTTTTAACTTTTCACCTTTAAAAATTAACTAGATTTTTGCTGCTTATATTTCGTTTTAAATATATAATAAAGAAAATATTAGGACTCTTTTGAGTCTAATTAGATAAGATTTAAGTTTTTTATTACACAACAATATATACACAAAACATATAAAATAAAGACTATTGTAACGGTTAAAATTTAATAAAATTTATTGAGGTATAAGTAGCAGAGACAAATCTGGTAAGTAAGAAAAAAAAAAAGAAGGGAATTACTTCCATTTCAATGGTCAAATAAATACAGATGAATGCTAGCACTGTATCAAACAGTCATCAACAATGTATGAATAAGAGTATTTAAAATTTTTATAAATTGCAGAATCATTTTATCGACAAATATTAATAACCAACCAATATGTGGATATACACTGCTCAAAACAATTAAAGGATATTTGAAGTTTTATATAAAATAAAGATATAAACGAAATTTTTTTTGCCGAAAATAGAAGAAGAGAATCACAAATGCAAATTTTTCTGGTTTTCAAACTGTGGAGTATGCAAATTTTGAGTTCGACGTCAAAAACGTCGCTTCAGCGGCAGCGAATGAAATTTGACTTTCAACTGGATAAAAGGGAATGAAGACAAGGATGATCGGCATTCAGTGATTGCTTTGTTTCGATGAGTACGATGTCTCAGCGAAGTCATTTGACAGATTCAGAAGCTTGGAGAATTGTTGGTACGTTAGAAGGGGGCCAAACTCAAGCCGAAGTAGCGCAAGCCATTGGAGTGTCACAAAGTGTCATTTCCAGGATCTGGAACCGTTTTTTGGAGAGTGGATGTGCAGGCCGAAGACCAGGGCAAGGTCGTAGACGGGAAACAACGCCCAATGAAGATCGGTATTTAGCGTTAACAGCTCGGAGACACCGAAACATGAACGCTACTCTTCTCCAACAACACCTTCGCTCGGCTACAGGCACCACGATTTCAACTCAGACTGTCCGAAACCGGCTCCATGCTGTAGGTCTGTGTGCTCGCCGACCGATGGTGTGTGTTAGATTAACATCAAGACATCGTCGCGACCGCAGGGAGTTGGCAACCGAGCATGTCAACTGGAGGAGAAATGAATGGAGCAATATTCTGTTTTCTGACGAGTCCCGTTTTTCTGTGCATCCGGATAATAGGCGTATTTTCATCTGGAGGGACCGTGGCAGTAGGAATAATCCTGCGTTCGTGCACGAAAGTGTCAGATTTGGCGGTGGAGGAGTGTTGGTGTATGGTGGCATCTCCATTGACGGGCGCACTGACCTCTACATCATTCGAGATGGAGCTCTGACTGGTCGCCGATATAGGGATGAGATCCTCAGACCTATTGTAGTCCCTTACGCTGCAGCAATCGGAGATAACTTCATTTTAATGGACGATAACTGCAGGCCACATCGTGCAAACCTGGTGGAGGATTTCCTTTTCGAGGAAGGAATCGTTCGAATGGAATGGCCAGCGTGTTCTCCAGACATGAATCCAATCGAGCACGGTTGGGACGCTCTAGGAAGACGAGTTTCTGGCCGCCAACAACCCCCACAAACTCTCCAAGAACTGGAAAGAGCTCTTCTGGAAGAGTGGGGCAGAATACCCCAACTCGTCATTAATAGCCTCATTGAGTCCATGCCTCAAAGGTGTTCAACGTTGCTGGCCGCCCGCGAAAACCATACCCCCTACTGAAAATGATTTTCTTTGAAGAAAACACCTTTTCTTATTCTTTTTTTCTCATATGCACAAATTGTGTTTTTTTCCTTTTGTACACAAATGCGCAATAAAATGCATTTTTTTCTGTCAAACATGTGTAATTTATTCTCATATAACCTACTATGTCTGTCGACCATGTATCAATCAGCTAAAAAGTTTCCCAGATACAAAATCCACCTAAAACTGCAATATCCTTTAATTGTTTTGAGCAGTGTAGTTCACTTTATTAGTTTATAGTTCACTTTAAATCCTAGGTAACCAGTTCATAGTGTTGGCCGGAATAGGCTTCCACGAAAAATTTAAATTTCGAAAGAACTTACCCAGAGGCAGGCGAACCAAGGTGTACTAGAACTATTACATACTCTGAGGAAAGTTCGGGGGGGGGGGTTCTTCTCTGTACAAATTAGTACAAATCTTAGTAACAGTGCCTTAGATTAATTAAATTTACATCTTCAAATTGGTTATACTTCAACGAATTTTACTACTTCAACGAATTTTACTTATTTCAGGTTTATATACATAGACAAAATTAACTTTCCTTTTATCCAAATTTACTTAGGGAATAATTAAAACTCATATCTTAGATATAAAAGGAAAACATTTAGATTCACCATTCAACACTTAAATTCTATTAAAAACCAAACTGCATAATCCTTATCAATAAAAAATATTTTTACTTTAGAGCGTTAAATATTAAACGTTTAATCCATCATATAATAAGAGATATTTACCAAATCATAATTTTTAACTTTTCACCTTTAAAAATTAACTAGGTTTTTGCTGCTTATTTTTCCTTTTAAATATATAATAAAGAAAATATTAGGACTCTTTTGAGTCTAATTAGATAAGATTTAAGTTATTTATTACACAACAATAAATACACAAAAACATATAAAATAAAGACTATTGTAACGGTTAAAATTTAATAAAATTTATTGAGATATAAGTAGCAGAGACAAATCTGGTAAGTAAGAAAAAAAAAAGAAAGAAGGGAATCACTTCCATTTCAATGGTCAAATAAATACAGATGAATGTTAGCACTGTATCAAACAGTCATCAACAATGTATGAATAAGAGTATTTAAAATTATTATAAATTGCAGAATCATTTTATCGACAAATATTAATAACCAACCAATATGTGGATATAGTTCGCTTTATTAGTTTATAGTTCACTTTAAATCCTAGGTAACCAGTTCATAGCGTTGGCCGGAATAGGCTTCCACGAAAAATTTAAATTTCGAAAGAACTTACCAAGAGGCAGGCGAACCAAGGTGTACTAGAACTATTACATAGTCTGAGGAAAGTTCGGGGGGGGGGGTCTTCTTTCATTGGCACTTTAAAGCTTTCTGGCCGCTCAGGAGGGTTTCTACCTGACACCCACGGAATAATCTCCTCAAACTCCCGCGAAGGGGGCTCCCTCGGGTGGTACTTCAGCACGAAGAGGATAACGGCTTAGTCACTACTTAGAGGGGGGGGGCTCCTTCGAAGGATTCAATCTTCAACTTGCAGTCACTTCCACAACATAAACAGGGGCTCTTGCTCTACTCTGTAGATATTCCCGGAATGCTTAAAAAACTCCACTGAAGGGGCTCCTTTACATTTCATTTCGATGTTGAAAACGTTGACATCAGGGTGCAGAAAATCCGTAGCTCGAAATTTCCTCGAAACCGGTAGCTAGTGACTGGGCATTATCCCCAATTAATTTTTATGTCCAACTCCTCTGACGATATCTTTCGATCTGATTCCAACGTGGATTTTCTCAAACCTTCACATAGGGCGCTGATTCCACGTTGTAAACTTGGTTAAAAGGCCGGGAGAAAAGGCCATAGTGAAACAATACTTTTTTGTTGCTTCTTCCTTCACCATTCAACTGGGGCTAAACTGCCCCCCAAAACATATCGCACCATTCTACTGGGGCTACACTGCCCAAAAACTATATAATTTGCCGGCATGAACATACCGCATCTCGCGTCGAAACGTTTTTCCCGGGAGAGCAAACCAGAGGGGGACGAGCTCTTGGTTGCCTCCCTACTCTCTAGCAGTTTCTTACAATCTGCCTGCCACATAAAACTAAAAACACACAACCAAAAGAAACTGGGGCTACTCTTGCCTCCCACTAAAAGGACACTTGTCCAATCACGAACACAAGGGGCGTAACATTCTAGAACCCCTTGCATTCCTAGCTTGAATACGAAAACCAGATGGCTCCCACTGCAAACTGCACTTCGAAAATGTTCATTCCAGACATCCTGGGAAGCGCGGGACCTCCATGAAAACTCACAATTCTGGGAATCGCATCTAGAAAACAGCCTGTACTACCATTTTTTCTTTTTGTTTACACAAATTTCGTTAACCGATTCACAGACCCCTCCGAAAAACAACTGCAAAAACGCTTAACTCTCCTCTTCTGATCCCGGGAAATATTTCTGTCATGATACCCTGGGAACCTTCGACTAGGCTCAATGGACTTTACTCTTATGTTAAAACGGATACATGCCTTTTAACAAACTTACTGACTAAATATTTTTATATATTATTTTTAAATATTCTTAAATTTTGTATATTTACATTTTCCTTAAAAATTCATTTATTTATATTTTTCTCAACCAAAAATTCCAAAATTTGTATGAATTTCCACCTAATAGAAACATACAGGAATTTCCAGTACACAAATTAAGAGTATTTTTTTATTTTAATTAAAACTAAAATTTATTCTTTTAAAATTAAATATTATTCTTTTGAAAACTTTTTCTGTATAAAAAGAGGAAGCCATTTAATAAAAACAAGAAAGATATTTGAATAAAATTGTTCCTGAAAATAAACATTACTTTTCTAATGCGTGATATGAAATGTTTGAAAATTTATCGTCCGATATAAATAAAGTATACAGAGTAAAAATGCATCAAAACATCTCGCTATTTTATTTATTTTTAAAATGCTAACACACATTAGATCTATCATAAAGCCTGCATTTGACATAACCTATTTAAATTTGATGAAGAACAACAAATCGTTATATTGGAATGATAAGTTTCTGTCTACTTCGAAAATTCTTTTGAATGAAAAAAAAAATGAAATTTTAATTTTAACATAGGTGACATTGAATTTAAAATAAACATTAATAAACTTAAAATCGGCATATTAACGATTTCTTAAACTTTGCTTTCATCATCTGTAAATTGCTTAATTCTTCATAAATACAGATGCATCACATTTCACCATATATGTTTTAATTAGTGAAAAACAGCAAGAAGAATGAATATATATATATATATAGTCATTACAATATATTATATACTAAACATTATTAATTTATTTTTCGTGTAACACTTATTTAAAAATAAATTAAATTTGAGAAATATTATTAATTATACTACAATAGTTTTTAAAACTAAAAAAAAAAAAAAAAAACTCCTAAAATATACTTTTCAGCTAGATACGACAGGAAATATTTTTACGTTAATACTTTTAAAAAGGTTATAACAGGCCTTGAATATCTTTTTTATTAATCACTGTTTTTCCTAGGATTCGATTTAGGTCTTTAAAATAGAGTAACTAAGCCATTATTGCATATTTATTACTAGACTGATTTAGGAATTTGTAATTGAAACACAACAGATTAGACTGTGCTTATGAAATTCAGAGAGTTGTTCGTATCATAGCTGAAAGCAAGGTTTAAGAGAATAATGATTTCAAAATAAAGTAAAGTACGCAAAATACAGGGTGTGCCATATTTCGTTAAAACTTAAAAAAATTATTAAAAAGGAACAAAGGGTGCTAAATAATTCGTTTATACGCATGGAATTATAGAGAGATGGAGTTATTTTTAATAACAAAAAAAGTTGTGGTTAATAAAAATAACAGATGGGTTACGCTAGAATGTAAAATCCCTTGTGCAACCATCCCCCACTTCCACATTGTCAGAACTTAAAGATGCCATTCAGCAGATCGTATATGGAACCTATCAAGACATGCTGAGACTGGGGATGTTTGACCCACTTTTACTAAAATGTTCCTAGTTTGTGTTTGCAATACAGTGTCAACTCAACCGTCATCATATAAAGAAATCTTATTATATATTCTGTTTAATGCGAAAGAATTCTGAAAATGCATTAAATATATATATTTAAAAAAATTATGTACCATACCTTTGTGAAAATGACTAAACCTCCTCATATCAAAGATGTTTGGCCCACCCTAACTGTCAAACTCAAAGAAGGTTTGACCCACTAAATCAAAATGTGTATACTAAACAAAAATGTTATATTACGAAAATTAATTTACATCTGTACGTTATTTATTTAATTTCTTTTACTAAATGAAATTTAGTTCAAAACATATATTTTTAATCTAAAAAGTTGGACAAAGTTAACAATTTTCAATTTGTTAATAACTCACATTTACAATTTTACAAATTAACGATTATTTTCATATTCAGATAAGTCGAATATAATTTTTAAAGCTACTCTTCTTATACTAAAACTGGTGATGGCGTGTGGTATCTTAAGACCACTACCAGATTTTTTTTTTTTTTTTTAACTCAAGCTGTGTCATATGTATGTTATGCACAAAATAAGGCATTTAAGATTTATGTAGCTGTATTTCGAGTAATTTGTCCAAAATTGTACAATATATTGAATGTATACTTCATATCCGTTATTAGTAGGTAATATTGCATTCAGTTTCAATTGAAATATTGCATTATAGTCCTTCTTTAAAAAGTATTTATATAAAATATGCCTTTAATTACTGAAATAAGGTAGTTATTATTATTTTGATAAAGTGAAACTCTATTATTATAATTTGTTCAATTATACTAGATGATAAACGAGAGATTTGACCCGAGTCAAACATCCCGCAACTGTTTTTTTTATTATTATTATTTTTATTATTATTTAAGGAGTATAAAAATATATGGCAAATAGCTATACTAAGTTTCAATTAAATATCTTTTAGATAATCAAATTAATTACACTAAAAAACAAAAAGTAATGATCTTTAACTTTATTTACAAGAAGCATACGAGCTTCCGACTGGAAAATTAGAAAAAAAAATGTTTTTGAAAACAACATAACAAAATTCTTTATCTTTTTATTATCTTCACAAATGTCTGAAAAAAGATTTTATCTAATTGAAAAGGCTTATAATACGGTTTCAACTTTTGCTTATGAGCAAAAAAATAATTTTTTTTAAAAGAAAATGTAGATCAAACCTTCCGCTTGATCAAACATCCTCAGTTCATCCATTACTATTTTTATTAAGTCTTAGCAATCTGCAACCTGTAATATACAATTAGAAGTAATTAAAATATATAACCTGAAATAGCTAGTTAGCCACACACAGGGTGGCTTATTCTTTCAATCTCAATCATTTTTCATGTTTATGAAAAGTCACAGCAATCCATCGTTGCCACAGATTAATCTCGGAAAATGAAACATTTGAAGTTACTGAAAAAATTAATAACTCGAAAAGTATTTGTCACAAAACTGTTTTACAAACTGCGTTAGAATGGTAAAAAATTGTATTTTTCTTGATATAAATTTCAAATCTAATGATTATGTCGTTTTTCAAATATTAGATTTCAAAAATTACAAAACTTCACAATGGAGTACCGTAGCGAAACTTTTACGCGTAAAAAGATAATGATAAAGGCATTGTAGCTCGACGTGTATCGTGTATACTGGCCATAGCATGAGTAACGAATTATAGTAAACTTATTATTCTGTTAAAATATAAAAGTGAATTATGTAAATACATTTTTAAAAAATAAGGAAAAACATTTTATCACGAACATCAACAAAATTTTTTTTCTATTTATTCCCTTATTCCAAAGATATCGTTTTATCGTCTGCTGCCATAGCAACATGAATTAAATTTCATTAAAAAAATTGCTCAGTGGTAGAAAAATATTTTTCTAAATCGAATGGTTATTGAACAACTCAACACTTTAACATGGGAATTTTTATTTGTTATTTAGATATTTTAAAATTGTTTGTTGTCATTGCGTTTTTATTCTGAGTTACAGCTAGTTTATTTATTTTTAAAATAAAAGCCGTGTGTGGCAATCTATATTCGGCCTTATAGCAGAATTTTCCCCTCTTGTATGATTTTCTTTTTCTTTCTTTTTTTTTTTTTTTTTTTTTTTTTTTTTTTTTTTTTGTGGATTGTGTTTTGATAATGGTAATCAGTTATTTACAATGTGTAATTATGTACCAAATATGATCGTAAATGCATTCATTATTATGTATCATACAATGTATGTCATGCGAGATAAAATATGCTTCTGCATTTGTATTTTATTGGAATATTTTCCATGGCGGCATTGAATACTGGAGAAGATAGATGACAAATTCCATCACAGAGCTCTTTTTTGGATAATGACTTACAGACTTGATTTCAGTGTGATTTTACACATCTGATCAGGAAATGGTGCATTCAAATATTAAATGTTGCTCTTTTAAAAGTATCTTTAGAATGAAAATTGTTCTTTTAAACTTTTATTAATCAAAGAAAAAGATAAGAAAATAAATACTACAGCCTAAAATATTTTAAAAACATATTTAAATTTTATTGCAATTTCCGAAGTAAAATTTTGTTGTAATTGGTATGCATAATATATACTTATATTATGAGATGTAATCTCTTAACAGGGCAAAAAAGTCCGGGCCAAGATCCCTTGTCTGGAATCCATTGACTGAAGCTGCCAATGCTCTACCAACTGAGAAATCCCAGACGAATATGGCTGAACTAATTCACCCAGTTAACCTTAATGATCATAGCATCTGCTATGATATCTGAATCCGCACAACAGAATAAATCACAGGTAATAGGACCTCTAGTAAAAGCTGGAAACGTGATTGCACTGGATTAATTTTGACACAATTAATCAAATTGGTAAAGAAACCATATGAGATGTAATCTTCCCAACTAGGCGAAAAAGTCCGGACCAGGATTTTTCGCTCAGTAGGGAAGATTACACCTATTTTAACAATAAGTTTAAATGGCTGTACAGATTTTTTAAAAATGCAGTTACTCAGAGAAAATTTTGTTAAACATATGAACTAATTTTAAAATTTGGCATTCAGCATAACTTTAAAACAAATGCCCCAGTTTATGTTAAATTTTCTAATAAGTGACTTGTAAATAATGCATTTCAATAAAAGGTTTATTAAAATCGGATAATTTTTTATACGAAAAAAAAAGTTTAAAAAAACTTCAGATTAAATTTCTAAATAATCAGTAAATTTTTGCTATCTTTCAGCTTCTTAATTGAGTCGATTGCACTAATTTGATAAGTGTTAGTTCATTTCGTGGAATGTGCAAGAATTTGATTAAGCTAATTGCTGATATAAATGAGATAAATAAGAAGGGTAACGGAAAAAACAAATGTCCCACGTTTAAATTTCAATGACCCCGAATCTTCGTATTTAGTTTAATCCAATTTTTATGACAAAAATGTATGTATGATATGCACTTTTACATAATTTTACCTCTGCATAAATGAAAATAATTAATTTTTATATCTTTTCTTATCTAAAAATTAATAGAAATCTTAATCATATTAATAAATTTAAAAACACTTTAAATATTTTTTTTACTTAAAATTTAAAAATAATAGAACTTGGAAAACATGCATGCAGAACGGAATCGATACGCAACATGCCTGCAGAAAATATTAAAAATCAGTTTAAACTATTCAATATTGTGGATAATTTGACATCATGCAAATTCTTATCCAATGTTGCGGAGTTATTTTATTTAATTTTAGAATATTTTATCAAAGGTGCAAGATTTAGGTCAAACTCAACAAAAGCTTTAACACACAAAAGAAATGCGTATCTAGTCATTTTGCTTAAGGTTTTGACCTGCTATCGTTTTATTCAAATCTTTATTCATAGCAAACAAAAGATTTAAGATATTTTTTGTAGTAATTTATGATGGAAACAGTTTAAGAAAGAAATTTACGAATGCATAAGAAAAAATATGTAATAAATATTACAATCATAATTGATTCTTTTTAATAAAATACTTTTCGTATCTTAAACGGAAAAAATGTATTTTCTTACATTTGATTGAAATCTGTAAAATAAGGAGACACATGGAATAATCTGAAAAAATCCATATTTTTTCGAGGAATTTTTTGTAATAAATCAAAAATTATTATTTAATATATTATGGATATTTTTCTTTATTTTTAGTTAGAGGATGTGTATAAAGATATGTTATAAGTTAATTTCTCCTATGAAGAAATAGGCAACATGGACACCTTACAAGATAAAAGTTATTGAGTATAAATTAACTGGTGTAGTTTGCTATTGCAAATTGTGTAAACTTCATTACCGTACATTATTTACATTAATAATTCTTTAAAAATGTTCAGATGAATTAGTATATATGTTTTATTAAAAAAGTTACCAAAATATGAAATGCGTAATCGATGAAGCTAATTCCATACGCTAAATAAAGATTACTGGTTTCGAAACATAACAATGGTTTTAAACGTATGCATTCTTTTCAATATATTTTCAAAAAATTTCATTGTTTTTCACTGAACAGAAAATATAAAAAGATTCACATTAAAATGTTGTAATATACAAATAAATATGAAATAACGCATAATTAAAATTTAATGAAAACAATGCTTAATAAAGAAAAAAATTAGTAATAGTAAAAAAATAAAAAAATTAAATAAATAAAAAATATTGTCTTGTTCGGAAAGTTCTTTCCGTTTGGGAAAGTTGGTTCATACGATTTATCATCGGTTCGAAAATTCTATCATTTAATTATTAGACATTAATTCCGGATATCTAATGTCTAATAATTGCACATAGTTATCTGCACCACCTCTTTAAAAAAACGAATATGTCAACTTTCCAGTTTTTTTTATAAAACTATTTACAACATCCCCAACGAAATTATAGCAGATTTTTCAAACTATGAGGTCTCCGACCCCAATAACCATAAACGCCCTAAATATGCCTTATTAATTTATGATGAAGATTGAGTTTTCCTCCATCTTCAATTAAACTTAATTTTTCTTGTCTTTTGTCTTTGTATTAAAAAAAAACCTCTCTTTAGTCTGCCTATTGGCTTTTTTATTAATAATGTTTAATATTTTGTAACTGTTAAACTAAATGTATGGTCTCTAGAAAGAGTATTTTTTTTTCTTTTTAGAGATGGGTTCGACCCTCGGTAGGTTTGGTCTGTCACCTTCTTGGATGTAATGGAAATATTCCTATTTTGCTTACTTTTTTACTTTTTATTCTTAAACTTCTATTTCATTATTATTTTTTAATAAATTTCATTTCTTTCTTTTTTTTTTTTTCTTTTTTCTCTCTCTCGGTTCCCTATTTGCCTCGATTGCCGATTACCTTTAACTTCGAGGTTCAGTTGGTACGCAACTAGGTATTCCATCCTGCTAACTACATTGTTCCATTGTTTTGTCTAATAATTGACGGGCAGAATTTTCCGGTACGAATTAGTTTTCCCAAACGGAAGAAACTTTCCGTACAACCCAACAAAATAAAAATTTTATTATCTTAAGCCAATATCGGTGATTCTGAAAACACGAGTTAGCCATGTTAAATAAAAACAACAAATTCCTGAGGTACATACAACTTAAAAAACAATTTTTAACGAATAATGAGTCAATATCAAATAAATATATAATCTTATGATAAAATAATAGTTAATGCCACAATAAAGTATCTGCTTGTGTAAAATATCATCAAAACTTCAATACCCGGGTTAGTTTATGAGATTATGTATTATTGAATAACCTTATAAACTCCGATTCTACAGTTCTCTGATATTGTATATTTTTATTATTATTATATATAATCGGATGGCTAGGGGGATTTTCGTTTTGATAGAGGAACTGTTTATGCAAATGTTTTACGATCGTGTCTCAGAATTTGCAAATTCAGGACCAAAAAGAAAAGAAAAAAAAAAGACATATTTGCGAATCTCAAAGATGTTTGTAAATTTATGAACTCTGTATTTTTTTTCCAGATACAGATCTCGACAAGAGTCAATATCGGTATTATTAAATTTCAATCCTAGCTTTAATCATTGTATTAAAGTATGTATGCGGATTTATTAAAAAATTGACACAGCATGGATGTCTAATTTATGCAGCGAAGCTTTGAAACTGATCGTAGATCAGATGTTTCTAAACAAAGCATAAATATTTATCTAAATACATTCTTTTTTCAATTTGTTTATCTAAAATGTAATTTTAATGTAACGGGTACGTAAAAAGATTACATTCGATTGCTTTAAAAAATTTGGAAATAAGTAAAGCCGTACAGATATTATAACCTTAAAAAATATCCATACATCTGCAATCACGAACGATAAAGTTCCTCAGCTAAATGTATCTTTAAAAAATATTTTCTAACGTACGACTAAACAAAATAATACTATAATAATAAAAATAATGCTATAGTTACATGATAAAATACCAATTAACGCCACTACAAATTTCCTTTTCAATAAGCAGGGTTTTTTTTGTGACGTTAATGCTTATGTAAAATATTACCAAAACGACTATTTAAGGTCTGTTCTCAAGATCACAGTTTTTATAGATAAAGGTCTTCGGGGTAAACGTAAGAAACCGTCACGCCACCGAACTCCTTTTTCCAAAATTCTTGGCGTCCTCTGAATAATAAAATTAAGATTAAGTTATTTTATTATGAAATGAAAAAAATAATGCTAGAATGTAGCGATTCTCATAAATTAAATGAAAGTTAGGTTTCGATAAAAAGCAAAATTGTTTTTTGTAGATATTTTTTTCTATATATATATTTTTTCAAAAGTGTATATTTTTAAACTAACTTTAAAATGTTTATTAAAAAATGTTGTGATTTATATATAAAATATAAGATAAATAATTATTTATAAAAGTGAAAAAAGAAAATAGTCAGTTATATGAAAATTTTAGTAAAACGATCATAGAAAAAAAGAAAAAAAAAAAATGCTATAAAATTTACCGATACTTCGGAAAAAAAATAAACAGCCAAGTTAAATAAAAACAAATAAATTTCTGAGCTACATATATCTACCGAAAACAATTTTGGGCGAACTACAAAACAAAATTGAAATAGATACATAATCCTATGATAAAATACCAATTAATGTCACAACAAACTGCTGCTTATGTAAAATATTACCGAAACGACAATTCCAGGGCTGTTTTCAATACCACAGTTTTTATAGATAAGGTTCTTTGGGGAAAACTTTTGCACCCATCACTCCGCCTTCCCCCTTTTGCTAAAATGACGCGCCTCCGGAGATAGCTGAGCATTCTATCTCTTCCAACACTTCCGACATTTACTTGCAAGCGCCCTAGCAAATCTACCGCGCCAGAGATAAGAGCTGCTCTAATGGTTACGAAAACTTGCTGGGGCGCATCCGGTTTTGTTAAAGCGGATGGGACTTTACTTTGAATTTATTTCAAAGTAAGGGAATTAAAATGTTTAGGAGACTCGAAGGCAAAGCTTTCGCCGTCTAAACTAGATAACTAAGAAATCGATAATCTCCGTAATTAATTAAATTCAAAAGAACTTGGGAATTACAAGTAAATGTTTTAAAGCTCAGGAGATAAGGAGCGTGTTTAAAGATGCATTTTTATTAGAATTTTGTTTTATAGTAATGGAGATAATTTAAATGTCACTCATCAGTTAAGAGTTCGATTACTGTAAGGGGGTGATCAATAAATTAGGGTGAATCAATATTCTAAGTGGAACAGTTAACATGTTTTCAATAAAAGATTATGATTGTTTTTTTCACTATGGTTTTAAACACATATATGAGTGAAGTTATTTATTTATTTATTTTTTTACTTTATGTTCACTAAAGACATGCGAAATTCATATCCTGGAAATAACGTTTGGACCAAAACGTAATCTAAACATATTTTCTGATTCAAAATATTTTTTTTATTTAGGGAAATTATTAATGAAGTACTATTATGTATTTCCATAAGAAATCTATCCCGGTCCTACTTTGAGTTATTCTTTATACCATCTGACAGTACATCAATAATGTAGTTACTACAAAGCTGCCTCTCGTTTTTTTTTTTTTAAGTTATAACCAAGCATACTTTAAAAGATTTTTTGGCTTTAATTTGAAAACGCAAAGATACTGATAAAAATGTTTTAATAAAGTGTACTTTGTCTTTAAAGCAAGAGTTAGTACACATTAATGTAATCTAAAATATGGGGCAATTGCAAGATTATGCAATCTACTTAGAGCAAAACTGACATTTGCTCTTTGGTCAGATATTTAATATCAATGCCAAGCATCTGCCGGAATTTCCGAAAGATGTGCGATAAAAAACGTAGTTTAATATATGCCAGGGAAAATAAGGCACAAGCTTTCAAAACACTGAACATTTCTGAGCTGTGTCCGACAGAATGTTCCAGGTAGATCAGTTGTTAGAGCGTTTGCACGGTACATCTCTGGTTTCAATATTGGCTACGAGAATTTTTCAATAAGTTTGGTAATATTCGTATCATATGAATTCTATATTAATCAACTTGATTGAGGTAAAAAAAAATAATAAATTAAGATTAAACTTGCATTGCTGTACTTAAATGATCTTCTGTTTAAAAGCTGACCGTGTAAAGTAACACTCTATCCCATACGCACTCTATTAGGTGCAATAATTCTGCTGCCAAATAGCGTTTATTTTATCTCGGATAAACTTATTTGAGTAATACATGCCCAGTTTATACTCTAAAGCAGCGCTGTCCAGCCTGGTGTCCGGTATTCACCAGAAAATTCTTACAGAGATATTTGCTTCATTCAATCTTCGAATATCTCCGATTAAATAAGGCGAATATTTCTGTAAGAATTTTCTGGTGAATAGCGGACGCCAGGTTGGACAGCCCTGCCGTAAAGTATTGAATATAATGAGTCGCAGTAAGATGAAAATGTGTTCAGGTTTAGATGTAGTTTCTAAATGTATAAAGACCATTAAAGAGGCAGATTTTCCATTGATGTGAGCATTAATCTTTATATATATATATATATATATATATATATATGAACTTTGACATACATTAACTTTTCCTTAAAAAAGAACAGCGTCATCAAAAACATGGAAATGTAAATTTACAGCTCCTTTCTATTATTAGGTATATAGAGAGAATTTTGTTACTTTTCGACGGTTTAAAAGGACCATATCTTTTTATTGTTTCGAACGCCAGAAACGAAATCCGTCTTTAGTAAGTGGAAAACTTTCATATATATATATATATATATATTATTTTATATTTATAAGTTTAATATAAATTTGCCTTTTACTACTTGTATGTTCCCTGTGCATTTCCTTGTATGATCTTAAATTTGCTTTAGAAAATTTATTGATAAACACCTGATGCATTTTTTAAAACTCTGTGAAAAATTAAGAAATTGATGCATACACTATAAACTTTTCCCTGCTGATTTGATCCAAAGAACTGAAATGAGGCGTCAGAAGCAAATGTATAAAAATATCTACATACCGTTTTAAAGACATCTATATCCGAAAAAATATCGATATTTCGATTTTTTTATACATCGGGATATTTTTATTGTTACTTAATATTTTAATGCACTGAATGATACATTTATGTTTATGTTTTGTAATATTTCATTTTAAAATGGCTTTTATGCTTTTTAACGCTAAAGTTTATGTAGTGAATGAAATTATTTCCGGTATTTTTGAAGCAATTAATTTAAAAAGAGTAACGTTGAAATAGCTGCCAATGACGACTTCTTAATAAAACAATTGTATTTTAGACCTTGCAAAACAGTCTATCAGACGAGAGAGAAGTTACAATAACATTAGCTTGCTGAAGCATAAAATGTTAAGTAAGCACCTGTTATGTTTTGCCAGATTTGAAAATAATTCCTTTTTGATTCTAGCTCCAAGTTTTGGTAAATGCAAAGGTATCTCACAATTCATATTTATAGATGACGTTTGGTAGCCTCCCATGTGAGACATGAAGTTATCAAATCTATGTTATGATCTCATTTTTTATGTAGTGGAATGAATAGTTTCTTTTGATAACATGTCGTATTTTCTATATTCGTATTTTTCGGTTTAAAATGCAGTATAAAACACTAGTTTTATTAATTTTGGTCAAACGCCTCCAAACATCACTTTTATGAGCCACATTAATTCTCGAAAATTATTTGTTCAACAATACTTAAACAAAGCACTGTACAAACTACACTACTACTTTAACATATTCGTGAAAAATACAAAAATCCACATATCAGATAAAATTAAGAAGTAAATAAAGGTAAAATACGAAGCACACTTAAGTGGCTTTGACACGTTGGCGAGCAGAAATGTCATTTGAGACAATAGGCTGGAGAAAAAAGTGTTATTTTCCAAAGTTTCTGAATTTGCTAATATTGTGTAATCGAAAATTATGCAAATAATGATGGGATATGCTTTTCTGTCAGCGTAGAGAATATTTGTACGTTACCCAAAAGTCTTAGAAATATAAAACGTTTGTAAGCCAATAAAAATAATCTTTTGAATTAAGTATTTATTTATATAAGTTTTGATAGCTTCCTTTTTTTAACATAAATCGGTTCATAGCATTTACTTTATGTTGTATTTCATTTAATTAACTTCTTTGATTTGTTTGGGACAATGTCAATTTAATCACTTCATAAATCATCACACTTTATTTTATATAGTTTTTATACTAATTAATAATTACTCGTACATAATACTTCCTTTCTATGAAATAGTAGTGATTTTATATCATCTCATAGGCAGTTTTAATTTAATATAAAAAGTTTTATTTGACTTCTTTGATTATGTGCCATAATGTCATATCTGAATAACTGCATTAATCATCTTTCTTTAATTACTATATTTGTCCTTTTTAAATATTTCCTTCACCACTTTATTTTTGTTATACTTGCATATAGACATAATACTATTATACACTGAAAGTGTATTAATTCATTTTATTTTATTTTATTATTTTTTTCACATAACATCAATTTAAATATTGTTTTCACATTCCTCTTAACTTTTCATTAATTATTTACATTGATTTTCTCAATTTATTAATTTCTCACCAAGCATTTTCTTTAAATTTTCAAAAAATCAAATTTTAAATAACTAATTTTTGTTATAGTTACTTATACTGACAGCAGATGACATACCCATACGAATCTACATATATTATTTTACGTGACTTGAATACTTTTTCTTGAACAAGCAATAGGTGGCAGCATTGTTCCTTATTGTTACGTAATTCTAGTATTAATGCTTGTATGAAATTCATTTTGCACTCCTCTTGTAATTCATCTAATGAATTAGTAACTGTTATATGGCGACAGGTGTAGTTTTGTTGAATCATCATTCACGTCTTTTCTCGTTTAACCACGTTTCTTCCAGTTTAAATATTTGGAAATTATCTTCACTTATATTTTTTATATTTTCCGTTTCTAATATCTTATTTCTGGTTTTATTACTGTAGGATTGACCGAATTTTGTACAATTTTAACTTAATAGTTCGTACAAAGATGAAATCATTCATTTTTTTGTGGAATTTATGGTAATTTGGGCTTGACAAATCTGCTATGGTTCCATAATAATTTAATATTTTTTCTATATCTTTCAAAATTTTACTTTTTTCTTTATTTGCTGATTTTGGGTACATTTTATTACAAATTTGAGTTTCATCTTTCGATTTTTAATTTTTTTCTTCATTTTCCCCCTCTAATCTTTATTATATTCTTTTTGTTTTAAATTCTATTCATTTATTTTTTATCTACATATTTATGGATATTGCTCAAACAGGTATGTGTTCATTTTTCACATATATATGTCACATTTTTGTTACGATTGGCACATTATTGATGATTGCTATTACTGTCGACTTGAAACGTTCGTTCCATCATACTCCAGTGATGATATATCAGTCCGAACCCCACGAAAATTACCGTATAATCAGTCGTGGAAATACAGTCATGACATTCGGCGAGGGTATTATTCCGATTTAATCACTATGAAGGCAATTCTCGGAGTACGAATCATATTTGAACATCATATTATAATGCAATCGTGGAAGCTGAGTAGAGGCAGTTCATTCCAATAGAAATTTCCCAAAACATTAAGGAAACTTAATAGACGAGCAAGAACTTTATTATGAGAACAGAGATGAAGCAACTCCACCGACTTTCGCTTCATTAAAAACTTGAACACATTAAGTATAGAAGAATTAGCAGAAATTGAAGAACATACTACCGACGAAATAGTGTAGACTTCCCCAGTGACGGCTTATAGATGACAACAACTACTTCGTGTAAAAATCTGTCTCCGAAGCCAGTGTAACCGTATAAATACTTCCAAAATCTTGCCCAAAGTGACAAACGCGCGAAAAAAGCTGGCCCACTCACATCAATGTTCGGAGGGATCCAGGGGAATAGACAAGGCGGGGCCTGCTCGCTAATGGATGAAAAAATGAGGCCATCGTCTCTGACGTATGACCAAAACTCTTTATCAGAAGCGGCAATTTAAAAAGGTAAAAAAGCCTTTGGGCGCGAAAACGCTAGGAACCCTGGGATGCCGAATGATAATTAAATAGAAATAAAAATGGTATTACCCAGCTAAAAATGAACTGCAGTTTTTCTACAGAAGTGAAGTATTTTTAAAGTTTTTCTACAGTCAACTGTAGATTTTCTGTAGTGCAATCTCGACTGTAAAAATACTTCAGTTATTTTGCAGTTAATGTGAAGTAATTTTGCAGTAATTTATTTCAAAAATACTGTGAGCTTTTAACTGCAAAAATACTGTAGTTTACGTGAAATTATGTTATAATCATAAATTTAAAAAATAATGAGACTTTACATCTGTAGTAAAACTGCAGTAAATTTGAAGTAATTTTACAGTCATTAATTCAGTATTATATTTTCTGAAGTATCTGCAGTATAAGTGCAGTTACTGTAAGGTAATTTTACAGAACTTAATTTTAGTAAGTTTGTGAGATATTTTCTGCAGTTTTAAAAGCTAAACAATATTAAAGTTTTTCAGTTTTTGACAATATTGAGCATTTGCTTTGTTATTAATAATTAACACTGTTTTCAAGACTTTTAGTTTAATGGGACTAAATTGAACACCTGGGAAAGTCCCCCCTCCCTCCTTTTTTTAAATGAAACAAAACAAATATTCAAAGAAATTAAACTTTAAAATCCAAAACATATATATATATATATATATAAATGAATGTTTATCATTAAAATCTTGAACCTACCCAGGTAAAAAAATAATATAAATTAAAAAAAAAAACATGTTGTTTATATCCTCTTTCGCTCAGTGTTTAATTATTTTATGTTATTCAAAAAAATAAATTTAAAAAAGAAAATTAGTTAAATTTTAATTAATTGTACAAAATTCGAGGGGTGCCCTCCCCCCTCCCTAAAATCAACACTGCCCTGAAATACCCAATTTTAAGGTAATTTTTTAGCACATAAAAGTTAAAAGAAAAACAGGACAAAAATTAACTGCGATGATTGATTAAGGGGGAGCACACCCCCCCCCCCCAACCTACACACACACACTACGAGATTTCATAATTTATCTTTCTTTTAATGTTTAATTATTTTTAGTTACTCACAAAAATAAATTTTACTGCCTTTAAAAATTGGAGAAAAAGAAAATTATGTCAATCAAATTACAAAACCTGGAGGGGGGGGGGCCGCTCTTTTCAGACTTCGTCACTTCCCTGAATCTCCGTTTAAGGTACTTTTTAAACACATACTCGAAAAGAGTACATTTTACTATCTCTTTCAAAATCAACGAAAAATAAACTTACGTTAATTAAATTTGAAAATCCGGGGGGGGGGGTGCTCCCCTTCCCATCTGGCACTGAATTCACCCCCACGCACACTACAAAATGAATATTCATAATTTATCTTTCTCCTAATACTTAATTATTTATTTTAAGTTCCTCAAAAAAGCTAATTTTACTGTCTTTAAAAATTGGAGAAAAAGAAAATTATGTCAATAAAATTATAAAATCTGCGGGGGAGGGGGGGCTTCTTTTTGACTTCATCACTTCAATGAATCTTAAGGTACTTTTTAAACACATACTCGAAAAGAATAAATTTCACTATTTCTTTCAAAATCAGCGGAAAAGAAAATTACATGAATTAAATTTTAAAATCCGGGGGGGGGGGTGCTCCCCTTCCCATCTGGCACTGAATTCAACACTCCCCCGAACCTCCGCTTAAGATAACTTTTAAAGACAAACATATAAACGAAAATAGAGTTAAAAATTTACTTCCATGGGGGATTTACACGGGGGGGGGGGGGGGGGGTTGAGCCCTCCCTTAACAAAAAATTTTTAGTTCCTCTTTCTCTTAGTGTTTAATTATTTTAAGTTACTCAAAAAAAAAAAACCAATAAATTTTACAATTTCTTTCAAAGAAAAAAGAAAATTTTGTTTAGCAAATTTCCAAATCCTCCGTGGGGAGAGCAAGAATCCCGCGGGCCAGCCCTACCCTAATTCAACACTGCTTTGAACCACCCCTTCGAGATAAGTTTTTAACACATAAATATAAAAAATAATAAATAAATAACTTTTATGGGGATTTAGGGGGAAATTCTGCACTTCCCGAATTCAGGAAATAGTAATTAATCTCCCCATCCATGCGAAAAATTCTTAGTTATTTTATTTTAAGTTTGGGGTTATTAACTACAGACGTGACTTCCAGTTTTTATGAAAATTACTTCAAAAAACAAATGAAAAATGTATTATTCTTATTAATTTATTTAAAATTTCCTTTAGAACATTCGATTTTTTTTTTTCGCAACTGACACGGCAGTTCCGACTCCACAGTGATTTTCCAATGGTAGAAGAAACACTACAACTCAACTCAATTCTGAGCTGAGCGTGTTTATGTTTTGACTCTCGGCGTTAAGCGGTAACGTTTGTCTGTTGATATTTTCTGTGATTCGCTAGCTTTGTTAATATAATAATTAACACCTTAATTAATTTTTTTAATGTTTATACATAGCCATAAGATGGATAAAGATATGTACCGACAGATAAAACTAAACTCTCTTTTAAAAAAATAGACAGATTCAAAATATTTATAAAAAATACCACGAGGCCTTACTAAAATAAAATTATTTCGGAGGAGATATGTAAGTTCAAAGTATCGTTCATATTATCTTATAGACTTTTTTTTAATACTTTAATAGCGATGGAGTTAATTTAAAGTTCATAACTTTATACATTCATATAACTCATATTTATTACAAAATTAAATTTAATATTTGAGCCTTGTATCGTTACAGTGGAATTTAAAGTATTGTTTTGGTTGATCTTTATTCTACTTCGCATGTGTGTTAATATTAATTGTCAACCCAATTAATGATTTCTCAAGGTTTTTACATGCATTTTCAATTGCTTTTAATCTAAGTTTATGAATAATATACCAAGATAAAAATAATTTTATAAAAAATATGAATTAAAGTAATACTATTTTAAATATTGCTCTCTTGAACGATGGTATGTTACATGAGATGTTATTTATGTCAAATGTATGTTAAAGGGTTGAAGAATAAATTTAAACTTTTTATTGATTAAATTATAGTATTAAAAGAAATATACATATATATATAACTTTTCTAATGATATTGCGGGTTTTAAACAATGAAAGGTTTGTAACTATTTTACCCCACAGTTGTTTTTTTTTTGTACTTTTTGCAAATAATTACAGTTTGTGTTTTTTATAAATTTAGTTTTGAAACCTGCCTATTTTACCCTATCTTTACCCTATCTGTTCAATCTAGAAAAAAAAAAAGAAAGGGCACTACTCACACCAATATAATGTGCTACTGGAGGAAGAAAAAGCTTTTAATAACATTCCATGTAACATACCATCATTCAAGTGGACAATATTTAAAATAGTATTACTTTAAATCATAATTTTTATAAAATTATTTTCTTCCTGGTACATTATTTATGATTAAAAGTAATTGAAAATGCAAATAATAAATATGAGTTATTTGAATTCCCAATAACAAACTTTAAATTAACTGCATCGCTATTAAAGTATTAAAAAAAAGTCTAAAATAAGATAATATGAACGAAACTTTGTAAATACAAATATCCTCTGAAATATTTTTTTTACTGAGGACTCTGTATTTTTTATAAATACGTTGAATCTATCTAATTTTTTAAAAGAGAGACCAGTTTTGAAGAAGTGTCTGTCGGTACATATTTTCAGCCATCTTTTGGCAATGTATAAACATTTAAAAAATAAATTAAGGTGTTAATTATTATATTGTCAAAGTTAAAACAAATTACGGAAAATAATAGATGCGAATTTAGCTGATAAGGCGCATAAAAATCACGAATTTAACCGATAAGGCACATAAAAAATCATGAATTTAGCTGATCAGGCATGTAAAAATTGTGAATTTAGCCGATCAGCAGGTAAAAATCACAAATTTCGTCGATGGGATGTGTAAAAATCGTAAATTTAGCTGATAGAACGAGTAAAAATCGTGAATTTAGCCTACCAGGTGCGTAAAAATCGTGAATTTTGTCGAGCGGGCGTGCAAAAATCGTTAATTTTACCAATCGGGCATGCAAAAATTGTGAATTTCGCCGATCGGCATATAAAAATCGCGAATTTCACCAATAGGGTGCGTAAAAATTGAGAATTTTGTTTAACAAGTATGATTGTGGACCTCGACAAGCTAGTCATTTTTTTGAGTGGCCCATGAACCAAAAGTAGCCAACATCTTCAGAAATTGTGTATTTCATCAATTAGTCCGGAAAAAATTGCAAACTTCGTCAATCGGGAGCGTAAAAATCCTGAATTTCCGTCGGTCAGAAACGTAAAAATCCTGAATTTCCGTCGGTCAGAAGTGTAAAAATGATGAATTTCCGTCAGTCGGGAGCATAAAAATCAGGAATTTCAGCGATCGGCTGCAACAAAATCATGAATTTCAACGATCGGATGAAGAAAAATACTGAATTTCGTCGATTGGACGCGAAAAAATCATGAATTTCGTTGGTCGGACGCGGAGAAACCATAAATTTCTTCGATCAGACGTGAAAATATCCTGAATTTCGTTGATCGGACGTAGAGAAACCATAAATTTCTTCGATCGGACACTGAAAAATCATGAATTTCAAAGAACGGGAGCGAAAAAATTCATAAATTTCTGCGATCGGGCACGAAAAAATTATGAATTTTGTCGAACGGGGGCGAAAAATTCACGAATTTTAGAGTACAGTAAGGATATCAGAAAATCCTGCATTTGGCCGGTTCTTTTTATGCAGAATGTACGCGACGCTGCGGCGGGCGCCGCAGACTTTTTAGGGCATCTGCAGACTAAAAACGGCAAACTTCGTCGAAGAATTGCGAGAAAAATGCGAAATTTATTTAAAGATTGCGAAAAATGGCTAATTTCGCTGACAGGTCGCGAAAAAAAATGCAAATTTAATCAAAAGGCTGTGGAAAAACGTGAATTTCGCCAAAAGGCCGTCAAAAATACATGCGTTTCGTTGAAGGATCGCAGAAAAATATGAATTTTGCCGAAGGGCTACGGAGAAAACGCCAATTTAGTCAAAGGATCGTGGAAAAAATCTGTTAATTTCGTCGAAAGATTACGAAAAACTGGCAAATTTTGTCTTAGGATCTCGAAAAAACAGAAAATTTTGTCGAAGGATTCTCGAAAAAACGGAAAATTTTGTCGAATGATCTCGAAAAAATGGAAAATTTCATCCAAGGATCTCGAAAAAAAAGGTAAATTTCGTCGAATTATTTCGAAAAAACGGCAAATTTCAGTAAAGTATCTCAAAAAAAAAAAACTGCCAATTTTCGTCGAAGGATCGCAGAAAAAATGCGAATTTTGTCCAAAGGCCAAAAGAAAAAAGACGAAATTTATCAAAGGATCTGGGAAAATGGCTAATTTTGTTGACAGATTGCGATAAAAACGCAAATTTTGTCAAAGGGCTGCGGAAAAACTTGAAATTCATCAAAAGAATATAAAAAAAAAAGTTTCGTTGAAGGATCGTGAAAAAAAAAGCGAATTTCATCAAAGGGCCACAGAGAAATGCAAATTTTGTCAAATGGTCGCAGAAAAAAAATGCCAATTTCATCAAAATTTCATCAAATAATCGTGGGAAAAACTGCTAATTTCGTCAAAGAATCACAGAAAAAGTGCAAATTTCGTCAAAGAACCACAAAAAACAAACAACAAACAAAAAAAAAAAACCATGAATTTCGTCAAAGGATCACAGGAGAAAAAAGAAACGCTATTTTCGTCTAAGGTTCACGAAAAAGAACGTGAATTTTGTGAAATAGTCCCGGAAAGAATGCAGCATTTCTTTAGAAAACAGCAGACGTACAAAGTTCTATGCTTATTAATATAGGCATATTTTTTAATCTGAAACAATATCCTGAACTAACTTTTGAAAAACAGTTAATCCGAACCCAATTTGCAAGGATCTACACTCAGCCTGAAATCGACTCTAATGAAAAGCAGAGTTAATCCGACCTGCAACAGGAATAATTATTGCCGAGAGGGGATTTTCTCCCCTAACCCCTCTGCTGTAACCTTTCAGAATATTTGCTGTGAATTTCAGAATTTTTTTTTACTCGGAAAGGCTGATAAATGCTGATGCCTTAATTAATTAGCACTACAACAGCTGCAAGAATAGATTTATATGATATATTGCATATTGCAGACTATTTTTGAAAACATTATTAGCGTTGCAGACACTTGAAGATAGTTCTGCCACTGGGGCGAGTGCTTATTTTCACCTTTAGCAGAAAGTCTTTTATGCATCACATCTTTGGGTCTACACGTGTGCATGGAAACATAACAGCATCACCCTAGCAACTGAAGTGGTCCTTTTGCTAAAGTTTTCCTTTTTGGTGAACTTGTTTTGTTTGCTAATTACATATTTTAAAAATGAAGAGTATGTTTTTATGGGAAATTTTGTGAAGTTGCTATTTTTATTATAATAAAGTTTGTGAAGGGGTCCTGTTTTATTAAGAAGAATTATGTGAAAGCGTGCTAAACAGGCCCCAAATTTTTCCTGGATCAACCCCTTGAGTGTGTAATTTCATTATTTAAATGTAGGGCTGTTATGCTGCATATGGTTACACAAATAATTAGTCTTGGGATACTATTTCATTGGTAAGTAATTTATTTTATTTTTTAAAATGTAATTGATGTATACAAAGCTATTATTAAAAAGAATTGCTCTGTATATGGGTGAGAATCTTCTATGCTTTAAGCAGATTCATATGTTTTGTTATGTGTAGAAGTGTAGATAAATTTTATTTTCATGTCAATTTCTGTATTGTTTACATTCTCACCTGTCAAAAAGTATGACTTTCTCTAGAATAATATTGACTCTAGCAGATGGGTACGGTGCAGTGCCAACATCCTTTTTTAACTTTATGCACCTGGCAGAACCCAAAATTGTACAATTAATGATGTTGAAAATATAAAATTTTTGCCTTTTTTTATGAAGCTGTAAGACCAGAATTAATGCCAAAATAGTAGAATTTTCACTTTTATTTTTCTTGTGTTCCCTCATAATTTTTCAGTCTGGAGAACCCAAATGATACTTAGAATGTAAAATTTCTGCCTTCTATTTTTGGGGTCTGCAGGAATAGATATGGAGCCAAATTAAATTTCCTTTCGCCCATATTTTGGTATAATATATATTTGATATTGCACCCCATATTTGGCATAAAATATTTTGGTCGACATATCAACATAATATGTTTGGATTCAACTGATAGATTTTTGTGTGTGTTGTTCAAAGTAAATTTTGGAGATTTATGAGATTTCAACTGTTGTTTCTATCTAATACCTTCAAATTTAACTTTTTGATTGTAATTTACACATACAAAAATATTTTACGTACAGTTGTTGCACAGTTTTGACGTAATTAAATTTAAAAAAATTTAATGCATGTTGTGTTTTTGTGTGAGTGTGCATGGATTATCTGATAAGAGGGGGAGGATGTTCAAAATATTTTCAGGCTTGATTAATGCAGGGACAAAGTTCCGCAAGCATTTTATAAGAGTATTTTTGCCTTATTTAAAATTTAAAAAATCCTGCGTTTAAAAAAGTGACACTTATACTAAAATATTGCTGGAAGTTTGCCACTGCAGTAACTGGGTCCTGGTCTTGACTACCTATCATCATAGCTTACACCCATATCCAAAGAAATGAAACGGGGGAAAAAAGAAAGAAAAAAAATTGGTTGATATGTATATCATATGCTTCAATGTCAAACAGGAATGTACCAGTAGTTCCAGTGTTTCTAGTTACGGTTTTTTTAATTCCAATTAATTGATTGCTGCCACTTTTAAAAAATAGTAAAATTTCCTTTATTTAATAGCAAATTTAGTAAAGCGACTATTACTATTTCAAAACAAATGTCAGCAATGAAGCAATCTGAATAATAGTAGGAACCAACAGGCAATATTAGTACTTTCACCATCCCGGAGTCAATCATTTTTTCCATCTGCTCTGCTAAAAAGAAGTTTTTTTTTTAGAGTGTGTGTGTGGGGGGGGCGTGGGGGAGGTGAGTACTTTGAGAAAAGTTGAAATCTAAATTACAATAGATGTTACATAATCAGTGTTGAATTCAGACATCTTTCCCCGGGAAGGATTTCTGGGCTTCAAGGGGGGGGGGGGCGATTGCACTTTTTAACCATTGAAAGTATAAAATCTCAAATCTTTCGACGGGGACATTTCAATGCTCCAGGGGGGATTCCCCCCCCAGGTCACCCCCTGAATTCAACACTACATAATTATTGCCCTGCAAACATTTGCATAAGAATTAGAACGTTTTAACTTTTATAATTTGTTTTTTTATTTTTGCATTTTAGCAAAAATTTTGCTAACACATTTTTATACATTTTTTAAAATACTTTTGAAAAATGGGAAAAAAAACCCCTAAAAATTAAGGTTAAATGTTAAATTTAAATTTTAAAACTTTAAAAAAGAAACGTTTGAAAATTACTACTTCTCCCTTTGAAGATTTTTTATATAAGGAAATTTCTAAAATGTTTAAAATACTTGGAAATGTTCACAAATTAGGTTCTTTCCAACTATACCAACAACATAATACTGTATGCTAATGTGCTATTTATTTTAACCTTGACCGTGCAAATGATTGCAAGAGTATTTTTGCCTTATTTAAAAAAAAAAAAAAATTCTGCATATAAAAAGTACAGATTATTTTTGTCGAAAGGAAAAGTAAAGGCATTACAGACAAAAAAGTGAAAGAAATGTACAAGTTTTTTGCCTAAAGGAATACTGAAGGTATTTCGGACAAAAAAGTGAAGGAAAAGTACAGGTTTTTTACAGACTTATATTGTATTTCAGATAATACCTAATACCGGTCCACTGTGTCCCAGAAGTGGGGCACAGTGGTCCACTTTACGGATGCATATAATTTTTTTTTTTTTTAAATATATTGAAAACTATGTTATGAGAAAATTATGATAAATGTATAAAGGTTTAATGAATATTCAAAAATATTTTCATGCAGATCGGTTTGTCCATTAAAGAGAACAAAATTTTTAACTGAAAAAGTGTTCCACTGCGTACCAGTCTCCCCTACATTTAATATTTAAAATTATCATCTAAATCTGCCACAATAGACTTCATTATGAATTGCTTATGAGATTAAAAATTTGCAATCCCTTTCGCATATATATATATATATATATATATATATTCTCACAAGCTACAAAGAAAAAAAATTTTTTTTTGGGGGGGGGGACATCAGATTTTTATATAAATTGTGAAAGTAACAGGTATGTATACAACTGGGAATGTTTAATTGAAAATTAGCCAAATGAGGAGCCGGAGAAATGGAGAGAGTTTACCAGCTAGTTAAATTAACTACAGAATTCTAGAGGGGGGGGGGGTAATCACTTCCATTCTGCTCCTAAAAAATACAAGTTGAGAGTCTAAAAACAGCCAATGAATTTTCTCTATATTATTTGTACTATTTATTGTTTTGTTTTAAAGAAAGTATTGGTAAACCAGGGGTCGATCCAGGAAAAATTTGGGGCCTGTTTAGGGTCCCTTCACAAAAATCTATTTAATAAAATGGGTCCCTTCACAAAAATAAATTTGATAAAATGGACCTCTTCACAAAAATCAATTTGATAAAATGGGACCCTTCACAAAATTCTATTCCATAAAAACTTACTATTTATTATTTATTTATTATTTTGTGATGTTTTAAAATGCGTAATTTGTAAACAAACAAGTTCACCAGAGCGGAAAACTTCAGCAAAAGGATTTAAAAAAGTTTTTATTTATAAATGCTTGGTTCGAATTTGATTAACTGGATTTCAACTTTCGTTGTAAAATGTTATTTTTCACAAAAATATAATAAATTTCACAAAAATAACCTTTACTTTTCACAAAATGGGCCCCAAGAAAAAAAACCTGCATCGACCCCTGTAAACAAAAATAAACATTGATTACACCAAGGGTGTCTGTAAAAACAACAGAATTATTCAGGTCACTTAAAAGAAACGAGGTTCTCTATTTTAATGAACTACAGAAAATTTGCAAAAAAAAAAAAAAATGCAGGTGGGAAACTACAGAGAATCTGCAGAAAAAATGCTGTTGGGAAACTACAGAAAAAATGCAGTTGGGAAACTGCGGTGATTTGGCCGATTCCACTACAGAATTTTTGAGGTAGATACAACTACAAAATTACTGCAGAATTTTTGAGGTTGATACAACTACAAAATTACTGCAGAATTTTTGAAGTCGATACAACTACAAAATTACTGCAGAATTTTTGAAGTCGATTCAACTGCAAAATTACTGCAGAATTTTTGAAGTCGATTCAACTGCAAAATTACTGCAGTAATTTTGCAGTTGTATCGACTTCAAAAAAACTGTAGTCGAATTGGCCAAATCACCGCAGTTTCTCAACTGCATTTTTTTTTGCAGATTTTCTGCAGTTCATTTTTAGCTGGGTACAAAAGTTCCAAAGAATAAAAATTCAATGTCTCAAAAGAAGAAATTAGGCAGGTGCGTTTTAGAGGCAGTGTTGCAATTTAAGAGAATAAGGTTTTAATAAATACGTGTAGCTTTTAACAGATTAAGATTTTTAGAATGATAAATAAAAGAATATTTTGATTAAGTTATGGAATAAAATATAAAACAGATTTAAGAGATATTTTAAAAGAGAGGGAAAAATTAGAATTGTAAGAATTTGGAATAATTTAACTAAGGAAAAATGGCGAAATTTTTTTATTATTACATATATATCGAAAGTCCAACGTCGATGTCAACAATCGATACTTCTGTGCCAAATATATCGATGTTTTTCACATATAGATATTTAACTTCCATCCCCAGTCAGAAGTGTGTATTACCATTTGAAAAATAAAAGTTGAAAAATAAAATTTTTAATAGGTAGACGACATTTTATGACAAAGTAATTCATAGACAATTTCATTTGTAACTTTATTCAAATACTTTCTAATTATATTATTATATCTTCATTCTAATTTAAAAGGTATTTTTCTTTTTTTCTTGTATTAATTAGAAAAGGTAAATCCATTGTTCGAGTTTTTCACGTGCATTACATCTTCATTTGCATCCGCTATAAGGTAAACAGTGCTATAATATACTAGAAATAAATATTATCCTATTTGTTATTCATGCTGTAGCCGGAAAAATTTTAAAGTATTTTTTAATATGTTACATTTTAAATATAAAAATATTCTTTTATCTCCGAGGAAAGATGTATAAAGATGGAAGATAAAGCATTTAATATTTCTTAAAATGATTTATTTGTTACAGTGATGACGTGATGAGTCTCTTTTATGTACATGTAATTTTACATTAATTACTTAATACTTTGTTGTTGAATAAAAAATATAGTTTAGGATAGTGTTATATCTAAGGATATAAAAATATAGTTTAATGTCTTATTTCTGGTTTTATAATTGTATGATTGACCAAATTTTGTACAATTTTAACTTAATAGTTCGTACAAAGATGAAATCATTCATTTTTTTGTGGAATTTATGGTAATTTGGGCTTGACAATTCTGCTATGGTTCCATAATAATTTTATATTTTTTCCATCTATTTCAAAATTTCACTTTTTTCTTTATTTGTTAAAATCTTTTTTATTATTATTATTTAAAACCAATAAGAATGACCTGTTTATAAAATATACAAAAAAAAAAAACATTATTTTCAAGAAATATTTTTTTCTATTTTCATTTTTGCAGGCAGAATCTAATTTTCATGTACTAAAATTTTTATAGAATATTTATTAGAATATATTTTTAAGATGCTTTTAAATTTCAGTTAATTTGATCAAAAAATGCACTATAGAGAGTTATTTTCCTCATATGATAATACATAACTGTTCAGTACAATTTCACGCACAAATAAAAATATTTTTTTGTGAAGGGCTTTTCCTTTTCATAAAGTGATTATGTTAAAATTTTCTTTTTATTTACCTGCAAATTCTATGAAAAATCTGTATTATAAGTTTCCTTATTTTTTCAAATTAGTTTGACACAAAGGAAAAAAAATAACAAAATCTGTTATCTTTCTTTCGGAAAATTGTATTTTATATATTGATTGTTCCTTCGTTTAAAAAGTGATTATCTAAATTTAGAAGAAATATAAATTTAATTATAAAAAATAATAATAAATATATATATATATATATATATATATATATATAAATGGAATAACTAAAAAATGATTTCTGGGACCTACAAAGGACAAAACTACAAAGCATATTATAAAATAATTCCCTGTTTTTCTACAAGAAAGACTGATAATATTAGCTCGTTTGCATTAATATTGCAATATAATATGTAATATTGCATTTTCCTTATTTCCTGTTATTTTCCTATTATTCCATTTTAATTTTTTCCTTTGCTTCAAACTAATTTGAAAAAATAAGGAAACTTATAATACAGATTTTTCATAGAATTTTCAGGTAAATAAAAAGTATATATCATAAGTAAAAAAAGTCCTTCCGGCCTGTACCGGGAGGAAAAGGTAGCTTTCCTATATCTTCGTTTTAAAATTTTAGCTAATGTTACACGAAAACAGCAACTTAAAATGCAAATAAAACGTTTACAAAAGATTCGTCAATACTGAATTTGAATAAGAAATTCGCCAAATTATTGAACAATAGCCAAATTGGCTTCATTTATGAAGACTTATTTTGGTCGCCAAATTTCGCGATATTTCTCCAAATGTCGCCAATTTTTGCGAGAATTTGGCGCTAACGGATATGAATATATAGTTTTATGCGTATGATTGGGAAAATTATTACAACAATGAAAGAAAATAATTTGCAAGTAATCGCGTTAATGTGCTGTTTTGTTTCAAAATGTCAGCCACCCTAGAATTTCAAACTGCTCTATCTCAGCCATTTTTTAAGATAGAGGTAAACCAAAAAATGCTCTGGAATCCTTGTATCAAGGCCTAACACTGAATTAAAAAATAAATTTGAATTTTTAACTTTTTTGTATATTTATTTTAGTTTTAAATTTTTAATTGGCCGCCATCTTGAAACAAAATGGCGGACCAAGCTGTCCAACGAACTCGGTCGAGACATTGGTGAGCTTAATACACACAATTAGTTTCATAAAAATTGATTTATAAATACGAGCGTTATCGTATGACATAGGTCAGATATATATATATATATATCAACATTTGAACGGAGGGTGGTTTTGGGGTCTGGGGGTCATGCTCGGTGAAAATATATCGAAATTTTCCGGAACTGCTTTCCTCCGAACGGCTGCAATAGGTAGCTTTATACTTTTTTGTATTGAAAGCTACCTTACTGTGATGTTTTGTTACGAGTCTTCCACACGAAAAATATATATCGAATATATATCGAATAATTTTATAAAAATGAAGTATATAATAATCCAAATTTCATATTTTGTAGAATTTTTTTTAATTTTCTCAACAATTACTCATATAAGCATTAAATTTAGTTTCCACATTGTATGAAAACAATCACATCTCAGAAAGAAAAGTAATATTGGACTATTGGACTTGACAGTTTTCAAAAAATATTTATCCACCCCCCCGTCCTTTTCATCGTATTTAGCTTATGAAATAATAGATATAAATTAATTATTATCATAAGTATGTTTGAGGTAATAATATTTTCGAAATTCATGTATCATGCTTTGAAATTGACTTTATAATAATCAAACTAAATACTGAATTAATACTGCCCAAAATAATTATTACAATAAACATAATTTAAAAATACATTTATATTTCTATTACTGATTGAATTTTTAATGAAAATGATGTGATAAAAATTGTTTAGGACATATTTCTTCTGCAATTCAAATCCGGTTTCAAAAGTAAATTACTCCTCATCATTATGATGTGATCTGTGCTCATTTCTGAGTTACGATATTTCAAATCGAAGTGTTCAATTACACTGGCACATTAACAACCTCTTATTCCAATATAATGACAAACTTGACTTCCTGAAATGAATAAATTACATCGGTAATTTGACATGGGTCCCTAAAGAAAAATAACAGATTTCTAATATCAGTAATTTCCACTTGATTTAAAGATAATGTTTGCGACATTGTTAACATTAGATTGGACATTTGAAAAATCGATAATCGGCGTCTCTTAGCGACAGTATAAGAGCTTTCTTCTTTGAAATTGAATACAAGTTATGGACGAAAGATTTTCGTAATCAATTACTCTTTTCTTTCGTTTTAGCTCTGTCAAGCATCAAGTTACACGCTCAGAGAAGTTATCGGTATTTTATGGAGTTACATCAAATAACAAATCATTTAAGAAGAAACTCTTATTTATGTATATATACAAGCTAAATTCCTTTAAATGCATATATAAGATATTCTTACTGTGAAGGAAAATAAGTTTAGTATTTTCTTATTATGAAATAATTGGGAGTACAGCTTTATTATTTAAAATATAAGAATCAGATTTTTGATAAATAGTACTGCAGTGCTTCGTTATTTACTTTCGTCTATTTAAAAAATATATATATATATTGGATTCATGAAAATTTTCGGCTTTGAGTTTTTGACTACGTTTTAGAAGGTCCTGAACACGATTTGATTGCTTTTAGGAAACGTCTGTCTGTGAGAGTGTGCCTCTGTGACTTTGTCTGTCTGTCTGTATGTGATAAAAATATTGTGGGCACTTTATCTCAAGAAATAATGTACGGAAATTAATAAAAAGTTAGATTCAATTAGTCCCTGATATAAATTGGCGCTGATTAGTTTTTGGTGCAAATCTCCCAACAGGCGATGCTGCTATGCTGCATTTCTCACGATTTCCGCCATAGCTCTATTTGAAGAACTAATGCACTGATTTTCATCAAACTTCAGATTCAATTAGCCCTTGACATAAATAGACGCCGTTTACGTTTTTGTGAGATATGCCAAAAGGTGGTGCTGCTATGCTACTCTTTTATGATTTTCACGCTAGCTATATCTCAAGAACTAATGCACAGAATTTCATCAAACTTCAGATTGTTAGACGTTAACATAAGGTGTTGTCGATTAAATTTTGGTGTAAATTCTCCAACAGGTGGCGCTTCAGTGCTGCATTTTTCAGGATTTACATGATTTTAGCGATGGTTATATCTCAAGAACTAATGCACGAAATTTAATAAAACTTTAGATTCAGTTAGACTTTGATATGAATTGGTTTTGGTTTGTTTTTTGTGAATGTGAAACGTGTGTGAGATAGAAGAAAGTTTTGGAATCGGCACATCCGACTAGTTTTTTTATGTAGAAATTTTAATAAAACTAATAGTATTATTGAGGATTCAAATTGAAATCTGGCATTTCTAGAATTTGTTTGAGCGATCAAACATAAACTAATGGGTTGTGTCCTTGTATGGGAAATCGATTATATATATATATATATATATATATATATATATTTTAAGTGTCATTTTGTCTCAAAATGTTTTGATATTTCAGAAATTGTTTTGGACATCTGCCATTGACAGTGATAGAATATGTAATTAATGAGTTCTTAAGATAAACTAATTTCTCTATATAATGTCGTCAATTCATATTGAGAATTCCGAAATGTATTACATGCAATAAAATCTTTTCTCACAAAGGATTAAATATATTTATCGGATGTAGCCAGTTAATTATACCAGGATCAACATCTTTATCAGGGGTTTCAAGCAACATTAACAGGTATAATCGCTTCTGAAGCTTCTGATTAAAAATTAAATTTATTAAATAACTCTCAATAAAGAATCCACAATTACTTTCAATCCAAAAGGACCCAATCACGCGTATTTAAACATGTAAATTAAAATGTTACTTCCAAACTGTAGCTGTTTGAAGATTCATAATTATGCTGCAGAAAAACGTGTAAAAATTTGATTAAAATGGGAATTTGGAATTCTAATTTTGCATATTTATTCATATCAATAGAAAAGTTTTATAAATATTTATAGTCTTAATAAAATCGATCATTTCTGAATATCGAATTCAAAATATCTATTTGTATGCATAAATATTGGCAATAAAATATTGATGACAAAATATCAATATTACTGGAAGCATATTTATGCTGTGGATACATCTAGACATTGGCGCAGTCATATACTCAATATAAAAACCACTAAAATTATCCTTTTCAAATGCTATCAATTTTCAAATGAACGTTGTCAACTGCCGATTAATTTTAAAACGATTTTGTAAGAATTTTTTTTATAAATGATAATATTTTCAAAAAAAAAAAAAAAAAAAAAAAAAAAAAACGGCCCCTGATATAGTAATTGCCAAATTAATTTCTGATATTTAGATATATTAAACTTTCAGTTCTCAACAATACTTCCTGTAAAATAATAGAAAAAACACCGCCCTCGACTGGCATGTTGTATACCGATGTTAAAAATAATTTCTGACAACTACATACATTAAAGTATAAATTCCCACTAATAGTTGCTAACAATAATAAAAATAAAATACAGCGCCCTCTAGTAGCAGGTTCTAGACCTATAATGCAATGATTTTTTGACATTTACATATTTGACATTTATAATTGTGACCATTAGTTTCTAAATAAAACCTAAATTAAATAAAACAGCGCCCTCTAGTGGCAAGGTTTTGATCTATGTTAAACGATAGATAATTGAATTACGTATAAATCACTTAATATATAAGTCACTTTAAAATTGTCGGCGGGCCCAGCCTGCACGCCATACGCTGCCGAAGGCAGTATAAACCCTAAAATTCAATTTCCGATATTTAGATATTTTACACTTTCAATTCTGACCAATAATTCCTGATAAGATTAGATTCCTAGATAAATAATAATTTAAAAAAACAGCGCAATCTTTCAGAAGAGACATTTAAGTAATCATAAGATGGGGAGGGGGAGGGTTAAGATGTATATATTAAAAGCATAAGTTTAATGTAGTAGTCTTTACACATTTAATTCATAATATATTCACAAATATATTCAAGAATAAAGGAAAAATAATTTCACTTTATATATCATTAGAAAAAGATATGGAACAGATTGGCGATTTAATTTCTGACATTTAGATATACTATCCTGAGCCGTCAGAAGCCCACGGGGGTCGCCGACGCGCGTAAACGACCATAGCACCCAAGCCTCTGAAGGGCTTATAACGCACCAGGGCTTTGTCTCGCCCGGCGCTGCGATCGGCCTGAGGCCGCTCCCCTACTGCGGACCCCCAGGTCATTTTACCAAGGTTGGTGACATAGGTCGTCACGGTAGTAACCCCACATCTCGGAGGAAACTTCCGCAGAGACGGAACCTTGATGAACCGCCATGGAACCCCCGACGACTTCGTTCGCGAGACCTCTTAGGGAAAGACCGTCGCTAGGTCATATGTCGAGCTACCACGACGGCTCTTGCTTTACCACAGCTCAAGAGGTGTGAGTAAATTTTCAAAAACAAACTCCCCAGAAGATTATGATAAAACCTAAACAATGAAAAAAACACCCCGTTTTAAGAAATAAAATGATACCTACCATTTTCTTAAATTTCTTATTCCAAAAGTTATTACTTCACTTCCGATTTCAGAATAACTTGCCCCATTGATGGTTCGGGTCTGGTACTTTTGGGCAGAAATTTGTATCAACTACTCTTCCTCAATAGTTCTACACTCTGACCAAACAGCAACTTCTATTTTAATTTTGGTCTGAAATATTATTTTTTTTTATATTCTCTTAGACCTATTTTCCAATTTGGAACATATTCAAAGTATTTTCTTATAACTCATAACAGTAGAAATGCATTTTTGGAAGTTTTAAGAAATAAAATGATACCTACCATTTTCTTAAATTTCTTATTCCAAAAGTTATTACTTCACTTCCGATATCAGAATAACTTGCCCCATTGATGGTTCGGGTCTGGTACTTTTGGGCAGAAATTTTTATCAACTACTCTTCCTCAATAGTTCTACACTCTGACCAAACAGCAACTTCTATTTTAATTTTGGTCTGAAATATTTTTTTTTTATATTCTCTTAGACCTATTTTCCAATTTGGAACATATTCAAAGTATTTTCTTATAACTCATAACAGTAGAAATGCATTTTTGGAAAAAAATCTTTTCACTCAAAAATAAGTAAACCTGACGAAATCATGAAGTGACTTCCAGAAACGATTATTTTTTTTAAGGTAAATGATATAAAGGTAAAATAATATTTTTTCTAACCAAAGAAGTGTTAAAAAAATAAATGTACGCTGGTTAAGAGAGTATTTTTTTTTGTTTTTTCGTATTTCGATCAGAACATTCGATCGGAAGATTTTTAATATTGCAGAGAAAACGAAAATTCCGAAATGGTTTACGAAAAGATTTTTTAAATGGTTAATTGCATAATTTTTTTTTAACCAAACACATCGTTAGAAAGTTAAATGTACGAAAGTTAAGTGGGTTATATTTGTGGGACTTTAAACCGAGGTCCCGGTTTGTTTACCCCCTTTGTGCAAAATATGACCGTAGCGCCAATTTTACCAATTTCAATGCATAAATCAATAAATTTACCAATTTTAATGCATAAATCATACAAATCAATTTTAATACATAAATTATAACGAATATAGCTGTGTCCTAAGGTTGGTTGGTTGGTTTATTATTTGTTACGGCCGATTATCTGCGCTAGGTATAAAGGCCGGTGGGAAGGGGGTGGGTGACTGTCGGATTCCTCTTCTCCGTCCACACAACTTCGAAATATAATCCGGTCTTTTGATATGCTGCCACCACCGATATGAATACGTGATATCGGACACGATACTTGATGTATATTCAAGAAAAACCTAACTCTTTCAATTAAACTTAAAGTAACAATTTATTAACAATATTTACACTTGAACTCGAATGGAAATTATCCGGTTTAACATTTAAATCAAAATAATTACAGAAAACTATCCTCTGTCTACCGTTAGGCTACGTTCATTCATTCAGAACCGAGATTTCTATTAATCTCACACACGCTATATCTCTTCCTTTCGAGAGATCTCGTTCCACACACGTGCCCAGAGCTGCTCTCTGAACAACCAACCTACACGCTCCAGTCCTGCGTTCCAACTAACTTCCTCTCTGGTCATTCTCCAGAGCACCTTTCTGTCTACGGGGCTCCTGGTCTGTTTCAAAGGGTCTGTCTTCCTAAATAATGGGTGCAATCTCTTTCTTACCTATGGAAGACCACATCACAAAGGACATACTTCTTCGATTGTATTCAACTTGCTGTCCTCCGGATTAAGATTCCAGTACTGAAAAGCCTCACCGTACACAGAAGATACACACACAATAAGATAATAATAAGATAATAATCACAATAGTTCCCCAACAATAGTTTTTAAGCCTATAGGTGCCAGGGACCTGACAGTGCCCTCCATGGAAATCTTTCTAAGGGATCCTAACCCCTATTTACGCCAGGCTCAAAGAAAACGGAAAACTTCGTACGGTTACATCGACGAGCGCGACTGGGTTTTGACCCAGCACCTCCCGTCTATCAGCTTTTAGAGCAGAATGTGGCCTTAGGAAATAGAGAAACATAAAAATTTATTTTTTAAATTTTTTGCTCGCGTTTACCAATTTTTTATTCAATTGAAACAATATATCTATTTCTCTGTATATATATATATATATATATATATATATATATATATATATAAATGATTGCATGATAAACTGTTTATCTTGATATCCCTACCATTATTTTTAACTGTTAATTCAAGAAAAACATTAATTATATGTCATCTTAGATGGATTTTCTGTATTCTTACAATTTGGAAACGCTGATATTCATCAATCAATTTTAAGTGGTAGTCCAAGACTCTTCACATCGTAGTTTGAGTTATCTGCGGCATAAAGACCAGACTGCAGAGCACATTTCATTTTACTGTTATTAGGATCTCAAGCTTCAAATCGCTTATAAACAAATTAATCTTCTAGTAAATTCCAATTTAGAGTGCGAAACATTTTTCAAAGTCAAACTGAAATTTATTTGGTAAAAATATTTGCTTTTCAGAAATTTATGATAACTACTTGTATCAGGAAAAAACATTAATTAAAAATATCCAACAATTAAACTTTTGTAAATATATGAATAAATTTGTATTTGAAAAACTTAATTATTTATAAAACTTTTATTTATGTTTCGGAAGTTGATAATAAATAAATTTAACAAAATCTATATAATAAATATCAAAATATTACGTGCAATTTTCAAAGGGAAAAAATGAAAATCATTTTCTTAAACATATATATATATATATTAAAAGATCACGATTCAATATAGTTAATTAGTTTCAATAGAGTAATACTCTTTACATTGACAAAGAAAAATTAAAAAATATCCTTCCGGCCTGTACCGGGAGGAAAATGAAGCTTTCATAGTGCATGTTTTTAAAAATTCAACTCAAATTACTGAAACATCCGAAGCTAAATTGCTTGGAACTCGATTATAGAAAATTAAATCTCGGTTTTTGTTAATATTGATATTGAATGCAAATTTCAGCATGAGAATTACAGCATAACAAATTAGATTGTTTCAAAATGTCAGCCACCCTAGAATTTCAAGCTGCCATATCTCTGCCATTTTTTTAGATAAAGCCAAAACAAAAAAATGTTTCGGAATCCTTGTATCAAGGCCTAACACTGAATTAAAAAACACTCTAACTCTGAACTTTCTCTGAATTAAAAAACACTCTATCTAACACTTAACGAAAACATCTTTTTCAATTTATAATTTTTATACATATTTTTTAATTTTTAAAAAAGTTAAAAAAATTAACTTGCCGCCATTATGAAACAAGATGGCGCATGAAGCTGGCCAACGAGCTCGGTCAAGACCTTGGTACGTTCTGTACACATGATCAGTCACATTTATATCGGTTCATAAAAATGAGAGTTACAGCATAACAAAAATCAGATTGTTTCAAAATCTCAGCCACACTATAATTTCAAACTGTCATATCTCAGCCATTTTTTAAGATATAGAAAAAACAAAAAAATGTTCCAGTATCCTTGTATCACGTTCTAACACTTAAAATAAGCATTTTTTCGATTTATAATTTTTTTGTACATATTTTTGATTTTTTTTTAATTTAAAAATTTTTAATTGGTCGTCATTTTGAAACAAGATCGCGGATGCAGTTGGCCATCGAACTCGGTCGAGACCTTCGTATGTCCTATACACATACTCATTCACATCGAAATCGGTTCATAAATAAGAGAGTTACAGCATGATATATATCTGATATATAGATATAAATGTATATATATGTATATATACATATATCAGTATGTGAACGAAGGGTGGTTTGGGGGTCTGGGCGTCATGATCGGTGAAAATCTACCAAAATATTTCGGAATTACTTTCCTCCGAATGGCTGCAATAGGTGGCTTTTTGTAATGAAAGCTACCTAAACGATATTACTGGAAAAGGACTAAAATATAAAATTACATTCAACATTTTAAAAATCATCACGAAAAAGAAAGTAACATAAACATGAGTTAAAACATAATAATATTGTTACTTTCTTTATTACATTAAATATCTCCTTCTGTATGAAGCAGTATGGTAAGTGTGTATTATACATTATCTTAAGTCACATATTTCATTGATTTCGCATGACTGTGAATCGTAAATGATCTAGGTTTTTAAATGATTTCTGAGGAAATATAAAAAAAAATATATTATATTTCGTCTTTTTTTAAACCATGATCATAGTGAAATTCTGTTCTAATTTTCACACTTCTAAGTGAAGTCTTAGATCCAGGTTTTACACACATATGTGCCGACGCTAGTACTTATACTCGAGGATTGTTTATAAAGTGTAGAAATAAATTGACAGCTGAGAAGCAAAAAAAAATATATTTCTACTAGCACTAAAAATGTTTAATTTACTCCCAGAGAAAGTATCCCCTTATATGGATTGAACCCACAACATCTATATTCGGTAACAATTAGCAGCGTGGTAGTATTTCAATCACACCGTAATGGAAGACACTCTAAATAAAGAATTTCGGCAATTTAAATACATTTGAATCTAATTACAGTAATGACCAGATTAAAAATTTTTTTTTTTAATTTTAAATACTGAAATATAATTTAAATAAATTTAATGAACGTGCAAAGCAGAAAATGTTATTCCCAATTTTATAATAAATCGATATTCATACATTGATGTAGTTTTAAAAAATATATATATTAAATTTATATATGTGGGAAAACAATAGAAAATTTTCAAGTTCTTTTTATTCGTCACGTGCTTGTAATTTAGATTTTAAGACACACACTTTAATTTAAATAATATATGACTGAGAACATAAAAATCTATGAAATCCCATGTGGTTTCTGAAAATACACTGAATGCTTAAAAAGTTATTTTTAAAGTTGTAAAAGTGAATCTCTTTCTATTACATTATTAAATATTAATTTACGCAATGCATTGCGAAAAATCTGAGGACTAGTAAAACAACTTGAAAAAATGTAAGAACCATTTTGAAACTCATGTCTAGATAAGTTATTATGGGCATGTCAGATATAAGTTGTGACTATCAGAACATTATCATTCTCCGAAGAAATTATCTTATCTCCAAGACTGTTAAAGGGAAATACTAGTTATAAACATGAAGGAGATTATCGAATAAGTTCAAAATGACATTCAGTTTCTATGATTAGATATGTGCTGTGCTTAATGGAAGCGTTAAATGTCAATGTGTAAATTTACATTTCCCTTCAAAACTTTGACAATATTAACAGAAATTTGTTGTAATAGTGATTTATTTTGAGTTTAAATATAGAAAGAGTTATACAATCTTTAAATTGTTCTTTTTTATTATTTTTATTGCGAGTTACATTTGAGCATATGGAAAATATATGTTTTGGACAATTTTTAACGTGTATCGTTCGTGAAAAAAATCGTAATATATATTTTTATCTGAGGTAATATTTATACTTCACATTCAGATGCATACGAATAACTATTTCTACCACGCTTTAAAATACACTATCGTAAACTTTATATGTCTGTGGTTTTCTTTTTAACGTTTTTCTTGTAGTTTCTAAAGAATATATTTTATATAATTACATATAATATAATAAAATTTTGTAAGAAGTTAATACTCTATAGATTCTGCAGCATTTATGTTCGGCATATGTCGTCAGATTGCATATGATATCACGTGTAAATTCTAAAATTCAGGCCTTGTTTCATACAATCTAAGTATGTGTAGTAGTAATATATTTTCGTGTATTACTACTACCACGCTACTATTCGCACTACAACTTTTAATTAAATTTCTTGCACAATCTTGCAGCCCAGTCTGCCCAGTGATTAGCATACTGGTGACAAAATAAAGAGTTTGGCCCATGTCGAGAGTTTGTTAGGATTGTGGTTTGAGATGATTGAGAATGTGAGGCTTTTAGTGGTTTCCTTGTACAAAAACTATAGTTGTGTTCAATTTCTAATCAAAAGTACTCCCCGAAGGCATCAAAAGTACCGATCGAAAATATTTTGTGTAATTTTTTATAGAAGAATTTATTTGTTTATAATCGACAGTTTCGCGGCTTTCAAATATTCGACATATTTTCAATTAATTTATAAATAATATGTTGAAAATGAATGGTGAAGGGAGACAGAGTAAAAAAGTTATATATTAACCACATTTTTCAACTATCTAAAATGATACGCCGAATCTTCTTTATTTTTTTATATTTCCTAACTTAGATACATTTTTAATTTAATATCTAACTAAATCATTTATTAAACGGAAAAGTTGGACCTATGTAAAAGTTGAAGATAGGTTCAACTTTTTTTTTCAGCCACCATTATCCAAAAATGTTCTTCTAACATTGATCTTTATTTTTGGGAAGTTTACCACAGCATTAAAAATTCCCACTTCTTAGTCAATTACTTATCTAGTACTCCTGATTTTCCGAGCATTTGGGAAGCTTTAATTTAATTTCTCCTTTTTGGTTTTCTTTTGTTTATTTCGTTCTCCGGTAGATATCTCTACTTGTCCACTCAGTTGTTTCATGTTGCTTTCTTCACATTGGTTGCTTTTGGGCATTCTCTACCCGTATCGGATATATAAACCACCGCCTCTCTGTCGTTTTACCCACTTTTAGCTTTTCCCACTTTTAGCTAACCCACTTTTAGCGTTTTACCCAATTTAGCTTTCTCTAGCTCGCTGTGCTAGAGAAAGTTGAGCTTTGATCTTTGTCGCTTTGCTCTTTGCCGCACTAAAGATGAATCTCACTTGTGGATTCGAAACAGCTGTTTGCTGCTTTTTTTCTGTATTATTTGTGCCGGTTTTATGACTTTTAATGTTCTTGCCCAAAGGTTTTATTTGCTATTTTTATAAACCTTTTATGTTCCAATTAAGTATTATAAACCTACTTATCTTTACAAATTTTTATATTATCTTTCAATTAGGAATATTAGTAATAGTGCATATTGAAAATACACTGTAATGTCTACAAATACAGACTTTTTTTTGCTTTGAAAATGTACTTACTAATAAACTACTGGACCATGGGTATACTACATCTATAATCATGGAAGAAATCATTGTAACCCACACGGCACGTGGATTGACCTAATTATACAATTTTACCTCAAATACATTTTTAGCGCACAGGCTATCAAAGCCTGAGAGCTTATGTGCCCGCCCGTTCTGTAGGTATGTATGTATGTACGTATGTATGTATGTATGTACGTAACGCGATAACTCTTGATAGAAATAACCGTTTTGCTTCATATTTTGTTTTTAGGTTCATTGTGATAAGGCGCTTCCTTGATTAGTTTGAGGAGTTCAATGGTTGAATATAAAGGGGGTAAACGGGGGGGAGTCTACCCCCCTCAATTTAGATAAATGGGGTTTTCATGCAGAATTATCCGCTTTTCTTCAAATTTGTATATAGGTTCATTGTGATAAGGCACTTCCTTGATTAGTATGGGGAGTTCACTGGTTACATATAAAGAGGGTAAACGTTGGGGGGTGATCTCCCCTTAATTTAGATAAATGGGTTTTTTATGCAGAACTTTCCGATTTCCTTTAAATTTTGTATATAGGTTCATTGTGGTAAGGAGCTTTCCTGATTAGTTTTGGGGTTCCATTGGTTAAGTATAAAGGGGGGGGAAACGGGGGGTAATCCCCCCTCAATTTAGATAAATGGGTTTTCATGCAGAATTATCCGCTTTTCTTCAAATTTTGTATATATATTCATTGTGATAAGGCACTTCCTTGATTAGTTTGAGGAGTTCACTGGTTGAATATAAAGGGGGTAAACGGGGGGGGGGGGGTGATCACCCCTTAATTTAGATAAATGGGTTTTTCATGCAGAATTTTTCGATTTCCTTTAAATTTTGTATATAAGTTCATTGTGGTAAGGAGCTTTCCTGATTAGTTTTGGGGGTCCATTGCTTAAGTATAAAGGGGGGAAACAGGGGGTAACCCCCCTTAATTTAGATAAATAGGGTTCTCATGCAGAATTATCCGATTTCCTTTGAATTTTGTATATAGGTTCATTGTGGTAAAGAGCTTTCCTGATTAGTTTTGGGGGTCCATTGGTTAAGTATAAAGGGGGGAAACGTGGGCTACCCCTCTTAATTTAGATAAATAGGTTTTTTATGCGGAATTTTCCGATTTCCTTTAAATTTTGTATAGGTTCACTGTGGTAAGGAGCTTTCCTGATTAGTTTTGGGGATCCTTTGGTTAAGTATAAAGAGGGGAAACGGGGGGGGGCTAACCCCCCTTAAATTTGATAAATGGGTTTTTCATGCAGAATTATCCGATTTCCTTTAAATTTTTTATATAGGTTCATTGTGGTAAGGAGCTTTCCTGATTAGTTTTGGGGATCCATTGGTTAAGTATGAAGGGGGGAAACGGGGGGTAGCCCCCTCCCTTAATTTATATAAATAGGTTCTTCATGTGGAATTTTCAGATTTCCTTTAAATTATGTATAGGTTCACTGTGGTAAGGAGCTTTCCTGATTAGTTTTGGGGATCCTTTGGTTAAGTATAAAGAGGGGAAAGGGGGGGGGCTAACCCCCCTTAAATTTGATAAATGGGTTTTTCATGCAGAATTATCCGATTTCCTTTAAATTTTTTATATAGGTTCATTGTGGTAAGGAGCTTTCCTGATTAGTTTTGGGGGTCCATTGGTTAAGTATGAAGGGGGGAAACGGGGGGTAGCCCCCTCCCTTAATTTAGATAAATAGGTTCTTCATGTGGAATTTTCAGATTTCCTTTAAATTTTGTATAGGTTCACTGTGGTAAGGAGCTTTCCTGATTAGTTTTGGGGATCCTTTGGTTAAGTATAAAGAGGGGAAAGGGGGGGGGGCTAACCCCCCTTAAATTAGATAAATGGTTTTTTCATGCAGAATTATCCGACTTCCTTCAATTTTTTATATAGGTTCATTGTGGTAAGGAGCTTTCCTGATTAGTTTTGGGGGTCCATTGGTTAAGTATGAAGGGGGGAAACGGGGGGTAGCCCCCTCCCTTAATTTAGATAAATAGGTTCTTCATGTGGAATTTTCAGATTTCCTTTAAATTTTGTATAGGTTCACTGTGGTAAGGAGCTTTCCTGATTAGTTTTGGGGATCCTTTGGTTAAGTATAAAGAGGGGAAAGGGGGGGGGCTAACCCCCCTTAAATTAGATAAATGGTTTTTTCATGCAGAATTATCCGACTTCCTTCAATTTTTAACACTTTCCAACCTAGTTGAAAAGTGTTTATGACTTCGGTTTGTCTGGCCGTCTGGCCGTCTGCCGTCTGGCCGTCTGGCCGTCTGCCGTCTGGCCGTCTGGCCGTCTGCCGTCTGCCGTCTGCCGTCTGTCCGTGCTCTAACTCCCGTAAATATTCTCGGATTGCCCTGCAATTTTTATATGTTATAATCATTATCTATAGCATGTTCCCTATTTCAACGGAAGTATGTAGCACTTATAGTTTTTTTACAGGGACACTCAAAAGAATTCCGTTACATTGCGGTCTATGGGGAAAAATTATTTGCGGTTTATTTAAATAATGTTTCACTATTTTAAACGCATTGAAATTTATATATATCACTAAGGTGCATTAGAAGAAGCTTAATATGGAATAGGGTGTGCATAGCACTTATACTTACTTTACAGGGACAGTCAAAAGAATTCCGTTACATTACGTCTATGGAGAAAAATCGTCTGCGCTTTATTTAAACAATGTTTCCCTATTTTAAACGCATTGAAATTTATATAAGGTTCATTACAAGAGACTTACTACAGAAGATTGTGTGTATAGCAGTCATCGTTCATTTACAGGGACACACAAAAGAATTCTCTACTGTATGTTAACAATAATTCCTGGAAGTGCGTTTTAAGTTACTAAACGCGATTTTAATTTTAAATCGCTTTTTGTCTATTACGTGGTGTGTATAAATTCTGTAGATCCTATACAGGGAAGCACAAAAGTTCGGGAAAACATTTCCGTATTATTTAACTCCAGACGGAGAATTTTAAACTGTGCTACGTGTTTCCTAACTGAACTAAAATTTAGCATCCTATGTAGTATATATACAAATCTATAGATCCTATACAGGGCTGAATAAAAGTATTTGGATTACTTAGATGTTATCTTTTAGCTTATTGAAGAGTATGATTCGTAAAATTATTTTGGAAGCGTTGGAAAATGTTACATAATCTATGCTTGACGCATGATTTTTCGTTCTTGTTTTATATGGATTCATTGTGGTAAGGCACTTCCCTGATTAGTTTTGGGGGTGCATTGGTTAAGTATAAAAATGGATACGAGGGGCTAACCCCCCTTAAATTAGATAAATGGGTTTTTTAGCTTACAGGCTATCAAAGCCTGAGAGCTAATGTGCCCACCCGTTCTGTATGTATGTATGTACGTAACGCGATAACTCTTGATAGAAATATCCCTTTTGCTTCAAATTTTGTTTTTAGGTTCATTGTGATAAGGCGTTTCCCTGATTGGTTTTGGGGTTCATTGGTTAAGTATAAAGGGGGGAACGGGGGGCTAACCCCCCCTTAATTTAGATAAATGGGATTTTTAAGCAGAATAAGCCGATTTGCTTCAAATTTTGTATATAGGTTTTTTGTGATAAAGCGCTTCTCTGGTTAGTTTTAGGGGTTAATTGGTTAAATATAAAGAGGGGGAACGGGGGGGTGTAGTTCCCCCTTAATTTATTGTCGAATTTTGTATTTTTCGAGGGGCATTATTCTTTGAAAGAAGTATATAATATACAATTAGTGTTAATAGCCTGTGAGCTCAATGCCATCAGTAATAACTGGGCACTTTTCTTTTCATTTTATAAGCTGATGCATGCAAGATTATTAGTGCAATGAGATTTTCCTTACAGCCAGTATAAAACTAATAGAGCCCTGACATTCTTAAGAAAAGCAAAAAATTAAAAGTGTCAAATATCAATTTTTTGGCTGATTTTATGAAAAAAGCAGAATTTTTTTCCTTTAAAATTATGGATTACCTTTATTTATAAGTGGCCAGCAGGGACGCTTACATACATCGCTGACCTTGTAGCCAGACTACGTAAGACTGTATGGGTAGCGACCAGACTATGGAAAAGCGCACTGGAATAGCTTAAAAGCAAAACTCAATTTACCAATTAAAATAAATATGTCAAAATTAGTATTAAGCCACAGTAATTCCAGCACAAAGGCTAAAAATTGAAGGATTTGAAAGAAACACCAGCACTTACCCAGATTGGTGTGACTTGCATTCAGCTATCTCGGTTATAGTAAAAAAGAACTGCTTTCGTCAACTGAGAAAAAATCAGAGATAAAATTTAATAAAAACTAAAATAAATAAACTAAAAAAAAATAAAAAACTAAGCTTAAAGCACTCGAACTCACATCTTATCTAACAGCAATTCGACAAGCTTCCTAAAAGCACAAAATTCAAATGATGGAGCACACGATTCGAATGAATGATCAACAACATGCGGAAGATAGGAAACCTATCGATAACCGGATGGCTAATTTTGAAGAAGGGCAAAACATCCAGATCACGCGGTTGCTGAAGAATTACAATCGAAATCTAACCACATGTAAGAGCTGGACCAATTTTTGGAGAGAAAAACAAAACCCTTAAAAAATGTTGCAGATAATAAAAGCAAGCTTCAGCAACCCAAAACAAATGGATAAGGCCATATCCGACATGGTTTCGAACGCATAAACTAGCAATTCTTATCCACCTTTAAGGAATAGCAATCAACAAAGTCAGCCTCAGTCTCAAAACATATGAGATAACAACAAAAACACTACCATCGAGCAAAATCATGTTGCTTTCGTCATCCCTCCGGCAGGGAGATTTAATGCCTGATAGCAGATCAAAACATTACAACAATAGCTGTTGTAGTCAACATTTCATCGCAAAAAACAGGGTTGAGATTACGTGCACCGCCAGAAAAAATGTAGAGATTCTCAAGAAAGATCTCCAAGCAAATCAAAATTTGAATAAGGTCCTTTCATTGTTGTTCAGAAAGCGATACTACTAAAGCTTCCTTGACTATATCACAACTTCTATCAAAATTGTTATGATTACCAGACAGACGAACTCAAAATTTTAAGGAACCTGTTGTCCAAAACTACACGTTCTAAAAAATTGGCTCATTCTTTTTGCAGCATCTCTCATTAAAGATATAATTAGAGAAGGTGTTTTATACATTAGACTTAAGCAGTGTAGAAATCGACGATACACCTCCGTTGTAAAATGCCAAAGGTGTCAACTAATTTCCCACAATGGAAAATACTGTGCGAAAGATTATTTGTGTGAAAATTGTAATCAAGAACATGTTCCCACTACTTTCACAAGAGAACCAACCTACATAAATTGTCATTCAATTAACAGGAAAATAAAAACCACCCATAATGTTAACCACAAAGCTTCAGATCCCAACTGTTCAAATTTATAAACAAGAGCATAGTGCCTAGCTACTATTTTATAAGGATAGTGACGAGTGAGTTTTCAGGTTTTGAACGAGTTCGTGATTTCGCGAAAGTCTAATATTTAGTGGTGACTGAGCTATCTATTTTGTTATTTGCAAAGTGTGTATATATCTCCGGAAATCTGATTGTAACAATTTATTTTCGCAATGATTTAGGTAACTGTGGTTTTATAGTAGCTATATACAGCGCAGCAGTAGATGGATTCTGTGGATTTTGAACGAAACTTGCCTACGTATTCTCTAGATCTCTCGTGCTATTTGTGCTCCGTGTTGATTTCGAGTGGATTTCCGAACTATTTTCGCCTATTTGATAAGTAGTTGAGCTATTCTTATTTCTACTTCAATTAAAAAAAACATCGGGTTCCGCGGGATTCCAGTTACAGTTTATATTATCTTCTAATTGGCTTTCTTATATTCCTCTTTAATGAATTGTGAGGATAATGGAAGCCGAGTTAAATGAGTTATGAAAAAGGATATTTGCCTTCTCTTTTTTTCTTAAATGGAGCTTATTTTTTATCGTCTTCCCGCTTCACTGCTAATACTCCCTGCTTACTGTTATAAATGTATATATATATATATATATTTATTATATCTCTGTCATGTCCATCATTTAAGTTTACAGCCCCGTAGGGCATGTTTCAAAGGGGCAGTGAATTTTGACCTTTTTTAACAGGAATGTAAACAAGATGGAATTATTTTGTTATTTAATTTAAGAATTCAATATCAATTCACCTCTTTAAGGTGTGGAATATCTCAAATAACTTATTACACAACGTTATAGATTTTTAAGGAAATGTATTTATTATGTATTATTAATATTAATGTAAAGTGAAAAATTTGTAATTTCACAATTTACATTCCTTGTCTTTATTATACTTACTGGAATTTTGCCGTATGCACAAATATTTCATTAACTTTGTCTAAATTAATTGATTAAATATTTAATGCTAAAACTTTCACCGAAGAAAATTTGATTTTAGTCTGTTTAAAACAGGAAACAAAAATATTTAGTTTTGAAGAACTACTAAAATTATGCTGTTCTGTAATGTAACGCGTGGAGAAATATCATGAAGTTAAAGATACAGTTTATAACTCGGAGAATTTTAATGGCTGCAAGCGGCAATATATTTTCTCAGCGGAAGCATTATTACGTGCATGACTTTCATTAGAATTGTTTAGAATAAAATATAAGATATTTAACATGTTTCTAACATTTAAATAAATGCCTAGCATTTTAATTCTGTTCTCCCATTTTAAACAATACATATTTATTATATACGTAGTTTGATTTATGATTAAAATAATGATTAATAAAGTTCAATTAACAGATTTTTATAATCGATATAATATATTACGTGCAAAACTTAAGCTATAAATTTTTCTAACGCGGAATTTGTTTTTATAAGTGATCTTACAAAAAATATTATGCTTTGTCAAAAATACACGATTAATGATTTATATATTATTATTATGAATTTTATATTTTTACTGTTTGTCGAATAAAATAACACAAAAATTTAAACAACCATTACCAATATCTACATAAAAAATGAACAATTTATAAATGTGCGTTTTAAAAAGTATTTCAAAATTTTCAATTAATACTAATAAATTATGTTGGATACAAATTTATAATTATGCACTCTATAACATAACACCGCGTTCTAAGACCTATGCTTAAATTAGGTAATATCAAATTTAAAGATAGTTATGAAAATAATAATTAAAAATCCTTATAAACATGACAATTTTGAAGATACACATATTATTTGTGAAAAATCAAAAGTATTTCATTTATAAATAGCAAAATTTAAATTAAATATTATTGCGAAATTAATAAATAAAAAAAATACTTATCCATTGTGTTTATATAACAGTTATTAAGTATACTACTTTCAAGATATTTACTTAATATATTTTTGTAAAAGGATTAGTCCTAATAAACAACAACAACAAAAAAGCTTTAAAAATTTATATTTTCGTGCCGCAATTTAAATATTTACATGTGAAGATTTATGTTAGACTATTTTGTAAACGACTATAAGCTACATTCATGAAACCAACTTTACCTTTAAATTACTTTTAGAACATAATTATTTATATGTAATTCAGAGAATTAACGTTCCTAGTTTAATTTTTAATTTCTAGGCATTGTAAGAATTGAAGGGGTCAGGACAAGCAAGTGCCAAGCCACATTTTTCGTGATATAAATCTAACACTGTAGTCTGTTGCTTAATATTGTAAATTACAATATCCGACATATAATTTATTTCTAATGTCACTTGGTGGCAGCATATGTCCCAGGTTTCGTTTTTGCCCCATATGTTTATGCCCTCAATGTAGATAGCTAATTTACAAAAAAAAAAAAAAAAAAAAAAAAAAAAAAAACGTAATAGTAATATCAATAAAGTAATGTCATATAGTTACTCAGAATATGTCAAATATTGCTAAGATATTGGCGAGAAAACTTTAGGTTATATATCTTGATTTGAGTATTTGATCAAATTTTCAAATTGCAATATCTCAGAAGTTCAAAAATGGGGCTTAGCGACCCCCCCCCCCCAATTGTTAAAAAAACGTTGTTGCTTGGTAACAAAAAATATAAATAAATAAAATTGAAGCTGGGGAATTTCTGCACCAAAACCCCCATTTAAATAGAAACATTTGGAAATACATGTAATCTACAATAAGCAATTAACTTCACGAAATACAAAAATTCAGACTGCAGTTTTATTTTGACAACATGACAATATATGTTTTCTTCTTTGAAGATAATGTAAGATAGGTTATTCAATGTCTATATGTTTGGCAAACTGCAGTATTTACCTATATTATAAAACCTGACAACAGTTTTATCTGATGCATATTTATTAGGATAATAAAACTTCCAAAAAATGTTTTTATTTGTGTATGCAATTAGTATTATAAAGGGTGTAAATATAAAGGACATTATATTCTAAAAAACGATTAAGACTGTTCTAAAATCCAAAGGGGCTATTTTCAGACACATTTTTTAATTCATTTTTATTTATAAACGCATGAAATGGGCAGGTCTTGTTATTCAGAAACTTTGTAATCGAAACACTTTTTCCATTTTATGGTAAAGGAAGATCTTTCAGAAAACACTGCCAAATTGGGCGTTTTGAACCGATTTCCCGATGTTTCAGCACCACAAAAGAGAAAAATAGTCGCCACGTGACATGAATCGCTTATAACTTAATAAGTAATTTATTTATTAAAAAAAAATAAAAATAAAAATAAATAAATCATATTTCGATTTTAAATTGCTTCAATAGTCAGGTCTGCCGATTTTATACTTTTGCGTTTAAAAATGAGTCAGAAATTGAGTCAGAAAATTTTGCGTTGTTCAGCAGATCATCTGAGAATCATCTTAACTAATTTTTTTTACAGGATGCAAATATGATTAATAAAACAAAGATTGAAATTCATCACATTAAGCAAATTAATTCTTTGCTTATATTATGTCTTTTGTTATTACATTTTTATTGTTATAATATATGCCTGATATATTTATGAAATGTAGAATGATCATTAGTATTCCGTTTGAAAAAAAATATATATATCCATTTTTAAATATATAAATATGAAAAACTGTTCATAAAATTAATAGCATTTACATTTTTTTCATGAAATATTTAACAGATGTATTTAATATTATTTAGCATTAATAATAGTTCCTAAAAATAATCATTGATTCAATTTTTATTCAATATAAAAATTACAGTAACAGTTTTTACTTTTGAGACCTTCCTCGTGATTACATCAATTTAAAGTACTGAACATTGTCTGTACTAATTACGGAAAATTCGTAAAAAAATATTTCTTTTAGTGTATTTGAAATGCAAAGATTTTTGTTATTGTGTCATATTTAGGGGTTACTTTTGACAAAATTAAAAATTTGTGTTCATTTTAGTATGAAGATAAAACTAATTTAAATCTCAAATAAAAGACCTCTCCACAAATTGCCAGTGTATGTTTTTTACTATTATTTGTAGCGGTACTAATTTGTAAGTAGCGGTAGTAATTTGTAGTATTATTTGTAGTGCCTTTGAGTGATTATATTTATTTCCATAATTGTACAAGTGACTATTGATTTTTAAATGTATTTTATTTTTTATTTTTTAAATGTATTTTATTTTTGATTATTTAAATGTATTTTATTTAAGATTTTTACTAAAAATAATTTATTATCAATTTCTATTGAGAACTCTTTATATGTTTATCTCTTTTACAACGACTTCTCTTTTTAGTAGATGCATATATTTGTTTATAATTTTTTAAACTACTTTTTCTACGATTTGTGTATTAAAAAAAATTAACAAATGCATTTTCTTTTTGTTTATTTTTAACGTACCATTTTATTTGATAAGTGTAATCACTAATGAAATATATAATTTCCGTTTTTTCATTCTTAATGAATTCTTATTTTTTTAAATAGATTTACATTGTGATATTTTGTTACGTTTAAAAAATATTTTTTTTCTTCTAATTATCATTTTGTTCTAAAAAAATACAATTTGTAAATTAACTAATTAAATTCATTAAAGCACTTCAGTAAAAATAAATAAATAAATGAAATAAAATAATCAAAAGGTGTGTTTTAGAAATTGGATGTTTCCTCTTAAATTTTCATTGTTTTATTTGTTTTTTAATATTTTATATTTCCTATTTGCAATTTTTATTCAGCATGCGCAGAAACAAAACAAACAAACCAAATTTTCGTTCTCATGGATTATTATTTTTTCGACTTTGTTCTTTTTCGCTTTTTATTTCCGAAAATCTGGAGAAGTACCAAAACAAGAACGAAAAATCATGCGACAAGCATAGACTATGAAACACTTTCCAACACATCCAGGAAACTGTAACGAAAAATCATCGTAAAAAAGGGTAAAAGAAGGTATGTAAGTAAACAATTTATAGAAAATATATACCATATTGAAAAATGCAGTTTTTGAAATTACCTTCCATTGTAAAAAAGTAGTTGAATTATTTTGTGCAGCTCTGTATATGATCTGTAGATTTCGAAATACAATACATAGCATGATAATATTTAGTTCAGTTAGAAGATTCCCATTTAGCGATTTTTGCCAATCGGTGGAAATGCACTCGAAAACTTTTGTACAGCCCTATATATTACTTAAACACTTTTGTACACACCACATATTAAGCTAAAATTTAATTCAGGTAAAAAACGCATAAGGTAACCTAAAACTCACTTATAGCAATTACCAACCGTAAATGATAATGTATTTTGTACTTTGTGTAGCCCTGTACATGAATTTATTTATATTCCACAAACTTATATTAGTCTACTAAATATAGTTCAGATATAAAATGCGTAGCACAATTAAAAACTACCCTTAAGTAATTCACTCCCATAGCCTGTAATACTTACAATTTCACTTGTGTAGCCCTGTATATGATCAACCGAATTTATACACACCAAGTAATATGAAAAAAAAACTGTTAAACTTAAAAATGCAAACCAAACTTAAAAACTCACTTATCACACATTGACTTTAATTATCGCACGTATACTGTAACCCATATTTTTAAATGAACGATAGACATAATGCATACATACTTTTAAGTGAGCAATTTATAGTAATGCATGTAAATTTCATTATGTTTCAAATAGTAAAACATCATTAAATTACATTGCAAACGAAATATCCCCGTAGAACAATGTGCAACAGAATTATTTTGTTTGACCCTGTAAATAAACAATAAACGCAATGCGCACCATACTTTTAAGCGATCAATTTATAGTGTACCTCATTAATGCATATAATTTTCATTGTGATCGAAATAGTGAAGCATCGTTAAATTACACTGCAATTTTTTTTCCCCGGAAAACTATGTTCAGCAGAATTCCTTTGTTTGACCCTGTAAATGAATAATAAATGCTTTGCATTCCATATTCTACAAAAAGTATGTTTTAGTGAGCTTCATAATTTTATATCACTTTCATCATGTTTCAAATGGCGTAGCATCATTAAAATGGACTTGAAACGATTATTTCCCATTGACTGTAATGTAACGGAATACTTTTGACTGTCCCTGTAATAAAAGTATAAGTGGTACACACTTGAAATAGGGAACATGCTGTATTAAAAAACAATAACAACAAACAATTTTCAGGGCAATCCGAGTATATTTACGCGAGTTAGAGCACGGCCAGACTGCCAGACGGCAGACAAACCGAAGTCATAAACACTTTTCAACTAGGTTGGAAAATGTTAACATTCTCAAATTTATATTCTGCTGATATTTTTCTTATTGTAATTGACCGAAAAATATATTTAATACAGGTTGCTTCACTGAAAATTGCAAATTTTTAAATATTTACATTACAGCAATTATAAATAGGAATATTTTTTTAAATGTTTATTATCATTAAATATTAAATTGTCTCTAGATTTTTTTTATAAATTTTATAAAATAGATAAATTATTATTAAAGAAATAATTAATAGAAATGGCTTTTTGTTTTAAATTATTCATCGTATTTAGTAATTACTTTTACGCTACTTTTATGTTAGCTGGGCACCAGTGATAACTCGCCAAATCTTGTTTCAATTGGCATCATTTGAATTGCACAACTAACGATCCATTGAACAACGATTTTAACAACTAACGATACATTTTTACAAATTCGAAGTGATATTAAAATATTTGGGAATCCTACATAACGTAAGTTTCTATTTTTGTGCATATAAAATTATATACGATTTTTCATTACGAAATAAAATGAATCTAGTTTCTGTTATATCTTATTTTAATATTTTTGTAAAAGGCTAAGTCTAATCAGTAATAGACCAGATTATATGTTGTTTTGTTATTTGTTTTGATGTGATTGTGTTTACGTATTTTATCACGATTATATTTTGGCTAATTTTAAGAAAAATCTTTTAATATAATATGTTGCAATGCTAAAATATTGGCTAGTTTTTATTAGTTAATGTTAAAAGATTGGCGAGTAAAAAAAGGGTTGGCGAGATTAAAAAATTTTTGGCGATCACTGGCGCCCGGCTATCACAAAAATACCACTTTTTCAAAGGGTTTGTTGGTTATTTTTAAATAGTGTCATTCATATGTCTGTTTCTTAAATGACAGTTAGTTAAAGACTTCCGATGAACTTTAAAACTATGTATTGTTTAATTATCTAAAAACTTCTGAAAACATTGCAGTTAAGATGAAGTTAAGGTGCATATTTGTGTAAAACGCAAATTTGCGACATATAATGTTAATGGCACAGTTTTAAATATTGCGAAAAATGTTTAACACATTTTTTGCTAACTTATGCACATTTTGTTGCTTTACATTTATTAAATATTGTTTCTCACAAGGTTTGTGCCTGTATATATGCATAAGAAACTCGTTTGATTGCATGTGTATATGCGTTTGTGCCCGTATATTGCGTGCTCGCTATGGACATCCAGGAAAGGAATAAGATCGGACGGATGCGGACCAATTTCTTCCTACGGACAAAAAATACTATTTCCAAAATCGAGACGAGATGATGATGGTGCTATGGATTAAAAATAACGACATTGAATATTGCAATAATGCATACAACTTGAGAAACATCCTATGTACAGCAGAATGTGCCGAAAATATCAAAATGTTCTTTTTTCATGGCTATAGTGCAAAAAAAAAATGAAAAAAAAAAACTAATACAAATATAAAACATCTAAGGAATTCACTATCTTCCGATCGTGTATAAGTCTCAAAATTCCCGAAAATCGTCAAAAACCAAAATTTATTGTTTATTTTTATGATAATTAAACATATGATTTGAAAGCTATAGTTCTATTTGCTAAGTACAGAAATGATTGAGAAAAAATCATCAAAATCAGAAAACGTCTTCCGATCACGAATTTGCAGCAGATTTATGCAAAGTATTGACGAATGGAGTTCCGCGGTTTATATAATACATACTACGACACTACACATGAAAATTCGCTGGCGAATTTAATAGTAAAAAAATAAATCTTTTAATTATCTGAACGAGCAATTTTATACACTTAAAAATAAATTCATTTGGATATTTTTTATGAAGATATAAATTAAAGATTACCTCGTTGATTTGACATTAGCATTCTCAATACTTGTACCCTTCTGAATCTAAAAATGTTTCAGAAAAAGTATATGATCCATTCCTTTTTCGGCTTGCATTGATCGAAGGAATTGAAACTTGTGTCAAAAATAGGTGTTCCCATTTGAAAATTCAAAGATGGTACAATTTTTATCATTTAGAGACCCTTATTTCAAAAAGAAAATTATCCATTTTCTAGAGGTAGACCCAATTCTTAGATGAACGATATCTGTCGCATAGGTATGCGATAATTTGGTAATAAAATAACATGGGGCTAATCTTTCTTTTTTCAAAGACTGTACGTTGCACACGATAAAAATATTCGATTTGATATATTTAAAAAAATAAATTTACAACCACATTGAAAGTGAAATTGTAGATCAGCTGGAAGCAGTATTTTCATTTACATTTTTTAATTACATTTAAATCATAAAAACGACTCTAATGAAGCATGTCTCTTAAGAATTTTTATTATCATAGTTAAGATTATCTCAAGGAACTTACATTTTCAGAAATCTTTAAAGTAGCAGTTATTAAATGAAGCATAATTACTGGCTTCGTTATTTTGTGTCAACATTAAATGAAATTCATCGACAATTACCTTTACTGGTATCAGTAATAATTCCAGAATATTATGCTTTATCGATGGAAACTTTTTTTTCAAGACAGAAAAAAACCTTTATCGGAAAGCAGATATTTTTCAAAAATCGGAAAAAATCGTGCTTTTTTAGCAGCATAATATTTAATGGTAGGAAAAGAGATTTCATTATGATAAAGGGAAAATGACAAGTTTAATGTTATGATTTATTATGGCTAGAATGAGTAAAATGTTACGAAAGATGAAGGTTAATCATAATATTTTCTACCATTAGCCTTATTTTGTATATATATATATATATAAACAAAAAAGTGGTAAAACAATGAAAAATTGTATATCTAAATATTACAATGTAAATTAGTGCATTACAAAACGCATTTTACGAAACAGATATTTCCGTGACAGTAACAAATCAAACTGCATGTCAAATACTTTATTAAAAATGTATAATTTAAGAGATTCTAAAGCTTTTTAATTTAGATAAATGAAAATTTGTTTTAGGGAACTATTTCTTTATAAACATTCTACGAATAATAATAATGTTATTATTATTATTATTATTATTATTATTATTATTATTATTATTTAATTTTGAACTTAAAAACGTTGCAAAAAACTTTGTCCTTTCAGGAAGAGCACTGAATGAATTAAAAGAGCGATTTTTTTTTGTTTTTTTTTTTCAAGTTAAAGTAAGAGAAGAAATATACAGTTTCACATTTTCAGTTTTGTATTGATTTAACCCCACTTAAAACATGTTTCATTTAATAATGAACAAACTTTTACATTTATGTAATTTAAACATTAAATTTCTATTTTTAGAGCGATGCATAACTGGCACTGTAGTTATTACATAATTACAAAATACCAATTCGCGTTAACGCCAATCGTGAATTTTCCAAGTATAGCCATTTGACTAGAAATTATGTCTTCTTTCAAGTATGTTTAAAAACAATTTAATTTAAAGTTTAATTTTTGTCTCCGTACTAAAATTGTATCGAACTCTGGTATTTGTAATACGAACATCAAATTTAGGCAGGATATATCAATTTTTGGTAAATTTTACCTTAGCATACCTAACGGGGATAGTTTAAAAATTATGTGGGTGTAAAATTTGGAACTCTTAATGTTAATTTCCATTCTAGTCATTGTAAAACAGATCGCAAAGCAGATTGTTTTTAAAGCATATCTCAAAAACGTCTTGGCGGAATGAGCTGTAATGTTGGATTCAAATATTTCAATTCTCTATAAACGAATTCTGTAATAAAATGTGTATAGGTTACGATAGAAAGTTTTTCGAAAATTAATTTAGAACATCTACATATACTGAATATAAATTTTCGAAAATAAATGTATTGTAACCTGTAATATTTTAAACATAAATCCATTTTTTTAGACGCTTCAAATTTATGAATAGAAAATTACAGCTCATTTAGACAATTAGTGTTTGATTTATGCTTTAAAAACTACCCACATTACAATCTGTTTTCTAGCGATTAAGAAGGAACTTAACATTAAGAGTTCCAAACTTTAAACCTGCATAATTCCTGAACTATTTGACCATGTGACTTCCCATATGCAATCCGAAGGTATAATTAACCGAAATATCCAAAAATGTTGTCAAAACTGGGTGTTCGGGATGAAAATGTTACAGTCGTGTACAATTGCAATATGAAGACGGAGACTGAAGCTTATTTGTTTTAACATAAATTGGAAGGTAGACATAGGTAGTCCAATGGCTATTTTCTTTTTTTTTCTGCGGTAATGTTTACATTAAAATTTATAGACTTTTTTTTTTTTTTTTTTTTTGTCGATTGTACAATAATGAAATAATTTTAAGAATGTTTCAGAATAATTTTTATACGTTCATATTGCAACTCATTCTTTTAAAATCTTTGAAATCATTTAGCAAGACATTTTTTTCACACCGTAGAAAAACATATCGATTCTTTTATTTGTTTGAAGTATAGTTCTAGTGAAATATAGTTAATGCATAGTAATATCCACCATCACTTTTGCAATTACAATACACATATCTGACAAATAATCAATTTGCAAAAAAATAAATAAATAAATAAATAAAAATAAATGTAATAAATTACTCTGAATTCCCCTTATGTGTATTTGCAGATAATAAAACACACTTTTAAAATTTTCGTATTAGAAGTGTGAATTTTTTTTTAAAACCCTCTAAGCGTGTGGAACGTAATATTTCGTTCACTAAGCTCCAGGTTTCACTGCAATATATGCAATGTTTAAGATAATATAATTCTATAGATTTAATGAATTTTCAAAAAATTGAAGAATGATTAATACTCTCAAGGGTTACATTCATATTTGTAATTACGTTGTATTTATAATGCTGAAAGAATCATATTTTTTTAGCATTTAAAACAAAATGCAGAGAAAACAACATTACAATTTAACACTTTTTCAAAACGCTCAGAGGGTTAAATGCGTGATTTGTTTCTACATATATTATGGTTTTCTTTGAAGATTAGTAAAATATATTTTTTTATTTTTTTATAATTTAAGGTTTATTTTAAAATTAAGCTTAAAACTTTTGAAAGTAAAACTATGTATGAATTATATCATAAATATATTTAAATGAAATCACATAGCAACAATATATGTATTCTACTAAAAGAAGTTCAAAATACGAATTTCTAGAAATATGGCTCTGCATTATTTTTTAGTTAATTTTCAAGATACAAATCAGTAATTAGTAATATTTAATATACCTAATCATTGTTAATGTGTAAAAACAATCAGTTAAATTACCTGTACTTAAATGTATGTGAATTCAAAAGCATTGTATTGAAAATACACTATTTTGTAAATACAATATATGAAATACATATATATATATATATATATATATATATATATATATATATATATATATATATATATATATATATAATGAATTCATTATAAATATATACTTATAACAAAATACATATTTTTTTATTATTTTTATCTATATATATTTATCTATCAGATCTAAATGAAAACTTTAGAAAAATACAATCTTTAGCTGAAAAATATTGTTTTCATTAAAGAAAGATATGATATTAAAATTTATGACCTGATGAGTATTTAAGCAAAAATATCGTATATAGATATCTTATATCTTATATTGAACTGTGCTTAAACAGTTAATTTATTCATAAATAAAATAGAAGTAATTAAAAATTTATTAATGTTTCATTTTTTACTATACGCTTGTTACAGAGTGTCTTTGGTTTATAATAAAAATGTCGAAATATATGGTTGTGTAAATAAAAATTTATATTGTCTCAATTGCATAATTCTTCAAATCTTAAAACTAAACCATTTCCATCTATAAAAATTACTCTAAAAATTGAAAGACTGCTAAGCTTCGCTATTAAGGCATGTATTTTGTACGAGTTTCTACGCAAACATTTTGATACAAAGTAATAATAATTTGTAAATAACTGAGACAAGTGATGTGGAATTTTTATATTATGGGGTATTCTGCAAACTTGGTGTAGGTGCGCCTTGCTTCTTTTCTGTCACTTATTTCGTATTTTACGTATGTTTTTGTAAGATTACTAAATTTGTTTCTTCATTTTAGATTTTTTTTAATGAAATCAGAACGTTCTAAGTGCCATGAGTAGTAAATAGTGGCAAAAGAAGTATGGATTAGCATTAATTATGAGGTTCGTGTTAAATAAGATATTGCATTAATTTATGATATTCTTCATAAATAATAAATACTTCGTCCAGAATTAAAGAATCTGATATTTTTTAATTACAGTTGAAAGTCCTCCATTATAACAATTCAGTGGTGTAATTTTGTATGGTTGAATCGAACAATAGAGGCGATGACATTTGGATAAGTTTGGAGAAATCATTTGACAATTTTTATTGTAAGCTAAATGGTCAGACAAATTTATTCAAAAATATTTCAAGCAAGATAAAGTGAATGATAAAAGTGCTTGTCATTAGTATGAAGTGAGTAATTTTGCTCACCATTTCTCTTAATGTAATGTTCTTATACTTTCATTTTAAAAGAAGTAAAATATTAGAAAATATGATATGATTATTTCAGGGGTATTTTAGTAGTTAGTTTTGAAAATATATTCTCTAACTTTCTTGTTTATTTGCATTAAAGCTATAAATACTCGTATGTACAAAATTTCAGAAGGGAAATTTTATTTTTATATTTTATATAAACACTAAAAATATTTCCTGTGAAATGCAGATATTGAATTTTATTACTGATGTTTCCCCCTACCTACAGATTTCTCTTTTCTACGTGAGTGGTTGCAAATGTATTCGGCTGTGTTGTCTTAGTTACATATGTAAGTGTTTTATAACAAGTTTATTAGGAGGAATTGGAGACCAGGGCTAATATTTACATTCGGATGCATTTGGAGAAATCACATAGGCCATAATTTTTATTTTAATCTAAAAGATCAGGTTGATCAAACCAATGTCAAACATGACAAAGTGAATGCTAAAAATGCTCGTCATTAGTTTGGAATCATTAATTTAACTTCGTGTTCTCCTCGCTTAAAATTATATAATTAAAGCCTCAATATTGCCTTAAATAGCCTCAAATATATCGCGTTTCATTATTTTGTCCATTCGGATGTATCGCTACTACTTAGTTTCTCTCAATAGGGAGTAAAAAAGCAATCTGTTAAAACTTTTCCACGCTTTTCAAGTAACAAATATGTTTTATATTTCTTTTTACAAGAGAAAGTTATTAAGTAAGTCACAAAAGATAATTAAATAATAACTTACAATGATATTCACTTCAAAACTATTTTTATTTATCAACATATTCTCCACCAATATTTATGCACTTATATCACTGTTTTATCAGTGCCCCAACATCAGCTGTATTTGCTGTCTCAACCACATTAGGACTTCAAGTTGAACCTTTTCATCAATTGTGAACGTCATCCTGCAACTTCTTCAACATCCACCATACAGCTTTGACTTAGCCCCAAGCAATTTTAATCTGTTTAGTCCACTAAAACACCATCTTGGGAGCAAGATGATGTTCACAGATGATGAAAAGTTTCAACTTGAAGTCCTAATGTGGAGACAGCAACCCAAAGAATTGTATGTAGCTGGTGTTGGCGTACTGATAAAACTGTGATATAAGTGCATAAATATTGGTTGAGAATATATTGAGAAATACAAATAGTTTTGAAGTGAATATCATTGTGAGTTATTATTTAATTATCTTTTGTGAGTTACTTAATGACTTTCCCTGGTAATTGCTAAAAGGTGCAAAATAAAAAGATTATAAACAGTAAAATAGGTTCTATTAGACTGTTGATATATGTTTCAGCTCAATCTGAGCCTTTATCAATATAAACAAATATATTCTATAAATGCACAGTCTATGAGCTTATTTGAAACGCAACCATTTAATTTTTCACAAAATTAAAAAAAAATTGCGTACGTTATTTTTATTTTTTAGTTGGATGTTTATTTCCATATTTGTAACCATATATGAATAAAAATAACGTGCATAATTAAAAAAAAAGTATGTGTAAAATTAAATGGTTGCGTTTCAAATGACTTCATAGACCTTACATTTATAGATATATTTGTTTGCTTTCATAATGGGTCAGATTGAGCTGAATCATCTTTCAACACTCTAATAAAACCTATTTTACTGTTCATAATGTTGTTATTTTACACCTTTCAGCAATTAAAAAGAAATATATAATTACAATCTGTTATTATTTAAACAAATATGTTGATAATATTTAGTGCAATTTTTTACCAATTTTAATAAATGAACAGTAACAAGTGTTTTGCAAATGAAATTAACTCTCTCATGCACATGTGTTGCCATAAGATTTACCACTTTTTGTTGTTTATTAATTCAGATAACTTCATTGCCATCACTTTTTAGAAAGAGACTTGTTCAATATGTCATTAAATAAAGCGAACACTACTATTTTAAAAATTATCGTAAGAATTTATAATCTGAATAAAATACATCTCCCAATAGGAAACACTGATGGTAACATATATTCTACCATGGTCATTAGAGGGATAAAATTTGAAAGGAACCTGACTTTTAACACTTTTCAAAAGTGTTGAAAAGTGCTTATGATTTCGGTTTGTCTGCCTGTCCGTGCTCCAGCTCGCGTAAATATACTCGGATTGCCATGCAAATGATATATGTTATTTCGTGTCACAGTAGCATGTTCAGTATTGGAAATGAAGTGTGTAACATTTACAGTTCATTTACAGTTGCACTCAAAGGTATTCTGATACATTACGGTCTATGGGGAAAAATCATTTGCGGTGAATTTTAATGATTTTACACAATTTCGCACGTAATGAAATTTATATACATTATTTAGGTGTACTTCAAGATATAGTTAATACAGATTACGATATGTATAGTATGATAATGTGAAAACATCGAAATATCTATTTCTGATTTGCTGTAGTGTGAAAAGGTTGCCTATGGTAAGTACAAAAATATTTTTTGCAATCCAATAATATCTTCTAAAAATTTCCAAAAATAGACAAATTTCAAGATTCTTTCGCAATAAAAATGAAAATAAATCAAGTAATATTTTCACATGCTATACTATGGAAAATTTGTCTATGGTACTGGTAACAAATATAAAAATATATATATATACTTGAAATCGCGTAAAATTTTTCTATTGTGCATACCGCCGAAAAATCATAAATATTAACGAATATCATAGTTTGTTCGTATTAAAACGAGGAATAATTCTAGTAATATTTTCAGTCACTATAGCATGGAAAAGTTACCTATGGTATTAACAAAAATTGATTAAAAAAATATATATAATGTTCTCGCGACTGCGTATGGACCTTAAATTTAATTTAGAAAAAGGTTTTTTGTGCTATTTTTCGAAAAGAAATCTAATATCTATTATATATTTCGCAGCCCTGTTATGAATTTTAAAATATTAAGAAGGTCTTAAAATTATTATATAATATATAAACTTCCGTAGTGATTCAATATTTACTTACTTTTTTAGAACTTTCAACGAATTTCGTGGTGGAAGTAGTTCGTCGGTCATTCAACCGCGAAAATGTGACAGTTCGTTGTTAGTATAGAGCCGTAACGTTAAGAAAAACTTTCTCTTAAAAAGGTGGCTTAAAATGGCAAGACTGGAGACTTGAAATGTGACAATTTTATGCTTATTGAAAATTTTCTATACGAGATGTATTATGTGTACTAAATATTATATTCTAGATAGACATCACATTTTTTTCAAGTGTGAATTGCTGGTTTGATGGGAAGGATGGAAGCCGAAATGTAGCTATGTTTCTGTAGTGAGTTCTGGGTTTATTTGATAATACCGAAAATTAATCATATTTTTTGGTATTCCATGAGAAAGGAAGAGCTGCCCGTTTTACCTATGCTGCGTTGATATTCGCCGGTAAACAAAACAACCTATACGGATACAAAAATGTAATGCATTTTATTTGTAAACAGTTGAAAAAACAGTAAAAAAGCATTTTTATAAATACATTTTAAAGTATATGCGCGATTGGAAGATTTTTTTATTTCAAAAACTTTTCTTAGTCTTTGTTATCATAGGCAAATTTTCCACGCTATAACGTGTGAATGTATTACTGGAATTATTATTATTTATAATACGAAAAACTATGACATTAATCATTTTCTGAAAATTTTCAGTGGCATGCGCGATCGGAAAATATCATACGATTTAAAATTTTATTTTACTTTTTTTACCACTGGCGGGTCCCTCTCGGTTGTTTCGACTCGGCCCCTTCGGTGGGGAAGATGACAGGACTCTCGGCACAGGAGATGTTCGTCGACACGACGGGGACAGGAGACGGACGGACTGTCGACCTCCAAACGACGTACTGTCGTGGTCCGCCAGTGGGAAAGGGACTTCCGAAAGCCGTTGAAGCCACGCGACAGCCCACATGGGTCGAAGACCCAATGGGGACTGTGCGCCATAGGTCCCTCCCTCGCGGTTTCGAATGCTCGGAGCCTCCACCGTTGGTGGTGGACAGAAGTCCCGTTGACCAATCCTAGTTGCTCGTAGTAGAGGAAGTCCCTTCGGGGAGCCCACTCTCTCTCTGCGCCGAGGTAGGTGACGCTGGGCAAAGTTTAAGCAAGCGGCAGCCGGATCGTCTTCAAAAACTTGTCTGAGGAATTGACGGAGGAAGGATCGTGCTTCGTAGAGCACGATATGTGGTGACTCTGTAGTGCGCTGGGCGGTGGGAGATACGGCATGCAGCAACTATCTGGACCGTACCAGCGGTAGAGGTGAAATAGTCGTCGACTCGTGGAGTCCAGGCCATGTGGGCGGCGACCCCGCGTCATCCTCTGCAGCTTGAGCAGTTTTGCGCCGCCCTCAATGGTCGTGCAGCGCAGGATGTGCCCAAATCCAAGGGAGGTTGCAGTCCGAAGCCGACCCTTCAGATCGCTGTGGACAAAACCGCATCTTGGAAGAAGGATCACCCACCTCCTGTGTTGTCTGATTACGAGGAACCGGGCTGGTGGCTCGCTGACTAACGCGGCGGCGATCATTGCTTAAACTCGAATCCTTGGGCAGAATCTGGCGTGTCTATGCGCAGTCAGAGCTTTCTACGTCTGACGGGCGGATGAGTAGGAGTCTTCCCCTAGTTTTCAATTACAACTTACCTCCACCGGACCCGCCTCTTGTGCGCGTTTGGAGGGAGTTTCCAAGTCCTGCAGAGACTGGTAATGGTTCTTCCACTATCTTTCCGTTGTTTCTAACACTTTTGTGATTTGTTTTATTTGTTGTTTGCATGTGTTGTTTTGATATATGTGGATGATCCTTTCAAATGGAGTCGGCCGGGGACCGTCCGTATTCTGCTGCGGAAGCTCACCGGAGGGAAAGACATTTGGAAGGGGACGCTCCTAGACAAGACGTGTCTATGCATCAGGGACCAAGTTCCTTTGCGGTCCCGGGTTGGCGAGAAGTTCCTCCGTCGCATGTAGCGACAACCCACGGCAGAAGAACTAGTTGTTTTGCTCTTCCATGCGACTTGATATCTGGACGCCGTGGTAAATCAAGAGCCGTCGGAGAGCTCGACATATGACCTAGAGACCGGTTCTCCTTACGGGGTTCCGGCGACGAAGTCGTTGGGTTCTTTGGCGGTTCATCAAGTGTCTACGTCCAGGTCTCCTCTGATTTATGGGATCCTCCGCGTACCGTAACGACCTCTGTCGTCACTCAATTGCGTAATAGGTTGGAGGGTCCGCAGGTGGCGGTCTTGGCCGTCCGAAGCGCATACAGAGAGACAAATCCAGTCGTGCGCGTTATAAGTCCCTGAGGACTTGGGTTCGGTGGTCGAAGACGCGCAGGGCGCTCCTCAGGCGTCTGGCGGCGCAGTCTCATTGTACCTTTTTTTACCATTGCCATAGGCAAATTTTTAACGCTTTTGTGTATCGGAAGTAGATATTTCAAATTTTGCATACCACCCTTCCTATGTATAGAGCTTACAGTTCATTTACAGGATCACTGAACCGTTATGTTATCGTCTATGGGGAAAAATAGATTACAGTGTATTTTAATGATGTTACAAACTGTTACAAACATAATTAAATTGATATGAAGTTCGGAAGAGCACTAAACCTGGCTTTTTGTAGAATATGGAGTGCAAAATACTTACATTCATTTACACGGTGACACTAATTTGGTTATATAGTAGTCTACGGGGAAAGACTATTTGCAGCATATTTTAATTGGGTTCACTATTTATAACATGATTAAATTAATATGCACCACTAAGGTTTACTACAAAATGCTTGCTGCAGAATAGTGCATAGTATTTATCGTTCATTTAGAGGGACACAGAAAAAGATTTCGGGTACGCGTTTTTAAGATTAACTAAATTTTTTATGATACGTGGTATGTACAACTTCTGTATATCATGTACATGGCTACACAAAGCAATTCCTAAGCATTACTGAGTATGAGCGTGAATTGCTTAAATTTTATTTTTCTTTTTGAGCATTTTCGAGCTCAACTATATTTGGTATAGTAGGGAAGTTTGTAAAATATCAATACAAACAAATACAGCACTATGCAAAAAAGTGGAAAATGGCCGCCTATGAATAATAATTCCTGGAAAACTGTAGTTTTAAGCGTGTTTTTGCCGGAAGTTAGTTTTATCTCAACATGTGGCATGTATAAAAATTTGTAGGCAATAGTAGGTAATATACACGGCTATCCAAAAGAATTCAAGTGCGTTTTCGTCTATTGCTAGAAATTGATGAACGTGAATTTTCACCTGTGTTACGAGTTTATTACTAAAATTAATTTTCGTATACCATGTAAAATATATACAAAACATTACATCATATACAGAGCTACATAAGAGAATTGGAGTATCTTTCCGGCTATGGAAGGTAATTGTTAAACTCTGGATTTCAAATGTGTCACGAGTTTTCTAAAATGTTTGCTTCTTTACCTAAGCGGCGAAATTTTGTAAAATTATTCTGGGAGTTTTGGAAAGTGTTTCATAATATATGCTTGACGAATGATTTTTCATTCTTGTACATTTAGTTTACCACACTAGAGCCTCTAAATTAATGTTTGGATACAGATATAAAATATTTCCTAGTAGTTTTCAACTTTCACTTATTCGGAAATAACAATTTTTTTTTTTGTGTGTGTTCCGACATGCACGATATAACAAGAAGTAATTGCAATTTCCTTTATTGTCACATATAGGGTAAATCTAGATTAGATGCGCCATCGGGTTAACTGCTCTAATTGTTGTATTTCAGCTATTGGATGTGTGGTAGATCTGGTGACGTTCTTCTACTCTCAATTGTTATAAAAAAATATATTAGGCGAAGTTACAGCGATTTAGTTTTTCAAATAAATATATTCATCAAAGAAGGGAAGTTTGGCTTTTGTTTTATATTATTTTAAGGAAGAGAGAACTAGAAGATGAAATATAATGCACTTACTAGAGATTTTTCCTGAAATTGTTAGTAAATGTTGTTGAAACAGGTATAGAGTAATGTGTTAATTATAGGTCGCAGTCATATTTGTCCCTACTTCCAGAAGTACTGGATGGGGCATCTATTCTGGATTAAAAAGATTCCTGCATCGTGGATATTTCTGCATCGGTTATGCCTCACTTGTGATGCGGAATAAGATAGTGTAATATAATTATAAAATAAGTTTTCGTGTGACAATATATTTTTTTTAATTTTCAGGATTGTGAGAAAAAATCTGTTTTTTTTTTTTTTTTTGGTTGACCATGTGCCTTCCGGGGGATAATTACCCAACAAGTCAGGGTTCGGTGTTAGTAGCGATAAATTTTCCATTTAAGCAATGATTAAAATAATCATTTGTTTCATTTCAGAGTGTTGGTTCAAAAGATTGAAATCCCCTCACATTTTTAAGTGAAAAATATGTAAGCGTTTGATATTTATATCTCTGATCAGATCATTTTAATTTACAGATTCTAAACTTTCCCTCTTTGTATATCAGAATATATCCAGAAGCACTAAATATAAACCTAAATACAAAATAGAAATATAAAATCCCTTAAGTATATCATTCTCACAAAAAATTATATCGGGACACCATATTACAAGTATAATCCCCCTTTATCCTTCTTTATTTATTTAAATAATAGTTCTTTAATTGTTGGCAATTTTTTCCTATCTATCTCCCTCATCCCTTTGTTTAAATTACATAAGTTTAACCTTTCGTATATTATATAAAATATTTTGAACTCATTCATTATTAAACATAAAACTCTAACCCATTTAATTTAAGAATTTTAAATTTGCTTCTCGAATTAGTTTTTAGAGTTTATGCATCAATTATAAGTTTCAGGGGAGGGGGGAGGGGTAATCCTCTTAGTTTAGTCTAAACAAGTTTAGTCTTCGTTAGAATTATCCGATGGGCTTCAAATTTTGTATACCCGTTTATTCGAAGATTTGAGAATAGCAAATATCCTTTGATGTGGGAGTGTAATGCAATGTTAGTACACACAGCCTGTAAGCTCAAATTTGTTTAAAAAATATATAAATAGGGTATTAATTCAAATGCAAATCCAAATTTAAAATTATAAATGTTGATTACCTATGCTTCCTATTATTTTATGTATGAAGCATCAATCCCGAACAAGTGGGATGTCTAACTCTGAGATCCGGGATGTATCGCCACAATCATTGATTAATTTTTTGGATAAAAACACTATTTTATATGGTATTTATATTAAAGTAATATTTTATGATGTTTTACATACCAATTGGAGTATATAGGTTACATGTACATAGGTTACAAAAATCATTGCTATATAAAAGAAAAATTTATGGGATCTTATTTTGGGCAACTATCCCGAACTTACCCTACTCTAAGGCATAGATGTGTTTTCACAGTAAGCCATGGTTTGCTTTTATTGTTGATAAAAGATAGTAATATAGGGAATATGAATTGTAATAGAATAGGATGCAACATATATATATTGGCAAAAACCTTTTAGTTGCATGTGTTTTATTTTAATTTTTATTTATTTTTTTTTGTTTTCTGCGTGTGGGGTTAATCTATTTGCGAGTCTTAGTGACTCCCCTTTATAAAGTTTGTGAGTCAAAGCTTTGACAATTTTCTAGGATTTACGAGTAAACGAAAATATTTAAATTTTAAGTTATTGCATTTTATTGCGGAAATTAGTTGGTCTTTCGTGAAAATTTGGAAAGAATAATAATTTTAATTGATTTATGGGCTATTTCTTCCTTTGTACATATGAACTTTAGAAAATAATCTTTGCGTGTGTTGAATAAAATTTCATGATAAATATTGAATATATACATGCAAAAATTTAAAAAAGCCATTATTGGATGATTATAAAATTTTATTATCTGTTACTTATTCTAATAAATAACTATTTTATACTTTATTTTCACTGCCATAATTTTATTTCAGGTAAGTTATTAAAGTATTAATAATATTTTATGTAAATACATATACGTTTATAAATTTGAATGACTCAAAATAATTTTGATTACGTGATTCATCATTTTTTTTATTTTATTTTTTATATTATTTTAGAATATTAGAATTACATTATTATTTTAGAATATCGGATTAATTTGTTACAGAAGTCACGGTGAAACAAACTAATCAACTACAAATGTTGTCGAGTTTCAAAATAATAAAATATCATTTTATATTCCAGGTAGCACAGACCTTTTGCTCAATCGTTGGCAATTTGCGAAGACCGTTAAATGATTGTGAAATAGTAGGTACAGAGAGTCGTCAAATTTGGATCGCATCTAATCAGTATTCTGAGCAGGTAAGATTTGCACCGCTGTTGGGCCTTGAACTTTTAATTTCAAATAATTTCTTGGCCAAAGGTATGACAAGACGGTCAGTTCTTAATGTGAGACAACGTGAGACAACAATTAGTCCATTTTGGCCCAACCATTTTGTGCAAAAGCTGCTATGAATCCTTACACAAAAAAGATCTGTAATAATATATATATATATATATATATATAATGATTTTAAAAATATTACTATTAAAATACTTAAAATACAAAAAAATATTACTGAACGACTTTTTCTAGAATCTAAATATATAAGACATTTTAAAACTACATATCCTTATGGATTAAATCAATTAGTATACAAAAAATCACATCCTGTATTTTCAGATTTAACTAAATATGAAAATTATAAAAATCTTTATTCCGGATTAAATTTTTCAAACTTAAAAAAACTTCAAGATCTGGTAGAGGTAAACATAATAACAAAAAATACACTGATGATATTGTGATTCAACAGGAGCTTGATAATCTTGAGGCACAATTTTGTAATGATTATTGTTGGCTTGCTATAAGAAAACATGTTTTTAGTATAAAAAAGAAATATATAAACCAATATTTCAAGGTATTTAAAAAGAATCAATATTCTCCACATTTTTGTGATATCTTTTATGATATTCTACATTATAGAGCAAACCTATTAAATACAAGTCTTTCTAATAAACCTAAATATAAAACTAATAATACACAATTAATTATAATTTTTCCAATCATGTATTTAATAATATAAATTTACACAATATAATAAACAACATTAATAATAATTTTCCAATAAAAAATTTTACCATTCACAAGACATATAAATATAATCGCACACTTGGACGTAAAATTTTTAATTACAATTCTTTTGCAAAAAATTTGGTCTCTTCAAAGAATTACCCATGTTATTGTAATGACCCAAAATATCAAAAGTATATAAATACAACACATGGTCATATTATTACTGGTGATCTTAATATTGTAGAACAACCTATTTTACAAAACTTAAAGCATAATGGCACAAAATTTCGTCTTCCATATAAGTGTAATATCAAATCCATAATATTGCAGTTTATTCAAGATATTGATTTGTTTATATATAAAATTGCTGTTGATTACAATAAACCAATCGAATATTTCAGTGAATGGAGATTTTCTGTAAATGATAAATTAAAAAATGAAATTATAAAAAATTATCATCATATTACACATGCAGCTTTTAAAAACATAAATAAACATATATCAGAATTACAAAACAAATTTATAATTACTTATGTAGATAAATCTCCAAATAATCATGCTATCATTTGTAAAGAATACTATAAAGTGTTAATTCACAATGCAATCAACACAAGTAATATTTTTAATAAAACTAAATTAAATATTGAAATAAATAACAGAAAATTATTAAATTATCACAAATTACTAAAAATCAAATGTAATAATTTTAATTATCCTTATCTTGTTATAATTCCAAAATTTCATAAAAATCCTATTAAATTTCGCACTGTTACCATCGGTTGTAACACATATAATAAAAATGCAAGCAATTTACTACTTAATATTTTAAAGCAGGTATATGATATTATGTTAAAACATAATAACCAACATTGCCTAAAAAATAGTTTTCAACTCATTAATAAAATACATAATATTAATCCGGTAAAATTCATAAAAACATTGGATTTTAATGATTTATTTAATAACATTGATATAAAAGACTTACATAAAACAATGTGTATATTATTTAAAGAATTTAAATCTCAATTAAAATTAAAAGAACATATTTCAGTAAATTTTTTTAAAACTTTACTAAATTTTACATTGCATAATAATTACATTATATATGACAATATTATCTATAAACAATGCCAGGGAATTCCGCAGGGCGGAACCGCATCTAGTATTCTCTCTGACCTTTACTTATATTATTATGAAAGAAATATAAGTCCGAACAATGATTATGTATTTTATCGCTATATTGATGACATTATCATATTTTATTTCAATGAAAAAAATTGCACATCACCACTCAATTTTTATCCTACTCAGCTTAAATTAAGCGAAAATGATTTAATTAATAATAATATTCTTGACTTAAAAATTAATATTAATAATAATTATAAATTAATTTTTGATATTTATGATAAGAGATTTGATTTCCCATTTAAAGTAAATATTTTTACCAATTTTCCTTCATGTTTACATAAATCTGTTTATAAAAATATAATTATCAATTATCTACATCGTATAAAATACTTATGCTCAGATATAAATAAAAACAAAAGTATTAGATATATTCGAGATCAAGCAAAAATATATGGTTATCCAATTTTTATGATAAATTCAATCATCAACTCTTTTAAATAACATTTATTATATAATTTAAATATAAACATGGTATGTAATATATTATTGTTTTAGTGTGTGATAACATATAACAAAAGATATAGAAAATAATAATTATAACATACATTATTACAATTATAACATATTAGGAAATTTAATATTTAATTTTTTTGAACATTATATACACTTTATATAGAAAATTACAATTATAACATGCATAATTACAATTATAACATATTAGGAAATTTAATATTTGATTGAACATTATATACACTTTGTATAGTTGTGATTGTGCGTTGCCGATCACCTCTGTTTAAGGTGTTATTAATGTGCAGTTTTCATACATTTATAAATTAACTTATACAATAACAAATTAAATTATACATGGATAACATTGGTGATTTTAACTCATAAACATATCTATTTGCAATATATATAAATATAAATATATATAGTTTTTATTTTTGTCTATGAATTATTAAATTTAACAAGTATTTTAATTACTACATTGCATTAATTTTACTGAAAAACAGTAGTAATACTATTAATTATCAATTTTATAAATTTTGAGATATTTTGGGTTGGGTTGATTATTGACGGCCAATTATCGACACGAGGGATATAGGCCCGGAGGGAGTGCCCTTCGTGGGGGTCTTTCTAAGGGAACCTAATCCGTATTTACGCATGGAGAAGATCCACGGCTCGAAAGAAAACCACGAAAACTCCGAGCGATTAGGCCGACGGGCGCGATTGGGATCGAACCCAGCACCTCCCGTCTACCAGCTTCGAGAGCACAACCTCTCAGCCACTGGTGGGGCTTTTGAGATATTTTGAATTGTTTATGAATTATTTAATTAGATATTTAAATTAATCTATGAAATATAAAATATATTTACAATGTAGTATAAATTAAACATTAATTATTTAATAAAAAGTCTAATATATATTTAAGTAGTAGTAAAAATAAAACATTAATTATTTAATAATATGTCTATAATATCAGTGGATTAACACAGCTGGCAGCAAAAACAATTTGAATTAAAATAATATCTCTTTTACATAATATATTCTTGTTAAGAATATCTGAAATGCTGTGCAAGTTGAATTAATTCTGTGTAGATTTATTCATATAGTAGTATTATATTTTATTTGAATTTAAAGTAAAACTACAAGTTAGTATTGTTTTTTAAAGTTTATTTATATAATTAAATCTAATGAAGCGAGTATGTAACTAATAAAGTGGATATCTAACTAAATATTAATTAGGAATTATTATAATACCAATAGATGGCGACACTTTACCTTTCAGGTAGTTGTTGATAATATTGATAATATTATATTTAATTTAACTATAGAGGGAGCTATTGATTGTATATTAATTTTACTTTCAGGATTTAAAATTGGATAGAGTAATATATATTCACGGATATAATTTTGTTATAAGTGTATTAAAACCAGAATTATTTTGTGTGTTTTTGAATCATTTTGTGTTTGGGTGTCATCGATGGGGTTGTGTTTTAAAAAAAGTGTGCTCTCAACTTGCCTTTCAAATCATTTCTCTCAACTCGACTTAGTCAACATGTATGATGCATTGCCATGTGGATGTGAATATTATGCAGAAGTTGTGACATTTTAAGGATTCTGTATAATTATTGTGAGTAAAATATTTTATCTACACTTTACGCGTTCATATTTCCAATTTTATTATTTCAAAACTGTTATCTCGTGGTAATTTCGTGAGGTGTTAAATACAGTTTTTGAGATAATCGATGTGAGTGAAATATATTGTATATTCTTAATGGTTTTTTATTTCCTATTTAAATATTTCCAAATTTTAATATTTCCAATTGTTGTCTGGTAATAATTCAGTGTACCTGGATGATTCTACTGATCTTAGCATTATGCCAGTAGAATTATGAAACACTGAATTATTATTTAAAACACATGTGGGTGCATCCAGGCTGATGAGTACATGTGCATGTGTTTTTTCATATCCAATTCATATTTAATTGTCATGTGGTCCAATTTTCCATTGTATATGGTTCATATTTAATTTATTAATCCATTTGTATTTACTTAATTGCAATTCCAATTTATATATATATTTTTTTCCCCTTTCTCTCTATTTCTTTTTTCTTTTTTCAATATTCTTTAGGTATGAGTAAAATTTGGCCAATTACCATTGAAGCACAAGCTATGGTAATATTATGTTTGCACATGTTAATTATTAGCTATGTGGTATTCTGTATACACAATATCATTAATTATCTCTTTGGAGATTTAAGTAGAATGATAATAGAACTTGATATGTTTTTTGAAATTCATAAATATTATAATTATATATATATATATATAAGTCCCTATTTGATGTGTCTGTAATAAGAGAAATAAAAAAAATATGGAAACAAGTATTGGTTCTAGATTGCAAGTGTTACACACAACTTGCATTAATCAATCAACAATAATTATATGAATATTGTGAAAATAGTTAATAAGTATAATTGAGAGATTAATTTTAATATTTTATTTGCTTTTAATGTATTTTTTGTACTTATGAATAAAAACAAATTAAAGAATTTATCCAGAAACATATCAGTTACACATTTATTGATTCCTTAAAACTGCATAGGTGCATAAAAATCCTTTATGGATTTAAAATTGTAAACTTGAGTTATGGATGTTCATCACAATTTTGAGACAAATAATAGACAGAAATTCTGAAAATAGTCAGTACAATAGTCCAGTAGTTAAGTAATTCAGTATACATTCATCCTTCACAAAACCATTAACTAATTCGTTCACAGATGAAATAACTGTACGAATCGTGTATCCCCTGGTGCAGGGGTTTCCAAACTATGGTACACGTATCCGCGCTGGTACGTGAAACTCTAGCCACTGATACGCTAATGTCCAATACTGGTATGTGAAACGAAATGCGGCATATTAATTTGAATTCAAAAACAGCTTAAATGTATTACCCAGTGAATTTTCGAATGCAATTTAGGGACTATATATATTTTTTTTTGTTACGAGAAATGTTATGTTTCAGCAGACTCTTCGAGATCCGTATATATTGCGTATGTTAGAATCAGTTTTTCAGAATTAAAAACATATATAGTTATTAGATTTATGTGGAAAACATTAAATTTTATAAATAAAGAGATAAATTAATGAATAAACACTTTTAATTAGTGGCAAAACTGTTTTTAAACGTGATTTTAAAATTAAATTATTTGAAGGTAAAGTATGGATGGGCGTACATAGGATGACCTTGTGCCAATATGAGAAGTTAAAACAATAAAATAAAAGAAGATGATAGTTTGTTTCTCAATCAGCATGATATTTTTCAGACTTATTAGAAAGAGCCTGTGGAGCGGAAAGCTAATTATTGGAAATTGTCAAATTATTTTTCAATCAGCACATTTTTTTCCGGATCATTGCAATGATCCTATGCAGGTTTAGGCTAATTATAAAATTACCACCTGTTTCTCCGAAATGCTCAGTTTCATCCAAGTTTATTGCCAGAAGTCCAAAGTAGTGAAGTAGTGAATGTTTATGCATAATTTTAATATAAAAAAAATAGGACCAAAATTTTAAAATGCTTATAAAATTGGTATAAAAATTGGTAATTATCATTGACAGATTTCCTTAACGTGAATTAAGGTTACTTCATTTTTAGGGCATATTTTTCGCAAAATACCCGTGCAAAAGTATCAATAAAATCTTTATAAGGCAGATTTTTAATGTTTTCTTAACATCACGTAGCTAATTTCTAATGAAGTCGTATTTGTAATTTGATTGACGAATACGCCTGCTGAGAAAGCAGACATGCATCCTATGTACGGGGATGCAAATTGTAATGGAAGACTGGCCCTAAGGTTGTATCGTAAAAGCTTTCCCAGTAGGAAAATGCCGGATCATAAACTGTTTCTTCGTTTACATCGGCAGCTTTGTGAGAACGGTTCATTACATATCATGATATAGAATACGAGTCGCACGAGGCATCTACAAGTTCCAGAATTGGAAGAACGTATTCTCATAGAGGTTGAAGATAGTTCAAGCACTAACACAAGATTGATTGCACGAAATACACATGTGAGTAAAAGCACCATATGGAAAATTTTGCACGAGAAAAGACTTCTTCCATACCATTTACAGAGGACGCAAATACTGAATATGGATGATTACCTCGGCGTGTAGATTTCTGTTGTTGGTTTTTGCAGCAAAGCATCTCTGCTAATGTACTTTTCAGCGGTGAGGCTTCCTTTACTCAAGACGGAGATTTCAATTTACAAAATTCCTTTTTTTAGGCCCCCTCTTACCCATATTCTTTCCATCAGCAATTCTCCGTTAATATGTTGGCGGGTATTCTGCATGATTTCCTTATTGGACCGTACTGGCTACAACAGGGACTCAATGGTGCAAAGTATGGCATATTTCTGAAGAGTTAATACCGGAATTATTTGACAGTTTTCCAGTTGCCTTTCGGAATGCCAAATGGGTTCAGCACGAAGGGTCTTCAGAACTTTTCAGCATCAATGTCTGTTATTATCTCATGCCATGTGTAGCATTCAATCTATTGGATGAGGTCGAGAACTCGCTTGGCCATCACGTTCAACCGATTTATCAATTATAGATTTTTTCTTGTGGGACACTTGGAGGAGCTCTTCTACGAGATACCAATTGACTCAACAAACTTTTCCTTTGGTGTTGTTACGCATTCTTGCTCAATAGCTGTTTCAGTAAATTGTCTATAAACATCTATTTGTTTCAAACTTATCTTTTATCCAATTAATAATTGTAAGTCGTAAGTAGTTGGTCTGCCTGAAACTCCCTGCGATATTGTCTTTGCACTTCTGCTACATTTTCCTAATTCCAATAGCATTTTAAAATAAGTTATCTTTTTACAAAAGTTAATCTTGCTCCACTCATTATTTCCAATTCATTACACCCTGAAAAGAAAGAAAAATCAGAAAGTTATGACCTGATAAACAGTTTATGTATACATTTTTTTGGGGATATATATATATATATATATAGTTATAGATATAAATAGATATATAAATAAATGATATGATTGCAATAGGTCGATATGTAATAAAATCAACCAAAAAAATCGCTTTGAATTAAAGCAACACTACTAAGTGCAAATATTATTTAGGCCATAATGAATTGAGGTAACAAAGATAATTAAATATATATATTAGATTTTTTTCATCAGGTCGAAAAGTATCGCTTCAAGGCACAAGGACTAAAGATTCCCTAAAGCATTATGCAATCACTTGAACCATTACTTTTTATTTCCCGAAGTTTTTTATTGCTCATATTTAGTCAGAAGTAACATTACCAACCTCGATGGCAAAAGTCTGAGCTAATTTATTTTGCATTATTTTATTTAACATTGTTCATATAGTACTTACGAAAATTTTTGCGTCATTATTACTTAAGAAATGCATATTAAAAATACAAAAACGCATATAAAAATCTTAAATCTTTTTATACATGAATGACGACTTTTTCCAATTCGTGTTATTTTCGGTCGTTGTTTTTAAATAAGTATTTCCAGATAAACGAAAATCATTTTTGAACAGGTAATTTTCGGTTGATGAGAAGATAATGTTACTGATGTTAACAAAGTTCCTGAACGAGGGTAAAATCGATTATCAGCGTCTCCTAGCGACAGCACAAGCGCTTTATTGTTTGAAATTCAATGAGAGTCAAGAAAGGGACATTTTGTAATTTATTGTCGAGTTTCTTTTGTTTTAACGCTTCGCTAATATCCTAAGACAATACTTCAAATCTTATCAAACTTTCAAAACAGTTCGACGTCTAAAGATTAAAGTTGTTTCTTTGCCATATTTTTAAAGCTGGGAAATTTTCAAGTATTAGTTAGATATTTCCAGATGACAGGTCTTTAAACAGGAATGATAATTACAATAGATTTATTGTTTAAAGGTTACGTTTTATACATAAAAAATGGGTTTATTTTTTTAATAGTGATTTAAAAAGAATTATGCTAAAATCATCAGGATTTGTATATGGAAATTCCAATAATGTTAGTTTATCTGTAATACTTCACAAACTTATTACAAGGACAGTTTCATACATTTTTAGGAATAATAGTTTCATGCAGCAAATTTCAATGTATTATTACTATTCTTTTGTTTCGGAGTTTTGTTAATAAAGGTTACATTTTTTGAAATAGCAATTTCGTGCAGTAACGGCAATAACAAATTTAAACATATTTTTGTAGTTTATTGTGGTGGCTCTTTTGTTTTCACATTCCAATGTCCTAATATAATATTTTGAATCTTATTAATATTTCTAGCAAATCCACGTCTAGATTTCAAAACCCTTTCACCGTTTGAAGATTTTTCAATATTTCTATAAATATGCTTGTAAATTCCAGAATATATATATTTTATAATCGCTGTTTGATGCTATAATATTTTTTATAACTCCTCATTCTATATAAGGTTCAAAAAAGTATTATGTTAAAAATATTTTTGTCTACAGCCATTTTAACATAATTACATGAAACGGAAAAACACGTTTCTCTTCTTACCTTGACATATTTTTAAAGCTGCCTAATATGATACCATTCGTTAAATATCTGAGCGAAAATAAGTCCTTAAAAAAGAAATAAAATTGTAGGTATTCATTGCTTAAATAAAAATGTAATGTATTTTTTAATTTCGCCAAATATGAAGAAATATCTATTATCTAACTAGAGATTCATTTAATAAATTATGTGTTAAATATGTAGCGTTTGATTGAGAGAAGTTCAATATTACTATTTTAAATTCAATAATAGTTTCAAATAGTGAGGGAATTTTTTAATTTATGCAGTATAAGTAGGTACGAGCATTTTTCATGAAAAATATGACATAGGTTTCCACGAGTTACCTTTTTAATATCACTAATACAAATTAATAATATTCTTGGTAGATATCTACAATAATTGCAAAAACAAAAACTGCTACAAAGATATTTGCTTGGATATAGTGATATTAATAAAGTAACCTGTGGAATTTGTATTTGTATTCTGTGTGTATTTGTATAATGCGACATGTTTCAATTTATTTCTATGGTTCATTTATTTTTACGTTTTGCCAATGTTTTCATTCAATGATTTTTAGGGATCCGATAATATTTAATTGGCGTATATTATATATGCCACTTAATTTTAATTCCAAACTGTTAAATGGCACCCAGACGTTTTGAACAAAACTTTTCTTTTATAATGTACGTGAAGAAAAGTATTGATTTACCGGGTAAACCAAAAGTTCGTTAAAAATTTAAAAAATCATAAAAAAGGAAGAAGTTATGATAAAGAAGTGCGGTTTGCAAGAAAGGGGTCACAAGGTAGTCGGATTTTTTTTTTTTTTTTGCAAAAATATTTTTAAATAAAAATGTTACTGCTAGAGGGCGTTGATGACCCGAAACACAATGAATAGGACAACAGTAAGCTCCATCCATTTATTCTTGCAATACCAGTTGTTCAACATGACCTCCAGAACATTATACGACAGAACTAAGGCAACTCACAACGCCCGTAAGAGCTGAATGCAACATGACGGAATGAATTACAGAAACTTCACAACAGATAGAATATTTGAGTTCGGCCAATATTGAAGGTGATGAACGGTACACAAGTGATTTCAAATAGCCCCACAACCAAAAGTCGTCTGGAGCGAGGTCGGGTGATCGTGGAGGCCATGCGATCTTGCAACCTCGACTGATCAGTCTGTCTTCACCAAAGGTACTCAATAGAATAGTTTCACTGGTTGGTTGGTTGATTTTATGACGGCAGCTTATCTACACGAGAGATATAGTCCCTAAGGCGAGTGCCTTCCGTGGGGGTCTTTCTAAGGGATCCTAACCCGTATTTACTGCAATGTTCAAAGAAAACCACGGAAAACTTCGAACGGTTAGGTCGACGATCGCGACAGTGGTTTAATAGTTTCACTGGATTGGCATAGTGTGGTGGTGCGCCATCATGCGTAAAGCTTATTACAGATAACACACCTCTTTGATTTAATGCGGGCACGACTTTATCACGCAAAAGAGTGAGATAACTATTAGCGGTTACTGTGCATTTTTTCCAGCGCAATGTGGGACACAGTTCTTCAAAGAAGAATGGTCCGACAATGAAAGATGAGGTGAAGTCACACCAGACTATATACTTGGCTGGATGCAGTGATTTTGTCGGGTAAACACAAGGATTCGACTTCTCTCATATACGAGTATTCTGGTGGTTGACATCCCCGTGTAATGTGAAGTGCGCCTCATCTGTCCAGAAAACGTTGAACAACCACTGAGGGTTGCTTTCGATTCTTGCCATAGCCCATTTGTCAAATGATTCCCTTATAGCTGTGTCTCCTGGTTGTAACTCCTGGAATGACATCAATTTGTAGGGATTGAGATGCAATATTCCGTGGAGGATACCTTGAATCGAGGACTGAGGCATTTCCAATATATTTCCATCTTTGCGAGGACTGCTACTCCCCGTGGACGATACCGTCGCTAAATCATTTATAGTGGTTTTCACAGCAGTAATTAGGCCTCCCGCTAACGAGGGTCTTCCACTCCGTGGCCGATCCTCTAAAGAGCGTAGTTTCTTCAAACCGTTTGAGGCATCTTCACTATTCCACCTTCACATTTGCCCTTCACTATTCGAGCGCACGATATGGGACCATTCTGCGTCTACAGTTCTTTCGCCGTGCGAAATTTTCGCGACGCAACAGTTGATGACTCTCCGTTCAACTAGAACAACTTCACCATCGACTCTCGATCGGGTAATGATAACATTCTGAAAGCAAATGAGAATTTCTCGTGTATCCCGGTATTTTATTGCAGGATTAGTTTGCATAATTCTTACGAATCTCTCTCATGTTAGCGCCATCTACAGGTGACTATTTTAACATTTTTTATGCTAAAAATATTCCAACTACCTTGTGAGGCCTTTCTTGCAAACCACATTTTTTTATCATACTGTCTTCCTTTTTTATGAATTTTTAAAGATTTAACGAACTTTTTGTTCACCGGGTATATTAAAATAAATTTGTTCGTAAATTCTGGTGTCATTCAACGAATTAATCATTTTGGCAACACAATTAATTTGTCCGTGAAATGATTAAACGATTCATCGTTTCAATCATTAATTTCCTTTTTCACACTTTGTGTGCATTCAATATACGTGTAAGCCTGTTCAAAGTGAAAAAACGTCAACATAAATTTCGCAATTTGTTTCGTATTCTTTATTGATATTCGTTTGAAATAATGGATCGGATTTACAATACTATTAAAGTTAAAAAATAAATAAATAAGAGTCATTTTAGAAAGTAAAAATTAAATAAAAATAATTAAATAAAAGTATTATTTCTCCTACAGATTTACATATGAGCCCTCTAAAGCAGGATGGTGTAAGTCTCATTTTTTTTTTAAATTCTCAAAAGGAATCATGTTGTGGACGCTATATAATGATTTCCTTTGGAGTGAAACATCTTTTGATGTTATTTACAGACGAATTTCGTGGAACAACCACTTATATAGGTATCCTTATGCAAAAATGAATGTGTTTAGAAACTCTCCATGCACTTAATGCAATTTTCCGATAAATTAATGACTTAAACTACACTTCCTTTAAAAGTTGCACATGCCAGGGCATTTTATATTATTTTCTCTGAAATAAGTTAAATTTTAGAAATATGTTCTTTAAGATAACAGAGCACCACACTTTTAAGAAAAATGTGAAGCAAAAATGCCACAGATATTATGTCGATATAGCAGTCATGATATTATTAACCGAACGATTCTATGTTAAAAAGCACCAAGGAAAATCAACAGTGTCAGTAGGATTGATAAAATGCATCGTTAAAGGGCTCACGTTATGCTGGCGATATTGCAGTCAATACGTAAAAACCTAGCGATTTAATTGGGTAGGCATTAAGAAAAATCCAATGTGAATTTCTCCTACTGATGAACACAGTGAGCAGATTTTACCACAAACGTTATTTTTTGTAATGTCAATTCACAGATTTGATGGAAGGTCTCTCAGAATAACTCAGTACTAACTAAATTTAACAGCTTCATATTAAAACTCCATAATCAAAACAAACATACTATTAAAAACTCATTATTATACATAAGCAAATATTCCATGGTTCTTCGATGTTGGGCGGTTTCACATGACAAGGCAAACTCCATAAAAGTGCTCTCTGAGCCGATGCATTAGCTTATATCAATCATGGCTCAGGAACACAAAACCCCGAAAAATCGGATTGCGACAAGTCGGCTAATCTAATTGACGTATCCGCTGGAACTTTTACCTCGTGATATGGGAAAAAGAGCTGCAATACAGTAACCGATGGTCCGCAAGATCCCAGAACGCCTCTCTTTTAAAATTTAAAATATACTTATATTTTAAACGGAATGCATTTTAATACTGGAAAGTTAAGTTATTCGTTGTAGAAACAAATGAAACTTGAGCTAATGAAAGAAAAGAAAAATAATTTTAATGTGAGCATAAGCATATTTAATATAAAAAATATAGAATATTAAAATATGTTATACACACACATACCCACATTTATATACTTATATAAAACAGTTAAAAGACAATGCAGAAAATTCTAACAACATTCAGAGAGAAAAAAAAATATATGAAAAATGAACACATACCTCTTTGAATAACATCCACAAAAATGTAGAAAAAAATATAACCAAGATAATATAAAACACATTGGAGAGGAAAAAAGAAAATAAAAAACTAATAATATATATGTTGTGTATACACACTTCAAAACACATAGCTTTAATATTATTATCATTAATATCTTCAACATAAAAAAAAAATCTTTGAAAGTGTTTTTTTTTAATCCACCTACATTAACCCCTTGGGGACGAGCGACACGTATATGTGACGCATAAGATGCTCAGAATCCTCAATTTTTCCCACTAGTTATTTTTTATTGTAAGCTTTGCCTTATTAAATCTTAGCTTTTCGGCGATTCAATTAGGCGAAAATTTCTATTTCGAAAAACCGGTGGTAAAATATTAAAAATTCTGTAAAAGACGCTCGTCGCGAAGGGGTTAAATAGTACAATAGACTCTATCCATATAGAATCAACTAACTCTCAAACAATAAACCTCGCACTGTATATTCTACATTACCTAACACAATTATTTATAATTCACTCTCACCATTTATACAAACAATCTACACTTACACAAAGAGGTCACTCTTCTACAATAAAAAAATCATCTTCCAAATTAACTAACACTCAAATTAAAAAAAAAAAAAAATCACTACATACCTTACAATCTTCTTATCACAGTAATTTTAGTTGGAAAACTCTTCGTAAAATTTTTGCAATTCCAATGTATAATCTCACTCAAATGTTTAAGGTTTGCACTTCTAATACATTCAACACTCATTTCAGTAATATTTTCTTTGATCTACTCCATTTTAGGTTATAAGTTCTAAATGTTAATATTAATTTAAAAACAAAAAACTTAAATCTAATTCACACTTAATTATTACACTTAATTATTAACTTTCATTCAGGTTTACATATTTCAGTCTACTGTAATATTCTTCTAAACCACTGCAATCATATTAACGTTTATGCTACTCTCATTTTATTAGGCCAAATTTATTACAGTTAAAACATGCAGATTTGTCTTATAATTATCCCCTTGCTTTTCTTTCTGTATAGATTAAACATTAAAACATTAATCTAATTTTGCCAGTACGGGCATTAAATATGTATAAAATTATAAAATTGAAAACAATATTGTAGAAGGGTGGCGTGGATTGCTGAAAACATAAAAATTTATTTAAAAAAAAAGATTTAAAAAAAATCTCAAAATGACAAAATAACAAAATTTTTTCCTCAAAGAAATTATAAAACAAAAATGCTGTTAAGGAGGGATGAGGCGGGACTGCTAAAAACAAGATACAAAATTTAGTTTAAAAAATCGGGTTTTATATATTTAACCATATCATTTACATAACAATATAATTTACACAACATAAATAATAAACTCTTCATTTTACTTACACACTGTCTCCGCATTCATGACTAATTATTGTATTACTCTCTTCCCACTTCATCTTTTTAATATTTAAATTTCATTTACATCCTCTAGTTTTCATCACATTCTACGTTTTATTTACATTAATTACTAATTTGCTTGATTTTTTTAATTGCACCTTTTTCCTCTTTCCTACTAGAAGGCAGCAACAGATTTTTCATTTAACTAATCTGTAATTTTAGCTTTTTCTTTTATTTTTATGAGGTAGATGGCAGCGCTAAACAATTTTATTTTATTTTCATCATTTCTTTCAATGCAATGATTTTGTGTTTTCAGCAGCCATTTTGGGTTTTCTGGTGGTATGAAGCGTTGAAGTCTTTGTAAAGCACTTTTCATCTAGTTCAATCTTTTTCAAACTTTGTTTTTTTGGTCAGTTTTGTAGATTGTTTTATGATCTATATTCTATTTATGCTGAATAATAGTTTATTTATTTATTTTGTTATTTGAAATCTTGTAGGGCTTTTTTATTATTTTGTTTTTTATATGTGATTAGGGCTTAATATTGTCGAATTTAGGCATAATGCTGACAATATTTGATGAAATAACATACATGTGGGATTATGATAACCAATATGTAGTTTCAATACAACAGAAGATTCTTCAAATATAACATAAACAAAAAGGTTTAATAAAATAACAGCATATACAACTGAAGATTCAAATACAAATATCAAACAGGATTAATATTTATGAACGTACCAACTTCCGTATTTTAATATAAATATTTGCAAGCTTCCCTGAGCATTGCGTCAAAAATCCATCCTCCGCTATGGCTCAAATCTATGGAACAACTCCTCGTGTCGGCGTGCTTTTCTTGGTCTTGCGTGATGATCGCTTTTATCACTGCTCGTGAAAAGTAATAATTTACTGAGTTCATATTATTGTTGCTGTTACTTCTAATAATTCCCACATTTTCGGTCATCCTGACGTTATGTCGACCTCGACAGTTCAATATTTCTCATAAAAATTTAGACACAGATTCAAACAAACAAACAGATAAGCATAAAACGAAAACATCCCACTCTATGCAGACGTGTTACTCCACGGCTTCATATATTCTGCAGCAGTTGATGTCTTGTTGGGACCATCATGGTCCCCAATTTTCTCTACATCATAACGGTCGCATGGCTATACATTAGTGATCTTATACGGTCCATGGAATTTTTCCTTTAATTTAAGTCCTGTGCCATACAGCGTTCTTTGGATTGCCACGATGTCATTTAACTTATATTTATTAGGTTCCTTCCTCTTCTTGTTAAATTGCTTTCTATTTTCTTCTTGTATTTTCAAAATGTTTTTTCTCGCTTCTTCTCTTACGTTTTCGCGTTCTGTCATCACGTGGTTTAACTGTTCCTCTTCTAGTATTTCTTTAATTCTTATGTCATTTTTATTTTTCATCTTTACACCAATCGTCAGTTCAAATGGACTGTATTTTGTACTTCTTGTAACCGTACTATTGATGATTCTCTGCACATCTGATACATACTTATACCATTTCGTGCTTTCATTACCTGCTAGTTTCGATAGCACAGGAATCAGGATGCTATGAATTCTTTCGATCTGTCCGTTCCCCCTGGGCATTCCCGCCGTTATTTTGACGTGTTGTATCCCTTGTTCCTTGCAATATTCTGCAAATTCATCTGATTTTAACGCTGGTCCCCGGTCTGTTATTATTCTGCTGGGATTCCCGAAAACTGTTTGTTGTAAGGATAACTTTTCAATGACTTCCTGCGCTGTTGTGGATTTCACTGGATAGAACCATGCAAACTTAGTAAAGGCATCTACAACAGTGAATATATGTTGATATTTCTTATTTGTTGATGGCAATGGCCCAATATGATCAATATGATAAGTACTTAATGGTATATTCTCCTTAGGTATGGGTTTTAGGAAACCTTTGGATTTGCCTCTTTTCTTGTTATGTAGAATACACTCGGTACAATTTAATACTACTGTTTCAACTTGTTTTCTAAGATTAGGGACGAAGAACTCTTTTTTTACCAATTCTTCTGTTTTGGCTATAGCAAAATGCCCTTCATCATGTGTCTTACGAATAATCTCTCTTTGCATCTCTTCAGGCACTGCGAGCAAATCTCTTCCATTTTCGAACTTGTACAATACATTATTCTTGATGAGATATTCGTTTTCCTCACCCTTCTCGACTAAAGATTTTATTGCTTTTAGCAGCTCATCTCTCTCCTGCGCTATAGCTATTCTAGTCGCCATCTCACTTTGTGATCTTGTAATAACTAAAACAGTATTCCGGCTCAAAGCATCTACGTGTTTCATTTTGTTTCCCGCTCTATGCGTAATTTCATAATCAAATTCTTCGATGAATAAAGCCCATCTTGCGACTTTTGGAGGCAATTCTCTTTTGTTTAGGGTTTTTTGAAATGCTTCACAATCAGTTACTATTTTGAATTTCGTACCTAGTAAGTAGTTCCTGAATTTCTTTAGAGCTTCAATTATTGGTAGTACTTCTAATTCATAACTACAATATTTTTCTTGTTGTGGAGTTGTTTTTTTACTCATATATTGTATAGGATGGAATTTCCCATCATGCGCTTTTTGTAGAAGTACTGCTCCGAAACCATGGCTACTGGCATCGGTGTGTAATTCTAGTGCTGATCCTTGTTTGAATAAATGCAATACTGGTTTTTGCGATAATATTTCTTTTAATTTTTCAAATGCCTGTATTTGTTCTGTACCAAACTTAAATGCGACATTTTTGCGTAATAGATCACTCAATGGTTTGGCTATTCGAGCGTAGTTTGGGATGAATTTACGAAAATAACCTGTTAATCCTAAATATGATTGCACTTGTTTTACCGTTCTTGGTTGTGGGAAATTTCGGACGGCCGATGTCTTCAATTCAGATGGCTGTATTGTCCCATCTTCAATCACATAACCGAGGAACTCTATTCTTTTCTTTAAAAACTTGCATTTTTTGAAATTAAGTTCTAGCCCATATTCTGCCGTAACTTCAAGCACTCGTTTCAATTTTTCTAAACCCTCTTCTTCAGTCTGCGATGGAATGATAAAATCGTCCATATAAACAACTACAGTGCCGTCACGTAATAAATCTCTGAACACAGTGTTTATATATCTTTAGAACCAGTTTCCTGATGTACATAAACCAAAGGGGCATTTCAAGAACTCGTATTCTCCTTTGTGTGTCACGAATGCGGTGTATTTCCTACTTTTCTCCTCAATTTCGACATGAAAGAAACCATTCTTTAAATCAAGGGTCGTGAACACTTTTGATTTTTCTAATTTATCTAAAACATCTTCGATCAAAGGTAATGGGAAACGATCTTTGATTATCTTCCTATTCAACTTACGATAGTCTATGCATAATCTATATGAGTTATCTTTCTTCCTAACTAAAACCACTGGTGCAGCGTAATCAGAAAAACTGCGTCTTATTATTCCTTTGCTTAACCACTGTTGAACTTGATTTTCTATTACTTCTTGTTCTTTCCAAGGAAATCTCCGCGGACGTTCACAAACAGGTATTTCATCAGATAAAATTATGTTCATCCGTAATCCTATGTCTTTTGACTTATTTGGTTTGTATTCCTGCACCAATTTCTTTATTTATTTTCTTATTTTCAAATTTCCCACGTGATTCAATTCAATTTCGTCATCATCTATGACACTAGCTAAATTAATCAAAAAATTACCTCTTGTATTATTATCGTTTACAACTAAAATATTTTCATCACGTGAATTATCTATTGCTGACGCTTTTATTTCATCATTACTTCTGGCAGCATGATTCAATTTTATAACAGAATTCTTCAGAACTTCAATGTAACCTACTTGAATATCGTCACGTTTGCCAACGATTTTGATTCCTCTCTCGTCTATCGCCAACTTTAATTTGCTAATTACATCATATCCTATTAAAATATCATATGCAAGAGATTTCAAAACGTATAAATTTGCTGTTATCAGAAAACCATCAATACTAAATTCATATGAGAAATATCCTTTGGGGTAGACAACTCCATCTATACCGGACAAAGAGATATTATCTGAAAATAATCTTGGCGATCCGATCTTTGTATAATATTCATAACTCACTAAACTCACGTCACTTCCTGTGTCGATTAGGATGTGTGCCTGTTCCCCGTTAATATCGATATCTATCATTCGATCTGCCTTGGCGTTATTTTTGCTTTTGACTGCGCACTTCACATCTTTCTGATTTGATGATCGCCAATTTTGGCTCCTATAATATTGGCTGGAATTATTCATTTGAGTGCTATTTCCGTTACTACATTGCGAAGCTACGTGGCCAAGGCCGTTACACTTAAAACACCTAATTTGTGTCTTATTCCTTTTGTTTAAATACGAAGGTTCATTCGCATTAGCTGTATTATCTATAAATTGCTTCTTTTTTAAATTATCATCGCCTTGAGCTGATAACCATGGTTTTAAATTGCTATTTTCCCGCATTTTTAATTTCCTATCTTCAAAGTGGTGTGAAATTCTATTCATGGCTTTAACATTACGTCTCGCCGCGTCATAATCGTCTAGTTTATTTACTAATACGTCTACATTTTTAATTTTTGGAAGATCATCAATAAAATGCTCTTTCATTTCTATAGGTAACCTCCGCTTAATTTGATCTACTACGATTAATTCTTTTAAGGATTCAAAATCGGATACTTTAAGACCGTTAATCCATTCTTCCAAATAATTTCTTAATTCAAATGCCAAATCGCGCCAAGTGGATGAAGATTCTTTTTTATGGGACATTAATTTCTGCCTAAATTCTTCTGGCGTCATTTTGAAGCGTTTGAGAAGTAAATCTTTTACATAATCGTAATTGCTCGCCAATGTTTCTGGCTCTCTAGCTATAATATTGGCGATTTCTAACGGGATTAAACTTAACAAATGTGCGACCCAATTTTCTTTTATTATATTCATTCGAGCAATTTGTCTCTCAAATAGTGCTAAATAGAGACTAATATCACTTTTACCGTCAAATTGAGGAATTAATTTAAACAAATCTGGTTGCTTACCTGAACCAGCTATTGCAGAATCGTCGCTCACACTTTTCAAGTTGCGTTGAAGCTCCATTTTTCTTAATTCATATTCCATTTCAACTTTCTTTTCCTCCAACTTCCTATCTGCTTCTTTCTCCAGTCTTCTTTCTTCCTTTTCTGCTTCTAGCCTTCTTTCATCCTTTTCTGCTTCTAGTCTTCTTTCTTCCTTTTCTGCTTCTAGTTTTCTTTCTTCCTTTTCTGCTTCTAGTCTTCTTTCTTCCTTTTCTGCTTCTAGTTTTCTTTCTTCCTTTTCTGCTTCTAATCGTCCTTTTTCTGTTTCTTGTCTCTCAGTGGCAATGACTTAGAGTCTAATTTTAATGAAATTTTCTTCATAATCTTCTGATTCGGCAATCAACTTTATTACATCGATAAATCTTGCACTCTGTGGTACAACTATACCTAGTTCATCACATAACGTTAATAAGTCTGCTTTTCTGGCTTTATTAAGAGCTGAAATTATTTAACTTCATTAAACTTCAACTGAACAAAGTATTATAGTATCGTAGATCTGATTACGGAACTTTTCTTCATATAATACTTCAGAAAAACAAAATCGTGAAATTTTTTCATATTATCCCGGTACAAAACAGCTTTATATCCATATAGTATGTCAAATAAACAGCTTTATGTTCATATCCCGGCAACGAGACCCCAAAAATTGTTGTGGGATTATGATAACCAATATGTAGTTTCAATACAACAGAAGATTCTTCAAATATAACATAAACAAAAAGGTTTAATAAAATAACAGCATATACAACTGAAGATTCAAATACAAATATCAAACAGGATTAATATTTATGAACGTACCAACTTCCGTATTTTAATATAAACATTTGCAAGCTTCCCTGAGCATTGCGTCAAAAATCCATCCTCCGCTATGGCTCAAATCTATGGAACAACTCCTCGTGTCGGCGTGCTTTTCTTGGTCTTGCGTGATGATCGCTTTTATCACTGCTCGTGAAAAGTAATAATTCATTGAGTTCATATTATTGTTGCTGTTACTTCTAATAATTCCCACATACATTTACTATGAAATTCTTATGAAGCTCCTAGGACGATTCCAAAAGATATTCAAAGTTTTCCCTTTTTGATTTTTCGTTTTATTAAGTTTCATTCCTGCAGTATCCTTTCCATTGTTTTTTATAATATCTCATCCATTTATAATTAATAAAAACTTTACGTTGCACATATAAATACTAACATCAAATATTTGCTTTCAACGTATATTTCGTGTAATTTAATATGAGTTACTTTAAAACTACATATATAAACAATTCTCGACGTTTCGGTTATTCTTCATAACCATCTTCAGGAGAAAATTTCCATAAATATAAACAGCAAAAAAATTAAATATGTGTTACATAGTTGAGTAAAATGTTCTAACTGACAAGACGCTAAAATAACGGAATTTACAAAACATATTCAAAATAAGCCTGGTGGCGCCCTCCATGAACCAGCTACTTAACTGGAAATCATGTTCAACGAAATGAAAGTTCCTTCAATAAACATTTCCAGATAGGCGGAATGGAAAATGGTGAGTTATCGTTACATATTTCATGTTTTCTTAATGAAATTTCTAGAGATTCCCGGATATAGGCTTTAAAAGGATTTTCTTGTCTGGAAAACCCTTTAACGTTTTCAAAATCAATAAACTTAATCTTTCCATTAGCAAAAGTCCTTGATAAGGCAGTGGAAAGTTTTTTATATTTCAAATCACTCTTGTGTTCTTTAAGTCTTTCTACGATGCGACGTTTTGCCATGCCAATATATGCTGAATTTGTACCATCGGTCAATTCAAATGGAATTTCATATACCCCAGAGAAACAAGTGGCTGATAAAGGGTTCCAAAACTTTGTTTAATTTGTTGAATAGAAGCTTAGACCCTTTATCAGCCACTTGTTTCTCTGGGGTATATGAAATTCTAAAATAATTAAATTAATAATGAAATTCTATAAATAATTATATATATATATATATATATATATATGTGTGTGTGTGTGTGTGTGTGTGTGTGTGTGTGTGTGTAAAACCATTTATATATTTTTTTAATTTTTAAACATCTATATCAATATTAGGATTTTTTCTTCAATTATCCCATATAGATCAAATTGTTGGTCCGAAAACTATGAAAATATCAGCTGTTGTAAAAGATAAATGATATATATATATATATATATATATATATATTCTTTTTTTGAGGAAATCTTTTCAGACTTTTATTTTACGCTTTACATAGTTTTACACTACTTCGGTTGTTAAAATATTGAAATGATTGAATGAGTTTTCAAAATTAAAAAATGGCACTAAAAAAACTTAAAATAATTTAGAGCTATATTCTTTTATGTATTACAATGCAAAAAAAAATAAGCACGATTTTTAAATGACATATATATATATATATATATATATATATATTTAATGATATATATATGTATATTTCCTGTTTTAAAGAAAATATTTTCAAACTTTTATTTTACGCTTTACCTAGTTTTAAAGTACTTCGGTTGCTAAAATATTGAAATGATTGAATGACCCGAATATATGAACAAGCTTATTTGAAAATAAATAGAATCTTTTCAGCATATGCCTTATAAAAGGAATTTTTGTTTCCAAAATTCTGGTGTGAATGTTGCTTTTGGTGAGCAAAATTGATTGGCATCTGTATAGAGTTACTGACTATTACCAAAATAATGTTTTACATTTCGCTGAAAAATGGGAATATTTTTACAGCAATTGTACTTAAATAAAATGCACAAGTTGATGTCTATTCTTTATTTACAGAGATTCGATAGTCATAAAGTAATTTGCAAAATACAAGTAGAGATTAAATTTAAAAAGATACAAGAATAATAAATATAATGTACGCATATTACTACTTTTCCTAATAAAAAAAAATTCTAGACGATTTCATATAAAATGCTTTTGAAATAAAATTTCCGTTTAAGAAAATTTTGATTTTGTCCGTAATTCAAGTAAAAATCGTACAACATATTTTTATTATTACAAGGGGAAACTGGAAGACATTCAAAAAATTTATAATATATTAAATATAATCAGATTACCTCAGGTATCTAATATATATCTAATATATCTCAGGTATCAGATATATATATATATATATATATATATATATTAGACCCATTTTTAGAGATTATTTTTTGAAAATGTTACTTTCATAAAATTTACACACTCTTTTATATATATACGGTTGCCTTGAGGTTTAACCATTTATTCTCATGTGCACGTCTAGCGAACACAAAGAACGTCAAAGTAAATATATATCAGGCAATTTTGTGGAAATAGGAAATGAAGAATGTACTTCAAAATGTAGTATTTGCAAAAATATAATATCTCATCACAGTAACATAAACTTATAGATTTCAGATGAATCACTCCGCATATCTTTTGGCTGTTTACAGCTTCACAAAATGTTTTGTTAAATAAATTGGTTTTCTCTTGCATAGGTTTAAAAATAATAATCATTTATTTTCTTTTACCAGTAAATAAATAAAACAAATATCTTTAGAAAAGCTTACATGAGCTGTGATAAAAGGGTTATCTCATGAAAATGTTTTTTTTTTTTTTTTTTTTGGAGATATTTTATATGTATCCGATTTTTAAAATATTAATACTAATAATTTTACGTATTAATAATTTTACGTAAATAGCATCATGACTAACGTCATGATGCTATTTTTAGAGTCAAATTTATCTCAGCTTTCCATCTTATAAGCAGATGGATCACTTAGAGCTTGATATATTGCATTGAATAAATTGTCTTATATTTTTTATCAAAGCCACTGAACTATTCTTTACGTGGAATCTGCACTCGTTCAATTATTTTTTTCATTTTGTATTTAAAAAAAATACTTTTTAGACCTATTAATTTATTTTGACATTCCTTTATTAAAGATAAATAAAAAATATATATATTTAAATAAGAAAATAGTACAATTCTGATTCTAAAATTTTTCGAAACATAATTAAACAAGTTACAAATACACACTTCTTCAATAATTTTGAAATTTTTGTAATTTTGTTGTAATGTTCATTTTTTCTTATAAAAACCTGCTCTGTAACCGTCAGGATCAGATTTTCTGAAAAGTTATTTAATTTACTAGGGAAAACAATGCATCCGTTATATCAGAGCAAAAAGACTATTTTAGTTTAAAATAAATTCACAAAAATAAATTATTTATAATAATGCAAATCTGATTCGTAATTTCATAAACAAGGAATATATAAAAAACTTCAATGAAAATATCAAGTAAATCGAGAAATATACTATGTTAAGTTTTGTCACTCTGAGCCTACTAATAGATTGACAACGTACGAACTAATAAAAATGAATTTAAAAAAATATTACCATGAATTATTTAAAGTTCAGTAATTGCAGTAAAACCTTTTTTTCATATATTCTTTATGTAATTTTGCCAGAATATACTATGCATCTTGAGCAACAACAGCAACAAAAATAAATAAATAAAATTAATATTTTCGTCTTTTTTCACCAAATGAAGGGTTCGAGTCTGCTGAAAACCAAAAAAGAGAGAAAAAAAAATCCTTCTTTCTAAATATGAATAATACAACGTATGTTAGTCTACACGAAAATACGAATGTAATTAACTATCAGAAATAATCAAAAATTCAAACTAAGCAAAAAAAAAAATATTTTTTCAAAGTTATATTAAAAAATAAAGTTAAACATTAACTTAAAATGAAAACACTTTGAAATAAATGTAGTCCTTAAGTAAAAGAAAAAAAATGTGGGTAATGGTGGTGGCAGATATGATAAAATGCAACAAGGGCAAAATTTGTTTGTGTCAGTAAAAGCTTTCTTTAGATTTCTTGAGAGCTTTCTTTTATTTCCACTGATTTTCGTAAACGCGTCCGAGTAGTTTTTATATTGTATAAATCAGTTTTCTCAACTTGAAGCATAGGTTTTCGGACGGTAGCAATACTTAAGTAAATATTTTCATGTTCAACAAACATGTTTTACAGTAGAGATCTGCATGGGCCGGATTTTCAAGTCAAGGCCCGCTATAAATTGGTCTCTTGTGTACATTGCGTTCATTTACAGGGACACAAAGATATATTGGTTACAGTACATGTGCGATATCTACAGTAAATGTGTAATAAGTGCGTTTTCAACTTTGGTTTGCGGTTTTAAGTTTAACTATTTTTTTTTCATAGTTCGTGTATGTTTATAAACTCGGTTGAACATACACGGGGCTACACAAGGGAATTCGTAAGTATTACAGACTATGGGAGTGAATTGTATAAGTGTATTTTTTAATTGTGTTTACGCCTTTTTCTGCTTAACTATATTTGGTAGGCTAATACAAGTTTGTGGAATATAAATAAATTCACGCAAAGAAAAATATACATTGTCTTTTACTGTTGGTAATTGCTGCGAGTGAGTTTTAAGTTACTTGCTAGCTTAATGTGTTTTTTGTACAAAAGTCTCGAGATAATATACAGGGCTGTACAAAAGATTTCGAGTGCATTTCCATCGATTGGCGAAAATTGCTAATTGTGAATATTCTAACTGAACTAAATTTTATCATGCTACATATCCACATCTATTGATCATATAAAGGGCTACACAAAATAATTCGACTACTTTTTTGACACTGGAAGGTAATTTTGAAAACTATTTTTTTTCAATGTGTTATATGTTTTCTAAACTATTTACTTACTTAACTTCTTTCACCTTATTTAACGGTGAAGTTCCGTTAAGTTTACTGGCTGTGTTGAAAAGTGTTTGATAATCTATGCTTGACGCATGATTTTCCGTTCTTGTTTAATTTAATTTGGCTTTCGTGTGTGAAAAGGGTTTTTCGGATACTTCTCTATTATCCCGTCGGACAGTTTTCATAACAAAAAACTATCGCCAATTTGTAAGATTAAACGCCAAAAATACAGTCCCATTTGATTGATGTCAGAAGCATTATACGTGTTTGTTATGTCATCAAGTGGTTTTTAATTCGATATTTGCGTGAATTTTTCATTATGTTTTACTGATTTATTAGTTATCTCATGAATTAAAATAACCATTGTGTTCTTAAATTCTGATATTTTATTTATTTATTTATTTTGATATTCTAATGGCAACGTTCTCCTGTTTATTTGGAGTTACAGTTTGGCGATAGTTTTTTGTTATGAAAAGTGATCGACGGGATAATAGAAGTACCGTATTTTGTAATCCATTTTTCACTCACATCATGATATGCTAGAATTTTATAAAATATGCACAGAGGTGTGTTTTTGATAACAATACAACATTTAAATATGCAAATATACATATGTTTATATTTTAGTAATTACAAAAAAAAAAAAAAAAAAATTCTGTTAGCAGGCTGCAAGTGGTAAATTGTAAAATAATCATTATGGTTATAATTTTTTAAAGTTATAAAAACAAAGGAGCTAATTATGAGCCAAACCACTTTTACACAATTTAGCCAGCTGGTTTTGAAATTGTAACAAAAAGATATTTTAAACACTAAACTGTGGAAAATATAAATAAAAAATAAAGAGTGTAAAAAATAAAATACTAGTTTTCAATTAATAACTTAATATTAATTCAATTATGATTATAATTTGAGAAAATAATTCAGAAATCCCGAATAGATAACTTAAATATATTTTTTCCCTTTCCTTTGGTCATAGGAATAAATCCTTTTGAATCCTTTTGTCATAAAAAAAAATTATGTATTTTTTAAATTCACTAATTCACGCTTTCTTTCAAGCCATATTTTCATATGTAAATTGTGTACAAGTTCCGGCTTCATCGAAGCCTTTTTCAAGCGAAATGAAAATTTTCTGATTTGCACGATCTATAATGATATGATTTGAAACTCATTCTTTCATTTCCTACTTAAATGACTCATGTTATTATTGTTATTTTTTTACTTTGACGTTTATTTCCAGACTCGTAACAATGGAAAAAAAAAAATCAACGTATAATTTTGGAGATAAAACGATGCTTCATTACCCTCTATTCAAACGATGACGGTCCAAATCATTGCATTATAGTTCGTGGAACTGTAAAAAATTCTCATTTGGCTTGAAAAAGGCTTCGATGACCCCGGAACTTGTAAGCAATTTACATAAGAAATATTTTTCAGAGTTGGTTTTTATTTAACCTTATAATAATTAATGAAGTATATATAGCGGATGTCAAAATTTATATTGATCAAAAATTTGGAAAATTGCATTTTTCGTAAAATGAAGGTAATCGAATCCCGTTAAAGGTATCAATTCCATCTGCTGCTAAATCTTTGTGAAACAAATCTAAAAAAAATGAGTTTAGTTCAGTTTTTCATTTAAAATTATTTGGTGAAATTTTAAAATGGATTTAGTCTCAGCAATAGGTAATATAAGTATACAGTATAGCCGTACAATCCAAATCAGTATAATTAAATAGTCCAATTTTAATCGACAACCTGAAAAATAATTCATGCAATATTAATACCCCACGAAATATTTTTTAACACTATCAGAATTTTGTAACAAAGTTTCATTTTGTCATATTAAAAAAGAAAATATTTTTCGATGTTAATATTTATCAACACTATCAGAATTTTGTAACAAAGTTTCATTATATAATATTAAAAAAGAAAATATCCAAATAAAAACTTGTGAAAAAAATAACACATTAGAATACCCATTTTCAGCAACTACAGCCAATAGAGAGTAATGTAATCGATTTCTTTCCCTTCAGGATGTACAGATTTTTATATGTACCACATAGTACAATAAAAATTATTGCAGCTGCGCAAAGTGTAACACTACTGAAAATTGGTATATTAAATGCATATTTTATTAAAAGTTGGAAGGATAATGTTAAGCTATTTAGTAATGCACATGCAATTTTTAAATAAAAATTACTTTATTAAAAATTCTATAAAATCAGTTCATTGTTTCAACATGTTTTGCCAGTATGAAATTTCTCGGCAGTGTTTTGGGAGCAGGTTGTATGCAATATTTGACAGTAATTTCGATATTTTTAGTGCTGCGCTCACTAACATCCCTTAAATAAAAATTACAATAAAAAAGAAAAGAAAAGAAAGATGAATCCAATAATGAACTGAAAGAAAAAGTCTATCATGAATAACTTCAGTTTAATTGAATTCAACATTATAAGCAGATCATTTTTTATAATTTATTTTAATAGATATTTAAGAATAAAAAATGAGTTTCTTTCCAGTACAAAAAAAATTAGTTTCATCTCTTCTTTTTTAAACAGTCTTTGACTTTTAAATTAGAAAGAATATTAAACTTCCTGTCTCATTGTCACTTGCTTTAGATTGTAAAATACTTCTTTATTTCATTTCTCCTCTAGTGTCAAGTATATTTTAAAATATATTTGATGAATTCTTAGCAACTCTGTTTTTAAGAATAAAAAATATCTTCATTTTTTTCTTTGATTGTTTAAAGTAACATTCTTTTTATTTATTTTTTTTATTACATCTTAGGGATTTTTCTTTTCAGAAAGTTTTTCATCATATATTTTTTTCATCATTAGAATAGTTTTTATGTTACGTTTATTTTTTATTTCCTATTTTTAGAATAATACTAAGCATTTAAAAACTGGCCTTATAAAATATAGTAACTTTTAGGTCTTTCATTGGGAAAATTCGGAGCATTATTGAGAAATATAAATTTGTTTTAAATATTTTTATTTAAATTTTAAATATAAATGATAATCAGAAGCAAAATAAAAATCTTCAAAACGATTTCTTTATTACGTGCTTCCACGTGGTGTATGAAGAAAATTTTAAATTTTAAAATTTCTGACATAATCTCCAAAGGTATGATTTTACTACTATTTAAAACATATACACACTTGACACCCTTTCATTTAGCAGAATTTAATTCAACGTATAAATAACTTAATTAATATAAAATTTAAAATTCTGTTTAACTTCCACACTTTCTTTGTAGAAAGCATTGAAACGTGTTAATATTGTTGAAATTATTTCGAAATTTTCAGTGAAGCTATTTTAAATTTAAGTGTAATATTCAGAATATATCAATTTGTTACAACAACAATTTTTAGTTTCATTTTAGGAAAGTAAAGAATCTAAAAGCTTTCTATTTTATCATGGGCGCAGCCGAATTTTTTAAAAAAATTTGATTGAATAGTAAGTTAGTATTTAATGATCTTTTTTTATTTAATTTTGATACCAAATTTCAGAAACCAAAGTATTTCTATATGAAACCGAAATATGACTATCAATTTAATTTATTATTGTTTTAATATCTTTTCAAAACACAAAATAAAGATGAACGATTTGTTTTCTAAATAACTCCTATGTTGTTTGCATACAACTAAAATATAAAATTTATTTCAGAAATACAAATAAAAATCTCATTAAAGGGGTTTTTTCTATTAAAATCTCTTTCCTTTTTAACATGTTCGGGCTTTTTTGAATCATTTTCTTTATCCATCTATTGTTAAAACTAATGCTTTAAAAATAATAAAAAATGGCTTCAAACTGTGGTAAATGAATAAAGATGCAATATTTCATAACACATGATTAATGAATCGTGATTTGTTTTCAATAAAAAATGCTTAAGGTAATTTTTTTTCTTTTTCTTTTTTCAGCACTTTTTACAAGAAAGTTTCATTCGTAAGAAAACGTGTTTTTCTCTTTTCAATTAAAAATGCTTATTTAAAATATTCATGGATATTTATTGTTATTTTTTTTAAATAATAAGCACCGACAATATTGCATACTTATTTATTATTATTGTTTTCTATTTTTCTGGTGCATAAAATGTGCAATTGAATGTAATAGTTTCTAGAACAATTATTTCAGATCAGGTTTATAATATAATTAATATGGATGTAAATAAATCCATTTAATGTTCATCAAAAAATATGTTCCCAACTACAAAAAGTTACATATGCGTTAGTTATGTCTATTATAAGAGGAGCACCAACTTTCATATTTATTTAGATATAGAGCATTTCATGTACAGAAATATGACTTGGTTTTCTTAATGGAGTGTGTTTTTAGATGCGAATTATACTTCTGTATTGTCATAATTACTTTTATATCCTTTTTTTTTTGCCGATAAAAAACAATTTACAATTATTATATACAATATTTTTATATATTTAATACACAATATTTAATATACAATATTTTTAAATGAAGGAACATTTTGTCCTTTGGTGAGGGTAAAATAATCCTTTGGACACTTTTTAAAACATCTATTTTTTTCATTACTCAGTTTGGGTTTAAAATATTAGTAAAATATGTTTATAACGCAAAATATAGTGATAAACATACTAGCAAAGAACCAAAGTTTTATTTACACAGTTATGCTATTTTACACAATTTTTTCCCTTAAGGGATCATTTTAGACCACCTACCCCTAACTGAGAAATGAGATATATATGAGGTAGTTTTCCTATAACAGTTTTAACAAAAATAGATTTCTGGAAGCTTCAAAAAGGCAATTCCAATTTTTTTTCATTCCGCCAAGAAGTTTTTAATTGATGCTGAAAAAACTACTCACCTTGTTTTCTTTTAATTCAAAAATTAGCCCCATTGTTGTAACTCTCGGGCATTTTCTCCTCATTGTTATGACATCAACGCGAGGCTGACGAAAAAGACAGGCTACCGCGGTGCATTCCACTTATATTTTCTTACAGATCGCTAGCGTGACGTGATGCTCTTTTCGTACATATGCATTGGTGGATTCGAGTATCACGTGAGTCCCGCGGTCTGTAAAAAAATATAAGCGTAAAGCACCGTGGTAGCCTTTCATTTTCGTTAGCCTCGACATCAACGTTACTGACGCACACACTTGTGATTTATGATATAGATTGATTTTTAGAAGTTTTATTTCAAATGTACGTAACGATCACGTTTTATTTTTCTTCTTTTCAAAACGCAAACTGGCAGGCCGTTTACTCTATTTTTAAAACGATTTTTGTATGTACGAGTATGTGTGTATGAACGCATGTGTTTTGGTATTTCCTCACAGTTTAGACACATACAGCAAAGTTTTGGTGTTTTTAAGATACTGATGGTATTGAAATAAATGCGTTGGGACTTTTTAGAAATATTTTCACAGAATTTTCATACTTTCCATTATTTCATCATTAAAAAACGTATTAAAAAAATATTTTAATAACATTTCTTGATCTACTCTTAAGAAATGAGTTTCCCATAACGAGTATTTTTAACATACGCGGAAAGAAGTTTTTATTTTAAAAACATCATTGAATTTTTAAATAAAGATATCTTTTTCAAAAAATATTAAGTACATGAATTTAATTTTTTTTTCAATCGACTTCAGTCAACAATTCTTTGTTTCAATATTTTTCAAGTTTTTTGTAAACGCAGTCAGAATCTGTTTATTTGTGATTAATACAGATAATCCAGCATTAAAAACGGTATTAACAAGCATTTTACATAGGTAAGGATTATATTGTTTTGTTATAAATTATTACTGGTACGTTAAAATATACTATCTTCGACCCAAGATTCCGGCCACCAGGCTCAACATAGGCTATAATGATTTAATTTGATGATTGCCACGGGTCATTTCTAACTAAAACACTTTTCCCTGTCACGCATATTTTAAATCATGGAAAGAATAAAAGTCTCATATTCACGAAGACTGTCTATAAAAGTTCCATAAGCTGTCGCCATACATAGATCGCAGGGTTCAACTTTGTCAACAAATTTTGTGGACATTGTTTAAAAGGATTTGTCATTTGGAATAACTTATAGTGAATTATATATTATATAGTATATTTGGAATTATATAGTATATTATATAATATATAGTCTGCATAATACTATATAATAGTTTAGATTATATAGTGTATTAGAATACCTTTTAGTAAAGTTCATCATTTAGAGGATATTCTCATCAAACCTCTTTTTGAGAAAGTATAAGATTGTTCTAATTAAAAGAAAAGAGACACTTGGTGATAGGTTAGCATTTGAGCATTGCCTGAAGCAGAGAAACAAACAAAAAGATATTTTGAAAAGATTGTGCCTTAATTTTATAAGACTCAGTACTTCAACATTTTTGCCTGACAAATGCTAGTTTAAATATATATATATTTTTTTTTTTTTTTTTTGTTTGTTTGTATACAGGGTGATTCATAAAAGATGGGCAGAACTTTAAGGGGTTATAGTACACTTAAAGACAAATAATATTAAATAGGAGACTAAGGGTCCCAGACGTATTCCCAAGGAGATAGGGGGCATTAAAGTTTAGGATCCGAAATTTCAAATGATTATAAAACATGGAAATTTGGTCGATTCGTTTGCGGTTTTTGCAAAAAATTTTCTTTATGCCAGTATTTTCTTGAAATAAAATTTTAAAGTTCAATTTCAAAAAATGCCGATAGGGGGCGCTTTAGACTTTGGAGTAACAAACAACTATTTTTTAACGTTATTTTTTGTATTTCTTTAAATGATTTCGAAAGCTTAGACTTAAACTTAAATTTTGATCTAAAAATCTGAGTCCTAACGAGTAGTTAAGTAGCGTAAACTGAAATTTGAAATTTGAAACCCTTCTCCCCCCAGAACAAAAATCAGTTATTCCCGATCTTTGTGTCGTAGATTAGGCTCTAACTACTGCCGCGTTTTGCTAAAATTATTCTTTATGTCAGTATTTTCTTGAAAATAAATTTTAAAGAAAATTTTCAAAAAATTCCGATAGAGGGCGCTTTAGACTTTGGAGTAACGAACAACTATTTTATACCGTTATTTTTTGTGTCTCATTAAATGCTTTCTAAAGCTTAGACTTAAATTTTCAGCCCAAAATCTGAATCGTTAGACGTGGTTAAGTTTCTGGGGAGAGGGGTTTGAAATTTCTACTCCTGAGCACAGTTCAGTTTACCATGTCCACACATTGTGTGCTGTGATACGAGGTAAAAAGACACAAATTAGGATTATGTTACCAAAGCATATTTATTAACATGTAATCACAATAAATGTTCAAAATTGTGACCACCAGAGGTTATGCACGCAGAACAACGGCGACGAATGGAACGGCGAACATTCGCGAAAACATCAGGCTTTTCGAGCACTTCCCCTACAGCGGCGGAAAGTCTGGCGACCAGTTCCTCGGGGGATTCAATGGGTGTCTCATACATAAGAGCCTTCAATCGTCCCCAAAAAAAGAAATCGAGGGGTGAAAGATCTGGCGAGCGAGCAGGCCAAGCAACAGGACCACCTCGACCAATCCATCTGTTCGGAAATGTGATGTCCAGATAGTTGCGGACGTCTCGTACGTAATGGGCTGGCGCTCCATCGTGCTGGAACCACATGACCCGCCGGATGCGTGGAGGAACAACGTTTAACAGGTCTGGCAGCACATGTTGCAGAAATGTGAGGTATGTTTTACCGTTGAGGCGTTCAGGAAGAAGGTACGGTCCGATTAGGTGGTCTCCGAGGATTCCTGCCCAAACATTGATGGAAAAGCGTCTCTGATGAGCATGTGGATACGTAGCATGTGGATTGACATCCGCCCATACATGTGCATTGTGTGTGTTAAACGTACCTTCACGTGTGAAGGTACATTCATCGGTGAAAAGCACAGTTCGTCCAAAATGTGGATTTAGCGCGTTCTGCTGCAGAAACCAGCGGGCGAATTCAATACGATTTGGATAATCCCCTGGAGACAGTTTCTGGACTCGTTGCACATGAAACGGGAGCAAATGTTCATCCTTCAGTACCCTCCAAGTCGTGGACTGTGAGGTATCCACCTGGCTAGCCACTGTTCGTGTACTTGTACTTGGCTGCGCCGCTACTACATCCAGAATGGCTTCTGCAACAACTACTGATTCGTCCTTTTTTGCACGACCTGCATTCGACCGGGAAGCGAGAAATGATCCCGTCTCACACAACTGTCTGTGCAAGCGCTCGAAAGTTTTGCGGTTAGGCAACCGCCTGTTAGGAAATCGCTCTCCGTACATTCGTTGTGCCTCTGCACCATTTCCATCTGCCGCTCCGTAAATTAAATGCATCTCAGCCTTTTCCTTATTCGTGAAGGGCACCATCTTCCGATTCATTACTACAGCGACTTACACTTGACTCACCGTTCAGTGGTTTTTATGCCTGAATCGTGTCGAAATTTTGCATACGTGTTCTTCTTCTTCCCCATTTGACATTTGCATACTTTCTGTTTCCTTCTTCACCCGGTGACTAGCGTCAGGAATGGAGCTTTAACGTTTGCATGAGCGACGTTTCCAACTGTGCCAGTGCCTTTATGAGTGAATTCCGACTATGCAGTCCTTGACGAAAGTTGTATTTTTGCCTCGTATCACAGCACAGAATCGTTGGGCATGGTTAAGTAGTGCAAACTGAACTATGTTCAGAAGTTGAAATTTGAACCCCCTCCCCTCGCTACTGAACCACGCTCAGCGATTCAGATTTTGAGCTGAAAATTTAAGTTTAAGTCTAAGCTTTAGAAAGCATTTAATGAGACACAAAAAATAACGGTATAAAATAGTTGCTCGTTACTCCAAAGTCTAAAGCGCCCTCTATCGGAATTTTTTGAAAATTTTCTTTAAAATTTATTTTCAAGAAAATACTGACATAAAGAATAATTTTAGCAAAACGCGGCAGTAGTTAGAGCCTAATCTACGACACAAAGATCGGGAATAACTGATTTTTGTTCTGGGGGGAGAAGGGTTTCAAATTTCAAATTTCAGTTTACGCTACTTAACTACTCGTTAGGACTCAGATTTTTAGATCAAAATTTAAGTTTAAGTCTAAGCTTTCGAAATCATTTAAAGAAATACAAAAAATAACGTTAAAAAATAGTTGTTTGTTACTCCAAAGTCTAAAGCGCCCCCTATCGGCATTTTTTGAAATTGAACTTTAAAATTTTATTTCAAGAAAATACTGGCATAAAGAAAATTTTTTGCAAAAACCGCAAACGAATCGACCAATTTTTCCATGTTTTATAATCATTTGAAATTTCGGACCCTAAACTTTAATGCCCCCTATCTCCTTGGGAAGACGTCTGGGACCCTTAGTCTCCTATTTAATATTATTTGTCTTTAAGTGTACTATAACCCCTTAAAGTTCTGCCCATCTTTTATGAATCACCCTGTATATATAAAATTAACCGGTTTTAATTATGATAATGGATTCAAGTGAAAAACGTATTTAGAATATATATAACCGCAATTAAAATTACATGCAAATTTGAAATTGAATTATTTAGAAATAAACAAATTATTATTTTATTAAAAAATATAATACATTAATTGTTTTGATTATAAAACAGTTCTGAATTCCATAGAATTCGGTGCATAAATTGAATGTTTTAAAATCTGTAGTCTATATTCTATTAAAAAATAAATGCCCATTTTCTCTGTAATTCCATACACTTTTCTACGCTCTTAACTCTACACGTCTATATTCTACGCTCTGCACCGACGACCCTTGCGTCCTACGCTATCCGCTACACATCAACGAGACATCTCCTCCCCTCTTCACGGCACACCAGCGACTTTCGCGTCCTACCCCCTCAACTGCACTTCCACGAGTCACGAGTCTCTAGCTGTCCCGCTCACACTACAAAAAGACGGGGCTGTCTTTCTTCATTCACGGAGCTTCCATACACGTGGGAGCGTTTATTCTAGACCATTCCACCCCTGCCTTCTTCTCGAACATTCTACTTTTGCATGCTTCTCTGAAATCCAGCTCGCTAGGAATGTGGTGCTCATTGTATTTCCTTCCAAAGCCGGATTAGTACTTTACAAAGATCTCGTGAACATTCCTCAAATAGATAAACGGATCAGGTAAATTCCACTGTCAATCACATACGGCAGTTTTACAGCAAAAGAAAAATATATATCGGAATACAGTAATATAATCATGAATAAATATAATTACTTAAATAAATTAGAAATATACAATATGAATTTTACTAAAGTCCGAAACCTGACATATACATAAACGGATTTCTTGCACAGTTTGTTTTGAATTAAATTACAGAAAAGTATATTTATTTATTTCAGATATCGATTAAATAGTATAACATTATTGAGTTACATAATCTCTTGCGTAACTTACTTTATTTGTACTTCACGAATATGATATTAATAAAAAATAATAAGATACAACTCCTTTGTCATTGTATTTAATTTTGATTAAGGTATTTATTTATTTATTTATTTATTTTTGTTATTGTGTTATACACCTGTTTGAGAAAATATACAATGCTTTACTAATATTGCCAGTAATACATATTTTTTTTTTGTGTAGATGATTTCAGTTCAGCTTCTGAATGTTCATATCATGTCAATGAATGTAGTAAAACTTACAAGAAAAAAAAAATTACAAGCCTGAAAAAACCTGTCATTTGTTTTTTCTTTATATTAAACATAAAAATTGTAAATTGTAACGCCAAGAATACAGAAATACAAAATTTCAGATTTATTAAACATATTTTTATTTCAGTCAAGCACTCTGTTTCCGTCATGTTGATTTGTTTTTATATCGATTTTTTTTTTAATCAGCTAGGTAAAGAACTTTAAATTTCACTCGATTTAGAAACTACATCTAATATTTTGAATTTTTTCATCAATTTATTTTTAAATTTTGACATCCTTGTTTAATTTTTAAAGTTTGATATCAAATGTATAATGAGCAAGGTCAAAAACCATTAAATGTAAGGTTTTAAGCGCATTCGTACACAGTTTCATATTAAGACAGCGTTCTTCGCATTTGAAAACACTGTGTAATGGAGCAAAAATGCAAAGTGAGTGCCAGATTTTAGCTCTGAATTGTGTGTTATTCTGTATTCATGTGCAGACGATAAAATTCAGTGTAAAATAATAAAGAGGCGGAACTCAGTATTGTTATTTAACGCATTCTATCTAACACGACAGGAAATGTCTGCGTATTCATATCGTTCGTGCATTGCGTTCATAGTGTATCACACTAATCGTAGAAATGCATTCTTGGCAATATCTAAGCGAGCTGGTATTTGTTATTTTTTTTAACTTTCAGCTCAAAATAAGCTTTGTTTCTAACTTGCATTGTACGTCGTAATGACGTATAAGGGTGGTAGAAATGTAAAATATACTTTTTTAATAGATTAAAATTAATAATTAAAATTATACCAAGTTTTTTTAGACAACTTCTTTACGTCTACACATATTCTTTCACATATTGAGAGTTTTTTATGTTTGCATAATGAAATAAATTGTATGAAATAAATTGCAAATTAATACTTTGGCTTCTTTATGTGATGATAATTTTGCTTCTTTATGTGATGATAATTTTGCTTCTCCTAATTCTTCTGTCAGAAGTTCGAAATAAATGTTAATCAGACGATGATCAGTTTGGATTACAAGGAAGGTGATCGAGTGATTTACAGTGAAATTTTATTTCGTTACAATTATTGTGTGAAGTACTGTATTGTACCACACGAAGAAGACGAAACGCCGAAATGGAACGATTTTTGGACCGATTTGCAGCTTTAATCTTCTTCAAAAACAAACATTTGTACAAGGAATTATATTTACGTCGTTTATGGGGAAAATCCACGTACAAAATACCCCGTAAATAATAACAAAAAAAAAAAACAATATCAGAACTTTGGTAGTATATGCTCCGGAGGAGAAGTTTCACTTTTTAAGCGGTAATCAATATTAAATTGTCTTTTTGTTACCTTCTTCTAGGCTATTCTTGAACAACTTATGTCATTTACAAATATAACCATGAGAGAATGTCATTTCCAATTTTAACATTCAATATATACGAAATTTCAATAGGCACATTTGACTACTCGACATTTATCCTTTGATAGTTTTTGACATTTCCATTCGTTAAACGTTTTCTAATTATACTTTGGGAAACTACACTAGGTATTTTGTGATTTTTCTAATGCTACTGATTAGTCAGTAGCATTAGAAAAATCACATATTCATCATAAATTCCATATTCATAAATTCAATATCATAAATTCCTTTATTTAGATAAAGGAATTTATGAAGACTAAAACGACCAAAAAGAAATTTGTATACCGTAAACAACTCAACTTAATAGTCAGGACAATTAAAATTTGGCATTCCAATTACAATTTCTTTTTTGACATTAATGACACTACCAATTATTTTATTAATATTAAAAAAAAGTCTAATTTATATTTGGTCCACTCTTGCATTTAACATTTACACAAGGGTATGTCTTATATTGTTATTGTATTACCCTCAATTTCTATGTAAAGAATGCAAATTAATTTATATTATTTTCGCTTTCACAGTATTACCTTAAATATTAAAGAAATGTTTGCGACATGCATTCAATCAGAAAGGGAAAAATGTACTATGCTTCGTGCGAAGTTATATTTTTATGACTTTTTTTTATATAAAAGCTTTCCTTTAAGATGGAATCATATATAACTGAAGCCTTAAGACTTTACATAACATGTTTCGTGAGATATAAGAAGAAACCTTTAAAAACCATCCAGTGAATATTTGTGGTTAAAAAAAATTGCAATCAATCCTAGTACGAACGATATATATCAAGACATGACTGATTTGTATAACTATTTTCCGAATACAAAAATACAATAAAAAGCTGACAATTGTTTTATTATTGGAAAGAAAGACTTAATCTCTAAAAAAACCTATATTAAAAATAATATGTTATTGTGTGTATGGATAGATTTTAGAAAACTCAATGTATTTGGGAAAGCTACCGCTAATCAGTCAAAAGGGTTTTTAGCAATTTATTATTCAAATATGCAAACATCTGGAATCACTAATTGTGAAAAACATAATTTTATAATTTGTTCGGCAGATTAATACTAGTTAATATTTTATTAATTTTTTAAATAAAGCATTAAAATTACATTTTAATATGATTCTATTAATTACTTTTATATTAAAGATTTTACTATTAAGTACATTTCTCTTAAAAATTAGGACATAAAAATTATTTTAATTTCTTTCACAAAATTCACAATTGTTCCACAAATTTCAATTCAAATTTCAATGCATAAACTACCTTTACGTTTCATATGTTTTGCAATATTTATGACAAACTTCAAGACTTTAAAACGGTTCAGTATGATAATACCAATCATTAACAATATTTTGAAGAATATAAACAGTGTGATAACTTATTTAGCACTAGTATTGTCAAATGACAATTTTTCATTTAAAAATACCTTAATTTCAGGATATATTTTATGTAATGGAAAATACAGTAAAATTGGCCATTTATTACTCACTCATCATACGTAGTATAGAATAAGTCTTGTAATCGTTTTGAAAAAAAAAAAAAAAAAAAAAAAAAAAAGACGGATTTACACGTTTCAGACACTGGAGATTCCAAAAAACACATAATAATAAAAAAAAGCCATCCGTCTGTGTGTGTGCCTGAAAACGCTCCATCTCCCGAAAAAATTGAGATAGAGACTTGAAATTTGGTATGTACTTAGTATGTAATAATGGAAAGAAACTTATTGAATTTCAGTAACCTCGATTATCTTGAACTATTTTTTTTTGGACTCTCGAAATTATCGTTCTGATAAAGGGTATATAAATTTTTTCTAAATTGTTTATTTTAAGGAGTGAATATAAAAGACTATAAAAAAAACATAAATTTTGCATAAAAAAGTAAGTCGATCGGATAATTAGTTGCTGAGATATTTGTAATCCTATTTCCCACACTCTTCGATTTTTCATGACCCTGTATTTCATTCAAATTTAAATTCAAAGATGTATTTTAATTGGAAATAAACGCTTAATCCAGGGCAGTAAACCGTTATTTAATATGACTATCAATTTTGAAGTTATAAACATGTTTCTTTTACGCAATTAAGTAATAGAGATTTTAAAGTTTATGACGTCATCAAGCCACGATTTTACTCGAATTGCAATGCATTTTATAAATAGTTTACACATGTTTTATTTTCATATTTTATATTATGCATATCCATGATGGGTAAGTATTACGGTGGCCCCCAACGACTAGTTTTTTTGAAGACACAGTATTTCTGAAATAATGAAACATTCGGAAAAAAAAAACGCCCCACATATCCTTGTATAATAATATCATTAAAAAAATACGATTTATTTATCACATTTTAATAGCTTTTTACTAGGATACGTTCAATTATCCGTTATTAACAGGCCAGTTTGGTCAAACCGCGAGGATATGTTAACCTTACAGGAAATGAAAGTTCAGATTTTCTTTTGGAAATGAACAGAATATTTTATGCTACATATTTTATTTGTTGCATATGTTAACTAACAATATTTCATTTATAATTCGCATGAATTACTTTTTAAAGACAGAAATACAGTATTTAAGAAAAATGAATTTGAAAAATTACAGAAAATACGTTCACGTTACTATCAGCTTAAAAAAATTATAATTACTTTTGTCCATGTTTGTTTTTCCCAAAGTATTTTTTACCAACACTTCAAGCATTTTCTACTATATTCAGCTTTATTGAACGTTGGATATCCAGTCTTATTCCCAAGAGAAAGAGGATATGAAAGCAAGCCATAAAAATACTCCTATAAATGCCAGTAATAGTTTCATTCAGGAAAATAAATGCTAATTAAATATGCAACAAGCAAGAATACAAAACGGTTCAATGGCATTAAATGTGTTCATTTTTGGTCATTTTGAAAACTAGCAAAAATTAAAACAAAAATTGATAAATTAAACATACCAACACAGAAAAGACACAAATGTCTGTGTGCAGATACCATAATGACTGCTTATTATTTATGCCTACATCTAAATAATTTCAAAAAGTTTCCGCTAAAGAACTGCTTGATTTCAGTAAAATTTGGGATATCATGTTTAACCCTATTATACAGATTTTCACTAATTGCCCGTACTAGTATTTAAATCAAAACAATCACGAATAATTCTTGATACATAGATTTTTAATGCTTGCAATTTAAAAATCACAAATAAACAGCCGTAGTTCCAAATTTTAAAAGATGAATTATCATCAAATAAAATAGTTTACACTTCTTTTTAACACTTTTAACAGAGTTCAAAGTTTTTAAGAATTCAGTTTGCCTGGCCACCAACCTGTTATTCTGACCACGCTCTAACTCTTGTAAATGTACATGGATTTCCACGATAATGATATAAGTTTTTGAGGTTTATTATAGCATGTTCCATACTGAAGATGAAGTATGTACGAGGGTGAGTCCGAAAATAAGTTTCCTCTGGTGACTGTGGACAGAGGTGTGTATGAAAGACAAAAAATATAATTAAACATTAAAGATATAAAAGTAAATTTATTTTTCCACATAAGTGCCAAGTAAGTTGAGACATTTGTCATACCGCTTTAGAAGCTTCAAAAAGCCCTCCAGGAAAATAATCAGTGCGCTGCATACGGAAGAAGCGTTGAACGGCTTGCATTGCTTCCAAAGCCCATTCCACCGAGATTCTTCTTCAGCAGATGGTGCTGTCGCAGTTCCCGCGCAAAGCGGAGACGAATCTCTCACTGTGGTCTTGGTAGATATGGAGGAAAGGTGTGTTTTGAATTCGTTGTTAAAGAAGTAAGTGAGAGCGGTTGTGCACTATGAATGAGCACGTGGAGTATCGGAAGCAGAAATCCATAACCGAGTCGTGGAAGTCTAGGGGCCAGATGTGATGTCGAAACAAATGGTGCGGAGATGGGGCCGTCAAATCAGTCAGGGGCATCAGCAAGTTTTGGCCAGACTGAGACCAGGACGGACGTGCACGGCCACTACAAACGAAAATGTCAGGATGGTGGATCACATGATTAAAGAGAACCGGCGTATCATCATCGAAGTAGCGGGAGAACTTGGAATCGGACATGCGCGAAATCATAAGATCCTCCATGGCATTCTTCGATATCGGAAAGTGTTTGCACGATGGGTGTCCCAACAACTGACCCCCCCCCCCGAATTACATGGAACAACGCATGTCAGTATGCTTGAAGCATCTCGTGCGTTACCATCGTTATGGCAATGAATTTCTGTTTCGGATTGTGACGGGAGATGAAACGTGGGTCCCTCATTTCACTTCCGAATTGAAGGCCGCATCTATGGAGTGGAAACATTCGTCATCACCTGTCCGAAAGAAGTTCAAGAAAGAGTCTGAAATAACTCCCTCTGCCAGTAAAGTGCTCCTCACAGTTTTCTGGGCCGCCCAAGTAGTTTTGTTGCTGGACTTTTTTGGAGGTTGGAACAATCAATGCAATGCGGTACAGTCACACTCTGTCAAAATTGAAGGAGGCTTTTCAGAAAAAGCGGCCTGGCCTTAACACATATGGCGTACTGCTGTCGGATGACAATGCGAGACCACACTCGGCGACGGCAACGCAAAACCATATTGCAACACTTAGTTGGCAACGTCTTGACCATCCGCCATAAAGTCCTTATCTCGCACCCAGTGATTTCCATCTGTTTTTGGCTTTGAAGAAGAATATCGGTCGAGGCGCTTTGGAAGCAATACTAAAGTCACACAAGCTGTTCATACTTCTTCCGTATGTAGAGCCCTGATTTTTTCCTGGAGGGCTTTTTGAAGCTTATAAGGCGGTATGACAAATGTCTCAACTTACATGATACTTATGTGGAAACATAAATTTACGTCTTATCTTTATATTTTTTGTCTTTCATACACACCTATGTCAACAATCGCAAGAAGAAAGTTATTTTCGGACTCATCCTATTAGCTGTTATAGTTCGTTTACAAGGAGACATAAAATGATGTCGTTATGTTACAGTCTATGAGGAAAAGTAATTTGCTGTGCATTTTAATGACGTTACGATACATAAAATAATGAAACTGATATGCATCATTGAGGTGGACTACATCATGCTTTCTATAGCGTATGGAATAAGTAGAATTTATAGTTTGCTTACGGGACTCTGACAAAGTCCCAATACATTATTATCTATAGGGAAAAGTTGTTTCAATCATATAACTTCTCTATTTGAAAAGTAATGTAATTGATATGCATTACTTATATGCATTTCAATATGCTTTCTGTAACTTTTGGGTGCGGGTAGCATTTATCATTCATTTACTGGTGGGTCCCTCTTGGTGGTCCTGACTCGGTCCCTTAAGTGGGGAAGATGACCGGGAGCCCAGCATTGCGCGACTCTCCGCCGGGTCGGAAACCTTAAGTGGGGAAGAGGACCGGACTCTCGACACAGTGATATGTTCGTAGACACGACGATAGCAGGAGCCGGCAGACTGCCACCTCACCTTGGTCCGCCCGTGGAAAGAGACGTCCGAAAAAGACGGGGACGCCACTAAAGATTGGTGCGTGGACCACCGAGTTTGGATCCCCCCTCGTAAGTGCAGGTTCTCCGTGGCGCGAGGACACGGCCAATGCTCGGAACCTCCTCCGTAGGTGATAGAAGGACGTCCCGTAGGTCAATCCAAGTGGCACGGGCAAAGGTCCCACTAGGGGGACTTGTCCCTCTTCTTTGTGTCTAGGTAGGTGATACTGGGTAAAGGCAAGCAAACGGCAGCTGGACCATCTTCACAAAAATTATCCGAGTAATTCATGGCGGCGAGATCGAGCTTTGTAGAGTACGATGCCTGGTGACTCTGTAGTGACGCTGGGTGGTGGGAGATACAACGTGCAACAACTATCTGCACCGTACAACCGGCAGAGGTGGGATAGTGACCAGCTTGTGGGCTAACACACATGGCCCGGAATCACCACATCCTCCTCTGCAGTTGAAGCAATTGAGTGCTGACCAAAATAGTTCAGCAGCGCAAGAGGTGCCCAAAATCAAATGGGGTTACAGTCCGAAGGCGACGTCGCTGTTGACAAAACCAATTTTCGTGGGGGGATCACCCACTTCTTGTATTGTCTGACTACGAGGAACCCTTCGGGTGGTTCACCGGCTAACGCGGCGAATATCAGTGCCAAAATTCGACTCCTCGGGTCGAAAACAAATCCGGCGCGTGTTTGGGTAATCGGACTTTTTCGTGCCCGATGTTTGGATGAGCGGGATTCTTCCCATAACTTTCACACAACTACTCTTAACCGAGTCCGCTTCTTTAGCGTGCTTGTAGGAATTTTCCATGCCCTACAGAGTCCGGTAGTGGTCCTATTTTCTTCCGTTGTTGTTGTGTTTTTGTTTTGTGTTGTGTTTGCATGTGTTGTTTTTATATGTGAATGAACCTCTTAATGGAGTCGATTAGGGACCTCCCGTATTTTGCTGCGGGGCTCACTTAAAGCAAAGCCATTGTGAGGGGACACCAATAGCCATGACGTGTCTATGCGTCATGGACCGAGTTTCTTTGTGGTCTTGGTTTGGCGAGAAGCTCCTCCTATCGCAATAGCGATAACCTCGGCAGAAGAACTAGTCGTTTCCTCCTCCCCTAGGACTCGATGTTCGGACGCCGCGGGAAACAAGGGTCGTCGGCGGAACTCGGCATTATGGCCTAGATCCCGGTTCCCCTCATGGGGTTCCGGCGACGATGCCGTCGGGTGTTCTCTGGCGATTCATATGGTGTCTTCGTGGAAGTTTCCTCTGATTATGGGATCCTCCGCGTATCGTAACGACCTCTGTCGTTACCTATTTGGGTTGAATGCGGGTGATGAGGAAGTGGCGGTGCCCCGGCCGGTAGCAGCGCATACGGGAGACCTCTCCCGGTCGTGCGTGTTATATGTCCATCAGAACATGGGTGCGACGGTTGACGTGCCTGATTGGTGCCTTCAAGTGCCTGGCGGCGCAGCTCAGTGTTATCATTCATTTACAGGGACACATAAAAGAATTCTGTTAGAAGACGAAGATGAGCAATAATTATTGATATGCGTTTTCAGCTGTGGTAAGAATTTTTACGATCAATTTAATATTCTTATATTACGAAGCTTCTGTAAATTTTATAGGTCATATACAGAGCTCTACAAATCAATTCGTAATCATTAGCGTCAACGTGTGTGCATTGTCTAAAGTTCGTTTTTTACAGTGCTATGCTTTTTCCAGCTAAAGTATATTTTAGTGTAATACGACATGCTTGAAAATAAAATATACAGGCCTGCTGAAAAAAAATGCCATCTATGGTTGACAATTGCTAGAAGTGTGTTTTAATTTGTGTAACGCTTTTTCAAGCTGAGTTAAAATTTACTATATTATATGGTGTAATTAAATTCTGTAAATAAATGTTTACAAAAAAATAATTCATATTAATATCAATAAACGGGTTTCATTGAAAGAACGCTTTCGATTGTTTTACTAGCTTTTCAGCTCAATCAAATTTTACTATATTATATCGTGTTAGTATACTATAATATAAATATAATCATATACATGGCTGAATAAAATTGTATGATATATTGTTACGTATGCATGGGTTTCCAGAAAGTACTTTTAGTTGCTTTATGGGTTTCCATCTCATTTAAGTTTTAGATTCACAATGTGGTACGTTTAAAAACATATATATCATATACATGGCTGAACAAAGACATTTACATATATCACAGAAATTGTTGAATAATGAAATTCTTAACCCCGTTAGGTGTCTTTTAAATTCTTTATTTAGATATTTCTTTAAATTTTAGGAAAAAAAATTTATTAAGAATATTCTGATAGTGTTGGAAAGTGTTATATAAACTATGCCTGATGTATTATTCTTCGTTCTTGTTATAAATTTATCATTGTTTCTTGCATAAAGAAAATTGATTAAACCAAAACGTAAGTTTGAAAATAAAAATATTTTTATTCTATAACTTTTAGTAAATTTAAAATATAAATCTCTTTCTAATGTAATACACACATACATAAATATATGTATATATTCTGATACAGATTTGATTTACTTTTGATACAGTAGATTGTATTTTCTGTTAAAGACTTTATATAATAAAGCATTTATGTTATTTCTAAAACGATATGTTGCATAGATTCATTTGCAGGAGAATACAATTGAAATATGGAGAAGAAAAGTCGAAATTGTTATATGATTAATTATTGTTGCCTTTTATACAGTTTTACAGATTTCTTTTGGAATTTCAAAATATTCATTGTTTAAAAATAATCATTTAAACATAATTTTCTGTTCTTACAATACTTTTTAGTTATTTATAGCTTGCAGAATTCTATTAGTAAAACATTAGAAAAATATATAACGATAACAAATTAAAAATTAAAGTATTTTCTTAAAGATAATTTTCATACAATTCCATAACAAAATATATTCAATGTAAATACCAGGATTAATTAACTGATATGATTTTTATTCCTTTGAAGAATTTGACAGTAATTACACATCGTTTATACAATGTAACAATAGATCTCTTTTAAATTAATGGGCCTTTTAAATCGTTCCGATTTATAAAATATTAAAATAAGAACATAACGTTGTGTTACTAAATCCGTTAACATGTTTCCTACTTCTGTTTTTGACATATGTCTGATTAATTAATATGGTACTGTGAAACATTTCTCATTTCAAACAATCGAATGATTGTACTACAATTGAATTAATTAGGATTTCATTTTTGATTTAGTAGTGACTTTGTCATATTATATTCATAAGATTATTGTTAAAATAACGAATGTATGTTTTAATATTTATGCAGTTTTACGAAGTAATAATGTCAAATTCAGTTCTCAATTGTATTTGAAATTCTATTAATAAAATCATAAAAAGTTATGCATGTTGTTTAAGAAATTATGCTGTTATTGATCCGACAATGTTTTAAAAACGACTTTTTCGTATGCGTACTTCGACAAATAACATATTCGTACCTAAAAATTTTATTTATAAAGGTTACAATTGGTATCAAAATGTTAATTTTTATCAATAACAAAATAGCTTCATGATTACATTTAATGATGTATTTATAATTAATGATACTATTTAAAGACTAATTTGATGAAGCTGTAAGAAACATAATTGCATATTTACCGTTTAAAATTGCTACGTAATATGCTTTATACATATTAGCAGCTACAAAAACATTCAAACTTAAATTAAGAGTCAACATGCACCGGTATTTGTTTCGGTGAAATAACGAAAAATCTTCTAATGTTTAATTATTTTAAGTCTCAGATAATTATACGGAGTTTTTAAAACGTGGATTCTGTTAAAAAGTGGAAACTAATATGTAAATTTACATCTATTAAAATAACCGAGATACTGTGAATTTTCATTGATAGTTATTCTGTTAATTTTCAAATCTTACATGACAATAACGACTGACTGTTGTTGGTTTGTTGTTGTGAGTAAATTACAACATATAAGATGAAGTTTTATATTGGTGAATTATAATGCAAGAACCAAACTTTCGAAAAAATGAGATAAGTTCAGTCTTACAAAGACTCACAATAAATTAAAAACTGCAATATGATAGTTGTCAAGTGAAATGGAATGGATACAAACCATCTGTATTCCCTTGTACGAATTTTTTGTCGCAAGCACTGTAAACTGAAATATCTGAAATGTAGTGTTCAATTTTGAGACGTTTTAAAATGTTTTTTTTTTCAGTCACTTTTTGCAGCTAAATTTTAAACATTTGAAACGTCTGAAATACCGCCATTTCTTACCGAGGGTCAATACCGAGTTAGAGAGCTAGATCCAGTTAAAAAAAAAAAAAAAAAAAAAAAAAAAAAAAACAAGTTTAAAAAGTATCGGTGCTGCCATCTATGAAAACAAGCTTTATTTGCTAATACGAGAGAATGATTTCGTTGTTTATTTTCGCCCAGATGGGATCAAACTCATGATCTAAGGGACAAAACTGATCTGCACTTCCAGGCGCCTGAGGGTACCCGTCAGGTACGTCAAAATTACCTAAGACCTAAAAGTATCTAAAAAGTACACTGAAAGACACGTAGCCAAGGTCTGTGGACCTTATTACACGCTCAACTAGGAGAGGCCTGTGAGCACTACGTTAAAAATTAGGATGTCGCCAACAGAGAACTGCTCCCATTTTCCCAAGAAAATTTACGACATATGTCGTTACGATGTGCGGTGGTGCCTACCCTCTTAGGACATCACCACAATTACACTTGGGGAGTACACTGGAGTCCCCTCACAGCTTTGGAGCTGGAAACCTAAAACGGAGATCCGGTCCTAGACCTTATGCCAAGCTTCCCCAAAAACTGTTAATTTATTTCCGATTTCGATCATAGAACTACTACAAAGGAAACTACTGGAATAATCTGCGGCGACAAAGGAAGAGGAGCCTCTCGCTAGTCAGGGATGTCGAGTAAATGTATCCCTGAACGCATGGACACGTCCTAGCTTAGGTTTGTTCCTGTGTAGCCACCGTTGGGTTTTCCTTCAAGTTTAATCGGATGGTGAGACACCGGCGGCAGTCGACTCTGGAGAGGACCACACAAAAACACACATAAATAAATTAAAAGGTTTAATAAATGGAAAGTTAGATTTAGACGCCACTATCGGACTCTGAAGGTTGTATAACATGCCTTCAAAAGCGCTAAAGAAGCGGTCCCAATCAAGTTTTAGTCGCGTGAAAGTTAGGTCTTAGACTCTTGCTGATCTAACCGTGTCGGGCGCAGAAAGCTGCGACTATACATAGACACGCTGGATTGGTTTTCCATCCGGTGTCTGAGTTTGGTCCGATCACCCCGCGTTAGTCGGCGAGTCTTGGGTAAGGTGTTTTGTAATAGGACAGTCCAGGAAGCGGTCCAGATCCCCTACCAAAAATGTGATAAGAGCAGCAGAATAAGGACGTGAGGGTCCTCCACGGACTCGAATCACGCTTGGTCAAACGGGCACTTCCTTTTCTGCCAGACCATTGAGGTCAAAACAGAGCTATTACTTACCCATGATACGTAGTATATCTAGTCGTAGCATCGTAGTAGTCTTGTAATCGTTTTGAAAATCTAAAAAAAAAGTTGACGGATTTACACGTTTCAGACACTGGAGATTCCGAAAAACATATTTTTAGAAAAAAATTGCCGTCCGTCTGTGTGTCTGTAAACGCTCTATCTCCCGAAAAAAATGAGATAAAGACTTGAAATTTGGTATGTACTTAGCATGTAATAATGGAAAGAAACCTATTGAATTTCAGTAACCTCGATTAACCGGAACTATTTTTTTCGGACTCTCGAAATATTCGTTCTGATAAAAGGTAAACAAAAATTTTCGAAATTGTTTATTTTAAGGAGAGAATATAAAAGACAATAAAAAACATAAATTTTGCATAAAGCATGAAGTTGATTGGATATTCGTAATCCTATTTCCACACTCTTCGATTTTTCATGACCCTGTATTTCATCCAAATTTCAATTCAAAGATATATTTTAATTGGAAATGAGACGCTTAATCAGATGCAATAAACTGCTAGTTAATAGGATTATTTTTTTGAGTTATAAGGATGTTTCTTTTAAGCCATTCAGTAATCGAGCCTTTAAAGTTTATGACGTCATCAAACCACTATTTTATTCGAATTGCAATGCATTTTATAAGTAGTTTACACATTTTTTATTTTAATATTTTACATTATGCATATCCATGATGGGTAAGTATTACGGTGGCCTCCAACGACTAGTTCCAGCTGCAGTGGGAAACGTGATGGATGCGGACCATGCGTGTACGCCCACATGCCGGTATCTACACTCTACCGCCTGCCAGCACCGGGGGTCGCTGCATGCCACCTCACGCACTGACTAGACGTCAAAATAGAGTCACAACGCTCCTTGCTCTTCAGAGTACGGTCTTGTCTCTGTCATCGCCCCGGATACGTTTTGGACGTGTTCCTATCACCGTTAACTAGACGTTGCCGATATTCACCAACCCGACCCGAGAGAGTGTGTGTCGGTCATCTGGGATTGACCTACCGGGTGCTTTCCACCACCAAGCGGAGTCTGTGCCCGCATTATAGGCCTAGTATTTTTGCCGCTGAGAACGAGCGTCCATACACCAGCCTGGCAGTTCCGGCTACTCAGACACACCATTCAAATTGAAAAAATAGGTGAGGTGGTGATTCGTCAACTTACCCTGCCCCCGTCGTGTCGGAGCCTAACGGATAGAAATCCAAAGATCTACCAATATCGCCAACTGGGCATGCTTGAATGTTATTTTAAATGCCAGTAATAGAATTATTTGACTGTATATTGATATTCCTATAGTGAAGATGACAATTTATCGTCGCTGTTATAAATCTTCCTACTTCTAATTAATGGGGTTAATTAATTACCAGAGATTTTCTATGGTTAAGGAATATTTAGAATATGGTTTGATTAATATTTTAGAGCAGCGGTTCCCAACCTTCTTTCTTTCACATTTCCCTTGCTGATACATTCCTGAGCTAAACAATAAATCGACTAAAATTATATTTTTATTTCTAAATTTTATTTTTTATATTACATTCTAAAATTAATTTGACCTTTTATAATATCAACTTAACAACAACATAGAATTAGTAGAAATTTTAAATAACATACGATGAAAGTTTATAACAATTTTGCATCATGATATCCAAGTAGTCAAACATGGCTTTTAATACTAACAATAGGAATCCTTGAGCATGTTTTGTATGTTTGCGTTTAATGTATACATAAGACGAAAATGCTCTTTTAGAAATGCTCTGTATTTGTGAAAGGCATCAAGTATCTAAATGCTTTATCACTGAGTTATTGGTTCTGTTCAATATTTGCGAAGATGGGGGTGGGGAAATCATAAGTAATCGTGCAACCTGTTAGAGGTGGATTAAGATAGTCATATCGAATTATCAATGAATTACTAGATCTAGTGTGCTTTTCCCCTCATTTGGAGAATAACATATTGGAGTTACACATGAGACTATCTTTCTAATCCGAAATTGTCACTTTTGTTTATTTGTTTTCAGTTGAACCATTTTATGAATTCCGTCATTACCGAAATTATTTTCACGTACTCCTAACAGGCCCGCCACGTACCCCGGGTTAGGAAAAGGCTGTATTAAATAATTTTTTTTTGCTGAACAAATGGTTAGAATACGGTTTGATTCATTTGTTGTTGAGAAAATTGGAAATTTTGAAGAATAGTTTAAGGAGATTTGAATAATTTGATATGGTAGTTAATGTTTAAAAGTTTATTGTTCATATGGATGTGAGGGGATATGAATTATACATATTTTCAGTTCGATTATTATCAATATATTGTTTTAAATGAAGAAGCGCTGCCTGGATTTTGAAATTTAATTGACTAAATTTTCTTTTGACCGATTTTAAAAAACAGTAAATTTATTCTTGTTGAGTAATTTAAAATAATTGAACACTATGAGAAATTGCAGCTAAGGATTTTTCGTTGGGAGAAGGTGAGGAGGAGCTTTTACCCGTAAATCACCCATGGGAATTATTTTTTTAGTTCTGTCTCTTTTATGGTTAAGTGTTAAAAATTTATCTCAAACGGGTGGTTTAAGGCAGTTTTGAACTCGCACTGCTGTGGTCTGGCTGAGAAATCTATTTGAAATTTTAAAAACTAAATTTTCTTTATATGTGGCTCTTAAAAATAAATTTGAATCTTCCAAGTGACTGCAGAAAGATTAAAAAGCAACAGACAAGAACGAATAATCATGCGTCAAGCATAGATTATGTAACACTTTCCAACTCTTCCAAAACAATTGTACAATAATTACCCTTTAATAAGGTGAAAGATAATATCTAAGTAAACAAGGTCATGGTCAAACCGGGCGGGGTGGCCTACCTGTCGACTTAAACTTAACTAGCTCCGCCCAGCAAGGTTGTTTACCTAATTATACTGAGCATTACTAAATTATACATTATGAGATTGAGCAATAATTATACTATGTAATTCTGAAATACAAATTCTGATAATACAAGATTCGAAAAATATAAATTCTGAAAATACAATTTACCAATCCTACTTAGCAGTACTAAATACTACTATGTGATACTGAGCAATAATACTACTATGTAATAATTCTGTAAGATGCTGAAGTAAATAAAAATAATGGATAGAAGTAATTACTAAATGAACAATAATGAATTAATAATAACACTCGAGTAAACAATTATAAATTATGCTAAAAATACTAAAAACACTGTATGATGCCATTAAGAATAACTAAATTGTTAAGGTTAAAGTTTATGTAGTGTGTAAAGTTAGCAATTTGGAAAACGCATAACTTATTTTAAAACCCAATTTCTGGAATTATTAACAATATTCAGAAAAATATCCAAATTCTTATGTGCTGCCCTGTACAGGGTCTGTTCTGAAATTAGTAGGACTCATTTAAAATATATATATATATTCATGGGAATAGTACAAATGATTAGAATTTTTCAAAATAGCACCATTCCGCATCTATACACTGCTGCCAACGAGTTTTCCAGTTTTAGTACGCCTCCAGGAATGCCTGGACCGGAATACTGTTTAGCTCCCTCGTCACGGCCTGTTGAACCGCCTGTACCTAGCCGTGATGCTTCCACTTGAGCGTCGATTTTATTCTCGGGAATAGAAAAAAGTCTGGCGGGGCCAAGTCGGGGCTGTAGCGGGGATGAGGCAGCGTTGCCACAATGTGCTGGGCAAGATACTCCACTACGCGAAACGCTGTGTGGCTCGGCGATCTCAAAAACTTGGGTTTGCGTAATGCTCAATTCATCAGCAATGATTCTGATACTCATCCTACGATCACTGTTCAGTAAATTTTTCACTTGTGACACATTTTCTTTGGTCTTGCTGGTCGAAAGGCGTCCGGAGCGGTCGTCGTCTTCCACTCCTTCCCTAACTTCTCGGAACAGCTTGTGCCACTCAAACACACCCGATCTGCCCATGGCAGCCTCATCGTAGGCCCCCTTAATCATGTCATGAGTCTCTTTGCCTTTTTTATCAAGCTTTATACAAAATTTGATCGCGTATAGCTGCTCTAGAAAACGCTCCATGATTCTCCGTAACGAGGCGTTTCGACAGGGGTTCACAGTACAAGCGACCTGCTCTCTTCATCGTCCAAGAGCCGACTGCCGATTTCTCCCAGCATTCCCAATATCCCCCTCCGCCGGTCGTACGCGGGCAGACCGCCTCTCGTCTACTCGTTCTTTCAGGAAAAAACCAGTCCTACTAATTTCAGAACAGACCCTCTATATGATCTAAAGATTTGTATGTATGTTACATAGAGCGCTAAATTTTAGTTCAGATAGGAAACGCGTAGCACAGTTTAAAATTCCCTTTTTGGAATTTCCCTCAATAAATGTAAATGTACTCCAGAACTTTTGTGCTGCCTTGTATATGATTTATAGAATTTATAAGTAATAGAAAAAAAATGAGTTAAATTTAAAAAAGCGTTAAGCAACTGAAAAAGCACTTCCAGCAATTATTGTTAACAGACAGTACCAAATTATTTTGTCTGTCGCTGTATATGAACGATAAATGTTCTCTAAAATAACTCTAAATATTGTATAGTAAGCCTCTTGTAATGCACCTTAGTCACATAAATAAATTTCAATTTGTTTGAAATATTTAAGTATTCTTAAAATAAACCGCATACGATTTTTCTCCATATACCGTAATGCAACGGAAATCTTTTGAGTGTCCCTGTTAAACAAATGTGTTTTACACACCATATTCAATAATAAGCCTCTTGTAGTGCACCTCAGGAATATATATCAATTTTAATATGTTTGAAATTTTATAACATCATTAAAATAAACCGCAAATAATTTTTTCCCATAGACCGTAATGTAACGGAGTCCTTTTTGGTGTCGATGTAAAAAACTATAAGTGCTACACACTTCATATTCAACACCGAACATGCCATCGTAAACCTCAATAACATATATCAATTGCATGACTATACATATATATTTACGTGAGTTAGAGCACGGACAGAGAGACAGACAGACGGCAGACAGACAGACAGACAAACCGAATTCATAAACACTTTTCAACTATGTTGGAAAGTGTTAAAAATTGAACTACAAATTTTTGTCAGGGGTACCTTCCTGAACGCCTCTTAAAAGAAAATTTTAATTATGCTTTCTTTTTAATGTTTTGTGTTTATATTTTTGATTAAACATGGGATTCAGGAGGATAGATCCTCCGGAGAGAAAAAAACAGTTTCAATTCTTTATTTTTAGGTGGTCCTACAAAATTCCTGCAACGAAATAGCTCTTAATATTATTAATCAATTAACAGGGAAAATATTAAATTTTCATTGCGCATTGAAACAGTTCATGATGAGCTACTGAAAATGATTAATAAATGTGTTATTTTTTACCTGGGGTCGTTTTAAACATCTATATTATTAAAATCCGTTCGCGTATCTATGTAACCTCAAAAACTCGGAAACTACATGGCGCAGAGCTACGAAATTTTTCACACGGGTAGCTGGTAGGGCGGCCATGAACGATTGGGGCAAAAAAAATGAAAATTTTAAATAGATTTTTGATAGATTAAATATTAATTAAAATCCATCTACAATAAGATATCAAAAATGCGCTTTTTTATGTTCGGTTGGTTGGTTGTATAAAATCTCCGCGAAAGTCATTAAATAAATCAAGACAGGAATCATTGCAATTGCGAGTCGAGTGTTTAAAATTGATGGATCAGAGATTATATGACATGTAGACAATCAACTTATTTACTAACCGTTGCTAAATGCTAAAATCTTAATTTTAAAGGATTTTATCGACTTAATGAATGATAATTAGCTGGGTTTAAGGTTTTTTTACATGACGTAATATTAGTATGATAGAGATTATTAATGCAGAAAACTTTATTTAGCAGATTATTTGTTAAATATGCGGGGATAGGGAGGGGTGGGGGTAAAATATTTTTTATTAAATATCACATTTATTTTACTTGACTGCGCGCAACCTAGCGGCGGCTTTTTAATGAATCGACCCTCCTTATAAATATATCCTAATCTGCTGCTCTGATTTCAACAGAACTGACAACATTTAACAAATTTAACATTTCTAGCTTCACCCGTAACGTTTAATCGCTGTTTTATATAGATAATACTGCTATTTTAGAATAACAGTTTTCGTAAAAATTAAATTTATGTTCCTAATAAAAGTACAGACCCCGTATTCAGTTGATGCATACCAACAGTCAAAGTTACTGATTTGTTGTTGAGCACTTGACTGCGCCCCTCCTCGCGGATAATTATTTAAAAAAAGCTTAATTATTACCTTTTTTAAACAATAAAGAAAAACATTTTATCACAAACATCAACAAAACTATTTATTCCATTTATTCCCATATTCAAAAGATATAGTTTTATTGCCTGTTGCCATAGCAACATGATAAATTTAATTTCTTTTAAAAAAATGCACAGTAGTAGGAAAATATTTTTCTAAATCAAATAGTTATTAAACAACTCAACACTTTAACAGGGGAATTATTATTTTTTATTTAGATATTTTAAAATTGTTTTTTGTCATTGCGGTTTTATGCTAAGTTTCGTTTCACATTTGATTATTATTATGTCTATTTGATGTAATTTTTTTACGTACTACTACTTTTTACTATGGATTTTTGGTTGCGTAAATACTGATTTTTAATAAATATAAAAAAAAATATATATTCATAAACTTTAGTTTGGTTGTACAGTTTTTTATTTTTAATTTTGGTTTTAGAATTAAATTCATGAACTCCCGTGCGTAGAATCGGTTAAACAGCTAGTAATAAGTTAAGTTTCGTTGTTGTTTGACTTATACCCACATGCCGACAATACAGATCCGATCAGATCCTGAAACAACAATGTGAAGGGAATGCATCTTTCATTTGACCAATCGACATTGCGGTGAATGTCGATTATTCGACTAACTTCCAATACAACTTTGATCATTACTTGTGTTAGAAATGTTTGCTCTATTGCTCAATAGAGGGCAATGCTTGTCTTTACAGGTTTGATTTGAATTTAGAAACGGATGTAGTAGTAAATTTATTCTAAAATACATACATGAAACATAATTTTATTTTTGAATGATTATTTGAGTCTTTTAAAATAATGTGTGTTTACCAACTTAAATACGAAAGTTATGGGATAGGAGAGTTGCCCGACTCGGTATCTCTCTTAGAACTACCAACTTCCCATTGAGAGCCTACACTAGTCACGTGAAGAAACGCTCAAGCTAATGTTAAGTCTATGTGAAGGTTCTTGGCAGATTTCTTGCTCGCATTTTAATATTTTTAAATGATTTTTTTTGCATAGGACAGCTGAGGTTGATCTCTAACGTTGTTAGTTTTTACTTTTTTATATTTTGGTTACAGTTTTTTTTATAAGCGGATATTTTCTATTTTGGAACCAGTTGGAACCGGTTATGAAAGTGAAAGTACCCTTCTATAAAAAAACTGGAACCAAAATCGAAAAAGTAAAAACTAACAACGTTAGAGATTGACTTCAGCTATCCTATGCAAAAAACACCCTTTAAAAATATTAAAATGCGAGCGAGAAATCTGCCAAGAACCTTCCCATAGACTTAACATTACCTTGCGCGTTTTTTCGCATGCCTGATGTAATTTTGCGTGCCGGTCTTGTGGCATCTACACGATACGAACAACAACACAGCATTGCCAGGAGTTACCCTCTATACGTTGAGTGAAAAATATCGCATGCACTCACACGTGACCAAACCATCTATATTATAAATTCAGAAATAATTAAGTATAATTCAGTATAAATAACTCTTTAGTTTTTAAATTTATTTTTCAGAGAAAATGGGAAGAAAGGTTAAGTAGCAAGATCAGTCAATAATATTAAAGAAAATTATGAGAAAAAAAAATCTTTTAATATGAAAAATAATTGTAAGATACGAAAAATTATATAGTGAAATTAGCACAGGATTTATTTACTGTTGGTTAATAGAGATTTGAAACCAGATTTCAGCAAGTTCTATTTTTGTTTGGTGCTCTTAATATGCAAATGTAAAGACTGAGATTATTTTTCTTCATGTTACACATAACTAGTTTATTATCATCAAAACAATGAAATTATACTTACATTTTAAAAAAATACATTAAGAAAATTATAGATTTTAAACGAATTTCCGATTTCTTTTTAAATCCAATAGAGAAAGATATTTCATAATTTTTAATTGTTTTATATATCTTTGCTTAATAAAATAAATTTTTAATGCACTCAAATGATAACATTTTACGATATTTATCCAAAGAATTTGTAAAAAATAAAAGTAGAAAGTACACTATAAATATGAATAAGTTAGCAGATTTTTTTTTTTTTAAAGTAACAAAGATTGGAAAAACTTAATACTTAGTTCTCTATTCATAATTAAGGAGAATGATAAAATATTTTTTTTATGTTAGTAACAATTCCAAAAAGAAATGCTTTGTTTATTTTTTATGTTTTATCTTGAAAAAAAAATATATTAACATTTAATATTTATCTCTTGGTTTACTGTTCTTTAACTAAACACATAAAAGCTTTATCTTGGTAGTCTTAGCCCAGAAATACGAAAAAATCATAGAAAGAATGTAACTTTATTCTATCAGGATTCCATTTTCTCTTACTTAACTTTGTATCGAAAGAATAGAGAAAAGTTGTATGTTTATTTTCACAGGGTTTCATTTGTTCAAGGATTAATAGGACATGTTAGAGGCTACGCAACTAAAGAAAAAATTATAACAAATAACTTAATACTTTTTATAATTTCTAAAGTTGCACATTAAGGTTTCATTATTTTTATGACCAACATTCTAGCTTATGTATAGTATTCTTTTAAATTAAATTAAATTTTAATTACTCATTATATTAAAGAAGTCTAAACTGTTTATATGTCAATAATGTTTCTGCATAAATCTTTTAACATTTTGCAATGTCATTTGGCTTTGTAAATATAAATAAATCGGTCAAGTATGAGCATAACTGGCGCTCAAAGCGTTCCGTACATTACATTTAATAATTACTATTTATTAATTAATAAAACCTACTACCCCTAATGTTTTCATAATTTTTCGGAAATATGAGAGGCGGAGGGAGGGGGGGGGGGACATATTTTACCAGTATACTTTCGACGATATCTCTGAAAATATAATACCTAAAATTTTATATTTTTCATTTCGATGTTACGAGATCGTTCGAACGATACCCTACACTATAAATAAAAATAGTTTTTTTAAGTAACTTAATTAATATCTCGGCTAATTGCCGTCAATTATTCTCAAAAATCATTATCAAGTATCTTTAGATGATTCTGCCTAGATAGGTACCTCGAACACCCGTCAACTCGCCGTTGACCGGCCGAAAAGTAACGTTTCTGTTTAACAGAAAAATGTTCTTCTCTCAAAAACTACGTTAGCTAGGAAAATCGCTATAGTTTTCCTGCAAGGTTTAAATAAATTCCTACTACATCTATTTATTTCATAATTTTAGTTTCAGTAGATTCGGAAATAGTGTGGGGGTGGGGGATATATTTTTGCAGTGCGTTTTCGACGATATCTCTGAATTTATAATACATAAAATTAAAACATACATATTTTTGAGTTCGATATTACGAGATCTTTGACACGATATACGAAAAGAAAATTTTTCTTTTAAGTAACTTAATTAGCCCCAGTAAATTTTTCCTTAACATGTTTGTAAATGTCTAATAATCTGAAAATATGTGGGTGAAAAGGCTTAATAACTTTCCCCAGTTTGAACTTTCCACATCCCATAGCTGACGTGAAAAAACTGCTGTGACAGACAGATGGGCAGACACAGGAGTGATTTTATAATAGTTCGGTTTTTAGTTTTTAAGTACGGAACCATAAAAAATTGTTTCTAGTAGTAAAAAAAAAAAAATTGGAGGAAGAAAATATCATAGTATCCAAAAGTGGAGGAAGAAAATATCATATCTAAAACATATCTAAATATCATATAGTATGTAGTAAATATATTTACGATAAATTTTCTTATATATACATTATGTATTGGTATAGTAAAGTGGCTGTTTGCTATGTGATGAGCCACCTAGTTCCAAATTGCAGAATTAGTGTTCATATCTAGTAAAAAATTTAAGATATGAGAAACAAAAATACAAAGTAGCGTCTTCAATTTTGTGTCAATCCTCAAACAAAGCGTCCTCAGTTTTGCATGAAATAATGTAAAAATATATTTATTAGAAATTTTAAAATTTATTTATTTTATATTTAATCACCAGTTTAAATATGTGTCTAATTGCATGAAGAAGTTTTGCATCATAAAGAAGATGCACGTCTATAATAGCAAAGACAGAGGCCTGTCCGTCTGTCTGTCTGTCGGTCGTGTTCTAAAGCGACCATTGAAAGCAGAGATACAAAATTTGGAATCAAGATTCCGCTACGTATGTAGTTTTGCACCTCCAAGTCTGATTTTAGAATTTTTGATTAGATTATTTTTACTTAATTCTTTATGCGATTTTTAGCAATTTTTTTTTTAACATTTAGTTGCGATTTTTTACTTTAGTATCTGGAATCCTCTTTCATTCTTTTAGCCCAATATACAGGGTGTCCATAATTAAACGACCCTACTTTAAAGTTGTCTACAGACGAATCTATTGGTCAGAAAGTTGTGAAATTTTATGGAGAACATAATGAAGGGATGGGAATTTGTTTGAGCGAAAAAAATAGTTCAAACTTTCGCCACCAGATGGCGTTTTATAGATAATTTAGCATAACATTTAACATACATTTACTATAGTTTAAAAATTTTATTACAACATATCATATTCCACATGACGGCCATCCTTTTCAGCTACCATCTGGAATCGTAAGATAGCATGTTCCACAGCCGTCCGGAGTGTATTTTGGGAAATGCTAAGAACATGTCGCAAAAAAAGTTTTGTTGAACATCTTTTGCTGTAATAAAATTTGTAAACTATCGCAAGTATATGCTAAATGTGTAATTCATTTAAAAAACGCCCTCTGGTGGCGAAATTTTGAACAAATTTTTTTTTCGCTCAAACAAATTCCCATCCCTTCATTATGTTCTACACAAAATTTCACAACTTTCTGACCAATAGCTTCGTCTGTAGACAACTTTAAAGTAGGGTCGTTTAATTATGGACACCCTGTAATAAATTTTGTCCTCTTTTTATTAAAGTTTATTCGGAATTCGTACAGCGATATTTGAATTTTTGGTTATTTGTTTCAGACTTTGTTTACTTGTTTGGTTGTCTTTGCCAGTACGAAAAATTTCCCAGAATGCTTGATTGGTCCGTTGGTTGCCTCCGTTGCTACCGTTCGTAACTTAAATATTGCGTTAATTCTCTGAATGGAACTCCTCCGCTTTCTCACAAAATCAGAACTTTTTAAATATTGTAGCAAGAAAATTATCGATTTGAGTATTGCAAAATTATTCAAAAATGCAATTCGGTGTTTGATCTTGACTTTTACGAGGCGTATCTTATCCATAAATATACAGATTCATTGGTTAATGATATGACTAGCATAAATTATTCTGTCCCTTGTGTGGAGAGAACCTGTGCAATGATGCCTGTTTTTTCGGTGTTCTCCTGTAAGGCTCCTCACTTTTGCTTTTTTTGGTAATAAATAATGTCTTATCTTTGCCATTTTTGGTTGGTTCATAAGCCAGTACTTGGGGCTATGAATAAATAAAAAAATAAATAAATAAATAAATATATATATATATATATATATATATATATATATATATATATATATATATATATATATATATATATATATATATATATATATACATACATATATATATATTACACTGATGAAGGGTCTCTGATTTATCCTTTAAACGACAGTATGTGGTTTTAATGTTATGATAGTTTGAACTTGTGTAAAGATTTTGCTCTTGTCTCTTTTTTAATATTGGTCCGTTTCGAACGAGATATTTTCTAACATTCTTCCCAGGTCTCCCAGGTACTAAATAAACTTCGGTATCATTTTCTCAGTTCTTGTTTACCACTATTTATGAATATTAGTCTCCATGGGAAATTTAATTTTCGGGTTCTATGGGCCCGATTTCAACGGGAATGTGAGTTCCTTCAACTTAACACAAACTAATTAAAATATAACCTAATTCAGATATAATTCTGGCGTTCCCTTACGGTGGAAATTCAAACTAAAAATAGTCAGCGCTTGCGCAGTACGATTGCTATACGGTGCCGTACACAGCTGGGCCACGTGGAATAGCTTCGTTCGGAAATAGGTTTGTTTAGAACAGAGTGCGCCCTTGGCGTTGGAAAGTGTAACTAAAATATTTTGCATTTATATTTATCTGATATTTTATAACATTCTTCCCAGGTCTCTCAGCTACTAAAAAAACATCGGTATTATTTATGAATATCATTCTCCAGGGGGGGGGGGGGTGATTTATTTTATTGGGTTGTATGGGCCCGATTTCAACGAGATTTTGCCCATTCAACTTAACATGAACTAATTAAGATATAGGTTTGGCGCCCCTTAGCAAATGGAACTAAAATATTTTGCTATACGTGTGCAGTACGCCTATTATTCACTTCTGTAGGAAGCTGGACGAGTGCCGGAGCTTCGTTCGGAAAGAGGTTTGTTTAGAACAGTACGCCTATTATTCACTTCTGTAGGAAGCTGGACGAGTGCCGGAGCTTCGTTCGGAAAGAGGTTTGTTTAGAACAGTACGCCTATTATTCACTTCTGTAGGAAGCTGGACGAGTGCCGGAGCTTCGTTCGGAAAGAGGTTTGTTTAGAACAGTACGCCTATTATTCGCTTCTGTAGGAAGCTGGACGAGTGCCGGAGCTTCGTTTGGAAAGAGGTTTGTTTAGTACAGATCGACTTTCAAGATCGACTGCTCAAACCAGAATGTATGTAAAAATCAGACTCTTCAGACTTAATATTTGTTGGACAGCCCATCTATAGATACTAAATTTGCATATAGATCCTAAGTGGCTGTTGGGAATTAACATATCCCACATATTTAATTTGGCCATCAATTCGTGCCTTAATAAGACCCCCCTGTTAATGTGCAACGATCTTTATCACCGACCTCAGGGCTTTGGCCTGCCCCACATCCTTGGTCAGTCGACACTATCCCATGTGACCGCAATTCCGGGACCCACACGATGTTTATTGCTCTTGAATTCATAAAATAAAAGCTCATAAAGCTGTCTACTTTAAAATTTGGTGGTTTCATGTGCAAGTATCAACCAGACATGGTTATAAACCTACTAATCTTTAGCAGTTGGGTTGATACTCCATTTTCCTTCTTAACAAAGCAAGGCTAATTGAATACAATAAATCTGTATGTACATTGATTCTATTAACACATACAGCACAAATAACATTACTGAAAAATAATAATACACTTTTAAATTGAAAATTATACTGTAATTAAGAAGGATTATTAATTAAACAATTATATACAAATACATAAATATTATTTAAAATTATATAACTTTTCACAAAGTTGTTTGAAACTGAAAAGTGGTGGCTTCACGCCACCAACTTCCAGAGTATTTTAACAAAACTTCACCGTTTAATAAGGTTAATTATGATACCTAATTAATTATTTTGGAAAACGCATAACACATATGAAAGCATACTTCAGAAAATACCATCTACAGTCAGGAATCTGTCGGAATTTTTTGGGCAGCCCTGTATATCATACACAGATTTGTATATATATACTACATAGTATGATAAAATTTAGTTCAGTTAGGAAACGTAAATTCTCCCTCAGCATTTTCCTTTAATAAACGGAAATGTGTTAAGGTATTATGTTATATCCTGTATATCATCTATACAATTTGTGCACACCGAGTAATAGGCAAAAAATTAGCTTAATTTAAAGAATTCGTACTACAACTTAAAACGCTCTTTCAGCAATTATTGTTTTAGGCAGTACTAAAACCAAATTATTTGTGTGTGTTTGTAAATTAACGATGAGTGCTATGCGCACCATTTTTATAGAAAACCTCTTGTAGTGCACCTTAGAGATATATTTCACTTTAAATTTGTCTGAAATAGTGCAACATGATTAAAACACACCGACAACGATTTTTCTACATAGACCGTAGGGGAAGATTGGGTAGCCCCGGACACTTGGATAAATTGCAAATAAAAAACAAATGAATGAAATTTCTGTCTTTATTTTATACTTAAAATAAAATTACGAACTTCTTTAATGATTTTAATTAAACATTACTAATAATATAGAATTATTTAACGAAATGTACTGAAAGTAGTTTGCCCTTATTTTTTTGGCGTCACAAGAAACGACGGGTAGACACGGACACATTAATGAATGATGTCCAAGTGTTTTTGGCCTTAAAAACATCACAATTATAATAAAAATCTGATGCATCTATATAAACAGAATCTTCATGGTCCCAGTCTTTGCATTCCTCGCACTGTATCCAGTCTTCTTCAAATTTTTCTCCTCATATGATGCGTTCTATCTCTTTTTTTCGAAAATTTATTGACGAAAACAAAACACTCACTCACGACTAACTTACTCGGCGCCCACGTCGCAATTAAACTTTATTTGTTTAGACTCTAGAGGGCGTTCATTTACAATAACTCTTTACTTACGCAACATTTTGGATTTCTTAGAATTTGAAATTTCCGCGGCTACCCGCCGTCCGCCGCTACCCGACTTTCCCCTAATGAAACGGAATTCTTTTGCGTGTCCCTGAAAATGACACATTAAAGCTACATACTTCATTTTCAATACTGAGCACGCAATAGTAAACCGCATTAGCATATATCAATTTCATAGCAATCATATTTACTCGAGTTAGAGCACGGACAGACAGACAAATAGACAAACCGCATTCATAAACACTTTTCAACTACGTTGGAAAATGTTAAAAATAACACATATTTTAATACAGTTGATGAAAAAATACTTTGTAACTATGCCTTTAACGACAGTTTTGACTTTGATGAAGAAATATGTTTAATTCTTGTAGTATATTTTCCATTAATTTTCATAATATCTCTCTCTGTCTTTGTTTTTTACACATGTGATTTCATTTAAAAAATATATATGGATACAATTGTGGATTTTTCTTTATGGGATAACCAAACCCGACATGCAAGATTCAAATCCGAACTCTAAACTATACCCTGATCAATTAAAGTCATCCCTGTCTACAATGAAACAGGTCATTTGTAACCTGACACAACCCGCGAGTTTTCGCATTTTCAATTAATGTCGAGCCACCCAACTTGTTGCAAGATTCTAAATCCACATTTAGTTTAGAGCACTGTTGCCAATATTGCTTATTTTAACGCGCAGTGTACGATGCTATATGCAATACTCATATTCCTATTTAGAATAAAACACACACACAATAACTTGAATTTTTTTTTAATGTAGTAAGAACTGCTTACCTTACGATATACATTAGCAGCATACCTATAGTGTGGCATTTGGAAGTGAATTCAATATAGTTATTATAATTGAGATTATGTAAAGTTGTAAATCTGTTACAGTGTCGAATTTATAGATATTTATAAAATAATATTTTTCTAAAGAGTGAATTATCGACAAAATTGATCTGCCAATAATGGTGAAAGAGTATTCTTTCGGTCAAATGCTTTTTAATTATGATAGAAAATGTTAAATTTATTTTATTGATATTGACAATAGATCATAATTTTTATCCGCTATAGTATGTAAATACTTAATCATGTACACATTATGCAAACAAACATGCAAACATTATCAACTACATAACACTATGTAACAAAAAATATTTTTTCTTGTCCTTGGGTAATAACTGTAAGCCTCTATTACTGTATGCCTTACTAGTTAAGAAAATTACAATCTTTTCCATTAAACTTTGTTTCCATGCCCTTTTGGAGATGTAATGAATTTCTGTGTTTTTATGTTCATGTGGATGCAATTTATCAGTGAATGAAAAAAAAAAAACTTCCAGAACTGCTAAAAATCTTTCACCTGTATCCAGTGAGAGCAGTGGTCTTCAATACACAGTCAGTTCAGCGGTAAATGTCTTGGCTTTAATACGCTACAAGCATTCGACAGATGCAATTCGTTATATATGTGGATAATTTATCAAGACATGGGCAAAACTGTACCACCTAAAAGCGTGTAGTATTATTTGTGATGCCTTCAAATCATATTTCGGTATTCATGTTGGAGATTTGATAAGTAGTGGGCACCTAATGTCAGCTGTGAAAACTGTAGGCGAACCCTAGACGGTGAAAGTTTTTTTTTAATTGTATTCCTGTTTCCTGTAATTTCTGTTTACTTAAGTAAAACAATATAACTAGTGTATAGCCATATGCGAATACTTTCACTTTTTTGTACAGGACGGTACAGAAGGAGAAAAAGATCAATGAAGTTCGGCATAACGAGAATTTGGCCACATGCAATAGTAGTTTTCGTCAGCGACACAGTTAATATAATTAATCGAATTAATTAGAGACAACTTTGGATCCCTGGTATAAAGTTTCCAAAGGCGGGAAGGAGGGGAATTTAAAACTTTCTTAGGTTGGATTTAGTTTATTTTTATGTGAGCGAACATTTATTTTGATCTTGTTGAGCACATTTGAGAAGCAATTGATACTTTTATTTTCACATAGTATAAAATGGTTCTTTTTTGCTACAAACATTTTCAATGTTATTAAAAAAGTCCTTCCGGCCTGTACCGGGAGGAAAAGGTAGCTTTCCTATATCTTCGTTTTAAAATTTTAGCTAATGTTACACGAAAACAGCAAGTTAAAATGCAAAGAAACGTTTACAAAAGATTTGTTAATACTGAATTTGAATAAGAAATTCGCCAAATTATTGAGCAATAGCCAAATTGGCTTCATTTATGACGACTTATTTTGGTCGCCAAATTTGGCGATATTTCGCCAAATGTCGCCAATTTTGCCAATTTTGGCGCTAACGGATATGAATATATAGTTTTATGCGTATGATTGGGAAAATTATTACAACAATGAAAGAAAATAATTTGCGAGTAATGTGTTGTTAATGTGCTGTTTTGTTTCAAAATGTCAGCCACCCTAGAATTTCAAACTGCTCTATCTCAGCCATTTTTTAAGATAGAGGTAAACCAAAAAATGCTCTGGAATCCTTGTATCCAGGCCTAAAACGTAATTAAAAAAATTAAATTTTTAATTTTTTTTGTATATTTATTTTAGTTTTAAATTTTTAAATGGCCGCCATCTTGAAACAACATGGCGGACCAAGCTGGCCAACGAACTCGCTCGTGACATTGGTTAGCTTAATACAAACAATTAGTTTCATAAAAATTGATTTATAAATACGAGCGTTATTGTATGACATAGGTCAGATATATATATATATATATATATATATATATATATATGGATATATCTATATATATAAATGAACATTTGAACGGAGGGTGGTTTTGGGGTCTGGGGGTCATGATCGGTGAAAATATATCGAAAATTTCCGGAACTGCTTTCCTCCGAACGGCTGCAGTAGGTAGCTTTATACTTTTTTGTATTGAAAGCTACCTAAAATGCAACTAATTTAAATACAATATATTACAAAACTGAAAATCTGCGTATATTTAAAATTTAAATATTCATTATTGAATTTATTCTTTGTTTTTTTCAACTATATTGTTAATAACCTATGTATTAGCAATGATTAATGGTTTTTATAAAGTAATAAAAAGCAAAAGATGTATTAATATTTATGTTTTGTTTTTATTTGAAACTTATACACACATACACACACATATATATATATATGTACGTGTGTTTGTTAGAGATTTATTTCTATATACATATAATAATTTAATAATTATACATATATATATATATATATAAATATAGATATATATATATATATAGATAGATAGATAAATAGATATAGATATATGTATATATTAATATTATATATGTATTAATCACTTTAAATTTATTTTTAAGAGATAGTTTCACTTTTGTTTTCGGACGAAACCAGGAAAATAACTGAAATTCGGTTTCGGTCTTAAAAAACTTGTTTCAGTGGAACAATAGTTATAACCACAATTTACATCCATAATACTGAATGCATTTTAGAAACGTCGAAGCAGAAAATCAATCATCAACGGGTCACAGCAGTATGGTACAAGAAATCGCATTTTTGAAATTTGCTTGAAGGAAAACAAGAGAAACAATGAGGTCTTTATAACTATTTTATACAGCATAATTTTCAACAATATAAAATTTTGGTAAAAAGAAATTGGAATGACAAAAATTAAGAGATAAAGTAAAATTGGATATAACAATTATATATAATTAAAGTTTCCCCAAAAAAAAACAAGTTCTTTAATTGTTCTTAAAATAAGTGAATTTTTATTATTAACGTCTTAAAATACATTCCATTATTTTTAAATTCGTTTTGAAAATACGACTCACGATTAATATCTAACAACTGACACAAATATGTTCTCTAAATTGCGTACAGAAGTATCGAAAAACTGATAGATACACAAATCTGTGGATCTTGATAGACGCAGTCAGTCACTGCAGAATATGGATTTCTATAAGAAATAATACCAAACTAAACTCATGTTAATTTTATGTTAATAAACTTATGTTAAGAAAAATCAGTTTTATGAATTTCAAACGTTTGCATTTTTTCATTTAATTCAAATTTATTTAAATATAGAATGTAAAAAAATGCAGTCATGCCCAAAAGATCAAGCTGAACATTGTTTTTTTTTTCCTTAAAAAAACAATCTGCAATTTATTTTCAAACATTCTCAGAAGAAAAGAAATAGGAAGAAGCAAGCCTGTGCAAACAAAACCGAAAAATGTCAAAGGAGGAGGAGTGACGTAAGAAAGAGTGTTGTAAGTATTCACGTGCACAATGTGTACTTTTCATTTATTTTAAAATAAATATTTAAATTTTATTAAGAATAACATGCACTTTTATAGAAAAATGTATATTTTTATGGTTGAATGCGTAATAAAATGAACTTCTTGCAGCATTGGCACTCTCTTTAGATTATGAAATAATTTTTTTGCTAAACTATGAACTGTATTTAAATACAAAAATTAACATCTTGGGAATTTAGTTCTAAAAAATGTCTGAAAGTAGTAAACAGGTTTTTTTTTAAATTTATATTGAAGTTTTTAATAGAAATAAAATGATTTTGTCATTGCTATTGATATTAGTGACACACTGTAAAAAAAAATTACGCAGGGTTCCGGAAAAAAGTGGTGACATTAAGATGCCACGGCTCTTTGCTGTTACGTTTCACAAAAAATTAGTGAGACATTCCATTTTTCAATAATCAATATACTTTTTATATTTAGTGTCTTACGTAAGCAATTAAATTTTAAAGTTTCGTATTACAGATAAAAGGAAAATTCAAATAATGAATAATAAAAAGATTTATATTAGCTTCTTACTTTATCGGTTGATATCCAAATAAAGAATGGCATTTGTTCAGATTGCATTTGTCTCTAAGTACCTAAGCAGCTGTTTTTTATTGCTCTTTAGTTATCAAAATGGGTAATGGAACATAAAACATGAAACACGCATGTGCAGAATGTAGTTTACGGAAAAGTTGAAACTTCTCAAAAATATAACACGAATTATTGCCGTAATTCACGTGGGACATAAAGAAATTCGAAATTCCGGTAAAATATGAAAAATGTTTCAGGATAATTTCCTGAAATGTTTCGAATTTTTTTTACAGTGCATACACAATGAGAAAATGGCTAAAATTAAAAAAAAAGTATTTTTACGGATTAAAAAAAATCAATCAAGCTTGAAATAATGTGTGTTGAAGTACAGTAGAAAGAAAATGACCTCATACATTTTAATCGCCAAATAGTGTGAGGAAATTCAAAAATATCCATTCGTCTAGAATTTTTGAATTTTTGTTTTCATTCAATTTCTGAGAAAAAAAAAAAAAAAAACATGTGGTTGCCTTTGTACTAAAATTATAGAAAACACTGAAATTTTTAATAGGAACACCCAAATTTGACATCATAGTGGATTTACCGGTATTTTTACTTTAGGATACCAAACAGTCATTCGGCAAATAAGTTTAGGAATTATACAAAAGTATAGTTTTCAACTCATACTGTTAAATTCATTATTAAAGACTTGCAATATAAATTTGAATGCGTGTATTATTTTAACTCAATCTCTACTTGGCAGAATGAGGCGATATTTTAAATTCAGACATTTGAAACTTTAAAAAATAATTTGACATTTAAATTTTAATTGATTAAAATATATACTGTGTTCCAATATGATTTAAAAATACATAATTTAGAAAATTAATATTCGAAAAAAAAATGTATTGTACCATATAAAAATTCTAACATAAGTAGATTTATAAAAGCTTCAAATATGCGAATATAAAATATAACTAAATAAAACTATGTGGAATGCTTTGGTGGTATGCACTGTTTTCCACCAAATACTTTTTAAGTTCTGCCAGAAGAAAAAAAACTACATTTCAGATCGTTTTGAAACTATTACTAATGAATTCAACATTAGAAGTTCCAAACTTTAAATGTTCATGATTTCTAAACTTCTTATAAAATGAATTTCCGTTTGGTATCTTAAGGTACGATTTAACAAATAATAGAAATATGATGTCAAAATTAGACGTTTGTGTTGAACAGTTGAGAGTTTGTTTACATTTTAATATAAAAAGGCCCTTAGGTTTATTTTATAAACACGAATGAAGTAACAATATACAGTCAAATGTTTATTTCCGTTTTTGTTTTCTTTGGCAATTTTGTAATAAAAAATTGTTTTTTTCATTTTTTCTGTGGGATACTGTACAGTGTAAAAATAACCCCCCTCTATTTTAATCGCTTAGTTGTTGCAGGGAAAAACGGAGATAGCATACGATTATAAATTATGTCTTATTTCACCTTATGTAAAAATAATAGCTTAGAGGGAAGATTTTATACAGAAATTGCCAATACTACGCAGTAAAAAATCTGCGTAATGTTCCTGACGTTTACTGTGTAACATTCCTGGGGTTTTCTGGGATTATTTCTGCTGATCCGAGAAATATAAATTACCTTAATTATTAACGATTCAGTTTAATCTCAACAATAATTAAATACTTCAAAATAATATCTATTAGAATTGGACATTTGATATTATTTAAAATTAGTTTATATTCATTGGAGTACCTTAACAGATCGCCATACGGTTAAATATCTAACCTAACATTTGCCAATGAGAGCCATACCCTAAGTAGACATAAGTAATGTTAATTAAATATGGTATACCAATTACTTCAACAAATTTTTGGTATAAGAATACCTATAACCAAGCAGATGGCTGGTGCTTCCGTTTTGACATTTCCCTTCCTCAAAAAGGTTGTCGTCTTTATAATTGACACACACTCTGATTAATTTAATCGACGGTTTATAAAGGGGGTGCAATGACAAAACTTAAACTAATTCAGTATTAAACTTTTAACTTAGGTGTATGATTAAACCATGGCATAAATGTATAGTAATAAACAAGAGACTAAACTACCGTCTTGGCTGAATGTTCTATAATGCTGCTTAATGCTCTAGCATAAATAATTCTGAAAATCTAATAGAACAAATTGAAGAGAAAGTCTGGAGAGAACCACATGTCCAAGACTAATGAAATCTCGTAATATCTCTTTCTTTTTAATAATCATGTTCCTGTATTTAAACATAACTTCAAATTCCTTCCCACTCTCAAGTGAAAAATTTTATAATATTCCACATAATCACATTCTTATTGACATACACACGCACGCACCCAAGCATTAAGAAATTTATTATTATAAAAATGTCATTCCACAATGTAATCCGGTCCCATGTTTAAAGCGGTCGATTTGTTTGGCTTCACAGAAGATTAATATCTTCAAATCTTCACCACAGAAAAGGAATTATATTTTTTAAGTTGCTTTTTAATAATATATATTTTTTAAGAAATGGCGAAATATGTAAAACACTTTTTTACAAAAATTGATAATTTTGTTGAAAAAAAATAATAATCCGATGAAAATTTTTCAACATTTATCATGAAATGTTTGGTTCTTTAATCATGTAAACCTGTAAAAATTCCTTATGATTAAAAAACAAATCCTAGAAATATTCATAATTATATACTTTTTATAGGTTATTTTACTCACAAACGTAATAAAGTTGCTTCATATAGCACTCGAATGAAGACAAGTGTCTATTTGAACCAAGCAAAATAAACACATTAATATATATATATATATATATATATATTAAATACATGAAATTATATAATTATCATACAAAAATATGCTCCATTTGAATAATAACATTTTTGGTTCGAAATATGTACATGCATACATACATGTATGCATACACCATACATCCAATGTCTCTAAATAAAATCCTAGTGTAACCATATTATGAAACAAATTTATAAAACTTTAAAAAAAAAAAAAAAAAAAAGCTTATTTACAAGGTTTTCAGAAGATTGACGGTGATGTAATTTTAGTATATTGTTACATAAGAGGGTGTATATAGCATTCATAATTATTGTACTGGGCCGCATAAAACAATTCGATTACACTACTGTAATCGAATGGTATTGTACTACTACTGTATGGGCTGTAATTATATTAGAAGCATATTAGTACCATTATGTTAATTGAAACTTTACGAAATTTTTATTTGTTCCTAAGACTTATACTCTCCATTGAAAATAAGGGGCATAATTTATAGAGTTATTTACAAGACAACACAAAATAAATTAGACGCATTATACGTTATCGCCAATTACTGTTGGAAGAGTTAATTTAGGCCGGTAGAAGATCCCTTGGTGAGAAATTGCATAACTAAATTTTTAAATTGATTTTTTAGGGTTTCGTTCATCTCACGAAACCCTATTACCCCCGCCCCGCTGTCTGTCCGTCACAGAGCCATTTTCAAAAAGTATGTAACTTACAGAGTTGAAACTTAGTGTATAAATCTGAATAGCAGCTGTGAAGAGCTCAAAATATTAAAATTTGAAAAATTCGTATTATTTTTATAAATAGAGATAAAAAACCAAAATTCTAACAGCCTTTTCCTATTAAATTGAAACATTTTTCGTTAGAGCAGATGCCAAAGATTTAAAATCCACAATAAAATTCTTTCTAAAATAATTAATTTTCTATCAGACGATTTTCCCGTGAAAAATGAAAATGAAATAAAAAGTTTCACCAATTGAAAAAAAGATAGTATGAAATGAAATTGATTGACGTCATAGTCGTATTAAAACGGAAAATGTCTAAGATTTCTCAATAATACAAGGAGTATGAGTATGTGTAAGTGGAAAAAGCAGATTAATATCACGTCATTTAAAAAGAAAATCTGACGTCCATATAGAAAGTTTAACTAATTTTTCAAATGTTTGAGAATAATACAAAGCAAGTATCAATATAAATAATAGAGAATAGTAAATATATGAGTTTGAGAAACATATTGAATCGTGATAAAAATCCGATTATGGAAATATTCGCATGTTTTAACATTTTGAAGGTGTACAATTTGTTTAATTTTGAAATTATTTTTTTAAATATTGCATTTAGTCCGTATGACGGATATTATTAGGAGAGAATATAATAGCGGGCTTGGACCGCTATCCGGCTGGTTTAGATATTCGAAAAAAGGAAAAAATAGACCGGTAAATTTTTACTTTATAAAAAACATGACTTTTTTGTTGTTGTTGTTGTTGTTGCTAAATGAAATTTGCTTGAATTTATTAAAGAAAGGATAAAGTGTTTTGAAAGGTATATTAAACGAAACCCTTTGAGCGATCTTCGATCACACTTACCCACTTGTTTATGATTTCTCATGTATCGAAAATTTTTCAAGTTAAAATTAGATAAGACAGATTCAATTAAAAATTATTTTACGCCGACTACGCCTCCTAGCGAGAAATACGGTAACCAAATTAAAAAAAAGAATAATAATTGTTTATGTCTGTCTGTATGAAGCTGTGCTCATTTTTTTTTCTTTTTATTATACTTATTCAACTTTTTTTTTATATAGAGCTTCCTTGCGACAAATAACTAAACTAAATTTAAATAAAATTGGTTTTGTATGTTTTTTATAATGAAAATTTTAGAATAAACATTTGCTATGGTCAAATTCACGTTCTGCTTAAAGAAAAAAAAAAATAATTACATGATATGTTTTTCACACATGTAGTATAATAGTGGTAGCAGCATTCTCCTGGTGGGAAATGGAATAACAAAAAATTTTAAATGTATTTTTTAATAGTTTCTTTATATGAAATCCATACTCCAAGTTAAAATAATTTAAGATATATTCAAGTTAATATTCTTTTTATGCAAATAACGCCCCCTAGCAATAAGTAGTATAACCAAATTCAAAATGAAATTGATTTCTTATATTTTACTCTATAAAGCTGTATTGAAGTTTTAAAAGGTTGCACAAAATAAACATATTTTTTTAGGATAGTCTGATTGAAGTTAAAAATTAGTAGAACATATTCAATACCAGTCTCTTTTGATTTTATAGCGCCAACTGGTGAGATAGGATAACTAAATTTAAATAAATTATACATACATATATATATATATATATATATATATATATATATATATATTTGTGTAAGGCAGTTGTTCTCAAGTTAAAAATAGGTTAGACAGAATCAGAAGCCTTTTAATACTTTCTTTTATCTATACTAGAAGAGAGTATTGTAATCGAATTTTTTTTTCGACTTCCGATTTCCGAAGGATTTATACGTTTTAGGCGTCAGAGATACCGAATAACATGTTTCTACAAAATTTCCACCTGTCTGTCCTCATTGTACCATCGAAAGGTGTATGAAGTTATGAAAAGAACTGAACCAAATTTGATTTATAGGTTTGTGACTATGGCCAGTATGTTCTCCTTGAATGTAGGGATTTTACGCCGGAAGGCGGCGAGCGATAGCGACTTTTGTGCCACTTTCATTATTGTATCATCGATAAGTGTATGAAGTTATGCATAGAATTGAACTAAATGTTATGTATATGTTTTTGACTATGGCCTGCAGATTCTAGTTGAAAATTGGGAATATTCGGTTAGAAGGAGGAGCAGTGATAGCCCCTTAAAATTTTCAAATTCAAAAATATGTACAATATGTTTGCACAGTTAGAATTCTTAAATGTTTGGACTTGACCCAAGCATTCCAGAGCATTTTTTGTTTTTCTATTATCTTAAACAATGACTGAGATATAGCAGTTTGAAATTTTATGGTGGCTGACATTTTGATACAAGACAGCAGGATTCATAAACGGGTTTAATTTATGAGTTTTAGTGAACATGCTTTCGGGCAAATTTTCTTTCACTGTTGTACCAACTCTTGTATGCGTAACACTATGTATTTATATTCGCCAACGTCAAATTCTCGGCAAGCTTGGCGACACTTGAAAAAATATTGCCAAATTTGGCGATATTCTCATTTAAATTCAAGTATTGACGCGAACTAGGAATGAATCTTCTTTAATTGGGTTCCACGCATTTTAGCTTTGTGTTTTCCAGTAAAATTAGCTAAAATCTTAAAACCAAGGAATAAGGAGGCCAGCTTTTCCTTGCGATACAGGCCAGAAAGAATTTTCGTAGCGTAGTATCCATCAACTGATCGCATCCTGGTAACCCGACGATTTAACAAACCGACAATTATGTTGTACGCAACAGAATGACGAAAAATATTGATTTTATTGGCGATATGATAGCGAATTATTATTAAAATAGAAGAAAGTTTTGGGATTGGCATATCCGACTAGTTTTTGTTTATATCACCATGCCGGAGAATTGTGTAACCAAATAGTGTACAATTTATTTTATATGTTTTGTTTTACTTTCAGAATAAGCTTTGGCCACGGTCAAATGATGTGTTGATAAAAGTTTTCATATGGTACATTTTTATAAACCAGTGCGGCCCTGGTAGATATTGTATAACTAAATTTTCCAAATTTATTTTATTTTATTTTGTCATATGACAATCATACTTCAATTTTAAATTAGATTACACAAATTCAACTCAACTGTTTTTTTGTTTTTTTTTAACGCAGATATAGTTCCATTATCGAGAGAGCAACCAAACTTAATTAAAATATATTTTTTATGTGTCAATGTATGTTCACGTCAAAAATAGGTAGGGTGGATTAAAGACAACTTTATTTTTTACAGCCCTATAGCGGAAAAGGAGTAGATATTTAATTAAAAATCTGATATTTTTCAAACTAAACCTTTCAAGTGAGCTTCAAGTCACTGTCAAATTTATGTTTTGATAAAAGAATTCACATGATAGATAATTTGTAGAATACTTACTTCCCTGATGGGATGGATGTGATGGATTCTACATTCACATTTTGATATTTTATTCAGATATAAACACATATTTTTTTAATTTTCCCTATTTATTAAAAAGTCATAATATCTTTTCTAAATTCCAACTTTAATTATACCAGAAAACATTTTTAAAGAAATGAAAAAAGAAATTTAATTCTTCGTTTTGTAAACGTTAGATGCTATTTTACTCAATTTATATCTTCCTCCTATAATCTATTCATCACTTATGACTTAATAATACATAAAATAAATAAATAAATAAATAAATAAAATAACTTTATGCTTTCTGCAATAAATTTTTGCAATCATTATAAAATTCGTTATGTTTTTTGTCAGGTATATCTTCCGTGTTAAAAAGCTATATATCCCGGAGTACTTTTAAATTTTTTTGCATCGTATTTCACGTTAATTTTTGTTTAGTTTGCACATTGCAATGTTGTGCAATGTTTAACATACAATATACTCTCTTATATGTTAATAATTGGTAATATGCTAGCTAATTAAAAATATTATCATAGCTTGACTGATTTCACGATTAACTGATATGCTCTGGCAATGTGTAATAATTGCTCCCGCCAAGATTGCTGCGAACAGCAAATCTTTTTCATTTTTTAATCAATCACTCTTTGTAATGCTGATATAAGATCATAAAAAATCACTCCTTGGGAGCTACTGGCAATGTTATTGAGTGTGGAATACTTCGGCGTTGATATTAATCTGAATTGTAAAACAAAAACCTATTCGTGAGTAACTCTAATGTCATGTTACGGTAGCAACAATCTGAACAACAAATTTCGCTTTTTATGCAGTTTTATTATTTTCTAAATATCGCATAATTTCAATTATTACACCATCGTATGGAAAACAGCATGTACTTTCAAACAGATGTTTTCAAAAACTATATCTCAATTTACTTATTTTTATGATTTTTAAATCTGCGTGAAACACAACTACGGTAGATTAACTCATTTGCACTTACAACAATGTAAATAATTCTGTTTTTACACAAGATTAATTTTGACAAAAAATATTCATATTCGTAAAGGAATGATGTAGAATGTAATTTTTACAATTGGACGAAAAAGCCTCGGCCAGGATTAGAACCAGGTATCTCGTGGCTGAAGCTGCTAATGCTCTACCAACTGAGCAATCCCGGACGAATATGATGGATCTAATTCACCCAATTAAACTTATTGATTGTAGCATTTTGTCTGATATCTGAATCAACACAACAGAATAATTCGCAGGTAATGCAACCTCTAGTAAAAGCTGGAAATGTAATTACACTAGATTAATTTTGACAAAATTATTCAAATTGGTAAAAAAATCACATGAGATGTAATTTTCCCAACTGGGCGAAAAAAGAAAAAGAGATACTTGGTTCGAATCCTGGCCCGAACTTTTTCGCCCAGTTGAAAAAATAACATCTTATATAATTCTGCATCTGTTTGTTTCCGTGTAATACGCCATAACTGAATTGTTGAACGAAATTAAATCATCATAAAGAAAGAAATAAATAAAACACGACTTTAAGAGATTTGTAATGTAGCTTCGCGCCTATTCACTGAAATATTCAGAAACTGAAAAATTATAAATAGTGAAATGTTTTGCTATTGACCACTGGCATACGGCTAATACGAAAGTACCAAAAAATGCTTTTTGATATGATTGGTGGGCAATTTAAAAAAAATATACTAAATGTAAGAAATCTGATGGAGTTTTAAATAAAATGTGATTTACGTCTAAGTTCTATATACCAGGCAATATATCGGGCATCTTTAACACATGTAACTCGGGTTCAATTGCCTGGTATTAAGAAATATGTAAAAACTGGTCTTAAAATAAAGTTGAACTTCTCTTACCTCCAACCATATGAACTAGCATATTAGGTGTTTTTTACAGCGCTATGTTTTTATACAACTTCACATTCTAAATGAAGATAAACAAAATATCATCATTAAAAACATATTTTACAATTGCATATATATTTTTCACAAGAACATACTAAATAAATCATTAAAAATTGTTTAAAATAACATTATTTCATTTCACATTGATATTTTCTTTAATACTGCGAACTATGGCTGGAAGGTCAAATTAATAACTTTGTCTTAAAAAGTTAAATATAAATATATATGTTTAATCACAGCAAATATATTTTTGGAATTTCATATTTTTTTTAACCTTTAATCTTATAAAGGCTTTCATCATGAAAATATTTTTAAACATTTCACGTAACAAAATATAAATTTATAAAATAAAGCACAGTGATCCAAGAAAAATAAAATCATTTCATTGACAGTATAACTTCGTTCGACATTTTATGCATTGCATTTTTATACAATTCGATTTTAATTTTAATAGTAATCCTTTTAAAATAATTAATATATATATATATAAATCTTATTGCTTTAATGGTAACAGTTATTTATTTTTTTCATAAATGCAAAGTACAAAAATCATTAATGTATGTATATTTTTTATGTATTATATGTCTCAATTAACATCTAATAAAAGAAACATTTCCACCCAACCTCTGTCTTCTGAACGATTATTTTAATCGTGTAATAAGGCAAACCAAACGCATTATTCTAATTAACTGTAACACAGCACAATGAAATATCACAGAAATTATCTAATTAATGTAATTAGCATATGGTTTTATAATTGGAAGTATATAAATATATTTCCACAAACGATAATAAATTAAAAAATAATCATTATTGATTGCGATTGTTAATGAAAAAATTACATTATTATCTCCATATGATAACAAGATCTGAATGAGATATTCTTTCAATGATAAAAATTTCGGGAAATGGATTTTTCATAATTAATGGAATTATATTAGTTTAGGTTATTATTATTCCATGAGTATTTTACAATTTAGTTAAATTTATATTTATTAAGTGAATAAAGATGATTTCTTCATTTTTTAAAGAGAAACGTGTTTCTTACAAAGAAACAAATGAAAGAAAATATTTTTCAATGTGTTTTGCATTTTATGGTAAAATTTTTGATGATTAATCAATCAACAAAAAAATTTCGTTATGGTCGAAGTCTGGCTGTTTGAAATAGAGAATAAAAGCTCAACTCTTTCATTTTAATATGAATTGAACTATTTGCAGGAAGGACACTCTGCATTTGTAAAACATGTGATAATCTGAATGAACAGTATTTCTTGAATACATTCGGTGGTGCACTAGATTCCAGCGAAGTTCTTATAGAAGAAGTTGTTGAAATGTCTGTAGTTAAAATAATAACACTCTGCAATTACGTCCATATTATGCGGAATAATTTCTTATAATATAAGGACTGGTAATTTGAAGTAGTAACATTTTTTAATACATTGGGTTGTGCGCATATTACGGCAGAGTGCTTCAAGAATGAGTGCTTCTGGTGCATCTAGTTAAAATATTAGCATTTTGTAATGGCGTCAATGATATGCGAAATAATTTCTTATGACATGACATATGACTACGTAAGAATAAAGTAACATTTCTTGAATACATTGGGTTGTACACCACATTTCAGCCAATACCTTCTATAACAACAGATTCTAATGCTTCTATTTAAAATAATATCATTTTGTAAAAACCTCAGTTGCTAATATTATAGATCTAACCACGCACTGTTGAGCGAAATATACTTGATTTGCTGTGTTTTATTTTTATTAGTTTTAAAGGATCTTTTTTGAAATACTCTACATAAAAAAAATCTGCTTAGTAACAGAAACAATGAATAGTATGTTTGTTGCAAACATAACTATAAAAAGATTAAGATGCGTAACTCATATTTAAAGGAGGTAATATGTATCGAAATTTCAACATCATATGACATGTTTCTTTTTAAAAAGCCTTTCATTAAATCACTGCTCTATACTTATATACTCTACGGTCAGACAATGAAAAATTAATTTTCTGAAAATATTTATTTTTCTTTGAAAATTCATTATTCTTCCGTTGTTTTACCGCTACAATATTGCACTTTCCAAAAAAGGAAAACAAAATTGCGCTATGTACACTGTCAAAAAGAGACATGTTTCTTGATCTAGAAAGCAGGTATATGAAAATACGCTATAATATCTTCCAAGTTACCCAATATTCCGTAAAACGTTCATTTTACCTCTGAAATCTCAGAAATGTATTGATTTATGAAATTTAAAGAAGCATTTTTAAAGATACTTTCTTTGGGTGCCCGAAATTTTAGGAAATCTTTCCGAGTTGTTTTTGCACTGCATTAATCCATTTTCTCAAGAAGGTATCAACACGAAATATCGTATTTTCGAATGTTATTAAGTAAATATTTTCGTGATCAACTAACATGTTTAAAAGGAAACACGCTAACGTTTGTGTTCACTGTTCACACGTTAAATTCTTTTCACTTTTAAATTTATAATTATAGTTTTACAAAATTTTTAATTGTAATTGTTCAATAAATTTATTGAATATATAATAATTAGAATGTGATTTTTAACTATTGCATTTTCTATTGGTACCTATTTAATTTATCTGATATTTTTTGTATTGAACGTTTACTATTATTATATTTGCTTGTAAAAATAAAAATAATTTTATTTTTATGTCATTTATACCTTAATAATAATAAAATGTTATGTTAAAAAAGCCTTTTAAATCAAAATAATTTCACATGCATAACAGGTAGACACTTTATTATTCATAGTAATATAGAAACGCATTCTAAAAATGAGTATTTTCAGTTTATTTATTTAAAGAAATGAAAGAACGTAATATATTTCATTCAAAATAAGATTATTTTTTATATACTCGTAGCATTTTTCCTGTAAAGTTATTTCTCAGCTTTTAAAATAAGACGAACTCTATTACTAAGAAAATTATTTTAGAATTCTGACAGATAATTTTAAATTAATTTCATATATCAAAAATGTTTTTATTTGCAAATCATAAATAATATGCATAAATCACATATAATATTTCTCCTGTCAACATCCCTTTTTCTAAGAAAATACGAAACGCAGAACGACGAATGAGATAGCATATGAAAGGATTTTGAACAGGCTTCTGACATAGCACACTTAACATTTTGTTAAGACATGTTTTTGATTAAAATTTGCTGAAAATTAAAAATTAAATTGGCATTGTTTTCATAAAAGAAATGAAATGTTTTCGTCAATTTATTGTTGCCACAAAAATAAAATACCACATTATATGATGCTCAGCAATTATAATAAAAAACACCGCACGTTTTTTTATATTTATGATTAAAAAGCGAAATTGAAATTGAAATGTTTAGATTTATATTTCTGTCCCATGTTTTTCCCGAAGCGGATGACGTCATCATCTAATGCAGTCAAAATACAATTGTTATTTTTTCCCTCTAGCGTGCCTTTTGCAATCTTGGATCAATTTTTACTCTAACTTTGATGGAATAAATTAGATGATATTCTGGCTTGACTAAAAACTAAATGTTGTTTGCAGGTATTTTTATCCTTTCTTTTTCCATAGAAGTTTAAACCTGTATCTAATAAATATTACATATTTTTAAAAAATGGTACTTCTCTATTATCCCGTCGACCACTTTTCATAACAAAAAATTATCGCCAAATAAACGGGAGAACGTTGCCATTGGACTATCAAAATAAATAAATAAATAAAATATAAGAATATAAGGACACAATTGTTATTTTAATTAATAAAATAACTAATAAGTCGGTAAAACATAATGAAAAATACACGCAAATGTCGAATTAAAAAATCACTTGATGACGTAACAAACACGTATAATGCTTCTGACATCAAGTAAATGGGACTGCATTTTTGGCGTTTAATCTTACAATTTGGCGATCGTTTTTTGTTATGAAAAGTGGTCAACGGGATAATAGAGAAGTACCTAAAAAATATTAGATTTCAGTGCGAAATCCTCGCACGGGCCCTCTGGTACTGCAGTAATTTTAAGTGAATTGTTTGTATTAAAAAAACTTGAATGTTGCAACACTACATTTTTTTTTCACGTTACGCAAATTGTTAAAAAAAAAAATCGGCTTTTTGTCATACAAAATTTATTTTATGAATAAGAACTTGTCATAGCGGATAAAAACAAACAAATACAGATGTACTGTACAATATCATAGCTGACTGAAAGATCGATGAAAATTATTTTTCTCTTTTTCAAAAAGTACAAATGTTATTCAACTCGTTGTCGTACACTTATAATATTCTTATACACCTGTTTAAATGGCATATATCATTAAATTTTTGGCAAAAAATTTGTCTTCCTTTTTTTTTTACATAAATTCTATATAAGGGATAGAGAAAATCCAAAATTTGAGTATTTACTACTAAATATTTTTCTCATTCATCTTACGTAACGGTATGCTACAAATGAAAAATAAATAAAACAAAAATTAATAATGGTTAAAGTTTTACACATACAAAAAAAATATATAAATATATAAATTTTTATATATAAATAATATTATATATAAATTTATATATATTACTAGTATTATATATTATTGTCAATAATATTATATAGAAATTTACATACATTTATAGTATTATATATTAAAAAAATAATTATATATATACATATTTATAATTATTTATAAATTATTATTAATAATAAATTCATTCTTTTCAGTTCGTTCATTAATTTCTTTTCATTATAAATTAGTAATAATTTCCTCATTTAATAATTTATTTAATTAATCATTATTTAATCATTATTTTATACATTATTTAATCAAAAATTTCAATTAAAAATTTTATTTCATTAATGAATAATTTTATGTATTATAGTTAGTAAATTGGTAATATAGTAAATATAGGTGTGATAATATTAATGTGAAAATATTTATAATGGTACATAACTAAAAAATTTATAGTTGCATGAATATTGTTTTATATATTGATTCTAATTTTTAATTATTATTTTTATCGTTTTATGTATATCTTTCCAGAATTTGGATTAATATCCAAATTTGTAACATACACATGTTACAAAACTTCAATCTTAAGTCATAATTTTTGTAATGGTTTTTTTTTCTTTTCGTCGTATTAGAAAACTTGAGCAGATATGTAAAAAAATAAATGCAAAAGAAAAAAGTGGTAATATAATATATATATATATATATATATATATATATATATATATAGCCATAAAATAGCAGAGTTCCTAAATGTATTTTAGATAAAGAGAATAAATTCCACGTAAATGTATTTCTGGACGAAAATATTATTCAATTCTGATGCTTTCAGTTTGAAAAGTTCCATCTGTTAAGATTTAATACTTTTATCTCGGTTTATTGTTCTTGGGCCAAACACATAAGAACTTATCTTTGTATTTTCGATATAAAAATATACATAAATGATACAAAGAATGAAATACTATCCTGTTTTGGATCAACTTTTGCCTGCAGTATATTAGACTGAGAGGACAATAGATGTATGTGAATGTGTTGATATTTGTGTTGGAATTAATGAAAGTTTGAGTATTATGTAACCAGAAGGAAATAGATATTTATGGACATTGAATTTATTTCTTAGCTCTCGAACGATAAATTTAGTAAGCTTGTACTCCATTTTTTTATTGATAACTTTTATTTTAAGATTGAAAATTTTTGTCACTGTATGATCTGTTTAAATAAAAAAGTGGAGCAATTTTTGGCTTTTGGAAATGTATATAGAATGTAAAATCAAATATGTAATTCAAAAAAGATTTCTTTTTTATTATTTTTTAACCAGAAAAATTTAGCCTTTTAGAATCTATGTTTTATTTAAAAAAAAAAAAAAAAAAAACATATTTTTTATATATGTATTTATTTCTACAAGAGAATGTTATATTCGATTCTGATACTTTGATTTTGAAAAAGAACATGTTTTTATCTCAATTTATTATTCTTAAGTCAAACACAAAACATTTTTTATGTAAAAAAGTACAAAAAAAATAAAAAGGATAAAATTGTATCCAATTTTGAACAAATTTTTGCCTATAGAGTGAAAGGATAAAACTTTTAAATGAACTTGGAGATACCTTCCTTTGAATTAATTGAAATGGCATATTTAATTTAATTTAATGCCTGAGGGAGACAACTCGGCTGAGGGCGAACCCAGCCGTTGAGCGTTTAATGTCTTCCCCGGCTAGCTCCCCGGCACGCAGGGATTAAACGCTGGCAGTACAAACTACGCCAAATGGCTGGTCCTGCCGGGCAAAGCCCCACGCGACAGGCGGCAAGAACTAAGGACAAAAAAAAATTACAATACATGGTCTGTCGCTGGAACCAGCGTTCCTACGCGACAGGCAACGACAGACAGGATGATGATGTAAAGTTCATTAATGACGGCACCAGTTGATTGTAGAGTGTCAGTGTGGGATTTCCCCGCGACAAGGAGCGCCACGCCAAGACGCGCTGAAACCTCGCACACTGACTGAAGAATAGTTGTGGTGATGGGGAGTTCTGAGGGTGGAAATGGTACTACCAGTGTCTACGGAGTCCGCTCCACTGGTCAGGTGGTGGATGGAAGTAGGACGGCTTTGAGAAGTATAGAGAAGGGTGGAAGGATGCGTACCAGTTACTCCAGTCTTCCTGGCTTCGGGTGTGTGGCGTAGTGAGTCCTTCTCGTGGTGGGCGTGTTGCTTTGATGTGCTAAGTATGTCTTAAACTTGTCTGGTCTGGTTGTTGTTGTAGTGGTGGGATCTCGCTTGTCTGTGGTACTGAGGGACTTGATGTGGGTGTGAATTCGTTTTCAATATGACTTCGTGTTTCTGTGTATTTTTGTCTGTAAGTGATGCAGGACGGTCCGATGCCTGATGATGTGTTCTGAAGTGTGTGCCTCGTTGTTGGTTGTGGAATGTGCAGTTGATGCAGCTTTGTGGCTTAGTGCAGTTTGGATCTATGTGTACTTCCCCGCAATTGACACAGGTCAATGTCTCACGTCTGCAGTGCTTCTCAACGTGCGTGAGGGATTGGCACTTTTTGCATCTTGGGACTGTGGTGTGTGGCCTTAGGGAGTGTGTTTTTAGGTCGATGGTGAGGCCTCCGTCTTCAATAATGCTATGACCTAGTGTTTTGGGAATGAGGAGAATAAGGTCTTTGGAGTGGCTGTGTTTTCTGTTCTTGAGTTCTTTGAGTATGCAAAATTCTTGTTCTGTGATGTCGTATAGGGTGGTGATTGCTCTTTTAATTTTTTCTTCTGTAGTTGATGTGGGAACGTCTAGGAGAATCATCTTTTGCAATGGAAGTGGCTTGGTAGAAAAAGTTTAGGAAAAAAAAACTATTTTATTCTTTGTAAACATTTTTTTTACATTTTTATAATGCTACATTGTGTTTGGCCTAAACACGATAAACGCAGATAAAATTATTAAACATTGAAAATAAAAGTATCATAAATAAATAATAATAATTAGCGTTATTTTTCTAGAAAGAAAGTGACATGTACAAAAGAAAAGATATTTTTCCATTGACATGAGTAATTTTGGTATGTTTGATTTTTTTTTCAAAGATAACATTTACGAAAAAGTGTATTTCCATTAAGTTTTTAAGTTTTCTCTTCACACCCAGCTAAAAATGAACTGCAGTTTTTCTACAGAAGTGAAGTATTTTTAAAGTTTTTCTACAGGCAACTGTAGATTTTCTGTAGTGCAATCTTGACTGTAAAAATACTTCAGTTATTTTGCAGTTAATGTGAAGTAATTTTGCAGTAATTTATTTCAAAAATACTGCAGTTTACGTGAATTTATGTTATAATCATAAATTAAAAAAATAATGAGACTTTACATCTGTAGTAAAACTGTAGTAAATTTGAAGTATTTTTACAGTCATTATTTCAGTATTATATTTTCTGATGTATCTGCAGTATAACTGCAGTTACTTTAAGGTAATTTTACAGAACTTAATTTTAGTAAGTTTGTGAGATATTTTCTGCAATTTATCTGCAGTTTTAAAAGCTAAGCAATATTAAAGTCTTTCAGTTTTTGACAATATTGCGTATTAACTTTGTTATTAATAATTAACACTGTTTTCAAGACTTTTAGTTTAATGGGACTAAATTGAACAAAAATCAAAATCCTCGGGCGGGGGCGAACACTGCTTTGAACCACCCATTTTGAGATAATTTTTTAACACATAAATATATTTAAAAAAAAATAACTTTCATGGGGAATTTAAGGGGGAAAGTCCGCCCTTCCCCCCAACGGGAAATTTGTACTTTCTCTTAGTGTTTAATTACTTTAAATTACTCGAAAAAAGAATAAATTTACTGTTTTACAAAATCGGTCAAAATAAAAAATTAAATAAAATTTCAAAATCCAGGGAGGGTTAATGACGCAACCCCCCCCCCCTCCTCCAACGGAAAATTCTTAGTTCCTATTTTAAGTTAAACGAGGAACAGCGAGTTAAGCAGCGTACACTGCTTTGAACCACCCCTTTTGAGATAAATTTTTAACACATAAATATAAAAAATAACATATAAATAACTTTCATGGGGAATTTAAGGGGGGAAAGTCCGCCCTTCCCCCCAACGGGAAATTTGTACTTTCTCGTAGTGTTTAATTACTTTAAATTACTCGAAAAAAGAATAAACTTACTGTTTTACAAAATCGGTCAAAATAAAAAATTAAATAAAATTTCAAAATCCAGGGAGGGTTAATGACGCCCCCCCCTACACACACACACACACATACACACCCTGCACACAACGAAAAATTCTTAGTTCTTTTATTTTAAGTTTTTTATTATTATTATTATTATTTATTTTAGTTATTTTAATTATTTAGTTATTTTAATTTCAAAATCGAGGGAGAGGGAAATTGCCTTTCCACTTATTAACTACAGGCATGATGACTTCGAGTTTTTAAGAAAATTTTACTTCAAAAAACAAGTGAAAAATGTAAATCTCCTTTTGAACATTTGATTTTTTTTTTCGTAACTGACTATGTGAAGAAACGCTACATCTCAACTCAACTCCGATTCTGATCGTTCTGTTTACATTTGACGGCGACTGCGGGCGGTAAGCGGTAAGTACAAGCGTTTGTATTTTATTTTCTGTAATTCGCTAGCTTTGTTAATATAATAATTAATGCCGCAATTTTTTAAATGTTTATATATAGCCATAAGATGGCTAAAAATATGTACCGACAGACACTTCTACAAATCTAGATCGATTAAAAAATTAGACACATTCATCGTATTTATAAAGTACCACGTTGTCTTTCCAAAAAAAATTATTTCGGAGGAGATTTGTATTGTCAATGTGTCGTCCATATTATCTTATTTTAGACTTTTTTTTTTAATACTGTAATAGCGATGGAGTTAATTTAAAGTTTGTTGCCCCTACAATTACAATTATGCCAAGGTTGCAGCTATGATTTTATCAAAATCATCGCCAAGCTTACATATGCATCGTATATATGAATATATATATGTTACACACCAAACACTCATATTAATGCTATATACGTCTTTATATATATATTATTTGCATCATATGACTATAACTTTCGGCCACATAAATCACGAAATGTTGAACACATATAGTATTATTATAATGTCATATATGCTTTATAATTTGATAAATTTTGGTCACTAGATGTTTTTTCTTATATTAATTTTACATTATTTTGTAATAAAAAATGCAAAAAATGAATCCTGAAATGTGTTTTATGTTATTCAATGGATAAATAAGCTAAAAAAAATTATTTTCTTTAATTCCAAAGTTTTTATTATTACAAACAAGTAACAGCATCCAAAATTTTAAAATAAGCTATCAAGCTGGGGTGTAAAAATCTAGGAGTCAATGGGCCAATTCTCACCACTAAATTTTAGTTGTGAGATCGGGGTTCGAAAGGATTGTTGCCAATATATAAGAACAATCAACAGGTTTTATTTACTCCAAACAGTTCGGTAAATACACAAGAATCTTCTCAAAGACACAAATATTGAGTAATCTTCAAATCTAATAACAGCACAGCAAAATTTCACACAGAACAATATAGCGTATTGGTCAATACGGCGAATCAAATACAAAATCGCTCAGAGAAACACAGTTCTCAATGCAAAGCCTCTCGTGCGTATTCAATCGTATTTGACAGAGAACTAACTGAACTGAACTGGTGGAGGTCCCTTATATAGGCTTTAAAGATAACTGTACAATTTTCCAGAGCTTTCGGATGCTGGAAATTACCAGAAAGTGCTTTAACTCTCGATAGAGTACCCCAAACGAGAAAGGATCCGAATGTAAAGGTATAAGGGGGGGGAGGGCTGCACAAAAAGTCGCCAAATCCGTCGCCAACTTGGCGACAAAAATTAGTCACCAAAACCATCGCCAACTTGGCGATAAACCCATTCCTTGGCGATTTTCCAATAGAACTCCATTATAAAACCGATGCTGTAAGGTTGTTTTTCTTGCAAAACATCTGAGGCCTTTAGCATTGAGTTACATGATGCTCAATAGGAAATACATTAATAATACTGCAATTTCCACAATAATAAAATAAATGAAATTAAAAAAAAAAAATATTTACAAATATATACAAAATTCGTAACATTGCCCCCCTCTCAAGAACTGCACGTCCCGGGCAGTTCAACCTTTGATCGGAAAGCAAACCCGTTACCAACAAATGCTATACTATTCAAAACACATTCATAATGCTGAATTATATAAAGCATAGACATTATTACATACAAGTATTTAAATAATAATAACAATAATAATGATAATGCTAAGCAAAAGAAATAATTACATTAACTTACATACAAGACCATGGTCACACTAATTTACATTATTTACATCACACTATTTACAATCAGTGAACTAAGTACTATGGCCAGAGTATGGAGCCAGCCTGTCGTAATGAACGACTCTAGGCTTCGCACTTGGTGACTTTCGGATCCAAATTACGACATCGTTCAGTCTGTTTAGGACTGTATAAGGACCGTCCCAGTGCGATTGCAGTTTGGGAGAAAGTCCTTTACATCGAGTCGGATTATAAAACCAAACCTTGTCACCTTCTTTGAATTGATGTCCCGTGGCTTTCGTGTCGTACCTGGTCTTCATCTTCTCCGTCTGTATATTGATCCGCTCTCGATCCAAGTTGTGGACGTCTTCAAATCGTGCCTGGAGATTCTGCACGTATCCCTCTGGCGATGAAGGCGCATCTGGAGGGCGACCAAAAAGCAGATCACAAGGTAGACGAAGATCACGACCGTAAAGCATCAGAGACGGGGAATAGCCGGTTGTTTCATGGACGGCGCTGCGATAGGCGAGAAGAAACAAGGGAAGTTTTTGGTCCCAGTCTTGTTGGTTTCTTGAGACTAGCAGTGAGAGGTTGTTCAGGATGGTACGATTAAACCTCTCAACCATGCCATCCGACTGTGGATGTAAAGGCGTCGTCCTAGTTTTGTCCATTCCGAGAAGTTGACAGAGACCCTCAATCACAGCAGAGATGAAATTTCTCCCCTGGTCTGAATGCATTTGAAGGGGGACTCCATACCTTGATATCCACTGGTGTACCAAGGCATCAGCAACCATAGAAGCTTCTTGATCAGGGATGGCATAAACTTCAGGCCATTTGGTGAAATAGTCCATGAAAACAAGGAGGGATTTGTTGCCATCGGAACTTCTTGGCAAAGGACCTAGGATGTCTAGGGCGATGCGTTCGAAAGGTGCTCCTACATTGTAGAGTTGTAGTCTTCCTCGGCTACGTTTCTTTGGTCCTTTCCGAGCTGCACATGCATCGCAAGATTTGGACCATTGTTCGACGTCAGCTCTCGCTTTTCCCCAGAAGAAATGCACTCGGACTCTGTGTAATGTTTTCATGATTCCAAAATGGCCACCAGTGGGACTGTCATGTAATTCCTTGAGGATCTCAGGGATTCGGGATCGAGGAAGTAACAACTGCCACCGAGATGTCTTCAACATCTTCCGATTCGAATTTTCGGAACAGGACACCATTCCTTACGTGGAGGGAGTTCCAAAGAGCCCAATATTGCTTCGTCGTAGGACTGTAAGTCGAGATTTCCTTCCAACTGGGCTTTGTGCTAGAAGATTCTAATAACTCCAAGATTGGTTTGATGTCAGAATCTGCCATTTGATCTTCTCGAATCTTCTCATCACTCCAGGGATCTGGTGGCGTTGATAGTGAAGTCTTTGTCTGGCGTATGACATGTTCGGGATTATACTTGCTCTCCGCTCTGGAACAATAACGACAACTTTCAGGACACGATCTTCTTGATAAGGCATTTCCATGCGATGAGACTTTACGATGCATGATGTCAAATTCGTATTCCTGGAGTCGTTGTATCCATCTTGCTACTTGGCCCTCTGGGTTCTTAAAGTTCATCAGCCATGTTAGGGATGCGTGATCAGTACGAAGGAGAAATTTCCTGCCATAGAGATAGTGATGGAAGTGTTCTATGGCTTTCACTATAGCTAATAACTCCTTACAAGTGACGCAATAATTCCGCTCTGGTTTCTATAGACATTTGCTCCAGTATGCTACGACTAGTTCTTGGCCATCTATTTCTTGGGAAAGTTCAGCGCCGACACTTTCATGGCTGGCATCCGTGTTCACAATGAATTGTTTGTCGGGGTAAGGACTGCAGAGGATGTGAGAGCTTCTTTCAGCCGCTGGAAGGAATTGTCGCATTCTTGTGTCCATAGAAACTTCTGCTTGCTTTCAGTGAGCCTATGCAATGGTCTTGCGATGTTGGAGAACCCCTGTACAAACTTTCTGTAATAAGTGCATAGTCCCAGAAAGCTTCGCAACTGATGGATATTTTCCGGACGTTTCCAGTGCTTTACTGCAGACACTTTTTCAGGATCTGTTCGAACACCTTCAGCTGAGATGATGTGTCCTAAATAGTTTACTTCTCGTTGGAAGAACTTGCATTTCAAAGGGTTCAGCTTTAAATTCGCCGCTCTTAGCTTCGTTAACTCTTTTCGAATATTCTCTAGATGTTCTTCAAACGTGCGGCCACCAATGATGACGTCATCTAGTTAGATGAGACAAGCTTCAAAAGTCAGGCCTTTTAACACTGTCTCCATGAGGCGCTAGAACGTTGCTGGGGCATTGCAGAGCCCAAACGGCATAACTTTAAATTGCCAAAGTCCTTGTCCAGTAGTAAATGCGGTCTTCTCTTTGTCAGGAAGTTGGATCTCTACTTGCCAATATCCACTCTTCAAATCCAGTGTGGAAAACCATTTATGTCCTGAAAGAGTATCTAGCGTGTCGTCTATTCTTGGTAGAGGATAGCTGTCCTTCTTCGTGATATCGTTAAGTTTACGATAATCCACACAAAATCTTGTGGAGCCATCTTTCTTTCGGACCAACACGATGGGAGAGGCCCACGGACTTGATGAAGGTTCGATGAAGTCACTATCCTGCATCTCTCGTAAGAGCTTAGAAACCTCTTCTTGTTTTGCGAACGGCAAGCGTCTTGGATGCTGTATAATCGGTGGATGGTCGGCAGTATCAATTCTATGACGTGTCAGAGAAGTGCGACCTATATCATACTCGTTTTGTGAAAACACATCCTTAAATTCCTGGAACAGTCTTTCTGCGGCATGTCTCTGCTCAAGAGATAAATTCTCATTTCGTCCAATTTCAGGTGTTAAACTTGTAGACGGATCCGACAACGTCAAGCTCGGGTCTTTGCAAACACAGGTTACTGGAGCACAGGTTGCAAGCACTTCACCCTTCTGGATAATTCTATATTTTTCACTTACGTTCGCAATTCTCACAGGTATGACATCTCTCGACAGATCTACCAGCGCTGATGCTATTAGCACTCCTTTTGGGCTCTTCTCAGGATATCCAACCAAGCCACACTGAAAACTTCTTTCGTTCTCAGTTAATCAATGTATCATCATTTCGGTCCGAGGAGGGATGATAACATCTGCCTTGGCTGTGATCTGTTGAATAGATTCAGACTCATTTTCTAGTTTGAAAATAGTGACATCTTCTTGAGCAGAGCGTAACTCATTATTCTTAAAGTCCATTGTAAATCCATGCTCTTTTAAAAAGTCCAGTCCGAATGTAAAAGGGTCTGAAATATCGGCCACATAGACTGTATGATGGTAAGCGGCGTTCACAAACTTTATTTTCAATTTCATTCTTCCATGTATGTCGATCTTATCCCCGGTCACGGTTTGAAGGATAACACGGGGCGCGGTCCAGGAGAGTTTTTCTTTCAGCCGCTGAGCTAGATCTTTCCGAATGATGGTCACATTGGCTCCTGTATCGGTGATCATATTACAGGGCAAATCATTCACACTACCGACTAGAAAAACTCCGTTCTCGCCGCAACTTCTTGCAGAAATTTCACATACTTGAAAATGAGGCTTCTTAAGATCTGTCAACCTCCACCCCGTGAGATGACCATTAATCAGTTTTCCTGCTCCTCCGTTCGCGGGTGAGCTATTACCTTCAGCTCTGGGTCGTCTTGGGCAGTTGCTTTGGATATGGCCTTATCCACCGCATTTCCAACACTTGATCTTCCTGTAAGATTTGTTGGCCATTAAAGAGTTCATCTGTCTCATCATGTCCTTAATCTGCTGCTGTAAACTCTCCACAGCTCTATCCGACGTCTCAAGCATGTTGGCTACTCGCACAAAGTACCGATCTTTCCTTGTAGCTTGCTGGGCTGCCTCGAATTTCAGGGCATAAACTAAAGCCCCTTTTAAGTCACTGAGATCTGCAATCCGGAGTTGTTTCTGGATCTCAGAGTCACGCACACCATCTATAAAATGTTGCAGAGCTAAACTTTCTCTAATTTCAGTCGGACAGTCAGGATAAGCAAGATGTGAAAGTCTCTCGACATCTGTAGCAAGCTCTTGCAGGGATTCAGTGGATTTCTGCTGTCGAGATTTGAGCTGGATTCTGCTATATTCCTTCATGCATTTCTCGCCAAAGCGCAATTCTAAGGCACTGACGAGCGTTTCAAAATCCAGCGGTTCATTTGCAGGCAAAGTCTGTAGGACGTCGGCAGCATCAGCTCGTAGAGAAGCAGCTAACTGGCAAGCCTTTCTCTGGGAATCCCATCCATAGCTGACATATCTTTCTTCATTTCTTCCGATATCTCCTTCTTCATTTCTTCCGACATTTCCTTCATTTCAGCCTGGTTTGCAGTCATTTTCTCATCTATCGCTGACATTTCCTTCTTCATTTCTTCCGACATGTCCTTCATTTCAGCCTGGTTTGCGGTCATTTTCTCCAATAATTGTTTCAGTTCACACTCCATTGCTCTGGTGATCGGCATTCAACCCCACTCCTGACACCAAAGGTTGTGAGCTCGGGGTTCGAAAGGATTGTTGCCAATATATAAGAACAATCAACAGGTTTTATTTACTCCAAACAGTTCGGTAAATACACAAGAATCTTCTCAAAGACCTTCTAATCTTCAAATCTAAGACCAAATCTTCAAATCTAATAACAGCACAGCAAAATTTCACACAGAACAATATAACGTATTGTTCAATACGGCGAATCAAATACAAAATCGCTCAGAGAAACACAGTTCTCAATGCAAAACCTCTCGTGCGTATTCAGTCGTATTTGACAGAGAACTAACTGAACTGAACTGGTGGAGGTCCCTTATATAGGCTTTAAAGATAACTGTAGAGTTTTAAAGAGCTTTCGGATGCTGGAAATTACCAGAAAGTGCTTTAACTCTCGATAGAGTACCCCAAACGAGAATGGATCCCAATGTAAAGGTATAAAGGGGGGGGGGGGGTTGCACAAAAAGTCGCCAAATCCGTCGCCAACTTGGCGATATTTGGCGATATATCGCCAAATTTGGCAACAAAAATAAGTCACCAAAACCATCGCCAACTTGGCGATAAACCCATTCCTTGGAGATTTTCCAATAGAACTCCATTATAAAACCGATGCTGTAAGGTTGTTTTTCTTGCAAAACATCTGAGGCCTTTAGCATTGAGTTACATGATGCTCAATAGGAAATACATTAATAATACTGCAATTTCCACAATAATAAAATAAATGAAATTAAAAAAAATGAAATATTTACAAATATATACAAAATTCGTAACAGTATTCTTCGGCTAAATTTTATTATTATACTTCACCTAAATTTTATCAGTATTCTTATTAGTCGAAGAATATTAAAAATTTAGTGGTAGTAATCTATCCATTGGCGACTGGATTTTTACACCCCTGCTATTAAGTATAAAAATATAGCAACAAATATTTTGTTATTAATTGAAAAATGTTAACTGACACCTGTAACATACCAATTTGGCAAACTATCTTGAAAAAAAAAAAAGAAAAAGCTTTTAATCACATTTCACGTAACATATCATCATTCAAGAGGACAATATTTAAAATAGCATTACTTTAAATTAAATTATAATTTTTATAAAGTTATTTTCCTCCTGGTATATTATTTGTAAACTTTGATTAAAAGCAATTGAAAATATATGTAAAAACCTTGAGAAACCATTAATTGGATTGACACTAATATTGACACACAGGCTAAGTACAGTCAAGATCAACCCAAACAATATTATAAATTTCATTGTAACGATAAAAGGCTCAAATATTTAATTTAATTTTGTAATAAATATGAGTTATTTGAATTCACAATAACAAACTCTAAATTAACTCCATCACTATTAAAGAAAAGTTTAAAATAAGATAATATGAACAAAACTTTGAAAATACAAATATCCTATGAAATATTTTTTCTAGTAAGGCTTTTATAAATACGTTGAATCTATCTAATTTTTTTTAAAGAGAAACCAGTTTTGAAGAAGTGTCTGTCGGTACATATTTTTAGCTATCTTATGGCTATGTATAAACATTTAAAAAATGAATTAAGATGTTAATTATTATATTAACTAAGTTAGCGAATTACGGAAAATAATGGACGAACGGCATGAGCACTTATTGCTCAATGCCGAGAGTTGCACGTAAAACGTAAACAGGTTTAAAATTTAGCTATAGGTGAAAATTAGCAGTGGCTATTCACCACATAGCGATTAAAGTTGTAAAACGGCAATTAAAACATTGTCATTGTTTACCACCTGTGCTTTCAGGTAACACGTTCCATGGCAATCCCCCCCCCCGCAAATGGTTGAAGAATTTCATGATCCCCCCCTCCCCCCTAAAGGTGAAAATAGGCAGTCGCCAGTTGTTGATTAAACTTTAAAAACTGGCGATTAAAAATGTGGAAAGCACAAGCCAAATGCAGGATTTCCCAATTACCATTTTCTCCTAAATTTCAAGATTTTTCAGCGTCCATTCGACGAAATTCATAATTTTTATGCGTCCGTTCGAAGAAATTCATGGCTTTTACGCGCCCGTTTGAAGAAATTTACGATTTTCCGTGCATAATCGAAGAAATTCATAATTTTTACGCGGCGATCCATAAAATTCATGTTTTTTATTCGTTTGATCGACGAAATTCAGGATTTTTACACTGCCGAATGACGAAATTTGATTTTTACGTAGCCAATCGACAAAATTCATTATTTCTCTCCGGCCGATCGACGAAATTCATTATTTTTATGCACACGATCGACGAAATTCAAGATTTTTACACTCTCGAATGACGAAATTTGATTTTTACGTAGCCAATCGACGAAATACATGATTTTTACGCGATGATCGATAAAATTCATGATTTTTACGCGTTCGATCGACGAAGCTTATGATTTTTACACTGCCGAATGATGAAATTTGATTTTTACATAGCCGATCGACAAAACTCATTATTTTTCTGTGCCTGATCGACAAAATTAATTATTTTTACGCACACGATCGACAAAATTTGTGATTTTTATGCGGCTATCGATAATATTCATGATTTTTACACGTTCGATCGACGAAATTCATGATTTTTAAGTGCACGGTCGATAAAATACATGATTTTTACACGCTCAATCGATAAAATTTATGATTTTTAAGCGGTCGATCGACGAAATTCATGATTTTTACGAATTCGATTGACAAAATTCAATTTTTTTACGCTATCGATCATCGAAATTCAAGATTTTTACACTCTCGAATGACGAAATTTGATTTTTACGTAGCCAATCGACAAAATACATGATTTTTACACGCCGATCGATAAAATTCCTGATTTTTATGCAGTCGGTCGCTAAAAATCGTGATTTTTACATGCCCGATCGATGAGATTCGTGATTTTTATGCATTTGATCGATGAAATTCAGGATTTTTACACTCCCGAATGGCGAAGTTTTTTTACGTAGCCGATCGACAAAATTTATTACTTTTTCTGAGCATGATCGACAAACTTCATTATTTTTACGCACATGATTGAGAAAATTCATGATTTTACACGCACTATCGCTGAAATTCAGGATTTTTGCACTGTTGAATGGTGAAATTTGCAATTTTTCTTCCGAAATTCAATTTGTGGGGTTTTTTTTTTCGGTTAATGTGCGTGAAGTGTACATATATATAAGTTACTAACCGCTGTTTGAATGAATTTCATGCATTCTAGAGATTGCTGAATTGTGAGTTTCGTGCATCCAGGAGTGTTTTTTTTTTATTTTTTTATATATATATATATATGTTACTAACTGCTGTTTGAATGAATTTTATGCATTCTAGATATTGCTGCATGGTGAGTTTCATGCATCCAGGGTTTTTTTTTTCAGTTAATGTATGCGGAGTTAATGTTCGGTTAATGTACCTGCTTAATACGGTAACGGATAATTGCATATATTTGCATTTATATAAGTGTTTTCGCGGTCTCCTCTGATAATGGGATCCAGGATAATGGATATTCAGGGCCATGTTGCCTGCAAGTTTGTTGTAAATGTATCACTTGTACGTGCCACTATTCGAAACAAGCTAAATTCGGCAGCAAAGGCTGTGAAATGTGAGAAGAATTTGTAAATACATTTGGTATTTAAATACGATGTAAATTATAAAGCATAAACATCAAATGTTAAAAAAATGTTTTTTTTTAAATTTAAACCTTATTCGCACCATAATTGTATACAAGATAACATTGAAAGACAAATCAGGACGCAGGTAAGAGTAATTTTTGTAAATTTTAGCATTTTTTTAGAAAAACAGAAAAGCATATATTTGTTTTGCTTTTAATATGAATTTTATGCAGTTATTTTTTATTAGCTGTAACATATGTAATACATTTTATTTCATAGTAAATGGTATATAATTTAGAAATTTACATATATGTATGTATCCTTTCATATAATTTATTTTATATATTCAAAATTATATAAATATTCAATGCACATATAGATACTTTCTTTAAGAGATGCAAAAATATTCAAATTTGAAATTCACATTGTGGAAAAATTAGTTGCAATTAAAATTAATTTTTGCATTTAAATTTCGGGTAGGGGAGACCGGTACACACTGGACCCATGGGCACAGTGGACCACCCCCTAATATTTTATTTATTTAAACTTTTTAAAAGCTTCTCTTATATCCTAATAGACAACAGCACTGCACTAATTATTTATAGCCTTCAGAAAATATGTTTAGCTCAGATTGAACTATTTTATCCTGATTGGTTGTTTTGAGCTTCTAAAAGTAAAATTTTTCATCATATTTCAATTTTTTTAGTGTAATTAAAGGTTGTAGATAAATAAGATAAAACAGCTTTTTTGTAAAGCTAAGATACTTATTTTTATTTAACTTTAAAGTTAATATGTTTAAAAGGAAGCTATAAACAATATTAATATGATTATTTATTGAAATTCAACATGGGTCACAGTGGACCACCCACTCCTGGGGCACAGTGGTCCACAATCCAATCTGCTCCTGTAATGCAGAATGTTCAAAATATTTAATAATTGCTTATTTACTATAAAGAAATATTGTTTAAAAGTAGTTATTTAACTGTAAAATAAAGTAAACAAAGAAAAATGACAATTTATTTAATATAGTAAGAAATATTTTGTTTTGTATTTACTGCCTTTGATAAATATAACTGTAGTCTAAATTGGTGATTATTCTATTCAAGTAAGATTCATGAGATGAAAATTGAATGGAAATCAGTTTATTTTTCCCGAAACTGTAGATGAATCTATTGTTGATGTCAATGATTTCATAATATTGCTCCCAGACCCAAAAGTATTTCAGGAAAGTTCCAGGCTCAATCATACTCATAAGTATTTTTGAATTTCATTTGCAAATTTTAATGTGCGCTGATTGTTTTGTACTTAAGTAATAACTTCAAATTGCAATTGTTCCTGTATTAATCTGTTATTATTTTCAAAATATAATTCATTTTGTTTTTGTTTCAAAATGTTACTCGTAAATTTATATTACTATGTTATTTTGTGGGTAAAGGGAAAATAAAAAAAGACTTAGATTAATGAAAAATAGACTTATATTGTATATTTCAGATAATACCTAATAGCGGTCCACTGTGGTCCACTTTACGGATGAATATAAAAAAATTTCTTTTGAAAAATATATTGAAAACTATGTTATGATAAATGTATAAAGGTTTAAGGAATATTCCAAAATATTTTTTATGCAGATCGGTTTGTCCATTAAAGAGAAAAAAGAATTTAACTGAAAAAGTGGTCCACTGTGTACCAGTCTCCCCTACATTTAATATTTCAAATTATCATCTAAATCTGCCACAATAGACTTCATTATGAATTGCTTATGAGATTAAAAATTTGTAATCCCTTTCGCACAATATATATATTCTCACAAGCTTCGTAATATATATTCTCACAAGCTACAAAGAAAATCATTTTTTTTTTGGGGGGGGATGAGGCAGTAAGTACATATTGAATAATCAAACAGTTACAGCAATTAAAAAAACAAGGATATTTTATAAAAATGTTTAAATGCTTGGGTAACAAAATTACAATGGACAAAGAAAAAGTTATGTCCACTCTGATTTAAATTCTTGTGTATCTATTTGCTTTATCAATTTGAAAATTCTGCAGATGATTGAAAAGATATGCCATTATATAAAGAATTATAATTTAATTTTTTAAAATTCATATACAATTATTTTTAATTCCAATTTTTATTGTTGCAATGGAATTACTAAATACACATTATCAATTTTCTTCTTCACATTGAATTTATTTATAAAATTGCACTTTTTATTACAAAATTTTAAAAGTAAGATTTTAATTTTTAGCCAATAACCATGTGTCCTTGATTTCAAAGAAATTGCCCAGTAATGAAATTATTGAAAAAATAAAAACTATTCAATACCATAAAAAAATCATTGCTTGAAGATTGAAGTACTATGATTATTATGAATACTTCACTCATCTTTCAATATTATTATTTTGAGTAAAAAGTCGTTCATACAATTTCTTGAATTCTTTCATTTTTCAAAAGGTAACCATAATAATTGAATAAGTCAGCCATGATCAAAAAATATTTTTCAGTGATGATTAATCGTTGTATGCATGATATATTTTATGCACAGATTGCATATAAATTGAGATATGAAAAAAAAATATTTAATTAGATTTTAGTGCTGATTTTTTCATAATTCTGTAGATGATTGAAAATATATGCCATTATATAAAGAATTATAATTTAATTTTTTAAAATTCATGTACAATTATTTTTAATTCCAATTTTTATTGTTGCAATGGAATTACTAAATACACATTATCAATTTTCTTCTTCACATTGAATTTATTTATAAAATTGCACTTTTTATTACAAAATTTTAAAAGTAAGATTTTAATTTTTAGCCAATAACCATGTGTCCTTGATTTCAAAGAAATTGCCCAGTAATGAAATTATTGAAAAAATAAAAACAATTCAATACCATAAAAAAATCATTGCTTGAAGATTGAAGTACTATGATTATTATGAATACTTCACTCATCTTTCAATATTATTATTTTGAGTAAAAAGTCGTTCATACAATTTCTTGAATTCTTTCATTTTTCAAAAGGTAACCATAATAATTGAATAAGTCAGCCATGATCAAAAAATATTTTTCAGTGATGATTAATCGTTGTATGCATGATATATTTTATGCACAGATTGCATATAAATTGAGATATGAAAAAAAATATTTAATTAGATTTTAGTGCTGATTTTTTCATACAGAAAAATTAATATTTTATATATATACATACTTTGTAATAAATTTCTAAAAGGCTGCAGTGAAACTGCAAAAAAATGCAGTTGAAAGACCGCAGTGATTTGTCACAAATCATTGCAGTTTTTTTGAAGTCGACATAACTACACATTTACTGCAGTAAGTGTGTAGTTAAAATGCAGTTGGAAGTCTGCGATGATTTGGCACAAATCCCTACAGTTTTTTTGAAGTCGACATAACTACAAATTTACGCAGTAAGTGTGCAGTTAAAATGCAGTTGGGAAACTGCGGTGATTTGGCACAAATCCCTGCAGTTTATTTGAAGTCGACATAACTACAAATTTACTGCAGTAAATTTGTAGTTATGTCGACTTCAAAAAAACTGCAGGGATTTGTGCCAAATCACCGCAGTTTTCCAACTGCATTTTTTTTGTAGTTTCACTGCAGTTCATTTTTAGCTGGGCAGTCTATTGCAGAACTTAATACTTAGAAGCTAAAATTTTAGATATTAATTTATTTTGCTTTAAAGTTTTATAACGTTACACCATATTAAAATATATTTAATTTCAAGTCATAATATTTATGGTAAAATATGTTATGTTAATTTTAATTAGAAAATTAGAGCATATTTGTTGATTCTTAACACAGATATACTGCAAAATAAAATTTTTAACAAAAAACATAATTTTTAGTTAAAGAAAATGAAATACAGATAATATAATTCTAGACGAAATTTTATTCAATTCTGATACTTTTATTTTGAAAGATTCATCTGGTAAGATTTAATACTTTTATTTCGGATTACTGTTCTTAGAGCAAACACAAAATAGTATTATATTTATATTTTCAATGAAAAATGTAGGAAAATGGTTACAAAGAATAAAATTGTATCCTATTTTCTAATAAATTTTCTTTACAATATAGCAGACTAAGAACGCAAAAGCTGTACATGAATGTACAGATATTTGTGTTGAAATTAAAGGAAGAACGTGTGTTATGTAAATAGAAGGATATTTCAGAAATGTTTTTTTTTTTAGCTGATGTGTAATTTTAGTATGGGTGTATATATGTTTTAATTGCGCATTGATAAATTTAATCTAAGCTATGAAATTTTTTGTTTAGGATATTATTCACAGTATTATCTCTAAAGTACTAAATACACATTGATTTTTTCAGTCTCCTATTTTAACAATTTGCTTTAACAGTTTTAAAAATATTTTTGTGCGAATTTTAATAATTGTGTATGAAACTTTCAGTTACAAAGTGTAATATGTTCTAATACAGAAATATATTATTATATCATGTTTTATGATGTATCAGATTTTAACAAACTATTGTGAAAAAAAAGAGTTAAAATAAGTAATATTTTTGTTGTATTTTTTTAATGCCAAAATAATCACAAAATTGTGAAACAAGTTTGGCTTTCTTTATGATTTAAATTTAAATGAAAAAAAAAACTGGATGGCATCAACTCGAAACAATGTTTAATTACCGTCTGCATCATTAAAAATATTTTTTGCTTTAAACTGTTGCTGGAAAATAAACAATGGATCGCAGGCTATTGAGTAGCGTTTTACGAAGAGAATTACGTTTATTCTGTTGTTAAAAAAATGTGAAAAGCATTATTTTAATATTTCTATACGTAAAATAAGTTATGTATTTAATAGAAAAAGAAAAAAAAACGTGAATGTTTACATTTCACAGAAAAAGTGGTAAAAAATGCATAACCAACAAAGGTACGTTCACCGCTTATTATATCTAAATTCAATCCAACTCCTCAAAGAACTATCAAGAAAATCTTTAAATATCTATATAAGAACAGTAAATAAAATTATAAAATCTGATTTAAAGCTATACAAAAAAAAAAAAAAAAAAAAAAAAAAAAAAAAAAAAAACTTGATGTTTACAGCCTAATGCGAAAATATAGCATACGACTATGTGCAGATTGTAGTATGAAAATAATTTTGGCAAGAGAAAAATAGAAATATGTACAACAGAATAAAAGATCGATTTACTACCGAAAAAGATGAGAAAAAGACCTAAAATATTGGTTCAAACAAAACAAGGAATGCTTTGCTATATGATTTATGCTTATTGCTGGATTATAACCGAAAACTTAAAATAGGGAAAGTATAAAAAATGACAAAATGAACTCGGATCGCTATCAAAAATATGTTTCAACACCTGTTTTCAAAGAAACAATTCCATTACGTTACCGAAACAAACTTCATTGTCTTAAGATCCATCATGATAAGTCTAATAGTCATACTTCAAAATCTACTGCTATTTGTTTTTGAAAAAATGAGAACTCAAACCGGTATTGAGGTTATTCCATTTAGATGTATCCCACCCAAATCCTTTCACGTGTCACCTATAAAATACTGTGCATTTCGACTTTTAAAACAAGCTTTTTATAGGTGGAAACCCAAAACATTGGATAGAAGTTGGAAGATTATGGTCGATGATTGGAACAAACTCAATTTTGATATTTTAAGAATAGCTCTTTTATCTTGGAAATCAGGATGTAATATGGCAGCTAAGCAAAGAGATATCATATTGAAAATATTTGAAAATAAAATTCTTATATGTGTTTATATATTTCGTTTTGCTAAATCGTAAAAAAAAAAAAAAAAAAAAAAAAAAAAAAAAAAAAAAAAAAAAATGTGTGAACATCTGCATTTTGTAGACAATTGAGGTTAAAAAATTTATCATACGATTTTGCTGAAATGAGACTCATTCAAACCTAAAAGAAAAATAGGTAAAAATTTAAGTCACTATTTTTTATATTTAATTTTTCAATCTGCTTTTCTTTAAAATAATGTGTTTGTCATTTTTATTTTGATTGAATCCTAAATAAATCAATTTTTTCTATCACCTAATAAAGTAACATCTAATATTATTATTTTTTAATATAACATGTAAAATAAATGCTGATAATTGTTAATACGATAAAGTAACAAATTCATTACATTCAATGTTATTATCATTAAAGTGGGCCGTAAAAGGTATGTCTTTATTACATTGCCACTGATTAAGCTACTAGTTACAAACGAACCAAACTAAGTCTTTTAAAAACGTCGTTATGTTATCTTTATTAACTGCTAAAATTTTAAACAGAAATCAAGATTATGATTTCTATAAGTCGCCAGATATGACTGTTCTACTGAATATGTGGAATAAAATCCTGATTTCTATTGAAATAATTATTTTAGAGATAACTCTTAAGAATTTAAATTAATGCATCATTATTTTTTTTCATGTGGGCTGTAAAAGGTATGTCTTTATTACATTGCCACTGACTAAGCTACTAGTTACAAACGAACCAAACTAAGTTTTTTTAAAAACGTCGTTATGTTATCTTTATTAACTGCTAAAATTTTAAACAGAAATCAAGATTATGATTTTTATAAGTCGCCATATATGACTTTTCTACTGAATATATGGAATAAAACCCTGATTTCTATAGAAATAATTATTTTAGAGATAACTCTTAAAAATTTAAATTAATGCATCATTATTTTTTTCACAAAATCATTCTTTATAAAAGTTATTTGAAGTGATTTGTTTATGATAAATGTTACTGTATTTGTAAAATATGCTTGTATTAGGAGAATTATTTATCCACTGTAAATATTAATACCATGTTCTCCTGAAAATAAGATCTAATCAGCAAATAAACACTGATATATAATTTATCAGGATCTTCTCTTCGAGAAAAACTCTTTTCTAGAAATGAGATCTATACTAAAAATAACTTAAATGTCCAACATTTTTTTGTCTGACAATCTAAAAATGCTCAATATCCAGGAAATCTTCATGAATTTAAAGATTTTACAGAAGTGCAACGGAAATTAGAAAATTTAAACATTTTGTACCTACATGCCGTCGACAAGGGGTACCATAAGCTGAAAAGACTCTGCGAATGTTGGTATTAGAGATCTTCACGGGCAGAAATATACAGGTCCTGTCTGGTGTAAAAACTAAAAGTTCGGCCTGGGCCTAGCACGATTCAGTTTTGGCAAAATATTCAGATTTTCCTTAACATGCAAATAAGACTCTTTTAAAGGGTACTGCCTACATATTTAGGCGAAACTTTTATCGTATATTTGATACTATATCTCCGCTAGCTATAGCATACAGAATAGCAATGTTAATGATCTCTTAGATTCGTAGACTATTAGATTCAAATATAGATTCAGTAAAGAAAATAATATAGCATAGAATAAAAGAAAAATTATATAGTTGAAGGCTTAATATGTAGAAAATAATATTTCATTCAAAATATTTATAATTCATTTAATTATATTTCCAAGATTCCTTTAACAAAGGAAACATCCTTTAACCAGGAACATCCCAAAGTCTACATTAGGCATAGGAAACTAGATTACAAAGCATGCCCATTTGGCTTTAATGTATGAAGCCAGAGGACGCTGCAATCCTGCCAAAAAGTGAAATCTGATTCTGACCGTAACTTCAAGCTATCTTTACGGATTTTTTGTGGTTTTAAAAAATAGTTTTCAAACATGATTTTATAAATTAAATCTATCATCTCTGTCGCGTACAGACAATTACAAAAGATTAACTCGCTTGCACGTAAAGTAATATAAACAATTCATGTTTTGTTTCCGTCTAATATTCCATAAATAAATTAAAACTGATCAATACATAAATAAAATAATATAAATAAAACACAAATTCAATAGACATGTAATCAAACTACGCTTAAACCACTGAAAATATAAGAATAATTCGAAGATCGCTCAAAGGGTTTCGTTTAATATTCCTTTCAAAACACTTTATTCTTTCTTTAATAAATCCAAATAAATTTCATTTAACAAAAAAAAAAGTCATGTTTTTTATAAAGTAAAAATTTACCGGTCTATTTTTTCGTTTTTTCGAATATCTAAACAAGCCCTCTAAATCTTTTATGTCGTCAAGGACACTACTGCGTTATTTGAATATGCGTGTGTTAATAAGTACAACACAATAGAAATTAATATTTAATAAAATTATTTTCGTAATATTTAATTTTATAACTGATAGAAAGATAAAGAAATCATGTTGTCTTTTAGGTGAAGAATCCTTATATCTAACACACTTCGATTTTATTTTTCCTTTTCTGCCATAAAGGACAATAGTACTTGGTTTGAAAACATAAATAAAAAGTTATTTCTAGTTTTACCTGCAATGAAAGAATAAACCTTTTATTGTTAGTATTGCGAGGGGTTTTTTTGTTTGTTTACTTTTATGGTATTTAATTTAAATATAAGACAAATTAAATACATAAGAGTAAAATATAAATAAATAAAAAGAAATTTTTTTAGTAAATTAGAAATCCCCATTTACCCTAATATTGGAACATGCATTTTATACATTGTAATGTCTCATCAAGACACAACGTGAACATAAATTAACCCTAGAACTTAAGGCAATTTTACTAAACCTTCATGAAAATATTTTACATCAGAATTTTTATTTAAAACAATTTAACTTATTTATTTACTTTAGTCCTGAGTGGTTTATATTTAACTTATTTTATGAAACAAATTCCGGTTCGAAAAATCTTTTGAATGTACCTGTCGGGTCCAATGGACCCGTCTGTTAGGCGGAGTGTTAAGCATTGTTATGAGTCACAAAACGTGATTGATAAAAGTACTTTTTTAATAACTTCCTCATATTTTTTGAATATTTATATTTCTTTTTCAAAAAAAAAAAATATCTGGGTTTATGCGACAAAAAAGTAGGACACAAGATGAATAAAAAAAAAAAGTATCCAGTTAAACTGATGGCATTGAGCTCACAGGCTATTCACATTAATTGTATATTATACTCTTATTTCAAAGAATAATGCCCTCGAAAAATAAAGAAATCGATAATAAATTAAGGTGGGATTAACTCCCCCTCCCTGTTCCCCCCATTATACTTAACCAGTGAACCCCCAAAACTAACCAGGGAAGCGCCTTATCACAATGGCCCTATATACAAAATTTGAAGCAAATAGGATATTTTTGCATGAAAAACCCATTTATCTAAATTAAGGGGAGAATTATCCCCCCGTTCCCCTCTTTATACTTAACCGATGAAACCCCAAAACTAATCAGGGAAGCGCCTTATCACAATGAACCAATAAACAAAATTTGAAGCAAACCGGATATTTCTATCAAGAGTTATCGCGTTACGTACATACGTACATACATACAGAACGGGCGGACACATTAGCTCTCAGGCTTTGATAGCCTGTGAGCTAAAAACTTAGAAAAATCTGAAAAATAAAATTCCGGTAATATTAAATAACTACAGTTATATTTTGTATCACTTTTATACCCCTTGTTAATTTACAGGGTTCGCACGGCTCCTGGAATTTTGCGACCAGGAAATTCTTCGGTATTAGTATTTTCTTACAAAAAATATCTCCTTAAAAGAAGACGAAATTTTGCGAGTTTAACCTAGGTTTCTTTTTCTATAAAGAAAATAGTGGCGCAACTCCTGGAAAATTCCCAGATACGTACGAACCCTGAATTTAGGAAATGTTAAAATTTTTTTTGAGTATTCTGATTAGCCAACACAATAAAACAGTATCACTAATAATATGTGAAACCACCTATGGGATCATATGAACGTTCTATAAAAAGAGCAATAATCTATTAACAAGATTATTGTTTGGAAACGATGGTAGACAAAAAAGAAAACTCTGGGACACTTGCATTAAAAATATTAATTACATGTAATATTCAGTAACGTTATTCTAAATGTGCAGATCCGTATTTTAGAGATTTCAATTAAATAATAAACGAAAATAATTGGAATATTGTTAAGGATATGAAACACAATATTACTATCAATATTTAAAAGAGCAATCTGTACGTAAATTTACAAAAAAAAAACAATATTTTTTTGTGTTTTATTTAGCAATAATGCTTTTTAATTTAATATTCCTAGATAAAACAAATTATAATACTTAAAATCTTTTAAAAGAATAGATAACGTTATAAACATTATCATATTGGAGCATTAATTTTTTCAACTGTAATTTTAGCACTTAAATTTTGTGATTTTTCATTCAATTCAAAAAGATCATTTGAGTATTACATATGCTATAAGACATACAAATTCCATCAATATTAAAAACTTTGATTGTAGAGGGTAAACATCATAGACCGGGAGGCGGCAGTACAGACAATCACCTCATCGAGTTCACGGCTGAAATTCCAGAATTAGTTAAAACTCGACACGCATATTAAAACGCAGTCGGTCTGCCAAGCCATATCTTGGTGGAAAATCCCTTAAAACCCGATTTTAGCGGTTGACTCGTAGGTTTACCATTGTGTTTTCCTGTAACCAAAACTATGAAAACTTGGAGGACTGGCAGCAGGAACACACAATGGTAAACCTATGAGCCAACCACTAAAATCGGGTTTTCGGGTGTTTTCCACCAAGATATGACTTTGGCAGACCGATTGCGTTTTAATATGTGAATCAAGTTTTAACTAATTCTGGAATTTCAGCCGTGAACTCGATAAGGTGATTGTCTGTGCTGCCGCCTCCCGATCTATCAGAAAAATAAGAAAAATATTAAAAAAAGTCATATTTTTCGAGATTTTAATGTAACACATATTTTGTATTTGTCCTGTTAAAGTTGAATCTAGCAGTAATTCTACTGTAAATTTATGAGTTATGTCATTCTAAAATATTCTTAGAAATATATATTTATACTTTTTAAATTGAATTTACGAACCTTTAGAGAAAAATTATTTTCTGTTATAATCGATAAAATGTCAAAATGTAAACAATACATTCTAGTTTTCATCTTGTAAAATGTTTTAGCTTAAAAGAAATATCTGCTTTTTTATGTATAAAGATATATAAAGAGCATTTTTTAAATCATTTATCTATGATAAAGTCAAGGGGAAATAATATTCTTTCCTGTACTTAACCTAAGGCAAAAGTGGATTCCGATCTCATATCGAAAAATAGGTAGTAAATTTCCACTTGAATGATTTTTCTCAATTTTAAGAAACTTTTACGTAAATATCACAGTCATTTTCTGTATCAGTGAGTTTTATACATGAATAAAATGTTGCTATTCTTCAACAACAGTTTTCTAAAAATTATAAAATTTGTCAAAAATTTTGTTTCAAATAGATACAGTAAATTTTAAATCTGTATTAAACTTTTATCTAATTCTCGTTTAAAATATTAAGTATGTATATTAGATAATAATTATATATTTTCTTACAAAAATCGATTTGAAATACAGATTTTTTTTTAATATAAAGAAACATATATTTTGTATTCTACATTTTTCACTAACAGTAATGGAAGCGTGGCACAGCTTTTTGGCGATTGTCACTACTAAATTTTAATAGTATTCTTCGATTTAAAAAAATCTCTGAAATTCGGACTTATAAGTCAAAGAGTACAATTTAAATTTAACGATAATTGATTCTCTGCTGCGTCGCTGTTCCATCACTGCAGTAAGATTGACTTTCTCTCAAAAATCAATCATATACAGTCAAACTTCGTTAGTGAGTGACCGGGATAAAACGTCACCCAGCATATTACTTTATATTTCAGAAGTTCCGACCTTTCTCATACTACTTTTCCCATATTGTACTCCGCTTATTCCATCGCTACTTGTTAAACTACTCCGTTTAAGAGATCACTTTTAAGAGTGAAATAGACAATCTCGGTCCTATTTCTTTGTCAAGGTTATCTGCGAAAATTCTTATCTTTTATTGTGCATGACTAAGTTTACGTTTAACAACATTCCATGTTACAGCCTTTTTCTTTACAAAGACTGTCTTTCATGTCAGCAAATTCTCTGAACAAAAATAACTTTAATTGTAACTATCGAACAAGGAACCTACATTATTCAAGTAGTATCCTTATTCTATGATTGTAGTTGATATTTTAGAAGCAAAAAACGGGCCAGCGGTAGAATCCGACAGCGATCCTGAAGAAGAGGATCTCCCAAACCGATTGTTACAAAGAAAGCAGCCTTAGAAAACAGAGCTTAACTAAGGATAGCTTTCCGTCTTTGAAGGATACTATAGATAGCGAATATTATGTGCTATATTCCTTAGAGAGAAAAAAAAAATAATTTCAGAAAACTTCCATCGAAGAAAATTAGGTGTTTTATTTTGTAAGCCAGTAACAAATGGATCCGTATTGAATTCTACAATTAAATACTAAATAACATACTTACTTTTATTTGTCATCTATTTTGTGATTTCTAATTCTTTTTCTACTAATTTATATATTTATAATGTAATTTAGTTATATTTATGCATTTTGAATAAACATTTGTAATTTTATTTTACATTTAATATAAACTCCGCTTAGGAAGTCCTAAGTCATTTTTTAGTGAACTCTAGAGTGACATACTAACAGGGTTTGACTGTATATGTATATATATATGTAAATGGATAAATCAAAGAACTGATACGTTAGGAACAGTTTTTATCCCAAAAACACTTAAACAAAAAAAACACTTTCAAGTTTTTTTATTATTAACGTTTACCGATTGTTAAATACGATTTTAAATTATAATTTGTTTTCAGCTTTAATGGAAAAAAATCAACGAGTACAAATTACACTGATATGTAATATTTATAGAATATGTTTTAACTATATATTTTTCTTGTTTTTTTTTTTTTAAAGATAAAATATTAGTAATATATATATATATATATATATATATATATATATATATATATATATATATATATATATATATATATCTTAATTTTATAGAAAATAAAATCAAGGGTGAATGTTAAGTTTTGTAGATATAACCCAAGGAGAGATTGTAATTTAAATTCACATCACAAAGAAGGTCGCAATTTTACAATTGAGTGATTTTTATGCACTTTTAGAAACTTTTTACATAAATGTAGGAATCATTTTTAGTGCCAGTGAGTTTTACATAAAAATGAAAGATTAAACTGCATCGAAAATAACTGATTGAAAGCTTTTTTTTTTTCTCTTATTATTTCAAATGGGTTTAGGAACGTAAAAACTTTGTTTTATATTTTTTACTTTTATAAGCTATAAGGTCACTGTGCCCAAATGCGACACGATCCACCTTTTTTTTTTTTTTTTTTTTTTTTTTTTAAATAGAATTTAGGATATATTTGGCATTTTATTAAATAAGTATTTATTTTATTAAGCAGAAAATTATTGAATATTGTGCCTTTAGTTCAAAACTAACATGTTTTGTATAAATTAAATCATTACCTGTAATATAAACAAACAAAGAACGCTTGTTGCATTTAGGTCATTTTTGTCGAATTTACGGTAGTTAAAACCTAAATGATACGCTCAAGTCCTAAATGAGACAATACGTGTTATGATGTCACTCCATCTTAAAATATTCATTTAATTGCTATAAACTTTTGAAATACTAATTAATTAAAAAGTTTTAATACATAAAATTGACAGTTGAATAGCTTTTTATTGAACTAATTTATATACTAATAACTTTATTTAATAATAACTTAAATAATAAAATAATAATTTTGAGATGCATAATCTTGGATGTAATATAATTAATTAATGCTTTCTTCAACATTCATGTTTTATACATTATTAACTTTGACCATGAAAAAAACAAGAAGTAAATAACGAATGACTTATACAACAAGTTTTTAACAAATATCTTGCTTTTCAGTTTGCTTTTAATTCATTTTTGCATTTCATCTTCCGTGTAGGCTTCAAATATTTTCTTTTTGATTTCTGAATGATATGCTTCTAGAAGAGTTTGATGATTAGGCTTCTTTGTAACTTCTGTTTTTGCTGCACATTTACTTCCAGAATGTTTTAGTGACTGGCTTCATGTTTTTGCCGAATTCTGTTGTGTTTTTCATATAAGCTTCGGTTGTTGGGCATTCAGCAAAGATTGACCCTACTGCTTTTTGCTATTGACTAAATTTTGATTTGTTGGTGAAACTGTTTTTAACAAACAGCTTTCAAAAGCAGGAGATGGATTAGCTTCAGGAAGATATATTTGTGAATATGATTCCTGGCTGTACTCCAGACTGTTCTTAAATAGAATCTGATCTGATTTTGCACTTAAAAAAATATATATATGCATTCATTGTTTGCAAAAAAATAACGATCTTCATCATTTATATTTCTATGCAATGTAAAATTTGTTTGAACAGATACATCACACATTATTGGAGAAGCTATACAATTACATTAAGGTGCTCAATTTAACCCTTTTTATCCTGACGGTACTTATAAGTGCCACTTTAACCCTTTCGTGAAGAGCGCCTTTTACAGAATTTTTAATCTGTTACCACCGGTTTTTCAAATGAGAAATTTTCACCTAATTGAATCGCAAAAATGCTATGATTCTGAGCATCTTATAAAGTAGCTGGGAAATTAATTCAGGATATAAAGGGTTAAAAACTTATGCTTGCAGAACAGTCAGTATTAGTTGTTAAGTCATCATTCACCATCTTTATTAAATTATCTCACTGCAAATAAAGTAGGTTTCAGACATGTATGATGTCTGAATTTAAGACCCATGAGTGTATTAATATGTTCATGGTATAAATAAACTGAGGAAAATTTCTGAATAATAATTATATGTCTGGAATTTAGACATTTAAGTATCTGAATGCAATATAATTGTATCATATGTGTAATAAATGTATATAATTGTATTGCAATATACTATATGCCAACACCACCATATTTTTTTTCGAATGGTTGAAAGATGTTTAAAATACTTTTCAAGAAGTAACTGGATTAGAACATAGGACGTCTGTCAAACTTGTAAAAGTCATGTTAATAAGCTTCTAAACTAAGTTCTTTTTGGTGCAATAACTAATTAAAGAATTGCTTATTTTTTTTATTTTAGTTACAGTTTTTTTATAAGCGGACATTTTCAATTTCAGATCCGGTTGTAAGTTGTTCTGAAAGTGAATGTACCCTTATATAATAAAACTGGAACAAAAATCGAAAAAGTAAAAACTAACAACGTTAGGGATCGGCCTCAGCTATCCCATGGAAGAAAAATCATTTAAAAAATTTAAAATGCGAGGGAGAAATCTGTCAAGAACATTCCCATAGACTTAACATTAGCGTTCGAGTTTCTTCGGATGATTAGCGTAGGCTCCTAATAGTACCGTATTTTTTCTTCAACTTCGTCTTTTAGTGTAGCGAGACTAAACTTTGACAATACCAAGACCTGTCCTTGGGCATGAGAGGTTTACGCTCGCAACATCTGCAAATCGCAGTTGCTTCGAATGCGAAAGAGAAACCTCATCAGTGCAAAAAGCAAGATATTTGGACACTGGAAGAAACCAAGCTCTGCTTAATGGTAAAATATTTTCCCAATTATCTATAAAGATTCAATGGTATAAAACATGGCTGCATATGATGATCAGAAAAAATGGCCGTGATTCAGATGTTTTGAGTGTCTGAAAAGAATAAAATATCTCAGAACGTCTTAAAATTGGACACTGCGTTTCGGGCCCATGAGCGTCTGAATTTTAGACATTTCAGCTTACAGTAATTTATTTAAAAAGTAGGAAACATATTCTCATCCTTAGTGGGAAAAGGATAATTAATACTCGATTCATTAACAAAAATATCATCAATAAATATTGATTTATTTTCTGGAAACAAATCAGTGCAGAAATTATTGCTAACTGCTAAATACTTATCAGTCAAGTCATTGGTGTGTCTAACTGGTATAGATGTATTTAATTCATTTAATTTATATTTCTGATTTTGTAATTTTTTACAGAACTGAATGACATTGAGACCGACAGGTGATTCTAGAACAGTACACTGCTTGAATCGGAAAATGCCCTTTTTTAATTACAAATTTTCAGACATGTTAATTAAAGACATGTATTTTTTTTTTCATCATTTGAAACATGTATTTTAGTACCCGGTCAAAGAAAAACACTATTTGAGGATCACGTTTAAATTTCTAATTTATTAACTCAACATAGCTTAATTAAACACAATATCTACCTTAAACATCATTTTAATTCAATATATGAAAATACCATATAAACTTGGAAGTGGTGTTCGCCCCAAGACAAGTTAATCTCCTAAACGTCTCTACGCATTTAGGGTATTCAGTTTGTCACTAATAGGTCTCTGAAGAAAATCAGTCACCAAATTGTGTAGAATATCTTCGAACACTAGTTTGAAAATTTGTCGTCTTTTTCCGAGCTTAAACTTCAGATAAATGAAACTGACGTTGTAACCCTTGACGTCCATAAACATATTTGGTCTTCAAAATTAAAAATTGAAAACCGTGAGCAATTTTTGAGATTTTTGCCGCATTTAGAAAATATGGGGGCACTTTGTAATGAACGATGTGTATTGTAATGGGTTAAAGAAATAGTTTTGAATGCAATGAAATGTTTTGCGTTTTGTTCCTGAAGTTCGGATGTTTCATTATATAGCATTTACATACGTTCTTGCATTAATATTTGAAGTAAAAGGGAATTGTCGCATTTATGGTTCGTCACATTTAGGCACAGTGATCTTAATATTAATTATATATATATTCAATCTCCAGTTATGATTGTGATTAGAAAAGTAAAGTATCCTCTGATACTTAAATAATTGTATTAAAACATATCTTGTTCTTTTCACATAATTAGTCACGGTTATACCAGAAGCGTTAGCACTATCAAACCCGTATTTTTTTTTTCTGTTTAAAATACGTTTCTCATATCTTATTCAGGGAGCTAAAAGTCATGTAAAATCAAGCACATAAAATTCTTTATACAAGTTATTTTATGTAAATTTTACTGAATGTATAACATAGTGGATAAGTGCTATTAAATATCTAGATTAGAGTTGTGATCATGCACCTTTTGATTCTTGTCATTTTTTATATATATTCAAGATGAAGAAATCTGGATTATCAATTATATTTAAAATATGAAATTTGTAATGATACTAAATGGAACTTCTATATAAGAAATATAATATTGGTAGCCATGTTAGCTTCCTGTTACATTTAACTGAGTATGTCAAAGTCATTAAAAGTCACCAATTTTAACAAATGACGAATATGTACACATGGTATGGTTATTTAAACACTTAAAAATAATTGACAAAAATAACCCATATTTTAAACAATGCATACAGATAGCACTGGAACATATTCCAAAGCATAGAAATTCATTACAATGCTTATATTAAAGCCTTCAATTTTGATTATTTAAGAAAATATTGCTTACCCTTCGGTGTATTCCAAATTTGCTTTTATGTTCTTTAGCTAGAGAAATGGTAGGTGTACATTGAACAGAAACTCTTGAAGCACTAATGTCAGATAAGTAATGAAACATGTTAATAACTTCTAAAAAATATTTCTTCTTATTAAAAGATCAGACTCCAAGTTGAAATATATAAAGATATTTTATATAGAGAAAAAATTAATTCCTCTTAAATCAATGGCCACAAATTCGTCTTGCACAAGTTTAGTTACAATTGTAAAATCAATATATTATTTATATAATCTTGATTAAATAAATTTTGATAAAAGGCTTCGTGATATGCTCTTTTTATTTAAATAATTTTAACTATACAAAACATTTTTCTGCCTATAGAAAATGTTTAAAACTAACAATATATTGAAAAAGGAAAAGTACGAAAAACAGATAGCTTCATTATAACTGAAGAAATAGAAATTAAGCCTACATATCTATATAATTTTACGAATATTATATGTGGAATGTGTCATGAATGTGTATTGTTGAAAAATAAAATTCGTTTGTTTCGACAAGAAAAATAAGCATATTATCGTATCATTTTGAAAATTTGAGGCTACTATCGGTAAAATATGCCAACCGAAATTCCACCTTGTAAATCTAAATTATTCAAAGTCTTTAAAAAAAAAAAAAAAAAACATTTGTCTCTTTACTTTTTTTCTGTCTTGATGCTCTACATGAACGAAAATGTGGATAAGTTCATTTAGTTTATTAATAGCCAAGGGAGAAAAAAAGACAGAAGAATAAATTCAAAAATGTAATCGATAATATATTTCATTAATAAATCTACAGTACCACAAACTTTGCAAATGCATCTTAAAATTACGATGCAAAAGAACAATCATAAGAATTAGTAAAGAATTTAATAAATTAATTCCCATACAAGTATATTGGACGATGTTATGAGAAATCACAAATGCTTCAAATTATCCCCTATTCCTTTATTAAAAATTAATTTTTTTAAAGTTATTGACTGATTTATTCTAAATATTATTTAATTATATATTTTCTCCTTGTAAATAAATAAAATATATATAAATAGGCTATTTCTTTCTTTAATCGATCTCCTGCAAAAACTAATTTGTAGTCATCACGGGCGATCAACAACATAAAACAGATAACAAAAATAAAAAGTATTATTTTTCTACTGAAATAAATTTTCTCCTCAGTGAGAGTTCATTATAAATTGTTGTTTATGCATTTGTTTCTTTCTGAATCATATAATGACACAACGGTACCAACACTTTTGTTTATTTAGTCGATCTATGCGTTTCTCATCCGGTTTCTAAAAATGTTGTAACGTATTGTTGGCATGCTTTCAGTGCTGCTAATTTATCAAATATATCATTATAATTCAGAAGTCTGCATATGTTACTACCTATTGGATATATTCTGGTAGAGATTCTTGCGCAAAATTAAGTATTCCAATAAATCAAATGAAAAATTTGTGGCGTATGATTTTCACCATTACTTCTTTGACAGCTTTATCTAACAACATGCAATCGATTATATTGTTACAATGATTTGGCCCTACCCAGGTATTTCTTATTAATCTTGTAATTAATTGCTATAATTAACATATTTCAAAAACAATCGAGTTTGAAGATTTAATTTATATCTATGTTTTTACAAAGTTATTTTCTATTTAAAAAATTGACTGCGGTTTCTGCGGTACACAAAGTTGTAGAATAGTTAATATTTACACAAATATGTACAAAAATTTTTAAACAGATGTTTTACTTCTCAGACAATTACGATATATAAATCCAAATTTAAAACTCTCAATTAAAAAAAAACGCTTTTTTAAAATAAAGATCTAGCTTGGATATTAAATATTCGCCCTTTAAGAAATCATTACATAAGAAAATGGGAACTCTATATTGAATTAACAATAAATTCATGATTACCTATCATTATTTTAAAAATATTAAAAATACATATTTTAATTTTATTTTTATTTCTTGTATTTGTTTAGTTCAATAAATATACCACAATCAACCTAATTATCCCCCCCCCCTTTTTTTTCTCTTTTTTTCATGTAATACACATTGCAACGAGAAAATAATAATTTTCTTGAATTAAAATCACTAGGTTAATATTAGAAAAATAAAGGAAATGAATTTATAACAATTTTTTTTTACGCGTGGATTTCAATACATAAAATTGAAATATATTATCATATAATTCCGTCGTAATGGTGACATTTCAATAAATCAAAATTTACACATAAAAATGCACTATTCTCACTACTGGCGGAGCAAAAAGTCATTGAAAAATTCCATCCTTTTGACGCAATTATAAAACACAATATGTATAATGATAAAATGTCAGTTTATGACGTTATTTTGTACAGATGGAAGCATTCCGCCAGACTCAAAATTATTGTCTCAAATCTTCAAATGACATTATACTGTAAACTTTTGTGATTTACAGCAATGTTTATTTTTCTGGTTGTGAGATTGAGAGTATAATCTCAAAAAAGCTGAATGCTGCCATCCGAGAAAATGATGTCGTGTTTTATGAAAACACTAGGGGATCCGACCCGGGCTTCCCGGGTTACAAAATATAGTTCTTTTAAATGAAAACTCTAACAGATTTTTTTACATTTAATATATATATATATATATAAATATATATATATATATATATATATATATATATATATATATATATATTGATTGCCCACCAACAATACCAAAAATCATTTTTATATGAAATTTAAAAAAAATCATGCACTCGTGACATCATAATTCAATTTTATTATTTAACAGAATAATAAATTTGTGACTCGTGCTATAGCCAGTCTGGACACATGGCCGGTATCATTATCCTTTTACGCGTGAAGGTTCGGCTATGGTACTCTATTGTGAAATTTGGTAATTTTTGAAATTCAATATTTGAAAAACGGCATAATCATTAGATTTGAAATTTATATCAAGAAAAATACATTTTTTTACCTTTTTAACGCAGTTTGTCTAACAATTTTCTGACAAACACTTTTCGAGCTATCAATTTTTTCAGTAACTGCAAATGTTTCATTTTCCGAGATTAATCTGTGGCAACGATTGCGAAAATCCCAGTCGTCAGCAACACGTCTAGGAATTTTATTATTTTTATTAAAGAGGATTCATTCATAAAACTGAAATGAGGGGGGGGGGGGTATATTTTTCATGTTTCTTTCGTGCCTGTTTTCAAATCCAACTTATCTGATTTCTGGCACATTCAGAAGGCGATTTTCATTCGTAAATGTATAAATTTTCCTGAATAAAAGAAGATTTCAATTCCATTAACTTAAAATAAATATACGATAATGTCTGAAATTATGATCAATGGTTATGATCATTTTTAAAATCAAAGTAGTGTTTTAGAAAATGACTGTTTAAAGAATGAGAAATAGCCTTAATTTTGAAGTAGGACTTTTTTTAGAGGTAGGTATTATATAACGAGATTTTTGAAAAATCATGCTACATCTGACTTTTGCAGAAACAACGTCTTACTTTTGCAAAAACGTCTTACTTTTGTTTATATGCAACGTTTAAGAAGAAACAATCAAAATATTTTATTTAATAATGCTATATTCTCTTCAAATTAAAGATTTATTTAAAAATTTGAAGAATTAAAATGGTAAATTTTGAAGTATTCTTTATATTTTAATGATATGCAAGTTTTTCAATTATTAAAATTTCATGTGTAAACACGCTACTTCAATTTTGAAAAGTATGAAACGGCAGGAGACAAAATAGCACTATTCAAGTAACTGTTATGAAATATGTTTTCAAAAACGAAAAAAATAGCTTCATTTTGAAAAAAATCATTTGAAATGTACACTTAAAGTCAATAGCTTTTCACGAAAAATGTGTTGTCAAAATATATGCGAGTAGATGTACTTATATATTGGCATAAAAGCACAATAAAATACAATATCGCTGCCACATTTTCAAAATCAATATTTATTGCATTTGAGAAAAACTGACGCATTTTTCGGCCTATAAGCTAATGAAAAATTTATATGAGAAAATTCATTTATTTGGTAATTACTGGCGGTGGATAGTGTATATTTATATGTGAAATAAGCTGAAAACGGATCAATGACGTTACATATTTCAATAAAAGTATAGCAACGTTATTATCGATAAAACATTAAAACAAGTTTCCATGAAATTCCACGTGCTTTTTGAGGATATCTGGAAATCATAAGTCCTAGCTATTACAATTTAAGGCTTAAAGATGATTAATTGCTATATTTAATCAAACAAATTTTCATATCTAATTAATTGAAAGTGTAAATATTTTATCTTATTTAGAAATAAGAATATATTATATCAGTTTGTTCATGCAATAACTGAAGTTACAATCTGGATAAAATAGTCTAGGTTGGGTTGGGTTGATTATTGACGGCCAATTATCTACACATGGGATATAGGCCCGGGAGGAGTGCCCTTCGTGGGGGTCTTTCTAAGGGAACCTAACCCGTATTTACGCATGGATAAATCCACGGCTCGAAGAAAACCACGAAAACTCCGAACGATTAGGCCGACGGGCGCGATTGGGAACGAACCCAGCACCTCCCGTCTACCAGCTTCGAGAGCACAACCTCTCAGCCACTGGTGGGGCAAAATAGTCTAGGATTATATCCCCGTTTCTAAATGTGGCAATATAAAATAAAGGTTTTAAATAAATTAAAGTAAATGCTTAATTTAATTTATTTTATTATAAGTGTTTACTTACATATTATAAACGAACAATTATTTTTAAAAGCCATTTGCTTATTTTTTATCGTTTTCGTATTCTGAGTTAAAGAAGCGTAGAGATATTTCATCAATTCAGAATCAAATGTTTTTTGCAATTACTAGCAGTCTTCGCCGCTATACGCTGGTTGGTTTCTCAAAACGAGCCTTGAGACAAACGTAGTACATCGGTGAATTTGGCATTATGTTTTAAGGCAATATGGACCTATACCTTTAATGTCCTTCCGCATTGCTGAAGATGATAGGAACACCATTGTGTTATTACATTTTCTAATGTGTCAGACACAATTTGGGCTGTTAAGAACCAACTCTTTTAGTTGATCATTTATAGTGGGATTTGGTAAAAAACGATAGTAAAACCATCCCTAAAAATTATCTATTTAATAATGCAAATCTAATCAAAATTTGTGACTAATCTTTTATAATTAAGCTTACTTGATTATAGAAATTTCCCTCAAACAAAGCAGAACGATATGCAATATACTGAAACCATCCCTGAATAATTATATTTAACAGTTCAAATCTCATCAATATACATTCAGCGGAATCTATAAAAGAAAAATTATTCCTAATCGGTTTCATCTGATTACGCAACTTTGCCCATAATTATATAACTAAGCAATGTATAAAGATATGTTATATACTAAAACCTTTCCTGAAATATATCTAAATAACAGTACAAGTCTTATTAAAATCCATTCAGCATAATCTTTTAATATAGGATAATCTTTCAAAATCGAGTTCATCTGATTGTAGAACTTTGCTCCATAATTCCACAACTAAGCAACGTAGAAGGATATGTAATATTCTAAAACCTTCTCTGAAGAATTACTGAACTAACAATGCTATCAAAATACATTTAAAAGTAATCTAGTGTTAAGGTGCAAGAACTAATTTCCAATTTGCATTTTATATTTGTTGCTTAATACTGAAATATATATATATATATATATATAGAAACTCTTAAACTTCACGAAAAATTCTTTTTAAAGGCATTTATGTAAAAAAATCTATGTATATTAGGGTTTTTCCCATATGAGCTATGCATTACATTTTTAAGAAAGCTAAACTATTTCTCGTAGACAGAATTTATTAAAGAAGAATGAAAATTTTAAGTAAACTTTTCTCATAATCATTGGAAATAAACTTTTTGGAAGCATATTCTAGTTACAATGTATTATTCTGAAAATTTGAAATAATAATAAATATTTAAAATATATTTTGTTGCGGAGACAGGAGTGAGCTTTATTTATTTATTTATTTATTTTTTTTTTAGAAAATCTTCTGTAAAATTTCATATTTTTACGTATTACCACAAAAATACTATTTTTAAAACGGGATAAAGGTGTAAATGGGATTTAAATTATTATAAGAAAATACTGTAATTTCTTTTTCTTGTTTTAAGAATTTTGATAGAATTGTTATTACAGTGCATTTTAATGTTCCACTAAAAATACATTTTAAACTGCAAATTTAATTAAATATTTTTAATTTATTTAAATCTTTAGTACTCTAATATTTATATTTTTTCTCTGTTTCTTTTGCATTTACTGAAACGTATTAAACGACTGTGATTGGATTTTTAGAAAAATATAATATTACGTTCAGTATAATTATTTTATTTGCATATTTACTTTAAAAGTTGAAATCTAACGCTTCTTCATATAATTATTTTATATAATGGAAACTAAAATCATAATGCCAATTCTAAGCACAGTTTTGTCACAGAACTAAACAAGTTGGATATTGTACGTTAAACGTAACATATGAGGTGCGTTCGTTTTATAACTACACTGTAAAAAAGTTTGGTCAAAAATTACGATACATATACTGGCAACTTTGTGACCAGTATATAGACCGTAATTTAACTGGACGGTATATGTACCGTAAAATATTTAAAGTATATGTACCGGTTGCACTACCCCCTCTCCTCAGGCCTGCACGCATTACGTAACAAGAGCAAGAGCATTACTTCAGGGGTTGCCGTACATCGGGGCAAGGATAGCAGCTTTTTCCTTACTGAAAAATAATTATTTTACAGTATAAATAGCGATTTTTTACGGTATAAATACCGTTTATAATCGAAATGGCACATATACGGTTTTTTTTACCCTTAATATACCGTAGAAGTACAGTACTCATACCGTAAAGAGTGAAAACGGTACAAGTATCGTTAATTTACGGTACATCTACTGAAATTTTACGATTTTTTTACAGTGTAGTTTCACAATATAATAAAAGTCATCCTCATTATTTCCGTGACATGAATTATGTCGTCTGCTAGGAGCGAAATGAGCATGTCTTTTTTCTTTCTTATTACGTATTCCACGTTTACAAATGCGAAATTTTTTTTCACCATGGAGATCTTGCTTTGCGGAAGATTACCTCCATGGTTTAATATTTTTATGACTCATAATTAACGAATCTCCTGTGTTTATTTACTCTAATGGATTGAGATATTCGGTTAACCTAATTTCCACTGAAGTTATCTCAAAATCTACACATTTTTTTAATGTAACTCATCTCTCAGGCAAACAATTTTTTTGAACGATCTTTCTAAAAATATAACTTTTATGCAATTTTATTTGAAAAAATAATTTTGAATAAAAATGGCCGCTTGGCATATGAAAAAAGATGTGGTTTGCCGGTATCTGTTTTCCCCAGACTTGCTCTTTTATTATATAGATTAAATATAATAGATAGGATTTAATAGAATAATGAAAACATTCATTAATAACTTTTTAAGGTTTGATTCGATTTTCATAAAATTTGACATGACTTGACAAAATTCTGCAACAATTATATGTATTAAATTTCAAAACATTCGGTTGGGTATTTTTTGCGCTATTATAAGCGGACAGATGGACAGACGACGACTATTGGTGCTACGTATTTATATATAATTACGACTGCACATAAAAAGAACATGTACAACTATTTATAAACCCCTATCTCAAACACACTCAGGAAAAAAAATAAACTTAAAAATTTTAAAACATGAGAACGAAGAAATAAACTTAGAGAGAATGACATTTAATTTTCATTTCCGAAAAATAACACCTTATTCTGCAATTTTATATAGCACTTTACACAAAATTCTAAACTTATTTTCACCAGCACAGTTAAGGTTTAAACCACATGTACAAAGAGGGTAGATCAATAACTTGAGTTAAAAAAAAAAAAAACATTTTGATATTTTGACCATTTTTAAGGTACCGTATTGTCTTTAAAAAAGAACTAAGAATAGAAGCACAATACTAATATTCATAGTCATTAAATTACTGTCGTTTTAATAAAAGTCATTTCAGTCTTTAAATTAATGTCCCATAATGCTTAAAGTGATTAAAAACAAAAACATAACACAGAATATTTAAAATACCTGTTTTTAATGTAGATATGTAGATAACATATGTTTCATGCACAACTACCGGTGACATCTTCAGATCTTAATGATAAATACAAAATTCTCGCATATTTGAAAATAGTAAAACATATACCACGAGATCGCATGTCCAAAGTTAGTAGGTGCTTAATTTGGCTAAAACTGGGAAACGTGAAAAAAATTATTATTTATTTATTTATTTTTTTTTTTTTGCTTTTCCATTTATCGATCATCGCGTGCCAAATTTTAGCAAATTCAAAGGAAACTGTTTCGTTACAAATGCAATCTTTTCGCAAATATATTTCTATAGATTTACGGATAATGGATGGGAAATAAGCTCTTGATTGAAAAATTATTTTACTGTTATTGAAATCTATCTGCAACTGCTCCTTACTATATTGTCTGGATAAAGCGGTGGTTCTTCTGCCATGTTTGATGTCTGCCAAATGTTCTTTTATTCTTGTTTTAAATTTTCTGTTTGTCATTCCTATATAGTACTGTATTGTTCCATCTGCCTTGGTGAATGGGATTTCATAAACACCGGTAAGTTGGTTAGGTTCTAGTGGGTCTGTTTTTCTACATACTATGTTTTTTAATTTTGTGGAAGGTTTTGCGATAAGACAGATATTAAATTTTCTAAGTTTATATTTTAATCTTTCAAAGAATCCTGGAAAAAGTCTGGAAAAGTTGAAGATGTCACCGGTAGTTGTGCATGAAACATATGTTATCTACATATCTACATTAAAAACAGGTATTTTAAATATTCTGTGTTATGTTTTTGTTTTTAATCACTTTAAGCATTATGGGACGTTAATTTAAAGTTAACAAGTGATTGTATTATATTAGTCATTTCAGTCTTAAATAAAATCGAGGTACATTTTACCATTTAAATTTCTAAATTTCCTGTTTTGCAGGTATAATAGAAAATTACAAAAATAAAATATACAAATCATTACTATTTGAGAAAATATATTTATAAGCTTTCCACAAATAAAATCTATTGAATTTTAAAGCATGTAACATTAACAATAATATATCATTTTCATTTTAAATCTTATTTTCCATTGCATCGCAAATAATATTCCACTTGATAGTCCTTTTTGAATTACATTTTTAACAATAAATTACTTCTGTTTTCTTAGAAAAATCTTTATGAAAATTTTAAATTTATAGGTTAAATATCAGTCAAAAATGACTATTTCAAAGTTAATTTTATTATGTATCCTTTTCATTAAATTGCAAAGAATTAAAATACATTCTGCCTCTAAGAAAATAATTACTCAATTCACATAGGGTTAAATTCCTGATTGACGTATTTATATAATTATGCAAATTACTACAAATTATTATCCAAGAAACCTTAAGCCACATGTAACAGTTATTTCAATTTGCATGACTTAATAATAAATAATATGCTCTTTTTTTTAAAAAAAAGCAACAAATACAAAGAGAATTCCATTTCAGATACTCTTAAAAATGTGATTCATACGTAAAAATACCGAACATCTTATTTATACCATTTTTCAAGGTACTTAAACATTAAGTAAAAATATAATTACATTGTAAGCTTTTATTTATTTGTTATTTGTTTGCGTTTCTTCAAAAAAGCACGTCTTTAAAATACTACTTCTATAAATTTTTTATTTAGCGCGAATGGAAATTTATAATTAATTATATTTTTATACCCTTTTAATATATATTTTTTTAATGTTGCGGAATATTTCCCCTTTATTTTAGAATTAAAAAACATAGAATATGCAAGACATGATCTTCATTTTATTTTTATAAACAATGTACTGAGATTGTTTACGCATTTTTTGAACGATTTCGGAGCGTTCTTTTAATGTTTAAATTATAAAGACTATATTTTAATGTTTGATCTGATAATCTTGTTTTTGTATTATAAACCTGCATTCTGCTTTCCATGATAGAAGGATTTTCCGTAAAGTAGCCCGGGGTATTGCCTACCATTCTTCTTTCACAATTTTCCAGATTCCATCAATCGTGGTGGGTTTGCGCTTTGAAAGAGCTTTTTCAACATGATGAATTTGATGAATAGGTATACATGCAATAACTCTGTGAGTTTCATATTTTCAAAGAATGCAGCAGTATTTTTTAAAGTGTCTCCTGTGTCAAATGTGTCTTGATGCATTTTCACCCTTTCAATATCGTTGATATAAAGAAAATGAATTCTTCTGCAGTCATCAAACATAACACATTCTCCTGATAGTATGATTAGTTGATTTTAAGATATTTATTGTCACTCCATTTATTTTTAAACTTAACATTGTTCGAGGAATCTGCGACAGATATAAATTCTTTACTGTAATGTCCTTTGCATTATCGTAATAAGGTTTGGACGTATTTTTATCTACGTTTTCGATACTAAACAGATCTTTTTGCTGTCATTTAGGTAAACCCATACATCATCATGGATAACAATTTAGTTTCATTTATGTCCTGCTAAATGATTTTCATTCAGGGCTCAAAAAAAAAAAAAAATGTCTTGCGTTGAGCAATGTATCTCGCCAAAAAACGGTAAACAGTATGTTTTTTTTTTTTTTTTTTTTTTTTTTTTTTTTTTTTTTTGTAAATCTTGGACTATTATTTTGTTTATTGTTGCTACAGATGTATTGAAATACTTTGAAATTGAATCCTGAGTCAGTGGATTTTCTTTTGTTGCCAGGGGTTTCACTTTAGAAACAATAGAAACAGTACAAACATTTCTAGAGTGTTCATTTGGAGTAGTGCTCCCGATGCGATACGTATTTCAGTTATACGTTTAACCGATATACGTATATACGTATAATACGTATTTAAGGAATACGTATACCTTAAACTATACGTTTAAACGTATCCGGATACGTATAAGCATATATCGGTTAACCGTATAATTCAAGTATACGTATATTTAAAGTATCGTATTTACTTTTAATGCAAATGGAGCTCATCAATGTTACGTCACTGAAAGGAGTACAAGTTGTAAATATGTGGCATTACTTTAGCAATTTGCATAATATGTTTCATACATAGAATCTTTTTATTTTTTCCTATAAACGATTATTGTAAATATATAACGAAAGTGAAAACACCTTTTGAGCAAATAAGGTGAATATACATGTTTCAGATTTATTGTTAATCCTTATTAAGCATATATTCTTTCTTTTTTTAATTTAAAAAAAAAAAAAAAAATTATTTTTTGTGCATATACTCATATTGCGCCCGGGGGCGGGGGGGGGTCAAATGTTGTTCTTTCCACGGTGCTAATGTTTTCTACTCTGCAATTTCATACTCGATTTCACTACGCAATTTCAAACTAAACAACTCAACACTCGCAATTTCAAAAAGTACGCAATGTCATTCTTTTAACCATGACACTCGTGGTATTTTTTTATACGAAGTGTATGTGCATTACAAGATATTATAAGAATTGTTGTTAAGAATTGTTGTTAATCGTGACAAATTTCTTTTTTTGTGCTAGTACCTATAAATTTCGATTACTTATAGCCTGACAAATAATCGTCACTGCAGGTTTCGGAACGCAATCACACAAGCTTAAAATGACTTGCCTTCTCTTTTCTGTTTTGCTGTAAAACGTATTTTCAAAATATTTTTAATATAGAATAAAGTATTCTTAAATAAAATAAAAGTATGTTTAGTTAATTATTTGTTACAGCCGATTATCTGCACTAGGGATATAGGCCGGTGGGGGGAGTGCCCTCCGTGGGGATCTTTAAAATAAAAATAAGATTATGAAACTTCCCAGGAGTTGGGTTGATCAATGTCAGTATAAAATAAGAACTCAAAGCAAATTTGTGTTCTGTAAAACAAATGTTTCGGGTGAAATGTCCACGCAATAAATCAAAATAAGCTATGTGCGTGTGCTACAGATATGCGAAAGATAAACCATTTCATAGTAAATCATTTCATAATAATAGTTTAGATTTGAGGGGGTTTAGGGAACAAAATCTAAACTGAGAAAAAATATTCAGATTTTTTTTTTTTTTTTTTTTTTTTGCAAGTACCGACTGCACAGGACACAGCGGGTGTTTCTCAAAGTCTCTGATCCGCAGACCAGCAGGAGAAAGGCATAATTTTTTAAGCCATGAACGAAAACTGTTTAAACGTTTATACGATGTCACCGTTTAACCGCTGGTGTAAGATCCGTCCGTATATACGATGTACCGTATATGCTCTTTCGTATAATACGTATAACCGCCTTGGTCATATCATACATATCTAAAATCTGCACCCCGTATAATACGTATTATACGCATACTCGTATAAACGTTTAATAGGGAGCACTAATTTGGAGTCTCTTTTTCACTGTAGAAATTGACTTGCGGCAATTCACTTACCGATTAATAAAGTTGTTTAATTTGCAGTTAGACATTTTTATACCATACGTTTCACATTAACAAAAAAAATACGGAATAAGAATATTTCTTCTCGAAAAAAGGAAAAAACTTACCCTCCGATCATAGCTTGTTTACATGCGCCATTTTGGAAGAAGAACTAATTTAAAAGTACCAGATGATAATTTTAATTTCTAAATAATAAGCTTTTTCTAGACTTTCCCTCTCGAAATTTTTTTCATTTTCTAATCCTTTAACGAAATTGTTCAATAAATATGTAAACACCCACTGTAAAATACTGATTGAGGAATTTAAATAATTATAGGATGTAAAATAATAAGATTTTCTATCTTACAATCTTTAAGATAAAAGTAAAAGTTTGTTCAATCTGTGTAAATGAATAATAAACAACAGCTGCTCTTTTTACAAAAGCAGCAGAAACCAAACGAATTTCATTTTAGTTGTTTAGGCAGAACATAATTTAAAAAATAAAGAACATCTTATTTAACTCATGTTTCAAAGTGCTTAAATTTTAAGTAAATGTATAGTTAAATTCTAGGATTTTATTTATTTATTTATTCATTTAAACATATTCTAAATTCATATTTCAAAGCGTATTTCTTTAAAAGAATTACATTTATGAATAATTAATTTTACGCTCTTTATTTTAATTTATTATGAAGTTATTTGAAATTTATATGAAGTTAGTATTTAATAATTTAATACTTTGTATTTTAATGAAAATATTTTTCTTATTTTAAAATTGGAAGGTGTTTATGCAAGATTGGTCTGAATAGGATTTTTAGGTGCGTTCGTAATTATATAAATACGTAGCACCTATTGTCGTCGCTTGGTCCGTCCGTCTGTCTGTCTGTCCGTCTGTCCGTCCGTCCGCATATAACAACGCAAAAACTACCCAATCGAATGGTTTGCAATTTAAAATATATTATCTTTGCAGAATTGTGTCGAGACATTTAAAATTTTATTAAAATCGAATCAAAACTTTAGGAGATATTAATAAAAATATTTGTTAAGAAGTTTGAATTTTTTTTTTAATCGGTGCTTTTTTGTTATAGAAGCTTCCGAAGTTCAATCGTCAAGCGACCGAGATACTTATTTTATTACAGAAATTAATCTGCAGACGATATAGTTCATTTCACAGAATTAAAAATCAGAAAATATCTGAATATTTATGTAACTAGTTACAGTACGAAGGCACCTCATTTGTCACGTTTGACGTACAATTTTCAACTTGTTTTATATATATATGCAATTCTGCTATTCTTATTTTGCAGTTTTAATTTCTTTTAATCTAGTATAATAATGCACGTTAGCTTCGCCTATTTACCTGAAAATGTTTCATATATATGAATAGACTTCATTTTAATAAGGTTAGAGATGATCAGTTTGTCCAATAATTTGCAAAGATTGTTACCTTAATCTGGCTGATTAATTTTAATATAATCGACCTCACATAGAAATATTTCCGTGGGAACAAAAGTATTTTTTATTGCAGAAGAAATGAAGCGATACTTATTCTAAAAAATATACACCAATGATACAATTATAGACTGATGGAAAGTACCTGCCTTTCAGACGCATATTTCAATGTTCACGTCTAAATGATGACATATTTAGATACATTTCTTTTTTAATGCTTTAAACGAGCTACACACAAACTATCTATAATGAATATATTCGAACTGTCCGATCCCACAAGAAGATTGCAATTCTTATTACCTTACTTTTTTTTTTAACATAAAGAACCTCACTTATTTTCCTGAGGTTTCTCAGGAAAATAAATTTATTCTGGTCCAGAAGAGTGAAATGAATCGAGATTCATACCGAAAATATACATAAAACTTTAGACTGGCAGAAAATAAATATATTACAGTGCATTTTTCAAAGTTCACGTCGAAATATACGAGTATACTCAATGATTTCGCCTATTCTGGTTTGGATATGAGCAGACCAACAAATGAAGCTATAATTGAACATACAGTGATGCGTCTAACTGGAGATATTTGAAGAGAGGTAGAAAGATAACCACTGGTAACTACTTTACTTCCGTAAACTTTTGTAAGAAAATAATGGCCAACTCTACAAGCGTCATCGGAACACTTAGGAAAAACCGTCGAGAAGTACCACCAACATCCAAGTTAGGAAAACAAACAATATACTCTACAATCTTGCTCAAAAAGAGCAGTAATATAACAATAACGTCTTACACTGTAAAAAATTATCAGTGTTTCTTATTTTATGAAAATATACTATAACCACGAACGAAAATATAATATAATCTTCTGAGTTATCCGACATTCCGAAAAGCGTGTTCCATTGTTTTTGAATCCCCAGAAAGCAATACATTTCCAAAATTTAAAGAATTATTTATAAAAACAAAATTTCTCTAGGTGCCCGTATTTTGCAGAAACGTTTCCGAATTTTTTTTATAGTGTATTAAACAGTTTCCTCAGTCTGGAATACTCATTTATCGGATGTCATCCATTCTCAAGTAAACGTTTTCAGATGCATAAGTTAATTTATACATGAAAGAGTAAAGAAATAATCTTAATTTTAATGTTAATGTTAACGCTGTTAATTTTGCATGTTTGTCTGTTAAACATATTTGTTGAACATGAAAATGTTTACTTGAGAATGGATAGCATCGGAAAAAACGATATTCCGGGCTTAGGAAACTGATTAATACACTTTTAAAGCTACTCGTAAACGTTTCGAAAAATTACGGGCAGCTAGAAAAATTTTGTTTTTCTAAATGATTCTTTAAATATCGAAATGCCATTGATGTCTGAGGTTTCTAAAGATAAAGAAACACTGTTCAGAATCATGGTTAACAAGGATGAGTTTATATTATAAATTTATTCGTCATTATACTATATTTTCGTAGATTCAGAAACATTCGTCATTTTTTACAGTGTATGAAGGGAAAATGAAAAAAAAAAATCTGATATTAAGTTACCTCCACCCCACTGTTAGAATTGACCATAATGAGAATAAGACGCCAGAGACTGTTAAATTTTATAATAAGACAAAGTAAGGTGTAGAAATTGTAGACCAAAATAGCGCGCCTTTATACCACCAAATGTGTAAATCATCGTTCGCCAATGCCCGTCTTTTTTAATGTCTTAGCTATGTCGGTACTGAACATTTGGATTTTGTATAAAGAAGTGACAGAAAAAAAGAATCTTAGTCGTGGAAATTTTATCTTGCAACTTTGTGAAGATTCCCGTACTTCATAAATGACAATCTGAAGAGGTACTATAGTTCCTAGAACTAATGATATAGAACATATCGAAATCAAACGATACAAGTGTAAATTAAAAATATCTTGTAAAGGAAACCCAGAAACACTTGCCAGAATATAACAGTAATGTCTTATGAAGGAAAAATGAAAACAAACCTGATATTAAGTTACCTCCACCCTGATGTTAGAATTTACGATAATGAGAATAAGACGCCAAAGACTGTTAAATTTTATAATTAGACAAAGTTACGGTTTGTAGACCAAATAGTTCGTCTTTATACCACCAAATGTGTAAATTATCCGATGTGTTATCATTTAATTCTGTCTCATTTCCTCCTATACATAAGTATTTGGTCTTACTAACGCTCATGTAAAATCCTCATTTCTCATATTCTTCTTTAATTTTTTTCGTCATTTTCTCTAAATCATTCTTACTTTTTGCCATTATAACTTGGTCATCTGCGAATTGCAGAGTAAAATTTGATATTCCATTCACATTAAGTCCCATTCCTCTGCAATTTTCTTTCCAAATTTGAAAAGTGTTAAGGAGACACAACATCCCTGTCTGAGCCCTTTATCTATTATAGAATCTTTTGACAATCTTTGGCCTATTTTAATCTTTGTTTTTGATTATCTGTAAAGTTTTGAATGGCTCTAATAATACTTTAATTTATTCCCCCCCCCCCCCCCTAGTTTTTCAGTAGCAGCGGCAAGACTTATCTTTTGCCCCTCCAGTTTTTTGTATAGATTTGTGGTTAAAGCATAGTTTTCTATTTCATTTTTTTTCTTATTTTTATTTTAATTTAACCATCTATTTACCATCTTGGGTTTAAACTAGAATAAATAGTTGATAATTCTAAAAATCCATAATGTTTTTGCGTTCATAGTAGTAATGTCAGTCTTTCTTCCTGGCAAAATTTTTAATGTCGTAGTCAAAGTTCGAGTAACAATATTTCCCCTGCTCTTTTTTTTTTCCTCAGAAAAATGGAACCTATTTTCCCTTTTCCATTTTAAAGCTGTTTATACGCACGGGTGGGATTGATGTCTTCATTATGTGTCTGATCATTGTGATTTTCTTTAAGATAAAGTAACTTCTGACCCTCCCTGCTATATCATTACCTATTTCAAGGTGCCAGTAACAGATTAAGTAATTCACGGTGCTTATAAAACTTCACAGGATTTCACTGGGGAGATTCATCGTAACAGAAATATAAAGTACAAGTTCTGTTTATAGAACACGTCCTTGTTTAATACGTTTTTTATGTACTGAGCAGAAAAGTTGCAATGAATGTTGCATCGAACAGTTGGATTCAAAGGAAAAGATAAATCTGCAGTCTTATTAATTTTTTTAATATTCCCTTGTTTTTGTGACATTTTGAAATTTATAAGCTTAAAAACATATTTATATTTCGCATTTTAACTTAAGTACAAACGAAGAATACGGGAAAAAAGGAAATATTCTTTAGAGAAATTGGAACAGAAGTACTGGAAACTTGACATTTTTTCCTCATTCTTTCATCAAAATACTATAAATTTTTATAAAACATTCTATTTAATATTTAAAATATTAAAACAATATTAAAAAAACTGAATATTTTTATTTTAGTCGTTTAATTATAATACAATCTTCCGTAATCGTTTTAGAGATGATCAAATCAGAGTGTTTTTAAAGTTTGCGGTGTAAATATGGCGGTTGCCGAGCGTAGTTCGTAGGGGGCAGAGCCCCCTTGTATTTTTTAAAATTAAATATTCAGTAACATAAATGTACTTACTGGCTACTTAAGAAATTGTTCTCACTAGCCAGTAACTGGTTACTAAAAAAAATCCACTATCGGCCAGTGGCGACTAAGCAAAATTCCTTATTTTCACCTTTATTTAGACTTACTTTAAAATGAAGATTCAGTAAGGAAAATTAACATAGTTTAGAATGAAAGAAAATGATTATAAAAGAAAATCATAATTTTACAGCTCTACAAAGAAAAAAGGTAGATTTTAAAAATATCTCTCTAATTTATTAAACCAAATTAAATTTCTATAGATTTTGCTAAAGAAATGTACAACATCACTATAATTTTAAAACGACTCCAAGATGGGCTCAGGGGGGGGGGGGGGAGAGAATTTAGAGGTCTGCAGGAGACTGGGACTGGCTTGAAATCTTATATTTATTTCATTGGAATTGAGCCGCGCCAGGCCTAGATTTCATTTAATGCATTCCATAATTTTGCGATTGGAACGTTATCATATGCCTTCGTAAGATCAATAAATAGAAGATGATTTTCCATCGCGAATTCTTGGCTTAATAAAAATATCTAAAAAATATAAAAAACTTTAATTAGAATAATATATTTATTTTTATTTTTACAAAAAAGATTACGGATTACCAAATAAACACAGTAATATTTTAAAAATCAAAATGATTATTTTTCTTTAAATTCGAATTGAAGATATCCAGTGCAACACATTTCTTTTCATTTCAGTTTCGTTGTACGTTTAAAATATAATGCAACAATGAATTTGTTCTTAGAATTCAAAAAATCCCCTTTTTTCTTACTTTTTTAAAGTCATTGACATTTAAACAAGGTAAAAAAGGAAAAATTCCTGCATCATTGTCAGCTATTTTTTAGCTTTAAATGTTCCTTTACTTCATTTCCTCCCAAGAGCTAAGTACATTTGAAAATAATCTTTTTTTAGAAAAGAAGATTCTTATTCTTTCTTTATTAAAAAAAATAACATTTTTATTATTTTTACATTTTTCCTAAGTACGTATTTTATTTTAAAAAATAACTTTAGCGTAACTCTTTTATTTTATTAAAAAAAAACTTTTTTTTTACTCTGTTTTTATTTAAAAATATATATTACTATATGAACTAGTATTTTAAAATAGGTATTACAATTACGTTCAATGCTCTGATAATATATATTTATAGCGATAATTTTCGTGCATTATTAAATACCTAGCTGACCCGCCCGACGCGGCGTTGCCCTGACCCGTGCTAAAAAAATTATACAAACTTCAAGTTTGTATGTTTTTTATCTTTAAACAGATTTTTTATAAAATTATTTTGTAAAGAAAATTTCGCGAAAACATATTGATATTTATTGGTAAAAGCGATCGTAGGAATACATTTCTTGTTTTTTAAAGTAGCGTCGTTTCACAACTTAAAAAAAATGTTCTTGTTGCCCGAACTCTGAAATTGTTACCTGTTTTAAATATAATGGTTTTACAGTCCGTGTAAAAATTTCGTAAAATAATATTACTATCCAAGTTGTAAAAGAAATTAATATTCTTCTTGTATTTTGATTTTGTTTGTTTGTTTTCGCGTCGCTCCTTTAACATAAAAATAATGAAACAAGTCTCATCTTTCGAGCTTTCTGAAATGTTAATCCGTCATAATATCCAAGCTCTCTTTAACATTTCGTGAAAAAATATGCATATTTAGTTGTGAAAACATAATTCGAAGCAGAGCGAAACACCCCACTTTTTCGCGGGTATTTTTTCGAAAATATCTCAGATTTTATTTTATTTTTAAATATTTCTACACGTACGAATGTTTCGAAAATGTTATAGGTATGTAAATATTTTCTTGTAAGACGCTATAAAATGTTTGTATCGAAATACGAAAGTTTCGTGACTTTTAGCGTTGAAAGAAATCGTATCCGTGAAGAGCAAAATGACATACGTTCGCCGGTGTTGCTAAAAATGTTAAAATACGTTTTTAAAAAACAATTATTCTCTCCTTTAGAAGAACGTTTCAGCTTTAATATCATATTTTTGATTTGTCAGTACCTCTTAAATTGCACTCTGGAGGGGCGTTTCTATAAGAAGAAAAACGTCACTTCGGGGAAACCACGCTTATTATTTTTTTTTTCAAAGGGTTAAAAAGATATATTTTCGAATTAATTGCGGCATTTGAGACGTAATAGCACGATCTTTCTTAATATGCATTTCAAGTTGAACCGTACCGAATAGTTTGGTTTATTTAGGCCGATTTATAACTACGAACTAACACAAAGAAGTCGCGTTCGATTAATCGTTTCCTTCTGGTACGTAAATCCAGTTCTGGGCATGCGCGAGGGATTTTGCCGGCTCGCAAAGAAAAATATGAGTTTTTGATTAATATCTCGTCTAATTATGAAAGTATTAAAAATCTGAGTCTCTGGTATATCAGGACATGCCTTGGACTATCCTTACCGAAATTTGCAGACTTCTAGATGCGCTAGATTTCGCTAGCCATCACCGACACACACGTAGAGAAAAATAGTGACACACTTTCTTTTATTAGTATAGATAATATAATATTTGTAAGTTATTTTAATAAAACAAATTTAGTTTTAATTTTTATATGGAAAGAAACTGGCAGTTATTCTTTCAAAAAATGACAGGCTTACTGTATATTCAGTGATAAAAAATTAATCTCTTCAAATGAACTTAATGTTTTTAACACTATCGAACATAGTAGAAAAATGTTTATGACTTCGGTTTGTCTAGCCGTCTGTCTTTACATGCTCTAAATCGTGTAAATGTACTCCGTTTGTCATCAAAGTTTTATAAATAATATAGGTTTAGCATGGATCTGTATTAAAAATAAAATGTGTAGAGCATTCGTAGTTCGTTTACACTGACACACAAAATAATTCCGTTAAATAATTTTCCAAAATTGAAAATTGTTTGGAATGTATTTTAATAATGTTACACTATTTCAAATATATTAATAAAAATCGTATAAAGGAAAGAGACGCACAACAAGATACTTACTGTAGAACATGGTGTGCATAGCAATTATCGTTCATTTACTGGGACACAAATAATTCTGTTAAAGTACTGACTATGAGCGATAATTGCTAGAAGTGGGATTTCAGTTGTGGTACGCGTTTTTAAATTTAACTGATATTTTGCATTTTACATGGTATGTATAAAATCTATAGATCACATACAGGTCTCCACAAAAGATCTTGAGTAGGGGAACTGGGGATGAATGGTACAAGGGATGGATGGGATATTATCAATATTTCAGGCAATAAACATTTTTCTTTAGTTGCTTCCTATCCTCATAGATGACACTGTCATAGTGTGATTCAGAACCAAAAGCAAGACCAAATGGCTGTTTTCTATTTCCTTCAAAGTTGCATTTCCTGAAAACTTTGCTTAAAAGTAATTTTTTTTTATATTTGAAGTTGTTTACATGTTTTATGCATTATAAACAATTAAGATATGTTGTAGTTATTTATTTCAAGGCTCAATATTGGAAATTAAAATGAATGAATTTTAACAAATGTGATAAAATAATTTCTGAGACAAAATGGCTGACAATTGAATATATGCATCATGGGGATGATTGGGGCATTTGAAATGGGGATAAATGGGACTGCTTCATTCATCCCATGAGGATACTGAAATTTTTTTTATTAACTAATAATATTATATAAGTTGATAAATTAATAATTTATGTTAATTATTCTTTTGACATTTCCTTCTCATTGTAGTCACCGTCGTCTTCAACCATTGGATGTTTCTGTTTATGGGCCTTTAAAGGCAAAGCTGAGATCAGTCCAAGATGATTGGCTGACAAATAATCTTGGAGAGCATATTACAATTTATAACCTCTCAGCTTTTGCCAAGGAGGCATTTTTTCAGCTTTTAGTATTAGCAACATAAACATAACCAGTAGTTTTAGAAAAACTGCCATTTTCCTTTCTAACAGCAATATATTCACTCAAACTGATTTTATACCAGATTATGCGACTAACAGACCACATTTAGAACATTTTAGACAGATCACATTTATTGTATTACTGATACATCCATGCAATTTTAACTTTGTAATTCATTAAAATTTCAGTTAAAGTATATAATATAAATTACAGTTTTTTAATGTTTAATTAAGTGTGTTTTCACTTCTTAGATTACTAACACTGATATATAACATCCATATAAGATCATATATTACAAAAATAATTACATATAAATTTATAATCATAAATTTTAATTTGGTATCATTGAATACAGAGAGGAAAATATTTGTGTCCCATCCATCCCTACTGTGGGATGCCTGGGACAGAGAGGAACTTTTTTTTAATATCATAATCTATTTCTGTATAATAATAACCTTGAATAAATATTGTGCATAAGATGTAGACAAACACCTAATATATGAAATGCGATACATAATATTAATAATAACTTAAATACAATATTTAAAATAAATATTTTTGTGAAAATGTCCCATTCATCCCTTATCTCCCCTACATTTACGTTTATAGACGAAAATTGCTTAATAGGAATTTTTAACTCTGTTATGCGTTTCCCAACTAAACTAAATTATAGCATACTATGTACTACATATACAAATCTATAAATAATACATGGCGCTGGCATAAGGATTCGTATACTTTACCGATTATAGATGGTGAATGAGGAAACATGGTTTTAATATGCGTTATGCGTTTGCCAAATTGTTTACTTAGACATTATTTTTCATATTATTAAATGGTGACGTTTCTTACAGTGGAGAGTGTTTCATAATCTATGCTTGATGTATGACTTGTATTCATTGTTGAAAATATATATGAGACAAAGTTAATGAGGAAAAAATAATAATATTGGAAGGAAAAAAATATTATTTGATTTCTCTGCAACGAGTTGCGACAAAACGAAGCAGATTAACAGATGCACCAATTAACAAACGCACGCATATCCATACACACACGTAAAAGATAGTTTATACGAATATAAATACTCAAGTCATGAACCATTTTTTATTACTAATGTAGCATGTATATTCATGATAATGTATATGTATATTCATGATAATGTATATGTATAAATCATGATAACGTATAATTCATATGTTCCTATTCATGATAAGATTATACGCTCTTAAAACACTACAATTGTCAACATTAGACTTTGTCTTGATGTTCCTCCCTGTTCTTCCCTTCTTTTAATACATAACGTTAAAAGTAGTTGCTTGAAAATTAAACATTTAAACTTCTTCCGTTTTTTTAGTTTAATTTGATTTTATATCAATCGGATTACGTATGCAGCAGAAACATCTTAATTAAAAAATAAAAGCAAAAGAAAATATTCATTCAATTGAAATTTTTAAAAAAATCACATTGTTTTCAAAGTAAACTCTTGCTAATTGTGTCCTTAGGGTATAATATAATTCTTTAAAGTTTTCTGTGTGGTTTATTGTAGCAGCAACTTACCTGAAACCTGCGATTTATCATTTAGTTTCAAAATTTTAACAAGACATAATTTAGAATCGGTATAATTTAGACCAATACTTACGTAATCATTTTATCGTAACAATTGTCTTATCAGGAATCTAAGAAATCCGTGTTGTATAAAGAATTATGATAAAATTCTCGTATACAATTGCATATTTTTCGGTAACTTTATTTACGGTGTGTTTCGTCTCGATAATGAGAAGGTTTATTTTAGACACATGGATATTTAATTTTAAGACTAGATATAATGATGCTAAAGCATTAAAAAACGTTCAATTGAATTAACATGCTAGTATAAGTTCAAAGATTATTTTCCATAAAATATTCGAAATATTCACTTCCCCTAATTCGAAAAATTTCGAAACTAAATCTACATAAACTATTTTTTTTTCCACTGACATGAATATTATCGTCATTTGCCAACAACAATATTAGGTAATCTCCGCCAAAAATAAAAAAAATTATTATATAAAAATTTTTCGTAAATTATTACATTTCAATTTACAATTACTATTTATCTTTTCATATATGTTAATATTTTCTATTTAAACCTACTATTTTCCATTCAATAATTATTTTTATTTATTTCTAGAATTTTATATAACAATACATAGAACCAAACTAAATATAATTAAATTTCAGAATCAGATAAATTCTTAAATTCCATTGTCATTTTCACTCATTTCAACAATCATATATATGTAACTAAGTTCCATTTAATCAAACTAAAATACCTTTTAATGTAATCAGTAGTAATTTTTATGTTATTTTTTCATTTATATAATAGAGAATTTTGACTCTTTTGAAACACATACTACACCATATTGTGAAAATCATATGAACATTATATAAAAATATTATATGAACATCTTAATATTTGAAATAAAATTTTTGGATCAAACAATCCATACTTTTTATTATAATCGAACCAGAAAGATTTTACAAGACGAAAATTTATAGAAGTTTTATCATGGATTAAAAACCTGAAATAAATTTAGACTGTTACTGTCATGCAACCAATATCCTTCCAACCCTTTTTTGTTTAAAAAAGCAAACGGAAGTGAAGAGAAGAGGAGAAGGAATGGTGGTTCGTTCGGAGTAAGTAGGATGTGGAAATGCATCCGAGTATATTTTGGTTTTTAAGAAGTAATGTGGTTTAGGTGGAATTTTTATGAATATTAGTGAAAATGTATATAGTGTATATTATTGTAAATACCAGCTCTCAGTTTTAATAAACTCTGTATTTAAAATTTAAAAAGAAGAATCAGTGCGTCATTCGGCTGTCATGATATTACAGCACGCTCTCATAACGAGAACAAGAGTTATTTCTACGATTTAAAATAATAAAAGTTGTGATTTGAATCGCAGTGTTTGGATTACAAAATAGAGGTGAGCTATTTTTCTTTTTTTATCATTTGATTGTGTGTATTAAGATACTGTTAACTTTATTCGAAAATGTTTAAAAACGTAACTAAGGCAGATTTACTTATTGTTCTGGAAGAAATAGGCGAAGAAGCTGATGCGAGTAAGAGAGTACCCGAATTAAAAGATTTGTTATTGAAATCTAAAGAATACTTAAAAGATAAAGATTTCGTAACTGAATTTTTATCGACTACAGTGTCAGAAAGAAAAAATGGCGAGGAAGTAAATAGATTGCGTTTACAACAACAAATGAGAAGCGAGAATTTAACCCATAACGAAGGGGAAAATAATACGTCATTATCATTAGATAAATTAATTAAAGCAGTTCAAGTTTTGGTAATCCCAGTGCCCAAGAAAAATGAAACATGGAATCTTTTTTTTGATTCTTTAGAAAGAGCGTTTAAGCACAAAAATGTTCCTAAGGAATATAAATCGGAAATTTTGCTAAAATTAGTAGGTGAAAAAGCAGGAAATGTTCTTGTTTATATTGATGATGAAGAATTAGCTGATTATGATAAAATTAAATCTTTAATTTTGAAAGAATATGAACCGTCCCCATTTACTTGTTTACAAAATTTTAGAAACGCTAAAAGATTACCTGGTGAAACCCATCAACAGTTCGGTTCGCGATTAAGATCCTGTTTGTTAAATTATTGTAGAATTCGAAACGTTAAAGATTTCGATTCACTTATTAATTTAATAATATCAGATAAAATTTTTGAAACTTTGGATAATGAGCTAGCTACTCACATTGCAGTCAAGCAAGGAGAAAGTTGGCTTTTGCCCGATCAGTTATCGAAAGACTGTGACATTTATTTTACTGCAAAAGGCAGGTCTTTCGAGGAAACAAAATTTGAGAAACGGCCTATTTATCGTGAAGTGAATAATGATAATAATACTAAATATGTTCCCCCACAACTAAGGAAAAATCAAGCTACGTATGAGAACAGACACTTCTCAAAATCACGTGATTGTTATATTTGTAATTCCCCATTACACCTAGCAAAATTGTGCCCAAACAGAAGAAATAAGTATGATAAATCTTATACTCAAAATGATGATCAGGGTCAGAGAAAACCGAAAACGCAACAAGATAGAAATAAATTGAATCCAAATAAAAATAGTAATGCAGTAGTCACTAATGTTAGTTCCAGGCATTTACACATGAATGATCAATTAAACGAAGTTACTCTTTTTCCTTTAAAAAAAATCATTATTTATGTAGAAGGTAAAGAAATAGAAGCTATTAATGATTCCGGTACCCAAATTAGTATTTTAAATACGTCATTAATTCCCGATCTGAAAATCGAAGCTAAAGGTAGTATTTTGTTACAATCCGCTTTCAAAGAAAAAGTACAAGCAAATTTGGCTACTATACCCATCCATTATAAATTACCTAACAGCGGAATTTATGTTACCTTAAATACGCTTTTTGCTTTCACTGAAAACTTAAATGTGCCTTGTTTATTAACTCCAGACGTGTATAATGCTTTGATTGAACTTCAAAATGAAGAGTTGTGTAATAATAGTCAACTGCAGGAGTTCGAAGGTCACGAAGCTAAAAATAGCTCAGACGCCCCACTGGCGAAAGAGGAATTAAATGTTTGTTTTATTTCTTCAGAGAATAAACAAAATGATCGAAATGATGAATTTTCAGAGTTTAACAAGTTTTGTAAAGAACAAAAAGATTGCGCAACTTTAAAGAATTCATTCAAGGACGCTAGATTAGGAAAAAATAATTTTTTGATACGGGATAATTTATTGTATCATAAAGAAACTATTTGCGGTGATAAAATATATCAGCTCGTGTTACCGGAAAGTTACAGAAGTAAAGTATTAGATTTAGCTCATGATTCAATTTTTGGAAACCACTTAGGGATGCGAAAAACTAAAGAAAGAATTAAATTATATTTTTATTGGCCGAATATTTCAAGAGATGTAGAAAATTATTGTAGAACATGTAAGAACTGTCAGTTAAAAAGCCCTGAGAAACAAACAGATAAAATTCCGATTACACCTGTTGTTCGCGCTCCATATCCATTTCATACTGTAAATATTGATTGTATAGGTGAAATTATTCCGCCGTCAGGAAGGAAGCATAAATATTGTCTTACCTTAATTGATCAAAACTCTAAATGGCCGGAAGTAGTACCATTACGGAGTCTCTCTGCGAAAACAGCATGTGATGCTTTATTAGATATTTTTATGCGCACCGGAATTCCTGAAGTTATCTGTTCAGACCAGGCCACTAATTTTAAATCTGAATTGACTAAAGAATTTGAGAACCGGTTAGGCGCATGTCCTCGCTTTTCAACTCCATCATACCCCGCTTCAAATGGATTAATTGAAAAATTTAATCGTGTGTTTAAACAAATGCTACATCATGTAATTCGTACGGATCCTGTTAATTGGGATAAACATATTCCTTTTCTACTTTTTGCCTACCGTGAAGTGCCAAATTGCACAACTGGGGTATCACCGTTTAAGCTCATGTATGGTCGGGAAGCTAGAGGTCCCTTGGCAGTACTAAAGTCATCATGGTCAGGTGAAATCCCCTTACCATTGAATCTTAGTAATTCAACAGTAGACTATTTACAAGAATTAAAAATAAATTTGGAAAGAGCCGCTGACATTGCTTCTCTAACTGCTGCAGAAAAACAAGAAAATTACACTCGCTATTTCAATCGTCGAAGTAGAATGAAAGAATTTGAAAAAGGTGATTTAGTATATTTACTTATCCCTGATTCTACCAATAAACTATATGCTAGATGGACAGGACCCGGAGAAATACTTGAAAGAATAAAACCACATTCGTATAAAGTGAAATTACCTGATGGGGGTGTCAGACATGTTCATGCGAATAAAATAAGGAAATTTAACGTAAGAGTACAGACTGTTGCGGTCATTTTTGAAGACGATGTAGAATTTGGTGAAATTCACCCAACACCAATTAAAGCTAATACTTCGAATGAAAATAATATAGAAGTAAACCTTAGTCATCTGGAGGTTGATAAACAATTAGAGTTAAGTAAACTTCTACAAAAACATTCACCATTATTTTCAGGCAAAATTCAAGTTGCCAACGTTGGAGCACACAAAATTCGTTTATTACCAGGTGCGGAAAGAAAGAAACCATATACTTATAAAATTCCGGAATCACTAAAAAATGAAGTGGACAAACAAATAGAAGAGTTAGAGCATCTAGGACTTATAGAAAAAAGTGAAGCTGAAATAGCTTATCCGGTCGTATGTGTCGCAAAGAAGGACGGTAGCATGCGCTTATGTATAGATTTTCGTCAATTGAACACAGTGACAAAACCTTTTGATTACCTTATGGAAAATGCAACTGAATTAATTAATCAAATAGGAAGTGCTAACATAATTACATGTTTAGATGTATTAAAAGGGTATTGGGAAATTCCTCTAGAAGAACAGAGTCGAGATCTTACTTCTTTTAAAACCCATCGTGCTCAATACCGATGGAAAGTCATGCCTTTTGGGTTGCGCAACGCGGCTGCCACATTCCAGAAATCGATCAACAATGCTCTGGATGAACATCGTGAGTACAGTCGAGCCTATTTGGATGATATTGCTATTTTTTCAAATGACTGGGAAAATCATCTGAAACATCTTGACGCTGTTTTATCTAAATTAACTGATCTGAAATTCACAGTTAATGTTAAAAAATGTGTTTTTGCAAAGGCACAGATCAAGTATCTAGGTCATGTCATAGGAGGAGGTAGACATGAGCCCGATCCGGAGAAGTTACGTGCCATTGAGACAATAGAATCGCCTAAAACCAAAACAGCCCTCAGAAGTGCATTGGGTTTATTTAATTATTATCGTGACTACATAAGAAATTATGCTGAAATCGCCAAGCCTTTAACCGACTTTACAAAAAAGAAAATCCCAGAAATCATTCCGTGGTCTGAGGTTGAAGAAGAGGCTTTCCAAACTTTAAAACGTTCATTGTGTGAAGCTCCTAAGTTGTATACACCAGATCCTAAAAAGCCTTACACTATTCAGAGTGATGCCAGTTCTTATGGAGTTGGTGCTTGTCTATCGCAAAGAGATGAGAAAGAAAATTTGTGTCCTATTAGTTTTGCTAGCCAAAAGTTCACTAAGGTGCAACAAAACTGGTCGACTATTGAGCGTGAAGCTTATGCGGTAGTGTGGGCATTAAAAAAATTTGAAGTTTATGTGTTTGGTGCTGAAATTGAACTAATAACTGATCACAATCCCTTAATATATCTTCAGAAATCTGCACCTCAGTCTGCAAAATTACAAAGATGGGCCTTATCTCTACAAAGATATAACATAAATATTTCTCATTGCCCACGTGCAAAATTAAAAAATGCAGATAGTCTGTCACGACTAGTTACTGTATAAGGATTATTTAAGTGATACTTTATTTTGTGTTTAATTTTGGTATGCAGTATTATATCAAGTCGTCTTTCCATCTGTTTTGAATTGTTAGTGTTTTTTTTATATATATTTATTATATATTCATTATAATTATTATAACAAGGCTTCTATACATCTGTTTTGAATTGTTAGTGTTTTTTTATATGTTTATTATATATTCATTATAACTATTATAACAAGGCTTCTATACATCTGTTTTGAATTGTGTTTTTATATATATTTTATGCTGTATAGTTGTATGGTTGCTATTTGTCAGATTTTGCTTCGCTTAGCGTAGCACAATCTTATCGGGGGGGATGTCATGCAACCAATATCCTTCCAACCCTTTTTTGTTTAAAAAAGCAAACGGAAGTGAAGAGAAGAGGAGAAGGAATGGTGGTTCGTTCGGAGTAAGTAGGATGTGGAAATGCATCCGAGTATATTTTGGTTTTTAAGAAGTAATGTGGTTTAGGTGGAATTTTTATGAATATTAGTGAAAATGTATATAGTGTATATTATTGTAAATACCAGCTCTCAGTTTTAATAAACTCTGTATTTAAAATTTAAAAAGAAGAATCAGTGCGTCATTCGGCTGTCATGATATTACAGTTACTTCATTTTGCAGTCATTTATCTGTGTTTTATACAAAATAGAATGTTTGTGTGTTAAATTGCAACAACTAATAAGAAAACGTTTAATATTGTACGACAAAATTAATCTTGCAAAAGAAGCCACGATTTCTATATCCAAGATCCATATTTTTGAGTCTGCATTTCTTATATTGGTTATTACGTCGGCTCTCAATTATTCCTAAAACAAAAAGACAATTAAAAAAAATTTATATATATATATAATAAATTCAAAAAATATAAAAATTAATAAAATTTATTGTTATAATTTGAAAAAGAAATTGTTTGTTTATTTTTCAGACATAGTTCGCGGATAATTTAATTTCCTTTATTTAAAAAAAGAAACATGTAAATTCGCTAAATTGCTCAAATGGTATCATAGCAAAACTATTGAAAAACAATGAATGAAGTAATTGAATTTAATGTTGTGCCTTCCCATGTATCCTCAGTCTACGCGGCTCCACGTTTACAGCTGGTACAACAATAATTTTCGAAATTTTCACATATATACAGAGATAGAGAGAGAGAGAGAGAGAGATGAAATACTCATAAAGTTTTCGAAATAATGATGAAAAAGGCATGTTGTAATTAAATTTGGAATTATTTTAATTTGAGCAGAAAAGAAGTTATATCTTAAAATTAGATTGTTTTTGTACAATGTGCTTTTACAGTGTCTTATGCAGAATGTATTTCGTTATAAAAAAGATAGAAAATGTATAAAAAAGAAATTTATTTAAAATTTTTTTGTATCAAACACAATATTTTCTCGATACTTGATACTGAATCGTTTGTGTTTTGATGAGTGTAAAAAGCAAATTGTTTCTGTTTTCAAATAGTTGATCTCCAATTTTGTGTTTTAGTTAACTCTGTTTTGTTCTTAAATTTTGTTATGTAAGTGAAGTTTGTATTTCTGTAAATGCATGTGGAAGATTGAAGTCGTAGTGGGGTTTTTAATTATTTGAATTATTACGAAGAATTATTCTGCCAAAATTTCAAAAATTATAAAGCGGCTATGAACTTATTTTTTTATGGTACCAACAAGTTTGTTGCCTTTAGGTTTTGATGGGTTCCATCTAGTTATAAAATATAAACTGCCCATCGTTTTCCACACGATTGAACATATTGCAACTGAAAAGTAAGTACACAAAAAACATAAATCTTGGTATATAATATATATATATATATATATATATATATATATATATATATATATATATATATATATATATATATATATATGTATATATATATATTGGAAAACAGATAGGAAAGTTTTATCGCTATCTTCTTCGGTAACTTCCGATTTGGCGAAGTTTTAAGCACGAAAACTTAAGGGGTCTCAGAAGTCAAACTTTTTCTCTGAAAGTGCAATTTAGCATCATGTCGCATTTAATTTTATTTCTTATCCCCTATAAATCACAAATGCATAAAATTTTTATTATTGATAGCTTAATACCTGTTCTATGTAGCATAAATATTTCAATATTCTACCACTGATATTTTACTTTTTGCAAATGATTAATTTTGATGAAAAAAGATTAAAATTGTTTTTTGACCGGCATCCACTGCACGTAAGACTGTATCAAAACTATTGGTTCTAGAGCTCCAAATAATATTGATAATGATGTAAAATAAATGCACCTTGAACGTATACTTCATTTTTAAGGATTTAAAAACATAATTTTGAAAATTTTAATTTTAATTTTAAAAGTTTTAATTTTTTTTTTTTTAATTGCTAATTTTAAATAACTAATACAATTATAATACTAAATTTGAAGTGAAAGTTATTCATTGCATCCAAATGAATGTATCTGTCAAATTTTATACAAATTGCTTTATCAGTTTTTGACAAATGTGCGCAATGAATGCAAGTCGAAAAACAATTAAATTTTTTTTGTCAAAATTAAACATTAAAAAAAAGTAAAATATCAGCTGTGGAATATTGAAATAATTATGCTGCATACAACAGATATTAGTCTGACAGTGGTAATAATTTTACGCATTTGTGTTTTATCAATCAGAATATCAATCAAAATCAGAAATAAAATTAAATGTCAGATTATGCTAAATTGCACCTTCGATGGAAAGTTGTTCTTGAGACACATTAATTGTGAATAAAAGTAACGTGTATGGTATACATTCAAGGGCGACTGAGTTGATCAGCGGAATCAGATAGTACCCTATGTTACATTAATCATTGCAGATCATATTGACAAGAAATGAATAATTGTTCGTTTATTATAGAGTATTCTCTAAATAGGCCCCACCAGTGGCTGAGAGGTTGTGCTCTCGAAGCTGGTAGACAGGAGGTGCTGGGTTCGATCCCAATCGCGCCCGTCGGCCTAATCGTTCGGAGTTTTCGTGGTTTTCTTCGAGCCGTGGATTTATCCATGCGTAAATACGGATTAGGTTCCCTTAGAAAGACCCCCACGAAGGGCACTCCCCCCGGGCCTATATCCCTAGTGTAGATAATTGGCCGTCAATAATCAACCCAACTCAACTCTAAATGGACAAGGTTTATATTTGTTTACCTGTCAAAAATCATTTAATTGACAGTACATCGAAAGTGCGAAAAACATCTGAATTCCGATTTCTATATTCATCATCCTCAACCACGTAGATGTATATTTTCTTCATCTATTCTCAAGATCGTATCCGGAAAATAAAGAAAAGAAAAATAATTTAAACATTTTCAGTGCAACATATATTAAAATCACAGACACTGTTTACTAAATTTCTGAAATCAGTCAATTAAAATAAAACAGTAACATGTATATATATATATATATATATATATATATATATACATTGATAGAATGCTTGTATTTCGACAAATTTTACTATGGATACAGATGTTATGATATGATACAGAACATCATTAAACTAAGAGCTCTCAACTTAGAACATTCAATTCTTAAATTAGACCCACTCTTCAGACTCATTGTTTTTATTATATATGTTCTGTTTGTTGCTCATTTGATGACATTTCCTAAGGTGTGGAATTACTTAGAAAATGATCTTGTCACTTGCATCTTACAGTTTTTAAAAATTACTCAAATGCTTCGTGTAAGAAAAATATCAAATCAGGAATATGTACAACTTGTTAAGATGGTTGTAGTTCCATAAATTCTGATAATGAAGCTTATGTTGTTGTGACAGAAACAACACTTGCTTACGTTGATACATAATTTCTAAATGAAGAATACGTTTGATCATGAATCGCCGGCGCTAGACAGACTAAGAAGAATAGTGGAAACAACCAATAAGGACAGAGAAGCAACAGAAAACAAAACATTTTATTGTGTTTCATACATTTTCCTTTTCATACACGACGACACTTTACATGCGGCAGATGGTGGATGGCACTGAACAATAAAATGTTTTACTTTCTATTGCTTCTCTGTCCTTTATTGGTTGTTTTCACTTTTCTTCTTAGTATGTCTAGCGCCGGTGATTTCCGTGCTACAGGTACCGTTCCAACGCTTTTAATAGTTTTTCACTGTGAAGATCACATTCCAATAAAAAAAAGTAGGTGTTGCCATTTGAAATTTTCGAAATTTTGTCACTGTAACCATAACTGTTAGAGTTTAACTGTTGTTTTTCACATGATTCTTGAGCGCATACCTCAAAATACTTTAGGCCATTTTTTCATTCAGTTTCTGTGAACGGTATGACAGTTAGGGGCTCATATATCGGGATAGTTTTTTTTATAATCACCCTGTATATTCAGCATGCGTATATATATATATGTATTTCTTCAGTGATCATTCTATAGCTTTATGTAAAGTATTTTCCTTCGTTCTTCACATGTGTTTTAATTTATATATATATATATATATGTGTGTGTGTGTGTGTGTGATATTAGATAATTATGCGTATACAGGGTGATTCATAAAAGATGGGCAGAACTTTAAGGGGTTATAGTACACTTAAAGACAAATAATATTAAATAGGAGACTAAGGGTCCCAGACGTATTCCCAAGGAGATAGGGGGCATTAAAGTTTAGGGTCCGAAATTTCAAATGATTATAAAACATGGAAAAATTGGTCGATTCGTTTGCGGTTTTTGCAAAAAATTTTCTTTTTGCCAGTATTTTCTTGAAATAAAATTTTAAAGTTCAATTTCAAAAAATGCCGATAGGGGGCGCTTTAGACTTTGGAGTAACAAACAACTATTTTTTAACTTTATTTTTTGTATTTCTTTAAATGATTTCGAAAGCTTAGACTTAAACTTAAATTTTGATCTAAAAATCTGAGTCCTAACGAGTAGTTAAGTAGCGTAAACTGCAATTTGAAATTTGAAACCCTTCTCCCCCCAGAACAAAAATCAGTTATTCCCGATCTTTGTGTCGTAGATTAGGCTCTAACTACTGCCGCGTTTTGCTAAAATTATTCTTTATGTCAGTATTTTCTTGAAAATAAATTTTAAAGAAAATTTTCAAAAAATTCCGATAGAGGGCGCTTTAGACTTTGGAGTAACGAACAACTATTTTATACCGTTATTTTTTGTGTCTCATTAAATGCTTTCTAAAGCTTAGACTTAAATTTTCAGCCCAAAATCTGAATCGTTAGACGTGGTTAAGTTTCTGGGGAGAGGGGTTTGAAATTTCTACTCCTGAGCACAGTTCAGTTTACCATGTCCACACATTGTGTGCTGTGATACGAGGTAAAAAGACACAAATTAGGATTATGTTACCAAAGCATATTTATTAACATGTAATCACAATAAATGTTCAAAATTGTGACCACCAGAGGTTACACGCAGAACAACGGCGACGAATGGAACGGCGAACATTCGCGAAAACATCAGGCTTTTCGAGCACTTCCCCTACAGCGGCGGAAAGTCTGGCGACCAGTTCCTCGGGGGATTCAATGGGTGTCTCATACATAAGAGCCTTCAATCGTCCCCAAAAAAAGAAATCGAGGGGTGAAAGATCTGGCGAGCGAGCAGGCCAAGCAACAGGACCACCTCGACCAATCCATCTGTTCGGAAATGTGATGTCCAGATAGTTGCGGACGTCTCGTACGTAATGGGCTGGCGCTCCATCGTGCTGGAACCACATGACCCGCCGGATGCGTGGAGGAACAACGTTTAACAGGTCTGGCAGCACATGTTGCAGAAATGTGAGGTATGTTTTACCGTTGAGGCGTTCAGGAAGAAGGTACGGTCCGATTAGGTGGTCTCCGAGGATTCCTGCCCAAACATTGATGGAAAAGCGTCTCTGATGAGCATGTGGATACGTAGCATGTGGATTGACATCCGCCCATACATGTGCATTGTGTGTGTTAAATGTACCTTCACGTGTGAAGGTACATTCATCGGTGAAAAGCACAGTTCGTCCAAAATGTGGATTTAGCGCGTTCTGCTGCAGAAACCAGCGGGCGAATTCAATACGATTTGGATAATCCCCTGGAGACAGTTTCTGGACTCGTTGCACATGAAACGGGAGCAAATGTTCATCCTTCAGTACCCTCCAAGTCGTGGACTGTGAGGTATCCACCTGGCTAGCCACTGTTCGTGTACTTGTACTTGGCTGCGCCGCTACTACATCCAGAATGGCTTCTGCAACAACTACTGATTCGTCCTTTTTTGCACGACCTGCATTCGACCGGGAAGCGAGAAATGATCCCGTCTCACACAACTGTCTGTGCAAGCGCTCGAAAGTTTTGCGGTTAGGCAACCGCCTGTTAGGAAATCGCTCTCCGTACATTCGTTGTGCCTCTGCACCATTTCCATCTGCCGCTCCGTAAATTAAATGCATCTCAGCCTTTTCCTTATTCGTGAAGGGCACCATCTTCCGATTCATTACTACAGCGACTTACACTTGACTCACCGTTCAGTGGTTTTTATGCCTGAATCGTGTCGAAATTTTGCATACGTGTTCTTCTTCTTCCCCATTTGACATTTGCATACTTTCTGTTTCCTTCTTCACCCGGTGACTAGCGTCAGGAATGGAGCTTTAACGTTTGCATGAGCGACGTTTCCAACTGTGCCAGTGCCTTTATGAGTGAATTCCGACTATGCAGTCCTTGACGAAAGTTGTATTTTTGCCTCGTATCACAGCACAGAATCGTTGGGCATGGTTAAGTAGTGCAAACTGAACTATGTTCAGAAGTTGAAATTTGAACCCCCTCCCCTCGCTACTGAACCACGCTCAGCGATTCAGATTTTGAGCTGAAAATTTAAGTTTAAGTCTAAGCTTTAGAAAGCATTTAATGAGACACAAAAAATAACGGTATAAAATAGTTGTTCGTTACTCCAAAGTCTAAAGCGCCCTCTATCGGAATTTTTTGAAAATTTTCTTTAAAATTTATTTTCAAGAAAATACTGACATAAAGAATAATTTTAGCAAAACGCGGCAGTAGTTAGAGCCTAATCTACGACACAAAGATCGGGAATAACTGATTTTTGTTCTGGGGGGAGAAGGGTTTCAAATTTCAAATTTCAGTTTACGCTACTTAACTACTCGTTAGGACTCAGATTTTTAGATCAAAATTTAAGTTTAAGTCTAAGCTTTCGAAATCATTTAAAGAAATACAAAAAATAACGTTAAAAAATAGTTGTTTGTTACTCCAAAGTCTAAAGCGCCCCCTATCGACATTTTTTGAAATTGAACTTTAAAATTTTATTTCAAGAAAATACTGGCATAAAGAAAATTTTTTGCAAAAACCGCAAACGAATCGACCAATTTTTCCATGTTTTATAATCATTTGAAATTTCGGACCCTAAACTTTAATGCCCCCTATCTCCTTGGGAATACGTCTGGGACCCTTAGTCTCCTATTTAATATTATTTGTCTTTAAGTGTACTATAACCCCTTAAAGTTCTGCCCATCTTTTATGAATCACCCTGTATATATGTGTGTGTGTGTGTTCTTAGTATAACATTTTTAAAAGAATCCCACCTTTGATATGAAATATTTGTGATAATATATGTTTTCTAACGTTGTTGACTTTATTAAATTCATTTGATAATTGTTTTACGTAGAAAGTTAACCTGCCACTGGCATTCCGTATTATTATTTTAATAAATTAAAGTATTCTTTTGTTCTTTTGGTGTGTAGTAAAATTTCACCTAACTCAGATTTCATAATAATCAATGGTAATGTTTTAGATCAATTTCACAATCTTATAATGTAACAGGTTTCCTCTATATTTTTAACTTTGTAGTTAAGGGAAAAACGTGTAGAATGACAGATTTATTAGAATGTATTCAAAATTTATTTGTTATTTTAAAGACTCACGATTGTTTTACCTATAAATGTGTTTTGGGTTACAATATTTCAAATATTTTTTTCTTGTGCAAAAAGTGTAAGTAAAATAACAGGAACAAAATAATGAAATTTTACTTATTCTCTTAGGTATAATAAATGAAAAATTCTTTTCAAATCACATTTGCTTTTTTTATCTTAGCTATTTCTTTAGAATATCTTACGAAATTTATTTATTATATCATAGAAAAATAACAAGGAGAAAAAAAGATTTGATGTACTAAAATAAAATAAATTCTTTACAGATTTGTCCATTGGATTGAAAATTGGCATCGAATATAATAATAACAAAAGTAATAGTAGAGATACTAAATTGTATATTTTCAAAACTATCGCACTGTCTTATCACACGAGAGCATTGTTTGTTTATAATTAAAAAAATCACAATAACTTGTGCACTTTAAGTTTATATTCATGTCTTATCAAAAGCAAGAAATGAAAAATACCTTGTATAATTTTCTGCTTTTATTTCCAAAACTTCTCAAGTGTTAAGATTAAATATTTTTATCTCTGCTTATTTTTCTTTAACCAAACGCATAAAAAGATTTATCTCGGAAATTTTATCCTTGAAAATCAGAAAAAAGATACAAAGAATGTAACTTTATTTTGCTTAGGACAAACTTTCTGTAAGATCCTTTCTTGTGTTTATAGGATAGTGAACATATTGCTATGTTTAATTTTGTAAAGTGTTACAAGTGCTTGGATAAATAGATGTTTGAATATTACATAGAAACTGGGTTACAGAAATGATGAATACTATTGACTTGAAATGTGAATTATATTTGAAACTATATAATTATGTATTTCTTCTTTGAAATGTCGTAAACATAATATAAATAAATTATTTTAAATTTGATACAGTGGTGGACATAATTATAAGAAACCTACCTAATTTGACATACACTGAAAGAAAATATTCAGAGCTTAAAAATGCTTTATCAAATACGACAAAAACATAAATTTATTCTGTTATCACACGTAATTGTTTTACAAAAATGTTATTTTTGTAGAGTTTAATAAAAAAAAATTAAAAATTCAATTGACAAAATTATAAGACATCCTAACATTTTAACTAAAACACCTACTTTTTTTCAAAATATGCAAATTTTCTGCACGCTGTTATGACGTCAGCAGTTAACTAAAGCAGACGATAACCGACTTCACGCATTTACAATCATGCCACGAGGTACAGAATTAAAAGAATGTAAAATTCGCGAAATTTGGAGGTTAAATGGAACTGGTGCTTCAGTTAATAATATTTCAAATGTTATTAAACGCTCTAGATGTGCAATGTCAAATGTTTTGAAAAGAGGAAGTAATGGATCGGTGATTAAAAGATCTGGACGTACCCCTTGCTTGTCCTGGAGAGACAGACGCCATGTGCTTTCGCTCGCTACACAGAATAAGATGACCACTACAGGCATTAAAAATTCTTTGAAACTGAACTGTTCAAGGAAAACCAATCGCAGGGTGTTGCATAATGCTTCCTATGTGAAATTAAAAAAAATGAAGAAAAAACTACCGCTTCTAAGGCGGCACAAAATGAACCGTTTAAACTTCGCTATACAAACTATGTCCTGGACATCCAAATGGTACTCTGTGTTATTTTCTTATGAAAAAAAGTTTAATCTGGATGGTCCTGACGGGTTTCAGTATTATTGGCATGATTTACGGAAGTCTCCTGATGTACAAATTAGCCTCCAAATGGGTGAAGGCTCAGTAATGCTTTGGGCTGGTTTTTTGGCTTAAGGAAAAACCGATATCGTTTTTGTGCATTCAAAAATGAATTCCGAAAAATATAAGAATCTTCTTAAAGATCAACTAGCCATATACGGTGAACTTCTTTGTGGCGAAAATTACATTTTCCAGCACGATAACGCATCGATTCATACATCACACGTAACAGAAAAGTGGATTTTAGAACAAAGTATTAATGTTCTTCCGTGGCTTTCTCGTTCCCCAGGCTTAAATCCCAGCGAAAACTTGTTAGGGCAGCTAAGGGGCGCGAATGATCCTGAAAATCAGTTTTTGAGAATATCTCACTAACGATGACATCTAGAAGAAAAAAGTTCAATTACAAAGACGTAGAAAATTTAATTTCCTACAACAGTGTGTTTAACCTTCTTTTGTCTCACCAATACTTCTCTGTCAAAAATCAAGAACAGTGAACGTACTTGGAAGAAAAGCGATAAAAGTACGAAAAACCTGCTGCTATTTTCAAAGAAATTATATTGAAAGGCGTAAAATTCTTACTTTTGAAAAAAAGAGGTGAATGTATAATATACTGATTTCCATACCACCCTTGAGGTAAAGCATTTAGCGAATTTTTTTAAAAATTCTGGTTTCCCTCCTAGGCCTAATCAACATATAATGACTGGCTTGTTCAAATCTCAATCATTTGACTGCTTGATTAGTCGTTTGCACATACACAAATTTTTCACTCGATTGAGTTTCGTCATCATCTGTATTTTTTTCTTTAGTTGTTGTATTACCTTCACTATTTTCTGGTTGGTCTTCGATATCATCACTAAATTCAGGTGTAGCAATTCCCTCATTACTTGCAATGGACATGATATTGTCAGTATCCTCCTCATCTTCTAATTCAACTTAACTTGCATTGTGCCATGAAACTCTTGAACAATTTAAACAAATATAAGAACACTTGAATCCAGTTTTTTGGCATCCACACGCTTTGCAACATCCTTTGGCGAAAGTACAAAAAATGGATTAAATAATATTTTTTTGTGCGGGCGGTAAGTAGCTGGAATTGGAGACAAAATAAATGCATTTTGCCAGCCCCAGTTCTCAGGAAGAAGTTTATTGCCCAACCAGTATTATTATTCGATGATAAACACATAAACTGTGCAATCTAGCTGCGTCCACGGTAAACTGTAACTATGAAAAACATTTTTCTACCAACAGCAACTCCTTTCTTGAAACATGTGTAAGGTGCTTGTTCAGAGAAATTTCTGCTTTATCACCATATAAAGCAAGAAAAAGTTTTCCCTTTTTCTAATATTTCAAATTGGGATGCTTTGCCACTTTTATAAGAGTTGGCAGCTGTATGTTACGGTTTCCTTCCCTTTTCGAAATTTTTAATAACGACATTTTGCCTTTCCAAAGCATTGCTGTATAGAGTCACAACCTCAAAAAGCATGAAGAAACAATATATGATATTTCTGAACAGCATCATTATTAAGACTGAGCGATGAATGCAAGGTCGTTGTAATTCTTGTTCTTCGAGGCTTATTAAAAATATCTCTGTCTCTGGAGGTGCTAAGACAGTCAACAATACAAGCAAGTCAGCATCGTCGCCTGCAATTGCAGCCTGCGCACCCGACTTTGCTACTTCTATGGATGCGTTAACAATAAGTATGCAAGCATTTCCCTCTGCCTGTTTCGCTTCGAAACCATTATTCATAAATTTCTCCTTCAGAATAGAGATGAGGTGTGTCTTTTTTTGATGATTAGATAAAAACTTTTCATTAATTGACACATTCATTTCTCCGTTAATATCAATGTTGAGAGTTAACATTTTCGTATACCGATGAGTTCATTCGGCCTCTTTTGTATTATAAACTTCGTCAGAGTAAACATCGAAAACGATTACACATTTACCAAAGTAGTTTCTTAAGATATAGGAAATATAACTTTCTACGACACTCCTGTATGAGAATAGTGCAGCTGACGTCACTGTGGGGAAGCGAGAAATACCTGACAGTCGTTAAGACTACAATTTTTCACAAATGTTCAAGCGGTCTGATTAGTCTACGATAAAAAGATCTGTGATATAACTGGTCTGCATCGCCATGATGATTTCTGCAATGATCGCTTAGGAGAAAATGTAGATTGGTTGATGGAATTATTTGTAAAAATGTCTTTTCCTTATTTATTGATTTCCACTTATTTGGTAAAAAACCCTTATAAAGAATTTGTGTGGTACCTTGCTTCAGCTGCAACCAAGTCAATAACGTTAGATAAACGCTTACTGACTTCTTTGCCCCATTTGTCGTCATTGCAGACACAATTAGACTGTTTTTCACCGCTAAGATTTAACTATCTGGAAGCACGGCAGTGCCTCCGCCAAGTCGAGAAAGCACGGCCGTAAGCATACTTTTCTGGAAGCAACTCAGGGCACTTTTGACCCCCCCATATCTCCGCGCTAGAGTATCCCAAAAATTTTAAACTTCGTTTTTCTAGAGTATATGTCACACAGAACAGAAATTTAAAATTACAACTTTCTGTCTTTTCTAGTTCAGACGATATATGAACTCAAACATTCGATTTTTTGTCACTCACTCACTCACTCGTTCACGCGTCATCAAAAGGATTAGGTAGATCCCGCAGCCCTAGAAACTTGACATTTGGAAAGAAGGTAGTGTTTAGGATACAAAGAAAGGAAAAATTATAAAATCTGGAAAATTAAAAAAAAAAAAAAACATTCGAAAATTCAACAAATTCCATCAAAATTGAAAATTGAAAATAATACGATCTTCTAGTCTTAGAAACTTAAGATTTGGTGTGATGGTAGTGTTTAGTATCCAGAAAAAGAAAACATCAAAAACCCACAAAAAATCGAAAGCAAAATTGAAAAAATCGAAAAAATCGAAAAAAATCGAAAATTTTCAAATAATTCGATTTTGTTGCGCTAGAAACTTGGAATTCGGAATAAAAGTATAATTTAGGATGCAAAATAAAAAAAAAATTAAAAAATCCGAAAAATTCGAAAAAAAAATTAAAAATTCGAAAAATTCGAAAAAAATTGAAAAAATTAAAATAATTTGATCTTTTAGCCTTAGAAACTTAAAATTCGCGGTAAAGATAGTGTTTAGGATTCAGAATAAGTTAAAGTAAAAAAACGCAATAAAATTCGAAAATAAAATCGAAAAATTGAAAAAAATCGAAAAAATCGAAAAATAAGGAAAATTTGAAAATATTTCGATTTCATAGCGCTAGACACTTGAAATTTGGAATAAAGGTAATATTTAAGATACTAAATATGAAAAAATTAAAAAATATGGATAATTCGAAAAATACCCATAAATTGGTGCAGACGATATATGAACTCAAAGTTTCGATTTTTTGTCACTCACACACTGACTCACTCACGCGTCATCAAAAAGATTGGGTAGATCCCTGAGCCATAGAAACTTAAAATTTGGAATAAGCTAGTGTTTCGGATACAAAGAAAAGAAAAATTATAAAATACGGAAAATTTAAAAAAAAAAAAAAAAAAACATTCGAAAATTCAACAAATTCGAACAAAATTGAAAATTGAAAATAACACGATCTTGTAGTCTTAAAAACTTAAAATTTGGTGTGATGGTAATGTTTAGAATTCAGAAAAAGAAATCATCAAAAACACCAAAAAAAAAAACGAAAATAAAATCAAAAAATCGAAAAAATTCAAATAATCCGATTTTGTTACGCTAGAAACTTGGAATTCGGAATAAAGGTTGTATTTAGGATGCAAAATAGGGAAAAATTAAAAAATTTGGAAAATTCGGAAAAAAAATTTCAAAAATTCGAAAAATTCGAAAAAATTGAAAAAATTAAAATAAATTGATCTTTTAGCCTTAGAAACTTAAAATTCACGGTAAAGATAGTGTTTAGGATTCAGAATAAGTTAAAATAAAAACGCAATAAAATTCGAAAATAAAATTGAAAAATTGAAAAAAATCGAAATATAAGGAAAATTTGAAAATAATTCGATTTCATAGCGCTAGAAACTTGAAATTTGGAATAAAGGTAATATTTAAGATACTAAATAATATGGATAATTATAATAATAAAAATATGGATAATTCGAAAAAAAATCGAAAATTTCAAAAAAAAAAAAAAAAAAAAAAAAAAAAAAAAAAGTGAGAAATTGAAAATAATATGATCTCGTAGTCTTAGAAACTGAAAATTTGCTGTAAAGGTAGTGCTTAGGATTCAGAGAAAGACAAAATTAAAAACGCAACAAAAATCGAGAATAAAATAAAAAAGTCGAAAAGAAACGAAAATTTGAAAATAAAAAGATTTTGTAGAGCTAGAAACTTAAAATTTGGAATAAAGATAGTATTTAGGATACAAAAAAATAAAAAAGTAAAAAATCTGTAAAATTCGAAAAAAAAAATTCGAAAATTCGAAAAATTGAAAGAAAACGATTTTGTAGCTTTAGAACTTAAAATTCCGCGTAAACTTATTGTTTAGGATACAGAAAAAGGAAAAATTAAAACACAATAAATTCGAAAATAGAATAAAAAAAACTCGAAAAAGATCGGAAATTTCAAAATAATTCCATTTCGTAGCGCTAGAAACTTGAAATTTGTAATAAAGGATACAAAATAAGAAAAATAAAAAATCCAGAGAATTAGAAAAAAAATTCGAAAAAATCAAAAATTGATAATAATTTGATCTTGTAGTCTTACAAAATTAAAACTTGGTGTAAAGGTAGTATTTACTATTCAATAAAAGGAACAATTAAAATATTCGTTAAATTCAAAAATAAAATCGAAAAATCGAAATATCTGTAAAATATCGAAAATTCGAAAACAATTTGATTTTGTACTGCTAGAAACATTAGTTTTAAAACAATTGTCCTATTAGCTAGTACAACGAACTCTAATTGTTTTATGTAATTTCCCCCCCGGATTATGGTTTTCTTTTCTTTCGTTTACGAATTTCGTTATATAAAAGTTCCGCTATAGACTGGCTTCATTGTTTGCGATTTCTTTATAGACAGGTTTGTTTTCTTTCACAGGTTATACTCTATTTACTTCGCATATGAAATATGGATTGTTAAATGATGTTAGCCCCACAAAAATTTTCAGAGCTACCCCTACCCTCCCGACATTACTGGCTGGTTATGGCTTGATAGTCCTTTCTAAATAAAATCATGGTGACTCTAAGATTAACTTGATTTATCGCTAAATTCAACCTAAAAGATCTTAAGAAGACGGATCAAAGAATTACTATATTGGCATGACAATCAGGTAACTTAGAATTAAAATCGAAAAATCAATAAATTTATAACAAGTCGAAAGTTTGAAAATAATTCGATTTTGTAGTCCTAGAAGCTTGACATTTAGCAAAAAGGTATACAAAGTAAGAAAAAATTAAAAAATCCGTAAATGATAAAAAAAGACTAAAAAAACGAAAAAAAAAAACATCGAAAACTTGAATATTGTTAGATTTATTGGAAATTTCCGGAAATTTTAATTTTGGCTTTCTTTTTAAACTGATAGGTACTTTTATGCTAAATATCAAGTATCTAGGGCTGCGAGTAATATCTCAGATGGATAGCACCTATCTTGGAAGCAATTGAGAGTACTTTTGACACTCCCCCTCCAATAACATAGCGCTTGCCTAGGAACCTGAAATCTCTTTTTATCTACAGTACTTTGCAAACGAAACTAAAGCTTCAAATTTTTGATACCTGTAAATAATAGGGACATAGTGTGGGCTTAGCGAAAATCAGTGGATGATCTTCAGAAAGAACCCAAAATTAAGAAAAGGGGGATTACTTACAAAAAGAAGTGAAATCTCATCAAAAACGTCACCTGTAAAAAATACAGCCAAGTCTCGTAACTCATTTACCGCAAAAAGTACTGAGATCGTATAAAGCCAAGTTTAACTATCTTATTAACTCTGAAATTTTCATTCACAAATCACTCCCAGTCTCTACATCTTTAGTTAATTATTATTTTGTGACTTGGCAATTACGCAGCACAGGGAAGTTATTACACCTTACTATGTTATGGGATGGGATGGGATAATTTAATTAAGACAAATTATATACGCACAGGGAAGTTATTACACCTTAATATGTTATAGTATTATTTGATTAAGACTAATTATATACATCACATTCTCGTGCTACGTAATTGCCAAGTCACAAAATAATAATCAACTAAAGATGTAGAGACTAGGAGTGATTTGTGAATGAAAATTTCAGAGTTAATAGGATAGTTAAACTTGGCTTTATGCGATCTCAGTACTTTTTACGGTAAATGAGTTACGAGACTTGGCTGCATTTTTTACAGGTGACGTTTTTGATGAGATTATCACTTTTTCGCAATACTTTAGAGCAGAGGTTCCCAAACTTTTCGGTTCGCGGAGACCTTTTGGGAAGAATTTCTAAGGCGGAGCCCTTTAACCCCACGGTAATGTATGGTTTACAAATTAATGTTTTTTATGCCTATAGAGCAGAGAAAGATCTGCTGTATAAGAGTCCGAACCAGTAGTTTTCAACATCGGGCCAAAGTTCTCAGTTGGGCCCTTTTCTTGAGACAGAAATTCTGAATTCATAGGGCAGACCGGGGCGATTCTTGGTCACTTGCAACATGGGGTGATTATTGGTCAATTAAAATTTCATTGATACTAATGATAGAATCAAAAGAAAAATAATACTGGATGTTAGACAATTTCACTGTTATTCAGTATCACAAACGATTTTTTGGTTCAATACATAATTTAATGAGAAAAAATATTTTAACTAGACATATGTATAAAACTTGAGCAAAAAATAACGGATTACAAAATTATGCTTTTTTTTCATAAGGTGGCTGTAATATGAAATTTAGCTACATAATGATCTAGAAGGGTTATATAGAAAGAGAAATATGCATAGAATATGTTGCATATGAACACTGTATGAATATACATTAGGGAAATAGAGGGCTAAACATCACCCTTTATACATGGGGTGATTCTTGGTCAACAAGGGGTGAATAGTGGTCAGCATGGGGTGATTCTTGGTGTTGTGGTTCTTACAACCACTGCCATATTTTAATTCAATTTAAGAAATATTTTATTAGTCCTTATTCATTTAATTTTAAAATTCACATTCAAAAGCATTTTATTTATTTTCTTTTTATCACTTCCCCTGTAAACTTTCCTTTCTTGCATAACATTTCGCTTTAAAAAAAAAAATGATAGTGATTGTTACATCTGCACTTCCGGTATTGGATTCTACTAGATGCTTCGATAACATTCTTTGCCTATGCTCACTTCCTGTTCTAAGCTCCGCCCCTCGCCAATCAAATTCAAATGTTTCTAATACGTAATTTTTTTTTTCTGCCGATTGGTGTTTTTCAATTTTTTTGGCACCCCCTCCCCTCCGTTCCCAGTCAGTGCTGAATCTGCGCGCTCACACACAGACACTGAGACGTTTGCCATAAGAGTGTAAGGTGATCGCTTGGCTTGCTGCTGTGAAAAATGTACAAAATGCGTACATCTAAAGTTACGATATGAAGAAAATATTTCTTTTTTTTAGAACGTCATAGTTGACGGCCTATACAAAATCTTCTATGTACGGCAAAGGTTTTTGAAGTTCCACAATGGAGACGCGATGAGTGGTTCTTACTTGTGATAAGTGCACAGATCCTACTGGTCCTGTATGCGGATAATTAATTTTGTTCTGTTTCAAATAATGCGACGTTCTATGTTCGGTTGATGATAAGTCGTAGAAAATATATTTTTTAACATGGTTGCCTCCGAACTCCCTGAGGGAAGGTTAAAAAAAAAGTATCGATTATTTGTGCTAAAAAAAATGGAGCTATAAAAATGATCATCCGTTTAGTAATATTTTTAGAAGAAAATCTCTTTATGAATAACGATTTTATTCAAAGATGAAAATTTGCAGTGCAAATTCTTTCACTTGCTCTCTATCTTATTTCTTTCAGATGACTGCAGGTAATAATTTTTTACTTTTATCTTCATTGTTCTTGATTATAAATTTGCATGAATAATTATTTACACACTACGTTGCTTCTAAAAGCAAAACAAACTTTATTCAGCATAAGATCTTTCTTTCGGCCAAAGTTTGACAAGTTTTCTCACAAGAAAGGCTTTTCAAAGCCTTTTTACAAACAAAATGTTATTCAATGTGCCTTCTGTGGACGATTTAACCACCTTATGGAAACATGTTACAAGTTTAAAAATTTAATTGACTCATCTAGGCAAAATGCCAACCACACTCAAAACTCTCAGTTTTCTGTGAATTCTTCTCAGAGAAAGAAAAACTTTAGTTCTTTTTCTAAAAACAAAAATGATTACAAAAATTACCATTTAAAAAGAAAAAGGAGATTGGTCCCGCTGACCGCCTTCTCTCCCAATCTTCCTCGTCAGGGTCAGTACACTCCTGTGACAAAACAAACGAATGTCCCATTGATAAACATCCTTCTTCAACTACTTCCTCTTCAAGCGCTGCTACACAAACATCTCCTTTCTGTTCTGAAAATTCTTTGTCATCAAAGTATTCTTCTGAAATTGATGATTGTGTACAACAACGACACGTAATTTGCAGCTCTTTTGACAACATGTATTCGCTTCCATGTATAATTATGAATGTTCAACATAATGAAATATCAACTCTCGTCGATTCAGGCTCAACCTTGACTTTGCTGGATAATGAATGCTTTAATAGCATTAAATCCAAAATTCATTATAAATGTTTATCGAGAAATGTTTCTGTATCAACTATAAACTCTAAAGTTTTCTTTAAAGGATGTATCGAGATTGCATTCAAAATAGATAAATTCTTTTTCCATCATGTCTTTTATCTTACTGATATAAAGAATGTTAATTTTGAAGCCATACTTGGTTTTGAGTTTATAAATAAGCATTCGATAACCATCTCTCCAGCTTTTAAATCTATATTAATTAAAGATAAACATATACCTTTTAACATTCAAAAAGAGTCTCCTACCAGTTATTATTTGAATGCTCAGTATACTAAAGACAATATAACAGTTCCATATTCTCTTAATACACAGAATGTGCCTATTTATGAAAATTCTATGTCAGTTAACACAAATGATGGTACTTTTTTTGATAATGTGAATGGAAATTTTGGTGATAATTATTTGCATTTATTACATAATTATGAAAATTGTCCTTACAATTACAGTTTCCCAAATAATGGTTTGTTTATAAATAATGTTGGTAATACTGCTATGACTTATGATAATTCTTTAATGAATGCTAATATCAGAAATTTAGATGGTCATGCTCAAGTTTTTACCCAGTTTCCTAATTATTTTCCTACCGACACAAACTTTGATTATGCTAATGTTATAAATAATTTTTCTAATACCAATAATACCAAAATTACCTCTGATGACAATAATGTCACATGTGAAGGTGACAATGACATTATTTATGTTGGTAAAAAGTATACCAATTTGAAAAATGGTAATAAAAATATATTGAATTCTAACATGGTACAAGCTGTAAATAGAGAGTTAATTCCCCCCCAATTCTTCTGTGTATTTACATGTCAAATACTTGAATTCTCCATCTGAATATTTTATTTTTAAGCCTGCTTTTAAAAGTAAAGCTCTTGTTTTGCATGAATCATTGCATTCTAAATCTGCAATTCAAAAAGACTTATTTTTAGTTGTATGTCAGAATATATCCAAAGTGGATGTTCATTTAAATAAAAATACAATTCTTGGTGAATGCATTATTGTAGATGAGAACGATATTGAAAAATATTCCTTTGATTCAGATTTAGAAAATGAATATTGTAATTTAATTTTACCATCTGAGGAAATTAAAAGAAAACGGATACAAGAACTGTCACCAAATGATTTTGACTTAAAACACTTGCCCCCACATGAAAGTGACTGTTTAAAAAAATTATTATGCAATAAAGCTCAAGCATTTTCTAAATCCTTAGACACTTTGGGTCATACAGACCTAGTTAATCCTCAGTTCTCAATGATGAATTCTCACCCGGTGAAAACCCTACCTTTTCCTGTGCCACAGGCATTAGATCAAGAAGCTCTTGACCAGATCAATCAAATGCTAAATGCTGGCATTATAGAAAGATCAAATTCATCTTGGGCTTGTCCCATGCTTCTTGTTAAGAAAAAAAGAACTGGCATGTCAAAACCTCAAAAATATCGTTTGGCATTGGATTTACGATTATTAAATTCTATTATTATTCCATCTTCATATCCTCTACCTCGCATTCAAAATCGATTACAATTATCAAAATTTAAATTCTACACTACACTGGACTTGCCCTCTGCGTACTGGCAGATCGCTGTACCTAAGGAGATGCAAGATAAGCTCAGTTTTATCACTCCATGGGGACTGTTTACCTACCTTCGTCTTGTGTTTGGCTTGAAGACAGCTGCGAGTACTTTTCAACAGTTAATTGATTCTGTTATTCAATTGTCTGAAATTGACTCTTGCTACGCATACCAGGACGACATAGTTGTCGGCGCCAATTCGTTTGATGAAATGGTTGCGAAACTTACAAGACTCTTCGACACTCTTATTGCCAACAATATTACTCTTTCTCCTGAAAAGTGTTCTTTTATGCAAACTAGCATTAACTTTTTAGGCTTCCAACTCACAGATCATAAAATTCTTCCAATTACAAGCAATATTTTGAAAATTACTTCCTTCCCAAAGCCCAAAACTAAGAGGCAAACAAAAAGTTTTATTGGCTTATGTTCATTTTACAGGTCAATTATACCTCATTTTGCTAGATTGATTACTCCTCTTATTGAAATCACTAAACCTAAAAATAAATTCTGTTGGAAATCTGAGCAAGAAAATGCATTTAATAAATTGCAAGAAATTTTCTTCCAAAAACCCATGCTCAATCTTCCATATTGGAATGAGATATTCTATGTGAATACCGACGCTTCAAAGACAGCAATCTCAGCTGTTCTAATGCAAAAAATTCAAGGTGAACTACGCCCCATTTCTTATTACTCCAAAACTCTATCTCAGTCTGAAAAGCAGTACCCAGCCATTAAAATAGAACTTTATGCCATTTATAAAGGAATAACAGCTTTTAAATATTACATTTTTGGCAGACACTTCATTCTTTTGTCCGATGCTAAACCTCTCAATAACTACAAAAAATCAACGTCTCCTGCCGACATAACTACTCGTTGGATGTTAGAACTATCTGAATACTCTTACATATTCCAGCATGTTCCAGGCAAAGAGAATGTATTGGCAGATTTTCTAAGTAGGACACCTCACATTCCTACTGAAGATCTCCATACTAATCCAGATCTCATTTATGAACAAGAAATACTGCCTATTGTTGATGATCAAAACGATCTACATAATGAAATTGTTCAGTATCCATGTGGATTAATTGGAAAAACCCATCATAATTGCCATCTCCAAATTGATTCTCCTTCTACAAATAATGCTAATAATGAAGACCCATTGCTAGAAATCTTTGATCAAACCATGCTTAATGAGCAACAAAAAGACCCTCAAATTAAGAAAATTTATGAAGATATTAAAACTAATAAAAAATCTAAAAGTTTAAATGGTTATTACATTAATCCAAGTAATGATTTGCTTTGTTATAATGGACACTTCTCTTCAGAAGACATTGATCTACATAGAGCTGTTTTACCATCTTCACTTAGAGCTAAAGCTTTAAGAATTGCTCATGTTACTCATACTGGTATTCGTAAAACCATTGTTAATTTAAAGAAAAGGTTCACTTGGAAAACTTTAGTTTCTGATACAATCAATTATGTCAAATCGTGTGAAATTTGTTTAGTAAATAAACATCATAAAAAAACACTGCTCCATATCTCCCAGCACCACTTCCTACAGCTCCCAATCAAAAAGTTTCGATGGATTTACTTGGTCCTTTGAGAAATCATCAATTTGTTATGACTGTAATCGACCATTTTTCTCGTCATCTTGAATTATATACCTTGAATAGCATTCATGCTGAGTCGGTTACTAAAGCTCTGTTGCATTACATTTCTACTAATGGAAAACCTGAGTTATCTCTTACTGATCATGGCTCCCAGTTTACGAGTGATATGTTTTCTTATTTCAACAAAAAACTTGGCATAAAACTAGAACACAGTACAGTAGCGCATCCACAGGCTAATGGATTGAGTGATCGATGTAACACTCAAATAAAGTCATCTGTGAATACAATGGCTTCCTAAGGATTTGATGTTCCAACTGCTTTAAAAATCCACCAGTCAATATATAACGCTACACCTGATCCAGCAACAAAATTCACTCCAAATCTTCTTCATTTTGGAAGGGAGGTGAATGATATTTATGCTAATTATAAAACCCATTCTTCCTGGAAAATTCTTAACACTGCATATGAAATTCACAAATTCATGGATGTTATTGAAAAAGTATACTATCAAGCTTACAAAAATAACGAGTCTTCTAGACAAAAAGTGTATCAAAAATCAAGGGAAAAATTAAAATTTGCTAATATCAAAGTTGATGATATTATTTATGTAAAATTCCCCAGTGTATTTAACAAAAAAGTACAAGGACCTTATATGATAAAGAAAATAATTTCACCTGTACTTATTCAAATTCAAGATTGCAACAATAATCAAGCATCACCTATGTTAATTCATACTAACAGAATCTTGAAACTCCAGAAAAGAAATGAAGCATTGCTTCATCCTGCGGATTCATCTAGAAGTGCAACACATGATCAACCAGCTGTTGATAGTGCATCTTCTCCTGTGAAACGACATATTCGTGCTCATACTGCTGATTGTGATTCTTTTTGCTCTCACACTAATAACAATATATCTCCTCAAATTCACACCTCTTCAAAGTGCCAGCAAACATCTTCGCATTCACTTAGTTCAGTACTTTCACAAGTATCTGGTAGTAACACTACAGTTCTAGACAAATGTACTCAAAGTAAAAACCATTATGATCTTTGCCCTCGTAATCATAAACTGTATAACTTGTAAACTAATCTTCATTTTTTTCTTAGGATGCCTCTGCCATTGCTAAAAATCTTATCTATGCTAGCTAGATTGGATTGTCAAATGTGAAGACTGACTGATTATTTTTTATTTGTTTTCTTCTACCAAAGCTGCAGGCAGCATTTTTGTATTTTTTATTTTTTTTAAGTCACCTTCGCCTTGACACAATGGAATTGTCATCCTGTAAAAGTATGTAAATCTTTTTTTTTTGGTTTCTCCTGTTAACTATGTTTCTCACTGAAATATTTCTTCAAAACCATATTCATTCTTGGAATTTATGTTTAATATGAAATGTGCTGATAGCTTAAAACTCTAAAATTCAGTGTTTGATTTAAATGGTAATTCTTTTTAAAACTTATAATTCAATATTATAGTTGGAGATGAAATGTCATTGATTAAATTATTTTGATAAGGTAATTTAACTTAAAAAGTAAATTGTTATTGATATAAGGTATAATATGAGTACATATGTCATCACTTTCCCTATTGTGACTTTTGAATAATACAAATGTTACTTCTTGCATGCCCTAACATCTAACCTCTTTTTATCATCTAAAGAGTATGCATGCTAATACATACTTCTAATATTATTATTGTTGGTGTATTATGTAAAAGGGTTGGTAATACATTAAGCTCTATAGGTGTTTGAAAACCCACAAATTGAAGAAAATGTTTATGCATATGCAAATTATATGCTTTGGATCCAAAGTTTGTTTTAAGTCATTACATTTAAATAAAATACTTATGTATTTTATATGTAAAAAAATTAAATTACATGTTTATTCTTAAAATGTTTGAAAATTCGAATTAAACATATTCAATAAGCATTCAGGATATTTTTGTATAAATATTTTGTGTGATATTTTTTTACAAGGCCAATGTTATTAAAGTTATGTGGTAGAATGATACATTTATTTATGTACTTTTCTGAGTACTTAAATATCGTCTCTTTGCCATTATTTACTTTCAAAGTATTATTGTTGTTGTATTAGAGTTGTTGAACTAAGAAAAGTTGATTTCTTATAAAGTGCTATATAAGGAAAGGGCATGTTTATAAACAAACAGTTCCATCAACCAATCTACCACTGCGTTTTTGTCGCAGCTATCATTGCAGGAATCGTCTTGGCGACGTAGGCCAATCATATCACAGACCAGTTTAACGTAGACCAATCAAATCGCTCCATCTCATGTGTACTGTAGGAGTCGTAAAGAACGAACAGGTTTTTCTCCCAAACCAACAGTAACTTAACCAACAGTGACGTCAGTTGCCCTTTCCTTATATATATATATTTCTTTTCAATGAGAGTCTAAATATTCTCTCTTGACCATTTGCTTACATTTTGAATTTTTGTTATGGAAAAATTCTCAAATGAGTAGTTTATTGAATTTATATAAGCATTGTTCTAATAAAAATTTTAATACAAAATTGAAATATAGTTCATCGACTGTGACTAGAAATACAGTTGTGATTCAAAGGTCTTATTGTTGCTATTTCTTTTCCAAAACGGAAATGTTTTATTCTAATGATATGCTATATTGAATTAGGAAAGCCATTATTAGTATGATTACCAATTTGTATCATATAATATTATTTGTTTTTGTTTTACATTATTACAACCTTTTTACTCTTTTTGTATATACTGAACTTACCTTATAGTGTTGTATTTGCTATTTCACATATCAGTGAATGGACTTTTAGCAGCTTTATTTCAAAAGACTTTGTTCACTTTTTGCTACTGAACTTAATTTATAGTATTGTATTTGCTATTTCACATATCAGTGCATGAACTTTCAGCAGCTTTATTTTGAAAGACTATATTTACTTTTGGACTTTCAGCATCTTTGTTTTAATAGACTCTTTACTTTTTGGACTGTTAGCAACTATATTTTGAAGGACTTTGTGTATTTTTTTGCCAGAAGAATGTAAATTTATTATTATTAATATTCTTTTTATTTTGTTTCTCATTATGTCAAGTTATATGTATATTGTATATAGGTGACAAAATATTGACTCGATGTCAAAATTGTTAAATTTCTCCATCTCACCAATATTTTCTCTTGGGGAGGCAGGAGTATATGTTGTGGTTCTTACAACCACTGCCATATTTTAATTCAATTTAAGAAATATTTTATTAGTCCTTATACATTTAATTTTAAAATTCACATTCAAAAGTATTTTAATTATTTTCTTTTTATCACTTCCCCTGTAAACTTTTCTTTCTTGCATAACATTTCGCTTTAAAAAAAATGATAGTGATTGTTACCTCTGTACTTCCGGTATTGGATTCTACTAGATGCTTCGATAACATTCTTTGCCTATGCTCACTTCCTGTTCTAAGCTCCGCCCCTCGCCAATCAAATTCAAATGTTTCTAATACGTAATTTTTTTTTTCTGCCGATTAGTGTTTTTCAAGTTTTTTGGCACCCCCTCCCCTCCGTTTCCAGTCAGTGCTGAATCTGCGCGCTCACACACAGGCACTGAGACGTTTGCTATAAGAGTGTAAGGTGATCGCTTGGCTTGCTGCTGTGAAAAATGTACAATAAATAATGTACGTACATCTAAAGTTACGATATGAAGAAAATATTTCTTTTTTTAGAATGTGATAGTTGACGGCCTATACAAAATCTTCTATGTACGGCAAAGGTTTTTGCAGTTCCACAATGGAGACGCGATGAGTGGTTCTTACTTGTGATAAGTGCACAGATCCTACTGGTCCTGTATGCGGATAATTAATTTTGTTCTGTTTCAAATAATGCGACGTTCTATGTTCGGTTGATGATAAGTCGTAGAAAATATATTTTTTAACATGGTTGCCTCCGAACTCCCTGAGGGAAGGTTAAAAAAAAAGTATCGATTATTTGTGCTAAAAAAAATGGAGCTATAAAAATGATCATCGATTTAGTAATATTTTAGAAGAAAATCTCTTTATGAATAAAGATTTTATTCAAAGATGAAAATTTGCAGTGCAAATTCTTTCACTTGCTCTCTATCTTATTTCTTTCAGATGACTGCAGGTAACAATTTTTTACTTTTATCTTCATTGTTCTTGATTATAAATTTGCATGAGTAATTATTTTATAATTCTGTGTTTTAATGTCATGTCGAAGTGGTCTTTTGCGGTCATGACAATATATGTACTCACTATATTATTTTGATCACAAGCCCAAATATATATTATTTGGAATATTAACAAGATTCCACTGTATAAAAAATGGAACTATCATCCAACCACCACACTTGGTCATGTAATTTTAGCTTAAAAATTACTGATAAACTCACAAATAGTGCAGAAATGTTTAATATTTGTAGTTTTAGATAGCAGCGTCTACATTCAAAAGTTTTTTCAAGTTCATGTGGCAACACTTTAAGAGGGAACCACATTGTTTTGATTTTTTCAGCAACTCATAACACAAGTTACATCTGAAATAACTGAACCTTTGTCTATCCATTTCTTGAAGATATATTGGGGTTAATTTCATTCACTTCTCAGTCAACGTCTGCAAATTGTACCACGCAATCCAGTGCAAGGAGAAAAATAGAAACAAATGCAGCAGTTATCACCAACGAGGATTTCATTAAGCTGTGTGAAAAAGTTGAAAAAGAAAAAGATGAAAAAAATCAAAAAGAAAAGGAAAACTACATTAAACAAGAATATAGCTGAAGATGCAGTAGCATCATCCTCTGAGACTAGAAAGAAAACACAGCAATGCACACAAGATAGGGATATAGATATGGAAGTAGAAACGGGTGAAGCTGAAGAAATTCCGCAACTGGAAAAAAAAAATAGTCTGATATTTCAGCTACAAATAAATTAAGGAAAATACATAAATCTTAGAAAAGTGCTATGCTGTCTACTTTGAACAGATGTCATACATTGGGCGTGTTATTAGTATTCAGAATGATATTTTGTCTTGTAAATGTTTGGAAAAGTCTGCAGGAAATTATTGCTGGCCTAAGAAAATGGATCTTGCGCCAGTGAAGCGGTCCTTTGTGTTTTATGGACAAGTTAGAATCTATGGTACAGGGCCTTTCAGATAGAGGAAGATGAAATGCAAGCTGCATACTTTAAATACAAAAAAGTCTTTTGTAAATAAATGTATTATTTTGTGAAATATATTTGAAGTTCCAGCCATTTTAGTGATGTTCTTTATTTTATAACATTTTTTATAACTCTGTTTATATTTATAAACAATATAAAGTATTAAATTTATTCCAAGAATGTTTCATTCAATCATTTATTAAATTTTTGAGTGTTTAAAATGTTGGTATTTGATCATAAAACAATGACCAATAATCACCCCATCCCTGACCAATAATCACCCCATTGCCGGGGTGATTATTGATCAGTCATTTTTAAATTTTATTAATAAAAAAATAAAACTAATTAAGATTGTTAGGGATTAGATTCTCTTTCTGCAAGTATAAATTTTTTTTCAATTCAATTTAGTTACTGAGTTATATGGATATTTATGAAAAGTGACCAATAATCGCCCCACTCCGCCCTACTAGAAATTTTTAAAATCAAATTTTCTATTATTTCACTCTTTAACAGTTTTATTTAATATTACTTTTATTGGACCCAATAAATAAAAATAAGGAATAAAAACCACTTTTTTAAATTAAAATATTTTCCTTGTACAATTGATATATGCCCGCCAAATACAGCAAAAATTATAGTTAAAAATTTGTGGTTTCTGAAAGCTTTTAGTGAGAAAACAAAATCTTCTTACCCGAGCGACGTTCGAGCACTGTTAATGTGTTAGGGACATATATTTTTAAAATAAAAAATATTCTTTCGGAATTTCCAGTATGAACTCGGAATTAAAGATCAAAATGGTAACACTGTCTGGGTCATGCATTGCATTGGGGCTTACGTGAAACTATTATTATTTATGACGAAAACCACACACACACAAAAAAAGGAAAGTTGTATAGTTTTCGTTTACAAAGAGAGACTTCTGTATAGTCCCAATAGGCTACTCGCGAAAAGAAAGAAGATTCGTAGTCCCAGTCACCCATGAGTAATTATATAACACGTTTTCGCTAGTCCCGTCTATCCGTATCATGCTATTACGGATTCTTTTATCGTTCTTTTTTACGTTTCTAGTACTTCTAAATATGCAACGAAAACGAATCACCTCTGAGCTCCTTCTTTTGAACCATTTTTTAAAAATACATTTAGAAGCAGATCATCGTTTTAGTGTTTAAATGGGCGGGGCAAAATCTATAACTTGTTCTGTTAGGTGCAGCATCGTTCACTTTTTTGACTGTTTTATTTGAAGCATTTAGCTATTAATTATTGTTTTGAATTTGCCTCAAAATAGATATACAGTTAAAAACTACACATGTTAAAAGAACTACAACTAGTAGAGAAAACAAAACGGGATATATTGGTTGGGTAAAATTTATATCAGGGCGGGTACTCATTGACGAAAAGTCTGAACAAGGGGTGGAGCTGAGCAAAAGTTTAGATTGTTAGTGTGATGACAAATGTAAAGAACCAATATATATTTTTAAATTGCTTCAGTCTTATTTCTGTTAGAAAAATGGGGCATCATAACATAAGAATCTTAGCCAATGCCGAGACCAATTAAAACAAATTTTAGAGTGAGGTTGTTAAGTGATACAAGATGTTAAAAAAATGCATTTTCAGCAACATGCATTGCTTTAGAAATTAAGTAGAATTCTGTAAAACAGCATATAAACTTTAAATAACTGAGAATTAATAAAAATAAAATAAACAGATTAAAGGAATTAAAGTTACAAAAAGAAAAAAGGAAACTATATACACAACGTATACCAATATTAAATGATACAAGATGTTACAAAAAACTTGCGTTTTAATCGACAAACAGTGTTTTACTATGAAAAACAGTATAGAATAGTTAAATATACAAATAACATAAACAGATTAAAGAAATTAAAGAAAGTTATCAGACTGGAATTCTTATGAAGAAAAAGAAAACTAGAACTCTTGAGACTATATAAATAGAAGTGTAAAACAAATGTTTTTCTTTTCTTTCTAAAACTAAATAACTACCATAATCAATATGTTCGGCTCAATATAACCGCTAATTAGAATAGAAACTTTTCTCAGAAATGTGTCTTCTTTAAATGTTACAATAAAATTCGAACTATCTGGTGTTGAAGAGATATTATTGAAATCACCAGGAACAACTAAATAATATTAACACTATTAATAGGACATTGCAAAGTTAAAATAAAAACATTAAATATTACAATAATAAAAATGCTGGAATAAATTATAAGTTACAAGAGTAATTGACTACAAATTTTAACTATAAAATAAAATTTACAAACCAAGTAATTATGAAAATGAAAATAAATATTTATTTCGTAAATACGTTTGTTCTATTTTAACGAACAGGGTGTCAAAATTAATTACAACTTTTGAAAAACTGAATAGGTTAAAAAAATTTGATGAAGTTTTGAATTTTAAATTGAAATAGAATAGGAAAATTGAGATTAAAGCACTTAAATTAAAATATTAACGAAAAGAGAAAACCAATTATAAGTCTATCATTGAAGCAATCAAAGCTTAACTAATACATTTCTCAGTAAATATAACAAGTAATGAAGTATAAAATACCTCATTTTAATAATCGCAAAGAGTGAAGCGATAGAAAATAAACAATGTGAGACACACTTACCTCATTAGGAAGTTAGAACCTGGTTACTAAGCAAAAAAGAACTAAGTATAAACATATGAATAAGTGGTGCTCCAAAGAACAAAACTGTTCTCCCTTTTGTTCGGCAAGCAGAGATAACAGCACTGGTGCGCCTTTGCTCTTTCGATTTACGTTATGCATTCGATTTAGAATACTATTTCTTGTCGCTTATTTTGAATCTAATTTTTAAAACACATTAAATGCAGAAACATAAAATAAAGCAGTTCAAACCAAAAATATTATATAGAAAATCAATACACGTATAATGCAAATTTTTATATGATTTTTAAAAATATATTATAGTATTTTTCAATCCAGTGATAGATGTATTTATTTTTGACACACACACGCACACAAATTTCTACGTACTTTCGAAAATTTTTCTCTTGCAATATGCTAATTTCTTTCATGTTTTGTTTATTTTCCTGGAACGCCGCGGAGCCCCTGAAAAGTATAGGCGGAGCCCCAAGGGCTCCGCAGAGAACACTTTGGCAACCTCTTCTTTAGAGATTTATTTTTCCTTCCGTATAAAAGCTTCATTCAATGTATCAGAACATAGTACAAATTTTTCATTGAATTCAAACAAGCGACTGTCTTTCTCAATTTTTCCTTTAACGGTGTAGTTTTTGTGGACTTTGATGGTTTTATGCAATAGATTTCTTGTACGATTTAACAGAATTCTTTTTTGTATATATTTTTTACTTGTTGGATGGACTGTAATTCCACTATTGTTTTCTGCCATTTCTTCAAATGCTGTCCAATTATTGTCACTTCTTTCCAAACTTGAATTCACATGTGACTTCAGTGCCTTTTTTCCAATCATTCACAACGCAGCTCTCACCATATACAAGAAAAAATACTTCGTCAATCTCCATTTTAACGCTCTCGATCAACAATAAAAATAAAGTCATTTTATACTCTCAAAACTATTTAAAACTTTCTACAATACGCGTGGAAAATAACGCTATTTACTTTCTAAAAACTCACAAAGAATACTTCATTCAGTAAGTTAGGGTGATTTAATACCAGCGAAATGCTCATCAATTGAAATAAAACACGGCAAAGATACCACGTGGTATATTTCAAAGATGCACGTGGTATATTTCGACATAAGCATGGAATACCACGACAATGACTACCAGGTTGCGAAATCAGTCTGCAGAGAAAAGTACAGAAGAAGAGGTGTAGGGTTCGAAAGTAGAATTTGTTCTGCTTCTTTTGCGCGTTCACGACAACAGTTTCCCTATTTTTTACAGTTATGTTCACTGTTTCTGATATTTGACAGGGAAGGGTTGGTGTGACAAAAAAATGTTATGAACCGTTTTTATTAAATTTTCTACATCTTTTAAATTGAACTTTTTTAACTAGATGCCATCGTTAATCAGATATTCACGAAAAACCGATTTTCAAGATCATCTGCGCCCCCCGGCGGCGAAAGCTCACATCGTATCGATGAGGACTTTTAATATGTTAAACTACATACCTTAAAGGGCACCTGTGCAAAAATCCAGTTTTGTTCTAATTTTTTCCGCTATTTGTCAAAAGAAGTACTAAAATTACTGTAGTATGTGGGGAACGTAGCTCGAGAGGTTTACCGAAATGGGAGGCAGTTTACATGTGTCGAAGACCTAAAGAATGCTGTAAAATGTGCTGGGGCATTCTGTACCTCGTGGCATGTTTGTAAATGTGTGAAGTCGGTTATCGTCTGCTTTAGTTTTCATATTTGCATATTTCGAAAAAAAGCAGGTGTTTTAATTAAAATGTTAGGGTGTCTTATAATTTTGTCCATGGCATTTTTAATTTTTTTTTTTTATTAAACTCTATAAAAATATCATTTTTGTAAAATAAGTATGTGTGATAACGGAAAAAAAATTGTTTTTGTCGTTTTTGATAAAGCATTTTTAAGCTCTGAATCTTTTCCTTCCAAGTATGTCAAATTAGGTTGGTGTCTTATTATTATGTACACCACTGTATTCAAAAAAATATTTATTTAAATTTATTTAAATTAAAAATAATATTCATATACACAATCAACAGTTTTTAAATGAAAGTTAAGATTTTATTCTTTTAAAACAGCAATATTATTTTTTGATCAATTTTTTATTACAATTAAAATACTTTTTATTATATGTATAATAATTTGATTTTAATATGTATTTAAAATAGAACACTTAGACTTTTGAGACACAACATGAAAATTCTGAGAAAGACCTGTTGACCAAGAATTAAATCCGATGCAAAATTTAAAAAAAAAACCTGAAAAATTAATTATTTTTTAATATGAGGTGGTTGAAATGTATAGGATTTTATATATATATTATTGTGATTGGTTCAAGAAATTTTATATGGGAACCTTTATTTCATAAATTATATCACTAATATTTTTAGAATTTTTATTTTCCTTAAAAAAGTTTAAAAGATACTACCACGGTGTGTGTGTGTGTCTCCAAACTACCAAGAACACATCTAAAATGTGTGACTTACTATAGATTTTCTTAGATTTATTAAATTTTGTCAATATTTGCAACGTCAAGGTATTTCTCTTCTCTATGTTTTTGAATGTGATTCACTTTTTCATTAATGTTTTCATAAATTGTTTCTTTTAAATCTGTATACTTTTCTACATTTTATAAAAGAAAATAAATTTTCGTTAATAATTATTATAATTTGATGTCTACTGATGTTTTCTGCTTTTGGGAATATTATTTAATATAAATGGAGCAAACGGTATTTCATTTAATCTAAATAAATAACAATTTATTTTTTTAAATATACATATCACTTATAAAACAATTACAAATGAAATAATATAACGATATTATTTTTGCAACTAAAGAAAGAGACATGCTACGGCACTCTACTGAACACGACAGCTTTTCAGCCTACCTAAATAACATGTAAGATTGAGAATTGCTGGAAACAAGACTATGTTGATCGTGTGTCAGCCAAGAAGGATGGATGTATTGCGGCCCTTCGCTGCCGTCAACTGCGTGTCCGAAAATCAGTATTTTTTATTATATCAAATACTTTGATTATTAAATGAAAAGGAATCATATCATACGTTTTTCTACTGTCCAGCAATCACATTGTAAGACAATAAGCATGTTGACGTGTTTAACATAAATTTGTCTTTTTCTAATGCAAATGACCAACAGACAAGTGGTTATCATATTCTGTACGAACAACTTTACTGAAGTTGACAACAAAAAGGATCAGGGTCCATAAGCCGTGTTTTTGGCCCATGAAATAAGACTAAAATTAATTTTGTTATACTGACTTAAATATTTCACTTTTTAATATTATAAGGTTTATCCTATACGATTTCAACAATAGTTTTTGCATTTTCTTCGGATTTATATGACTTGCACAAGCTCAAAGTTCGTATTACTCATAGTTTTTGATGAAAAATACGCAATTTCTCATAATTTTACATCAATTATTTATATGAGAGCAATCGCGCAACACTTTCTTCTTTACATTATTATAAAATGCTTCAAAGTTTACAATAAAAATAAAATAGTTGCAAAGCTGCGATCATAGTAAAATATTAAAAATAGAGAGTTAAGTAACTGCGTTTCCTCACGTCATGGGAAGGAATGCAGTTATTAGCAATAGTTACGTTCATTTTAGCACGTTTAAACATGTTGCTGCATCCAAAAGTCTTTTAGTGACGTGGGGGTAATACAGTTACTTAACTCTCTATTGTTAATATTTTACTATGAGCGCAGCTTTGCAACACTTTTATTTTTAAATATATTGTACATTTTGATGTACAGGGTGGTCATAAAAAATTTTTGCCGATATATTGAACTCTAGCTGCCGATCGAGATGTTCAACCGATCGATATGAGAATTCAGATATAGTTATTCACAGATATGAGCTCGGTATTCTGTGAACGGCAACAAATTAGCGCTCACGGTTACGGTTATAGCTACAGAAACTCGAAATTTTCAAATAGCAGCGCCCTTTTTTTTCGTCGCAAAATGCTCAGCGCATGCGAAAACTCTAAAGAGCGTTGGAACAATACGTGTATCGCAATAAACGGACGCGTTATGCACGCACAAAAACAGCTCTGCGAACGGCCAAAAAAACACTATCAGGACACACGAAGGAAATTTGCATATGACAGAGGCAAAAAACCAATCACGGAACGCCGTTCGCCAGATAGTCAGCGTTGAAAACGGATAAAATGTGGTGTGGTAATGTTAGTTCTTTAGTCGGAAGCACCCACATGCCGACGAATTGACACTTCCAGCGGCAGTTCGTGGTGAATTGGTAAAACTCTATTATCAAAATGGGATGAATGCTGCGAAAACCTTGCGTGTTTACCGTCGAAGCCATCGCCAAATACGTGGCCCATGTAGCTCGCAAGCTCTTTGTGATTTAGCAATGAAATTTGAAGAAACTGGTTGCGCCTGTGATAGAACGCGATCCGGACGACCAACTGTTCCTGAGGATACTGTTATGGAAGAGCATTACACAGTGACTACAGTACACATGCAAACTGCAAGAGGTGCATCTCGTGTATTGGATATACCGAAATCAACTGTCCTAAATCGACTGCGCTCTGTAATCCGCATGTTTCCTTACCGGTACCAGCACGTCCAGATGTTGAAAGTGGGACCATCAATAACGTATAGACTTTGCTAATGAATTTCTTACCCGATATGATGGAGTTAACGGCTGGCCTCTTCGCATATTATGGAAGGACGAGGCACATTTCACCATAACTGGAAACGTCAACACCAAAATTTGTGTGCACTGGGCAGACATGAATCCGCACGCTGACACCAGTACCTTTACACGACGTCAAAGTTACTGTGTGGTGCGTCATTGCAGCAGGCACATTTATTATCGGGCCGTACTTCTTTGAGGAAGCTATTTCAACGGGATTTGTAACTTGTGCTCTGTAACAGGCTCCCGCTATACGGCAATGTTGCAAAATTACGTCATACCAGAATTGCTGCAGCGAAATGCGCTGAATGACTTCGTTTGGATGCAAGATGGTGCACCTCCACATATAGCGAAGTCTGTTCGCAAGGTCCTGGAACAGCATTTTGGCGACCGTGTCATCTCACGACATTTTCCATTTCCGTGGCCTCCGCGATCCCCCGAGGTCACTCCTGTGGATTCCTGGTTCTGGGGATATCTCAAATCTAGAGTGTACATGTGCAATCTGTAAACTTTGCCGGATTTGAAAGATTCTATCAAACATGAGATTGCAAACATGCCTCATGTGATGTTACGTTTGGCTGTGTTGTCTACAGTCGCCCGCATGCAATGTGTAATAGCCTGTGATGGCACCCATGTGGAAAATGTGTAATCAAAATAAAAGTTTTCTTTTCTCCGATCTGTGTTGTAATCAGTGATTGGTGTACTGACTCTGTGTCATATGCAAATTTCACCCGATCGTGTTTTTTTTTTTTTTTTGCTTTTTTGGCTGTTCGCAGAGCCGTTTTTTGGGATACACGTACGGTTCCAATGCTCTTTACGGTTTTCGCATGCACTCAGCATTTTGCGACAAAAAAAATAGGTGTTCCCATTGAAAAATTTCGAGTTTCTGTACCTATAACTATAACCGTAACCGTGAGCACCGCTTTGTTGCTGTTCACAGAATCCTGAACTCATACCTCTGAATAAGTATATCTAAAATCTAACTTCGATCGGTTGAACGGACCGGCCCTAGAGCTCAATATATCGGCAAAGTTTTTTATGACAACCCTCTATTTTATAATATATGTAAAGAAGAAAGTGTTGTGCGATTGCGCTCATATCAATAATTGAGGTAAAATTAGGAGAAATTGCGTATTTTTCATAAAAAACTACGAATAATACGAACTTTGAGCTTGTGTAAGTCCTATAAAGCCGAACAAAATGCAAAAACTATTGTTAAAATCGTACAGGATAAACCTTCTAATATTAAAAAGTGAAATAGTTAAGTGTATAACAAAATCGAATTTTAGTCTTATTTCATGGGCCAAAAACACAGCTTATGGACCTTGATCCTTTGTGTTGCGGAAAGTGAAAAGCTAAGATTGTTTGATTTGAGGTTAAAATATGTGTTGCTAAATTGCAAATGCCAGTTAGCATCTTTTATACGTAGTTCATACCGGTTCTCAACTTAAGCTTCTAGATGTCAAATATGAAATTGTTGTCTGGCATTAACCTCGAAATGGTTTTCCTTCAGATTTTTTGGACGTAAAATGCCTCAAATTATTATACTACACTCTTAACTTACTACCAGACAGGAACATAAAGTCTCTTTGACACTGCATGTTACTAACACATGAAGCATTTCGATTGCACAATGCTATTTAGCATATTATGGCATTATGCATACTGTTTAAAGTTGCCAATTTTTCAGGATATATAATATAGTTATTTATTCGAAACATATATGTCTGATTCTGAAATTAATCATTTGATAATGGAAACCATGTATAGTGAAATAATAATATGTTAAATTTAAAAATTTTAAATTATTACCAGATATAATATACATGTATTTATTTTGCTATTAATTAAAGTAGAAAGAAGTAGAAAGTAGACGTTTTGAAGTAGAAAGTGACTTCAATAAAATAGTATTCGTGTCAAAATGGTTTGTATTTAATACCATTTATTATGTAAAACTTCTTGTTAAGAACATGTTTATTTGAATTGTGTCAAATTGAACAGTTTTACTTGAAGTTAGAAATTTGTTCATATATGTTTACCCTGAGATTGGAATTTATTTTATTTTTCACTTGCAAAATTGTTTTATATGCTCTGTGTTATGTTTAAATATTTTAATGCTGTATAAAACTGAATTACATAATTTTAGATTTTACTTTTGGTAATCTGTAGAAATGTAGTTATGATGACGTTTAGTTGAGGAAAAGCGGGCATAAAATAAATAGTTTCTTAGGGGCGACGTTTATCCTAAATACGAGCCTGTATATACACTGATGTCCAAAAAGTAAGGTACCGTGACCGGACTCTTCCGATTTTAGACGTTTTGTCGATCATATTATGAAATATTCTATGAAATGTCCTTTAAATAAAAGAATGTAAAGAACATGTTTGACTTCATAATTTTCAGTGAAGATTTAGTCGCAAGAGAAATTAGGGGGAGGGGCAATAATAATTTTAATAATAAAATAATATTTTCGATCACCCAAGTAACAGAAAGCTCTAAAATTGGTCTGTCACTGTATCAAATGTCTATGTAGGTCCTGTTCAACATTTGTGTGCATTTGTGTAATCATAGCACGTATATTCCTGAAGATGTTAACGTTTCTGTGAAAAATGCAATTTTTTTTTGTTTATAGCATAGAGAGCTTTCAACCAAATTTAACACCACTTTCCTAAAACTTGACAAAGAGCAGTAGACATAGTATACTGCAATTAAAAATTAATATAATGAATATTCGATGAGATATGGGTCTTTGTATGAAATAAAATTTAACTGCGATTGCGTGAACTATACCAAAGATTTTTTATTATTATTGTTATAATTTGATAATCAATTGTATAGAGCAACTTATATACAAAACCAGTCAAATATCGTGAAGAATCAGAAAGATACCGGCGATACAATGAGCTGATTGAAAAATTGGGGGAAAATACCTTATAATCCAACTACTTTTAGAAAGGAATTCACTTTATTGCTTCTATCTTTCTGAATTTTCACGATATTTGAATGGACTTTTTACATAAGTTGCTCTATAGAAATGACTATCAAATCATGGACAAAAACTCTTTGGTATAGTTTGCACATGCACAGTTAAAATTTATTTCATACAAATAACAAATATATCATGAAATATTCTATATATTCATGTTTTAATTGCATTATACTATTTCTACTGTACTTTGTCAAGTTTTAGGAAAGCGCTATTAAATTCGGTTGAAAACTCTGCATGCTATAAACAAAAACAAAAAAAATAAATAAAAAATATTTTTTCACAGAAAATTTAACATCTTCAAGGATATGAGCGCTATTCTTACACAAATGCACAAAAAAGATGAACAAGACCTTCATAGTCATTTGCTACAGTGACGGACCATTTTGAGCATTTTCTGTTTTCTGGGGAATGCAAATATTATTTTATTATTACATTTATTATTACCCACTAAATTTTCGTCCAATAACATGAAGTAAACATATTCTTCACATCCTCAAAATTCAAGGGCATTTCGTCACGAATTTCAGTAGATATTCGACAAAACGTCTGAAATCGAAAGTATTCGGTTACTGCTTCGACATTAGTGTATATACAATCTCTCTCTCTCTCTAAACTCACACACACACACACACACACATACACACACACACACACACACACACACACACATATATATATATATATATATATATATATATATATATATATATATATATATATATATATATATGTGGCGTTTTGACGAAGATGAGATACCACGAAATCTAATATTCCACGAGAAAATGGCAGTTCGTTAAAGATATAGAAGGTTGCAGTCGATATCAATACTCATGGCGAAGAGGTGAGGCAATAATGAGATTCAACAAGAGTTTCTCCAGTAAAGCCCAGCTAATTTCCAGACAAATAGTTTATTTAGAATAAGAGCGATGCAGTAACAGTTCCCACAGGTATAAACTTATAGCCCTCAGGCTTCACGATGACTCACTACATTGTTTAATAGTGTTAAAGAGCTATATGAAAATTCTACGTGAATACAACACTAGATACTCTTTTGTTTACACTTCCGAACACGTCAAAAATCCTGCACTCCAAAGCATGCTAGCGAGTTTTGTTCACTGAGCGTAGACATACAGAAATACGACGTCACGTGCGCACAAACCAATGAGTGAGAGGCGACACCAGCCAAGCGAATGAGGCGAGAGGGAGAAGTTCTAACACGAAAGAGTTCCTCTCCTGGCCGCGCATTAATTTTGAAGTGAAAATTACCCAGCGCGCGAAACCGAGCATGGAATAATAATAATAAAAAGAAAATGGCTTTTTAAAAAACATTCGAAATGAGAAAGCGTATCTCAGAATTTTATAGACTGGAGAGCCGATAAAAGTTACGAATGAACTTAAAATTTTAGATTAAGATTTGGAATAGGATAATTATTAATATACTGGTATTTACTTTTTAAAAAACATTAAATAAGAATAAATATTATTAAGAATTAAGGAAATACTGACTATGTCAGAAGTTAGATTAATTTAAAGGACTAATGCGAAATAATTGTGAAGGAAATAAATTATATATATATATATATAAGATAAATGATCTAATATAAACTTTAAAACCAAAACGTATTAACTTTTAGAATAAATTTAGTTTTATTTAAGGCAGTAGTAAATACGTTACCTTTAACAAACTAATCCAAAAACAATTTCTTTAAATACAACTTTATAAAGAAGGATTTTTAGTATTGTTTTATCATACAGTTCGAGGGAAAGTTGAAAATTCCCTTCTCACACTTCTATATTTGTTATCTACTTTTCGAAAAATTCATATGCTTAGAGATTTAAGTTTTTCCTATTAAGAAGAATTTATTACTTATCAGAAAATATTAAACTTTATCTCTAAAGCCTGTAGGAAAAACAACCCATAAATTTGATATATGAAGCACTTAGTACAGTACAAAATGTCATAAATTTTAAACAAGTTATTTGTGTTACAAAACGACCAGCATATTGACTATTTTTTATTATATAAAACTGATTTATAGAATAAATGCAGATATGTTTAAAACATGGAAGTGAAGTAATCGAAAAAAAATCTAAACTGAAGAAATTGCAAGATGCACAATTTGATTCAAATGTTCAATGGAAAATTGTTTTTACAAAAATATCAAATGAATTAAAAATAACTAAGTTTTATTTCACTGCAATATCTAAACTAATATAATAGAGAGAGAACTCATGACTGCCTGACTCCTGAACGCACAGATGGAACGACTAAAGTCAGGATCACTAAATTATGAGAATAGCTATTATGACGTAAACAACGAATAAGAAAATTTTTTTGGAAATTCAACCCGTAAGGTGTTTAAAAGGGGCGTGCCGAAAATTTTAGGTGATTTCGCAATTTCTCAGCATCAGTTTTAGGTAGGGGCGTAAAATTCAGCATAACAAATGTACTGAAAAAAATAATTAAATACGTATTTTTTGCGATTTAAGAAATTCAACCACCAAGGTGGTTAAATGGGCTATTGAAAGTTTTAGTGCATTTCATCATATCTCCGATTTCAATTTTAGGTAGGAATTTCAAATACAGCTAAAATATTAGTTAAACATGTATTTCAGGGATTTTAGAGATATTTTAGCGATTTCTTTAAAAACATCGGCTTATGTAAGATTAGACGAATAAGACAACTATTGCTGATTTTTTAGCTCACAGGCTGAGAGCTAATGTGCCCACCCGTTCTGTACGTATGTATGTACGTATGTACGTAACGCGATAACCCTTGATATAAATATCCGTTGCTTCAAATTTTGTTTATAGGTTCATTGTGATAATTCGATTCCTGATTAGTTTGTGGGGTTCATTGGTTAAGTATAAAGGGGGGAGCTGGTGGCTAATACCCTTAATTTAAATGAATGGGTTTTTCATGAAAAATTATCAGATTTGCTTCAAATTTTGTTTATAGGTTCATTGTAATAAGGGACTTCCCTGATTAGTTTTGGGGGGTTCATTGGTTAAGTATAAAGGGGGAACGGGGCCTTTTTTCCTCTTAATTTTTATAAATGGGTTTTTCATGCAGACTTATCCGATTTCCTTCAAATTTTGTATAATGGTTTATTGTGATAAGGCGCTTCCCTGATTAGTTTTTTTTTTGGGGGGGGGTTCATTGATTTTATATAACGGGGGAACGGGGCCCTAATCCCCCTTTAATTTTGATAAATGGGTTTTTCATGCATAATTATGTTTCGAATTTTGTATATATGTACATTGTGATAAGGCGCTTCCCTGATTCGTTTTGGGGTTTCATTGGTTAAGCATAAAAGGGGGAGTACGGTGGCTAATCCCCTCCTTAAGTTAGGTAAATTGGTTTTTCAGGCAGAATTAACTGTTGTGCTTAAAATTTTGTTTATAGGTTCATTGTGATAATGCGCTTCCGTGATTAGTTTTGGGTGTTCATTGGTTAAGTATAAAGGGGGAAAGGTGGATAATCCTCCTTATTTTAGATAAATGGGTTTTTCATGTAGAATTATCCGTTTTGCTGCAAATTTTGAATATAGGTTTATTGTAATAAAGCGCTTCCATGATTCGTTTTGGAGGTTCATAGTTTAAGTATAATGAGGGGTAATGGGGGGGGGGGTAATTCCCTCTTCATTTATTGTCGGTTTCTTTATTTTTCGAGGGCATTGTTATTTGAAATAAGAGTATAATATACAATTAGTGCGAAAAGCCTGTGAGCTCAATGCCATCAATTTTAACTGGCACTCTTTTTTTATTGATTGGATATTTTACGTAAAACATTTTTCCAAGGAATTTATTTTAAATATATATAGATAGATAGTTAGATGCCATACGAAATAGTATTTCGGTAAATGCTACTTCATTTAGAGGATTTTTTTTTCGTATTGTGAGGGTAATCGTGTGTATTTTTTTGTTACATGCACATTCTCATTTATAAAGTCGAGGTATTTTTCTACGATTATTTCAAAACAAATTCAATTGTTCTTGAATGTCTATTAACGATTTATGTGTTGGAATGTACAGAGCTCCGTTATTATGATTGCCATTTTACTGCATTTTTATTTATTTTGCCTATAAGATCCTTATGGTGACCAGGTGGTTCTGTTAGTAATTAGTACAACAGTTACTTTTTATTAATTTCAATAACACCAATTCAGTAATTATTCAACTTTTAAAGTTGTTATTCTGGCTGAGAAATTTAATGCATCTATTCTGATGTAAGATTAAAAAATATAAAAAGTGCAATTTGGTAATATTGTTTAAATAGTTTATAATACGCCAAATGAACTAGTTAACTAATAATTAAACACCAAAAAATGCCATATCAATAGAGAAGGTTAATATAATCATTCTCAAAGACATACAGACTTTAAAAAATAATTGAAATAATCATAATTAGCTTGAGATGTTTTAGATTTTTTTTCTTCGAGTAAATTAAATAAAAATAGTAAATGTTCAATTAATTTATTTATGGCATAAACGATATCGTTTGTTTTATACATTCATTTGATTGTTTTATACATTCATACATGTATTATACATACAGATCATTTCATCAATTTTATTTAGATAATTCATTATTTAAGGTATTAAAATAAATGAAAATTGTTGCCCTAATCGTTCTGTTCTTGGTAAACATGAAATAATTTTTAAATGATATTGAGAGTTTTTTCGATTAAAAGTCGTTATATTTTACTGAAAATTAAAAGGAGAATAATGTTTGTCAAGTAAAAAATTATATAATATTACGAAATAAATTAACAGAATATTTATAAAATTGTGCAATTTTTAATAAGATGAATTATTTAGATACATCAGCTGAAAATACAAAGAATAAACTATATTTTATCTTCATAACTAGCAGGTAATAAAGAATAGATACAAAGAATTTAAAAATATACATGTATTTGCATTGAAATTCGCGGAATAAAGAAACTTTTTTTGCACACCCTAACCCACCCCACCCCAATCAATATCTTTAATCTTATTTTCATATCGCTAATGGTAAATAATATAGTGTCTAATTTGCATATTACCTTTTTCCTTTATTTATAGGAAGTATGAAATTAAATTCATATATATATTAAATATTTATTTTTAATTTGTTATTTATTTTATTAAGCACAACCTTACCTGCCCTGCGTTGATCGGACCTGAAATAATAACCTTAAAAACCTATAAACACAGTGATAAATTCAAAGATTTTTCTCTGTAGGTGTACGACACTATAGAATTAGGGCAGGAGAGGTGTTGAACTTTCAGATTGTTAATCTGCGTAAAATTCCTAATCGTCCGGAGAGGTTTACTTTTGAAGCTAGGGGGGGAGAGGTGTATTATCCCTTCCCGAGGTACTCCCTGGTTTCAATAATGCCTAAAAACTATACTGTTTCCCTGAGTTACTGTGTTTAATCAATAATGCAATGTTACAAAAAAATACAATTAAAAATGTCTCAACGAAAAAAAAAAAAAAAAAAAAAAAAAACTAACCTAAAAAGTTTGACTTTCGTAAAATCACATGATGCTGCAATCACTTATCTCTCACTTAAGAAAAATTGAGAACTTCCATTTGGTCATCACTTTTTGTAAAGTTTTAAAAATTATATATATATTTTTTAATTATTAATACTTTTTGAGTGTATTTAATCAATGCTCGGAAGTTTGCTGCTTAAGGGGCATAAAATATAAGATAAGATGGTTTTGGTATAAAACAGATGTCAGATGATAAAATAAAAGAACGTCTCCTTTTCATAAAAATAAAGACAAAAAAATCGGATAAAAAAAAAAAAATTATACGAATTCCAAATAAACTTTATTGAAAATATATAGAATAAAATTTATTATATCAGACAAAAATGTTGAATTTGGATGTGTTTTATTATTCAATCACAATCACTGGCAAATATGCAAATTCAGAGGGATACGAATTTTTTTCGTTCAATAAATATTTTCAAATAGTTTATATATTAAACAGCAAATAATAATATTTATTTTAATGAAACATATAATTGTAAGCAAATATGAATTTGTTATAAAAATGTATTTTTTTGCATACCTATCCGGGTGATGGGAATGTCAGTTTAAAACTTAAAACAAATAAAAAAATAAATAAAAAATAAAAAATAAAAAATAATAAAAAGACCTCTGGAATTTTTTTTAAATAGTTAATATTAATAATTTTCCGTTAAATGAAAGACAATGTTGAAAGCAGAAGTTTATATATATGTGGTATATTATTTTCAATTTCTATCCGGGACAGGAGAATGGTTGTTTAAATCTACAAAAAACACGGAAAATATGAAAACGATCTTCAGAAAATATGCTTTTTGAAGTAGTATATATCAATATATATATATATTTTTAAGAAAAGGTACCCTCAGCCTGAATGATAACATATAAACGTACTACGTACTCCATAAAGGTATTGCGATTTCAAAATGCAGAAAAAAACGGTATGTTAAAAACTCTCGTATTCTTGAATAAATTCGGATTCCCGTGGCATGCGCAGAAGTGGTCTTAACGGTGGTGAACTGTCGAGAATCTGAACACGTTCATTACCGTTCGATGACAGATTTTAAATAATATAAAAAATAAAAAATCTGTGTATCGGTTGCATTAGGATCTGTCTTTGTCAATCCTTTACTACTCATTGCCAACAAACAGACATGCACACAGAGAGCGAAAGAGGGAGAGAAACATCTTACTTGTACTAATATCGATGTCAATATAACAGTTGAGATAATGCTGCAGAGTTTAAAAGTTCAAATGTGCCTTTCTTTTCTTTAACACATAACATTTATATTTTCTCTAACTTACCGGAATAAAAGCAAAACTAAGAAGATTTTAAGTAATATGTGAAAACATTACATTTGTGTTTCTGAGTGGTTTCTTTCAATGTTGCCTTAAAAACACGTAATTTGCAGTTTTCCCTTGAAATAAGACTCGCAGATTTCGAAATGCAACTGGAATTGGTCGATTAAGCGAAGTTACTATGTGTAATCCATTCGCATGGTGTATAGAATGTTTAGTAATTTTATAAAGAGAAATTTAGAAATAAAGAGAATTTTATAAATGTATGAAGAGAAATTCTGATTCGATTCCAATATTTAAAGACTAGGAATAAGCAGTTACTCATAACTTCTTTTTTGTGTGATATACGGAAATACAGCATTCCACAATATTCTATTAGTTTTAAACTACGTACTTATTTATTAAAAATTAATAATAGCGACACTATAATAGTTAAAGATGTGCTAAGCACAGAAGTTACATAGGATGCAAAAAGATCACCTTTTCCAGCATTCCTCATTAGCACTTCAATAAACGTTCATATTGTAAAGTATTTTCATTGCAATATTAACGATATGGTCCAATAAAACTGTGCGAAAAACCTTTTCTAAAAAATGTCAATAATTAGTTAGTTTTCTGTATTTATCAAGACATTATACACATTTTATTTATTTTATTTACTTTAAAATACATATTTCAAAATTTATAAACTGTAACTTTATCTTGAAAAACAAAATTGTCAATGGTCTCTGCATTTGATTAAATAAATATTCGTTCAAATTATACATACATTTTCTGTATGCCACTTTATAAATTTTATCAATATATTTCTTTTCGTTCTGCTAAAATATCAACCATACCATAAAAGAGTTTGTACAACTTTGCAATGTACATTCCTAAAAAAATTCATTTTATTAAAAATACTTTTAAATAACTTTTTTTTTTTTTTTTTTAGATTTATTAACATATTTTCTGTTATTATAAAATACCTTCTAGAAAAGAAAGTTTTAGCTACAACACGTTGAATCCAATAAAGTAATAAAAAATATATAGATACTTCAGCAGAATACAAAAAAAACCTTTTACTTACCCATCATACGTAGTATAGGATAAGTCTTGTAATCGTTTTGAAAATTGAAAAGATTTTTTTTGACGGATTTACACGTTTCAGACACTGGAGATTCCGAAAACATATTTTTAGAAAAAAAAATTTGCCGTCCGTCTGTGTGTCTGTGTGTCTGTAAACGCTCTATACCCCGAAAAAATTGAGATAGAGACTTGCAATTTGGTATGTACTTAGTATGTAATAATGGGAAGAAGCCTATTTCATTTCAATAACCTCGATTAACCGGAACAATTTTTTTCGGACTCTCGAAATATTCGTTCTGATGAAAGGTATATAAAAATTTTCGAAATTGTTTATTTTAAGAAATGAATATAAAAGACAATAAAAAAAACATAAATTTTGCATAAAGCATGAAGTTGATCGGATAATTAGTTGCCGAGATATTTGGAATCCTATTTCCCACACTCTTCGATTTTTCATGACCCTGTATTTCATCCAAATTTCACTTCAAAGATATATTTTAATTGGAAATTTGACGCTTAATCAGATGCAATAAACTGCTAGTTAATAGGATTATTATTTTTGGAGTTATAAGGATGTTTCTTTCAAGCAATTCAGTAATCAAGACTTTAAAGTTTGTGACGTCATCAAGCCACGATTTTATTTGAATTGCAATGCACTTTATAAGTAGTTTACACATTTTTATTTTAATATTTTACATTATGCATATCCATGATGGGTAAGTATTACGGTGGCCCCCAACGACTAGTTTTATTAAATATTGTTCTTTAATATTTTACAAAAGATTTCCCAGAAATTTTCTGGTATACTAAAAAATAACATAAATATAAAAAAATTCATTAACAATCTTAAGCTTTAAAGTTTCGGCATTAACAAGTGTTTTAATGAAAATTATTTCTTCATTTGCTATTGCTTTTGATCACGTAATAGAGAGAAAATCCTATTTTTCAGTAATTATTGAAAGAAAAAAAGAATATATAGTTTAGAAAATTAATTAAAATGTTTGAAGGATAAAAAATAATTTTAAGTAAATTGCGTACAAAAAATATTGCAATAAAATATTTTAAATTTTGTTATTTTTAAGAGTTATGGAATACGCATATACATATACATATACAATGGGTGTTCAAACATTTTTGTATAGATTTTGACTTTTTCTTATTTAAAATTATATAAAAAAAAACGCTATAATGCATCAATTTGAAATAGAGTTTAATAATCGTCTGAATCATTGTAAGTATCATTTCTTTTAAAATGTCACTTGAGACTAAACAATCGATCGAAGGCTATGTATTTGCGAAGACAAATACTCTTATTCCATTATAAAAATAAAATAAAATAAAATAAAATAAAATAAAATAGTGTGAAAAGCATGGATTAATATTTCTATATGTAAAATAAGCGACATAATTAATAAAAAGTGAAGGAAACGTCAAATTTACCTTTGACGGGAAAAGGGTAAACATTAATATTCAACAAAGGTACGTTCATCGCTTATTATATAAAATCGCATCTCATGTTTTTTTTTTTTTTTTTGTTTTTTTTGTTTTTTTTTTTTTAATACAACCCCTCAAAGAACTGTCGAAAAATCTTTAAACATCTCTATATGAGTCATAACAAAAATTATAAAATCTGATTTCAAGCTATAATCGAAACATGACTAACACAAACAAAATTCAAGATAGCTCCAAAAGTATTACAGGAATGTGTGAAAACTCTGCGTAGCTTTCTTTGTAAAAATGTTTTTAATAGAATCTATTTTATTTTTTATCCAGGTCAGAAAACAATCAATGTTTTTATTATATTTTTAATAAGATAATTTTATTCTGGAAATTATTTCTTCTTTCTTAACAATGAAACTGTGGGCGAAAACAATTATAATCAAATTTATACATTTGGAACTTACATGGAACTAATAAAATATTCTTTCTTCGATTTAGCACTGCAAGAATTAATTCGATATCAAAACAACGTCTAGATAAATGGGAAGAAAATATAGTTGGCAATAACTAATAAATAAAATTTCTAAAAAATGACATATTTCAAAATTTATTTTTATTTTTATTTTCCTTTACTTTATTCGTCTGTATAGCATTTCATGTCAAAGAGCAATATGTCACACATATTTACTTATGAATTTAAAGCCTTTGTTCTAAGAGTTTTAATAAGGAAACTTACGCTCCATGCTATCTAGAAAACTGGTATTGTTAATTTATACCTTAGTTTTGGGGCCTTCAGCAAAAAAAGCATCATTGCGCCTTCATATGACTTTGACCCAAAGACATATTATTTGCAATATGTTTCTTTATTGCATTTGTATCTATGTAAACATTAAAATTATATGATAAAGTGCTGCTAAAGTAATACATTGATTCAAATTTTCATCATTATTTTAACACAAACAACAATTTGTTTTTTATTTATTTATTTATTTTTAAACCATGCTAGTTGAAATTTTGCAACTGAGTAAAAAAGTGTGCAGGCCGGGTTTCGAACCCAGAACCTTGGCTTAAGCAATACGCGCTTTACCAATTTTGGAAAATTATTATCCGTATGATTTATTTACTAATGAGATTGGTTGTGTTAAAATAATGATATATAGTTACTTATGCAACGTTCATGGGATAATCTTTACCCGTGATTTATTCTGACGAGCTGTTTCAGATAACAGACTAAATGTTATTTTCAAGCGGTTTTCTGAGTGAATTTTGCCCCCAGATTTGTGTAGGATAGATTAAATTGTAGAACATTTGTAGATTAAACCAAGATACTAAGTTGAAATCACGTCCTTGCCACTTTTCACTCAGTTAGAAAATCACAATATTATATATACTAATCAGTCCAACTGAGTGAAAACGAGTCCATTCAAACCCAGGACGTCTGCTTAAGCTCGCAAAGTTCTATCAACTGATCTATCCTGGACAAATCCGGCAGACCCTATTTGTAATTTTCCAACTTGACGAAAAATGTCCGGGCCAGGATTCGAACCTGGGATCTCTTGGCTGAAGCCGCCACGCTCTATCAACTGAGCTATCCCGGTCGAATCTGGAGGGCATAATTCATCCAGTTAACCTTATTGATCATAGCATCTGGAGCTATCCCGATCGAATCTGGAGGGCATAATTCATCCAGTTAACCTTATTGATCATAGCACCTGGAACTATCCCGGTCGAATCTGGAGGGCATAATTCATCCAGTTAACCTTATGGATCATAGCATCTGGATCCAGATGCTATGATCAATAAGGTTAACTGGATGAATTATGCCCTCCATATCCGACCGGGATAACTCAGTTGGTAGAGCGTGGCGGATTCAGCCAAGAGATCCCAGGTTCGAATCCTGGCCCGGACTTTTTCATCCAGTTGGAAAATTACAACTCGTATGATTTCTTTACCAATAATTGTGTTAAAATTAATCTAGACCCTATTTATTCAGACAAACTTTTGGCAGTAACATCTGGTCTATTATCTGAAACATTTCAACAAAGTGAACCCCAGGAAAAGGAACCCCAATAAATACTAGATATGTAACTACAATGTATTATTTTACCAGAATCAAAGTGATTGGTAAATACATCATATGGGTTGTAATTTTTCCACCTGAGTGACAAAGTGTCGAGGCCAGGATTTGATCCCAGGAGCTTGTCTTAAGTTCCCGACGCTCTACCAACTAAGCTATTTTGGACAAATTCGGCGGCCACAACTCAATCCGACAACATTTTATGAAGTTAATTATCAAGAGTCACGATATTTAACTAGTTTAAAATGTTAGATTTAATTTAAAGATTTTTCAATTGTTTTTCTTTTGTATCATTTATTTTTCAAATACTCTGATACCTCATAATTTTTTAATGAATATATACAGGACCCCAAAAAATCATTTCAAATTGATATAAAGGACGTATTGTTTTATTATCAAATCAAATAAATAAATAAATTATGAGGAACTTTAACTTTCTTCAGTTTTTAGACGGAAATTTTAACAGGCTAATTAGCAATTAGTTCAATAAATGATATTATTAGGTGTTGAATAAATAAATAAATAAATAAATTTACAAACTGAAATTTAATTCTTAAATTCTGCTGTAATGGGTACATTCTAAAGTTTCAAAAGTAGATATTCTAAATTATCATTGTATTTTTTAAGTACTTTTACAATAAATTCTTTCACAGAAATTTTGGTACTGAATTTAGTACTTCTAAAATGGTGTAATATCAGAGAAATATGATTATCGAGAGGACGATCTAATGATCTGTCTCAGACACGCATTTCTGAAATGGTAAGCAAAGCCAAACTTCTATGCATTTCTTTTTTACGAAATAAGTACAAATAGAAGCTACATTACCTTTCCCAACTTAATCTTCGTCCTCACTTGCAGTTAGTTGAGCCATAAATTATCATATCATATTTTGCACCTATAGTTTATTAGAATTAAAGTACCCTCAATGCTATAAGAATACTATAAGAAAGAGGTAATATGAATTTTTTGTACATTTCGTTTCTGCTTTTTATTATTTTCTGAGATGCCAGAAGAAATGAAAGAAACCTCATTATGTCAAATCTTGATTTCCTTGAAAAACCAGAAGAAACCTTTCATAATATCATTGATGGATTTATATAAAGAACTTTTATAATAAAACGATCATATTGTTAGTTGTATAATGATTTTATTTTTCTGTGTGGACCTCAGAAAAATGCTTAGGAGGAAAAAAGTCGTTTAAGGTATCCGTAATATAACTATTAAGAAATATTATGTCTATATCTATCATTTAAATCATCGAAATTAGAAATATTTGCAATTTGAGAGTAATATTGGTAAATTCTTATTGTTTTGCAAAAATCAGAAGCGTTATGTAAATTGCCATTGTATTTTATTCAGTTAATATCCTGCATCTGTTAGTCTCTTGTTAGAGAATATGCATGTGGAAGGGAGTTATGTAATTGAAATAATTTCTTAGATTAAAGCAGACAGTAATAAATGAGTAATGTGAATGAAAAAAAATGTATAAAATGTTGCAAATGATTATTTTAGCATTAATATTTTTTCAACACGATATTTAGATTCATACTCATATTGGAAACCATCGACAAGATAAAATCATTAATTATCAATTAAGTGGCTACAGATATTAAAATTAAGTTAAACAATTATCAAATTATTCCTCATAAAAGGGATAACGAGAAATATAATTTAAAAGACTAGTGTTTTTTATAACACTGTAAACTGAAACGTCTGATATTCAGTCATATAAGTGTCTGAAACAGATGGTTCGAGAAAGAGACAATTTGAAATGTCTAAATATTTTAAGACGCTTATAAGTGTCTGAAATTCAGACATTTTAAATGTCTGAAGTCCCGCCATTTTTTTTTTTTTTTTACCCGAGTAGAAAAAATTGAAAAAAAATCGTTAGTGCTGTCATCTGACGATGGAAGCATCTCTATCTACAATTATGAGAGGATAATCTAAATTTATTTCTTATCCAGGTCAGAATCGAACCCGGGCCCTACTAGTTACGAAACCTACGCCTTATCAATTTTGCCACCCACATCACATGAATGTGTTATTTTAAAAGCAACTGATCGAATGATTTATATGCGTGTAGATACTTTTATAGAATTCATTCATTTGTTGTTCAGAAAATTGGAAAATTTGTATGGGATTTTGAAAAAAAATCATCAATTTGAGATGATGTTTAAGTAACTTTATTATTTATGTGGGGGAAGGATATATGAATTATACATATTTTCAATTCAATTGTTATCAATAAATATATTAATTGAAAAAGCGCTCCTTGGATATTCAAATTTAACTAACCAATTTTTTTGACCGATTTTAAACACATTCCGTTGATTGGGGGGTGGGGTGTAGCTTTCAATCATACCTCTTGAAACCCGAAGTCACAATAGTACTACAAACACTTATTCATTGCTTTGTCAGAAACAAAAGGACACCATACATGACATATAAACACATTTTCTGAAATTGAAACTATAGTGGCTGGTAATTCAGATTTACAAATATAAATCACAAATTTCTATCTCCCAAAAATATCAATTTAATTATAAATAACCTAAATTTACACAATGCAAAAATTAAGGGCTTTAAATAAGCGATTAATCTCGCAAACTAAACATCCTCAAAAAATTTTATTGTAAAGTATTTAAGTTAAATAATGGCTACTTTCTTGGTTTCACTGTCTTGATCGTGTTTTGCAATCTCATAAAAAATAAAATTTATTTTATATGAAAATCACAATCGATGCTGTCATTTATTCGTTCGTTTTGAACAAATGTCATTGAGTTATATAGAAATGAAATCAAAGCGTAAAAAAAAATCATCCAATTTAGTTTTTATGAGGAAAAAAAGGCCAGATCTCCATTTGCGAACTTTGTACTGAATAGAAACCACCATAGAAATAAATTTTGTACGTTTAAAATTTAATCTTCCAAGTGAACTGGCACCCTCTACTGTCGCATTTCGCATATATTATCAATTTTTAATTAGTTCTAACGTAAGATTTTCGCCCACAATTTTTATATTCGATGTATCCGAATCGTATAGATCGAAGTCTGGATCCTATAATCCGATCATGCAGTGTAGAATTCAGGGGGTTGCCTGCGGAGCATTACCCCCGAAGCATTGAAATGCCATCCCCCCTGGAAAATTTTAAATTTTTTGCTTATAATGGCTAAAAAGTGTAATTCCCCGCTCTCCCCCCCGGAACTATACAATGTCCCGCCTATACAGTTGTGTAGTGCTATGAAAAAAAAAGTGGGGGGGACGCTCATAGTCCTCAACATAAGGTATGAATTTCTAAATGTCTGAATTTCAGACATACCATAGTTATTCAGACATTTTTCTCAGTTCTTTTATACCCTGGTCATAGTAAGAAAGTTATGTGTCTTAAATTAAGACATCTATGATGTCTGAAATTTTATACTCAGACACATAAGTGTTTGAATTGCTTTTTCAGACACATATGTGTCTGAATTTAAGACGCCTCTATTTGCAGTGTATATGCAAGAAGCATTGAAAATTTAGAAATTTGAAATCTTCAAACCATCGGATTTTTATGTCTTAAAAGTAGACATTTTAGTGTAGATTGTTTCAATCTGTACATAATACTATAATGAAGTACAAATACTCCCAAATCTAGCATATAAGCATGCCAATATATGGCCGCTTTTCTGTCTGACCACACTCTACCTCGAGTACATATATTTGGACTTTCATGAAATTTGTGTTAGTTGTTTACGCTTACCATAGCATGTACATTATTATAAAAGAAGTATGTTTCCTTTATAGTTCGTTTACAGGTGCACTCGAAACAAATTCGTTACATTATGGTCTGTGGGGAAAATCGCTTGCAGTGTATGTTACACTGTTTCAAATACAATAAAATCCGCATACATCACCGAGGACTACAAGCTGCGTAGCATATCGTGTGCATATCATTTATCATAAATTTACCTGGAGACAGAAAATAATTCGGTTACAATACTGTCTCTCACCAATAATTGCTGGATGTGCGTTTCAACTTTGGTATGGGTTTTTTAATTTATCATTTTTTTTAAATAATACTTTGTGCCTTCTACAGATCATATATAGGATCGCAGTAAAGAATTCGAGTACATTTCCGCTTATTGGCGGAAATTGATCAAGAGGAATTTTCAACTCTGTTATGCGTTTTTAACTCAATTTTAACATACTATGAAGCATATATACTAATCTATAGATCATATGAAGGGCTGAACAAAATAATTCGGATATTTTTCAGAGTATAGATGGAATTTTTATGTCAATTATAGATGGAATTTGTACGTCAAACTTGACAAATGAGGTGCGTTCGTACGGTTATTATTTCAGTGACATGATTAATATTGTCTGTTAATATGAGATGATTAATTTCCGAAATAAAATAATTACATTTTAAGTTGGCAACATTTTATCTTTTGGTAAAATTTACTGAAAATCCCAATGGGAAACTTAAGCTTAGCTTTGAAATTTTCAGAACTTGAATTCTTTATTTAGACTATTTTTACATTTTATATCTATTTCCCTGGAAACATCTATCCGAAAAACTATCGGTAGATTATATGATTGCTATAATTAAATAATTTTAGCATACAAAATCTGTTTTGGAATTCAGTATTACGAAGATAATATGACTGCATCTTAAATATGACCATGGCAACCTAGAATCATTACCTGGCATGGGATATCACTGAATTAATTATGAATGATAGGATTTAAAAGAATGAAGAAAACTTTTATTATATCTTTTTAATTTTTTTTCGATTTTCATAAAATTTGAAATGATTCAACAAAATTCGGCAACGATTATATATATAAATTTCAAACCCTCCGGTTTTGTAGTTCGCTGTTACATGTGGACAGACGGACGGATCAGACGACGAATATAGGTGCTAAGTATTTATATACTAATTACGAACGCATCTAATAAAAAGACAAAACTATTAATAAACACCTTTAATTCTTGACATTCTTTATACAGTTTTCTTAAAGTTAAGTATTTCACTGTCTTACTTTTCCTGATACGCTTCTGAAGTGCACATGGTTTGTTTTAATGATTTTTTACATAATTACTATGAGTTTTATCCTGCCATCTATACAAATAAAGGCTTAGTATACATCGTAATATATATATATATATATATAAAATATAAAAAAAAATGTAATATATATAAAAATGTATAAAAAATAGCTATCAATTCATCAATATTTTGAAAAATCTTAAATGTGTTAACAATATAATGACATATGATTTCAAAGATCTATTTAATAATATAGATTTATTAGATCTACATAATATTATAAATGCATTATTTAATAAGTTTAATCATTCACTAAATTTACCAATTCATATAGATACAGCTTATTTTAAAACCTTAACAAATTTCATTATATATAATAATTATATAATGCATGATAACACGTTATATTTACAGAAAGTCGGTATACCACAAGGGGGATGTACATCTAGTATACTTTCAGACTTATACTTGTATCACTATGAACGTACTTTTATTAACAGTAATATACATTTATATCGTTATATTGATGACATAATTTTAATAGCCACTGATCACACTAATATTCCTATATTTCCAGTTGATTATCCTACTAATTTAGAATTAACGGAAAACCTCCTTTCTAACAGTACTATTAACTTTTTAGATCTTAAAATTACAGTTAAAGAAAACAAAACAATAATTGATATATTTGATAAACGTAAATAATTTAAATTTAAAGTTAATTCATTTACTAAATTTAAATCATGTCATCATAATTCTGTATATCATAATATACTCCTTAATCATATTTATAGAATGAAAAGTTTATGTTCTTCTCAACTAATTAACAACAATATTAAAAAACTTATCTATGAGGCATTACAAGATGGTTTTCCAAAAAAATTCATATATTCTTTAATATATAACTAGTACTTAAATGATCTTAGCAACCAGATTAACACATGCGTTAAAAAATGCATAAAAAAAAAATATAATCTTAGAAAATAGTAATATATATATATATATATATATATATATATATATATATATATATATATATATATATATATATATATATATATATATATAATAGACGGGACGGTTGGGTGGGTAGATGATGTTGGATTGAGCAGGTGTGTGGCAGAGTTTTATGGAAAAAAAGGCATGGTTAATTTATAAAGGGGGGCATTTTGATTTACACAAACGTTTGATATTACACATTTTATAATGGACTGTGATGTGATATTTTTATATGTAAATTAATTTAGTTATAATAACATATTCATTATTTAATTAATTTAAATTAATTTATATTCATTAATATTAATAATGTTTTTGATCTAATGCATTTAGATTAATGCCTACGGTGGACAATAATAATATTAACTTCTAATATAATGTATACTTTTCTAAAGTGTTAATTATAATACATGTTTTAATTTTTATTAAACGTTCTACCCTTACCACTTATATCAAGAGTATTTAATTTTTAACTTTGTATGAAGAAACATTATATGTTACTAATTAATTTCAATATTTAATTAATATTAATTTTAAATCCTTTGTATTTCAATTCAAATATTTAGTATTTTAATTTAATTTAATTTATGTGATGTTGCATTTTTGGCACAGCTTTTAATAGTTGCTATGTCATTTCATGGTACATATATTACTTATCCATCATACGTAGTATAGGGTAAGTCTTGTAATCGTTTTGAAAATCGAAAAATTTTTTTTGACGGATTTACACGTTTCAGACACTGGAGATTCCGAAAAACATATTTTTAGAAAAAAAAATTGCCGTCCGTCTGTGTGTCTGTGTGTGTGTCTGTGTGTCTGTAAACGCTCTATCTCCCGAAAAAATTGAGATAGAGACTTGCAATTTGGTATGTACTTAGTATGTAATAATGGGAAGAAGCCTATTTCATTTCAATAACCTCGATTAACCGGAACTATTTTTTTCGGACTCTCGAAATATTCGTTCTGATAAAAGGTGTATAAAAATTTTCGAAATTGGTTATTTTAAGAAATGAATATAAAAGACAATAAAAAAACATAAATTTTGCATAAAGCATGAAGTCGATCGGATAATGAGTTGCCGAGAGATTTGGAATCCTATTTTCCGCACTCTTCGATTTTTCATGACCCTGTATTTCATCCAAATTTCACTTCAAAGATATATTTTAATTGGAAATTTCACGCTTAATCAGATGCAATAAACCACTAGTTAATAGGATTATTATTTTTGGAGTTATAAGGAAAAACCTCTTTCAAGCAATTCAGTAATCGAGCCTTTAAAGTTTGTGACGTCATCAAGCTTCGATTTTATTTGAATTGCAATGCATTTTATAAGTAGTTTACACATTTTTTATTTTAATATTTTACATTATGCATATCCATGATGGGTAAGTATTACGGTGGCCCGCAACGACTAGATTTTATGTTGCTTTAATTATTAATTTTTCCATCTTACATTTTATTTTTAACATAGAATTATTCATTAATACATCCATTACTTTATTGTAATTGGATATTCTATTTATTATTTATTAATTAATTTCCTTTATATATTATTTAACTAATCGCTATCATCTTTAGATAGTATATGGTTTAATTTTTAAATATTAATTTTCACCCATGTTATTTTTATTCAGAGTATATTCACTTTTTACCCTAATAGATGGCAGCACCATGATTTCTGTTGCTTTTCAATAATATTCATATTATTCTAACACCTATTCTGGCAACATGGTAAATCATTTTCTAAAATTAAATTTGGTCACATGTAATGATTTTTTGCAATTCATTCCCTCTGTTTGGTTGTGTTCATGTGTGGTTCATGTGGTGCACAGGTATCTTTTTTTAATCCAAATGGATTATGTACTTTATGACTCTATTTCAAGTTTTATCTGTATATTATAGGAATGGTTTCTTTCCTTTTTAATATGGTATTTATTTTTTATTTTTTCACAGGTTTGATTCATTGTTTATGAGTGGTAGTCCCAAAATCATATTCTTTAGCAATGTAATGGATAATATGATGATGAAACCACTCATTTTATTTGTGGTATTTAGGCATTTGGGACTTGATAATTCTGTCTAAATTCCACGAATTTCATTTCATTCATTCAATTTCATTTATTCAATGTTTAATTTAATTTCTTCTTCTTTCAAATACGTTTTTGGTATCTATATTCAGTGTGTTGGGGAATAGTTTCAATGTCAACTAATTATTACATACTTAATCATTATTTCATAGTTTCAGTTGGTGTTATGGTAATGTTTCATTTATGGTTATATATATATATATATATATATATATATATATATATATGTGTGTGTGTGTGTGTGTGTGTGTGTGTGTGTGTGTGTGTGCGTGTGTGTGTGTGTGTGTGTGTGTGTGTGTGTGTGTGTGTGTGTGTGTGTGTGTGTGTTATTTAGAGATTCAATAGACATTTGAGTTTTTATAAAAAATTTCACTATGTTTAATGTAATATATATATATATATATATATATATATATATATATATATATATATATATATATATATATATATATATATATATATATATATATATACTAGGGGGCCTACCCCCTGCAAGCTACGCTCGCCAACCCCCGCTCAGACTTAGAGGCCTCTAAAAACATGACAGCGTTCTTTATTTTAAAAATATTGGTAAATTTGTAATTGGGTTGTCATGCTTTTAACGTTTTAATGGGGCCTTTTTTGATTATCATGGCCTCATACATAGCTGTTGCGACAACTGACGACTGTTTTCGGGATTCATAAGTAAAATTAATTACAACTTGAAAATCAGCTTGTATAAAATGGTTAGGTTTAAATTGTGGCTACCTCTTGGACTTTTATAACAACGATCTGTATTCTATTCTTCCTTTGAGTTTAAGGATGAGAAAAATTTCATCTGCTTGTGAATAACATTAAGAACCACGGTATTGAAAAGTACTATGTTATAGACATTTTCAGTAACAGGTTTTAATTTTCTCTCTATTTTAGTGCACCATCATGCATACTTCCATGTTATTTTAAATATGTAAATTATTTATTTTAATTAATATGTATATACGAATTTTCTAATAATTATTTATCATACAAAATCAATTAAATATTTTGTGCTCGGCATCAATTGATGAGATATTTAAACAAATTTGCTATCCGCGATAATTTTACACCATGTTACGTCACTTGAATAGTGTCCATAAGAAAATTGGGTAACTTTTCCAGTATAGGATCCTTTGCTTTTAGGTTTGGCGTAATTCGAGCTTCAAAAAGGGATAGATTCGTTAATATACATAGATTTGTTGCCAAAAGTTATGAAAACAAATCCAATGAACTTTTGGTGCTTTTCTATTATAGGGGACTTGACGCTTTTTTAAAAAGCTTGGCGGAAAAAACCAAGCAGGATAGAAAACCAAGCAGGATACTTTATTCTCCTTCCGTTCAGTTGGGCAATTATTATTTTATATATTCGTTTGAAATATCAGAATTAGTGATTTTATAAATTCGTTTAATTAAATTTTACAAAAAAATAACAATATGATATCAATAAATAATAATTATTATTAATTCCTTTTCCCCCTTTCTTTTGCGTTTGCATAAATGACGTCATTTGGACGAATTTATTCAAAATATTTTCAGTTTATAAATTAAATTAAATGCTAACAGACGATTGAATCCTAACGATAGAAATGGGATTTTTTTTTCAAATTTTCCTGAAAAACATAATTTAATTACAATCTTGTCTTCATTATCGATTGAAATAAAAGATAAATTCAATTTCAATTTGAAAATGACAAATAAAAAGAAATCAATAATCCCTATCGGGATCCTTTTCAAATTTTTTCCCTTTTTTGTCACAAAAAAAAACTGAGTAATTAGTTGCCATCATTACAGAAATGTCATTAAAATTAGAAAAAAATTAATATCTCGAAAACTAAATCCAAGTTCAAAATTCTATTACCAGTTTTGACATCCGCGGATTTTTATGGACAATTGGTATTAATTTCACCATCAAGCCTTTAATATTTTATTAAAAATAGCCCTGAAACATAATCAGTCGTTTAATCAGTCGTTTCATAAAATCGTTTCATAAAATCGTTTCACAAATTCGTTTCATTAGGATTTTATATATATAGGGTAGATATACAGTGAAACCTCTCTGTAAGGGCCACCTGCCGTTCCATTGAAAATTGGTCCTTATGAGGGGTGACCCTTGAATAGGGGTGACAAAAAAAAAACTAAAATAAGGAATATAGGTGAAAAAAAAATTGTTTATTATTAACATTTTTAAACTCTATACATGATTGAAGAAATTTTCTATTGAAGTTTGTTTACTTTTCATAATTTTTTCGCAGACAATTTTAGTTTCTAATGATTTTTTTACTTCATGGAAGAAATTACTTCAATTTGCATCATTTATTAATGCCTTAGAATGAGATATTAGTTTATTTATTTCTGTTAGCATTTCCTGACAGGATATATTCACAGCTGCAGACTCATCAGACTCATTATCATTATCTGAATCAGATTGAACTCCTGAATTTTTTTTTTGAAAGTAAAAAAAAAAAAAATAATAATAAAAAAAATAAATAAAAAAATAATAAAAAAATACTTTTTTATACTTTAAAATAATATTTTTTTATGTTTTACCTGTATCTATTTCTGATCAATCAATCTTCTGATAAGTCATCATAGCATTCAACCACATTTTCATATTTATCTGAATTTGGATCATATTAAATTTCAGCAGCTTGTTGAACCTGTTTAGGATTTAAGGCACATGTGAAAAAAAAAGCCTTATTGAAGGGTAGGTGCGGCCCCTAATAGGAGTAAAATTAACATTATATCTATGGGGAAATTCTTTGTTCCTAAAAATGTTGGTCCTTAATAGAGGTGGCCCTTGAATAGGTGTGGCCTTTAAAAGTTTCACTGTACATATACGTATATATATATATATATATATATATATATATTTATATATATATATATAATATAAGAATGCAGCATATTGCAGCTGCAATCTTATATATATAATATAAGATTGCAGCTCTTATAGTCAGTTTTAAGAAAATCTTGCGTTTTTCTTTGTTTGTTTAAAATGACTGTACTTATGCATTAATTGTTCATATATATAAATTATAAAATATTAAATAATGTTACTTTCGGAAATTCCTAGACACGCTTTACATTTATGTTATTACACGTACTTTATTAATTAAGTGAGAACTGAGAACTTGGATTATTTTTTGTAAAAAGGAAAACACCACAAAAAGAAGGAAAATTTATTATGATATTGTTATTTTCTAATTATATTAAATAAAAAAGGAAAGTGTTGTTCTTCTCTCTTTTCTTTAAACTAAGGTATTTTTAAATTTCTTTATATGAGATTACTTGACAGAAACAGAAAACACACCCGGAAAAAATAATTGTCTGAGTGCAACGAAGACTCATACACAGCGCAGTATTACTTTGCCCCATATATAGCTACGATGGATATTAAAACCTTTCGTCAAGCATAACTCAAAAAATATTTAACGGATTTCGTTCAAATTTTTACAGCAGGTACCTATAAAGGTGACAACGACGTCTATTTATTATCAAGAATAAATATCAAACCGTTTGGAAATTATATTAAAAAATAGATAAAAAACACAATTAAAGTACATACGTCACGAAAATTTTGTGCGTACGTCATTTTCACCGGCGGGAGATTTTCGTAGACAATCGGAATTGAAAAGTTCATGGAGTACATGGAGCAAAAAAATATCCACGCACTAATATTCAGCACAATAAAATATATTTCAATTTAGTAGAAATCGAAAATTAATTTGGATTTTTTTTTCTGCTTGAAAGAAAAACCCCGCAATAACTTAGTAGTCTTGGTATTAGAGATTTGGCGAAAATCTCAGCAATAGCAGCTTTTTTTATTTCGCGTTTATAAAAAAAAAAAAAAAAAAAAAAAAAAAAAATTCTTTGGTGTTTAAATAAAAGGTTTCGATTTATGGCATTAATTCTTTTTTTTTCTCTTTTTAGCATTTTAAATGGGATTAATGAAAGGCATATATTTTAAATTAAATGAGTGAAAGGTTTATATTTAAATGAAATGAATTCAATATGAAAATGTTATAGAACATTATTTGGCGATTTATCAAATGCGCCAGGATAACATAAAAGTACCAATATATCAAACGGTATGTAGTACGTGAAATGAAACAATTATATTATAATCACCCATCGTAGAAGAAAAAAAAACTAATATTCTGCATTCAGAGGGAAAAAATCCATCTCCTGTGCCGTAAGATTTGGCGAGTTCTTTTTTGGTGATAAGTTTTTCCATGTGATTGTTGGGATCTGCAGGATTTGGCTTTCTTTTTCTAAATCTTATTTTTTTTGCAGATGCAGTATTATGTAAATATATTTTTTTGCAGATATCTTTCTATTTTGTATATTTGGCATTCTATTTTGTATATTTTCTATTTGGCATTTGAAAAAGAGATTTTTACCTTTTTATCTGTGCCTTAGGAAATATTAAAAAATAAAAAAAGATTTACAAATATCAAGCGTTTAAGGACCACTTCTCCATTTTTAGATTTTAAATGCTATTTATTATTTACTAGCCGTTTATTAATTGTTTACAATTTACCCCCCACCCCTGTCAATAACAATTATTTATCACAAAAATTCCTCTTAGGTTTGTTAAATAAGTTTGTTTATGTATTTTCATTACTTATTAAAATATCGAATATGGCAATAAAATTTTATTTTAGCATCGTGCTTAAATTTTTAAGATGGTTCAAAAACATGCTTTAATAAACGTATGTTTGTAAATATTTGAAAAACATGTTTTACCGCTCTCTTGAAAATTTTTGTAAGATGCTAAAACTACCTTTAGGCACCATTTAAATTTTTTTTCGCCAACCGACATAGGATACGAAACTTTTCCCCATTCAGATACACAGGCAAGGCTGGTCTCAAACAAGAGTAAAGCTAGCAACAATATTGTTTTATCTCTATAAGAGTTACAATAATGCTATTAAATACTCCGATTGGCTTTGGGCCCAATTACGAAAGTTTCTCCTAAAAAAACTGTAGAAGTCTTTTACATTTGTTTCAAATGAAGCTCGGTCTACAAGGTATTAGTTAATAATACAAACAAATCTAATGGCATGGAGGCAAAAGTTTTAATTTAAATGTATATATTTGAAACCCTTCCCTCTCTACCCCCCTCCCCCCCAAAAAAAAAAGAAAAGAAAAGAAAGTTACAGTAATGAATTTAAAATGGCGTTAAGCCACGCTTTCTGGCATAAGCAATGGCTGCAAACGCGATAACGAAATTTTCACTTAAATTAATAACATGTAGCTAATATAGCCCTCCGGGTACTTTGCAGTTATACAGACCTTGTGGTTTTTTAAAAAGTTTGAGACAATTCAGGTTTAAGAAGTTGAGAATTACTGTCAAATGATATAAACAACTATGAACACAAAACTGATGAATTATTGTTCAGGTTTATGTATGTATTTAAAAATAAAATTGCATCTGATTACACTTATTAGATAAATTACTAGAAAGACGAGTAACAAACGGGTAGACAGACGGGTAGTGAGATGGGTAGAGAGACGAGTAGCGACATAGCTAGGCTGACGGGTTGCGAAACGAATAGACAGACGGCTGGAGAGAAAGGTAAAAAGAGGGTTGACAGAGGGCTAGCGAGATGGGTCACGAGACGGGTAGCGACACCGGTAGACAGGAATATAGCGAGAAAGGTTGCGAGACGCGTAGCGTGGTCGATAAAGAGACGAGTAGAGAGATGAGTACAGAGACGAGTTGACTGACGGGTAATGAGATTAACAGTAAGACGGGTAAATAGTCGGGTACAAAAAAAGACGGATAGTGAGATGGGTATACAGACGAGTAGAGAGATAGTAGATGGGTACGGAGATAGGTAAGAAGATGAGTAGAGAGGTGTATAGCCAGACGGGTAGAGAGACAGATAGACAAGTTGTGAGACAGATAGACAAATGGGTAGCGAAGTGGATAGAGACACGGCTAGACATACAAGTAGTTAGACGGATAGACAGACGGTTAGAGAAATAGATTGGCGGGTAGCGAGACCGGTAGAGAAATATAGACAGGTAGCGAGACGTGTAGAGAGATAGACAATCGGTTAGAGAAACGGGCAGAAGAACGGATAGGGAAACAGACAGATTGTGGAGAGACAGACAGACAGGCAAAAGAAAAGTCTGCGAATTGGCGCAGAAAAGGCGCAGGGGGCAGAGCCGCCTTGAGAATAATCAAGAAGTATCTGTTAAGCTTAACTTTGAAATATATATAATTTTTCAATTTTGCCGATACGGAGATTTAATGTAAAAGTTATTTTACAAAAGTCATCGAAAGATTTTTTGTATACTTTAATAGTAATTTAGACTATAGTTTTGCAATCTGGTTTGTAGCAAAGCATGCTATCAATGTGGTTTGAAGTGTAAGTGTTTCTATAAACAGTTATACAAATAATAGATATTAAATCAAGGAAGAAAAATTTTAAATTCACACACAAAAAAAGGTGCAACAATGAAATTAAATTTGCATTAGGTCACGCTTGATAGAATAATCTATTCACTGCAAATCCAATTACGTAACTTTAAAAAGCTTGGCGTTTTAAAAGATCCGGCGTTTTTTTTTTTTTTTTTTTTTTTTTTTTTTTTAAGTTTTACGCAATACGCGCTTAAGAAAATGAGATTCTTTGCCATATGTTAAAAAAATTTATGACAACACATCTGATTAACGGTACTTCTTTTCTATTTTTTTTAACAGTGTATATGAATTTATATATGATATTTTGTAATTCTATCATTTTATTTGCTCTTTTTCTTTATATTGTAATTGTTAACCATATGTTCTCAGCAATATCACTCAGACTAATCCCTTTGAGGGATGTCCTAGTGTTAGAAATAAATATTAGATTTTCAGAAATAAATCTAATGAAAACATACGAACAAATTTTGGATTTGAAAAAAATAAATGCTGCTCTGCGATATGTTATTCTCAGAGACATATTTTGTAAAACTGAATAGTTGTAAGTCAAAATGACTGGTTTAATAAGCAATAGTTAGAGGGAATTGTTTATATTGAAAACAAAATAAAAACATGCCGTAAAAAATCTAAAAGACAAGTATATTTATTATTAAAAAACGCCATTAATGTGTAGAAAACGATTACTGCTGAACTGTATCAGAATATGTAGACAAAAAAGTAAATAAAATATAGACGCAAAGAGTACCTTAAAGGTCGAAATACGAGGCAGTGTCACATTTTGACAATCAATTCTAACGTCAATGATTTAGGTATATATGATAGATTGTATGGTACAGATAAGGAGACTGACCGTCAGGTTGGACATCAGCTGGGAGTGTTTCTAAAGCAACTTTGCACATCTTTCAACTATTTTATGTGAAATGAATGGCAACTCGAATACTAATGTTACCCGACTCGTTGTAATCATCAGGAATCGTGCACGAGGAATCCCTTCACATTGAAGAGTGGTGTGTTTGATGTTGATATGGCAACAACCCTTCGCTTACATTGCCAGTTGAGAGCCAGTTTCGTTAATTGTACAATCAAATATATCATATATAAGAAAATCATCGGTTAAACTAAATTCGGGTGCCAAAGTTTGACGCGCACTTTCGTAATTTAAGAGTATTACTGATCACGTGCTTTAGATATGAATGTAAGTATAGTAATTTTGAATATTAATTCCCTAATGCTGACGATTTACTATCCTTTATAAAACTAGTCGTTGGGGGCCACCGTAATACTTACCCGTTATGGATATGTATAATATAAAATTTGAAAATAAAACATGTGTAAACTATTTATAAAATGCATTGCATTTAGAATAAAATCGCGGATTGATGACGTCATAAATTTTAAATGCTCTATTACTGAATTGGGTAAAAAAAACATCCTTGTAACTCCAAAATTGATAATCATATTAACTAACGGTTTACTTCGTCGGATTAAACGTCTCATTTTTAATTAAAATATATCTTTGAATTGAAACTTGAATGAAATACAGGGTCGTGAAAAATCGAAGAGTGTGGAAAAATATTATTACAAATATCTCGGCAACTCATTATCCGATCGACTTCATTCTTTATGCAAAATTTATGTTTGTTTATTGTATTTTATATTCACTCCTTAAAATAAACAATTTCGAAAAATTTTATATACCATTATCAGAGCGATAATTTCGAAAGTTCGAAAAAATAGTTCCTGATAATCGAGGTTACTGAAATTCAATAAGCTTCTTTCCATTATTACATACTAAGTACATACCAAATTTCAAGTCTCTATCTCAATTTGTTAGGGAGATAGAGCGTTTAGACACATACACACAACCACACAGACAGATGGACGGCATGTTTCCCCCCTAAAAATATGTTTTTCGGAATCTTCAGTGTCTGAGAAACGTGTAAATCCGTCAAACAAAGTTTTTCGATTTTCAAAACGATTACAAGACTTACCCCATACTACGTATGATGAGTAAGTAAAAATGCATATTTAAAAAAAAAACAGGAGTAATGCCTCTGAATTTGAAACTGCGTTCACGAATCACATTTTTGCCTGCTCAAATTTTAAAAAGGTATATAATCTCTTTAATTTAATATATTTGAATTAATTAAATACCGGGTGATTATAATGAAAGTTACGATTTCAAAAATCGATAATTCTAAAACTACTGGTCAGAATGACTTGATATTTTAGCAGAACAATCGTGAGGCAATGGGATTTTGTTTGGCGAAGGAAAACAATAGTTCCAAATTGTGCCGATAGATGGCGTTGTCAGGGTAATGTCAGGGGAAAGACCAAAAATGTATTCTTGAACCCTTTCCGGCGCGGAGTAAATTTGTTTGCTAAATGATGAAATAATAGACTGACACCGGAATTTACAAACGAATCCATTAGTAAAAAGAAACTTGCTTATTTTTCTGGTTCTTAATGAAAGGAAAATTTTAATTAAATACCGGGTGATTATAATTAAAGTTACGATTTCGAAAATTGATAATTTTAATTAAAACTACTGGTCAGATTGACTTGATATTTTAGCAGAACGATCGTGAGGCAATGGAATTTTGTTTGGCGAAGGAAAAAAAAAAGTTTCAAAATGTGCCCATAGATGGCGCTGTCTGGGTTCACATTGTCTGAAGATATGCAAATTACTAATACGTGACATGCGCACCGCAGACATAGCAACCATAAAAATGCAGAGCAGCAGCTCTTTGCCTGAATGCTTCATCATGACTCTGACTATGAAGGATCGCGCTCTGCTCTTGAAGCTTTTTTATAAGAACGATGACTGTGCACTTACAGCTATTAGGAAGTTTCGGACATTAAAATCCATAAAAAAAGGTCCAATAACAACAAATGGTCTGCAAAAAATGATTGCTAAATTCGAAGAGACCGGTTCATTTGACGTTAAACGGGGTAGAGGAAGGAAACCAGTTTCAGCTGCGGCAGTGGAAGATGTGGCTACAGCATTACAGGAACATACTGACAGTGATGCTGGAATCAGCAGTGCAAGGGGGATTGGCCGAATGCTGGATATGCCGAACATCTCGGTGCGTAAAGTCCTACGGAACGTCTTACTCTGTTATCCGTACAAGATAACTCATGTGCAGGAGTTGCTACCTGCTGACCTGGAAGCACGTCAATCATATGCACTACAATTTCTTGCCCGGATGGAAGTGGACAACGGATGGCCATAGAACATTCTGTGGTCTGACGAAGCCCACTTTCATTTGCAAGGTTCTGTAAATACGCAAAATTGAAGGATATGGGCGACCAAGAATCCGTCCCAGCTACAGCCATTGCCTCTTCAGTCTGAAAAGGTCACTGTATGGTGCGGAATAACGGCAGCGTTTATCGTCGGTCCATTTTTCTTCGAGGAGATCACACCTGCGGGTCCCGTTACCTGCACAGTTACTGGCAAGCGGTATGAAGCACTTTTGCGTAACCATGTTCTTCCGGCACTTCAACAGCGTCAGTGTGTGGATCGCATAATATTCATGCAAGATGGCGCTCCTCCGCACATTGCTACTACTGTGAAGCAGCTACTGAGTGATAATTTCGGAGATGATAGGATCAAAAATCGTCATTTTCCAACAACGTGTCCGCCACGTTCCCCCGACTTAAACCCGTGTGATTTCTGGCTTTGGGGGTACCTGAAGAATGTTGTTTATAGCGGGCGGATTCAGAATCTAGCCGACTTGAAGGCAAGCATCACACAACACACCCATTGCATTACTACAGATACCCTCCGATCTGTTGTGGAGCATGCCGTTTTGCGCTTCCAATTAGTAGCGGAACAAGACGGAGGGCATATTGAGCAACTTATGCCTTAATAATCAGTAAGGTGTTTGTTCCATGAAGCTCTTTTTTTTTTTCATTTTTTGTCATTATCGCTGTCGTCGCTGTAAACACGTAGTCTTGTCTTTTCGCTAATAAATTTTTAGTAAATCTCTAAACTCTATTTTTTTCCTTTTGGCAACATCATTCCTATGTTTAACCCTTTAACGGGCGGTGGTCACAAAAAAGGACACCCAATTTTAATTCTAAAACTGACAAACGGCACCAAGAATATTTAATTAAAATTTTCCTTTCATTAAGAACCAGAAAATAAGCAAGTTTCTTTTTACTAATGGATTCGTTTGTAAATTCCGGTGTCAGTCTATTATTTCATCATTTTGCAAACAAATTTACATCGCGCCGGAAAGGGTTCAAGAATACATTTTTGGTCTTTCCCCTGACATTACCCTGACAACGCCATCTATCGGCACAATTTGGAACTATTTTTTTTCCTTCGCCAAACAAAATTCCATTGCCTCACGATTCTTCTGCTAAAATATCAAGTCATTCTGACCAGTAGTTTTAAAATTATCGATTTTTGAAATCGTAACTTTAATTATAATCACCCGGTATATCTAAAAAAATTTATTTGCCTAACAGACTAAATATCCCAAAATAAATATCAGCGTAACGATATCCCATACTAAAATATTAAAAGCAGAATATTTTTTATATGAACAAAAATCGTTTTGAAATACATATGTTAAATGATATAGAATAAATATCTCAATTAAAATATAGATAACAATTTTAATCAGTATTGTTTTATTTAGGAGAGGATTAAAAAATAATAATTAACTAAAGTTGGGTCTGTTTGTGTCGCATTTTTTGAAAATATGAGAAAAGGAATGTGCATATATCAAATTGAATAAGAACAGAAATTTAATACTTTGATCAACAAAGAAAATCACTGTGCTTTGCATATTAATTTATTTTTAAAAAATATTATTTATTATAAAATTATATATTTAACATATTTTATGAAAGATGAATAATGAATCTTATATGTATCTATGTATATGTTCATAAATTCTATAACAGTTGGATAAGTAAATGAAAAACAAAAGTAATTAAGTTCGGTTTTAAACGAATAATTTAAATTCTATGACGTTTTCTAAAATGCAGCAAAACTATATTGTATAAATTTTATGCTCTTAATTATATCTCCATGAAGCTCCTACATAGTTTAATCCTCCCCACTTTAATAAATTTGGCACTGCAAATATCATATATTTTGGAACAGACTATTCACACTTTTGAAAATTTCTAATAGCAGAGGTGTTTATATTTGGCATTCAATAACTCCAATCAGCATTTCTTGCTTTATTCAATCGCGTAATTTTACAATTAAGTAAGGTGAAATTGCTATTCAAAAATACTGGTAATTAAAACGGCTTTTATACACACACTGATTAAGCACATGATTGATTTAAATTATTGCTTAAAAATTGATTATATATAACTAAATCAGATAAAATACATCCATGTTAAAAAGGTAATATTCACTTAGAAAATATCTTTCATATCTAAATTAAGGGCAAGTTTCTTTTATGACTATAACTCCAAATCCAGTATTTAAAATGTAGAACGTTAAACTTTATTAAACAAATTACTCATTATTTTACTTGTTTGTTCGCTTGTTCCAAATATAATCTATTAAAATACATTAGTATTGTTCACCACGACGTTTTATCATCAAATATAAACGAGTATTTGGAAGCACCTTAATTGCAATACACACAAATTTGATCTAGCATTGATAGAATATCCGACAGATGCACTTGAGTTCACGTACTATACACCACTTGTCCTTAGCAGTACACTTTTTCCAGCGGGATTCACTTCAATATTCTGCAGCTTGCAGTTGATTATCTTTGAGTACTCGGTTCATTCGATTCGGTCCACACAATTAAAGTAGCTGCAATGACCTACACATCCAATCAAGATTGTTAATAACGAGTTTTATATCGTCTGACTACGTGTACATTTCCCATACCGTAAAATGTATATCAACATCAACATAAATATATATATATACTAGGGGGCCTACCCCCTGCAAGCTACGCTCGCCAACCCCCCTCAGACTTCGAGGCCTCTAAAAACATAACAGCGTGCTTTATTTTAAAAATATTGGTAAATCTGTAATTGGGTTGCCATGCTTTTAACATTTTAATGGGACATTTTTCGATTATCATGGCCTCATACACAGCTGTTGCGACAACTGACGACTGTTTTCGGGATTGATAAGTAAAATCAATTACTACTTGAAAACCAGCTTGTATAAAATGGTTAGGTTTAAATTGTGACTACCTCTCGGACTTTTATAACAACAATCTCTATTCTATTCTTCCTTTGCGTTTAAGGATGAGAAAAATTTCATCTACTTGTGAATAACATTAAGAACCACGGTATTGAAAAGTACTATGTTATAGACATTTTCAGTAACAGGTTTTAATTTTCTCTCTATTTTAGTGCACCATCATGCATATTTTCATGTTATTTTAAATATGTAAATTATTTTTTTAAATTAATATGTATATACGAATTTTATAATAATTATTTGTCATACAAAATTAATTAAATAGTTTGTGCATGCATGTGCCTGCATTTATTCGGCATCAATTGATGAGATATTTAAACAAATTTGCCATGTTCTGTCACTTGAATATTGTCCATAAGAAAATCGGGTACTTTTCCATTATAGGATCCTTTGCTTTTAGGTTTGGCGTAATTCGAGCTTCAAAAAGGGATAGATTCGTTAATATACATAGATTTGTTGCCAAAAGTTATGAAAATAAACCCAGTGAACTTTTGGTGCTTTTCTATTATAGGGGTCTTGACGCTTTTTTAAAAAGCTTGGCGGAAAAAACCAAGCAGGATAGAAAACCAAGCAGGATATTTTATTCTTCCGTTCAGTTGGGCAAATATTATTTTACATATTAGTTTCAAATATCCGAATTAATGATTTTATAAATTCGTTTAGTTAAATTTTACAAAAAAATAACAAAATGATATCAATAAATAATAATTACTATTAATTCCTTTTCCTCCCTTTCTTTTGCGTTTACCTAAATGACGTCATTTGGACGAATTTATTCAAAATATTTTCAGTTTATAAATTAAATTAAATGCTGACAGACGATTGAATCCTGTCGATAGAAATGCGATTTTTATTTTTCAAATTTTCCTGAAAAACATAATTTAATCACAATCTTGTCTTCATTATCGATTGAAATAAAAGATAAATTCAATTTCAATTTGAAAATGACGAATAAAAAGAAATCAATAATCCCTATCGGGATCCTTTTAAATTTTTTTCCCTTTTTTGTCACAAAAAAACTGAGTAATTAGTTGCCATCATTACAGAAATATCATTAAAATTAGAAAAAAATTAATATCTCGAAAACTATTTCAAATTTCAAAATTCTATTACCAGTTTTGACATCCGCGGATTTTTATGAACAATTGGTATTAATTTCACCATCAAGCGTTCAATATTTTATTAAAAATAGCCTTGAAACAAAATCAGTCGTTTAATCAGTCGTTTCATAAAATCGTTTCATAAATTCGTTTCATAAAATCGTTTCACAAATTCGTTTCATTAGGATTTTATATATATAGGGTAGATATATTTAATGTTGATGTGGATACGCTAATTTTTTTCTACAATTTACAGAAAAATAAAAATCCGCTAAGTCATACATGCTAAAATTTGTCATAAAGATACAACCTGCTTAAAAAAGGTAGCATCACGTATCAATTCACTTTCAAGAGAATAAAATTCTATGTTTCTACCTGAGTAAAAATACATATTCAAATACATTTTCAACATCTACATATAAAATACTGGATTCGCTGTTAACCAATGAATCTGTAAAAAAGTGTTGACAAATGAAATGCAGATAAATTTACGTTTCTATGCATTTTGAATGTGGAAAATATGTTGTATTTCTCATATTTTATTATAAATTATTAAAAGTTACATTTGAAGATTTATTATTTTTAACTTGACTTAATGTTCTTTAGACAAATATGTAAAGGTTTGTCTTTATATTGTAAACGTAGAAAAAATATATGAAGAAATGAAATTGTATCTTTCTTTTATTCAAATTTTGTGTCCGTGAGTAACGCTGACGTCATTTTGCGAATGGCAACACTGGACGATGAAATTTCAGTTTTGCGATTTTTGCTACTACCATTTTTTAAATTTCTAAACATTGCATATTTTAAATTTTTGCAGCATTATTTAGGGGAAAAAACTACTTTCAAATGCAATTTGTTTGAAAATTGTATCGCAAGTTACTCATTTATTATGGTATTTAAAATAAATTTCAAGCAAGATTTTTTTTTTTAAATTCAAATCTATCTCTATCGCTTGCAGACAATTACAAAATATTAATCCGTTTGCACTGCAAACAATATAAAAAATTCAGCATTTGTTTCCAACTAATATTCAATAACGGAATTAAACCTTCTTTAAGCAATTAATAAAATAGTATAAATAAAACACAAATTTAACAGGCATGTCATTGAAATAAGAGCTTAAAACCGCTGAAATTATCAGAATAATAATTAAAAAAAACTTCTGTAGATAACGAAATTCTTAGCGATTTCTTTGGCTATTAACTTCTGGCACGAGGCGAATATAAAATTGCAGAATTTAATAAATTTCAAAATTTTATTTCAATATATATAATTGACCTATTTCATATAAAAACGCTCTTTGGTGAGGGAGCGATCTAAAAAAATTATTAAATGTAAAAAAAATTTTGGAGTTTTCAGTAAAAGAAAATAAAGGGTTTTCACATATATTCTTTATCCCGGGTAGCCCGGGTCGAATGCCCTAGTTACAATAAAAGGATAAAAGGTACATATTGCATGCACATTTTCATGTGCTTTTATTTGTGTCGGAATTAATGATAATTTTTACAACTTTGTAACCAGAAATAAAGAATATGTTTTACTTACAAAATATATTGGTCGAAACACTAGATGTTTTATTTGATATTCCTACTTCATATTTCAAGAAAAACAATAAGATTTTAATAAACAGTTTAAGACAGTTGTTTTCGGAGTAAATTATGTAGAAATTTCAATATTTTAGTTTATTTAATTACAGATATTGACTACAAAATAGATGACACTTTTTTCTGAATTTATCGTATTTGAGAATTAAATTGAGAAAATATAAAGTAATTTAACTAAGATAAAGTAATATCACTAAGTAATTTATCTACGATTTAACTAAGCTATCGCAACTAAGAAGTTCTCCCATTGGAAGAAAATATCATCCGATTTTTAAATTGAACGATGGCTTAGTGACATAATTTCTGCTTCGCTTTTATAGCTTGAGGCATATAAGGAAATACATTTATTTTACATTATAATTGGTAATTATTTGTTACAATTTGTTTTCATTCCATTTTTATTTGCCTTCCCTTACTTTAAATTTCTAGTGTTAGGAAAATCGGCATCTGCGGTGTTGAACTAGTCTTGTAAATCCCATAAACAAACTTGAGATACAACAGCAATAAAGTATAAAGACAAGTTAATCCCTGTCAATATGAAGTTTTACGTTGGAATTTACAGTCTTTCAAGTAAAGCATACTCATTTACGTGTCCTTTTATAAATTGAAATTTTAAATAAAATATTCTGAAAGCAGAATAAAAAATAAAATATCATGTCGATCCATATTTTTTTTTTTTTTTTTGCTTATAGAATATTTGTATTTTACTATCTGGCGTCACTGTACTGCTTGCATGTATATTACCCAATGCGTGGGAGAGATTTTTTGTGAAAAAAAAATCTAATTTAATTCACATTTAGAAAATATTTACAATATTAATTTCATTGATCCTATTACAAGCGAGACAGTCTTTTACATATAAATGAATTAAAAATTATGAAAATTACATTTTTCAAGTTACGTGAATTTGATGAAAATATAGTAGAATATTTTTATGAATATCAGGCGACATACGGACAATACATTTCCATGTTTGAGTGGATTTTTGATAAAAATATGAATAGATTGACATTATTGCCAAGCTAAAATATGTTAACATGTCTAACTCGTCAGTCCAGGCAAGTATTGTCAAGTTATGTGAGTGTTACAAAGATTTAGGAATGAAACTTTTAATCTGAGTATATGCCCTGTAAGTATGTTCAGACTCCATGCTGGCACTACGATCCATTAACGATTTTGATCTATAGTGTCTATCTCCAATTTCTTGACAATGGGCCTTGAAGTACTATACAGCATATGTCCAGCATAACGCGAGACTCTCAATGTTTTGTTCGCAAGCATATTTGATACTCATTCTGTCAACCCCAAACGGATGTAAGCTTGAGTGAACCTTGGCTGGCACGGTATTCAACTCTGAACATGTATCGCCGTAATCAGACGCACTGACTACTATGCTACTGGTAGTTTCACACATCTCTACACCATTAAAATTTAACTGCACCCCAATACTTAAACTTTACAAAATGTTGTAACATTGCTGTGATATTATAACTTTTTCCCAGCGTCCATTGCAAATATGAACTCTTATAGAAAGTCACTATAAAATAATAAATGTAGTATGTTAGATTTATTTTTAACATTTTCCCCTTTTCGAGCTTTAAATTTTAATACGTAAATATCTTGGCATGTACACTATATTTCCAATGATGATCGGTCACTTGCGATTTCAGACGTTTTGTTAAATATCTGGAAAGATACATGAGGAATTATCCTGAAACTTCAGGAGTGTAAACAACATGATGGACGTCATATATTTCCGCGAAGATTTTTTCCCGAAACGCCATAAAGAACCGTCAACAAATTGAAGAAAAACGAATATATTTTGGATAATCCTGTAAAAACTCATATTGCAAAAGCATTCAAACTGTAGATTATGATTAAGTGGATTATTGTAATAATTTGGGTTCATTTTTATGAAGATAGCATGTATACTCGAAGAGAAATTCCCGAATTATAAAAACAGTCCCTAATTTTATCAAGTGTTTTGCTTATAATTTGCAGAGTTTCTAATATAAAAACAAGTTATTTTCAGAAAATATGACAAACAAAATTATACACAATACCCTGAAATCAGAATTAAAAAATAATAAAAATTGTATGAAAAATGAGCAGGTTTACTAAATATTGTTTCACTGCGCATGCACGAATTCAATCAAAATATACTGTGTATCAAATATATATCAAATATAGAATGAAAGACACTTCATTATTATTATGTAAACTTTGATAAGCTAGTATATTTGGATACAACCCCTGACCTTTTTGCTTCCTTTTGGGAACAGCCAAATTCGAGCTTATTCTATCGACGATTACTACGATTACAGAATATTCAAGGTATGTTTTTGAGAAGTTCATAAAAGTTGGTCTATACATTTAGGTAATATATTATGCACAGTATATTTTGATTAAGTTCGCGTATGCGCAGTGAAACAATATTTAGTAAACCTGCTCACTTTTCATACAACTTTCATTATTTTTTAATTCTGATTGCAGGGTATTGTGTATAATTTTGTTTGTCATATTTTCTGAAAAAAAAAAACTTGTTTTTATATTAAAAACTCTGCAAATTATAAGCAAAAAACTTGGTAAAATTTGGGACTGTTTTTATAAAAACATGAATTTCTCTTCGAGTATACATGCTATCTTCATAAAAATGAATCCAAATTATTACAATAATCCACTTAATCATAATCCAGAGTTTGAATGCTTTTGCAATATTAGTTTTTACAGGGTTATACAAAATATATTCATTTTCTTCAATTTGTTGACGGCCCTTATGGGGTTTCGGGAAAAAATCTTCGCGGAAATATATGACGTCTATCATGTTGTTTAAACTCCTGAAGTTTCACGATAATTCCTCGTGTATCTTTCCAGATATTTAACAAAACGTCTAAAATCGCAAGTGACCGATCATCATTGGAAATATAGTGTATATTAATGAATTTCAGAGGCTAAAAATTTAAATTCCGGATATAAGAAATACATTTCTTATTATAAAATTACAATTTTGAAGTAAAATTTAAATAAATTTTAATCGTGCTCAAGAAAGAAGGTGATGGATAAGTTCTCTCGAAACAAGCGATATTAAAACTTTTATGTTATTGATATAATGGGAAAAGGCAAACTTGATGTTTGTGCGAACACATTTCTGCATATTTTCGGAAACAAAATTAGACATGTTTACAGGTTTAGGACACAAGCAATAACGATCAATAGAGCTACAAATGATTTTAGAACAAGAATTCAAAATTAATGCACAGGGGAAGGTGGCCTAAAATGATCCCCTTAAGAGAAAAACTTGTGTAAACTAACATAACTGTTTAAATAAAACATTGGCCCTTTGCTAGTATGTTTTACACTATATTTTCCATTATAAACCTATTTTAATAATATTTTAAACCCAAACTTAGTAATGAAAAAATAGAATTTTTTTTAAATGTGTCCAAAGGATCATTTTACCCTCACCAAATGGCAAAATGATCCTTCATTTAAAAATAATTGTAAATTGTTTTTAATCGGCAAAATAAAGGATATAAAAGTAATTATGACAATACATAAGTGTAATTCAGATCTAAAAGCATACTTCATTAAGTAAATCCAGTCATATTTCTGTACATGAAAGACTGTAATTTAAATAAATATGAAAGTTAGTGCCTACCTTGGGAAAGATGTTATAAAAAACATTTTTTTAAAGAATTCTATTCAGATGCGTAATACTGCGATCGCTTGAGTTACTTATCACAACTAGTTTATGTGTTACCCTGTAGATAGGGCAACCTGTCTGGAAGAAAACATATATGGATCGTTTTGCCCTTTAGGATCGTTTTAGGCGACCTTCCCCTATATTTAAAAAAATCCTTTATCTGAAAACTTTTGAAATGTGTTTATTAAATTTTCAAAGTGTAAAAACAATAATCAATATACACTGTTGTCGAAAATTAAGGTCACAAAAACGTTTTTAACTGTAATTGAAAATAGCTACCATTAAATTTGATAACGTTTGTACCATATACATCCTAGGGAACGGGTAACATAATGTTAGCATCCAGATTTGATTACGCGGTTTTTAGCATACGTTTTGTAAAGATATTTGAAATGTGACCATTTAAGCATTTAAGATTTTTAGCTCCAATGTTGTGATTATTGCATTAAAATACCCAAGACTGACTTATTTCAGTGAAAATAAAGTCTCATGACGGTTTAAACAATTCACTAAGAAAGAGATTACCCAGCAGGATTAAAGCTAGACAATCGCAAGCGGATGAGGCTTAATCGCTCCGCGTGTCCTCAAACGTGATATCCAGTTTGTGGAATCAATTTCAAACAAGTGGTAATAACATCAGGACGTCAATTCAATAGAGTAGGTTTTGGATGTACTAGGAAGATCCATAGCATGACATCACCTCCCATGACCCTTCAATTAAAATGCGAGATTTTCTAAGAATAGTATTTATTACCGCAAACATTTATAGATACCCTATCTGACAACATGACGTCTCGTCATGCAGCTTGTACAGACGCTGTTCACACATATTTTAGGCGAGTTTGTTTTATTGCAAAAATATCGTCTGCATAGAGAAATAATTTTTCACAGCTAATATTTTTTTTTAAGTTAAAATTCTCGTCTGACAACTGAAATTTTTGATTCCATGTAAAATGGCGGTTTTAAAGAACTAATAGAATAAATGTTTCTGCACTTCTGAAGAGAAATATTCGTATTCGGTTTTTACAAAATGCTGTAAAATGTATAGTTTTTGTATATGTAAAGCGACAATTGGCAATAAGGTCAATAACACAGGGGGGAAATGTGAATGCCTGTCTTCAAGTGGAAACATTGCTCCAAATATGTGCTCAAGAACAAAAAGGAACTATTAGAATATATAAAAGTTAAGGTATTTTATGGTAAAAGAAAATCCTCTAAGTCAAAGGACTGTTGCTAAATTATTAAAATGCTCAATATCAACACTTAACGAAATCATTAACACTGATTTGAATTTTAAAACTTCCAAATAACACAATGTTTATGACGTTATGACAATGTTATGTTCGTCTTTCTCCACGACATATTGCCGAACTCAGAACACGATGAATGATTCTTTATCAGAAAAATCTATCCGGGGAAAAATGAAAAAATATTTTTACAACAGATGAAGCTTGGGTCTATTAATATGATTGTAATAAAAGAGTTCTATTTATTATCATCAAAGAGAAGAAAAAAATCTTAAAACAGTGTTCAATTTATCTAAAGAAAGTTTTAGCAAAATATTTTTGATTGTTGCTGCCTTTGTATATAACGGCCAATTAAATTAAAGAGACTAGAGAAAAATTTAAGATCAACTTCACATATTATGAGAAAAATATTTTACTCCCAATCTTCTAACATGAAATACCATATCTTTACCACCAGTGCCATCAATCAGTTGAACTGCATCAAGAAAAAGCAAGCAGCCGCACATCACAATTCACTCTTAATTTCCTGGACAAAAGAGAACGGGAAACGGGTATCAGGACTATACCTTTCAATGATATACTTGCTAAGCTATTGAAGAAGAATGGGCCAAAATACCTTTTTCAAAACCACAAAATGCATAATTGTAATGGAAATTACGGCGTAGAAATGCTGTTCATTATAAGGGATAGCAAATTTAACATTAAAGTCACAAATAGTTTACGTAAAATAGTTCTATAAGTACCATGAAAATCGTGTAAAAAAATGCGCGAATACCCTTTGTAATATGAATGGGGACCACACTCCATATTAAAATGACCATTCCCGAGATATAATGCATCATTCTTTTACCGTTTTTTGTAAAACCTGCATCTTAACTAATAATTCACCTCTTTTCCAGACTGTTATGTTGTAATATGTTTTTCCATACTAATACCACTATCTACTAAGTTTTGTTGCAGCAAACAAATAATTCACCTCTTTTCCAGACTGTTATGTTGTAATATGTTTTTCCATACTAATACCACTATCTACTAAGTTTTGTTGCAGCAAATTAATAATTCACCTCTTTTCCAGACTGTTATGTTGTAATATGTTTTTCCATACTAATACCACTATCTACTAAGTTTTGTTGCAGCAAACCAACTATATTTCTCCAATTATCACATGTTTTATATCTGTGACTTCAATTTTGGACACCAGTGTATTATAAAAAGTAAAAAAAAAATCATTCGTTGAGCATAGATTATGAAACATTTTCCAACACCTCCAAACGACTTTAACATAACTTCACCATTTAGTAATGTGAACGATAATGTCTAAGTAACAATTTAGAAAACTCCTAACAAATTTGAAAACCCAATTTCGGCTATTACATTCAATATTCTTTTGTGCGGAACTGTGTGTGATCTATAGATTTGTCTATATACTACGTATTATTCTAAAATTCCTTTCAGATAGAAAACGTATATCAGAATTGAAAATTCCGCTTCAGCAATATCCGTCAATAAACGGAAATTTACTAGAAATATTTTTTCTGCCCTGCATATGATCTATAGAATTTGTATACACCAAGTTATAGGCAAACATTTTGTTAAATTTAAAAACGAGTACCACATCTGCAAACGCAGTTCCAACAACTGTTGTTAATAGACAGTACTGTAACCGATTCCTTCCGTGTTTCCCTGTAAATTAAAGATGAATATTATGTTCACCCTGTTCTATAGTATGCATCTTGCAGTGCATCATAGTGATATATATATTAATTTCAGTATGTCTGAATTAGTTTACATGATCAAAATACATCGCAAATACTTTTTCCCCATAGATCATAGTGGAACGGCATTAGTGCGAACATGCAGTAGTAAACCTCTATATCATGTAAAACAATTGCAATGGAATCTGGTATTATTTACGTGAATTAGAGCACGAATAGACAGATTGACAAACTGAATTCATAAACAATTTTCAACTACACTCTCAGAAAAAACTGTAAATTTATGAGCAATTGCCCTTCAATTTTCACGGGCAACAGTCTTATTTGATGAAAAACGGTCTGATCCACTAAATAAGCGGCCTTATCCCTCAGATACTTAGAAAATTAAGAGCAATCCACATATTCTTACAGCTCTAGCCCATATGTTTGCAAAAATACGGTACGACCCCATACATTGTCCTCCGCTAGGGTGTAACCCTTCATTTTACTCGTGTTTCGAAAATTTTAACCAGACAAAACAGCAATTCTGTGATGATTATATAACGTGCTACGTGCTGCGGAACAGTAAGCAAAGTGTTATTGTGTTTTAAAGTGCATTATATCCTGTGCATTATAATGTTATATTACTTTGCCCCGTAAAATTACGGGGTGCGCAAAATAAAGGGCATGGATATATATACTTATGTTTCAATGGTTAAATTTTACTTAAAGTTTTATATATATATATATATATTTTTTTTTTCTTTTTTTTTACGGGGTATGACTGGAATCTCTGCTGCCAGCCTCTGCCCGTAATTTTACTGCAATTTTTTTTTTACAGTGTACGTTAGAAAGTGTTAAAAATGATCTATGTTTTTATGGCTATATAAATACTATATAAATTTATTTCATAAAATAATTTCTGTCTATAAAATCTATTAGCATATAGTTGAAGTTTGTATTGATATTCCGTTTTCGGGTTTTCGACAAAAGCGGTATGTTGTACTGTACCAAATGTAAATAGTATTCCATAATACACGAAATTCCTCTACTTGAAATGATACATGTATTTATTAAAATGTATATAGAAAATAAACAAATAATTAAACTAGTCGTTGGTGGCCACCGTAATACTTACCCATCATGGATATGCATAATGTAAAATATTAAAATAAAAATGTGTAAACTACTTATAAAATGCATTGCCATTCGAATAAAATCGTGGATTGATGACGTCATAAACTTTAAAGTCTCGATTACTGAATTGCTTGAAAGAGGTTTTTCTTATAACTCCAAAAATAATAATCCTATTAACTAGCGGTTTATTGCATCTGATTAAGCGTCAAATTTACAATTAAAATATATCTTTGAACTGAAATTTGGATGAAATACAGGGTCATGAAAAATCGAAGAGTGTGGAAAATAGGATTCCAAATATCTCGGCAACTAATTATCCGATCGACTTCATGCTTTATGCAAAATTTGTTTTTTTATTGTATTTTATGTTCATTTCTTAAAATAAACAATTTCGAAATTTTTTATATACCTTTTATCAGAACGAATATTTCGAGAGTCCGAAAAAAATTGTTCCGGTTAATCGAGGTTATTGAAATGAAATAGGCTTCTTCCCATTATTACATACTAAATACATACCAAATTGCAAGTCTCTATCTCAATTTTTTCGAGAGATAGAGCGTTTACAGACACACAGACATCCAGACACACAGACACACAGACGGACGGCAAATTTTTTTTTCTAAAAATATGTATTTCGGAATCTCCAGTGTCTGAAACGTGTAAATCCGTCAAATTTTTTTTTTCGATTTTCAAAACGATTACAAGACTTACCCTATACTACGTATGATGGGTAAGTAAAAATGTATAATGCCTGCTTTTGGCATTTGTTCGAAGCGAATTTTAATAAAGTAATACTATTTAAAAAAAAAAAAAAAAAAGTAAAAAAAAAAAAAATAATTTTGTCAGTTACAGAGGCACTCTACTTTTTTTTTTTTCAAAAGAAAATAAACTCAATAGCAATTTTAAATATTTTTAGCGCCACACAAAACAATTTGGTTAAACTACAGTGTTATACGTACTGTGATTTTTTTTTTAAAGAAGACAGTGGAATTTTAATCCATTGATAATTATAAAATTTGCTGAGGTCTTCTCGAAAATATTATTTATTAAAAAGTTTTATGTAGAAAATTTTATGATTTTTTTTTTGTTTTAATTAAATAAAAAGTATGTTTTTCCTAAGCTTTAATTAAAATAAATATTTCATTATAAAATTAAATATCTGTCATAATTGCTTGTTTAATAAAAATCAGAGTTTGTTTCTACTCACGCATCTTCAATAATTAAAACATACGATTTCGTTTCTTTTAATCGAACTTTTTTCAATAAATATATATTTCTATTGTCAAATTTAAAAAAAAAGTTTCAATATTTTAACTTTATCTTGAGTTAATCCACACATTTTCATTGATTAAATTACCTATTGAAATTTAGATTTTTGTAAAATTTGATATTTTGAAGAGCGTGAAGAAATTTTTCACGAAAGTTAAATTTTTGGACGTTTAAAATGAAGCAAAACGTAGACTAAATCTTGGTTTTTGAAAAACATAACCCAGGGCATGAAAATAAATTAAGCTAATATAGCAAAGTAGACAGTTACTTTACATTTCAATGAATTTTCTTCATTTTTTTTTTCAAAATAAATATTAAAGTCATTTTCCGTACCAGTGCGTTTTACGCATGAATGAAGGATTAACATTTCGAAAATATTTTTTTTCCAACAATTTATTTTGCTTTCCATTTTAAACACATAAAAATTGTTGAACCCATTTATACTTATCTTAAAAATATTTAATATACAGTGTCTCCTAAAAACATTGAAACATACTTTATTTTTTTTTTATCTGTTGAAAACACTTAGTAAATGTAAATTACAAAGTTGTTGAAAATAAAGTAGGGTTTAAGGTTATGTTGATGAAATAGTCTTGCAATTTATTTTCAAAAAGGTATAATTTTATAAATTTTGATACGATGCCTGAGTTTTTTAATTTATATATAGAGGTACTTTTTCCATGTTCTGTAAAGTAAAAGTGTAAAAATGCCTATCTTCTACATTTAAAACTAACTGAGTTGTAATACTTCGATTTTCATTAAATTTCGGATATTCCCGATACTATAAAAATGTCTATCGGTTTTTAGTGCCCCAAAAATTCATAAAAATTCAAAATATCAAAACTACGGGAGTTTTTCTATATGAAAAAAATGGATTTTTTCCTTTTGTTGCTGTCAGAGTATGGAGAAATGTTTTCAGAATATAACTAAGAAAACAAACAGTTCTATAATCAATTTTATAAAGATTAAATATTTACACTTTATCTTATGCTTATCCGCACATTCTTGATGATTAAACAATATAATTCAATTTTATTTTTCAAACAATTGATTTTTTACGAATGGTAAGGTAGTTTAACGAAAGTTTACAAGGAAAGTAAAACGCGGAATAAATATTGGTATTTTTCAGATATAACCAAGGGCATAAAGTGTACTTCAATTCATATCGAAAATTAGGTAGTAATTTTCCATTTGAATGATTTTTTCCCATTTTAGGAATTTTTTTAAATAGCTATCGAAGTCATTTTACATACCAGTTTATTTTACACACGAATGAAGGATTAAATTACTTCAAAAATAAAATTTCCAAAATTTTCGTTTTCTTTCTGTTTTAAATAAACAGATGATAAGGTAAAGCTAGGATAGTCTGCGCACAATTCAAAAGAATAGCTATAAAAAATCTAATTTTTTTTTTTTTTTTGCTAAACTATCCATAAATAATTTTTACTTCATTTTTTTTATATGCATTTCCATTGCTATTTTGTTGTTAGGTTGATATTTGATAGAACAGTTGTAATAAAACCAAGAAAGTTATTTTGCGCAATCTTTCCTTACAGGGTTGGAGTGATTGCGCACATGGGTAGGAGAGATTGTTACTTATAATAACTGCAATTAAATTGTTAACAATAATAATTACACTTAAATGACATTGCTGTAAGGTTTTTGTGAACAAATGTTATTGTATTGGGAGTGAATATTTCAACCTAATCCTTAAAGAATCAGAAAAAGGAAATAATTTTAAAAACCATTGAAAATTTTTAATTAAATGAAAAAAAATTAAAGAATCAGAAAAAGCAAGTTCAGATAAGATTACAAAATAAATTTATGTAACCTAATAACACGTTTAACTTAAAATTAGTCCATTTTTATTTTTCATTTTTTATGCAAATTTACCAATAAGCTGCGCAATCCCTCCTAGAATGGAAACTAATGGGAAGAGTGCGCCAGCTCTCCTAAGTAGCAGATGCGCAAACTCTCCAATTTCGGTAGGAGGGATTGCGCGAACTTTTATTTAAACATGGCCGCTACTAAAACGAACCGTTGATGTTCACATTGTTAGTCTAGATTTGTAGCTTATGAGAAATCGTTTAAGTTTAACATATTTTGTACTATTGACATTGTATAGAAATTCTGATGAATTGCTATGAAAATTCAAGCACTTACTTTGGGAAAACAAATCAAAATAGCAATACTTTATCTTAGCCGCTCAAAGCAATCACTTTCAAGTAGACACTCCACTACTGTTGTTCTACAACTACCTGAAGTCGCTGCGCTCTCACTCTACTCCTTCCACACGTACCTCTATGTGCGCAATCTCTCCGACTGCGCCATCTCTCCTGGCTTTACCTTATCAGAACTTTTTATACTTATCTTTTATTAAAATTTTGGATTTACAGGACTTTACTTTTTGCCTGTTTCAGATACAAAAGAAACTTAAATTACAAAATTGTTAAATATAAACTGGGAATTAAAATTATGTGGATGAATTTTTTGTGTCATTACTTTTCGAAAACTTTTATTGTTAAAAATTTTTTACGGTACCGTGGCTTATATGTTACCTATAGAAACAACTTTTTTTATGCTCTGTAAAATACAACTCTAAAAATTCGTTTCTTCTATGACCAAAATTAACCTAGTAATAATACTTGGATTTTAATTAGATTTCGGATTTTTATGGTAGTAAAAAAAGGGCAATCCGCTTTTAGCGCCAGGAAGCTCCAACAATTCATAAAAATGTAAACTATCAAAACTCGGCGACTTTTTTTCGTAGATAAAATGGAAATTTTACCTTTGTACGTGCCAGTACGTAAAATGTAATTGAATTCCTATAGATAATTAGGTATTAATTTTCGATTTGAATGAATTTTTTCTAGTTTAGTACTTTTTAAATTGTTATCAAAATCAATTTAAGTGCCAGTGATTTTTTCACACGAATAGCTTCGGGAGACTGAGTAAAATGAGTGTAATTTTTAAAAACACTTACTATGAAAGCTATATTTTTCTCTCTGTACAGGCCGGAAGGACATTTTAATTAGTTATAAAAATCAATTTAAGCACCATTGAATTTTACACACGAGTAAAGGAATAAATTACTTCAAAAATAATTTTTCCATTTTTTTATCTATTTAAAATATACAGAAATTGTCAGACATTCACTGTAAAAAATGACCAATGTTTCTTATTTTATGAAAATATGCTATAACTACGAACGAAAATATAATATAATCTTCTGAGTTATCCGAAATTTCAAATAGCATGTTACATTGTCTTTTGAATCCCCAGAAACGAATACATTTTCAAAATTTAAAGAATAATTTATAAAAACAAATTATTTTTAGCTGCCCGAATTTTTCAGAAACGTTTCCGAAGGATTTTTATAGTGTATTAATTAGTGTCCTCAGGCTGGAATACCTGTTTTTCGAATGTTATCCATTCCCAAGTACACGTTTTCAGCCGCATAAGTTAATTTATACATGAAAGAGTAAAGAAATAATCTTAATTTTAATGTTATTGTTAACGCTGTTAATTTTGCATGTTTGTCTGTTAAACATTTTTTTTGAGCATGAAAATGTTTACTTCAGAATTAATAGCATTCCAAAAACAGGTATTCCAGGCTGAGGACACCCATTAATACACTATAAAAACCCTTCGGAAGCGTTTCTGAAAAATTCGGGCAGCTAAAAATAATTTGTTTTTATAAATTATTCTTTAAATTTTGAAAATGTATTCGTTTCTGGGGATTCAAAAGACAATGTAACATGCTATTTGAAATTTCGGATAACTCAGAAGATTATATTATATTTTCGTTCGTGGTTATAGCATATTTTCATAAAATCAGAAACATTGGTCATTTTTTACAGTGTTGTTATGCTGGTTGTGCTTTAAAATTTTCAATGTACTGAGTCATAGCTTTATTTTTTACCGGTTTGATCTACGTAGGCAATGTAAATGACGAAAGCTTTTAAAATAACAAGATTATGTTGATAAAATTGCACTGCCGTGATTTTTAATAAAGGTACATTTTTATACTTTCCCTTGATCCTATAATTTATGTATAGGAAACTTTTTGCACGTTCTGTAAAGTACAACTGCAAAACATTCTGTCTTCTATGATCAAAACTAACCGAGTTATAATAGTTTGATTTTCATTAATTTTCGCAAATTTGCTAAAACAATGTCTGCATAGAAAAAAATGTCTGAATATAAATATCAGACCAAATAGTTTTTTTTTTTAACAATTTTATAATTATTCAATAAATTAACTTTAATTTGTATTAATCTCCATATTCTTAGTAATTAAACAATAAATTTCAATTTTATTTTTGCCGCAATTGCTATTTTAGAAGAGTATTTTAGAAGTTATCGGCAAAAAGTAGTTTCATGAGCGTTTCCAGAAAAGGTAAAATGAAGAAAAAATCTTGTTAGCTCCTAGACATAACCGAGGGCATAAAATGGATTTAAATTCATATCGCAAAGTAGGTAGTAATTTTCCATTTGAATGCTCTTTCCCCTTTTTAGGAACTTTCAAATATTTATCAGAATCATTTTAAGTACCAGTGAATTTTACACATGAATGAAGGATTAAATTTCAGTCTGATGAAATAGTTCTGTCATTATTTTTTTAAAATGTACATTAAAAAATATATATACGGCACTTGTATACTATAAGTTAAATATATAGAAAACATTTTCTCGTGATATGCAAAGTACGACTATGAAAATTCCTATATTCTACGACCAAAACAAACCGAGTTTTAATAATTTGATTTTCCTGAAATTTCTTAAATTTCCAGTACTAAAGAAAAGTCTGTCCGTTTTTAGTACCTGAAAACTACCAAATTTCACAAAAATTCAAAGTATCAGTAATAGGTGACATTTCCTCGTATATAAAATGAAATTTTTACTTTTGCATTTGATAGAGCATATAATGTGTATATGTTTTCATCAGTATATGTTTTCTGAATATAACTAAGAGACCAAATTGTTCTATAATGCATTTTATAATGATTAAGTATTTCAATTTTATCGTGTGTTAATCCACCCGTTCTTAATGATTATAAAATATATTGAAATTTTATTTTTGCAGCCACTGCGTTTTTATGAAGAGTAAAATTTTTCCACTGAAAGCAGTGTCATAAACGTTTACAAGAAAGGTAAAACGGAGAATTTTTTTTTTCAGACATAACCCAAGGCATAAACTGGATTTAAATTCATATCACAAATTGGGTAATGATTTTACATTTGAATGATCTTTCTTCATTTTAGGAAATTTTAAATATTGATCAAAATCATATTACATAACATCGAATTCTACACATGAATGTATATTTAAATTTCTTCAAAAGTATTTTTTCCGGGATTTTCATTTATTTTTTAAATATATATAAATTGTCAGATCGTTTAATACTTATTTTCTGATAAAATGTTAAATGTGTAAGGTGTTATCTTTTTACCTGTTGGATATACGTTGGCAATGTACACTGTTTAAAATTTGTAGCAATTTTATCCAGTCATTTGATCACTTTTATAGAAAATGGTTACCTAATCGTAATTCAACAATTTTCTGACCATTATATGGATAATAATATGGTCAGAAAAGAGTTAAATTGTGGTTTTGTAGAACATTTTCTATAAAAAACGGTCGAATGACTGGACAGTTTTTTTGCAAAATTTTAACAGTGTAAATTATGAAAGTGTTTATAATATGGTAAGAATTCAGATTATGTTGGTGGAATAGTCCTCCCATTATTATTTCTTTTAAATCACACTTTTTTATATTTTTATACTCTCCTTGGTTAAGTTATTTCTATGTTTTGATGAAAGTACAGCAAATAAATTCACATTCATATATGAGATAAAACTCACATAGAAGGATAGTTTGAATTTTAAGAAATTTTGGCGCTAAATTTATCAGAGCAAGGAAAATGTTTTTCGAAATAAAACTTTGAGGAGGCAGTGACCGTTTAGAAATTTAGAAAGTGTACTTTTCTGAAAAGTAATGAAAGCACAGTTTCATTAACATAATCATAATTTTTACCTTGTTTTGAACTTTTTAAAAATTTACTCTGTTAAGTCTTCCTACAAGTGAAAGAAATAAAAACTTTTTGGGAGAACCTGTATAGAACCTTTGTGTAGATATTTCACTAAATTCTTAATGTTTTCCCGTCATTTTTTGAGTTTGTTTTTCCGATATAATATTAAATTCTTTGTTTTTATACACACGTCTGTAATGTACTGTAGTTATGTGTAAGGGGATATTTTATTTTTATATGGAATTATAATTTGTTTCTGAAAATACTAAAATTCTTTACTGAAATAAGCTTAAAAATGTAATACACAACTTTAATATAAAATTTCGAAAGTGAATTTAGTATAAAAAACAATTATTATAATTACATAATTACCTCAGTTTAATAATATATAAGGTGCTATTTCTTATTGTTGATCAAAAGCTAATTCCAAAACCGTTAGTTTAAGAGGTATAGTTCCAATGTTTTTAAATATTGTTCTTCATCGTATACGAATAAGTTTAATTCAAAATAATTAGTTTTTAAAACGTTGCGCTTTTTTTTACATTTAAAATGCGTTTTCTGTTTTATTTAGAATGTAATGTTATTCCCACGTGTTTAGTTATGGCCTTAACACACTGTATACACAGTGTGTATACACAGTTATAGCCTTAACACACTGTAAAATATTTTAGAATAAATTAAAGGAAATTAAACCACAGTATACACGCTGTTGTTTCATTTATTAAGACAATGTCAGTTTTTGAAATATTTTATGAGTCCTTATCCATTACATGTTACTTAACAAATTTATTGTATAACAAATTTGTTTTAAATTATTGATAAGTAGCTTAAAATTTGTTAAATTATCTAATAAATTATGTCAATTCATAGAAATATGATTTTTAATATGAATTAAGCATTCCATTAAAAAAAAGATAATAAAAAGATTAAAATCTTTAAGAGAAATAAAAAAAAATCAATAAACAAAAATGATTATTAGAATATTAAGAGTAGAAAATAAGTATGAAAATAATTAGATTATTTTTTATCTCGTAGAGAAATTGTATAACACGTAATCATTTTGTTTAAAATAATGTTTATCTTGCCATTTTTTCATAAAATAGAAAAACATTTCACTTTCGTTATATGCTTCCAATCTGTTACTATTTTTTCTTCTCAATGCAAAATTTATTTAATTTAAAATCGGCGGCAAACATGTTTATTTAATTTAATTTTAATATGATTTTTAGAACATTTTTTTTTCATCAGCAGGAAGCATTAACTACACAAGAACTGAAAGTAAAACATTATTTTTTTACACAAATATGTGGCTACATCTTTGGTGTCAAGGGAAGAAGCAAAACATCAGGACGAAACAACCCAGTAATGTGATAAATGACGTTTATTTCACGTGTACAATCGCACGACATGCTTCCTCCGACTGTTTCGCGCTGGAACTATGGTTATTTTCAAGACTGAACGAAATCCACAAAAGTAACTGACACACCGTATATGCCGTGTGTGGTTGCCCGTAAGTGTTTTAAAAAACAGTTTATTGCCCCAGAATTAAGATCAACTGTTTTTAGAGCGCACTGATAGGTAGAATTAAAACTTATATATAGCGTGGGATATGTAAACATTGATAAATCCTTTCTTGAAGAAGTTACGATAGGTAAAAAATGACACGGTATGCTTCCGACAGCTTGTTTTTTTAAAAAACCTTTTTGAAGAATTATCTGATAATACCTTTAGTATAATAGCACGCGTAGTATCAGTTTTAATGTAACATTTCGGTTTATCAGGCAAAGTTATCTTGAATTCTTGACGTAAAAATCATGTGCAGCTCTCTTTTCTGAAGATTTATTTCAAAAGTAGTCAGTGCAAAAAAAACATGGGGTAAATATGTGAGTAAAAATTGTATTGCTGCAAGAAGATGCGATGATAAATTTATTGTTGAAAAAAAAATTGTTTCTTCATTTATTTCATGTTTACTGATTAACCAAAAAATGAAATTAACTTCTATACCTAAATGTCTCTAATATTGTACGTGACGAAATGCGATGTTGATGATACAGAGCTGCTTTTCGGTTGAAGAAGTATGTATAGTAAGGACTGTTGGTTTTAATGTGTTAGATAAATTTAAGGGTGTATTCAAATCCAAACTGCTTATTTTGAGACACATTTGTAAATTCATTTTTGCTCTAAAATGCATCCAATTGGCAGGTTCTCTTATTCAGAAACTTTATAATGTCCGTATTGTCTCGATATTTTGATAAAGGCAGAATATATTTTTTAAAAAAAGGCTGTCAAAGTGGACATTTTGAACCGAATTTCCCGAAGCGATAGCGCTGGAAACAAAAAAAAAAAAATATCGTACTGTGAAAATAATTGTTTGTAAATCAATTTCTAATTAATTGAACGAAAAATAAAAACATGGGGCCCTTATAAATGTCTTCATAAATCACGCCGCCAAGTTTCATGTTTTTATTTTCAAAAATGAGTCTAAGAATGTGTCTGAAAATTTTGAGTTGTTGAGCGTGGAAAAAAATTCTTTTGAATACCGCCTTAAGTTAATTGTAGTAATTTTGCGTCTGATTTAAATGCATTTATCCTTATTGTTAAAACTTCTTCTGGAAGTTCGTGTGCTCCATGTACTATAACCAGTGAATAAGTTAACAAATAGAAAAATAAATATATATATATATAAAATCAGTAGCAAACGCGACAGTTTTGAAATACATCATGTACTATCTGGACCAGATGCCACGCAATTTCTCAAACTATCTTACTTACTAAGTTATACATAATACGCTATTATCTGTATCAAAGTGCTTTACTGACAATATCGTTTTTGTAGTCGATAGACAAGGTTTTAAGAGCTTCGAATGTATATATATATATATATATATATTGACGGATTTGGCACGTATTTCTTAAATATATATTGTTATCGCTTACAGCTGTAATTCTAAAATGGGCATCAGCATCACTATTAAACAAAAGATTAGTTAATAGATTTACCCAGCTTATGATTATGACTTTTGACCGAAATTATCGACCTTATATGAATCAAAGTTATATTCATAATACTTAAATGGCCGAATAATAATACGGCATATTTTTTGAAATGCAAATGCTTACTTGATGCAAATTAAATGAAAATAAATTGATGCAGACTGTATATTGTTGAATGATGCTCTTTCATTTACCACTCTTTGTCTAGTATTCTTTGTAGAGCTGTAGATTGAAATATTTCTAGACAAGCTAATCTATTCAGAAATACAAGCGACGAAATTCATAAATTTTTGAATATATCTGAATTTTTTCCCGAAACGGTGTTTTAAAAAATGTTAATTGTGAATGTAACATGACACAAAGCTAAACTTGTCAGAGGCTTTGAAAAGCATGATACGAGCATTGAAAAGGTTTACACTAATTCCATGGCATTTAATTCACTGGATTAAAAAGTAGAGCACACTCAACTGAAAAAAAACAAGTAAGCGTAAAGATGTAAAGAACTAAATGTCCTATGTTTAAATAGTATGATTTTAGACACTTTTCAAGAATTTAAAGGTTTATGCTAAGAATAATTATGTTTTCCTTGTTTAGAACGAAACAGTGCAATATTTTATTCAATGTACTTGTCAATGTGTGTAATTAATATTTTAATGATTTTCATAGTACATTTAAAAGCTTATCTAAAAGAAAGAAAATCAAAAATAAATTTCTAAGACATTTCTGGACATTTATATAATTCTAAAGCAGACATTTTCTAGTACTTTTGATTAACAACATTATTACTATTAGTACAGTGTATTTGTGATTTAAAAAGCTTTGTTATTATTCATATTGTGATAAAAAAAAGCAGAAATATTCAGCGCCCCTGCTCAAGATTGTCATAGCCTATTTTGTGAGAAAAAAGTCCAGTATTGTAAATTCCTCAAATTTATATACATTTTCATAAAATTTACATATTTTTGTTAATTTCATGGGATTCCTTATAGTTTATTATTATTATTTCGTTGAATCTTTTTAATTCATGAAAGAAAAATGTTTCTCTATAAATTCTTGAATAACAGAATAGATTTCAGGAAAAGTAAAAAAAAAATCTTATTTAATAAATAATTTCTCTTATATATATATATACAGTAAAACCTCTATAACGGACACTCCCGAATAGCGGACACTTCTATTTAACGGACAGATTTTTGATCCCCAATACCTACATATTTGTATGTTTTTACCTCTGAAAAACGGACACCTCCGAATAGCGGACAAATTCCGTGCTTCCGAGGTGTCCGTTATTCAGAGGTTTTACTGTATATATATATATATATATTTCTGACATAGTCAGTATTTCCTTAATTCTTAATAATATTTATTCCTATTTAATGTCCTTTTAAAAGTAAATACCCGTATATTAATATTTATATTATTCCAAATCTTAATCTAAAATTTTAAGTTCATTCGTAACATTTATCAGCTCCCCAATCTATAAAATTCTGAGAGACGCCTTCTTCATTTCGAATATTTTAAAAGCCTTTTTTTTATTCCATGGAGCGCTGGGGGGTTTTTCACTTCAAAATGAATGCGCGGTTATGAGAGGAATTCTTTCGTGTTAGAGCTTCTCTCTCGCGTCTCATTCGCTTGGCTGGAGCTCACCTCTCACTCATTGGTTTGTGGGCTCGTGACGTCGTATTCTGTATGTCTACGCTCCGTGAACAAAACTCGCTTGCATGCTTTGGAGGAGAGGATTTTTCATGCGTTTGGAAGTGTCACCAAATGGGTATCTGGTGTTGTAGTCACGTAGAATTTTCCTACAGCTCTTTAAGATCTTTTAAAACGATGTAGTGAGCCATCGTGAAGCCTGAGGGCTATAAGTTTATACCTGTGGGAACTGTTACTGCATCGCTCTTATTCATAAATAAACTATTGTCTGGAAATTGGCTGGTCTTTATTGACGAAACTCTTCTGGTGTCTCCTCATTGCCTCACCTCTTCGCCATGATTATTGATATCGACTGCAACCTTCTATATATTTAACAAACTGTCATTTTCTCGTGGAATATCTCATCTTCGTAAAAGCACCATATATATATATTAAATTATGTAACATAGCTTATAGTTATTATAATACTGTTCTTCACATATAGCTTTTATTATTTTTATAATTATTGAAATGGAAATAAATATATTTTTTTATTTAAAATTCATATCAAGTTTCTCTATTGTTACACTATTATTTTCTCACACCTGCACAAAAAATGTCATTTGTTAAATAAACAAGAAAAGAAAATCATGCGTCAAGCATATATTACGTAACACTTTCCAACAGTTCAAAAATAATTTTACAAATCTTTAACGTTTAATAATGTGAAAGATGGTATCTAAATAAACAATTTGAAAAACACATAACTTATTTAAAAGCCCAATTTCAGGAATTAACAGTAATATTTGAAAAAATATCCCAATTATTTTGTGCAGCCCTGCATATGATTTATATACTTGTATATATGCTACATAGAATACTAAATTTTAGATCTATTAGTAAACAGATAACACAGTTTAAAATACCCTTCTTTAATTTCCGTCAATAAACGAAAATGTACTTGAGAATTTTTTTTTGCTGCCCTGTATATGATCTATATAATTTATACATATCAAGTAATATATATAAAAAAATGAGTTAAAGTTAAAAAAGTGTTCAACAACTGAAAACGCACTTCTACCAATTATTGTTAAAAATATTTTACTGAATTATTTTGTGTGTCCCTGTAAATGAGCGATGAATGTTATAAACACAATATTCTATAGTAAGCCTTTTTTAATGCACCTTAGTGATATACATCAATTTCAAAATGTTTAAAGTAATGAAACATTAGTAAAATAAACCGCATATGATTTTTCTCCATAGACCGCAATGTAACAGAATTATTTTGAGTATCCCTGTAAAGGGACTATAAGTGCTATGCACATTCTATTCTAAAGTAATCCTCTTGTAGTGTATCTCATTGATATATACTAATTTCGATATGTTTGAAATTCCATAACATCATTAAAATAAACCACAAATAATTTTTACCATAGATCGTAATGTAACGAAATTCTTTGAGTGTCCCTGTACAAAAACTGTGAGTGCTACACACTTCATTTTCAATACCGATCATAACATACTTAACCTCAATAACATATATAAATTGCATGACAATTTGAATATATTTACGCGAGTTAGAGCACGGGTAGACAGACAGACAGACAGACAAACTGATTTCATAAACACTTTTCAACGATGTTGGAAAGTGTTAAAAAGTAAAGCTTAAGATATACGCCTTTCTTTTTTTTTAATCTTTTGTTTGTGTCTAACTTGAGTAAAATTAATTTTTATTTTATATTGCCCTGAAGGTGGAATTTCATTTCTAATAAATGTGTGTTTATGTATATTTTTTTGCGTAATAAATATTCAATGAAGCAAAACTCTTTTGAAATAGACGTTACATAGTTGTAAAACTGTGTTTTTGAGAGGGAAAATTGAAAACAGACAATTCTTGATTTTCTATTCTTTATTATGCAGTACAAATATTTGGTAAAACCTGCGCAATAGGTAAACGCTTTAAGGCAGAGAAGATAAATTTTCGTTTAATTTCCTTTTTTTTTTGTAGGAAGGGAGAGGTGTGTTTATCTTTCATTTATGCATACACATTAATTCATTATTCAAAGATTAAACTTTATATACTGTACAATTAAAATAATAGAAATTAACAATTAAATTTATATAACTATTAAATATTAAAAATATAAATAATAAAAAACATTAACAAATAACATATAACATTATTTTTTATATATATGTTACGGTCAATAATATTAATTAAGTCATTATTAATAATAACCGGTTATTATTAATAATGACCGAATTCATCATATTGACCGTAACATATATATTAGCAACAATATGTAACAATAATATATCATATAATAATATATCAACAATATGTATTAACTACAATCATTACTATATAGATATTCCTGAGTATAACAAGTTTAATTTTAGGTTACTAATTGTAGAATCGGGTTTCTGATTTTCATCTTTATTCAAATGAAAATGCTCTTACTCATATATGAGAGTTTCATAACATTTACTGTTTTATAACATATATGAAAATTTTATAACATTGCAGGTTAAGTCCTTTTTGTTTTATATATAGATATGTTCGAACTAAGAGTTTATTAATTAAAGTAGTACTGTCCAATCTGGGAGGAAACAAAGGAAATAAAAGGATAATAAGTTTTAAAGAGAAAGTAACCCTAAGCACAATTTTTAAAAAGAAAAAAAAAAAGAGATTCCCTTCTTTATTTTTTTTTTGTATTTATTTATTTATTTGATTTTTAATGAGGGAGAAAAATGCAGTATTTAAAAAGGGGATTCTTGTATTTAATCTTGAGTATAACAGTGATACTATTCCTAGTTGGCTTTAAGTTCATATTATCTGTTTAAATTTAACATTTTTATCAGCATTACAAAGGCAAATACTCAGCACATAAGCAACAGTACATAAACATGCTATAAACTCTATAGCCTGCTATCACACTATATATAAGACATTGTAAAATAAACTCGTTTTCGTTCAAAATGAAAAAGAACAATGCATTGTTATTAGACTTCAGTTGCAACTACTCATTTAATGGTAATTATTTAACTCGGAGTTAAGATTACTGCTCACTCGTAAGTAACATAAAAAACTAAATATTTAAAAAATATATAATTTAAATTACATAGAGAAATTTTTAAAAAAAGTCAAAAGCAAGATGAAAATAAAGATCTTTTTACTTAAAGTATCTTTATTTAATTATGAGAATAAGGTGATAAAACGTAAGTCTTACACTTTAAAGTTATAGCAACTGAGTATTAAATTTTAATATTATCCTTTTTTTTCAATAAAATTACATAACAAAAGTCGCTGATAAAAAACAAGTTAATTTTTATTCCCAACGTCATGATATAAAAATTATAAAAAGAGATTTTATGTAATATATTTCGGTTTAATACACTTACTTAGCAAACATTTCTTACTGAATAGACACTTATTTTAATTACTTATGAATTTCTAATCAAGATTTTATTTTAAAGAGCAATTCATAATACACATAAAAACTTAATATGAGGGAAAAAAGAAAATATATGAAGTTACTTTTCATAATTTGGAGAAACGTTCTTGAAAAAAACATTACTTTTAAAAAGATTAAACGGAATTAAACTTTAAAATATATATGCTATGTTAAATTACATTTGGTCACATTTTTATGTAAATTTATAAAATATTGCCAAAACTCTGTTATTTAATCTTTTTCTTTCTACAAATGTTGATAAAAAAAGATAAAATTTATCTAATATTTTTCTCTTTCAAAATAAGGGCGCACATTAATATTAATCTATGTAAATTGAAGAAAACTTGGTGTTTAATATTAATTTATTCAAAAACAAAGAATGTTCATAGCTAATGAATCTAGCTAAACTTTCATTATGTAACTCATTAGCATGAAATATGTACGATTATTATTTGGTTTTGAGATAAATCATTTCGTTATATTTTAGATATTGATGGAAAGAGGATATGGAGTGCAAAGAGATACAGTAAATATTAAAATGAAATATGTCAAAAAATTATATAAAGTAGCTGAGAATATAAAAACTGGGTGAAATCAAAAACATTAATCTGTAAACCAGGTCATGTTCTGTTTATAAAGATTTCTAAACATGAACAAAAACAACAATAGAATCTATAGATTTTGATATAATGACAAGTTTCTTGTATGAATTGAACTCCAAATTCCGTATTTTAAAAAGCAGGGGGAAAGAACGTATTGTAACAGACCACTACGGTTCAAACTTGAGATATTTCGCCATTCCCCCTTGAATTAAAACGTAATCTTATCTAACTGTAATCAAATTCATAGCCAAGTGACGTATCCAAATGGGATTTTGAGGAACAGTGCTTATTGTAAAAAATCATTACTAGTATTCGTATAACATTTTTTGGGTTGCTGTCTCAGCCACATTAGGACTTCAAGTTGAAACTTTTCATCATCTCTGAACATTATCTTGCTTCCAAGATGGATTTTTAGTGGACTAAACAGATGAAAATCGCTTGGGGCTAAGTCGAAGCTATATGGTGGATGGTGAAGAATTTGCAAGATGATGTTCAGAGATGATGAAAAGGTTCAACTTGAAGCCCTAATGTGGCTGAGACAGCAACCCAAAGACTTTTATGCAGCTGGAGTTGGGGCACTGATAAAACTGGGGTGATATAAGTGTATAAATATTGGTGGAGAATATGTTGAGAAATAAAAATAATTTTGAAGTGAATATCATTGTACGTTATTATTTAATTATCTTTTGTGACTTACTTAATAACTTTCCCTCATATATTATGAGTTTTGTCTTTTATGTATTTAACTGAGTATATCTCGATCATGTAAAAATATGTAGTTTTTCATTTAAAGCAATATTTTGGACGTACTTTTGAAAAGTTGGGTCAACCCGAACCCGACCAGCAAGGGTCAAAACTCAACCCGAAGTCAAAGAAATAAACGTCACTCCCACCAGAATCTGCCCTTGACAAAACATTATGTGTCAACCTGAACCGAACCAACCCTGCAACGAAATAAATTAATCTCAATTCGATCCGACAAGAACCGAGGATATCGTCAGGTTTGGGTGAAACCCTGTTACCGATCCTATGCAGAACTTTACTCTAGGTCCCACTATGTGTTGTGCTCTTTACAAAACATGAGCTGCCTGTTGTTGATAGGAAAACTTCCTAGTTGGCAATATTATGGATTTTTTTTTTCATATTTTAAACAACTAAAGAGATAAAACAGCAATAGTAAAGGGAAAAAAAGGGTCAAGTTCGAAACTTAGTTGTTTGTGTCAATACATATTAAAAAGCTGAAAAAAAAAATGCGGCATTCGGTGCTCAATTTATAAAACGAACTTACCATTATGTTGGATTTCAAAGATTCTGCAATTTTTTTCCTTTTTATAGATCAATATGAAGAAAACTTTGCTCATTTTGCATTAACGCTTATGAACTATTGTTAATACTTTTTGTTCTGTTGTTAATTGTATTTATCCTTTTGAAACATTTGAATATTTTCTTATGTTTCGGAGCAATAAACTTTTACTTATTTTTTCTCTTCATCTACTTCCGAAATAATCACTGTTTACTAAATTTGAAGCTTCTAAGCACACCGAAATTAATATGTAAATTTTGGTTAGCTATAAGATATTAAAAACTAAAATAAACGATACCCTGAAAGACAATAATTGAAAATTTATGGTTAAAAAATGGCCCGAATTTCCGTTTTTGAGTATAAAAAATGGATTTATTTTTGCAATGGTAAACACAGTGAGTATACTTAACTTGATTTTCTTATTATTATAAACTGTATTTTCTTACTTGGTTTCTTTGTACCTGTAAATGTGCATCTGCCTTTCAATGCAACCCTTTTGCATGCGATAAGTGTATTTAAGCTGGTGATTGTTTATAAATGAATTACATTTCAGATTTCCAATAAAGTTATTTTTACATGTAAGATATAATTTCATTTTAAAGAGACGGCACTCTACCTTTTTGTAATTTACTTTTTTTCGGTACCTCTACTAGTATTATACATTGAATCAGTTACAAATTTCGCCAGTAGGATCGCTTCTAACGGCTGCATTAGGTCGGGCATAGTCAGTTTACTATGCCTTTGCACAATGTATACTATGCACTATGTTGATATAAAAATTATAATTTATAAATACTAAATAAACACAAAAATTTCGAATTTATAAATTGATCTAGAGAAAACATGTTTGATTTTGTATATTTCTTTTCAGTTGCATGCCAAATCTAAGTTCAAAATCACCATTATATTCTATGTCACTGCTGGACAGATCTAGGCAAATTATTAAAATAACGCTTACTTACTACTAATCTGTCCATCATTTACCCAAAAGAACCATTGGTACATTTTATTAACACTACAATTAAAATCATTTGCGATAGTATATATAAAAACAAACGCTCTGGTAAAGGGAAACGCGAACTTAAATGAAACATGAATGCTCAGGTTGTAAAAGTTTAGTACTTAATTAAGAATAAAATAAGATTGCATATTTAATTTTAGAAAATCCCTATACTTCTGAGCCTTTCGCAAAAAATGTATAATTAAACTTTAAATAATAACCATCGAAATATCATAATTATAATTCACAGGGAATAGTTACATTTCTGTAAAGAAAGAAATAAAAATTAACATAAAAGAAGTACACACAATTGAGCCTTGATGATTTAAAGAAATACCATAAGTAATTAAATTAAAATTATTCATTCACAAAATTATTCATTAGACATATGTAGAAACATATATATGTGAGCACTATATTTTTCCTGCAGATGGAGACTTTTATATAAATTTTTCTAAAGTTTGTTTATTTCAAATTACGCTTAAATGTTCTATTTTGCTTTAAAAATTTAGGCAGTGCATTGCTGCAAATCATTTACATGACATTCATCAACTACACTCGGAAATGCTGAAATATGTTGTTTCCAACAAAATAATGAATTGGAACTGTCGACATTTACCAGTTAAGTAATAATAATTTTTCTTGCATTCGATTTTTTATTTGATTACATGAAAAAGGTATGTTCCACAATTAAATTTTCTATGTACGTCTGATGTATATCGGAAGTCTTTTCGTTTTTTAGTTTGTGACTAGGAAGTGAATGATTTTTGAAATCCTATATGTTTCCGAATATATACAAGATAAATTTGAGAAATTATGAATGCGGCATAGCAATAATTGTCTTTTACTAAATATAACCCGAACTTCAGAATAGCAGCTGGAAATCTGAATTTTTGTCTAAATAAAGCTTTGATGAGAGGTTTCGTTTTTCTGCTATTTAATGGCTGTTAAATCTGAAATATTTGAAGTTACCTATATTGGAATATATCTCAGAATGTATAAATTTTAATTGTAAGCTATTAGGATGCGAGTAGTAATGGCTACCATATTACATCGGCGAAGTCGTATTCGTAAATCTCAATTATCTTCTGAGATAGAGGAGGTAAAAACGACTCGAATGGTTTGTGTGAATATAGTGTACGGTATGCTATATAAACATAACCTGTGCACTGCCGTGCACGCTGATAAAGTATTTTCAAGCAATATGTTTTATATTTAACTAATAATTATCACTTTAAAAATGCCGCAAAATTATCCTAACTCTGTTTTAAGTTTAAAAAAAATGAATTCAAGAATTTGAAAATTTAATTACGGTGATTTTTTTACAGCGCTTTTTATATTTATCTAAAAAATACCATTTTAAAAATGCAGAAAATAATATCCCAACATTGCCTTTTAATTAAAATAATAAATATTGAAATATAAAAAAATAATAATATATATATAAAAAAAAATCACTGTGATTTAAAAATGTTGTTAGTTTTCCAAATAAAATTTCGCATCAAAATATAACAGCGATGATTTTTCATGTTATTTATTAACATTATGGTAAAAATAAATTTAAAAAAAACAACATTTAATATATTTAAATGTAAACCAATTATTTAGATATAACTTTGTTGATATAGGGAATTTATTTTACTTGTTTACAAATTTCTCATCAGAATATATTATTGCTTTTGCTGAATTTTGCGGGGATTTCTAAAGATAACAGTTATCTTTAAAAAATATTAAATGCAATAAACTTAAAAAATATTTTTTTACTGTGAAATTAATGTAGTAAGTTTTTTAAGAATATTTATAAAGTTCATAAAGAGCGTATCTGTTTTTCATTCATTTTATGTTGATCAGAAGATGTAATGTTTATTTAATACTTCACTCTTTCATACAAAAACTGTACATTAATGTTAATTTATGTAAATTGCATATAATATTAACATTTGATATTAATTTATTAAAAAAAAAATTCTTAGTGAATGCATCTAACTAAAGTTTCATTTAATGACTTATTAATATCATGTATGAAAGAATATCATTTTGTGATAAATAATTTTGGCATAGTTAAAATATTAATGCAAAAGGAAAATTGAGTGCGAAGAGTTGGATTAAATATTGTAATATACATGTATATATATGAAATGATTTCCATCTCATAGTGAACTATATCAACATATCAGTTCTGGCAATCGAAGATCCCGTAAAACAGCAGATGCTTTGCTATTTATTTTATTTGGTGTTTTAATGGTTTTTAAATTCAGACGTTAATGGATACATACTGCAAATTAACATTAGTTGGTGTATATTAGTTGGTTGTGTTGGTTGTCATTGAATAACTTTAATTGATCAGGAGAATAATAAGGGCGTAATTTTGATACATGGACTATTTCAGTAAATTTATTTTGAGTCTGTCTATCACTTTCAAAACTGACATCAGAAAATTTATTAAGGATTTGATAGGGACCACTAAAGGGGCTAATTCCCTGCGTGGATGTAGTGTCAGTCACAGAGATGTAAATAGCTGCGGTGTTAGACTACCAGTATTATAGTAAAGGAAAATTTGACTTATTCAATCCCATATATCTACAATTAAAAACAGTGAAGAATATTTAAAAAATGCCGGTGGCCAAGAACAATAAACTTTTGCAGCGATGTGACTTACACTATATTCACGCATGGAATTAGCTTAAAAACTTGTGAGAGCTCTTTGGTATTCAGATACTGGGACTCTTCTTAAATTACAAGATCTCCAAGCTCAAATTTTGGTTCTAGATAATTTCAATCATAATATTTTTTACTTCTCCAATAAAATTCATAAGTGCGTTTTTTAGAAATTTTAAGGGTTTCTTGAACAGGAGTGTAATAATCTTGTCGAAGGGGGAATCATAGGGTAATTGGCCAAAAAGTAAATAAGCAGGGAGGAATTTAGTTACGGAATGGGGTGTATTATAGTACTCATTAACTACTTCTCCCAGAAGTTTTCTCCAAGGGACTTTGGAGCTGGTAGAATTAACCTTACAAATTAATATAGTAACTATTGTCTGGTTCATACGTTCACATTTTCCTTTCGTTTGTGGGTGGTGTGATGTGGTTAAACGTTGCTTAATTTTGGGATTCCTCAGATTTTTTTTTTTAACTAGATGAATAAAAAGCTGCATTTCTATCACTCAGTACTTTTTGGGGCCCTGTACATTGAGAATTTTTTTTTAAAAGAACAGTTGCTGGGGAGTTTGAATATTAAAGACTTGTTTTAGACAGTTAGTATAAGTTTCTGTGGTAACACTTTTTGAGGGAAAAGCCCAAACATACCTAGTAGCATGGTCTATTATGATATGTAAATATTTTTATTGGAGTTATAGTAATTAAATTCTCTCATAGTATCAACAGAAAAACATTCAAAAGGTTGATCTGTAGTTGGCATAGCTTGCAATAAGCTAAATTTCTTCCGCCTTGGTTTTTAATTTTTTGACATATATCATAGTGTTTTACAAACATAGTTATATCTTGAGTCACATCAGGTCAATAATAATTAGGGGGATTAGATTTAACATTTTTTGGATACAAAGGGTTACCAAATTTCTCATGAGCAACATTGAGTAGTTTTCTTCTTAAGGACATCGGTTACTATTTTTCGAAAAACTTTCTGTTTCACTATCATAAGCCCATTTTCATTTAGATAGTTTTTACCGCACACATTATGTTTTTCCTGCATCTCTATTACTTCTCTAACATCCAAAAGAAATGTAAGTGGTTGAATGAGATATGTAGTACGATTTCTAGAAAATATGTCGATTTCGAAATTTGTGGAACCCTTTAAATGTACAATATCATACTCGAACATATTTAACTTTAAGTACCATCTGAATAATCTTTCACTTAAATATTTGACATTTTTTAACCATACAATTGACGTATGATCGGTGTGAATGGTAAATTTAACACCATGAAAGTACTGGTAAAATTTGTCTAATGTGTCAATGATGGCAAAACACTCTAATTTTGTAATAAAATAGTTCTTTTCATAACTTTTCCATCATCTAGACTAGAGTCTAAAATATTATGCAATTGGATGTAAAAAGTTATTAATATCTGGTTGTTTAAGTACTGCATCTACTGCCAGCTGCGAGGAATCGTCAAACATATGGAACGATAATTTAGGGTCATGAATTTTCAAAACAGGTTTAGCAATTAAGACATCTTTTAGTTTTTGGAAATAATTTTGCCAATATAGGTTCCATACCCAAATAGTATTTTTTAAAGTAATTTATTGAAAGGGGTGTCGTGATTTAGGCATATTTATTTATAAATTTATGGTAGACATTAATGGATCCTAGGAATTTTTAGAGTTCTTTAACATTTGAGAGTGGTTTTAATTTTTTGATAGCTTCTATAATAGTGTTAGCAGGATTTAAGGTATCATTTTTTATTTCATAACCTAAGAAGTTATTATTTTGGACAAAGTTAGATTTAGATATTTTAAGTTTGATATTTTCAGTTCTGCATTATCCAAAAATTGTGTTAAGATGTTGTAGATGTCCTTCCAAAGTTGAAGAGAAAATAATTATATCATCAAAATAATAGCAAGCTAAGTTAATTTTATGTTTTGTAAGAATTCTCCTAATAGTTCTATTGAATATTGATGGTCCTACCTTTACCCCAAAAGGGAGAACATTCCATTCCCAAAGTCCACAATTGGTAGTAAAGACTAATATTTCAGTTTCTGCTGGATGTATGCGTGTGTACCAGTAGCCAGAAGCTAAATCCAATGTGCCTTGTAAAATTATATTACGTAGTTCACTCCCGCAAATTTTACCGCGCTGTGACAATTTTATCAAAAGTTAAAAGAGTTTAAACGTGGCAGGCTCTTATATTCAGCTTTTTTAAAAAAATAGGTGGAATGATGAAAAATGATAATGGCGCCTCATGATGTTAAACTATACGACTTGTGGCAGGTCTACGACAATTTTGGTTAGAGTTACAGGAAGGGACGAAATTGGCAAGTTACTGAAATGGATAGGGAATGAAATGGCATCGGGACCGAAACGAAGGCACCGATACGGCTGGACTGTAATATCATGTACCCACCATGATATGTATAGAAAACTGTTCACTTGTCGAAATAATTAGCATTTGCTTTTTCAGGAAAAACGATTACTAATGCAATAGCAGATGCCTGACGAATGGAAATTAAAGGACACAGGGAATTACAAGGATAAAAGAAATAGATGATAAAAAATATAAAACAGCAAATTTGTTGGGTGTTTTTTTGTTTTTGTTTTTGTCTATCAACAAAAGAGTTGAAGCGACATGTAGACAAAAAAAGAAGAAGAAGAATTAAATGGTAGTAAATGCAAACAAAACAAAATGAAAAGAAGAACAAAAAATAGTTTTATTGCTATCTGCCGAAATTTCGAATTTTTTTTAAGATAATTATTTTATCTTGAAAATTTAACATTGAAGTTAAAATAAATATATTTTTTCCCTAGGTGAAACATCACTGAATATCAAACATTGTGAATTATTATTCATTTAAATATATTTTTAAAAAAACATATAATCAACTCCAAAGTCTACATAATGTTAAAATACATGATTAAGAAATTCAATAATTATTCGAAATAAAGAATTTCAAATTTCAAATCCAGATTTAAATCAGCAAAACAACTGTTTCATCTGCATAATGTAATAATAAATATATTCTATACTCGTTAAAACAAATGCGAAACAAACTAATAATTATTGCTACTATTTAAGTAAAGTAAATTTCTAAAAGAAAAATCTGGAAAATCTTGTTTAATTCATGTTTGCAATAGTTAATTATGGAAAAAAGGAATTGTACAATAAGTATATATAGATAATTTTTTTTTATTTTTGCATTAAAAATATTTCTTTATAAAAATATTATCTTTGAATAAAATATTTATAAAGCATCGAGTCTTCTGTGAATGTACAAATTATTGCATTAGCATTTTACACTTTAAATAAGAATGACACATCTTATACTCGTTTAGAAAAGAAAATAATAAAATTATCGCAATTTCTTTAATTTTCACAATTTCTTTCTTTTCAATTTCATAAATGCAATATTTCATTGCGTCTTTTATTCCAATCTTTGGTTAGGTTCATTATTCAGCATTTAAAAAGCCAGCAAATTTTTCATTAATTTAAAAAGTTTTCAATTTAAATATTATCATTTTTAATGTAACACACTGAAATATATATATATATATATATATATATGCGAAGTACTTATAATCTTGGTTTTAGCTCCTACTTACTGTTATCTTGTTTTGTTAGTTAAAAGTGACCGATGCTATTGTCCGAATATCATTACTAATAAATGAGTTGGGTGATAAAGGCTCCTTTTTGGGGGCCCACGACGGGGATAATTTATTTTTAGTATTTTTATTTTTTTCATTTTAGCGCTTCATATCGAAAACAAAATCTAATTTGTGTAATTAAAATTATTATAATTTTCTAAATAAACTCATGTTTCAGATGTTGTGATAGAAATTTAAACAAACTTGAAACAGAAATGGATTTGAGAAGCAAAAAATGTAAATCTTCGATGATATTAAAACAATGAAAATATCTTAGAAATAAGAAAAACTTTTATCCTATCGGGGATGCAAAAGTACGTCTTCTCTACTCGCCTGCTTTTTCATTGGCTTAATTACTTTTATTTCATTAATCAAGCACATTTTATAATAGCGGCCATTTTGGATCGGATGCTACATAGAAGTAATTTTGAACAATTTATAAAAGTACATTTTATTTTAGTTTTCACGTTGCATAGTTTATTGAATTATGGGATAATTTTTAAAACATTAGAGGAAATGTTATATTTGTTCCATCCCTTATTCAGTATTGATAATCACAATCATGTTGTATTGAAATTGTATATATTGCACGTTCAAAATTGTTAATGCTATATTATCAGTTTACGCTACATTTTTAAGACTTTGTCCCCATATTTAGATTATATTAAAATAATTTAAAGTATGTAATAAACATACTTGCAAAAGTGAGTAAAATGTAGACTATGACTATTTTTATTAATTAAAACATTGATTAAAATTGCGCTCTGTTAAAAGAAAAAAAAATATTCAAAAGAGTATGACATCTCATGAAGAAAAAATAATTTATGAATTCATCACCAAATTTCTGAAATTTTCAAAAATAAATTATTTTTAGCAGTTCAATAGTTCTTCCACAATAGAAAAACAAATGCAACTATTGTGAGAAAAATGTTGAAAGAGCTTCTTATTTTCGTGACTATCGATTTGAGAATGATTCAGCTGAATTTTTCATACACATATCCACAAATATATTTTTTTATGAATGAGAATAATCATAAATATATAGTGATAAAAATAATAATTTTTAAATGACAAATACTTATCTACTGAACATTTATTGGACCATGCGGTTTTAGTATAATATTGTTTTTCCAGGAGAGTTAAAAACAAAGACACATAGGAAATAATTGCACACATCGGTATTTTGAATCATACTTATTAGTAAATTTCTTAAAATATTTTTTTCATTAAATTTTCAACATTAATATTTGAGATGTGAGCATTCCATATACGCATGCACCAGGTTAACTGTATTCGTCCCATCTCACTTTTAATAGGAGTACTATGCATAATTACACAAAGTAATGTTATTTTCCTTTTTAGACGTACATTCTCGCAATTCTTATGCCCCGAAATTTACGTCACGTTTCCCTAAATTCTACATTTCATTTTATAAATATATTAAATGGATTTTTAAATATGCTTTCATTAATAAATTGCATTAAATATTGGAAAAAAATGAAGCTAACTCCTAGTTTTCTGTTAATACTACTTGACATATATTGTGTATTTTAAATATTTATATATCCATGTATAGATAACTTAAGAAAAATTGGAATTTTATTAAGACAGCGTTGAATTTTTCAGAGTATTATTTAGTGTTCCCTATTAAACGTTTATACGAGTATACGTATAATACGCATCATACGGGGTGCAGATTTTGGAAACGTATGATGCGACCAAGCCGGTTATACGTATTATACGAAACAGCATATACGGTACATCGTATATACGGATCTTACATCAGCGGTTAAACGTATGAACGTTTAAACAGTTTTCGTTCATTGCTTATAAAATATACCTTTCTCCTGCTGGTCTGCGGATCAGAGACTTTAAAAAACACCGCTGTGTCCTGTGCAGCCGGTACTTGAAAAAAAAAAAAAAAAAAAAAAAAAAAAAAGGAATATTTTTTTTCAGTTTAGATTTTGTCCCCCCCCCCCTCAAATCTAAACTATTAATTATGAAATGATTTACTATGATATGATTTACCTTTCGCATATCTGTAACACACGCACATAGCTTATTTTGATTTATAGCGTGGACATTTCGCACGAAACATTAGTATTGCAGAACACAAAATTACATTGACTTCAAATTTTACACTGACATTGATCAATCAAAACTCTTGGGAAGTTTCATAATCTTATTTTTATTTTAAAGCACCCCACAGAGGGCACTTCTCCCAACGGCCTATATCCCTAGTACAGATAATCGGCTGTAGCAAATAACTAACTAAACATACTTTTATTTTATTTAAGAATACTTTTTTCTATATTAAAAATATTTTGAAAATACGTTTTACAACAACAACAACAACAACAACAAAAATAAAAAATAAAAAAAATAAAAAGAGAGAGAGAGAGAGAGACGGCAAGTCATTTTAACCTAGTGTGATTGCGTTCTGAAATCTGCAGTGACGATCACTTGTCAGGCTATAAGTAATCGAAATTTTTAGGTACTAACACAAGAAAAGAAATTTGTCAAGATTAACAACAATTCTTAAAAAGCAATATCTTGTAATGCACATACATTTTGTGTAAAAAATACCACGAGTGTCATGGTTAAAAACAGAAATTGCGTTATATATAGTAACACAGAGTAGAAAACATTATCACCGTGGAAAGAACAGCATTTGACCTCCCGGGCGCAATTTGAGTATACGCACACAAAAATAAATATATATATTTTTTAATTACGAAAGAATATACTTAATAAGGATTAACAATAAATCTGAAACGTGTATATTCTCCTTATTTGCATAAAAGTCTTTTTACTTTCGTTATATATTTACAATAATCGTTTATAGGAAAAAATAACAAGATTCTATGTATGAAATATATTATACAGATTGCTAAAGTAACGCCACCGATTTCCAACTTGTTCTCCGTTCAGTGACGTAATACTGATGAGATCCATTGGCAATAAAAGTAAATACGATGCTTGAAATATACGTATACTTGAATTAAACGTATACTTGAATTATACGTTTAACCGATATACACTTATACGTATCCGGATACGTTTAAACGTATATTTTAGGGTATACGTATTTCTTAAAACTTATTATACGTATATACGTATATCGGTTAAACGTATAACTGAAATACTTATCGCATCGGGAGCACTAGTATTATTAAGAAAACAGTAAAGCATTAATTTTAAGTTAAAAATATTTTGATGATCATTATGATTTATACTAAGTATAATAATAAATCCGTAGTGCCAAAAAAAATAATAATAAAGGAAATTTAAGTATTTTGCAATTTTCCTTTTAACTTGTTATTATCCAAAGTGAAATCAGAAATTCGCATATGTTGATGAAACTACATAATGTATTCCAGAACTAGAGATTAAAGAAGTATATTTTTTATTATTACATGTGATATAAATATTATCTTTGATCATTTACCATTAAAATAGACCATATATAAATAATATTTGTACGGATTATTCACAATTGGCATTACATAATTTTTGATTACATTGAACACTATATAGAAATATTTGTGAAACTATATATTTTAATTTAGCACATTCTATTTATATTTAAAACACTAATGCATTTTTTTAATTTAAAAATTTATTAAATTTTATTAAAGGTCGATTTATTCTTAGCTTTAATAATACAAATTTTATTTAAATCTTCATACAAATTGCAAAAGCTGTAAAATTTATAGTATAGTAAAATTATTTCTATTGATTTGTTGAATATATTATAAATTTCAAATGTATAATAATACTATTTTGAAGTGCAATGATAATGCGATTTGGTTTCAAATGTATTTTTAATTCAAATAAGAGAAGATACTTTTTCCAGCCCAGACTAATTCATTCATTATTGCAGTTTTAAATACACTGTAAAACATCTCTAACTTTTGCTGTAGAGTCACTCCACTGCTTTTATAGAATATCTCTATTTTGACCAATCAAAATGCTCCATAATATAGTAAAGTAAGCATTTTCTCTAAAAGCGGTGGAGTGTGTCTGCAGCAAAAGCTGAAGATTTTTAACAGTGTACCTAACTTAAATAACTAAATACAGGGTGATTATAAAGAAAACTATCCCGATATATGAGCCCCTAACTGTCATACCGTTCACAGAAACTGAATGAAATTTTGGTTTAAAGTATTTTGAGGTATGCGCTCAAGAATCATGTGAAAAACAACAGTTAAATTCTAACAGTTACGGTTACAGTGACAAAATTTTGAAAATTTCAAATGGCAACACCTACTTTTTTATATTGGAATGTGACTTTCATAGTGAAAAACCATAAAAACGTTGGAACGGTACCTGTAGCACGAAAATCGTCGGCGCTAGACAGACTAAGAAGAATAGTTAAAACAACCAATAAGGACAGAGAAGCAACAGAAAACAAAACATTTTAATGTGTTTCATACATTTTCCATTTCACACACGACGACGCTTTACATGCGGCAGATGGTGGATAGCACTGAACAATAAAATGTTTTATTTTCTGTTGTTTCTCTGTCTTTTATTGTTTGTTTTCACTTTTCTTCTTAGTCTGTCTAGCTCCGTCGTGCTACAGGTACCGTTCCAACGCTTTTTATGGTTTTTCACTATGGAGATCACATTCCAATAAAAAAAAGTAGGTGTTGCCATTTGAAATTTTCAAAATTTTGTCACTGTAACCGTAACTGTTAGAATTTAACTGTTGTTTTTCACATGATTCTTGAGCGCATACCTCAAAATACTTTAAACCAAAATTTCATTCAGTTTCTGTGAACAGTATGACAGTTAGCGGCTCATATATCGGGATAGTTTTTTTATAATCACTCTGTATATGATGATTTTTATAACGTCGGACACGCTTAAACACAAAATCTAAAATGACCTTTAATTGTGTGACCTTGACACTGATTGTTGCTATATTATTTTAGGCTAATCTATTGCACCTCTATAGTTTCATTTATAAAAGTAATGTACGTTTAACAAACTCATGGGATAATACATGTCACACACACACAAAACAATCCTTTTTAGGTAATTGTGAGAAACACCTGAATTATATACACATAATTCTATTTTCGATAAATATCATTAAGATTTTCATTAAAAATATCTTTCGTCATGCATTACGAACAATTCAAGAAATTGACAATTCTAACACTTTTACAAAATGATTCATTAAGGTAAAGCCAGGAGAGATGACGCAGTCGGAGAGATTGCGCACATACAGGTTCGGGGGGAAGGGATAGAGTGAACGCTCAGCGAATCCAGGTAGTTGTACAACAACAGTAGTGAAGTGTCTACTTGAAAGTGCACGTTGATTGCTTTGAGCGTTTAAGATAAAGTATTGCTATTTTGTTTTGTTTTCCCAAAGTAAGTGCTTGAATTTTCATAGCTATTCATCAGAATTTCTATACAATGTAAATAGTACAAAATATTTTAAACTTAAACGATTTCTCATAAGCTACTAATCTAGACTAACAATGTGAACATCAACGGTTCGTTTTAGAAGAGGTCATGTTTAATTAAAAGGCCGCGTAATCTCTCCTTCCGAAATTGGAGAGTTTGCGCATCAACTACTTAGGAGAGATGGCGCAGTGTTCCCATTAGTTTCAATGGTAGGAGAGATTACGCAGCTTATTGGTAAATTTGCATAAAAAAATGAAAATGGACTAATTTTAAGTTAAACGTGTTATTAAGTAACATAATTTTATTTTCTAATCTTATTTGGACTTGCTTTTTCTGATTCTTAATTTTTGTTCCTTTAATTAAAATTTTTTAATCGTTTTTAAAATTATTTCCTTTTTCTGATTCTTCAATCATTAGGTTGAAATATTCACTCCTAATACAATAATATTTGTTCACAAAAACCTTACAGCAATGTCATTTAAGTGTAATTGTTATTGTTAACAATTTAATTGTAGTTATTATTAGTAACAATCTCTCCTACCCATGTGCGCAATCAGACCAACCCTGTAAGGACAGATTGCGTAAAATAACTTTCTTGGTTTTATTACAAATGTTCTATTAATTTGCAACATAACAACAAAATAGCAAAGGAAATGCATAAAAAACAAATGAAGTAAAAAAATTTCATGAATAGTTTAGCAAAAATTTAATATTTAGATTTTTTATTGCTATTCTTTCGAATTGTGCGCAGACTATCCTAGCTTTACCTTATAGATCTGTTCAGAATAGCTGAATAATGAACAAACAATCTTCAGAGAACAAATAACTAAAGGATACATTATATATAATCGATAAGAACTTAAGTAAGGGAGGTTGAAAACACTTAATTATATCAATTCTGCTGTCACATTTATAGATATGTAGTTTTTGAAATTCACTAGCAACTTAGGACAATTAACAAAAGCCATGATAACATTGTATGCATTAGAAAATGTGTATCTAAAAGATCGGTAAAAATATTTCGGGAACAGTTTTTTTTTTTAAATATTTAATATTGCTTCTGGAAAAATCTATTTTATAAACAAAAAATTATGAGTCTATGCAAAATTAATTGTATCATACAAAAAGAAGGCGCCTGCAAAAGCTCAGGGCGGTAAGGATCTCCACTTTTCACATTTATTGGAGACCGAATAGTATTTATATCACTTCAATTGTTATTTTACATTATTAAAGCAATCAAAAGTTTTCTGTCAATTCCACGTGTCCCTAGATTGAAATATTTCATACGTTGAACTTATTCCAAATCTGGATAATCTAATCATATTTGTGAATCATTCTTTATTTACAAGTGCTTTTTTTCTTTATTAGATTGAGAAATGTATTATGCGATTTTTAAAAGGGAAGATATATGCGTTAGAAAAGAGAAGATGCATGGTGATCGACAGCACAAGTCACGCCATTTCTCTTTATTTTTCCAATTTAAATTTTATGACTGACATATTTGCGCTGTACAACATTGATAGATGTGTGAAAACGTTATCTATAAGAAAATAAAATTACACGCAGTTTAAGGTAAAGTTTTGCGCTAAATTAAAGAATTTAAAATTAACGAAAAATAGTTACATTTCATGTGTATATTTATAAATTAAAAAAAAGAACATTTAGACAATCCAATAAATAACTAATAAAAATATTTCATGCAATGTGTACGATTAAATAAAAATAATAATAATGCATACGTTCAGATAAATGAAAATTAAATACAATTTTATTGCGTCTTTTGCAGTTTTATTTTCTGAAATTTGTTTTGAGAAGTGATGTGTCTCATAGAAAATAAAGTTGTATCCTCAGATTTAGTATGTGAAAAAAAAAATTATTGAAGCAGATTAATGTAGAAATATGATAAAAAATAATTTGTTTCTACTCGCTTTAAATATTCTAATGATTATATTCAGTAAGCAAACACAACTGGAATTTAAAAATTCCAAGTAAATATATTACTTCTTCATACGAAATTTGCATTCACATACTAGTTGTGCCTTATTCCAATGCAAAAAAAAAAAAAAGTTAAAATTATCATGGTTTTTAGTTCATTTCCTTTTATACATAAATTATTTTTCTCATTTCAGAATAAGCATGTGATTCTTCGTAAATATGTTTTAAATTGTTAATCAGGATCATTTATATTTTAAAAAATATATACACTGCATAATATGGTAAAAGCGTGTGTAAGCTTTCTTACAAAACTTACCCTGTAAAATATTATTCCTGATAGATGAGCTATCAAGAAATTACAATCCGTTTGTAATTTATCCTACAGCTGTTATATGAATTATAAGAATGTTAATACGTGGAGAGTAGATGGATCCAAGAGCAGTTCTGGAACACGAGTGTTAGGGAAGACTGCTGTGCTAATGCTTTGTAATGGATTACGTTAATGTTCGAAACACCTGCTGCCTGCGAAGATTGCTCAATTACACAGTTTTTGAATAAACGGAATGTGCCAGCAGCTGCATTTAAACTTCAAATTTGTGAACACTGCATATTTGGCAAATCTTGTGTAACTCAATGTCATGTTTTGGTTTGATATTTTATCGAATAATGAAATAACACATCAAACAATCACTCACCCTGCTTCAGGAGGATCTCCGTGGACGACAGTCACTCCATCTTTGGTCGTAATCTGTCCGTGGTATGGATTATAAAAATCCTTTTGCAGTTGAGTTCTGTTTTTCTAGTTATAGAATTCAGATTGTCGCTGCTGTATCATAGTCTGTAATCACTTGGATATCACGAGAAAAAACGCAGTTCTTTGACATGGAGATACAAACAATGATTTTTCTTTAAGATGAATTTATCAACCTGTGTGGCAGTTATCTATAAAGATAGTCTAAGGTATGCATTTCAGAGTACAATAAAGTATTTAGTACCATTTCATAATGTTTTTTTTTATTATCCGCGAATCTTACTTTCTGTAAAATCTATGCATGTACAGTCAATCAAATAAACAGAAATCCCATGTTATTTTATCGCCAAAAAGACGCAAAGCAAAACGAAAATTGCCATTAGATATTATATGTTGTTTAAATGTGATATATATGAAAAAAGTAAAGTAAGGAGAGATGTCTGAAAATTGAAATTTTAACAAACTTTGAAAATTTTAATACAAACGCCTAAATTTAGATTCATGAAAAATTTTTACCTTGGAATTACCAAAAGAAGAGTAATTCGGTGTAGAAGTATAGAAATTATGCAAATATAAGTACTAGTATTTCTAAAAGCGGATTGTTCTTAATGGTGGATTTGCAAAGTGGTGTTAAAAAATAAAAAGTGGAGGGTTGACAACTATGAAAAGAATACTGATACACAGGGCTTTACAAATTTGATAAAATCTGGTAGCCAGAAAAAAATACTGGTCGCCAGTAAAAAAACATTTACCACCCCCCCCCCCTCCATCCTCTTCCCTTTCATTGATTAAAAAAAAAAGCGTTTTTTTATGAATTAATTTAGAAAAAATAATAACAAGCATAGTTTAGAATTATTAGTTACATAGTTTAGAATAGTACATAATTTAGAAAGATAATATAAACTATGTTTTCTAATGAAACTTATAAAACTTATAATCACTTATATTATGTTGACAACTTATACAAACACAAAATCAGATTTGAAAAGAAAAAAAAAACTCGAGCATTTTTTAAAATAATGTCCAATTTCAGATGCCACAGAGACTGGATTGACACTATTTCTTACTGTTTTATTGAAATATCTTCTCTCCCTCACATTCTAATCATTTGACATATACTAGCTGGCTATAGCTGAAAAGAATGGTGTTTTCTGTGCATGAGTTGGAAAATTCCTTTTAAATTTAGTTCTTTCATTAACAGTACGAGAGAAGATCACTGCTTGTCGCGCACGAGAAGGGGTGGGGGAGAGAAAAAATGCCATTTGTAGTAATTTCTTATGTCAATTTTTTTACAGAAATCACCCTGAAAGATCAAAACACTTTGGTCGCCAGATCAAAAAACTTGGTAGCCAGTGGCGACCTGGCGACTGCATTTGTTAAGCCCTGCTGATACATATACTTTAAAATTATTCAATTAGCTAAATATAAATATGTATTGAAGTTTCTTAGATGTAAAATAAATGACATTATACGATTGCACAAACGAAGGAAGGATATTTATGACAATTCAATTTTTTTTTCTCGTTTTCAGACGGAAGAAATATGTTTAAGAACAAAAGTCTGTTCTTGATTTAGTGCAAACAATATAATATTTAACTCATCATCAGAATTCGGATATACACCGAAACCACCAATTTCTAACATAAGCAAAAAATGGTGTGTGAACAAAGTAAAATGCAGTTCTATGTATTCATTTCACAATCCAGCTGATAATTTTTTCACGAAGATAATTTTTAACACAATTAAATGCTTTCTTACTGGTGTAGTAAAAAATACGAAGAAAAGAAACGTCTCCAGTACACCATTAAATAACAACGGAAATTCAATATATATGCAAATTGAATAAGGTAAAGCTAGGAGAGTCTGCGCACAATTCAAAAGAATAACAATAAAAAATCTAAACGTTAATTTTTTGCAAAACTATCTATGAATAATGTTTACTTTATTTGTTTTTTATGCATTTCCAATGCTATTTTGTTATGTTGTAATTTAATAGAGCAGTTGTAATAAAACCAAGTAAGTTATTTTGCGCAATCTGTCCTTACAGGATTGGTGTGATTGCGCACATGGGTAGGAGAGATTGTTACTAATAATAACTACAATTAAATTGTTACAAATAATAATTTCACTTAAATGACATTGTTGTAAGGTTTCTGTGAACAAATATTATTGTATTAGGATTGACCTAATGATTAAAGAATCAGAAAAAGGAAATAATTTTTTAAAAAACATTAAAAAATTTTAATTAAAGGGGAAAAAATTAAAGAATCAGAAAAAATAAGTCCAGATAAGATTACAAAATAACATTAAGTTACTTAATAACATGTTTATCTTAAAATTAGTCCATTTTCATGTTTATTTTTTAATGCAATTTTACCAATAAGCTGCGTAATCTCTCCTATCATGGAAGCTAATGGGAACAATGCACCATCTCTCCTAAGTAGCAGATGCCCAAACTCTCCAATTTCGGTAGGAGGGATTGCCCGGCCTTTTATTTAAACATGGCCGCTACTGAAATGAACCGTTGGTGTTCACACTGTTAGTCTAGATTATTAGCTTGTGAGAGATCGTTTAAGTTTAAAATATTTAGTACTACTCGCATTGTATAGAAATTCTGACGAATAGCTATGAAAATTCAAGCACTGACTTTGGGAAAACAAAACAAAATAGCAATGCTTTATCTTAGACGCTCAAAACAATCAACGTACACTTTCAAGTAGACACTCCACTACTGCTGTTGTACAAGTACCTGCAGTTGCTTTGCGCTCACTCTACTCCTTCCCCCCGAACCTCTATGTGCACAATCTCTCCGGGCTTTACCTTATACATGAAATATATATAATACTATTAAAATAATAATTTTCAGTACACAACGAAATGTTAAAAATACTGGTCACGGGTCCCAAGAAATTGCATTTAATCTTCCTGCTAAAAAATAATATCAATGCGATTTCTGATGCCTGAGGAATAGAAAATAAAAGATACAAGGAATGACAAGGGAAGTGTGATAGAGGATAACAAATATATGGCAGGAGAAAAAATAAAGTGCACATTCACAAAAGTGTTGACACGACATGTAGATTAAGGAAGAGAGACACATTTAAATGGTAGAAAAAAACTGTATGAAAAGTACAAAAAAGAATAAATACGCAAAACAAAAAATGTAAACTAAGTATTAGTCCATTCCTGTCTATTGCTGTTTGGAAAATGTATTTTAAAATTAAGCATAATTCTTTTATCTTGAAAATTTTATATAAAATTTTACAATATTAATTTAACTTAGGTAGAACATAACTGAAGTATATATATATACAGGGTGGTTCTAATATAAGTATCTCTATTTAGAGCTGTCTGTAGCTCGAAGGAAAAATACAAATGAAACCAAAATCAGTACACCTACTATTCGAGAAGGGGGAAGAAGAATGGAACAACAAAAAAATAATTGCAATAATCACCGACAAAGGGCGCTACTGAGTGTGAAATGTAAAGTGTAATACAAGAACAAAGAATTAAGGCGTCAAACCGGAAGACACACCTAATTTATTGGAAAATGTCAGAGTGAATGATGTTACGCTTTCGCATGGCGGTTTCAATCATGTTCAAGTTCCACATGGCCAAATGTGCTGGAGGATACAATTCAAACGGTGCACGGCGTGCTCCACTGTGGAATCTAACGTATCAGGAATGATGTTTCGTACATGTCGTGATATGTGGTAAAGTCATTGAGGTTTGGGACACCTCCACGGTGCACAATATTACACATTACATTTCACACTCAAAAGCGTCATCTGTCAGCGATTATTGCAATTAATTTTTTTTATTGTTACATTCTTCTTCCCCCTTCTCGAATAGTAAGTGTTTCGATTTTGGTTTCATTCGGGTTATTCGTTCGAGCTACAGACAGCTTCATATAGAGATATTTATATTATAACCACCCGGTACACACATACACACACACACACACACACACACACACACACACATATATATATATATATATATACTAGGGGCCCTACCCCCTGCGCAGTACGCACGCCAACCCCCGCTCAGACATCGAGGACTCTAAAAACATGACAGCGTGCTTTGTTTTAAAAATATTGGTAAATCTGTAACTGGGTTCCCATGCGTTTAACGTTTTAAAGGGGCATTTTTTGATTATCATGGCTTCATACACAGCTGTTGCGTCAACTGACGAGTGTTTTCGGGATTGATAAGTAAAATCAATTACAACTTGAAAACCAGCTTATATAAAATGATTAGGTTTAAATTGTGTCTACCTTTCGGACTTTTATAACAACGATCTGTATTCCATTCTTCCTTTGCGTTTAAGGATGAGAAAAATTCCATCTGCTTGTGAATAACATTAAGAACCACGGTATTGAAAAGTACTATGTTATAGACATTTTCAGTAACAGGTTTTAATTTTCTCTCTATTTTAGTGCACCATCATGCATATTTTCATTTTATTTTATATATGTAAACTATTTATTTTAATTAATATGTATAAACGAATTTTCTGATAATTATTTATCATACAAAATTAATTAAATATATTTTGCATGCATGCCCATTTATTCGGCATCAATTGATGAGATATTCAAACAAATTTGCTACCCGCGATAATTTTTCACCATGTTATGTCACTTGAATATTGTCCATAAAAAAATCGGGCACTTTTCCAGTATAGGATCCTTTGCTTTTAGGTTTGGCGTAATTCGAGCTTCGAAAAGGGATAGTTTGTTAATATACATAAATTCGTTGCCAAAAGTTATGAAAACAAATCCAATGAACTTTTGGTGCTTTTCTATTATAGGAGTCTTGGGCCTTCTTTAAAAAGCTTGGCGCAATCCGGGACATCAGAAAGTGAGATTTGGTGCCTAATAACATAAACAGCCATGGAAACAAATTCGACGATTTTTTGTTTATATACGTATTTTAATTATACGTATATTATTATTGTTTTTTCTATACCAATTACTTCTGATTATATATAAAATAAATGACATTTTACGCTAAACAAATTGTACAAATATTGAAAAAATGCTTCTGTATACGAAATGACAAAGTGAATAGGTTGACAGAAAGTATGTTGCCAAATTTCCTTTTCCGCCAAGGGTATTTTCTTTGTTTCGTCAAGGCCCCATATACTGGAGAAGTTTTAACTTTTACTGGAATACTTTTAACTTTAATAGCATTTCTCTAATATATAGGGAGCATTTTTTTCCTTGCTGCTAATAAATGAGAGAAAGGAGTAAATGTCATTTTACCATAACTGATGTCATATTCTCATTAAAATTGGAAAGAAAACCAAGCAGGTAATTTTATTCTCCTTCCGTTCAGTTGGGCAATTATTATTTTATGTATTCGTTTCAAATATCCGAATTAGTGATTTTATAAATTCGTTTAATTACACTTTACAAAAAAATAACAAAATGATATCAATAAATAATAATTACTATTAATTCCTTCCCCCCCTTTCTTTTGTGTTTACATAAATGACGTCATTTGGACGAATTTATTCAAAATATTTTCAGTTTATAAATTAAATTAGATGCTGACAGACGATTGAATCCTGACGATAGAAATGTGATTTTTTTTTTTCAAATTTTCCTGAAAAACATAATTTAATCACAATCTTGTCTTCACTATCGATTGAAATAAAAGATAATTTCAATTTCAATTTGAAAATGACGAATAAAAATAAACCAATAATCCCTATCGGGATCCTTTTCAATTTTTTCCCCTTTTTTGTCACAAAAAAATTCAGTAATTAGTTGCCATCATTACAGAAATGTCATTAAAATTAGAAAAAAATTAATATCTCGAAAACTAATTCCAATTTGAAAATTCTATTACCAGTTTTGACATCCGCGGATTTTTATGGACAATTGGTATTAATTTCACCATCAAGCATTTAATATTTTATTAAAAATAGCCCTGAAACATAATCAGTCGTTTAATCAGTCGTTTCATAAAATCGTTTCACAAATTCGTTTCATTAGAATTTTATATATATAGGGTATATATATATATATATATATATATATATATATGTGTGTGTGTGTGTGTGTGTGTGTGTATGTATGCAAAGTAAATATGAAGTAAATATACAGTAAAGAAACTATTTATAATATTTTTCAATTAACTAAAAAAATGTTTTTTAAAACATACATTAAACTCAAATGTTTATATAAAGCTAAATTGTAAATCAGGATGTGGAATAATTAATGTAAATAAAGCATTTCGAATTCCTTTTCCATAATTATGAGAGATAAACAACTGTTTCAACTTTCATAAATTAATAAGAAAAATTTATCTATGCTTATTTAAACTAAAATGCAAGAAAGTAAAGTGTATTGCAGCAGTTTAAATAATGTAACTTTCTAAATGAAGAAGCTGAAAAATCATATTTAATTCATTTTTCAAATTATTTAATGTTTAAACAAAAGGATTCTTAATACGTATGTTTTTGATTTTCAAAACATATTCAAAATAAATCTTATAAAAAATTCCTTATACAAATATTATCTATCAACTAAATATTTATAAATCATCGAATTTTCTGTGAATGTGCAAATTATCACATTAGTAGTCAACACTTCAATGAAATCGTCATCTTTTATTTTGGTAAGACAATTAATTCTTTCAGTTTTAAATGTAATATGTTAATATCTGTTGCTTACTATTTTTCCTTTATGTTAATTATTCAGGATTTATAAAGTTTTACAACACATATGTATTAAATTTTTTCATTAATTTAAAAATTTTTCTATTTAAAAGTTCATGTTGTTAATTTAATATATTGAAGTATAATTTATATAGGAAAAAATATGGTTGTGTGAAGTATTCAGAATCTTGGCATTTTCTCCTACAGACTGTTACCTTAGAATGAGGTAAAATTGATTGATACTTTAATTCGAGTATGGTTGATAAAGAGGTGGGTAGATAAGGGTAATTTAAAAAAATCTATTTAAAATTTCATGTTGTGAATTTAATATATTCAAGTGTAATGTATATAAAACAAAATGTGTGAAGTATTCAGAATCTTGGCATTTACTCCTACAGAATGTTACCTTAGAATGAGGTAAAATTGATTGATACTTTAAACAAAGTATGATTGATAAAGAAGTGGGTAGATATAGGTAATTAAAAAAAAAATGCTATTTAGAATTTTTATAGCATTTTTATATTACATTCAATATGTAACATGAATTACATTTAAAATATGTAAAATATATTAACTAAAAATGTCATAATAGTGATTTTGGCAAAATAACTAAAACTTAATTTAAAATCTTTCTTTGCGTTACAGATTTCGGCTTAGCGATAAAGTGCGGTTCCAATACATGTGACAAAAAACTAGTTTTAATATACTATTTTTTTCTAAATCACTTAATACTATTAATAGTTGAGAATTCTTAATATTTACAGGTAATGGAAGACGTAAAGTGAAGATATGGACTCTATATTTTAAAATTTTAATGTTATATTAGCGTGAGTATTGTTTTTATAATCTTGGAATTTTAAGTAAAATGATCACAATATTATATATATAGAACAGACACGAAAAGAAACTGCAATATATAAAATGTTAGTACGCTATAATGCTTCCTGTTTATCAATCGAATTCCACACTAAATATTAAAACACCTGCTGCAATTACTCGCCAAATGTTACGTCCACTCCTTACATTAGCAGATAACTTTCAGTATGGAAAATAACCCTGGTTGCAGCGTGAAAGTGTAGCTCCAAGCAAGCGAGAGGCAATAGCATATATTTCATATCGTATGGTATTCCATGTGATAACAGCTTAAGAAGTAAATACAACCTTCTTTTATTCCTTTTCAGATATTTAGAAACCTTTTTGGAAGCGAATGTGAAAAACACTCCAAACTTTTACGCAGGTTCGAAACGCAGTTCCCAAACACCTGTCGCAAGAATACCCAGGTTTGAAACTGACATAAAATGTCATGGAAAGACAGGACGCTTTTGAAAAAAAGATACACAATCAACTTTAGAATACTTTCTATACTGTCTAGATGCTTATTATTATCATATATTCGGGTTACTAAAACAGGCATTTGAAAGTCACAATTTTGAATAAAATGCAGTTCTTGCACTTTGTGAGCAGTTAGCTGTAGAAACAGTCGCCAAAATTTTTATGATAATAAAATAAAAAATATAGATATCCTTTGGAAAAATGAGTTTTGAAATCAGTAGATAATTTCAAAAAGTAATTTCCGGTTTATATTTCATTGAATCTTGTATTTGCATTTTAATTTATAAATATATTTGGATTTATTTTTTTCCAGATTTGTGAAATATTTGGAACACGGCCTGTGCGCTTTTCCATATTATTGAATATAAATATTTCCAGAATAAACTAATAGACAATTTATTTATACATTATTTTCCTTATTAAGTTAGAAGTTAGATATATAGAATATGTCCAAATAATAAAGAAATATGTTTAAATATAAAATGTTTTAAAGTCATACATATGAAATACTAATTGAAAATATGGAGTAAATAATAGTTAAGATGGTTAATCATTGTTAAATTGATTCAAAATGTGTACTTCTGTATTAATACTATATTAGGTTGTTCGGAAAGTTCTTTCCGTTTGGAAAAGTTGGTTCGTATCGGAAAATTCTTTAATTTAAAAATTAAACATAATCCGATATCTAATAATTGATGGGCAGAATTTTCCGGGACGAAATGGTTTTCCAAACAGAAGGAACTTTCTGAGCAACCCAATATATAAAATTATATACTGAAAAATAACTTCCTACTATTTGAAAAATTTTTAAAACAATATCCAGTTCTAAATTAAAGCAAAAATGCATAAAGTTAATATAATTTTAATTCAATTAACTCAAATATAACCGCGGCGATGGAATTTAAGCATCATGCCAAAATACTCTCTTGTTTTTGCATGTATTTTAAAAGTTCCAGCGCACCAAAACATTTCATGGAAACACACATGGAATATAACAAAAATAATTTACTGTTTGATGGTATCAGACATGTACCTATATCCTGACGAAAATGCGTCATGTTGAGTTTTAAAAGTCATAGATATAGAAATGAAATTGAAATATTTTTTTTAAAAAAAAGCTCTTTATAATAAATAGAGCAAGTATTGAATATTTGTATGTATGAAATATAATTTAAAAAATATCGAAGGCGAATTAGAACTTCAATCAAAATATATTTTTATTGAAGTTTTTTGACGCCAAAAAACACATATTAAATTAATGTATAGTAAATTGATAAAGAAAAAATTTTCGAATGAACTTTAATAATTAAAATTTATGTATGAAATTTCCATGAGTAAATTAGTTTTTACCAACATTTTCATGTTAACTTTTAAAAATACATAAAACCTTTTTTTATAATGCACCCTAATGTTATTTACATGCACGTTTTAATGCATAAACAGTCATTCCGCAAGAAATTTCCTCAATCTATTAAGAAAAACGATTAAAGTTTGAAATTTACATTTTTTCTTTCCAAACATTATTCTTGCACAATTCATTATTTTTCTGTTGTTTAAAATACACGAAGAATATTTCAAACATCAATATATACTTGCGAATCCCCTATTCTTAAACTTTTATGACTCTTGTAACATAAAATACACTACTGTTACATCTTTTAGAAACATTAAAAATGCTCTATATACTTCTTTTTATTTTTATACCAATATTTGTAATTGCAAAAACAGAATTTTTTTTCTTTTGCATCCGATACTTTCACGTATTTTCTATTCTTGCTTCTTTAATGCTTGGAAACAATACATCGAGTCGAATTAAACTTTAAATCATCCCGGAAAAGATGGAATCTGTTTTTATTTTATTTTACCAAAACAATAAAAGTACAAGTTCACGTATCTGTTTTTTGTAAAAGAGTAAGGTCGCTTGTTTCTATATTAAGGGGCGTAACTGGAACAGATTACAAATGTCATAAAAAAAGTTTTAGAACGATAAGTTACAAAACGAGGCAATAAATTTTATGCAGAAAATTTACGGTTAAAAGCTGTTTTGTTTAATGTTCCTAATCAATGTTCACATTTACATTACATGTGTATATTTTTGTACATTTTAACCAATAGGTTGCAACATACATTGTATTATATAATATATACAGGGCATCCAAAAGTCTGAAAACTGCCGAATAACACGAAAAATAGATATCGGATTGAAAAACGGAAAGTCTGTGTTCAATATTTTTGAAAAATCTATTTAGAGATATCAAAGTTGCCCACCCCCGCAACTCTGCCACGCTGGGGAGAAAGGGGGGCAACTTTAAAATCTTAAATAATAAGCATATTTTTTTATTGCTGATTCAGATTCTACAAGAAAATATACGTAACTTTTGTATTTAGCATTTTCTTCGGAAAATCGTAGATGGCACTGTAATCGAGTAAAATGTCTTGAGAATCGTTTCCATTGAAAAGTATGGAAACGGTCGAATAACTCAATAAATATACATCGGATTGAAAAACGGAAAAATACGTGTTCAATATTTTAGAAAAATTGCAACTTTGATATCTCTAAATAGATTTTTCTAAAATATTGAACATGTATTTTTCCATTTTTCAATCCTATGTATATTTTACGAGTTATTCGATCGTTTGCAGACTTTTCAATGGAAACAATTCTCACTGTATTTTATTCGATTACAGGGCCATGTACGATTTTCCGAAGAAAATATTAAATAAAAATGTTACGTAATTTTTTCCCGTAGAATCCGAATCGGCAATAAAAAAGGGGGTTATCATTTAATATTTCAAAGATGCCCCCCTTTATCCCCAGGGAGCAGAGTTGGGGGGGTGGAGCAAATTTGGTATCCCTAAATAGATTTTTCAAAAATATTGAACATGTATTTTTCCATTTTTGAATCCGATGTATATTTCCGAGTTATTCGACTGGCTTCAGGTTTTTCGGGCACCCTTTTATGTATTAAGTAAATTATTTATAAAAACACACCGTAAAAAAAAAAAAAATATTTGTTGGTTATCAAATTTCAGCATTTTTGCTATCGTTATTTTTCTATCAAAGACTTGAGTGTAATATTAGATTTATAAATTTTTTTGAATTAGTTTTATAAATTTGAATCCATTTTTAAGTTACGCAATATAACTTGTGAGCAAAAATAGATGCAATATAAAATAAGCAATAACAATCATCATGTTGATCTTAAGTGCATTTAGACAATAAATGTATCTATAAACAGAAACTTTCTAAGTATTTCAATCAGAGGATATTTGAAAAATTTACTAATGTGTCATTTACTGCTATTAACAGTATAAGAAACTTCATTAGAGGAGGTTAGTTCATTAGTCGTTATATATTTCACCATATTAAATATTATAAGCCTCTTTCTCAATTAAAATAAATGTCCATGAAACATATTTCACCAATAACGCAAGTTTAAAATATTCAAATAATTATATGAAGTTTTAAACGTTTGTAGATGAGTAACTGCACAATTGCTATTTATAAAGACATTTATGTTGGAAAAAACAGATTTTTCTTTTTTTTTCTTTTTTAGGTGAAAAAATTAAATCAATTCGATTTACCCTGTATCTGAAAATACTTTTCGTTTGATCAAGCCTATTTTTCTATCTTCTAAAAAAATTCCATTAATTCTTGCCCAGATAAAACCGTGAAAATATACAATTATATTTATTTTTTATGCTCTTAAGGTAATATACCTCAGGCAAAAATTGAACAAAAAGGATATAAAAATTTCATTTCTTTGTACTATTGTTAAGAATAGTAAAGATAAAACTTTTACATTTCTGCTCAGAGAACAATATGGAACAATATGCTAATATATATTTTTTAAATCTTAACATTTTAGGACTTTCAACAAGATAAATATGAGTTCTAAAACTATTATACTTAAGGGTGTTGAGTTACGATTAAAAATGTATTGAAAATAATTATATAATTACTTAAACGTTATAATTTATCTGAAGGTCATTCGTAAATAGAAAATAATAATTTCAAAAGATGGGTAGATTTTACTTAAGCACAGATATTTTTATTTAGTGATTAAATTGCTGAAAATTTCTAGAAATAATATTTTTCCTTTATCTGTTTAGAAATCTATGGAATATGGATGGATGAAATTATGTCTGAATTACAATAAAATTCTAAACTATTTACGTATTATAATACCGAGTGATCGAAAATTCTAAAAAGAAATAAAAATAATAATAATTGAAAGAAATAGACAATACCACATAAGATTTTCAAAAGAAATGTACCGAAATTTGGGACTGGCTGACATGGGTATTTTCTTAATAAAGAAATTTTTATGCCCACAATATACTTCCACATATACAGGGTGATTTTTTTAAAGTTGTTAAAGTAAAACACTATAACAAAAGAACCACTGATCCAAATGACCTGAAATTTCACCAGTATGCTCCCAAAGCAATGGGGATTTTTTTGGCATGGTTAAAAAAACTTAAAATCGCACCGACAGATGGCGCTGTAAGGTATCAGAAACAAAGAATATTATCAGTGGGAAGAAAACTATAGGCGGTACTTTGAGAAACCATCTTCCGTAGGCCCTCTGTTGTCATTGGATCTTTTCTTAAATTCTTAAGTGTCCTAAACCTCCTAAGAGCAGTTGCTGCGCTGTCATTATTCTGATAATACAGTTTCACTAACAACGCACGGTCCGTCAATGGCGCGGTCATTGCGAGGATTTCCGAAGAATAAGAACACGCGTTGAGTGCGTACTTCACGTTTTTATCACCAATGTGCGTGTACCAGGCGTAAGTTCGTCTCCCGACTTTACTACATGTACAGCGCCATCTTTCAGTGAGATTTTAAGGGGTTTTTTTAACCACGCCAAAAAATTTCCCATTACTTTGGGAGCATACTAGTGAAATTTCAGGTCATTTGGATCAGTGGTTCTTTTGTTATAGGGTTTTACTTTCACAACTTTAAAAAAAATCACCCTGTATAATATATAAAATACCATATATATATATATATATATGTGTGTGTGTGTGTGTGTATGTGTGTCTATATATATAATATGTAGATATAATGCTACAATTCCCACCAATAAGTGCGTTTCAAGTTTTTCAGCAATTCGTACTGCGGGGAAAAAAAATTCAGGACGAGACTAGGATTGAAAGTGTTCATGTTGACTCATGCTATTAGTGGGGATAGCTGCTAGACGTAGCCAGATACACTGCAGAGCATCATAAAATATTTCTACATAATTTTATGTCCCGTGATGGCTTAAAAATCGACAAGCCACATCTCTCGGACCACTAGAGGGCTAACTATGGGTAAGGAATGCAACTATTAAAAAAAAATATTTTCATATCGAAAATATCGATGTCATTCTGTACACTTCTGTGAAAATCACACCGCAGTACTGTTTGTGGTATTCAAATTATTTTTTTGTTTTTCTTTTGTGACTTTTGGATCATTATTTAAACGAGGATTATATACCAACAACTGCACATTTTACGTGAATATCGGAAGAGGAATCAGATTTTATTTTTTACCGAAATCTTATGCAAATTTTAAATAATCTATCTGATTGAATAAATAAATAAATAAATAAATATTACAATAAATGAGTTCCATGTCCAACATTTTCTTGATTTTTCGGATTTGAAAGATTCGATTTTCTAGGAAGTGTTATCCATACATTCACACTCACTGCACGTTATTATAGCTAAAACTTTGTTTTGGTTACTATGCGTTTTACGGTGTTGTGAAGGTTATTGTCTTTGTAAAATTATTTGTAAAAATAGAAAAAAAATAAGATTTGTATTCGTGCCTGAATCGTGGTTGACTTTGTTGTACGTCGTGACTTCGGGGTTGAATTCGTTTATTCTTATGCATTTTTTAAATAATTTTAATACTTAAATAAACCGATATTTTTTACACTATTAAAAAAAAATAAAGTAAAATTCCATATAAAATAAATGCGTATCCTGCAAATCGTTTTTTCAAGATCCTCAAATTTGAAATATCCTAGTTCAAATATGGATATAAATATATTTATGAAGAAATTGAATGCATGTCTTCCCTTTAAAATAATATTATTGTATTTTATTTGTTGTTTAGCAAAAATAACAAATACCAAATAAATTTTAACGCTTTTCAATCATTTCACCACGATCTTAAGTTTTTAAGACAATAATCTTTGACGATTGAAAAAAGGCAAAGGAACTGTTTAGTTTATATAAATGTCAAAACTAATAATAATTGCATAATTACAAAATGACAAGACATTAAAAAAGCATCTAATTGTTCAATACGAGATGTTTAGTAAAGACATAATTTTTTACACGTGTGAAGACCCTTTGTTAAGTAAGAGTAATTAAACGTAAGTTATTCAACGTATTTTTTCTAGAAATCTGACACCCCCCAGAATGTCTCATATCTGCATTATTTTGAAATACATAAATAATAATTAATTTCTATGCAAGAGTTTTGAAAACATGTATAAATGCGGTTCGAATAAGAGTTGAATATTGGAAAGATTAAATTTTGTAACCTAATTCAGGAGTTGCTAAGGATTAATTGACGATTTCATATCGATGTACTTGATTAAGGAGCTATTTATAGTATGACTATACTTAAATAATATTAATTTTATAAGTTTGTGATTTAAAAGATTTGGAAACACACACACACACACACACAAAAAAAAAAAAAAAAAAAAAAAAAAAAAAAAACCCTGAAAGTTCGAGAAGCATCCCAACTTCACTTGCAGTAAGGTCCTAGATATTTATCATATGAAATGGAATTATGTATTAAATATTTCATATAAATATAAAACAATAAGGGTAGTGCGATAAATAGCGATATATTTATTTTTAAGTTTCACACAATATATATAAAAAATGCAAAGTTTTACGCAACGAACAACGATACAATACAGCATATTGCAACTATTCCTATTTTTGCCGTAGAAGTTTCACTTTCAATATGTTGAAAAATTTAAATATAATCGATTAAGAGTTACATACGCTTGTTTCTTTAATTTAAATATTGTTTATAGGTGTGTTTATATTTAGCACATAAAGTATATTTGGTGTATTTTTTTTTACTGCAAAACCAGTATTTAAAGCACAGATTGTGAAAATGCATTAGAAGAAATAACTCAGTTTCAAAATTCGCATACTTTTGTTGTTGTATGTTTCCTTTAAATATAATCGATTAATCCCCCTTAGTTTTGCCCATCGTTAAGTTCTATCATCAAACATCAGATAGCCCATACAAATACCTTAAAGAGTAAAACAAATGGGGGCTAGTGTTCTTAGAGAGTCCCACAGACACACAGACAATATCACTTACATTGCATCACTTCTCTTTCCCAGTACTCACATTCGGATTGGATTCACTTCGATATACCTGACTGCCCTGTATTCAGTACCCAGTTCCTTAAGTTCCCATACAACTAAATTATCTACAGTGTCCCAAATCAAGATCGTTATAAACGAGTTTTATATAAACGAGTTTTATATAAACGAGTTTTATATTCAGTGCCCAGTTCCTTAAGTTCCCATACAACTAAATTATCTACACTGACCCAAATCAAGATCATTATAAACAAGGTTTATGTAGGTTGATTGTGTATACCAATCTATAAACCTAGAATATCGATTGACACCAACAACAATGTGATTTAATGGTAATGTAGATATATAACTTACGATTTTCCACAAATAACAATTTTTGCTAAATATTACTCGCTAAATTACGCCATTTGGCTGTCAACCTGATCAAAGAAGATAACATATCGCATTAATTTCCTTTTAATGGAATAAAATGCAAAGTTTATACCTAAATAATTCATTTATTATATTTACACTAGCTACTCACAAAATACTAGATTCGGTGTTGAATTATGAATAATAATTTAAAAAAAATACTACTCATAAATGAGATACAGATAAATATACATTTCTACGCATTTTAAAAAGAAAATATCTTGTATTTTTCATCTTTTATCCTAAATTATTAAAAGTGACATTCCAAATTTTATTACGTTTACCGTGGTCTATTGTTTTTTGAACAAACATATAAAAGTTTTATATTTATATTCTCAATTGTAGAAATAAAGAAGCATGATATAAATAAATGAGATTTATTTTTGTTCGACTTTTGCCTGAAGTATATTACTCTAAAATGATAAGAGAAATGCATGCATGTATATTTTCATATGTTTCTATTTTGGGTAGAAATTAATTGGAGTTTGAGTATATTGTAACTAGAAGTAAAGCGATATTAAAGAAATAAAGGATGCGATTGACCTGCAAAATATTATGTTAAAATCACAATACATATGTTGTGCATTTATTATAATTGAGAAATATATTTGGAAAACATAAGGTGCTGAGATGCATACCTAAGCAATGGTAAAATACCCTTTTCCTAGACGGTTTTTTATATCGTTAGTAGCGTTAGTAGTAATAAAAAATAAATATTTAAAATTTAGCAATTTGCCTGTCGAAAATGCTTTTAAAATTTTTGTTAAACATGATTACTTAAAAAAATTATTTTCTACAGGAGGGTATTTTTTGCTATGCATCCTTCAATTTTTGCCATATTGCTAAAGGATGGATGATTTCAGGGAGGACTTTAGAAGGGAAAGTATCCCGAATTACCGTTATTGTACAAAAACACCACTGAAAACTTTGCACAGTCACCTCGACTAGATTCGGTAACATCGGCCCAAACTCCTCATTTTGTGTTCAGCATGTTAACCATTGGGCAGAATGATCCATTTTTCACCACAGAATTTTAAATCTCTTTAAATAAAATTTTATTAAAAAGCTTGAAACACGTGTCATGAATGTAAAATATTAATTGTTATGACAAAATAAAAATTAAAAAGAAGAAATAACCAGTGTTAAATAAGAAATCCATTAATCCAATACAGAAACTAAGAGGCTCTTTGAAGCTGCTGCGGTCCGGCTATTTATGGAGAGTATAAGTAGTCAACTGATATGATGATAAAATACATTTCTGGTAAAATCTAAAAAAAACACATATTTTAAAAATAAGTTCCTTTGTATATAATTTCTTAAATTTAATAATGTAAGATACATTTTAATCCTTTATTACAGAAATTTATGGATTTTTTTCTTTTAGAAATATATAAATAATTCGACATTTGAAAGCAAATAAGTATATACCATATTTTCCGGGGTAAAGGTCGACTTATTGAACTGCCAAAACGAAAATAAAATTTAGGTGTAGACCTATACATGGAATATAAAAATCGGATATCTGACGATTGCAGTTGGTAGCGTGGCGATAGTTATATGTGTTGGTATGTTCCTTACTAAAGTGATTAAAAAAAATGTATCATTTCACATATAGTTTTCACAATATATAAAATTTATTGCTATCGTTGTATTCTAAAATTATTATAAAAAATATTAATTTATTTTTGAAGAAATATTGCTAGTTTACTTAAAGAAAAATTTATATCTAAGAAAGGATGGACGAAAGTATAAATTGTTGTAGTTTAAAATATTTGAAATATAAAATATGAATGCAAAATATTATTTATTTCTAACATTCCATTGACCTTGCAAACAGTTAATTTGGAAATTCTGGACTTTTTCCGTCGCAGTTACATATAATAATGTTCTGAGATATCGTATATATTCACAGAATCGTTGCGTGAATCTCAAACTTTAACGGAAGAAAAATTCAATTGAAATAATGACTCACTTAAATGAAAATAATTGCAGTATTTACTTTTATTTTGGTGATAATTGATATGTCATTTCTTCTACAAAACTTTTTTTTTCAAGAGAATCATCTTTTGACGAGTAAATTAAGAGATCGACTTACACTGAATACACCCATAATACGCAATTTCAGGCTTAAAAAAATAGGGTCGACTTATACATCGGACAAGACAATATGTTTATATTACAAAATTGCTTCTAGACCATATATATACAAATAGAACAGTATTTTTAAATCTTCATTAGTCATAAAAAGAATAAATAAACAATGACAAATAAAAATATCACAAACTCAATGTAGATCTCGCAGACACACACCTAGTGCAGTATAACAAATAATTAAAAAAAATACCTAGCTTTAAAATTTTAACATTATTTGTTTTGTGTGTTCTAATTTTTATTAGCTTTTATTTTAATTTAAAGAACATCTTTTACGGTAGCTTAAAAGCTCTATTTTGTAAACCAAATTAATATGTGTGATAAATTTATTGCACTGCATAAAGTACAGAATAAAAGGAAAGAAGTCTTAGAAAGCAAAATATTTAAATGCAGTAAATCACAACTGGTTTAATTTTGTTAACGCAAGATCCTTTATAAATATTATATGGAAAAACATATATATATATTTGAAATGCATTTTAAAGACGTGTTAAAAAATATCTTCTTATTTACTTTGATCGGAATAAATTTAAAATATATAAATATGCTTGTGAAGTATAGTACGAATGCATCAATGTATGATATGTGTATACAGATGAATTATTATTTTGATAAAGCATATTCAAGTGATTTTTTATATATTTCCAAACATACATTAACAAATACGTTTCGTATTTATTTACTTTACAACGTCATGTCTTTAAAACAAATCTTATTTGCTTCAAGCATTAAATGTTTTCTCAACTTTGAATTTTTCCCCTTGGAACGAACGTAGAGTTTCATTTTTAAGATTTAATCTTCACGATATCTCATAGATAAAACTTACTTTCGTATTCATAGCTTGAGGCTTATAAAGAAAATAATTTATTTTACAGACTAGGTAATAATTATTTTATTCCAATTGGTTTTTAAGCTATTTGTATTTGACTTTTCATACAGTGATTTTCTAGTCCCATAAAAATTAGCATTTCCTGCATTCAAGTGACGTTGTAAATTGCAAAAACAAAAGTGAGAGGTATCTGTAATAAAGTAGAAATAAAATATTATCTTTGTAAATATCGAGATATGTGCTATTAAGCACTTACTTTATCGACTTTCAAAAAAAGCTTACTCATTTTACATATATAAAATCAAATATTAAGTAAAAAATTCTTAATGCACAAAAAGAAATAATAAGAAAAATTGATTCAGTAGTTTAAATTAAAGAAAATGTATATGTTATGAAGTGGTGAGAACGAAAACAAATACAATGAAAATAATTCATAAATTAAAGATAATTAAACAAAAGTAATTATAAATTCACGTAAATTTTTGGCCTTATAACTCTGTATTTTAATTTCGCTTGAATGTTCGCTTGAATGTTAGTTTAAACAAGAATGAAAAATCATGCGTCAAGCATAGATTATGTAACACTTTCCAATGCTTCCAAAATAATTTTACAAATCATTACCGTGTAATAAGTTGAAAGATAACATCCAAGTAAACAATTTGGAAAACGCATAACATATTTAAAAACGCAATTTCAGGAATTTCCCATATTCAATATTTGGAAAAATATCCAAATACTTTTATTCAGCCCTGTATATGATCTATCGATTTGTATATATACTACATAGGATGCTAAATTTTAGTTTAGTTAGGAAACGCGTAGCACAGTTTAAAATTCTCCTTCTGGAGCTTCTGTCAATAAACGGAAATGTGTTAGCGAACTTTTGTACTGCCCTGTATATGATCTACAGAATTTATACAAACTAAGTAATAGACAAAAAGTGAGTTATATTTAAAATCGCGTTTAGCAACTTAAAACGCACTTCCAGGAATTATTATTAACAAACAGTAGAGAATTCTTTTGTGTGTCCATATAAATGAACGATGACTGCTATACACACAATATTCTGTAGTAAGCCTCTTGTAATGCACATTAGTGATGTATATAAATTTCAATGCATTTAAAATAGTGAAACATTATTTAATTAAACCGCAAACGAATTTTCTCCATAGACGTAATGTAACGGAAATCTTTTGACTGTCCCTGTAAAGTAACTGTAAGTGCTCTGCACACCCTACTCCATATTAAGCTTCTTGTAATGCACTTTGGTGATATATATCAATTACAATGTGTTTGAAATTGTGTAACATCATTAAGATAAATCGTAAATGATTTTTCCCCATAGACCGTAATGTAACGGAATTCTTTTGAGTGTCCCTGTAAAAAAACTATAAGTGCTACACACTTCAGTTGAAAGAGGGAACAAGCTATAGATAACGCAATAACATATAAAAATTGCAGGGCAATCCGAGCCTATTTACGGGAGTTAGAGCACGGACAGACGGCCAGTCAAACCAAAGTCATAAACACTTTTCAACTAGATTGGAAAGTGTTAAAAACGGCTTTCGTAAACAAGATTTTTATGTGTGATAAATTTCTTGTACTGCATAATGGATGGTTGTGTGGCAGGCCGCAAAATTCCTAAGAAATCTAAAAATCATCATACAATAGCGTTATATGCATTAATTACTGTAACAAGAAATGCAGCAATGAATACAGAGAGAGACAGAAAAAATATGGTATCAAATGAAAAAAAAGTTTTAATAAGTAAAATATTTAAATGCAGTGGTGCACAATCTGTTTAATTGTAATAATGCCTTCATAAAAATTATATGTAAAAATATTTATCTTTTCAATATATTTAAAAGTTCTGTTATAAAGAATCTTTTTTCTTTCTATTCTAAAAATAAAAATAAAAAATAAAAATTTGTTTTTGTATTATACAAACGCATCAAGCTACGATATGTGTATAAATATTATTTGTGTAATAGTCTATAATATTTTCGTAAGAAATATTTCAAAGAAATTAGTGTGAAATGCTGCAATATTTTCATAGAAGAAAATGTTTATTAACATTGATTGTTTGTTTCCAAACATACATTAACAAATACGTTTATTATTTTCTTATTTTACATAACTTTATGTCATTAAAATAAATATGATTTCTTAAAGCATTAATTGTTTTCCAACCTTGGAATTTTTCAATTGGAATGAATATATAGTTCGATTTAAAAAAAAAATCTGCAGGATAGCTTACAGATAAAAGTCAAGTTTCTCTTTCATAGGTTGAGACATATAAGGAAATAAATTTAGTTTAAAAAACTAAGTGGTAATTATTAGTTAAAATTGGTTTTCATGCCATTTGCTTTTGCCTTTTTGTACACTAATTTCCAAGTCATAAAAAATCACCATTTGAGGTATTGCACTAACGTTGTAAATTGCATTAACAAAGATTACATGTACCTGTAATGAAATACAAATAAAATTTTATAGTTGTAAATATATAGATTTAAGATATTAAGTATTTACTTTATAGTCTTTCAAATGAAGACCTCTCATTTCCATGTACTAATGTAAAATCTAATTTTACATAAAATATTCTAAAAGAACAATACGAAATAATATATAAAGTCGATGCAGTTGTTTTATTTATGGATAATTTACGTGTTACGAAGTGGTAGGTAGAAAAAAAAGTAGAATGAAAATAATTCAGAAAACAAAGACAATTAATAAAACGTAATTATATAACAATAATAGACAAAACACACTAGTTATGAACATTGCGCAGTAATTGCCACTTTCCGCTTTTATTAAAAAAGTAAAAATTCCAAATATCATACAGATTTGGACTGTGCAATATTTCAAAAATTGGATATCATTCGAAAAAATTCTCAAAACTACTTAGAAATCAAACATCCCAGAAGGCGAGGATATCCGGCTTTTGATAACACTGTAGTGAGTTCACGTGTACGACATTTCCAGATTTAAGGATTGTGAAAAATAAGTTTTTCGTATAAACGCATTTGCTCTAACATATTAATGCTTAATTTTGGTTTTTGTTTTTGTTACTTTTTTATATTATGTACCTCTTATTTACATGCGTGCAATATAATCGTGTGTTAAATTATTAGTTTTATTGTTTTTGTCCACTACTGGTGCATCGATGTTGCCCTTTAGCCGGAAGTTGACATTTGTGTCAGTTTCAAATAAGCAACTTTTTGTATATCGACCAATAGATATAACAGGTGTCTCATAGGTCCGTTAATATTTCAAAAATACATAAGATATTAAAAAATTGTAGTATCAGAGTACAGTTTGCACCCTAAAATTTGTGCATTGTTATTCTTTTAGTGTGAAAATCTAAAATTTTCAACCATCGGTGGCCTTTTTAAAGGTTGTCTTTATTAAAATGTATAAAAGTATTGAGATTGCATAACGGGTATTTGTTTATATTTTTAAAATATTGTATATCCCGGATATCAAGTATTAATAAATATGATGCAGTTTTGATAAATAATGCACTTTTTTGAAAATAAACCATTGAAAATTTTGTTTATTTATATTACCAAATAAAGACTTAAATTCTGTATGTTATACATATACAGTTCAAATATGAAAATGCAATGTATGAGTCACAATTGTTTATTAAAATAAACAGTGTGTTCACTAAAGTTCTGTCTATTCCCGTTAACTTCAGAATGGTGATAGACATATATATATGGACTCAGGTATAGAAAAGGGGCTATGCACTACGTGATAAGACTGACAACTGTGCCACCTAGCCGGAAACTTCGAAGTAAGCGTTTGTATCTCGAAAGCAGTACAATATATGAAAAAAAAAACAATTGCAAAATTGTAGAACGTCTGCGATTTTGTATAGAATGATATCTTAGGTGCGAAAATAACTTTTTCAAAACCCCTAAAATATAAATCTTTTATATTCTATTGCCAGCTAAAATACGTAAATAATTAAATTCGTAAATGCGACATTATAAGCCGGATTCATATTTACTTATAAAACTAATTAATGTAAGGAAGGTGCAGATTTCTTTACTAATAAAATCTAGTTACGTATGCTAAATGTGTCCATTATAGGTAATGATGTTCAACACATTCTACATGTGTTTCAATGTTGGACACAGTGAGTATAACAATTTTTGTATTAAGAAAAACTTAGACTTCTTTACATAAGTTAATTTTATTAATAAATGTGCATCTGGGTCATAATGCCAGACTTCTCTATGCAATTAGTGGTACATCTATTATTACATGTAAGACGAACTTTGATACTATCTGAAAAATTCCCTACAGTTTCCGTGTTTGACTTTGTCATATATCGTTTACAGTTTCAAGATAGGAACTCAAGCAATGCAGTTTCCGATAGGAAAAGGTGTAAGCGGCTTCATCGCGTGGCGCACAGCCACTTTAGTATACCTAGACACCCTCTTAACACTATAGCTGTGAACGTTCTCAAATTAATTGCGATGGACAGGACTTTTGAAAATTATTTAGATGGTTTTTTCTTGATATAATCTTGCCAGGGCTGTGAAGAAGAAAACATCCAAATAAATTTCATTGAAAGTAAGATACTTTTCCCCTCCAATCTATACTATCCATCAATTATAACAGAAACCATAGATATTGTAACACGGAAAAATACAACATGTAACGATGCAGCATCATTTAACTTACCAAAATTGTGGCTCAAGTTACTCCATGGTTACAAATATGGAAATAAACATCCAAGTAAAAATTAAAAATAGCGTGCGTAATTTCAAAAATGTACGTGAAAAATAAAATGACCGTTCAATTATAGAATATTATTATTTGTTTGATAATGGTTCAGATGGAACCGAAACATGTCAATAGTCTAATGAAACTTATTTTACTGTTTATAATGTTTTATTTTATGCCTTTCAGCAATTGAACGAAGTATATTATTACAATTTGTTATAATTTGTTATATATTTATAAAAATATCGAAGTTATGTTATTTCAAATAAATTGAAATTATATAGGTTAGTAAATTTAAAAAAAAATCTGAAATGAAATATAGTCCATGGCACTTTTAAATAATTTTAGGTTTCAGACAAAACAATTAGGATAAACTAAAGGCATTGCATCGTTTGATATTTGAAGTAGGCCTTGGATTTTAATTCATCGATATTTATAAATTTTACTGAGGTCTTCTGCAGCAGGGTATTATTAAAACGGTCTATGTTGAAAAATGTAATGCGATTTCTTTTTTTGGTTTAATAAAATTCTGCTTTTTCTGAAGGATTTTAAATATGTTACTAAATAAAGGTTTCACCGCAAACTTAAATATATTTGATAGAATTCCACGTTTATTAAAAATACAGTTAAATTCTACTCACATATTAATTTTTTAAAGGTATGTGTTCTTTCTTTTAATATATATTTTTAAACATACATTCCTATTTTTTAGTTTAAAAAAATAAACATTTTCAGTTTATTTTGTGTTAATCCACGCAATTTTAATGATTAAACTACCTACTGAAATATTGATTTTTGTAACCTTTCCTATTTTAAAGAGCATAAAAACTTTTTTTACGAAAGATATTTTCACGAACGTTTAAAAGAAACTAAAACGAAAACTAAATCTTGATCTTTTGAAAAACATAACCCAGGGCATAAAACGAATTTAAATTCATATCGCAAAGTAGGTAGTAATTTTCCTTTTGAATGATTTTTCATCATTTTAGATTTTTTTTTATAGAAACATTAAAATTATTTTCAGTATCAATGAGCTTTAGACATGAGTGGAGGATTAAATGATTTTTCAGATTTTTGTTTTTTGTTTTTTGTTTTTTGTTTTAAATACAAAGAAATTGTCAAACCTCAATAAAAAGTTAAAATTTCAGTGCAAATTAACCTTGTTTAATAATTATCATCATAATAATTTCAACCGAACTGACTCGGACATCATCAGTGAAAAACTGGTGATGACCGAGTAAGTTCGGTTGAAAATGTTTTGATTTTTTAAAAAGGTCTTTAAATGTTTTTATGTAGGTTTTTACGCACCTTCAAGCAATATATTTACATTTAGTTGTATCTTTATGAATTTTAATTAACAAACCTTTTCATGCATATCTTTAAAATTATTAAATATATAGTGTCTCCTAAAAATATTGAAACGTGCTTTAATTTTTTACCGATTGAAGATACGTAAGGGCAATGTAAATTACCAAAAATGTCCAATACAAGGTAGGACGTATATTGATGAAATAGACATGAAATTATTTGTCATAAAGTTACATTTTTAATTTTTTTACAGTCCTATACTCTGAGAGACTTGTGCTATATGTTCTTAGGAAATGCCTTTTTCATGACAATCATATTTTATAGCTTTTAATTAAAATGAGAATAATCTTAATTTGAACTTCCGTTTACACCTTAAATATGTTGTATCTGTTCAGATAGAGCTGATATATGAATAAAAAAACGAATAATAAGAAAATTATTAAAATTTCTAACTCACATTTGATGCACCTAACAAGACATAAATATATTTTTGTTCACAAAAATTCTGAATAAAACATTTTTGAAGAGTTAGCACTGTGGCTTGAAACGCCAGACATACTAAACAAATATGCAGGTCATATTTTTTTATTTATTATTGACTGAAAAATTTCCCAGGATATTTTCTACAATCTTTTTTCTAATATATAATTTTTTTAATTATTTCCCTGCATTTAAAAGAAGTTGTGACTTTAAATCAATGAGAAAAAAATATTATCAGAAAAATTGTAAAAATTAATGTGCTCCATAATGTACGGGGTGATTATAATTAAAGTCACACTTTCAAAATGCTGTGAAAAAGGAACCACTGCTCAGAAAGACTTCAAATTTGAACTGAATATACTGGAAGAAGGGGGAGGGAACGGTTGGCATAAGAAAGAAAAAATCCCAAAGTGTATCAATAGCTGTAAGCGGTATAATCAAAGTGGATTCGGCTACAAGTGACATTTTTAATCGAAGTACCAAGTTTTGGCATGAGTTGCACAGTAAGCCAACCGTACTGTTCAATGTGCATGATCGTTTCGGTTGTTTCACGTAAAAAAATACTTCCAAATCAGACAACAGTTGTGGTGCTCTTAGTGTAAAGCCCATCCGCCATCTTAAGGTCGTAGCACATTGGATGGGAAAAATTTATTTTTAATTGTACTTGGGCCGAAAAACGCATAAAAAAACACATAATTATTCGGTTTTTAATTTCGCTTGATGTGTATTTTAATTTGCATAGTATGCCGCTTAGAGCGCCATCTTTTGATACACTTTGGAACCATGTTTTTCTTATGCCATACCGTTTCCCCCTTCTTCCAGTATATTCAGTTCAAATTTGAAGTAATTCTGACCAGTGGTTCAATTTTTACAGCATTTTGAAAGTGGGACTAATTATAATCACCCTGTACGTGTACATGATATATATATATTAATGTTTTTCATAAATCTTCCACCATGTAGCAATTGGTCGATTTGAAAAACTATCAGTATTCTGAGTATGTTCTGTATACATAATCATATATATATATATATATATATATAATACAGCGAAAAAATGTATTTGGTCAGAACTAACACTCCCCCTCAGCATACAAGGAAAAACAAAAATACAGCTTTAAAAAACGAACAAATTACATAAATGTACCTTCTCTACGCAGATCCGATTTAGGTGTTAAGTGGTAGCGTTCGGAAAAGATACAAAGAGAATTTTTCTATATCTTTAATGGAATATTTATTGAAAGATCAATATAAGTTCTATAAGTAAACATAGAAATGGTATATACAGCATTTAAAAATATTTGAGGGTTATCAGCTTATCGATTAAATTTCTAGTAACATAGAGTCAGACTCCTCGTTCAATAGTTATACTAATCACGGCTAGCCGCCGGTTCAATGTTCAATTGTTCGGGCACTTGACGAACCCGTTCCCGCACTGGGATTTTCCTGGTTGCTAAAGGTAATTGGAACGGAGCCCTATTTCACTGGCACTGTTCGTACCTTTCCCTTGATGGGACTTAATCAGATACTCGGAGTATCAATTGATCAGAGGTAAGACCTCTCCAGCGTCTTATCTACGCTGATTCAGAAACTTGGTGTTTCTCATACTCTTCTCAGAGAGTCACCTCACAGTTCGTGATCTTTCTCCAAACTTCACTTCTAACACACAAAATCTCTCACACAGGATTTTCACTAGGGGAGGGGATTTGGTCAAGGCGGGCACTCAGCATCTGAGCAACTCTGGGAAACGACAGCCCCATTCAGAGCAAGTCTGTTATTGGTTTCTCCATGACAGCGGACATAAAATCGTGCAACATTTGTTTTCCCAGGCAGATGCTATTTTTCTCACGATTCCGGTAATGATCAAAGCACAGAGCTTCTTCTTGGGTGATCTAGGCGATACATCATTGTCCGAGAGCTACTCTTGATGCACACTTTCGGTATGTCACTCTACTTCAAAACCACACCGACGTGAGAAAGTATGCCGGAAATAGTTCTTTCCAAACATTCTCACTGGAAACTCAGTGACCACACACACGAACACCTGGGTGAAGAAACTCAATTATTTACAGCAACAAAATCATTGAAAACTAACCAGACAAAGAGGCATAAGTTTTTGCATAAAAGCATCATACTGCGGCTTCGTTGACAATGGATTAAATTTAAAAAGGCACCCAAGCACTTCTTAAATATACTGTAACTTATTCCTTATGTATCTTTTGTCTTTATGTATCATCAGTATTTCCTTATGTATTGCTTATTATGTAACTTAAATAATAATATTCGTGGCAGTGTGTTTCGGTCATAACGTTTCGTAGCAAAATCAAAATGTACAAAAACACATTTGAATGCTACATCACACATGCTCCCCAACTGGACCTTATGCCACAATATCAAAAGAAGGCTTCACCAGGAATACGGCTCTTAATCAGCTACACGTTAAATAGATGTTCTTTGAAAAAGTACACACCTTCAACTCAACCACGTTGCTACTTTAAAAAAGTAAAATATAAAATACATTTTTTCAACACTCAATCCATGCTCGTCCCATGTCGTATCCCAATAAAAGCAGCCATCATCATAGTATGTCTTTGTAAAGCCTTTAGAAAATAAGAGTCATTTACTGCCGAATAAGGGTAATGAATCAATAATGGAGACATTCAAAATCCGATTTTATTTTATAAAATCCAGTGGAATATATATATATATATATATATATATATATATATATATATATATATATATATATATATATATATATAACCATTAAATAAACCTTACAACTACCAACAAAAACTGTGAAATTATGAATAAAATTAAAATAACTAATTGACAACAAAACAGATCCCCCAACAATCTGAACATAGATACAAAAAAAAAAAAAAAAAAAAAAAAAAAAAAAACAGAAATTGAATAACAGAAATTGAATAATGGAAATTTGTGGAATTTAGACAGAATCTTCAGGCCACAAATGCCTAAATTTCCACAAATAAAATGTGTGGTTTCATTTTCATATTAGCCATAAAATAGCTAAAGAATATGAATTTGGGATAACCAAACCCAGAATGTAGGGAAATACACAATGGAGCAACAAGTTCAAAATAAAACATGATTAAAAAGGATTGAGGGAAAAAAATAAAAACACGAGATTATCCCCATTTGAAAGCAAAATCCAAACATATATTACAGTATATATTACAAGAATTGGAGTTTTAAGCACATGTTGCCAAAAACGTAAAAAAAAGTTATTTAAAAATTGATGGACTATGGATCGAGGAACAAGATGTAATACATAGTCAAGCACATACCCCAATATATAAAACCAACAAACTTTATAGAAAATTTTAAATTGAACTCCACCATAAATTCAAAAGAATAAATCAATGGGATGCTGTCATCTATTGGCAAAAATATACAATTATATAATAATTTATTACATTATTGGATGATGTTTTAAAACAAATACTGTCTTAAGACAGATAATTTAACAAAATTATGTTAATAAATTTATTGTATTAGAATAATGAATAAAAGATGTATTAAAAAATAAAATAAATAAAATAAAAAATAAATGAAAGTTATGATTATTGATCATATTTATGATCACACAAATATCTGTACTTAGTGATGACATATCACCATTTACATAACACATTGCATTATATCCTAAGTTAATTTATAATTAATAAAAAAAATGTATATAAGAAAGATGCTAAGTAATTAATATTAATAATTAAATTTTTAAATTAATTAGTTACAATTAATGTGTCTACAAACTTTCTTAAAAATTAAATACACATGATATAAGGGGAGAGGTAAAATAAAAAATAAAAATAAATACATGCAATTAATTCTCATTGAAGAAAATAAACTATGTATCAGAAGCTAATATGATATTGTCCACAGTGTACTATAATTTAAATACAAGTAATCGTAAAATTATTAATGAATATGAATACATTCAATATGAATATATAAATATAACTAAACCAATATGTATATAAAAAATCGAAACAAAGTCCATTACAGAATGCGTAATTGCATCGTAGATCTAAATCAAATGCCACTTTCCTTTTTCTTGTTAAATTAACCAATGCGTATTATCCAGACAACTCCACCACACCTCCTTAATCCATCATCTACCCACCCATCCGTCCTATTATAATTTTTATTATTATTTTACATTTTTAATTTTTTATAATTATTTTCTTATTTTATATTTACTTTATATAAATTTTTACGCATGTGTTAATTTGGTTTTTTAAGATCATTAATGTACTAATTATATAGTAAAGAATATACGATTTTTTTTTTGGAAAACAATGTTTTAATGCATCATAAATTAGTTTTCTACGATTGTTGTTAATTAGATGAGAAGAACATAAACACTTTATTCTATATATATGATTAAGGAGTATATTACGATATACAGAATTATGAAGACTAGATTTATAATTTTAAATGTATTAACTTTGAATTTAAATTCTTTACGTTTGTCATATAGATCAATTATTGTTTTGTTTTCTTTTAGTGTAATTTTCGGATCTAAAAAGCTAATTGTATTGTTAGATATGAGATTTTCCATTAATTCTAAATTAGTAAGATAATCTACAGGAAATTGAGATATATTAGTTTGATCAGTGGCAATTAAAATTATGTCATCAATATAACGATATAAATGTATATTACTATTAATAAAAACCCCATTAATAAAACCATAACCAGAATGATAATGATAGCCCGCAGTACAAAAACCGCCAAAGCAATAAACCAATGAACTTTTCAAAAAAGTCAAATAAAACCATGTTAATATACCAGAACCATGAATGACAATAAAATAGCAAAGACTCCCATAGCATTATCCCAATGGACTTCTCAGTGCAATGTTAATATATATATATATATATATATATATATATATATATATATATATAATAACATATTACTATAGCATTATGAACATTAAATCACATATTAAAAAATATATTTTTTGTTATCCGAAATAGATATCTAAATAACAAATAATTGTAAGGAAAAAATTTACAATATCCGAATAGTTAATTAAAACTATTCAATAGTTATAAAATAGAGGACACTATCATATAACAGCAGAAGAAAATAATAAAACATTTAAACATATTACGAGATATGTTAATTGAAATAATACGATGATAATAATGCAACATTTAATGGAATGTCCTATGAAGAGGTATCAAATAACTACAGAGTAGAAATCAAATTAATAATACACTAAGATTATGCGCAATTGCAGCAGTGACCAAAGCATATATTTAAAAAGCGTATATATATATTTAAAATATATATAAGATACCACAATGCATAAGAAAATATTTCAAAGTGTACTGTTGAAATTCAATAGGAAAAGATATAGTATTAAAACATAAAAAATGTCTTTCATTCATAATTGTATATGCAGCATAATAATTTGAACGCTAATATATAACCATTAAATAAACGTTACAACCACCAACAAAAACTGTGCAATTATGAATACATATATATATACATATATTTATTTATTTATTTATTTATTTATTTTTTTTTTCTAAACATAGATTACTTATAAAATAAAATAATTTTAATCTGTACAGATTCTAAAAAAAAAAAAAAAAAAAAAAAAAAAAAAACGGTATATTTGACTGATAATGATATTTATGTATATACAATTTATGAATGTTAGAAAACCAATGAACAAGCTGATTCACTTTAAATAGAAAACTACGTTTTTTTTATAAACGGAAAAATATAGTATACTCTTAATTAAAAATTTAAGACCAAGATAATCAGCCAACTTATTATCATCATTCGTTTCCTTCAATACCAGGGATTCCGGATAAGTTTCTTCAAAACTATCATAAAAGTTTAAAACAAGCAAATCATTTATGTACCTGTAAGCTATGGAACGAACCTCAGCTTTATTACTATTGTATTGAAAGTCATATTAAAATAAAAATAGATTAGCAGTTGTAGATGAATAACAAGTACCCCTCCCAATGCCATTAATTTGCATGTAAAGTTTAGACCCAGTATAAACATAATTGTTAAAAAACCAAAAATGACATACTGTATAAAACAATGTAGAGTCAAAAGCATTAACATCCAAAAACAACTCAACCGTTTTCAAAAGTGCTTAACCCAATCTATTATAGGAATGTTAGTGAATAAATTTTCAAAATCATGAGTTTGAACAGGATGTATGTTACCACTTTTATTTTTTCTGCAATTTCATAACTATTAGAAATAATCCAAAAAAATTGCTATCTTTATATTTGTATATAATTCAACATAATCAAAACTTCAGGCTTCATACAGTGGTGGCCAAAAGTTTATACATTTTTTGAAAGTTTCATGTTTTTCAACTTTGTGTGCTTGTAGAATATACTAATTTTCACTTATATACAACCGTTTATATATCAAATTGAAGGTAATTTAATGTAGAATTCAATAATAAAAACAGTATTACAATATCTGTATTACAACAAAAGTTATGCTCATTTTAGTAGAACAAACTAACGCAAATCGTTTTGAATAAGGACGTGTTTTGTAATAAAAGCGTACTAGCCAATCACAAACACTGTTCTGAGGACCAATCAAATGTCTGTAACTATAGTTTAGGTTATTTGGTTGGTAGAAGAGTTATTGTTGTGGAAATATTTTGCGGAATGATGCATACTAGTACAATTAAATAGAGTATTGCTGTTTTTGAATATTTAAAGTCCTTTATTTTAATTAAACTAATTTTAAACAATGTCATCAACAAGAAGAACTAATTGGACATCTACAAAAAGAAGCCGAATTGTCATATTGAGAGAAAATGGCCTCTCTTATGCTGAAATTGCAAGACAAGTTGGTGGTTCAATGACTTGTTCTGGTGTACGAAATTTCTGTGTACGTTATGATAAAACGAAGTCAGTGGGAAATAACGCCAAATCAGACCGAAAAAAATGCACAAGTGCTACTGCCGATAGAAAAATTAAACGGCTATGCCTTCAAGATAGAAAAATTTCATCAGATGCCATTAGATGTGAAATGAACGCAGCGGGTATTGCAGTAAGTTCAAGAACAATAAGAAGGTTATCAGGATTTGGACTACAAGCTATAATTCCAAGGAAAACAACATATTTAAAAAAAAAGCAACGCGAAAAACGAGTTAATGGGGCAAAAGAACACATTAAATGGTCAGAAAATCAATGGAAGCAAGCAATCTGGAGCGATGAGAGTAAAATATCGCTCTTTGGTAGTGATGGTAGAAAATACGTGAGACGTAGAGTAGGAGAAGCACTTCATCCTGATTGCATTGAAGCAACTACAAAAAACCCAACAAATGTCATGATTTGGACATGTATGTCTGCAGATGGTGTGGGCCGAATTCAAGTGATTGATGGCATCCTGAATGCCAAAAAATACATCGAAACTGTCCTGGAACCAAAATTGATACCTTCCATCAGGGATCTCTTCCCCAACAACGCACCATTTATTTTTCAGCAGGATTCAGCTCCATGCCACACAGCAAAAGTATGCAAAGCATGGTTTCAAAATAAAGGCATAGATGTATTACCATGGCCAGGAAACAGCCCTGATCACAATCCAATTGAAAATTTATGGCGACGTTTGAAAATTCTTGTACGAAAAAAACGTCCATCCAATAAAAGACAACTTATTGAAGCTATAATTGATTCTTGGCACCATGTGATTACGAAAGATGAACTCCAAACACTCGTTCACTCGATGAAAAGAAGCTGTGAAGCTGTCTTAAAAAGTAAGGGTTATCCTACTGAGTATTGATTGTGTATCACTTTAAAAAAGTGCAAAACTAAGATAGATCTTACTATTAATTGCATAACATTTTTTGTAATACTGTTTTGATTATTAAATTTTACATGAAATTGCCTTCAATTTGATATATAAATGTTTGTATTTAAGTGAAAATTAATATATTCTACAAGCACACAACGTTGAAAAACATGCAACTTTCAAAAAATGTCCACACTTTTGGCCACCACTGTATACATAATATTTTTACAGGCCGCAATCCACTTATTCTGCCAAAAATACAGTTTTGCGCACTACAAATCGAATTTCGATTTTTGTTTATAACTTAAATAATACTTACATTTTCTTATCGATATTTTGTATAGAATAAGTGAATAAGTATGATTTATGTGACATCTGATGACATTTTGGTAAATGCTGGAAACAGGGTGTAATTTGAGTGACACCGTATGTAGCGTCAGTTAAATTGCAATGAAGGAACGTCTTGATCAGTGTCGTTTGAAGAAGATTAGTGGACATTTGCAGGTCATCTTTGGATGTTATAAGATTTAGCAGAAAGTAAAATAAGTCTGTGCAAAATATCGTTAGTATTTTATCTTTATTGTTAAATTTATCAACAAATAAACAGCCTTGACGTGGAGTAAAGTTCGAGTTGCGATTCGCGTATAAATATTGTTTGTATTTGCACTCTACCACCTCCTACAGTTTCTCTAACCTTTTTTATTCAGGCTAGGTAACTATGTAGGGAAATATAAGATTTTTTTTAATTGATCAATATATGTAATAGTATTAGAAATTTCTGAAGACTTTAATTAAATCGTCATCATCAACTATAAGCGGTGTACGAAATTGCACATGTCCCCTAGTATTAAGCTCGTAAATATATTGCTGTTTTTCTAATGCAACGACTTTTTACAAAAAACATAGTTTCGTTTATATTTCGAAAACTACAGCTATAGGTGATGAAGCAGCCCCATATCCTATTTTGAAAGAAATGCATCTACTAATTTTCTAAAATCACTGCTTCAATGTAAGTTTACATACAATGCATTACAGCCATGGAAAAAATTATAAGGACAACCAAAAAGTCGCCAAATGTAGTAGCCACTTGGCTTGAAAATTGTACAAATATTTGTATGATAAAAATGATTGAAATGGAACATTTTCGAACAAACTGTATGTTGAAAATTTGGAAAATCATTAAATGGTATGAATTTAAAAGGTTTTAATAGCTTGCTACTCGGAAAAAAAATATAAGGACACGCACTGCTTTTGAAATCGCAAACAAAATTTTGCATATTTTGTAATATCATAGGACTGTTTAAAGTAGCCTAATACTGTTGCTCAGTAATATTGTCAGTTTCTCTCGTTCTTCGTCATGCCAAACAGCACACAACTTACTGAATTTTAAAAGGGAAAAACTAATGCTTATAGAAAATGTGGAATGAGTTAACGTGAAATCTCATGGGATATAAACAGATCTAAAACAGTAATTTATATATTTTTTTGAAGAATACAAAAGATTATGGCAAGAAGAAGACTATAGGTAGGTCTTTTTCTCTGACTATGCGCAGCAATTTCGCGTCGAGCTTGCTTTAAAAAATAGAGTTCTACTCAAATTAAAATTGAAAAGAATCTACCATGCACTAGCCGAACAGTGCGTAATGCTCTGCAAAGATATTTCAATGTTATATATGCTAAATTATTATGGCCACGTCTACCACTTACAAACTACATAAGAAGCGTAGACTGGAATTTGTTAAGAAACACGTTTCTTTAGGATCTCGCAGGAAATATGGGGTATTGTCGGAAGCAAATGTTTTTTATTTCGACGGACCAGTCAGTTTTCGCCATTATTGGTATGACTTGCGAAAAGAAAAAACCTTTATTCCAAACACCAAGTCGGAAGAGGTTCTGTGATAGTGTGGTCAGGTTTTACACCCAGTGGAATAGCACCAATCATGTCCATTCAAGGTCTCATGATTTAAGAATCATATGTGGATATGCCAGCTGAAAAATGATTACCTAAAGCACCCCACATTACAGCTGGTGATTATTTGTTTCAACAAGACAATGCAAGTTGTCATGTGTCTCGTGTATTTCGTTCATGGTTCGAGGCCAATTCGGTCCAATAACTTTTGATTGGCCACCAAGAAGCCCTATTAAACACCACAGAGAATCTGTCTGACAGTTTAGCTAGATAAGAATATAAGCACGGCACACAATATACAAATACAGACGATTTGACATCATCCATCGAATTAGCGTGGGAAAATATTTCTATGCAAACTGTAACTGGACTTTCTGAGTCAATTACTGTACGATTAATAAGAGTCATTAAAAAAAGTGATTTTGTAGAATATTAATTTATTTCCAGGCATATTTCAGTATGTCCTTGTAATTTTTTCCATGTTTCAAGTTACATATTTCTATTAATATATGATTTATAAATTGTAATTTAATTTCATATTAATAGGTTCTTAATGTTTCCTAATTAAGAGTAGTAAATTATGTTTGATTTTGTTTTCAGTTGATGATTACTTAAATACGTATTACTCATTGTTCAACGTGTCCTTATAATTTTTTCTATAGCTGTATATTTATCATTTTAACATTTGACTTCGGAATTTGAGCGTTTCTATTGAATTTGCCACGTTATTAGATTTCGAAGTCTACTCTAAAGTGCAGACTTTGAAATGTGAGCGTTGGAGTTGAATTTTCAATACTTCTAACTACCGTTTAATCTACAGGAAAAAAAAAAACTTAATTTTTTGAAAAATGTGATCGAAACAGGTAAAACTGTATTATCCCTAGCAAAGATATTTCGAAAATTATATAAATAGTACAAATTTCAAGGAACACGATGTTGATTAATTCAGTAATACAAAAGATTTTAATTTGTTCATAAACAAATTAATTAATATTTTACATATAAAAGTAATATTCAAATATCTTAATAAAATGTCATTTTGTCCGTACCAAAGATTAGTTTCTCGAGCAATATCTTGAAACAATATTTTGAAAAAAATAAGTTTAATATAGCTAAATTAGAAATATAATTATTGTTTTCGGTTTTAATATTTTCCGTAACCATAAGGCTACCGTTCAAAGTACATAATCTTTAAATAGAAAGAGTGTAAAACCAAAAACCAAATGTTAAGATTTTTAAAATGACCAAATGATTTATTACGAAACATTTTATAAGATAATTCATAAATGTTTTGCATTAGCTTCACTATTTTGAAAAATTGCAGAGCAGTCATATTGAGATAAATATAGAAACGAATTATGATAATAAATGAGAAACATTTTCCTAATATTTTCCAGTCAGTTTGCTTCTGTTTTCTTTCATCAGACTTTTAAAAAGACTTTCATATGTTACTGTCATAAAGTTTGGCAGCATATTTTTAAGCAGATATCAAAGTTGTTATTATATATATAAAATTAAATACTTCTTTTTCATGTGATTAAAAATAATGTTATATTTAGTACTGATTTTATTAAAATTCTCTCCTTCATTTATATATTTCTTATATTTTTGGGATCATGCAAACACTTTTCAGTCAATGCAAAAATTAATTTGTTGCATTAATATGGAAATATAATATTACATATATTTATTTTAATTACTTATGTCTGCATTAATATAGAAATATATTGGTGCCTGTATTTTTTACTCACTTACGGGTGCATTCATGTAGAGACCGTAGTTGCCATCTTCTTCCATTTTTTGAGACCACTATTATAAAAGATATTTTTTCTGTCATTTTATCGCAGAATTTCTTTTATTAATTAAAATGAATTTTTCTCTTTGTATATAGTGGCTATATAAAAAACTGGATAATTGACAAATACCATAAATGTAGTGATACATATACAGGGTAACCCGAAAGTCTTTGACACATTTTAAAATTCAATAAAAGATCAAGCAATTGGTGTACGAGAGTACAATTTGGGCGAAAATGGTTCTTATGATCGGAAATTTTGTTTAAGCAAAAACAAAACAATACAAAACAAGTTGGAAATTGTACGTCAAACGTGACAAATGAGGTGCGTTCGTACTATAACTAGTTATATAAATGTTCAGATCTTGATAATTTTTTATGCTGTGAAATGAATTATATCGTCTGCAGATTAATTTCTGTAATAAAATAAGTATCTCGGTCGCTTGACGATTAAACCTTGGAAACTCCTATAACAGGAAAGCACCGATTTTTAAGAAACATTCAAATTTCTTAATAAATATTTTTATTAATATCTCCTAAAGTTTTGATTCGATTTTTATAAAATGTGAAATGTCTCGACAAAATTCTGCAAAGATAATATATCTTAAATTTCAAACCATTCGGTTGGGTAGCTTTTGCGTTGTTATATGCGGACGGACGGACAGACAGACGGACGGACCAAGCGACGACAACAGGTGCTACGTATTTATATAATTACGAACACACCTAAAAATAATAATAATAAGTTAAAAAAATTTTATAGATGGCGCTGCTTCTGCAAAGTAATCGAATAGGTAGAATGCCTTTATACACAACAATGGCGAAAGACGCACAATACGTATGTACAGTTTTTGTCCTAACTACGGCAACCCACAGAGCAGAATTTAACAATACATGCCCTTCTGAGTTCGATTAGACGAGTGAAGATGTATAGACGAGTATTGTTAACTTCCGGAATGTGGGTTGTGATCGTTTGGATAAAATCTGTGCATACACATTGTGCGTCCTTCTTCATTGTTTTGTATAAAGGCATTCTACCTATTCAGTAACTTTCCAGAAGCAGCGCCACCTACGAGAAAATTTTGGAACCATTTTTTTTTTATTTCCTTACAATTTCATATCATAAGAAGCATTTTTGTCCAAACTGGATTCTCCAACGCCAATTGCTTGATATTTTATTGACTTTTAAAATGTGTCAAGGACTTTTGGGACATCCAGCATTTTTATTCATTCAATTATTTAACTGTAAATATGTAAATTCATATTTTTAATACTTGGAAATTTTTCCAGAGAAAATTTCTCACGTCTTGCATTCATAATATTCAAATTTTAATTGCTTAATAGTATTAAAAATATGAATTTATTCAATTGTCGATGCTGGATTTTCTTTGATTTCGTGTTTGCCCCAAGGTTGGCGGCTCATGGAAAAATATTCCATCTTGTGCTGCGCTTGTAGCCTTGCCAACATGTTATGGTGAAAAAATTCCAGGCTGAGTATCGTTCCCAAGTGGTTCAGTTGGTAGAACGTCAGTGCGCTAATCTGATGACCCGGGTTCGAGTCTCGGCTTGGGTACTTTTTCACTATGTTGGCTGTACGCCTATTAAGCAATTAAAATTTGAATATTATGAATGCAACGCGTGAGAAATTTTTTCCAAGTATTAAAAATATGAATTTATTCAATTGTCGATGCTGGATTTTCTTTGATTTCGTGTTTGCCCCAAGGTTGGCGGCTCATGGAAAAATATTCCATCTTGTGCTGCGCTTGTAGCCTTGCCAACATGTTATGGTGAAAAAGTTCCAGGCTGAGTATCGTTCCCAAGTAGTTCAGTTGGTAGAACGTCAGTGCGCTAATCTGATGACCCGGGTTCGAGTCTCGGCTTGGGTACTTTTTCACTATGTTGGCTGTACGCCTATTAAGCAATTAAAATTTGAATATTATGAATGCAACGCGTGAGAAATTTTTTCCAAGTATTAAAAATATGAATTTATTCAATTGTCGATGCTGGATTTTCTTTGATTTCGTGTTTGCCCCAGCGTTGGCAGCTCACGGAAAAATATTCCATCTTGTGCTGCGTGTGTAGCCTCGCCAACATGTTATGGTGAAAAAGTTCCAGGCTGAGTATCGTTCCTAAGTGGTTCAGTTGGTAGAACGTCAGTGCGCTAATCTGATGACCCGGGTTCAAGTCCCGGCTTGGGTACTTTTTCACTATGTTAGTTATACGCCTATTAAGCAATTAAAATTTGAATATTGTAAATATGTATTCAAAATTAAAAAAAAAAATTATGAGCAAAATATATTTTTTGATTTAATGCAAAGGAATTTTATCAAAGTATTACTAAAATGCGTACATACACCAAGCACCCTTTTCCAACATTTTGAAATAGTTTGCGATAGTTTGAAATAGGTTTCGTTTTTCATTCAAGATTCTAAAATGTAACACGTAAATTTTTAACACAAGCAAAACCCATAATACTGTGGTAAAATACGATCACACGAATCTTAAAAAAAACTGGTCATATATCGAAAGAATTTTAATTATTTCATCTTAGAAAAACAAATATATATATATATATATATATATATATATATATATTTATTTATATATTACCCTTGTGATAGCTGATCGAATAGGAAATAAAAGATACAGGGAGTGATAAAGGATAATATGAGATAGAGGTTTAGAAATATAAAGTAAAAGGAAAAATACAAATACTCACTCAAAAAGTTTTGGTGCGATGTGTGCATTATTGAGGAGAACAAAAAATACATACATATTTATATCAAACTTAACAAAAAAAAAAAAAAAAAAAAAAAAAAAAAAAAGATAATCACAGAAAACTAAAAACGCTAATCTAATTAGTAATTTCATTGCTGTCCAACAAAATTTGGAAAAATGTATTTTTTAATAAGAATAATTCTTTTATCTGAAAAAGTCAATATAAAAATTTGCAAAATGAATTTGACCTATCTGAAACGCCACTGAATAACAAGAATTCTAAAAATGTATTTTTCCTATTTTAAATGTAATTATTATTATTATTTTAAAACTAACTCCAACGAAAAAAAAATTTAATTAAGTACAGAATCAGGAAAATGACTAATATGGTATGAAAAATATTTGGAAAAAAATTATTTTTTAGATATAATTCAGATATAAAACTCTTTTAATTTTCATATTTAATAATAAGTTCTTGTCTATGTTCGTTGAAACCGATTTGAAACAAAGCATTATTTTTTGTGATTGTTAAGATAACGTAATTTTTTAAAGAAGCTGAAAATTGTATTGTAACTTCCGTCATTGTAAACTTCCGAATAAGAATATTTCTTTTCGGAAAACAAAAAAAGTATCCTCTGAATCACAGCTTGTTTGAATGCGCCATCTTGATAGAAGAATAAATTTGAAAGCGTCAGACAATAATATGAATTACAAATAATAAGTTGTTGAAAGAAAGTTTTCTTCTAAAATAATTCCATTTTTTAAAGTCATTTATCAAATGTGTCTAAAAAATGTGCGAACAGCCTCTGTATATTTAACGACAGAGAATATAAACTTCAAATTTTGTGCATATAATATTCAAGACATAGGGAAATGAATTACATGAAAAAATAGTTTCAGAAATTGCCGATAAATGGCTCTGTACAACAGGGCATATGCTGAAATAACACAAAACACATTTTATTTCAATGTATCAAAAATTCATGTGACAAGGACCTTATCAACATAAAGAATGCTGCTCAATATGGTTCCTTTCTTGAAGATGTGAAATATGCTTTCTGTATACATCTTGTTCAATTACAGATCATAACTGATTGACTGAGATGCCTATTTTGAAATTTGCATAGGTTACAAGACGTCCTCGATAAACAAGATTTTTTAAATATCCCTACAGCCAAAAATCACACGAATTAATATCCTCAGATCGAAATGGCCAGTCTATCGAAAGTGCACGACAGATTACTTTGTCATTAGTGAAACGTTGCCGAAGAAACTTCTGTACGAAGAGTCCACTGTGTGACTGTGTGCATATAGATACCTTGTATATAGATAATTGAGTCGAGACATTCCCAATTTTCTAAATGGGGTGCGACAAAAGTTTCGATCATTCATTTGTAACTGTTGACTGTTACGGTGCATGTCACAGGACCATTGCGAGTAGCTTCTTCAAAAAATAAAGGTCCAAGAATGAATGTGGCTGTGAATCCATAGATTCACAGTTTGTTTATTATTATTACTATTGTCTTAATTTCTATTTTCTGTTGTACAACGCCATCTATCGGTGTTTTTGGAAAAAAATCACGTAATGCGCTTTCTCATATCTTGAATAGTATGTGCACAAAATTGGAAGCTTATACATCCAGTAGTTCAATATATAGAGAGTTCAGAGTAGGGGTATTTTAATTCTAGCCTCCATGCATTTCCTTCAATTTCACACGGTAACAGGTAACGTGACTGTATCACAAGTCACCGCGCATATCACACAATTATATTAAACTCAGACACTTAAATGTCTCAATTTCTATAGGTCTTAATTTCAGACATACAGCCCTTTTTTAGACATTTACTCAGTTATTTTATACTCTGATCATAGTAAGACACTTATGTGTCTTAAATTCAGACATCTGTGATTTCTGAAATTTCACATTCAGACGCTTAAGTGTCTGAATTGCTTTTTCAGACACATATGTGTCCAAATTTAAATGTTTCTATTTGCAGCGCAGTGTATCTATAGATTGAAATTTCCATGCATAGAATTTATTCCAAATACTTGATAATCTAATTATAGTTTTTGAAATATTATTTTTTAAACGTGCATTGTTTCGTGTTTTTGGTCAAATAAAATATTATGCGAAATTTAAAAAGGAAGACATACACGATAGAAAAGAGAAGATGTTCTTGAAATAGATCAGGAAACTCCCACCATTTTTTATTATTTTTACTTTAACTTTAATGACGCACATGTTAAGGCTTTGAAATATCGATAGTTGTGTAAAAAATGTATGCATAAGAAATAAAGTAAATTTTGTGCAATTTTGTTCTAAATTAATCTAAATCATTAGAGTCGTTTAATAATATTTAATTTTTTTGGTTATATTCAAAATTTGTTACAAAATATTCAGAGAATTAGAAAGAATGAATTAAATACATTAAAATTTAATTAACTCCTAAAAGAATATACATTAAAAAAATTATTTTAAGTTTTATACTCTGGAATGTTTTCTCAAATAATTGTATGGATTATGAATAAAAGTGAATAGATTGCATCCTAGATTATGCAATTAAATAATATTTAAATTTACACATTTTTTTTATCAGAATGATAGTTAAATATAATGACAATTGATTTGTCGTGCCCTCCTGAAGAATAATTTTCTTAAATTATGGTAAACTAAAAACAGATTAAGAAGGAAAAATAATCTTCAAAATAATTATACATCAAGAGAAACATTTACAAGTTTATATTACCTAAACTTTATACACTTTTAATTATACAAAGTTGTATTAAGTGTTTTGAAATGTAAATAATAATTACATTTGCTTTCTAAGAAACAAAGAAAAGAAAAACAAAACTTCACTATAATTCATGAGATATTTATCAAATTATGGCAGGATATAACTTGCAGTAATAGAAATGATTGATGTAAGAAATCATCAAGTCTATATATAATACAGTTAGTGAAGATGAGTCAGGGATCTAGTAATATCAACAGTCACTTATTACATGTACGACAAAGACTACAAAATCAAAGCTCCAACATAACGATATTTTCTGGAATTTTGAGTCAATTTGACCACAGCCACACGAAAATGTATTAAACCGTAAATTTTATCTAATAAATGAAATTACACAAATACCACAACAACGCAAAAAAACATATTTTATTAAAAACTATTCATTCTGTTTTAGAATATGCTTATTTGAGCTGTGTTAACATAATTCCCGAAGCTGACACAAACTTTTGGAAAATATCGGAATTTATTATTGCTAAATAAAGCTTAAATAAGTAGGATAAAAATGAATTGAAATATAAAATATTTTTCAATCGTTGTAGCTCGAATACCGTTAAATAAAATTAATTTAACTATTTTCCTCTGATTTTGAAACTACAATAATTTATCCTATCTTTGAAAAGTAAAATGTTAGTAGATATTTTTTTGACTAATGGAAGTTTCAATTATTCATTTATTGTAGAATTACACATATTATATATATAAATAATCTCCTTTTTAACATAGATCTCAAATGCGTTTCCATTAAAAAAAAAATTATACACCCTTCAAACCTTTTTTGCTTTAAAGGCAAATATTTGTGTATAATATTTAAACAATAAATTAAATAAAATTTGCCATGTTCCTATTTTAAAAATTTATTTTATTTAAATAATTCAAAAAACGCTGAATTAGTTTCTCCCAGCTTTTGCAAAGGACGCATACTCTATTTAGTATTAATTTATGCAAATTGAAAGAGCTGTTACATTTCACATAAGAATTTCAAAATACGTATTCGAAATGCTGCATTTATGAAAATTATTTAAATCCCCGAATGAGTATTATTTAAATACTAATGTATTCAGCAGCTGCTTTAAGTGAGGCAAATTATAAGTATTACAAAAATTGAAAATCTTAATTAGATGAAAAATAATACATACTGAAATTACTTTTTCGATTCTTGTTATTGCAGTGACGTTGCAGCTAAGGAAAAAAAAATCACAAAATATAATGTTTATTTTCAAGATAACGAAAATCATTCATACCGAAAATTTACCTAAAATAACATCGATGAAACAGCAAATGTCGCAATACAATTTCAAATGCGAATGATACATATATTTTGACATTAGTAGGAAGATCTTAATGGAATATTTAATTATATATTTTTAAATGTACAAGAATTAATGAAATGTAAATCGGTATTCTCATCTTACATCTGCACAGTAAAAAATAAATAAATAAAGAAGATTTTAAATCTAAGAATATTTAATATAATAAAAGTAAGAAAATACACAATATCCTCTTCCGAGTGACCACCGATTCCGAAAAGCTTTTTAATCTTTCGAAATCTCAGAAACCAATATATTTTTTAGAATAAAAAAATAATAATAATAAAATAATAATAAAACATTTACAAAAAACAAAATTTATTCTGCTGCCACTGATTTTTTGGAAAAGTTTCCGAGTAGATTTTATAGTGTATTAATGAGTTTTATGAGATCTGTATAGCTGTTTTTAAGATTCTATCAATTGTCAATTATAGCTACGTAACCGACATTATACATGCAAAATTCAAAAATATATGTCAATAGTAAGTTTAATGTTAATGTCAATCTCTTAATTTATCGTTTGTCTCAGTAAAACATCTTTATTGGACATGAAATTTTGTATTTTATACTTGATAACATCCGAAAAACTTATATTCCAATTACCGAAAACTACACGACAATCCTTTCTCAGAAACGTTTCCGTAAACCTGTGACAGCGAAAGAAACTTTGTTTTTATAAATGCATCTTTAAATCTCGCTATTTAGCATTTCAATAATTCCAAAGTACACACACAAAAAAAAAAGGCAAATGTTTCTTAATCTACGAAAATATAATATTACCAAGAAAGTAAATATACAATAACTTCTTCTGAGTTACCCACAAAATCAAATTTATAAAAATAAAGTACTGTCTGACCCCGTAGATTTTCGAAAACGTTTCGATGCTTTTTTTAAAAAATAGAATAGGGGGAAACATTCAGTTATTGACACCTAACCAGTAACTGACACTTCCGCAGAAATCTAACTCAAATAAGAATTTTCTTGTAAAATTCTGCAAAGTAATGTCATCTAGTGGTAACTTATTTGTCTTAACTGTTATAACTTATTTTTCAGCTAATGGGTTTTCAAAAAAGGGATGGTGTAAGTTACTGAAGATATTGACCATATTCATGACAAAAATTAATTTTTAGTAATTAAAAAGTATAATTTTTCAAAATTTTGTCAACAATACTTTTTTTAATGTATCTTTACTATCCTTTCAAAAACAAAGATAAGTATGAATTGATTTAAAACTTTGTAATAGTGATTTGAAGAAGAAAAAAATCCTTAAAGTATCAGTTACTGGGGGTTTCACCCTATTAATATATTTTACGAAACCGGAATAGCGTTTTTTTGTTTATGCTATTTATTACCAATTAAACATTTTCAGCTGCATAATTAAATTTATATATGCGAGAGTAACAAATTAATATTAATTTTAATGTTAATGGTAATGATGTCAATTTATCCTTTTTGTATGTAAAACATGTTATTTGAATATGAAAGTGTTTAATTGAGAATTGATAGTATTAGACAAATGTATATTCTGCGTTGAGAAAGCTGATTATACAAACTGCTCGGAAACGTTTCCAGAAATCAGTGATAACATTTTTTTTTTTTTTTTTTTTTTTTTTTTTTTTTTTTTTTTTTTTTTTTAATGAATGTTTCTATAAATCTCGAATATATTTAAGTGTCTGAGGTTCTTAAATATAAAGAACGTTTTTTAGAATGGTGGATAACATGGGAGTAGTTATAGTCTATTTCCGTTCGTGGTTATATTATATTTTCCTAAAATAAGAAACATCTGTTTTTATTTTTACTATGATCTTTTACTGACTGAATATGAGATAAACGTTGGGATATGCTATTTGTATGATACTTCATAGGTCCATGAAATGTTCTTTCTTGCCGTGGGAAATATGGCGGTAATGTCAAACTGATTTGCATTACGCAGTTGTTTACAGATTGTTTTTTTTTTTTGTTTTTTTTTTCTTTTGCATCGGAAATAGTACTGGAGGAAAAAACTTTTAAAATAAAATACTTAAAAGTCTGTTTCATACGCACCCCTTCTTATGTATTAAAAAACTTATTTTACTAATATTGTTATAGTAATTTTTTCCCATCAAGTTTTGACGGGTTCCATCTAGTAATAATTAATATTATTATTTTATCGATATATAACGAGGTTACATATAAAATTCCTTCATATATTTGAAATGCAGAATGTTGTTTTCTAGCACAATGGCCATTTTCTTGTTATACACAAATGCAGCATTATAAGATGTCATTTAGTAAATGAAAGTTGTGCTGTAAATTACTCTTTGTGCTGTAATTTACTACTGTGCTGTAAATTTTCTAAACTACCGAAATAAATGTCGCTTAAATATTCTGTCAGTCATGATTGATGTTCCATCATTATCTAAAAATCTCTGGTTTGTATTTTCTATATTCCAGTTCTTTATTTACTAGTGCAAATACTTGCATATGGATCAGCAAGACTGCGTGTAACTGCAGATATTATTTTATGAGACCAAATAAAATATGTTAATGAAATGTAATTTAAAAAATATACTTCCTTTTACAGTTTGACCAATTTAAGCACCTGCTTACATTAGACATGTGGTCTCGTGATTTGTGTTTATAATTTTCAAAAACTTTGCGAAAATAGTTTATTTATCATTTTGATCTTGAAGAAGTCGCCGTTAGAGTGCATGAAACATATGTCATCAATATATTTAAAGGTATTTTTAAGCCTTTTGTGTTATGTTTTTATCACTTTAAGCAGTAGTTACATTGTAATTTAAAGTTAAGGTGTCATTTTATTATATTATTTAAAACTTTGGTTTATTATGTTATATTTCTGCATACACAAAGTGTAAAGATGTGGAGGAAATTTAATTTTATATTTTGTGTATTTTCTTTTTATAAATTCACGCTTAATTGTTAAAACCTTATATTATAAAATATTTTACAGCTAACAAACATTTATGTTTTAAATGAAAAACAGAAAGATAAAGTTATATTATTATTTTATTTTGTATCAACCACAAAATATTAGTACTTTTTTATCTTTCGTTATTTTGTTACAGAATTATATTTAACATTACCAACTAATCGGAAAAAATAATATTTTTAAGAAATACGGTTTAATTGATACACATCTAATAATTTCTTTTTGAAACATATTTTTTCTTCCTTATTTAGTTCGATATTACTTTCATGGATAATGTCCAAATTATAAGAAACTGGGTTAAAATATAAAATTGTATTCATTCATAAATATAATAAATTCAAATTATTAATTAAACACTAGTCAAAGCATATTCAAAGAAATCTAATGAATCATATCATTAAACATGTAAAATATGTTTATTTCTTTTTTAAAACCGCCAAAAATATAGAAAAAAAAAACTTTTCTACCATTTCAGTATTGTTTAAACTATGTCCATTACTGAAATAAGGGGTCAGGTACATTTTATTGTTTCAAAAAATCTAACTTTATTTTATTGGCTTAAATAAAAATATGAAACCTTAGGAACATTTTAAAAGAAACCCCATGCAAAAATAAGCATTAGAAGGGAATTTATGCCCAAAAAAGTTTGAGATCTTATTATATGATCAGGTGATAATTATATCTTGAAAGTCAATTTTCTCAAAACGGTGATTTTGGTCATTGCGCAAATGATTTCTAACAAATGGCTAGATAGAATCTTATGAAATTTTAACTGAAGGTATGGCTATACATACTATGGAAGATACTGTTATATCTTATAGATGAACAAAATGACCTACTATTATATTAATCAATTAAGAATTTAGAGATTATGACTCTTTTTATTTAAAAACAATTTCAAAATTTTGGGGTTTTCTTGATAATTTTTTTCAAGAATTAAATATTACATATTATTTTTTCAGTGTACCTCATTTTAAAGACATATTATATCTCTACTCAATAAAAGAATGCAATTCTGTTATGGCAATTCAGTTATGTGCAATCCTGCACGAAATGCATATAAGTTTGTCACCCAGATTAGGGTCACATTTACATGCAATTTCCCAGTTTAAAAGTTACTTCACTCCTTAAAAACAATTTATTTTGTATATTCTTTGCGATATACCATATACTTCTTCGTAATAAATAGAAAAAAAAATTAAATTGAATTTTATTTATTACAAATCTTGAATGATAAATCTCTATTTTTTTGTAAAATAACTTGTTCAGGAAAAATGTTTAATTAATTATTATTTTTAAAGTTTCTTACAAGAAAAAATCTTAATATATTTTATTGTCTTAGAAAATGCCTGCAAAAATTTTGTCATTTTTGATTGTTGGAGAATGTCACTTAATTCTAAATAGAAAATAATGACTATCCTAATCCTAATAATATTACAAATCTGATTGTGTGCAAATGTTAGGCTGAAGCCAGCGTCAAAATGGAGAGTTTAAAGATCTTGTATATCTGCATATAGGTTGATTATAACCATCAAATGAACATAGGCTGGTTTTTGTTTATTTTATTCAAATATTTTTCTTAATAATTCAAAACTTCGTTATTTTCATAAGATAATAAATGGAATTTTTTTCGTATAATATTTTAAAATGGTTAAATTTACTTTACCGTTGCTAATACTTTATCGTTGCCAAAACTAAATCAAAACCAGGAATAACAATTTTTACTCAACAATTTAGTTTCAATTGAAAATTTTTCACGTGAAAAATGAAAATGAAATTAAAAAATTAAAGAATTAAAAAGAAGATTAAATAATATTATTAGAAATAAAGCGCACTTTTTTTAGTTTTTAATAATAATACAAGGTTTCAATATGCGTTATCATAGGAAACAGACGAATATGACGTCATACATCGAACATAAAGCGGATATGCTTTGATGGTGAAATAAAATTATCTTGAGTTTTTTCTTTACTTTTTCCGTTTATTTTCTTTTGTATGGTAACAATACTTGGACTTGGCGTTTTACCGTCTGCGCACGGCTAATATAACTATACCATATTTTTTATTTATATATTTAAAAAGATAATTTTCATTCTTAAAACTAATAACTCGATTACCTTAAAAAAAATGACGAATATTAATAGTTCCATTTTTGTTGATAAAACCTAAAGATTTAATATTATTTCGTTAAAGTAACATAATTTCCCCTATGCGAGTATTGAAATTAATTGTCTGGAAAAGAAAATTAACAAGAATTATGTAATTAAAAAGGGATTTCTCTGTGGAAAAAGAGACGTCATATTTGAAATAAAACGGGAATTTTCCAATATGTTTTAAAATGAGTGTGAATCAATTCCTTACATTAATAATACAAGGATCAGTAAGTATAGAAAGAAGATGAGTTTCACGCCATATTTATAACGAAAAATTTAAATGTTTGTTTTATCTATACTGATTATTAAGCATCAGTATCCGTTATATACAGATGAGAGTTTTCTGCTAAAAGCACATCATAATTTTAAGAAAAGGAAAATGAACACGAATCTATTATATTAAAATCTGACCGTGTGTTTGTATTTTGTAATTCTCCTAGACTATCGAAAGCAACGCGATTTACTTAATACCGGTTATCATTGATCCGAGGATGTCACCAAACTCTCAGAATTAAAAAAATTAATTTAAATGCCAAGATTTTTTTTTTTTTTTTTGTAAATTTTAACGAAGTTTCTCTAAAAACGGAAAGTAAATTACTCCCTATTTGTGTATAACAAAGGAGAAATAAAACAGATAAGTATATTTTTTACACCATTTTCTCATTAAAACTGAAAAACAGAATTTATTTTCACTTTGCATAGATGGTGAAAACAAAATCTTGATTTCAGTAAATTATACGAAAAATAAAAACATATTTTCACATATTCAAACTTCATAAATCAATTTATTCTAGAGAACAAAAATTGCCTGTCAACATACTGTCATTTAGAAAACAAGATTTGTTTCAGCTATACATTAAACCAAGGAGGCAGAATTGAATTTAAAGTAAAATCATATACTATGTCCAATTAATGTTTTTTAGAAGGATGGCTGTTAAAACGTTTCACAAAGACCTTAAAAGTAAAATTGTTTATCAGGTAAAATTGACATTTGTTTTTACCCAATTCGTCTATTTCCACGATTTTATTTGGCAATCCTTTTTCCATTGGTTGCAATTTCATTTTCGCGATTATTTGACTCAAAATTTCACTTTTTTAAGACTGAGTTATGTCAAGGTCCCTATAACTAAAAATACCGTATTGTCTCCTATGAAATGTGTAGAGATTTTTTAAAAGAAAGGAGTCTTTCTTGGTTTTCTTCTTTATTGTCACAAACACATAAAAAAACATGAACTTGACAAAACACAAAAAAACTTCACAGTTGACATCCACGAACATATACAATGGAACTTCTGGTTTCACATACTATTAACTAATGCAAAAATATTCTTAGAAATAAACCTATTTCAAATTACTTTCATCTAACATGAAAGCCTTAAATTAAATTATAAATTATTAAGTTCCCAGCCAACATAATACTGGGGAAATACAGTACAATAGAATAAAACAAGGACAATCCAAGCCCTGCAAGCACCTTCCACCATCCAACTCAACAGACTGACTGATGTGAGAATTCTGAATCAAAATGTTCTTAGAATTACATAGTGGCGCCATCTGTTATCAAACAGAGCAACTATTAACTATACTGAACATACTCCCACCCATCAAGAAGTTATTCTTGATGCAAAGGAAGTAAACAAAGTTTTACAATTTGTCTCTTAAAGACACCCCTAGAAGTTTTAACAGTCACTACACGGACTATTCCATCCTTACCTGGATGAATTTCAATAATTTTGCCCAATGGCCAAACGGACGGAGGAACATTATCCTCTTTCAAAATTACTATATCATTCACTTTAAAATTTTCAGTATGCACTCTCCATTTTTTTCTATTTTGTAAAGAACTCAAATAATCAATACTCCACCTTCTCCAAAAACATAATTTTAATTTTTGCACAATATCCCAACGAGATCGTAAAGACAAATTTTCCTCATTTAAAGGTTCAGCTGGGGAAGTAATAACATCACCAATTAAAAAATGAGATGGAGTCAATATATTCACACTGTCTGAATTGTTATCACTATCAATTGCTACTAATGGTCTGGAATTTAAGATAGATTCAATTTGAGTCAAATATGTATAAAGTTCTTCAAATGTTAAATTAGTACTTCCAATTACACGTTTCATATGAAATTTTACCGAACGAACAGCGGCTTCCCATAGTCCACCAAAATGCGGACTCACTGGAGGAATCATATGCCACTCAATATTTCTTTGAGACAGAAAATAACAAATTTCTTCATTTCTTTCAATTGAACAAATAAATTTATATAAATCTGAGAGTTGCCTTTTAGCACCTACAAATGTTGTGGCATTATCACTATAAATATGCTGAGGAGCTCCTCTTCTAGAGCAAAATCTATTTAATGAAGCAATAAATGCCTCAGAGGTTAAATCACTTACCAGCTCCAAATGTAGAGCTTCAGTTGCAAAACAAACAAATAAAGCAATATAGCATTTGGTAGTTTTAGCTCCTCTACCTCGATATTTCAAAATATTAATAGGCCCTGCATAATCGATTCCGCATGCAGAAAATGGCCTGTTAGGAGTAACTCTGTTAAGAGGAAGATCTCCCATTAACTGTTTGGAAGAGGCTGCTCTATACCTACAGCAAGTAACACATTTATGAATACAATTTTTAATTATCCTTTTGGCACGTATTATCCAATAACTCTGTCGAATGATGCCTTTAAGTAAATTTAACCCAGCAAGAAAATGCATAACATGAAAATATTTAACAATTAATACACTTAATTTATGCTGAGTTGGCAAAATGACTGGGTGTTTTGCATTGTACTGGAGAGGTGAATTTCACAGCCTACCTCCCACCCTTAGCAAACCGTCACTATCAATAAAAGGACAAAGTGAGAAAAGAGAACTTTTTTTAGAAACTGATCTATTTGATCGAATACAACTAATTTCATCAGCGAAATATAGCTGCTGAACATAAGAAATAATCAAATTACCTGAATGTCTTCTTTCGATTGTTGATAATGGAAGAAATTTACCTTTATTCAAAAGACTAGTGTTCATTTTGCCAACTTTCTGTTTGCAATTTTTCACAAACCTAATACAAAAAGATAAAACATCAATAATTTTGGTAAAAGAAGAATAAATTTCAAAATATAATTCAAACAGAGAATTATTTAAAGTTATTGGAAAACAAAATTTAGAGTTCTTTTTCTCTTTATTTACAGTGTCTAAATCAATCTTAATCTGAGGTTGAGGCCAATGTTCTTGATTCAAAGAAAGCCATTTTGGGCCATCCCACCAAAGGGAACAATTAGGAAGATCCCTGGGAGATAACCCTCTAGATGCAATGTCAGCAGGATTTTCCCTTCCTGGAACATACCTCCAACAGTCAGATGGGACTGAATCTAGAATTTCAGAAGTTCTATTGGCCACATAAGGCTTCCAACACCTAGGATGAGATGACAGCCATGAAAGTACTACCTGGGAGTCCGTCCATGCGTAGAACTTAATAACGAACGTATTCAAAATAGTCACAAGTGTAGAATATAGTCTGGAAAGTAGTAAAGCACCATTGAGCTCAAGCCTAGGAATAGAAACTGGTTTAAGTGGAGCTACCTTGCTTTTTGCAACCAATAGGGTCACCTTTGACTTTATTTCACCAGGTTGTACTACATATATCACTGCAGCATATGCCGATTCTGAAGCATCGCTAAATCCATGCAATATGATCTCTTTAATGGAAACTTGGATCCATCGGGGAATTCGAATAGAACAAACTTGTTCAAATTCCTTTTGGAATTTTTTCCAATTAGTTTGGAAAATTTCAGGAAGAGCAGTATCCCAATCTAACTTCATTAACCACAATTGTTGGTAAAACATTTTTATAGAGACAGTGCATGGTGCCAAAAATCCTAACGGATCAAATAATTTGGCAGATTGTGAAAGAAATTTTCTTTTAGTTATGTTATCATCAAATTGTAAATTAACGTTAAAGATAAAAATATCATTTGAAGAATCCCAGCTAAGCCCTAAGGCTTTGGAACAATCATCAGGATGGATTTCTAAATTTGTAGACTCAAGAGAATTTGAAGATAAACGAGTTAATACATCAGAAGAATCAGATCTCCACTTTCGCAAATGAAAACCTCTATTTTCTAAAGCCAGTGAAAGCTTTTCAATTACTCTAATAGCTTCTTCACTTGAGATTGAACCTGACATACAATCATCAACATAGAAGCTCTCTTGAATTATTGCAGCTATTGCAGGATCGTCTTTCTCTATGTCCTTTGCAACTTGATATAAGCAGCGAGTAGCCAAGAATGGAGCTGAAGATGTCCCATAAGTAATAGTTCGCAGCCAATATTCCTTTAAAGCTGAGTATGCTGATTCTCGCCAAACAATACGTTGTAAATCTTGATCTTCTGGAGCAATCAAAACTTGTCTATACATCTGCTGAATATCAGCAGTAAAAGCAACAGGATTTGTTCGAAATCTTATCAGAATAGTAAAAAGATTAGGTTGTGGAATTTGTCCAACAGCCAAAACAGAATTTAAAGAAGCACCATTAGACGGTTTGCATGAACCATCAAACACCACACGTAACTTTGTAGAAATAGAGTCACTTTTTATAATAGAATGATGCGGAAGGTAATATACTTTGTTGCTTGTAAAATTTGAATTTTTGTCCACAAGTGTCATATGACCAAGATCTTCATATTGCTTCATAAAATTTCTGTACTCATTTTCAAAATTTTTATCAAACTGAAATTTTCTCTCCATAGCAAACAAACGTGAGACTGCCATGGATTTAGAATCTCCCAATGACATCACATCTTTATAAATTGGTAACTTAACTTCAAATCTATTCTCTGGAGTTACCTTGTAAGTTGAGCAAAAATGTTGTTCACAAAAATTTTCTTCATCAGACAACTGTGGAATTTTAATGTTTATTTCTTCAGTTTGCCAAAATTTTTTCAATAATAGATCAACATTTAATTCGCTTGCAACACTAAGAAAATGAGATTTGATACTAGAAGAATATTTACATTTAGGTTCCAATTTTCCAGCTACCACCCAACCAAACATAGGATTTTGGGCAATTGGCTCATTCTCAGTACTCACAATTCTACCATATCTTAAAATAGTAAAGAAACAGTCAGATCCCAAAATAACATCACATTCTTGCGGTTTCATGAAATCTTCATCTGCTAAGGTAATACTTTTAAGATACTCCATTTTTTTCGTATCAAGTAATTCAGCTGGTAACTGAGATGTTACTTTAGGCAGTATATAAGCCTGAACCTTTAAGGACTCATTAGAAAGCTTAGACCCAACTGTAAGAATCACTGAACCTCGAGTTTGTCCAGCTGATACTCCGGCAATTCCATTTAGAACAATTCTGTCATTTTTTCTTTTTAACCCTAAAGTTCTTATAACATTTTCACTTACAAAGGAACATTCTGAACCAGAATCCAGCAAAGCTCTGAAAGAATAGGCTTTATTTTCATTATTATATAACAGAACTCTAGCAGTAGGAAGAAAGGAAACACATTTGGAATTATTGAAAGAAGCACTAGAATTAATTTGTAATTCATGAGATGTTGACTCGTGTACAACTTCCCTACTTGAAAGATGGTTTTTATTCTCAGATGAATGAGGAAATAATTTAGTTTCAGTCTGAATAGTGCAAGCATTATTACCCTTACTCTCTTCATGTAAGAGTGTATTGTGTTTACTTTCACATTTAAAACATTTTAAATGAGAATTGGGACATTCCTTAACTTTATGAGAATTTAAACACAAAAAACAACAGTTATTACGTTTAACAAAGTTTTTTCGGGCAAAAACATCCATAGATTTAAATTTTACACATTTGTACAATGGATGCATTCCTTGACACTTTAAGCACACCTTTGATTGTTTATTATTTGAAGTGTACTTGGAACCAACAAAATTTGAGCTTTTGGAATGTTTAATATCACTTTCATTGTTAGAGATGAGCTCTAAAGAAGAACATCTTATACTTAAAAATTCAAAAAATTCTTTCAAAGTGGGAAATTCATTTTCTGTACTTTCAATAGACCAAAGTCTTCGACTTTCAGGATCAAGTTTTTGGAATAACAAATATATTAACCATGGATCTCTATTTGTAGCTTCATCACCAACAGCTTTCAAACCCCTAATAACTTCATCACTAGTATTAAGCAAATTTCTTATATTTATGCTATTAGGTTGAAGAACTGATTTCTGGTCTAAAAATAATTTAATCAAAGAATTTACAATCTGTTTCTTTTTATCATACCGGTCTAACAATTTTTCCCAAGCTTCTTGGTACGATTCATTAGAAAGGGAAATGTGCTTAATTAATGACGCTGGTTCTTCAGAAAGTAACCCTTTTAAATACTGAAATTTCTGAATACCACTCAAAGCTACTTGGGAATGGACAGTGGAAACAAACATATCCTTAAAATATGTCCATTCTGAAAATTTTCCAGAAAATACTGGAATATTTAATTTGGGTAATCTAATATTACATTGATTTGGAACAACAACAGAAGGACCTTGCACAGGATTTTGTGTTACAGTATTAATAACTTCTGAAGAATTCAAAGAATCTAGTTTGTTTTGATATTTAGTTTTTAACTGAAAATACCTTTCTTCAAATTCTGATAATTCAGAATCATCATCATTCAAATTAGAATCTAATCTTAAGAACTCTTTAAGTAAATCATCTAATCTTTGTAATCTAATCAAATTTTCATTCTTTGTATTCACATTATCAAAACTATTCTCTAATCTAGTTACAGAGCCTTTAACTCTACCTCTCTCAATTTTAATTTGAACAGCTTTCTTTTCATAATCTTCCATTTTATACAATAACTTATAAGCAGAAGTATTTTCAAAATAAAATTAACTTCAAAACAAAACTAATAAAAATTACTTCAAAATCAAAAGTAATCAAAATTTCTTCAAAACAATAATAATCAAATTAAGTTCAAAACCAGAACTAAATTAAATTCAAAAACAGAACTAAATTAAATTCAAAAACAGAACTACTATACAATATTCAATCACTTAAGAATACTGTTTCATACAAGCAATAGTGGAATGTTCTGTTCTACAATCTGCATAAACTTAAAAATAATCTTCAAATTCTTCAATGCAATATAATAATTCACTATAATAATTAAATATTCAAATTTTTCAATTAACTAAATCATAATATTCTTGAGAACAATAAATAAAAAATCATAATGTTCTTCAGAACAATTTTCTTTTCAAGAAAATCCAAGCAATATAATTCTAGAATACTTTCTTATTCTATCATTTTCAATAAACCAAAACTTAATTGTTCTCATATTGCAAAATAATATAGGCTGAATACACTTTCATATTTAACTGTATTTGCAAACCAAATTTCAGCATCAAAGAACAGTATAAACAAAGGTACTCACATCATAGATCATATCTCGCCGGTGCCTCCAAATTTTCTTATGTAGAGATTTTTTAAAAGAAAGGAGTCTTTCTTGGTTTTCTTCTTTATTGTCACAAACACATAAAAAAACATGAACTTGACAAAACACAAAAAAACTTCACAGTTGACATCCACGAACATATACAATGGAACTTCTGATTTCACATACTATTAACTAATGCAAAAATATTCTTAGAAATAAACCTATTTCAAATTACTTTCATCTAACATGAAAGCCTTAAATTAAATTATAAATTATTAAGTTCCCAGCCAACATAATACTGGGGAAATACAGTACAATAGAATAAAACAAGGACAATCCAAGCCCTGCAAGCACCTTCCACCATCCAACTCAACAGACTGACTGATGTGAGAATTCTGAATCAAAATGTTCTTAGAATTACATAGTGGCGCCATCTGTTATCAAACAGAGCAACTATTAACTATACTGAACAAAATGTGATAAACAGTTAGTTAATTATTAACGCTTTTAATTATCGGGAGTGAAATATTTTGCTTAATTAATGTATTTATTCTTCTTTTAATGATGCGTGAACGAAGTCACGGGTAACAGCTAGTAATATTATAAATACGATTGTGTGCAAATGTTAGGCTGAAGGCAGCGTCAAAATGGATAATTTAATGATCACGTATCTTTGCATATAGGTTGATTATAACCCGTAAATGAACATAGGCTGGTTTTTGTTTATTTTATTCAAATATTTTTCTTAATAATTCAACATTTCATTATTTTCATAGAGAAAAAATGGACATTTTTTCGTATAATATTTTAAAATGGTTAAATTTACTTTACCGTTGCTAATACTTTATCGTTGCCAAAACTAAATAAACCCAGACTAATAATTTTTACTAAACAATTTATTTTCAAATGAAAAATTTCCACGTGAAAAATGAAAATGAAATTAATTATTTAAGAAACAGAATATGAAATGACGTTACATTAGAAATAAAACTTGAGTTTTCAAATTATTTGATAATAATACAAGGTGCATAAATACGTGTAAGTATGGAAAGCAAGCGAATATGATGCCATATATCGAAAATAAAACAGATTCGCTTTGATGTTGAAATAAAATGAACTTGGGTTATCAAATTATTTGTGATTAATTTCTCTATTATTGTTCTTTTTATATTTCACATGAAATGAATTATTTTAAATATATGTGTTGTAAATTAAAGTTCTGTGTTTTAAATGAAATGAGTGAAAGATTTATATTTTAATACGAATCCAATACGAATGATGGTGATAGGAATAATACTTGGCGGTTTATCGTCTGCACACGGCTAACATAAAGGTACCATATTTTTAATTTAAATTTTAAAAAGTAAAAAAAATAACAATAATGAAAACCTTTAAAAAAATATTCGACGGCAAATGTCAATAATATGCACCGCAAAATTATCGGTATAGAAAATCAGAAAATCCTAATAAAAATAACTTTATTTTTTAAAAGAAAGTTGAATTTTTTCATAAAAACTAAAGATTTAATATGATTGCGTCGAAGTAATAACATTTTTCCTCTATCATTTTCCCACAATCAAAACACATTTGTAAATGGTCGTTTCGAACCGGAATTTAATTTTACATTTCTTTTAGCTTTAAAATAGTAAAAACTTTGTTGTCATTTTTAAGTATAGCTTTTTTTAAAGTTCTGTTTCATAATAGATTTTTGTAAAGGCTTGCAAGTTGAGAAAAATGGCATAGAATTTAAAGCAATGTTTAAGTAAAATTACAATATTTTTAAAAACTTAAAAAACAACAATGTTATCCAGACGAAAATCAATTTTACCTACAAATTCGTGCTGTGCAAAAGCAAAGAAGAAATAAAAAAGTAATGAAACTTTTCTTCCAGCCGAATTATGTAAACTTGAACAAGCCGATCGTGCCAATTCATAATATTATAAACGTGAAAGCGCGTGAAATAGTAGAAAAGGTTTTCTCATTTAGGTAGAAAATTTCCGAGAATAGGAAGGTTAGGGATCTGTAATCGGGTCCATAGCCAATTTGCTTTTTTTTGATCAAGTGAAATTTTGAGCAAAATAAAATGCATTGTTGTAACCAGATTTGTTTTTGCGTGGTAAACACTTAATGGTATTTTAGATGATCATTTCCTAGCTCACCTGTGATGTCAACTATGACTGTAAAACACATTAAAAATATCAGACGATAATTTTCTAATTTTCTTATTTCTTCATGATGTAAATAGACATCCGGGTTCATCCTTTAAACCTGAATTAATCATACCATTGTCGTCCAGTTTATAATCTTAATCCTAACCTTAATCGTATCCTATCCTAATCCTAATAATAACTTTAAACAATATTCTTTCAAACAAATATGTAAATTAAATCAATATGAATAAATGGAATGAATGGAAAATAGAATAAATAGAAATAGCAAAATAAAATAACAAGAAAGTACATTTATTCGACACATAACCCTAGAAAAAGCATAAAAAATTTCAAGCGCACGAGATAAATTAAAATAATCCCATGTATACTAAATAAAAATATGTACATTTAGATCATCAGATTGGTGTTGTCAGTAGTTATTTGATTAGAGTGTCCTTGACGCGATAGAAAAAATATCGAGGTTAAATTGGGCAGAATTTAACCCATTAGGCGCCATTGCTCCCATTTTTGGAACATTGCTTTAAGATTTTTTTTGAAGTGCGTATTTTATAAATTGTTAAAATGTTCATGTTATTTGCATTTTGAATATATTAGATGACATCTGAAAATTTTTTGTTAAGTTTCATTAGAAATTTCTATTTTTTAAAACGTGTTAAAAAAGGCGAAAAATAGCTTTTTGGCAGTATTCGAAAAAAAAAATAAAAATAACACTTTATAATAAAAATTATATTTTTTAGTTAAAATATGTTCATAACAGTGTATTATGTTAAACAATGTCAATCCGGAATCAATATGTATAATAGATCAATCACAATTACCGAAAGAATAAGATGTTCCCAAAATAGGAGCAATGGCGCCTAATGGGGGTAATGTTTTTGAAAACTTGTACATATGCCTCCGTGCATTTGTGGTATTTATTTTTCAACTTATTAGCTATAGAAGGTATAATATCATTCTGAAACTAATATTTTTAAAAGATTTCATATAAATTAGTCCAACTTTTACATTTATAATAAAAACCAAAATGAAATTACCAGTTCCATAAGCATTTTCACTATCCATCTCTCTATTTTTCATCATTTCATAATTTTTTCTGATTATTTTACATGGAAGATGATTGAACAATTTTTTAGATTTGGATGATTTTTCGGATGTTCCGGAAATCGTTTGTTTGCCACCCGATTGCAGTATTGTAACATATGAGAAAGATATCTTCCTCATATGTATGTCGCATAAATTATTTTCTATTGCATATGTAATAGAAAATAATTTATGTGATGATTTATCCCTTGTTATATTTGGTGGAGTAGAACTTTCTGTAAATTCTAAATCAAGAGACAATCAAGAAATATCTAATTTAGTGTTTAAAAAAGACAAAGTATTAAACACAGGCTTGATATTTTAGATGAAAGTTCAGGCGAACTTCAAATTGGAATATGGAAAAAACTAAACAAAATGCAAAAACAAAAAAAATATTGTTAAAAAACCAATTTCAGAAAACGAAAAAAATGTAATATAATGCTGCATAAAAAATGTTCAATCATTTTCATGTAAAATAGTAGGACAAAAATTATGTTATGTATTGAAGAAAAATAAAGAGGTGGATAGTGAAAATGCTTATGGAATCGGAAATTTTATTTTTTATTTTTATTATAAATGTAGATGTTGGACTAATTTATATGAATTAATCGTAAAATATCAGTTTCAGAATGATATTATCCCTTTTATAGCGAAAAAACTGAGAAATAACAAACATAAATGCACGGAGGCGTAAGTAAAATTTGTGAAAAAATTTACCCCCATTACGCGCCATTGCTCCCATTTTGGGAACATGCTATTTTTTCTAAATATTCGAATTTTTTAAATTTTTTTCTTCAGAAATACCTTAAAGACTTTCTATTCATAAATAAAAAACAACTGTTTCATTAAAAAATTGCTTAATATATATAGCGGCGCCTAATGGGTTAAAGTACTTTCTAGCAACATTTATTTACATTTTAGAATCACATCAGATTGTTATATCTTTATGAAATATCTATCATTGTATAAAATCCACAAGCAGTTTGTTCAATATTTACACCACTTAGCGAGAAGCACTTTATTTAATATATACATAAACAAGGCATAAAATAATAATTAGTAAGAAATATATAACACAAGTCTATACAAATAAACAATATAATAATGCCCATTTAGAAATTTATACATATACAAATTTCACACCAAATACCACCTAAAATGCACTTTTGTATAGAAGAATTCTCTCAGTGTTATTTTTCGTTGTACGAAGAAGGATTCGTCGATTTTCACGATTTTACTGTACCCTTCTTTTTTCATTGGTTGCAGTTTTATTTTCGCGATTGTATATATTATTTGGCATGAATTTTCACTTTTTTAAGACTGGGTTATGTTAAGACCCCTATAGCAAAGAAATATCGTATTGTCTCCTATAAAATGTGATACAGATTTGGTTAACTACATATGTTTTTAATTATCGAATGAAATGCTTTGCTAAATTAATGCATTTATTCTTTTTTTAATGTTACGTGAACGAAGTCACGGGTAACAGCTAGTAAGAATATATAATCTTCCCAACAACTCTCTGTGTTAACTCTAACTTCTCTGTGTAACAAAGCACAAAACACATTTTCAAAATATCCTTCATGCATAAAGAACTATTACTGCCGAAACGTCAGTTAAGACTCACTGTGGAGACCCGAAAAGTTTTTGGTTTCCGTCTGTTTGTCTGTCTGTTCAGCGATAACTGCAACAAAAATGGTCCTATTTGGTTTAAGTTTTGGTAGGTATTTTGGCGAGGTACCCGGAATTAGCTGTATAGTTTTTGGTTAAATTTGGTTCATTCGTTCGAAAAATACAGAACATTTTATTTTAAGTCATAATTCTTTTTAATGGGAAGTCAGAAGATTTTTAGTTTTAACATACTCCGAAAAGAAAATCACGCATTTGATAATTGTAAATGCAAAATTATGGATGCTACATTTACGAAATGGAGATCTTAATTTGAAAGATATAAAACATTTTAATATCTCATTTTTTACAAAAATTTCCAATGCATTTCTTTTTTTTTCTTCTCACTTTTACTAAATGGTTGCCAAGCAACTATATTTCAAATAATATAAAATAAATAAATAAATAAAGTTAATCGCATTATTTTGACGGGAAATTTTATTAACAAAATAGCTAATTTTCGTGCGATTTAAGTTTTTAATATGCTTTTTCTAATGAAATAGATAAGGATTTATTTTAACTACTATAGAAAAGATGACCAAATTGGTTTTCCAAACGAAAATTATAAAAACGTTCAATGTGTAAATTGAATATACGTCTCATAAGAGGAATTTACATCTGTATACGCATATTTAATAAACGGAATTTTATTAAATTTCAGCAACATATGATGTTTATTGGTTGAAAAATAAGTAATCTTTTAAGTATAGGATAAAATCTCCTGTACAAGCAAATGGTTAATTTAATGAAATTACAATAGTAAATGCATTCCGACATATACTTGAATAATGAAAGAGCACAATTACTGGAAATTGATAATATAACATTAAAGTGATAACGGGGGCATAAGGGGCTTCCCCCCCTGAAGGAATGTAATCTTTTTCTGAAAAAATACAATAATAAGTAGTTTATCCTATCATTTACCCGAAATAAAATTGTGTTTAATGTAATATTTCTAAAATTTTCGAAACTTCCAATAAATCTTTTATTCTTCTAAGAGTATAAATAACTTTAAATAATCGAATTTTAGGATTAAATGTTATTACAAATTAGTGAGATTAATGAACAATGATTTGTAGTGCTGACGTTGAGGCCTCTGATATGTAGATTTACTACTTTACTCCAAATGACTCAAATGTGACTGTGGTATCGGAATGCAATCAAGTTACGAAAATACTCTGTAAATTTTTATTGTACATTAAAAATTTATGAATACTAAACAATGCATTACTCAGATGGATCTTAAGAAAAATACTTTTAAAAATTCAATGTTATCAGTCGTTTATCTAGATCCCGTCGAATAGTCTTCACGTTAAATTTATCAAAGTCTCACTTAGGTAGGTAAAACTGAAATAATATTAATAAATTTAAAATTTTACAGTAAAAAACTTTCTTCTAATTGATAGAATGACTACTGGTCAGGGAATTTGCCAGGGAAAATATCAGTATTTTCGTATAGGAAACTTTTGACATTCAATTCGCAGGGTTAAATAAAGCAATTTTTCTGGAAGAAAATACTTGCATTTCCCTGAAAATTTCACTGACCGGTGGCCACCGAACTTAATTTAGTGACTACTGAAAATTTGTACCTATGTAAAAAATAGTTCAAAATCATTGAAGACATTTTTCTTTTCAAATTAAAATATAAAATTTAAATTCATTTATAGTAAATTTGAAACATTTTTTGAAAGAAATTTGATAATTAAAGTCTACGTTTATAGGAAATTTGCATTAGTAAATTCAATTATTTTAGGTATAACCATTTTTATATTAACTTTTAAAAAAATACATTTACCCTTTTTTGTAATATATTTTAAGATTCAGGGCATAACAATTTTATTGCACACATATTCAGTCCGCTAGAAATATCTTCAATCTATTAAATGGAAACCGATTAAGCAATGAAATGTTACTTTAAAAAAAAAAAAAAAAACTTTTATTGCGCACTTTATTATTTTTCTGTTGCTTGAAATATACGAAAAAAATATTTCAAACATAAATATAGAATTGCGAATCTTCTGTTCTTAAACTTTTATGCCTTTTGTATCATAAAATGCATTATTATGTCTTTCAAAAACATTAAAAATGCCCCATATACTTCTTTTCATTTTTTGTATCCATATCTGTAATTGCACACACGGAAATTTATTCTTTAGCATAAGATAGTTTAGTATTCTATTCCTGCTTCTTTTATGTTTTCGTACAATACGAAGAGTCAAATTAAATTTTAAATATACCCAGAAAAGATGGAATCTCTTTTTATTTTATTTTATGAAAACAATAAAAGTACATATTCACGTATCTGTTTTCGTAACAGAATGATGTTGCTTGATTCTTTATTAGGAACGTAATTGAAGCATAATGTAAATGTCATAAATAAGATTTAGAACGATAAGTAAAAGAACGAGGAAATAAATATTACGCAACAAACTTACGCTCAAACGATTTTTTTTTCTTTTGATTACCTTTAATTAATATGTACATCTTAACGAAACAGAACAACATACACCATGTAACATACTAGGTATATCTTAAGTAAATATGATATAAACACATCATAAAAATAAGTTTCTGGTGTATTAAATTTCAGCCTTTCTTGATATCCATCGTTTCTCTGTCAAATATCCTAGTGAAATATTATATTTGCTATTTTTATGTATTTATTTTAATTATTTCTAGGAGTAAAATGTGCCCCGTACTCGTTCACTAATAAGGTGATGTACAAAATTTAAGCATTTTGTCATAAAAAGTAGCAGAGATGTGCTTAAACAAACTTGGAGAGAGGTTAATCATAACTGCATCACCACAATCATTATTTATTTATACAATCATAGTTTTCTTTCGTAATTTGTGTACAACCATTGTAACGCCTTAATCCGACATGTTTTTTTTTCCCTTTGTAAACTCATATTCTGGCATTCAAACGTGGGTTAATTCAGCATTTATGTATTTTCGTATCTCTGCGATATTTTATGGTAAAATGCGGAAATTTTTTACATGACCTTATTAGTGAATGGGGCACATTTTACTAATTCAGAAATGTTTTGTACGGGGGACCGTATAAAAATTTTAAATTTGTATTATTTTAAATTTGTATTTTTTTAAATTTTATCCCCTGAAAATTTTAATCGATTTCATAAAATTCTCTACCTTATTTTATGTAACATTTTAATTTATAATATATGCCTATGATCAATATTTAGGAATAAAAGCCGAAGTCAATGTATATATAAGGGAAATTTATATATAAGGATGGATCAATCGAAAACGGAACACGTTCTATAATTTAGTTTATTTTTCTATGAGTATGTTGAAACTTTGTGTAGTGGCAAACCAAGACGTATGGAAGATAATTCCTTCTGTGGAAATGGACTTGAATTAGATAGTCACGCAGAAGCACGTGATATGTGCTGGCGGTCGGTTAATAGTACCGTCTGACCCACAATCGGTTGTTGTTGTTATTCATCTGCATCTCTCGAATGTTTGCGAGTAAAAAAGGCAACGCATTGTCATTCTTATTTAGTAGCAGAAATAGTTGGATTTTGCGAAGTGCATCGGCGAATAAAGGCAGTGTCTGGAGAACATGCACTGCCATTGACTCGTGTGCAGGACGGACACAAGCACTTCCGCGAGGGAATCAGGTGAAGTTTCGGTGGATAGTGTTGGAATACCAACCGTACTTATAGCCTAGATCTTTCGCCAAATGACTTTCCCATCTTTTTCCCGCTGAAAAAGGCATTGAAGGATTGCTAATTTTACTCGGACAGCGAAGTCATGTACAAAGTTCGAAATTGGTTCCTATTTCAGCTAAATGACTTCCACGAGCAAAGTATTCATTACTTGGTGAAACAGTCTGAAAACTTCTTGTGTAGCTTCGGAGATATTGTTTAACGAAAGCTATGCAATTTAATTCTGTCGCTCCTGTTCCGTTTCCATTTGATCCACCCTAATATACATATATATATATATTATTCAGGGCAAAGTTCAACGAAAATGATATAAAAAAATCATTTCCTTCTATTATTGTTTTAAAAGTTCCACTGAGAATACTAAAGATAGAGATATTGCATGTTTTAGTCAAAGAGCATACGCTAAGGTAAAGGTTTTAAATATTAACATATTGAGAATTTCTAAGAGATAAATATGAGTTGTAAAACAGTATACTTTTCGATTTAAAATTTATCGAAAATATTTTGACAAATCGTAATCTTAAGGTCATTCGTCAATACTAATATTCTTATTTAAAGACAGAAAATATTATTTCTAAATGTTAGAGAAGATTTACCTAAGTACAGATATTTTTAATTACTGATTAAATAATTGAAAAAGTGCAGAAATAATGATTTTTCTTTTTCTGTTAGGAAATCTGTCGCATATGGATGGAATTATATCTGAATTACAAAAAGATTCTAAGCAGTTTGATAGATATGTGTAATTCAAGTGATCGAAAATTAAGAAACGAAATTTTTTAAAAATGACAGGCTGGTATAAGAGTTTTTTGAAAGTTAAAATATCTGCACCTAGATTCACCCTCCAATACTTTTTCCGAGTTACGAGCAAAATCCTTTGCATCCACACATTGCCGTGTTTTTCTCTCCTCTTTTAGTCACTTCGCATTTTGCGGAGTTTCTGAGTAAGGCTGCAAGTTTTTTTTTTTTTTTTTTTTTTTTTTTTTGTCTGCTGACATATTATTTTTGGTATCTTGCTTTATTTAAATTATTTCGGCAAATGTGTGGGGTGACGTAATGGATTATCTTTTATATATATTGTATTTAAGTGGAATGTATTATGGCGGTGATGTATATATTTGGAAACATTTCTGTTTAAATATTAGAAACCTTTGGTTTTTCATCGTCTGATGTAACATTTGGATACTATTCAAAATTATGAATATGTTTGTTATATTGTTTTTAATATTTAGCGGTTTTTAAATTTCCACATCAAAGAGCTGATGCCTGCTTTGTGATTTTAAATAAAATTAAGAAAATCTAATGGTATCTTGAAACATTTAATCGGCTGGTACTATAACATTTTTCACTGCGTATTACTCTTTTCTGGTACTGCATCTATAAAATTCACTAGACATTGAATGATGTATTCTATCTGAAAATCTATCTTAATGGATTTTGCGGTGATCTTTAATGGATCCATGGTTTTGCTAATGCATCTGAGGCAGAGTTTGGAGAAGTAATATATTGTAAGTCGTGTTCAATGTATTGCTGTACCGAATACTAGAAGGACTACTGTGAAGTCCAGAGTCTCGCCAATAAACAGGTCACTCGTCGAAGATTACAAATAAGTTCTGATGTTTATTAATGTATCAACAATTACCTGATTTGAAAATTGATGTAAATAATATATTCTTTTCAGGTGATTCAATGCAAGTTCTTTAGTTGTTTCAAAAAGACCCTTGTCATTAAAAATAAATAAATAAATAAAAATAAAAAATTGCAAATCGAGAGGCAACCTTACAAAGACTTACAGTTTTGCATTAGTGGTGGAAAGTTTCCTGCTGATCTTGTATTCATCCAAGTCAACTTCTTGAAAGTAATTTGTGAAACAGAACACTGATGTCTAATGAGTACATTCATGCCTGATATAGTAATTGTTTTGTTAAGTGTTACTTTTATCGCTTCCCTAAAAATGTTTATTAGCAAGAGAAACAAATGTGCTCGTACATTTTCCGAAAATGTGATAAATATGAAAGGATGCAACACTGAATAAAAAAAGGGGGAATTAATAGAAAATTGAAGTAAAAAAAAATGCAACTTTTTATGAAATGAAGAGATTGCCGAATTTCATGCCTCGAAAAGCTCCCATTCACAGATGTATTTCAAACGTGGCCTTAAGTTTGTCAAGCACCATCTGAAACAAGTAGTTGGAAATCTTAAATCAACTTAAGATACATTCTGGGTGGCAAATGTCAAAATTGAAGTAATTCAAAATTTTCCGTTGGCTTCGTCTTCTGTCAGCGATTTAGATGATTATGACGTCTTTACTTCTGCACATTTCTTGCTTGGAAGGCCTATTGCAATTACTCAAGAACCTTACCTGTTAACTGAAACTGATTATAGGTTATATATTTGGCAAAAATTAACTATAAATAACATAAAACATCTGGAAAAGATCGTTTAGCAATTATCGCCGCTCTTTACAACAGAAAATAAAATGGTATTATGAGAATAACAATCTAAATATAAGCACTATATTTGTCTTGAAAGACGAAGATTTTCATGTTTATATAAGGTTATTAGGTAGAATGGTGGAAGTTGACAAGGAAAAAAAAATAACAAAGTGAAGATTGTGACAGAAAAAATCAGAAAGGTTTTTAAAATGAAGTGTATTCACTTTAGTAAATGATTAAAAGAAACAATGCATTTGTAAATTATTGAAGCGTATTTTTGTATAACTTATTAGTATACATTTTTTAAGTAAATTTTAAAGACTACAGTTTTCTGATGCACAAATTTTATAAATATATTGCTTTTTAATATTTACTCATTTATGTATTTTGAAATTTCAATTTGTTCAATGCTTGTCAAAATTTCAGGATTGCGCCTTTGCGCGGTTATGTTTTTGAATATTATTTGTCAACTGATATATTTTCCATAATACGTATATTATCGTTTTTGACTGCACGCGCTTACATTGAATTAATTGAATATAGTTATTTTTGTGCCTTGTTAATTAAGTTATGATGCATGACAACACATGAAATTACTTGATGTAAATTTTATACCACCGTACTGGTTGAGGATTTGTTTTCGGCAATGAAAAGACGTTGCATATATGTGACATAAATAAATAGCTTTTGTAATATTAAACATATTTCTTTTGAGTATTAAATAAATTAGATGTGTAAAATATATGCTTGTAATTATTGAGTTAAATCGCTATGTAGCAAAACTGTGTTTATGAGACTAATGTATGAAAAATATAGAAAATTACAAATTTCAAATTAGGTTATTTCCACTGGTCAAATATTGGTAAATATTTAGTGTATTTTTACAAATCCCTTATTTTATACTAGAACAATTGATGAGAAAAGTTTTTTAGCAATTTTTAAGGGTCAAAACTACTCCAATTGTTTTACAAAAATGTTTTCAAAGTTCTAAAATACTAATGCACATATAACAAAATATATATATAAGCTGCAGAAATCAAATGCAGATGGCTTAAGGGGACTTGTACCTTTTAAACTCACCGAAATTCGAAAAAAATATTCAAAGTTTCAATTAGTGTATCTTCAAAACTTTTTAATGTATAAACATAAAATTTTGGCAGTTCATAAAACAGGCTGTACTTTATATCATATCCTTAGAAACTGACAGTCTGTTTCAGAATTTGTGGACTGTTGAAATTAAAATAGCTCTTTTTTTTTTTCTTCGTAAATCATTGCGCGCACGATATCTTGAAAACGTATGCATGGATTGTTATGAAATTTGATATAGATAATAATAATATATGTATTTTAGAAAGGATCTACTCTTAGGTCAAAATTATTTCATTTGTCATGTAAAACATAATGTAAACAAAAATCAAAATTTTACATTTTTTAATGAATAAAAATATTTATAACTAAAATTCCAGATACTTAAAAGTTAGTCATTTTAAACACACTTATGTCCTTGTTATCTACATCAAATTTGATAACAATCTATACATACGTTCTCAAGATATCATGCGCGCAATGACTGATGGAGTAAAAATATGAGTAATTTTAATTTCAATAATGCACAAATTCTGTACAAATCTTACTTTTAATGGTAGTATACTATAAATCTTAATAGGATTATTCAATAGTTAAAACTTTATGTTTATACATAAAATGGTTTTGAAGAAATTTTGAATGTTTTTGTTGATTTCTGTCGGGTTTAAAAGGTACAAGACCCCTTAAACGATGGAAAAATAATATGACAACTATCAATTATTTTCTGAAAATTTATTTTCTTATAATGAAAATATATTTTCAAAATTAATTAAATACTGAATAGTAGAGACTATGTCTATATTTATGTTTAATTTAAACCGTATTTGACATTTAAATTGTAAAATATAACATTTCATTTTCTGTTATCATACTTTTAACATAACTAAAAAGTCATTTTTAGGATTCAGCACTTAAAAAGTAAAAACGGACCCAGTATCAGATCACTTCTGTGCCTGCCTGTCCGTCTGTCAGAGACCTTTTCTCTTAAACTATGGAACGTGGAAGGTTTAAACTTGGGAAAGTTATAATGCCTTTTTATCCACATATTTTTAGATTATTAGGCATTCACAAATACGCTTCGGAAAAATTTAGGGGGCTATTTAAGTTACTTTAAAAAAAGTTTTCTTTTTGTATATCGTGTGGGGCATCAAGTGAAATAACTCGTAATACCGAACATAAAAATATATTTGTTTCAATTTTAGGTATTATATTTTCAGGAATTCCCCCGCTTAGTTATAAATAAAACGCTCCAAATAAGCTGAAATATAGTAAAACGTATTTGTTATTGATACTCAGATGTTTCTCTTTAAGAAATATTTTTGAATATTCTGAAAACTTATTTTAGAATATAAAATATATCTAAATTTTAGATATGACGTTAGTTGTGACGATGTTTGGCTGTAAACCTTGAGACTGAGGTAAATGATGACGATAATTGTTTGGATCTGTATCTAAGTTATTTAGTCCGCGATTAAATTTTTTGAAACTTTCTTTATTTACTCATCAACCTTCATGTAGGAAGATATGAAAGAAACCTGGTAAGTTAAAGATTTATATTCGGGAAAGATAGCAAGAAGCCTGTCAAAAAGTGTTCTTAAGAAATCCTAACGAAAAAATGTCATTCATTTTTTATGAAAATCCATCTAAAAGAATACATAGGCATGTTAATTCATGCATCAAACGTGCACTTCATGACAGATAAATCTTTCTTCAAAACACGTAAATTTATTTATTTATTTTAATGTAAAACATGAAATTATTTGTAATAAAAGTGTTTCAACATTCATTACATTTTTCTATTTTATTTTTTACTTCTTTTTAGAATATGTGATATTTACTTGTTGGACTTTAGTTAAAACATATGTACAAATAAACTATTTTTTTTCAAATACAGAATAACCATTTTTCCACAGTTCCTAACACAGTTATTTAATCATATTTTCCAATGGAATTTTGTCAATCTATTTGTACAAGAAATTTTAAAAGGTTTACATACAGTGGAAATTACGAAAATGAAAACTGAGTTTGAACAAAAAAGGCAAAGAAGAAATGACAGTACTCTTGTCTAAAAAAAAAAAAAAAAAAAAAAAAAAGATAAACAACTGAAACCAAACCCTCATCTGTGTAAACGTTTTCTAATAAATAATAATCTGAAATTACTGAAATTACAAAAAAAAAACAGTTAAAAAATCATGGAATTTTCTTGTTTACAATTGTACAATCGATACCTGTCGTTTAACCGATACCTTTGCATATTACATTTTTAGCTAAGATTACTCCATGTGAAAATCAATAAATACAAAATAGATGACGCTTAAAATGTTCTTTCCTTTTTAAGCATTAAAACTTTTTCACAGGAAATTTTACCTCCTGAATATATCGTTATTAATGTACAATCGGCAAAGAAAAAAAATCACACACCAATTTGACTCAGAAAAAATAACGAAAATAGACGCTCAACTGTCTTTTCTCAACTTATGTTAAAATATATCAGGTTTAGTGGACGTCTTCATAATGAAATTTTACCAAACTCTGAAGTTTTTAGCATCGAAGCGTACGTTTGACATCATATTTATATTTTCTGGTAAATTGTATATTTGCACACGAAACGAGAAATAATTCGGTTCAATAGATTAGGAAATGTTAAACTTTAATATTTGGAACTACTAATATTAAATTCATCTGTAATCGTTCCAAAACAGATTACAGTGCAGGTAGTTTTTTTTTTTTTTTAGCATAATTCAAAAACTAGTTGAAGAAATGGGCTGTAATTTTGGATTTGCGTATTTGAAGGTTGTAAGTGATTTTTTTTTATTATTAAAATTAATTTTTTTTTAGAAAATTATTTTAAAAATATAGGGTGTCCCAAATTTATCTTTATTACTTTGATCCTCCATAAAACTTAAACGAAATGAGATAAAAAAAAATATGTTTATTGTATAATGAACAAAATTATACAATACAATACGAAATTATACAATTTTACTGTTATAAAATTTTATGTGTTGCTAGTAGAGCTCCACATGAGCACATTTGGTTGCACGAACATCTTTAGTTGTGCACGCCTTTTTTATAAAGCACACTACCGGTCTACTAAACGTCTTGTGCCACGCGCGTATTGAGGGCCTGGATGGAGGGTGACGTCCTCATTTTGTTCGAAAATTCCTTAGGACTTGTGTATCTGACTTCGTCTCTATGAACCAGGTCACACATTGGGCCTTTCCCTTTGGCGTAGCCATCACCAGTTATGGATCTTTCTGGGTTGTACCTGAAAGCAAAAAAACATTCCTTTTAGTACAAATAAAACTCTATGAGTTGAAGTGACCTGCACACAAAACAGAACTTCGCTATCTTATTTCGTATACATTTTATGCAATAAGGTTTTATACTACCATAAAATATTTTGTATATATAATTTTGAAATAAATGTTCGAAAAACATATGAATTGTAAGCTATAAACTTTTTAACAGAATTTTATTTATAGAAGTCTAAAATATGGGAATCTGGAGTTAATACACATTACGTTAAGTAGTGTATCAGTTATGCTTGAAAAGCAATGTGTTTTTCAAGAATCAAAACTAAATTTAACATTAGGTGCTCCAAACTTTAAACTTCCAAACTTCCTAAACTACTTGAGTGTATGACTTTCTGTTTAGTATCCTAAGGTAAATTTTAACAAAATATCCAAAAATGATGTCAAAGAAAGGTGTTTGTACTGAAAATTTCCGAGTTTGGTACAATTTAACTATGCAGACAGCTCCAAAAGCATGTTTTTTCAACATAAATTTAAAAAAAGACATAATTTACAATTGATTGGTTGGTTGGTTGGTTGATTTTATGACGGCCGATTATCTACATGAGGGATATATAATTTAGAATTGAATGTATATATATTTTTTCTGTCAGAATTTGTCGATTAAAATGTATTGGGTCTTTATATATATACTTTTGCCAATTGTATTACGTACAATTTATTCCATGTTGAATTCACATTTGCCAGCTGCAGATGTATTTTATTACAATAAAGAAAAAAAAAACATTTTTCAAAATTAATTAAATCTTAAATAATAGAAACTTTTGTCTAGTTTTCACAGTATTTGACATTTAAGTTTAAATTTATAACATTTTTTTTTCTGTTATCATTCTTTTAAGATTTCTTTTTTCTGCTCGACTTACATGTGAAGTATGTTTTGCTAAGGGTCTTTAAGTTTTTTACAACTTCATCTTAATGCAGATTTTTGTTCTTATGCAAAGTTTTTTAGAGTATTTACTTTAGTTTTTCTTACAAACAATTTGATTACAAATGTTTCTGCCATTCTGAAAAAAAGGAAAAAAATGACTTTTTTTCCTTTACCAAACGAAAAAAAACAGTTTTTGTCCATCTTACACTATTTTAATGTCTTTAAAAACTGACAAAATTCACTAAAATAAGCAATTAAATTAAAAATACTTATAACAAGAAATGACTGAACTAAATAAAAAAGTTTAATTTAGGATGGCAATTACGTCTTTTCTTTTTCTTGACTTATTCATTAAGTATATATTTTTTTACTTTTATGTTGTTCTAATGTAACTAACATGTTTTGTTTTTCTCTTTTTAGTAAAACGAATGCATCTCTAATTCTTCGATAATAATCGTTTTAAAAACACTGCCAGTGTACGCGTTTTTCACATGGTGAGTATTAAATCAAATACTCATAAACCCTGCGGTATAAGAAAAATACGCAACACTTAAATCGCTGAAGATACAGTGGCGGTCAAAAGTGTGGACATTTTTTGAAAGTTTCATGTTTTTCAACTTTGTCTGCTTGTAGAATATATTAATTTTCACTTAAATACAAACATTTATATATCAAATTGAAGGTAATGTAATGTAAAATTTAATGATAAAAACAGTATTACAATATCTGTATCACAAAAAAAGTTATGCAATTAACTGTAAGATCTGGTGGTCAGATATGAGCCACCTCCCAATTTCTGACTAAATTAGTTTACTTTTATTGTTTTAATAGGTATTTTTCATGTATATATATTGTATAACCAGGAATTTCTGTGGACTATTTATTTTATATACTTTTATTTTTTTAATATGTATTTTTTATGTATATATATTGTATAACCAGGAATTTCTGTGGAGTGTTTATTTTATTAGTGTACATAGTTTCTTTTTCGTATGGGAAAATAGAAACGACCACCCAGAGTAGTTTTATTACTTTCGGAGACACTGGTCTGCGATCTAACAAGGACATCTTTTACGGAGAAAAAATTTACGAGCTGAAAAATTTATAGCTGTTTGGAAGTGCATAGCAAATTTACAATTTAGGACCCCATCTAGGTGGTCCTGAATAACATTTAGCAAAACCAATAAGAGAGGAGGGCGGAGACGTCTTTACAAAACCACTGGAGCCAATAGACGGCCCAGTGACGAGGGAAAAGAAAAAAGTGAGCCCCAAGAGAAAATCTGGAAGAGGACCAGTACCTGACGTCCTGTCCGAGAAAGTAACATCTAAAAAGAAAGAGTAGAGTGCTGATAGTGTGTAAAAACGAAGATAGTTCCAAAAATGGTGTAGTGGCGACAAAAGACAAAGAATGACCTAACAGATGATCTTTGCCTATCCCGTGGAGGTAGACTATTGCTAACAATGCAGACCAGAAGTACTCTGAAGGAACAGGTATCTGTAATTTACTATTCCCTCATATTGAATGTGTATAATAATAAATAAATACTGGTAGAGGTACTTTAGTAAATGTAGAGAAATTGTTCCTTCTCTGAAATATAATTAATGCACGTAAGTGCGGTAGTGCGAGTCGGAAAAAGACTCACTAACTCTTTTAATGAGTATTCAATTGTTTCATCTTATTTTTTATACTTAAAATTTAACATTCTGTTAGGGATGTTTGTTTTTTATTTTTTATGTCTTTGTAAATAGATATGTAAATAAATGTTTTTTCGTTTACTTTTAACTCTTTGTATTTAATTTATATGGGTTAACCCTCATATGTCATCGAGTAGTGTTTTTCTTCTTTTTCTTTAATTTAATTGTTTATTAATTTTAGTTGGTTTATCAGGAGGACTAGTTTATAATTTATGAGAGGTTAGGGATTTATATACTTTATCTAGTCCGGCTTCATAAGACGTAGGGCGGCGTAAATAATCACAACGTAATAATCTGATCTTTTTTTTTTACTAGAGTAGTTAATTTAATTCAATAATATGGGTAACTTTTATGGGATCATTATAAATTTTCACCGACGTCCAGAAGTCACGATCACACCTTTAACCTGATAATCCAACACCCAGCGTTTCCGGAAGAAGCATTAACCCGTGCTTCCTTTAACTAATATAGGGAGTTTATGTAATTGGGCATTAGTAACCATCTCCAATTAGGAGGCCCAGAACTTACCAGCATTAGCCCCGGGAATTGTATGGTGACGTGACCTTTGCCAACTTTAAAGCCTAGGTTATTATTTTCATTAATTTTATGGTTACAATACGGGTTTTTTTTTCTATTATTATTATTACTAGTATTATGATTATTATTATTATTATGAATATTCTTAGATTATAATTTTAATACTTTATTTAAAGTAATTTTTTTTTATATGTTTCAAAATTTAACTATTATTTTATCTACTCGATGTCTAAAATTCTTGATTTTAGTTTTTTTTTAACATAAATAAATAAATTAAATAATTTTTTTTAAGGACAATTTCTCTCATTTTCTATGTCAAGTATAGCTGGCACATAGTTCCACAGTCATGACAATATTTATTGAAAATTACTGAGTAGTACAAATGATACTTATATACATATATATATTTTTCATAAATAAAATATGTTAAGTAAATAGATAAGTTTGTGATCGCAGTACTACAAATTGGGGGTAATTATGCTATTTTGGAAAAAAAAAATAATAATAATAATTTCTGTTTACAAGTGTTTTTACAAATAGTAAAGGAAATGACAAATAATAAAACAGGTAGTGTAATGTAGTGCTTGACACACAAAACAAATAATTTAGGTAATATTTCTGTATTTATATATTATTCTAAATAATATTTCTGTAGTACAGATTGCTAGGTGCAAAAGTGAAATTACTACTATGAAAGATTTTTTCGGTATCATAAGTATTTTGTGTATTTGTATTTCTTGAAATTTGTAGAAGCTATTTATATGCGTAAAACCTTGAAATTTGATCAATATAAATTTTGTGTACAAATTTTATGGGTAGCAAATTTAAGAGAAATAAGCGTTCTTCTACGGAGTTTAACAGTTTTTTGTATAAAGCAAGAACACGACTTCAAAATTCTCAAGTTCTAAATACGGATAATAATACCCCTAAAATGGACAATTTACTAAATTGTATCCCCGCTTTTGATGCAAAACGGGAAAATGATATAAATTTCTACGTTACTCAATTTGATGAAGCGGCTGTACAAGCAGCAATTCCTGTGGAAGCCAAATTAATTATCCTAAAATCTAAACTAACCGGCTTAGCTCGCGAGAAACTAATATCAGATGCGGAGCTACATACCGAAACTAATTATGAAAAATTTAAAGAAAAACTTCTGAATGCTTTCGGCTCCAAACTTTCCTTTGGTGAAGCCCACGAGAATTTTTCAAAATTAAAACAGGGTCCAACGGAGTCGATAAGTGATTTTATTCTTCGTTTTAATATAGAAGCAGCGAAGTTTTTTGAAATTTCTGGATTATCAAATAAGAATGACGCGAAAAAACTTTTCGAACTTATGAAATTGCATAAGTTTATGGATGCAGTCAAAACCGATATTTCTTTTGAAATTCGAAAGCGTGCGGTAAAATCTTTCTCTGAGGCAACGGAAGCAGCGTTAATTATGGAAGCCGCAATTAACTCTACAAATTTTGCAGAGGTAAACAACGTAAGTAAGGATGGGACCGCGGAGTTGTGTCAAAGCCTAATTAAGCAAAATCAATTGCAAGCCGAGAGTATGGCTAAGTTGCAGTTAGAATTGGAAAGTTTAAAGTTAGCGCAACGAAATAAAGTCTAAAAAAGTACTTTTGTTAAAGACAAGTACTGTGAGATCTGCAAACGCAGCAACCACACGACACAAAATTGTCGATATAAATTTTCTAAGCAATCTGAGTATAAACAGAATTTTCGAACGAATTTTCCTAAGTTCAAACAGGTAGATTTTCCGGGGGCTCACCCTTCAAATTTTACGGATAATTTTCAAGGGTATGGCTTCATGCCAAATTATAATCCTAATTCCACATTTCATTCGCTGCCACCGGCTCCAGGGCCTCAATTTACTACAAATCCTTATCCTTATAATGGTTTCTCACCTCAGAATAATTTTGTTCAACGTACGGGCGCTAATTACCCGAATTTTGGGGGGAATTTTCAAGTTCAGAATACAAATTTCCCTAACACCCAAAATTACGAAAGTCAACAAAACAGAAGAAATGAGGGGAGCAGTAATGCAGGAAATAATTATCGGAAAAATGGAAAATATCAAAAGAAAGGTTTTCACCCGGGAAATGGAAAAGGGGGTCTGTAGATAGCGAGAGAGAGGTCGAAAAGCCCCGTAACAGATCCCCGGATACGCGAGTGATTGCTAGCGTAAAGGGCGCAGATAGTAATAACCTTCCTATTATTAAATTTAAAATCGAAGGGGTTAATGTAGAGGGTCTTTTGGACAGCGGCGGAGCGGTGTCTCTAATTTCATGTGATTTATTTGATATTTTAAAAGAAAAACAGGTTAAAATGAAATTTTTAGGAAATAGAATTCGTATAAGATCCTTTAATGGAGTAAATATTCCATTTAAACAGTGTATTAAAATATCATTCAAACTAAATAATGTATTTACTTCGGGTACATTTTATGTCACGAGTAACAATTTTAGCGGAAATTACAACATGCTACTCGGTTACGATTTTTTAAAAAATAATAGGATGGTGCTTGATTTAAAACAAAATTGTTTAAGAATAAAAAACACTACAATTACAATAGATGAGGAAGAAGACGAGGAAAAGGGGTGCCAGATAAACGCCTCGAGCACGCAGAAAAACAATAAACAGCAAAAAAATAATATGGACAATGGTAGAAAAAAAACTAAGGAAAATAAGTTGATTGTCGCTAGAGCAACGAGAAGAGTATTTTTACCACCGGGGGGCGAAAAAATTGTCACCTTAACTTTTTCGGAAGAGTTAGACCCAGAAAATGATATCTTATTCGAGCCAGATAGAATAAAAAGGGGATTTACATGCGAAGACTCAATACACCAGGTAACGAAGAGTAAAACAATAAATATAATTTTAAAGAATGTATCAGATAAAAAAGTAGTCATACAGGCAAATGCAAATTTGGGTAGAATTACTACACAATTCGATGCAAAGTCGGGAAAGGAGTTAGACGATGTGGAACAGGGTTCGTTATACCAGGTAAACAACCTGGCCATCGAGGAAGTACGCAGTCTTAGAGAGGCAGAACTTAGTAAAGAGGATTTTGATTCAGCTCATTTATCCGAGGAGATAAAATTACAGATGGAAACCGTACTAATAGAACACGCCAAAGCTTTCTCAAAATCGTATAAAACTTTGGGTAGTTCTTCTCTGGTCGTCCCAAAGATAAAATTACATCACGACTACCCTATACAGTGTAAGCCCTATAAGACTCCTCATACGGTGCGAGAATATGCACAAGAGGAAATAAAAAAATTACTGGAAGCGAATATTATCGAAAAAAGTAATTCTCATTATGCTTTCCCGGTATTGTTTGTAAAAAAGAAGTCTTTAGATAAACAGAAACCTAAATATAGGATGGCGGTGGATTATCGTTTGCTAAACGAAATCTTAGAGGCATACCCATATGCTATACCGGATATCAAAGAACTTTTACAAAAAATAAGCGGAAAAAAATTTTACACTGTGTTAGACTTGCATAGTGCTTTTTTTCAAATAAATTTACGCCCGGAAGATAGAGATAAATTGGCTTTCATTACAGAAGACGGAAAATACGCCCCAGTAAGGCTAAATTTCGGTTTAAAATTAAGTCCCACAATTTTCGCCGAATTAATGGATAAAGTATTGGGACATTTTAACAAGGAGGAAGTCGGATATTTTATTGACGATGTCATTGTTTCCGCGAATTCCGTTGAACGTATGACTCAGCTAGTAAAAGAAGTTTTACAGGCACTCATAGAGAATAATTTAACGATAGAACCCAGCAAAATGCAGGTTTGTAAAGAAGAAATTGAATTCTTGGGGTTTAAGGTTAATCAGAATGGGTACTCCCCATCAACCAAAAATGTGGAGAAAATACAGAAATTAGCTAGACCGAAGAACAAAAAAGGAGTTAAGTCGCTTTTGGGTCTTTCTAATTATTTCAGAACGTTAATTCATCACTACTCTGACATTGTTGATCCCTTGATCGAGCTTACGAAAGACAAAGTTAAGTTTAGATGGACGGACGAAACAGAAGCAGCATTCTGTGCCATTCAGAAAGCAATTATTGACAATCCTACATTAAAATCCCTAAATTTCGAAAAGGAATTTTTTCTTATCACGGACGCTTCAAAAGTCGCCTTGTCTGCGGTCTTAACACAGAAGGAAGGCGAGGAACATATTCCAATAGAGTTTTATGGGAGAAAGCTAAAAGAGTCTGAGAAGAGATACCCTAGCATTAAATATGAACTTTTGGCAATCCACGATGCTGTTCAATATTTTAAAAATATCCTGCTAGGAAGGAAGTTTACAGTACTCACTGATTCAAAAGCTCTCACTCACCCTTTAAAATTGGAACATCAAAGTGACATTGTCGCTAGATGGCTGATGAGGCTTAGTGATTTTGATTACTCAATTGAATTTATTGAGGGTGTGAAAAATCCGGCAGATTACATCTCTCGCAACATAAATAATATTTCGGCTCAAACCAAAATTCATAATAATTTGTTCAAAGTAAATGTTAATCTCTCGGAAGAGAATGTGAAAGTCGAGCAACGTAAAGACGCAAAACTTAGCATAATCATTAAGAAGATAGAAAATAATAAACAAAACAAAATTACTCGAAAATTTGAATTAAATGAGAATAATGCACTAATTTTAAAACAGAAATATAAGGACAAACAACTCCTCATTGCTCCTAATAGTTTGGTTTTTGAAATTATACAAGAGGCGCATAAAAGTCATTTCGGGTTCCCGAAAACATACGAAACTGTAAAGTCTCGTTTCTTTTGGTATAGGATGTACAAAGATATAAGGAGCTATTGTACAAGTTGTATCCCATGCAACAAAAATAAGCAACACCAAGCTATTAAAGTACCTATTCAAAAGGTTATTAAGGATGCCCCAATAGGGACAGCCCTACATTGTGATATAGTAGGCAAATTGCATACGACATTTAAAAAAAACTCCTTCATTCTAACTATAATTGATTCGACGTCGAGGTACCTAGAGGCCATACCTCTACGTGGAGTAGAAGCGCAGACAATTTTGAATGCTCTAAATAACTATTTTAGCTCTTTCGGGATACCTAAATCAATTACGACGGACAACGGGCCCTATTATAGGAGTGACGTTTATTGCCAGTATTTAAAAGCACTGAACATAGAGAGACATTTTACAAGCTGTTACAAACCTAATTCAAATGGAATTGTGGAGACAAGTCACAAATTGTTAAAGTCATCTTTAAAAAGTATGTGTGACAAAACGGCAGAGTGGGATATTCGTTTACCGTTTTATAAATTGGCTTACAATACCTCAATAAATCGGGCCACAGGGTACACGCCTGCAATGCTTTTTTTTGCACGGGAGGTATCGAATCATTTTACAGCGCTGAATACTTCCGATGAAAAATGCACCCAAGCTTATGTGAAACAGCGTATCAAACACATGAAAGAGATGCAAAAACTGTCCTTGGCCAACCAGGAACGCGTTATGCGTGAATACGTCAACAAAGATTTTGAAAAAGTCAAAACATTACAGCATAGCGATCAGGTTTATCTAAAAAAAGTTATAAAACCGGGGGCTTTGGAATCAACATGGGAAGGGCCTTATGAAGTGGTAAGGATTTTTAGAAACAATAATTATTTGGTTCAACATATGATTGAACCCCATGCTAAGAAAATTAAGCGCCACATAAGCCATTTCTGGCAACCAAAAGTTAAAATTAATTTGCCTCAAACTAGCACAGAGAATACTCAAGAAGAATAATTTATACAAAGAATTAACATTCAGTCGTTGTTTTTCTTTTTTATTCTCTATTAAGTAGGTATTTATAAATTTATATTCTAGAAATTCGGAGTTTTGTATACTATTGGGTTTTTTTCCCCCTCACCTATTTTAACAGTATTGTAAGAAAATTAAAAAATATATGTATATAATAATAATAATAATAAGTGTATATATAGACAAAATTTTACAAATAGTTGGGGGCCTTTCAAAAAAAAAAAATGTAATAATGAATGCACTATTAATAATATACAGGTAAAATATGTTTAGATGACATATATATATATATATATATATATACAGCATATAAAATAATAATAAAGAAAAATTTCTTGTACATTCTTAGACGTATAGACAGACATCTGCTTCTGAGTGCTGTGAGAAAAAAACTACATTTTATTAGATTAAAAACAATTATCATTTATTATTACGGCGAGGAATGAGTAAGGTTGGCGTTTACAGAACTGTATTTCGGATAGAGCGAGCTCAGTATTCAAAATTGCGATGCAGTTTTGTTTTCGTTTCTCTGGGCTTTGAAAAAAAAAAAAAATCGCACCGGAGAGGCAGGCGAATTTGGGGCCATCCTATTTCTTCCCTCCATGTTCGCAGAGCAGTAAAAGGAGAGAAAAGTAGTTTGTTTTTTTATGCAAATGCACAGACTGGTTTTCGTGCGCCGTTCTTCTCCGACCTCTATTGTTCGGGGAGAACCCTCTTTTTTTTGCAAATGTGTTAGCAAGGGTTTGCAGCCAGCGGGGGGGGGGGGGGCAGAGATTGAAGAGGGAAGCCAAGAGCGAATCCTCTTTCTGGTTTCCGTGACTTATAGAACAACTATAACTTATTATTTATGTGGACATATACTTTACATAATGTTTTCTCCAGTGTACAAAGATTGTACTTAATAATAATAATAATAGGTAGTTGGATATTGCTTACGCAGGTACTTCGGTTAGTATATAAACAATAGTAAGCATATGTACATATGTAAAATAGTTTTTACTTCTTTTATGGCATAATGAATAAGTGTCAGGTACTTCTTTCGTGTATAGAATATTTACGTAATAAGAAAGCAATGTTTTTTTTCTTGGATTTGCAAAATTGGGTACGATGTGTGAAGATATTGATACATATTATTGTTGACAGGAGGAGATTTTTGGATAGTAATTAGGGACTAAAACATATCAAAAAAATAAATAAATAAATAAAAAGTAGATTTCTTTTGAAAATCGAAATTAAATAAATCAATACGGTACATGATTAGGTACGGAGTAGGTAAACAAACATGATAGTTTATCGATCAACACGAAGAAGAGTTTATTAGCGGAGAGTCTTAAAACTACGGTTACATATTTTTATTTTCAAAATTCCTTCAAAAGTACTACGACGGGATAGAAGGTAATGATTATTGGTATTAAGAAGGGTATTTATGAAAGAGTACAATTTTTTTTGGGGTTTGTAATGTCACTGAATCTAGGTAACAAAAGTAAACATATAATAGTGGTTTGGATGCAAGATTGTAGCGATCAGGATAAACATATAATTTTCTTTTCTCTTTTATAAAGAGATATTATATACATTAGAAAGATAGGTAAATATGGTATTTAAATATCATAGCACAACACCGCGGGTGTAGGTATAATTAATTCTTTTTCTAATTATAGAACAACTTATATCATAAAAACATACTTTTTTTTCGGTATAAAATATATTTATTATAATTATTTTCAAAAAAAAAAAAAATTACATTGTACTTGTAAATTGCATAGTGTTGTACAAATATAATACTGGTATTTTATAAGAAAGTATTGAAATTGACATTGATTTAGTGGTAATACTAGGCTAGTATACGCTCTGCACACTTCTTTAATTTTCCGAAAGGTATAGTATTCGGAGATTTTTGAAAACAAAAAAAAATTAAATAAATAAATAAATACATATATTTCAGTTTTTTTTTGTTTTTTGCTTAAGAGTTTGATTTATTCACTGGTTTTTACTTATTAACTTTCTGTAGTAGTAATTTAAATGCACATTTAAGTAAAATATATATATATATATATATATATATATATATTTCCTTTTAGTGCACATTTTTATAAATATATACAATAGTAACAATTAAATTTTGGAGTAGAAGATGTCTTACCCCTCTTTTGTAGCAGCGTTGGTGGGGCTCCCTGGGTTTTATTTTTTTTTCCTTCTGACTCCTGGTTGCTGGTCAACCGGGGCCTTTTTTTTAAGCTTGTGGCCACAGGCGACTCGGGTGAGGCTCTGCACAGCTCAGTGTTCTTGAGGGGAGATAAGCATTTTTCTTGTTTCATCTGTCCTTAAAATGATAAAACAAACAAAATAATAGAGGGAATTCACAATAAATGATTTATATAAATTGACATAAAACATATGAAGACACTTAAGTAAAATTGATGTACACAAGTTTTAGCTTATCGAAATTAAACCATTAAAAATAATAATAATAATAATAATAATAATAATAATTGTTTTTCTTAGGTCGATTTGTTCTTTTCTTTTTTTTTCTTTTCCTTTTTGTTTCCTACGGTTACAGCAGGTTTCTACAGCCTTTTTCATCCATTTTCTTGCGGGTCAGTATCGAGAGATAATAATATATTTTTTTTCCTTTCTCTTTCTTCTTGGCCATATTTATGGGACCTTTCCGTTTCCAATACTTTTTTTTTTCCTTGTTCGCAGTAATTCTTCTCTAGGCAGGGGAAGCATACGCTTTAAATTTCGGGAAGGAGTATTTTGGGAATGGCAGCAAAATGCGTTCCGTACATTCAGACAGAAGTATTAAATTTTACAGCTGTAAATAAAATTGTACCATTAGCTATAGTTACCAACAGTCCGACCACGCCAAAATGTGATTTCTTCTTCTTCTGTAACGAGTCAAGGAGATTTCACGGTAGCCGGTGAGTCCCCTGTAACGAAAGAAAGAAATTTGGATAGCATTTCACATAAATTCTATTCGTAAAGTCGGTTATTTTTGCAGTAATTGTCTCAAAATTTTGGTACGGTTAGAGTTAAGTTTAGGGCTCTTTCTAGACAAGAGTTTGGGAAAATTTATTCAAAGGTTTTACGACTAAAGGATAATTTATAAAGGCAAAATGGTAACGTACCTTTTATTTTGCGGCGATCCGACGTCTTTCACAGGATGAGATGACAAAATTTTCAGACGGAAGCTGGCGCCAAGTGGTCATTTCCTCTTCTAGCAAGGGTTGGAGCAACTCATTATCGATGGGATAGAGGGGGTGTTGAGTCGATTAGCGATTTCACACGACTCCCGGTCAAGCGGTTGCTAGGCAAGAAAGGGGGCGCAGAGTCTCCGATGTGTTTCTTCTTTTTCCTCGTTAGCGAAGATAGAGCGAGATTTTTTTCTCTTTTTTCTCCACGGATCCTTCCTCCACTTGAGAGAGGAGGGAGAGCATGACTTCAGGTGGTCGATTTCGTTGCCATGTGTAGACTATTCCCGCTGGATTTTGAAGTCGTTACTCTTGATTGCGGTCATATAATTAAGTGAACTAGAGTTAACATGTATTTCTCTTGTGTTTTTCACTTAGGTGATAATTTAAAAAGAAAATTTTTAAGTAATATTAAAGTGGGAGAGAAGGGAACATTCTCTCGGTAGGACATGTATATATTTCATAAATGTAATTTTTATCATACAATACATTTTTTTTTCTCTAATATATGAACGAAATTTTGTTGTAATGTGTGTACGTGTTCATATACTTAGCGTTAATGTATTAGGTGGATTTTCACTTTTCTTTTAAATGTTACAATGTATAGAAGGTTATGCAGTACAAACTCTTTCTGGGTATCACGTCCTTGTATATATATATAATTTTTTGTGTATTTGGTGTATATTAAGTCATGACTGATAACATTCCAATGTAAAAGTATGTGCCAGCCGTATATTGTTCTATGTGTTGAGGCTTTTAGACTTTAAAAGTTTAGTTCAAAATTGCGTTTGCTTTGTATGGATTTTGGCTAATTTTTAAAAGTGATTATTTCAAAATTGGTTATACACAGAGGGGAATAGGGTACGTGAATGTGTTCACCTGTCTTCGACTCTTGAAAAACTTTCACAAGCGACTGTAAATCTGGTCGACAGACAAACCGTTCTGTGGTCCCACCTACAAATTCAAAAAAAAAAAAAAAAAAAAAAAAAAACTTTTCTGTATGCTCGTCTCTGCTCAGTTTATAGAGACAACTCTTGAAAAACTTTCCTGTGTGCTCGTCTCTGCCCAGTTTTATAAGAGACAACTCAAAAAAAACTTTTCTGTGTTCTCGTCTTTGCTCAGTTTTATAGAGACAATTCTGGAAAAAAAAACTTTTCTGTGTGCTCGTCTCTGCCCAGTGTTACAGAGACATTTCTTACAAACTTTTTAGGATCTCTTCCGGTCTTTCGGAGGATGGAGACTGTCCTATGGGTCTACACAATGGACTGAATTTCATAGTGTGTTCCTGACAGCTGACGTGAGCCGTTCAGCTCTCTGTTTGGGGGGGAGGATGGTGGTCAGATATGAGCCACCTCCCAATTTCTGACTAAATTAGTTTACTTTTATTGTTTTAATAGGTATTTTTCATGTATATATATATTGTATAACCAGGAATTTCTGTGGACTATTTATTTTATATACTTTTATTTTTTTAATATGTATTTTTTATGTATATATATTGTATAACCAGAAATTTCTGTGGAGTGTTTATTTTATTAGTGTACATAGTTTCTTTTTCGTATGGGAAAATAGAAACGACCACCCAGAGTAGTTTTATTACTTTCGGAGACACTGGTCTGCGATCTAACAAGGACATCTTTTACGGAGAAAAAATTTACGAGCTGAAAAATTTATAGCTGTTTGGAAGTGCATAGCAAATTTACAATTTAGGACCCCATCTAGGTGGTCCTGAATAACATTTAGCAAAACCAATAAGAGAGGAGGGCGGAGACGTCTTTACAAAACCACTGGAGCCAATAGACGGCCCAGTGACGAGGGAAAAGAAAAAAGTGAGCCCCAAGAGAAAATCTGAAAGAGGACCAGTACCTGACGTCCTGTCCGAGGAAGTAACATCTAAAAAGAAAGAGTAGAGTGCTGATAGTGTGTAAAAACGAAGATAGTTCCAAAAATGGTGTAGTGGCGACAAAAGACAAAGAATGACCTAACAGATGATCTTTGCCTATCCCGTGGAGGTAGACTATTGCTAACAATGCAGACCAGAAGTACTCTGAAGGAACAGGTATCTGTAATTTACTATTCCCTCATATTGAATGTGTATAATAATAAATAAATACTGGTAGAGGTACTTTAGTAAATGTAGAGAAATTGTTCCTTCTCTGAAATATAATTAATGCACGTAAGTGCGGTAGTGCGAGTCGGAAAAAGACTCACTAACTCTTTTAATGAGTATTCAATTGTTTCATCTTATTTTTTATACTTAAAATTTAACATTCTGTTAGGGATGTTTGTTTTTTATTTTTTATGTCTTTGTAAATAGATATGTAAATAAATGTTTTTTCGTTTACTTTTAACTCTTTGTATTTAATTTATATGGGTTAACCCTCATATGTCATCGAGTAGTGTTTTTCTTCTTTTTCTTTAATTTAATTGTTTATTAATTTTAGTTGGTTTATCAGGAGGACTAGTTTATAATTTATGAGAGGTTAGGGATTTATATACTTTATCTAGTCCGGCTTCATAAGACGTAGGGCGGCGTAAATAATCACAACGTAATAATCTGATCTTTTTTTTTACTAGAGTAGTTAATTTAATTCAATAATATGGGTAACTTTTATGGGATCATTATAAATTTTCACCGACGTCCAGAAGTCACGATCACACCTTTAACCTGATAATCCAACACCCAGCGTTTCCGGAAGAAGCATTAACCCGTGCTTCCTTTAACTAATGTAGGGAGTTTATGTAATTGGGCATTAGTAACCATCTCCAATTAGGAGGCCCAGAACTTACCAGCAAGATCTATCTTAGATTGGCATTTTTTTAATGTGATACTTACACAATCAATACTTAGTAGGATAACCCTTATTTTTTAAGACAGCTTCACAGAGTCTTTTCATCGAGTGAACGAGTATTTGGAGTTCATCTTTCGTAACACATTGTGCCAAGAATCGATTATAGCTTGTCTTTTATTGGATGGACTTTTTTTCGTACAAGAATTTTCAAACGTCGCCACAAATTTTCAATTGGAATTAGATCAGGGCTGTTTCCTGGCCATGGTAATGCACCTATGCCTTTATTTTGAAACCATGCTTTGCATACTTTTGCTGTGTGGCATGGAGCTGAATCCTGCTGAAAAATAAATGGTGCGTCGTTGGGGAACAGATCCCTGATGGAAGGTATTAATTTTGGATCCAGGACAGTTTCGATGTATTTTTTGTCATTCAAGATGCCACCAACCACTTGAATTCGGCCCACACCATCTGCAGACATACATGCTTGATGTGGCCTGATTTTGTGGCCTGATTTGGCCTTATTTTCCACTGATTTCTTTTTTCATAACGTAAACAGAACTTTCGTACACCAGAACAAGTCACTGAACCACCAACTTGTCTTGCAATTTCAGCATAAGAGAGGCCATTTTCTCTCAACATGACAATTCGGCTTCTTTTTGTAGATGTCCAATTAGTTCTTCTTGTTGATGACATTGTTTAAAATTAGTTTAATTTAAAAAAAAGGACTTTAACTATTCAAAAACAGCAATACTCTATTTAATTGTACTAGTGTGCATCATTCCGTAAAATATTTCCACAACAATGACTCTTTTACCATCCAAAAAGCCTAATCTATAGTTACAGACATTTGATTGGTCCTCAGAACAGTGTTTGTGATTGGCTAGTTTGCTTTTATTACAAAACACGTCCTTATTCAAAACGATTTGTGTTTGTTTGTTCTACTAAAATGAGCATAACTTTTTTTGTAATACAGATATTGTAATACTGTTTTATTATTAAATTCTACATTAAATCACCTTCAATTTGATATGTAAACGTTTGTATTTAAGTGAAAATTAATATATTCTACAAGCACACAAATTTGAAAAACATGAAAGTTTCAAAAAATGACCAAATTTTTGGCACCCACTATATGTGTGTAAAATATTTTTCCATCCAAAATAAGGTAACATATTGCATTGATTATTTAAAAAGTGTACTTATTTTTATTTTTAACCTAGAATAAGATTAAATTACCAGAATACAATGATAAATTGATTTAATTCCCACGGATAAAGTACGCTCTGAAACAAACGAAACCAAATGGCAAAAAACGGTGATTGGAAGATAGCCATGCAATAAAAAAACGTGAATTTTAATACATGCAATTGAAACATCTTACTGTCAACTGAGCGAAAGTGAATCATATTCCCTTAACCTTTTGAAAGGGGCTCCTTTAAGATACCATGTTAAAAAAAAAGGTCTTACTATAATGGTACTTTTTTTAATGTACATTTTTTCCCAAACACTCTCTCTTCGAATTTCGGTGAACAGGGGTTAAAAACGCTCTCGAAGCAGCCTTCGGTATCGGGTTCAAACTAAAAATTTTATTTATCGACTAATTAAATATAAAACTTGTTATTTCTGAAAAAAGAATGCAATGTAAGTTTCTGAAATAGTTTTACAACCCTTTGAAAACCTGTTTGAAAGGGAATTTGATTGTTAATGATGAGATCTAAGTAGATATATTTTATCTGATTCTGAAGCCTTTACACTGTCAGTGTTAGTAAGCAGTAGGATATACATTGTCTATCCTCGCTTTCTGTTTGAAAAAGGTTTTCCAAATTTACTGGAAAATAGAACTCATATTTTTCTTCCAAAATTGTATAATGTTATTTTAAAATAATAAAACTTGTGACTTAAACAATTTTCCGCGTGTGGTTTAGCCTAATTAAACATTTTAGTATTTTAAACAAATTTTCTTATACATGAAAATCATGAAACATTGCCATGAGGGAGCAATTACAATTAATACATATTTCTACGTATGATGAGATTTTTAAATGCGAAAATTAATTTTGAAAAAATTTAGAAAAGTTATCATTTTTTACTGCATATTTTCGGTATCAGAGTCGGGCTGGGATGAAACAAAAGATTTAGAGCTCGAGATCTGAGAAAAGACAAGATCTCTTCTCAAGTGATAACTTCATGCGACGTTGTATTGAAACAACAACTGCAGACATATCATGAGCGAATCATTCACATGTTTCTTTTTTTCTGTATAAAAGATAATCTTTATATAAAGTTCATTTCTATAAAATTCACTATTAAAATACTCTTACTAATAATTTTTAATGCTTCAGAACGTTATAGCAGTAATTTTGTAATAAATGCAACATTATTTGCTCTTAATCATCCAATTCAAATCTATTTTAACTGCAATTTTTTTTTTTTTTTAACCGGTTGAAATAGTTGATGTGTGAGAGAGTTACATTCAATTCACTATTCAATGTAACTCGAAAGAGTTGCTTAAAGTTTGGCCAAATTTTCACCCGGTGTTTCTGAACTATGTGGATGTTGTCACATAAACTAAATTTTAGTTCGATCGAAAGCAAAATTTTTATTATAAAAAAACACTTTAATTATCACAAAATTTCTCTACAGATTTGAAAGAATTGTCTCTATCATAAAGCAATTATAAAGCACCGTGCTCATCAGTAACGCTGACATCTTAACGATGATGACTCAATGTGATTAAAACTGTATAAAAGTTAAAAGAATGAGGTAATTATTCGCCAAAATATACATTCATTAAAATATGCCAGTTGGCTGTGGACCCAACTACGGGAATTTAGAAACATTTTCTTGTATCTAGACATACGTACTCACACATATACAATCGCGCGCACGATGCATAAGATGCTTATCATTTATTCGGGCTTCCCTAATTGCAGAACAAAATACACGGTATGCAGAACATAAGTAAAAATAATTTGTTTTCAAATGAAAGCTCTATTACATTATTTATATTTAATATTTTTATTTGGATTTCTAATCTTTAAACCAAAATGTATTAAATCCCCACCCCCCATTATTTTGAACATGTTTTTATTTAAATCGAGACAATGACGGTTTTTTCTGTTCGACAAAATTGCCTATCGCAACTTTAGATATCGAAAAAAATTCCACGGAGTTTTGATTAGCTGAGCTAGAATAATACATTTTGGAAAGTGTAAAAACTTTTTTCTTCCATCTACTGTGTATACATTTAAACTTTCTAAAACATACTTTCTGTAAAAAGAATTTTTTCCAAGCAGTCGATGTTCTTTCACAGAAAAACAAAAGCATTTGAAAAAACGTGAATAACTTACGTATGCATTTTTTTTTTTATTATTAAACTTATAATTTAGTTAGCAAAAATCCTGATATTAATTTAAAGTATAAATTCCAACCAAGGTCCTTTGCGATGTAGCTCACATCATACTTCGTAGTTCAAAAACAGTGAATTTTATTTTCATTATAGTTAAGATCCAGTAAAATGTTTGGAGAAGCTTTTTTCTTTTTTTAGAACGCTAACCAGGCCCCTACCTACCAGGCTTTTCCCCAGCGTAACGGGTCGATACCTGGCAACGGGGCGAGGTTGCGCCTGCTCTCCGCTTGGTGAAGACGTGTTTGATAAATCTATAGGCCGATGTGGCTACAGTGCGTCTTGTTGCCCTAATTGCTTTTTCTTAGTTGGCCGGTTGCTAATTTATTTTTGATGATACGATTCAGCACTGCGCAATGTAGCGAAGCCATGCCGGACGGATGTGAGATGCTGAGATATTATTCTCATATATAACATATATATAAGAGAAACTTTATAAGAAGACAAGAAAAAGATCATTTGTGGACGTCTTTACGCATTTTGCTGAATTGGCGGATATGTGAATGTTTATTACTTTAAATTTAGTTTAAACTCTGATATAAAACTGAAAATGCGTATTATAGTACCACAACAATCCTTAACATGGAAATTCCAGCTAAATAAACGCAAGTTATGAACTTTTTAGCAGTTTTAGGTATTTTTTCTCCCTAAACAATGGTATTGCTAATTTCGAAACTCCAGATACAATAGCACACATGCTGTTTATTTGCTGTAAATATGCAATTGAAAGCAAATACATAAAACCACGTAGGACGTTGGAATGAATTATATAACTTAAACGACTAATTGTGTGATCCATTACACTCAAATATCTCATTCATGAGCTAGTGGAACTCATCAATATTGATTTATCATCTTAACTAATGATTAAGATTTGATACTGTTGCTGGTATGAAATCCAAATATTTGCTTTCCCTCCCCAACCTACAAATTAGTGCAGTAACTAAGTGCCATTAAAATGACCACACATATTGCTGACAAGGTACTCTAGCAAAGTACAATTTGATGTAAAATTTACGACTGTAGACTGAAAGGCACCAAGTTAACATTGGAATCAGAGAACTAGACATAGGAAATTTACAAGCGTCCCAATAAAAATGTATTGTATTTCCCAATATCTAGGGACGGATTGGCACATCAGGTTACCGGGATCAATGGTCAATACTCCCAAAAATAAGCCCTATCATTGGCCTAACTGTTACGATGAAATCCAATGAGAAAAGAACTAAGTGCACACAAATTATAATTTCGGGGCTGTGCCCAATTTTGACTAACCAATGACGGAATCTCTTCGAGGGGGTAGATTTTTTTTATGTTACCCCAATTTCATGTGTGTTAAAAATATAGGACTTCACTTCGATTTGTGATTTTTGCAGAGTAGTGTCTCACGAAAATGATCTGCTATGAAGCAGACGAGTAAAAAAATTAAATTGTGCTCCATTTTTTTCAATAATGTATAAGCAGCGAAATAGACTCTGTGTTTTCTAGTACCAGTGCAACTGAAGTCGACATCAGTCATGGACGGTAAAGTTACATTGATCTATCTTATTGTGTGCCTTTTTGTTATAGCTAATGATTAATTTTTGTCTTTACATAACCCAGAATTACCCAACTTATATATATAACAATTTAATATGTCTTTCGTAATTCAATCAGACCTTAAAAAATGTATTAGTTATGCTGTTAAAGGCTATTTTAAAACTTTCCTTTTTAATCATAAATTCATAATATTCTGTATTTTTTTCTGTATATTAGTAAATAAATAATTGTTAAATGATAACTAATCTCTCTTCCTTATTTTTGTAATGTTTTTCTTAACTTAAATATATGCATCGAAGTGTCTAGAGGTATATTATAGTCTTAGATATCCCCTCGTCCATACTGGAAAATAAACTGAATTAATTAAAGTGACAATTACTGACTTAAACTTATTTTTATTAATTATTCAGTTTGTCTATAAAGTTGAGAGACTTCGCAAATTACCACAACGCTTTCTTTTATTAATATTTTTAATTAGAGGCCGAATTTATTAACGATAATTTTGTATTTATTTTAATTATAAACATTCTAAATACTCTAATTATGACTCTCAACTAGGATTTATTTCATATGATTTCCTTTTACTTTTAATTATGTTTGTATGGATAAAACAGAGTAATAAAAATGGGATTTTATCCAATTTTCCTCATTAACAATGTCCGGGTAGTTTATTTATAGACGGTACCCGGGTTGTATTCTCAACTTGTCCAGAACTTCTCAGCAACTGTAATATCAGCACTGTTGAACATTGCCTCTACTTATGGTTGCTAGAACAACTTCAAAGATACATTGAAACTAAATTGCTATAGACTTATTGTTATCCATTAAAAAGATGTCATGTAATGTTTAGTGAAAAAGTCAAAAAGAAATATAACAATTAGAATTTCAAATAATTTGTTTTAAAATTTCTGCATTTACATCTTTAATGTAAAATAGGATTTCTATTTTAGAAGGTTTACATTAGTCAAAATATATTATTGAATTTATTAATCATCATTTAATTTAAACGTCTTTTCTAACGATTTTGAGAGATTTATATTTGGGTTAGTTGGTTTATTTATGGCGGCAGATTATCAGAACAGGGGAAATAGGCCCTAGGGGTTCCTCCGTGGGGGTCTTTCTAAGTGATCCTATCCCTTATTTAAGGCAAGGTTCGAAGAAAACCATGGAAAACTGCGAACGGTTAAGTCGACGAGTGCGGGAGGGATTTATATTTGGGATTGATAAATAACTTGAAATTTTTTTTTTTGTTTTTTCCGATTTCCTTATACATTTGTAGCCAGTTAAGTTTCTGTTTTTTTTTTTTTTTTTTTTTTTTTTTTCCAGATTCATTTTTATAGTGTCTTAATCTAATCTTATTTTAATTTTCCAGTTCATCAATCTATAAAATGGGACGTTTTTAATTTAATACATGCATTAGTAAAAACTGTTTATGTGTTCTTGTTTTTAAAAGGCAACTTTAAATTTGTTGTTTCAAGGTAAAAAGAAATCTGTTAAATAATTTTTTAATGTGAAATATAATTTTTACTTTTACTTAAATCACACACACAAAAGGAAAAGTGAAATTTAAATTCAAAAGGCAAAATATGTAGTAATTTTGTACTTCACTGCCTTTTCTACATTCTAAGGATATTTTCATACATGTGAGAAAAAATATTCATTGGCAGTACATTTTACACATGAATGAATATTTGATATTTTTTTGTAAATGGTGTGTTTTCAAATGAAAGAGTGATTTTTACGCACATACATTAAATTTTAATTCGATAAATATATGTTTACAAATGAAGTTAGATTTTGTTTTTTATATAAAAATTATTTTAAGGTGGATAAATTTACAGGATGTAATATATACTATTACTAGATATTATTAAGTGGTATATGATAGGATATATTAAATATATAATCAAACAAAAAAGAGAATGCATCAAAAAGTATTTCAATTTCAGTAAAAAAAAATGGAAATTGAAAAGTTTAATAAATATCAGATCTCTGCAATTCCATCCTTAAAAGGAATTAATTTACTCATTCGATGATGAAAATATTTTTACCCTTTTTCATCATAAAAGTTCAAAAATATTATTCATTTTAATGTATTCATGCAATGATATTATATATCTGATATATGATATATCTGAAAATGCATTAGCAATATTTTTAATTAATAATGAAAGAAACTAATCTGATGTTCAAAAATTTAAAAATTGAAATTGAGCATATTAATTTTATAGGCTTAGTTATATATCTGCTATTCATTCTGTTGATTTAATTAAATGTTTTAGCTAAAAAGTGTGAATTAGGTGATTTTGTTTCAGAAATACTCTTTAGCATGAAAATCGTCTGCTTAAAACGATAAAAGAAAATTCTATTATCCTTAGAAATCCAGATCTTAACAAGAATTAAGAAAATATCTCCCATCAAAATATAAAAATTTTGCTAAATAAAATTACTGCATAAAAATAAATCATAAAAACAAGAATAATTTATTCTATAAAACATTATATTTCACCAAATTTTACCGAAATATTTTTCATATAGATAAAAAAAAAAACGTGAATTTTCACAAATTAACATTTTTTTTTAATGATTTAAATGTTTACAATTTAATTTTAAGAACAATTACACTCTTTTAATAATAAGATATTTTCAACAATACTAACTAAACTCGCTATTTCCGAATGACAATAACAATAATTAATTCTATGAAAACAATAACATCAATACAGCAAAAAAAAATAAAATAAAATAAAATAAAATAAATAAATAAAATAAAATAAAATAAATTTGACTTATTTTATGGGGTTTATTTCTTTTCTTATACTGCTTCTACTGTACCTGGTCTGGCGATTATATCATTTTGTCACTAACTCCACTTATATCTACTTATTATAATTGTCCTAAGACAACAAGGGAAACTTGAAAACACGTAACTTCGTCACTCAAACTCATATGAAAGGACACACTGCAATCTTGTCAGACTTTAATTTCTCCTGTGATGATTTTAAGGGCCGAGGTGATTTGTATAACAGCAATACCATTTTTCAATAAATGTTTTTTCAGTATTAGATGTTCTCTTCAGAAGTCAACAGAGGAAGGTTCCGCGCTAGGGTTTAAGGCAGTAGTACTATACACAGTAGATGGCGTGTGCGCGTAGACATAAGAAGAAACTTCATCCAAGAATACAAACAAGCCTTTTGTTTAGAAGCTTAAAACGACACCAGGTGCAGATATGATTTCACACGATGAATCTTTTTACACACACAAAATTTACGTCACAAAATGAGTTTTTTAACAAGCCCATTTTTTTTAAATAGTTCTTGACATAAATTTAATATAAGGTGGTTTTCCCCTTCGTCTTTTTTTTCCTTCGTATTGTTTCCCTTCTTTTTTCTCTTTCTTTTTCCTTTTCTTCATCAAATTTCTTAATCACAACTGCAAAAAATCTGGATAAAGCCTTTTTCCATTTCTTCATATTAAAAAGATTTTTTAAACACAAGGTCCTTGATACCGTTTACTACATATTGTATTTGTGCAGAATCTTCAACATTACCCTTAGAACATAACTGCTTCATAATTTAGAAAAAATCTTTTTCAAGCGATTTATTATCTGTTCTTTTTCTTTTACATAACAATTCCTGAAGCTCTGTCAAATTACATCTTGAGCCAGAATCAGAAATTAATCATTTTGTACAATGTTTTCCAAGAATTTAATTTAGTTTTGCATGAATCTGTTTGAATTTGTTTCATTTACCAATCATGCGACTTTTTTGCAAAATTTCATTTATATACATTAATTAAATTAAGCTACGAAAATACATCTTCGTAGTTTCCGATCCATATTTTAAGGTCATTCGTAATTTTAAAAATACGTAGCACCTAAAATAATCTACTGGTACGTCCTTCTGTCCGTCCGTCTGTACGCATATAACAGCGCAAAAACTATTGAACCGAATGGTTTGAAATCTAATATATATAATCGTCGCATAATTTTGTCGAGTCATTTCAAATTTTATGAAAATCGAATCAAAACTTAAAAAGATACTAGGACTTCCCTCAAAGGGATTAGTCTGAGTGATATTGCTGAGAACATAAAGTTAACAATTACGATATAAAGAAGATATCAACAAGAATCTAAGTGAATATACAGCATATGATAGACAAGAGATAGATAAAGATACAACATATGAAAAATAGCAAATTAAATGATATAATTACAAAATATCATGTATAAATTCATATACTGTTATGTTTTCATATGCATTTTTTTATAACATTTGGCAAATAATCTCATTTTCTTAAGCGGGAATTGCCCAAAACTTAAAAAAAAACGCCGGATCTTTTAAAACGATATTTTTAAAGTCACATAATCAGATTTGCAGCCAAGAGCGTATTTTAGCAAGCGTAGTTTAACGCAAATTTAATTTAATTTTTGCAACATTTTCTTTGTGACAAATATCTAAATAAAATATTAAAAAATAAAATATTAAATATTGAAATATTAAATCAAATATTTAATATTTGAATTAAAAAAATTTCCTTTGTTTATTTGTATAACTATTTATAGAAACTCGTATACTTCAAACCACATTGATAACATGCTTTGCTACAAACGTGTCTACCAGTCTAACTACTCGTATGTCTTAGCTGTGTCTCTCTCCGAACTCATCTGTCTACTCTCTCTCTACTCTTCTGTATAACCGTCTCAGTATCCGTCTCTCTTTCTACCCGACTCTTTAATCGTGTCTCTACCTGTCTCGCTTCCCGTTACACTACCCGTCTGTCAACACGTCTGTCTGTCTATATACCCCTCTCTGTACCCGTCTGTCAAGTCGTCTCTGTACTCGTCTCTCTATCCACCACGCTACCCGTCTCCCTACCCATCTCACTACCCCTCTGTCAACCCTTTTTTTCACCTGCCTCTCTACCCGTCTGTCTATTCGTTTCGCTACCGTTAGCTTATCTCTGTCGCTATCCGTCTCTCTACCCGTCTGTTTACCCGTTTGTTTACACGTCCATCTATCTCTCGCCAACTCTTCCCAATATTTAAACAATTTAGTAAACGGAAGCCGTTTATCTGTTATTAAATGCAAACAGGAGTAATTTATCTAAAGAGTGTAATCAGATGCAATTTTTTTAAATATATACATAAACCAGCATAATAATTCACCAGTTTTATTTTTATAGTAGTTTATTCATTTGACAGTAAATCTCTTCTTCTTCTACCCGAACTGCGTCAAGCTTTTTAAAAAAGCCCCAACGTCCGTATAACTGGGAAGGGGAATTGTCCTCAGGGCTATTAGATACATGTTATTAAGTTAAGTGAAAGTTTCGTAATCGGGTTCGCAGCCAATTTCTTATGTCAGAAAGCGTGGCTTCACGCCATTTTAAATTCATTTCTGTAACTTTATTTTTCTTTCTTTGGTGGGTGGTTGGGGGGGGGAGGGTTCCAAATATATACACTTAAATTCAAACTTTTGCCCCCATGTTAATATTAGTGTTGTTTGTATTATCAATTAATACTTTGTTGATCGAGCTTCATTCGAAACAAATGTAAAAGACTTCTACAGTTTTTTTTTTTCTAGGAGAAATTTCCGTAATCCGGCCCTAAGCTAATCGGGGAATTTAATATCATTATTGTTTCTAACTCTTATAGAGTTAAAACAATATTGTTGCTAGCATTACTCTTGTTTGTGACCAACCTCTTCTGTGTATCTGGATGGGGAAAATTTCCTTATCATGTACTGGTTGGTGCCAAAGGCAGTTTTAGAATCTTACCAAATTTTTCTAGAGAGCGGAAAAACATGTTTTTTAAAATATTTACAAATATACGTTTATTAAACTATGTTTTTGAGCCATTTTAAAAAATTAAGTACGGTGCTAAAATAAAATTTTATTTTCATTTTCGATATTTTAATAAGAAATGAAAATTTATAACAAACAAATTTAACAAAACTAAGCCATTTTTGGGTACTTCTCTATTATCCCATCGACCACTTTTCATAACAAAAAACTATCGCCAAACTGTAAGATTAAACGCCAAAAATACAGTCCCATTTGCTTGATGCAAGAAGCATTATACATATTTGTTATGCCATCAAGTGGTTTTTAATTCGACATTTGCGTGTATTTTTCATTATGTTTTACTGATTTATTAGTTATGTCATTCATTAAAATAACAATTGTGTCCTTAAATTCTTATATTTTATTTATTTTGATATTTCAATGGCAACGTTCTCCCGTTTATTTAGCGTTACAGTTTGACGATAGTTTTTTGTTATGAAAAGTGATCGACGGGATAATAGAGAAGTACCCATTTTTGTGATAAATAGTTGTTATTGCCAGGGGGGGGGGGCAAATTGTAAACAATTAATAAGCGAACTAAAAAAATTTCCGAAAATAACTTGTGGGAATCTCAGACAAGGAATATCTGATATAAATAGCATTTAAAATCTTAAAATGGAGAAGTGGTCCGTATAAAAATGCAAAACATTATACACCTGATATAAGAATTTTTTAATTTTTTTATATTTCCGAAAGCACAGATAAAAGGGTAAAAATCCCGGCACAGATGCCATATACTCACCACGTTGGCGCGATTTTTCCCCCGCCCATTTGGCGAAAACTGTTTGTTGTGTTTGATTACTTTTATTTTTTATTGTAATTCTATAGATTATTTTTATATGTATGTCAATATTAATTTAGACACAGATGTCATATACGCACCAGATTGGCGCGATTTTTTCCCCGCCAATTTGGCGAAAACTTTGTTTTTGAATATTAGTTACAAATACCATACAATAATAGCACGTAATTTTTTATTTCAATATAAAAATAAAATAACGTAATAAATGAAATAGCTCCTATTATTCAAAAATGGGAAATAAAAATAAATAAATGATAGTTTGATGTAAATAAATATTGATATATATATAATAAAAACAATTTATAGAATTAAAATAAAAAATAAAAGTTAATAAACAACAATTGAAACAAAATAACCGGGTTACCATGTGAGGCATAAAATTGCCATTTTGTTGCAATCGCGCCAATGTGGTGCGTATATGACATCCGCGCCTTTATTTATATCAAACTATTATTTATTTATTTTTATTTCCTTTTTAAAAATAATAGAAGCTGTTTCATTTATTACGTTATTTTATTTTTATATTGAAATAAAAAATCACGTGTACTATTTGTCACACTATTTGTAACTAATATTCAAAAACAAAGTTTTTCCCCAAGCTGGTGGAGGGAAAAATCGCGCCAACGTGGTGCGTATATGACATCTGTGCCTTGTTTCATTTCACATAGAGGAACTGCACTATTATCCCGTCGACCACTTTTCATAATAAAAAACTATCGCCAAACTGTTAGATTAAACGCCAAAAATGCAGTCCCATTTACTTGATATCAGAAGCCTTATACGTGTTTGTTACGTCATCAAGTGGTTTTTAACGCGACATTTGCGTGTATTTTTCATTATGTTTTACTGATTTATTAGTTATTTCATTCATTAAAATAACGGTGTCCTTAAATTCTTATATTTTATTTATTTATTTATTTTGATATTTCAATGACAGCGTTCTCCCGTTTATTTGGCGATAGTTTTTTGTTATGAAAAGTGGTCGACGGGATAATAGAGAAGTACCCACATATGTATTGGTACTTTTATGTTAACTTGGCGCAGTTGATAAATCGCCAAATATTTTTCTCATAACATCTTCATATTGCATTAATTTCATTTAAATATAAATCTTTCACTGATTTCATTTGAAATACATACATTAAATGTACACGTCTTTCACTCATTTAATTTAAAATACACGCCTTTCACTAATTCCATTTAAAATACTAAAAAGGAAAAGAAAATAATAAATAATGCCACAAATTGAAACCTTTTATTTAAACATCAAAGAATTGTTCCTAACATACACACGCGAAATAAAAAAGCTGCTATTGGTGTGATTTACGCCAAATCTCTAATACTAATACTACTCTTACTAATCTCTAATACTTTTCAAACAGAAAAAATTCCAGATTAACTTTCCATTTTTATTAAATTGAAATATATTTTATTGTGCTGAATATTAGTGCTTGCATATTTTTTTGCTCCATGTACTCCATGAACTTTTCAATTCCGATTGTCTACGAAAATCTCCCGCCGGTGAAAATGACGTAAGCACAAAATTTAGTGACGTATGTACTTTAATTGTGCTTTTTTATCTATTTTTTTAATATAACTTCCAAACGGTTTGACACTTATTCTTGGTAATAAATAGACGACGTTGTCACCTTTATAGGTGCCTGCTGTAAAAATTTGAACGAAATCCGTTAAATATTTTTTGAGTTATGCTTGACGAAAGGTTTTAATATCCATCGTAGCTATATATGGGGCAAAGTAATACTGCGCTGTGTATGAGTCTTCGTTGCACTCAGACAATTAATAAAAATATTTATTAAGTAATTTGATTTTTTTTTTTTAAATCGGCAATTCCTTGTTACAACAGCTTCCGAGGATTAATCGTCAAGCTACCGAGATATAGCCAAGTTATCTGATTGGTATGGCGTTATAGTCATATATGACGTATGTGACATTTTATAACCTCTATGACCAAGTTATAGTCACATTCTTCATTCTATTAAATCCTATCATACATATTTAATTCAATGATATCCTATGATAAGTAATGATTCTATGTTGCCGTTGTGATTACGTCCTATTTAAGGTGGTGTCATATTATTTCCGTATTACTGAATTTAAAAACCGAATTTGTATACTAAAATTGTTTAATTATAGCAATCATATAACAATATAACAATCATTAATGTTACGAATAAGAAGTGCCAAAAAAGTACTAAGTAACGCTTATTTAGTGACAAAGTAATAGATAACAAGAGACTTTTCTAAAACAGCATATGAGATGTTTTGAATGCAAGATTCAAATTTGGGAACGTACTAAAATTATTGATTTAATTAAAGCGCCAATTCGCATTTTTATAATAAATTATTAAAATTTCATAGTTTCTTTATTATAATAAACAACGCATCAATTACTACCAATAACATTAAAATGTCATTCCCACTAAAAGCATATAACTTATTCGTATTTTAGTTACGAGTAATAAACATAGAATAGACATTTATGAACAGCTACTTATGGGAAAGAAAATTGAAACATTCTTTATTTAAAATCCAATAAAAATATCAATCGTTAAATTAAGAAAAAAAAAATTAAAAATAATAATTACAAATTAACTTTTTTTGCAGTAACTAAAAAACTATTTTGAGTATACCCTAAACAATTTCATTTGGATCAAACCTTCTGCTCGTAAGATTCCTAAATATATATTTAATGATTTCATCTCTATATGATTTAAACTCTAATTATGAGTTATCACTTAAGAGCAGAAAATCAGTTTAAAATTTTCTTATTTGAAAATGTCTATTTAAGCATCTCAAAACCCTTGATAATATGGTAATGTTGCCTTATATGTTAAATTTAGATTTATCTAGTAATATTTGCTTAATTAGCTAGCTTTTGAAAGACACACAGTAGAACTGAAGATTAATAATGCATGAATGCAGAGAAGTAAATAAATTCTCATTTAGAGAAACGTCACTCAAGCATTATTATCTGTGTCATAAGTCAATGATTTATAAAATTTGAAATAGTTTGTTAGTGAAACATTAAATTAGAATATAAACGCTTTTACCATATTGCTAATGCAATTCCATAGGCTTTTCGAATGATATAATTTCAAATGCTTAAATCTTATTCCATCGAATTTTAAAAACATGCAAAGTGGCAATCTTTAAATTAAAGGTATTAGAGTGCGAATGTAAACAAAATGCTAGATAAAACGGAACAAAATTTGGTGTATTTAGATCATGGAGAGTACATTGTACAAAACGAAAAGTATAGCTCAGATTTTTTTCGAAAGGGAAAAACAATGCACTCCATGACTTGGGAATTCAAAAGTCCTTCCGGCCTGTACCGGGAGGAAAAGGTAGCTTTCCTATATAAGATATTAAAATTTCAGCTAATGTTACTCGAAAACTGCAAACTAAAATGCAAAGAAACCGTTTTCAAAAGATTCGTTAATACTGAATTTGAATAAGAAATTCGCCAAATTATTGAGCTATTGCCAAGTTGGCTTCATTTATGAAAACTTATTTTGGTTGCCAAATTTGGCGGTCAATTTCACCAATTGTCGCCAAGTTTGGCGAGAATATGGCGCTAACGGATATGAATATATAGTTTTATGCGTATGATTGGAAAAATGATGACAACAATGAAAGAAAATAATTTGCGAGAAATAGCGTTCACGAAAACTCATAAATTAATCGCTGGTTTTTTGTAATGCGCTGTCTTGTTTCAAAATGTCAGCTACCCTAGAATTTCAAACTGCTCTATCTCAGCCATTTTTTAAGATAGAGGTAAAATCAAAAATGCTCTGGAATTCTTGTATCAAGGCTTAACACTTAATTAAAAAATAAATTTGAATTTTAACTTGTTTGCATAATTATTTTAGTTTTAAATTTTCAGTGGCCGCCATCTTGAAACAAGATGGAGGACCAAGCTGGCCAACGAACTTGGTTTAGACATTGGTGAGCTTAATACACACAATTAGTTTCATCCAAATTGATTTATAAATACGAGTGTTATCGTATGACATAGGTCAGATATATATATATATATATATATATATATATATATATATATATATATATATACTAAATTAGATAGGTAGTTGATGGTGTATAATCAAATGCTATATCAATTATATGTGAATATTTCGGAAATGTCACAACTGCAAATTAGTTTTGAGATACATTTCTAAGACATGTCAGTATGCAAATACTTTTTCAGGAAATGTGCAGTGTATTTACAGTCTTTATTCATTTTTCTACTAAAAGATAAGCAGATTAGAAAAACATATTGCAGATCTGTCAGTAAAATCTTCTCTGAAACATGATTTGGATGTTGAATATAAAGTCAGAAAGCTGTACGGTACTAATCTGCTGATTTTTTAATGCACCAGAAGAGTTGACAGAAACACTGCTGATATTCCAGGAAAAACTGATGCTCAGTCGTTAGTCAGTTAAATGCGTAATTACAAATTTCTGGCCTCAGTAGTTTTCTGTTATCCCTTACTCTATCAAGTAAATTATATGAGTAAAGAACTTCAGAGTGATATCATGGAGAATTCCACAAGGCTTTTTTTTTATTCCAACAACTTTGTAAGTAGTAGAGGCCATGCCAAGCAAAAGTTTTAATGAAGTCTTGATTGACGCCGCTGGTGAACTTGACGAAGGCCTAGATGTTGAGATTTTATTCAAGATTCGAAGCAAGTACTCAGTGCTCAATCGTTAGTCAGTTAAATGCGTAATTACAAATTTCTGGCCTCAGTAGTTTTCTGTCATCCCTTACTCTATCAAGTAAATTATATGAGTAAAGAACTTCAGAGTGATATCATGGAGAATTCCAAGGGGCTTTTTTTTTAAAATTCCAACAAATTTGTAAGTAGTAGAGGCCATGCCAGGCAAAAGTTTTAATGAAGTCTTGATTGACGCCGCTGGTGAACTTGACGAAGACCTAGATGTTGAGATTTTATTCAATATTCGAAGCAAGTACTCAGTGCTCAATCGTTAGTCAGTTAAATGCGTAATTACAAATTTCTGGCCTCAGTAGTTTTCTGTCATCCCTTACTCTATCAAGTAAATTATATGAGTAAAGAACTTCAGAGTGATATCATGGAGAATTCCAAGGGGCTTTTTTTTTTAAATTCCAACAACTTTGTAAGTAGTAGAGGCCATGCCAGGCAAAAGTTTTAATGAAGTCTTGATTGACGCTGGTGAACTTGACGAAGACCTAGATGTGTTGAGATTTTATTCAAGATTCGGAGCAAGTACTTACGAAAAAAGAAAATTATATGATTATAAATTCGTAGATGAATCTTTGACAAATCTAAAAGAGCCTAGTGAGTGCAATTTTTAATAACGTATTAGATTAAGTGGTAGATATTTTTTTTTTTTTTTTTTTTTTTTTTTTTTTAAGTGATTGTGGCATATGAAGAAAGAAACTTAGCTTTCATCAAAATTTATTTCAGATCGTTAAATAAGCAAAAAAGTTGGAAGAGTTTAGAAATTATGTACGTTTATACGCATATTAGCGAGGTCATTCTAAAGTTCGAGGTTCACATCGAGAAAATCTAAAATCATTTTCAGAGAAAAAGCAAGGAAACGAATTTCTCATTGTAGGGGTAATAATAATAATGTCTACATTTTCATTTAAATTCTAAGAATGTAAAAGGATTTTTAGAAATCAATTAAAAATAATTTATTTTGAACACAGCACTTAAATTCTAATTTTTTTCACCTAATCAGATATATATATATATATATATATATATATATATATATATATAGGGGAGATGGGACAAGGGATGGATGGGACGTTCTCAATATTTCAGGCAATAAACTTTTTTTTTTAGTTGCTTCCTATCCTCATAGATTTCACAAACACAGTGTGCTTCAGAACCAAAAGCAAGAGCACATGGCTGTTTTCAGTTTTTTTCAAATTTGCATTTCCTGAAAACTCTGCTTAAAAATATTTTTTTTACATTTGAAGTTACTTAAATATCTTATGCAATATAAACAATTAAGATATGTTGTAGTTTTTTATTTAAAGGCTCAATATTGGTAATTAAAATGAATGCACATTAACCATTGTGACAAAATAATTTTTGAGACAAAATGGCTGACAATTGAATATATGCATCATGGGGATAATTAGGACATTTCAAATGGGCTGAATGGAACTGACTCGTTCATCCCTAGAGGATGTTGAAAAATATATTTATTAACTAAATAATATTATATAAGTTGATAAATTAATACTTTATGGTAATTATTCTTTTAAAATTTCATCCTCATTGTAGTCATCGTCTTCAGCCATTGAATGCTTCCGTTTATGGGCCTATTAAGGCAAAGGTGAGATGAGTCCAAGATGATTGGCTAACAAATAATCCTGGAGATCATATTAAAATTTATAATCTCTCAGCTTTTATTAAAGGAGGCATTTTTGTTAGATTTTAGTCCTTTACATTGAATACGGAGAGGAGTATGTTTGTATCCTATTCATCCCTGCTGTGGGGATGATTGGGACATAGAAGAACTTTTTTTTAATTTTCATTTATATTTCTGTATAATGATGATCTTGAACAGATATTGTGCATAAGATGTAGTCAAACACTTAATTATGACATGTGATATATAATATTGATAATAACTTAAATAAAATATTTAAAATAAATATTTTTTGAAAATGTTCCATGCATCCCCATCTCCCCTATATATATATATATATATATTTATAAATCACTTAACATTTACTAAAACGAATGGTATTAAAACTATGTAACATTTCGGAGGTGATATAAAAAATTTCTTAATGCCTCATTTTTCATTTACATTTTTAGAATGTTAAATGATTTTTAGAAATCAATTAAAAAATAATTTATTTCGAACAAAGCACTTAAATTCTAATTTTTTTCTCCTAAACAAATATAAATTAATTTATATATATATATATTATAAATCATTTAACAGTCATTAGAACTAATGTTATTAAAACTACGTAACTTTTCGAAGGTGATATAAAAAAAAAAATTCTTACTATTTATAGGCTTATATGTTTGTAATTTTATATTAAAAAGCAGATTGAATCCGTCTGGTCTTGCTTGCTCGCAATTGCTAAGCAAATATTTTGACTGATTTCATTTTTACCACAGGGACGTACTTTATAATGGATTTTGTTTTATACTTTTATGATTATACGGACATGGGTGTACAGGGGCTGATGATTCCCAGGTGCGTAGAAGTGCTTAATTTTTAGTACCATTATTTCCGAAAAGTAATATTTGGAGTTTTATTCGATTAAAGAAGACGAAGATTACTATTCGAAAATAATGTCTTAGTTTTCGAAGACATTTACAAGTCCAGACAAGTATCTCTACCCACCCTTGACCTATGGGTCGACCAGAACACAGTCTATCCCAATCAAGTCCCGCTCCTCTTCTTGCTGGCCTTGAAGAAAACTCTAATTATTGCTTCTCAGATTTGCACGACAAAATCAAATAAGGTTTTTTGCCTTTCTCAAAGTCTCCCCTTCCCCCCCCCCGCAATAAAGTTCTGAAATGACACCCCTGTTTAAATGTTAATAAAATAGGAATATAAATTTAAAAATTACATTATAATATTTAGACAGTCGAAAGAATTTTTTTCAATTCCCATGAATATAATTTTATTCCCCAAATAACCTCTGTATTTACACCATTTTGTTGCGTTTTGAAATAGGTGTTTTTACGATAGAGCTATAAACATTTTAATTATGGGCACTCTGTATTTGTGTAGTGTTTTTTAGACATTTCTAAAACAACCATGTGAAATAAACATCAAAATATTTGATTTGTATATAAAACTGATCAATATCTTATCTAAGTACTTTTCTGCCACAAGTTCACATGAATTTTTCGCCTTTTCTCCGGTTCATAAATTAGTTATACTTCTATTGATATATTACTTAATGAGTTTAAAATAACTGTTTTCTTTAGGTGTGGATTGATACTAAAAGCAGATCGAAAATGCTTTAGCAGTGTGGTATGGTATGTTGCTAATAATGTTAAAGGGATTTTATTATATTATTAAGTTACAATGTACATTTATAATTGTAACATATAAACTATAATGCATCCGAATTAGTTTGAATGTCTTTGTGAATAAACTATCAAATCTGCACTCTCCAATTTTTGATTTTCAAAATTTTAGATTCTTTCGCAATATCGTATAGTTTTATAAAGTGGAATTCAAAAGTTCATTCTACCGTAAATGTTTGAAGGACAATAATGGAACAAAGATTTTTATCTCAGTAAATGAGCTATACATTTTACGTGCACCGCTATCCATTAAGCAATTGTTGTAATGCATATTAACAATATATATAAACATTGTATTGCTTAAAGAAGTATAACATGATCAAAATTTATTTTAAACAATTATTGACGATAGATTATGAAGTATTCTAATGCATTCAGCATCTCTTTAAATAAACTACAAATACTATACACTACGAGTAAAATAGAAAATACGCTATAGTAAATCCAATAACATGCATAAATTTCTTGGCTATTCAATAAAATTTATGAAAGTTAGCGAGTGAAACTTCTAGTGGTCATGGATAAATTAACCAATGGATAAATTAACGAATGGATAAATTAACCGATATGTGAGACAAAGTCATAAATATGTTTCAGTTATGTTGGAAACTGTAAAAATTAGACGTGCATTCGAGCTAAGTAGATTTTCTCTACATTTATTTCATGCATATTCTATTTAAAAGTTTTCTGGTTTTTAATCTAAGTCTCAGGGTAAGTCATAGCATTGCGATTGAATGTATTTAAGTGTGTGCAGTAGACCGTGTCTTTCAGTTTGCTGTAAGTTTTAAATTTATAAATACTATATATTCTCTGTCGGGTGACAAAAACTTCCTTACATCCCTTGCGTCATTACAATAACAAAAAATTACATTAATTTGAATGTTGGAAGTCTTACTAACATCTTTGAAGAAAGTGAATTTTTATTAGTAAATTGCCCATATAAGTTTCTTTTTAAGATCATTTATAAAATGATTCTCGATTACATTTAATATATATTTTTAATGCATCTGAGATAGTTTAACACATAATCATTTTTTAGAGATTGATCAACTCTTGTATTATATTTAATTTTTTTACAAAGCTATATCTATGTTATAAAGCACAAACACTAATATGAGTAACGCCGATGCTAATCAAAAGGGGGAATTAACTTTGCTTACGCCAAACGGCATCTGTAAAAAATGCCACTTGGTTGTGTATCCGATTGTGAAATTTCCCCTTAATGACGTGTATGTTGTGTAGAAATAGACTTAAACATTCGCATGCGTAGTCATATATTACAGGGTGCATGCACGCAACCATGTGTCGACGTTGGCATTAAAAATAAGAAAACATTTTGCTAATTGAATTTTGCTAACATTTGAATTTGGAGAAATTCCAACTGTGAATATTTAAATTAACTTCTGCGTTATTTATCGCCAACGTTTCGCGATATCACTTTCGTCTGGTAATTGTAATTGAAGTAATTACATTTGGTGAGTGTTTTTTCATCTGTGAAATATAATGTTATCTATATATAAAAATTAGTTTATAGCAATAAAAAATGTAATATTAAGATACTCAATGTTTCAGCAAAATTAAATTCCATTATATTTTAAAATTTATAAGAACCTTAATTAAGACTTTATATTATGTACATCTAAAATTTTAAAATTATGATTACATAATAAGATAAGAAAAAGTTCTTTGTTGACTAGTTTCTGATGTTCTTTTATTCATACTGGGTTCCAGTTTATTGCGAATGCTGCTGATTAATTATTCCCGCAGTTATGGTTTTTGTAGTTCTTTTGAATTCCACGTAGGTGAAACATTTATATATATATTATTTTTTCCCATTTCAAAAGAACAAGATTATTTGGAAATTAGTCGCTAAATCTTTTCATCGAGACAGATGAAAAGTGCGCTCACGTGTGGATCTTTTTATCGGGATCAACAAATTAGACAGGAAAATAGAACAAAAATTCATTGAAGAGAATAATTTGTGAAAGCTTTTAAAATTAAACTGTGATGGTAAAAACAAAATTCCTAGCAATACATATATATATATTTTTTCACAATGATTCAACGGATTTTGAAGGATTAAGTAATTTGTTTAAATTAAGACCAACGTAACAGCTTCCGATAGTTTGCAAAAAATCTAGAATTTGGTCTTAAAATAACGGTTGATATATTCTAATTCAGTTTTTTTAATCCTAATTATACATCGAACAGGAAAATGCAATAAAACCACACTGACAAGAGGACATTGTGGCATTTAAAAAAAATAATAACACATGTTGATTAAAAATCAACATTCAAATGAACATTTCTGTTTAACAATAAAATAAATAAACTTTAGATTTATAAAGATATTTTTTGAAAAGATTCTTAATCTAGGAAAGTAGTCTAAAGTTTCTTTAGAAATTATATTATAAATTCATAGTAGGGGTGTACAACTAATGTATAATTTTTTTTAAATATTTGTACTAAAAATCAAAGAGCAAATCGCAATAACATACAAGGAAAATAGTAATTCGAGAAACTTTTCAGAATTTAATGGATAACATGTAAGAGTATATATCTGTTTAACTATGATTAAACAAACTTTTGTTTATTAAACATGTTTATTAGATTATATCGATTCATTCCATGGCGTATTGTAAAATATTTTCCAAAATAATGAATAATAAAAAATTACATATTGTAATAATCAGAAAGTTAAAATGAAGTACATTATAAGTATTTAAACAATGAGAGAATGAGATTCGTGCTATAAATCATTCTTTAATATATAAGCATAAAAATATGACTAGTACTTCATAATTCAGGAAAGCATTATAACTTGAATATCCTGTCTATAATGATGAATGTTCTATCATTATCGTAAAATCTCTTGTCAATATCATATATTCATTATATTTTTTCCCTTGTAAAGAAATCATCAATTGACTCTAACATTTTAATAGCGCTTTCGGAAGATGTGTAAGACAAATTATTTTTCAAACATCTGAAAAAAAAATGCAATGGTTTTCTTGATTTATTTAAAGATAATTTACCAAATAAATTAAATTACTTTACGAAAATTCTATTTCATGTAAACTCTTTTTAACTTGAGCAGCAATGTGTTTCTAATGTTTATTTTACATATAAAAATACTAATATTCCAAGAAAACGGGATATGTTTTCAACAAAGTATTATATATTAAGTATCCAATACAAATACAATACATTAAAAAACGAATATAAATTTTATCACAAGTAAGTACTATATAGTTTAAGCTTATTGAACGCTCGTTCTTCAATTACGAAATATATGTTAGTACACATTGTGTCCTATTCCTATTATTCAGCAGTAGCTAATTCCTAAACTATCAGTTTTACAACTATAGTTACAACTATAATAAAAAAAGAAAACTGCCCAGTTAAACTGACGGCATTGAGCTCACAGGCTATTCACATTAACTGTAAATTATATTCTTATTTCAAAGAATTTGAAATAAGCCCTCGAAAAATGAAGAAATAGACAATATATTAAGAGGGGGAACCATCCCCCGTTTCTCCTTCTTATAATTAACCAATGAACCCATAAAACTAATCAGAGAAGCGCCTTACCACAATGAACCTATATACAAAATTTGAAAAAATCGGATAATTATGCATGAAAAATCCATTTATCTAAATTAAGAGGGGGGGTAGCCCCCCGTCCCCCCTTTATAACCAAAGAACCCCCAAAACTAATCAGAGAAGCGCCGTATCACAATGAACATATATACAAAATTTGAAGAAAATCGGATAATTCTGCTTAAAAAACCCATTTGTCTATATCAAGGGGTGTTAGTCCCCCCCAATCCCCCCTTTATACTTTACCAGTGAACCCCCAAAACTAATCAGGGAAGTGCCTTACCACAATGAGCCTATATACAAAATTTGGAGTAAATTGGATAATTCTGCATGAAAAACCCATTTATCAAAATTAAGGGGGGGGGGTAGCCCCCGTTTCCCTCCTTTACACTTCACCAATGAACCCCCAAAACTAATCAGGGAAGCCCCTTACCACAATGAGCCCATATAGAAAGTTTGAAGAAAATCGGATAACTCTGCATGAAAAAAATCATTTATCTAAAATAAGGGGGAGGATTAACCCCCCCGTTACCCCCTTTATACTTAACCTATGAACCCCCAAAACTAATCAGGAAAGAACCTTATCACAATGAACCTATATACAAAATTTGAAGAAAATCGGATAACTCTGCATGAAAAAAATAATTTATCTAAAATAAGGGGGGAGGATTCACCCCCCCGTTACCCCCTTTATACTTAACCTATGAACCCCCAAAACTAATCAGGAAGGAACCTTATCACAATGATCCTATATACAAAATTTGAAGAAAATTGGATAATTCTGCATGAAAAAACCATTTATCCAAATTAAGGGGGGTTATCCCCCCGTCCCCCCCCCCTTTATAGTTAACCAATCAATCCCCAAAACTAATCAGGGAAGCGCTTTATCACAAGGAACCTATAAACAAAATTGGAAGAAAATCAGATAACTCTGCATGAAAAATTCATGTATCTAAATTAAGGGGGGGGATTCCCCCCCCCCCCGTTAGCCCCTTTATACTTAACCTATGAACCCCCAAAACTAATCAGGAAAGAACCTTATCACAATGAACCTATATACAAAATTTGAAGAAAATTGCACAATTCTGCATGAAAAAACCATTTATCTTAATTAAGGGGGGTTAGCCCCCCGTTCCCCCCTTTATAGTTAAACAATCAATCCCCAAAACTAATCAGGGAAGCGCCTTATCACAAGGAACCTATAAACAAAATTGGAAGCAAAACGGTTATTTCTGTCAAGAGTTATCGCGTTACGTACGTACATACGTATATACATACATACATACATACATACAGAACGGGCGGGCACATAAGCTCTCAGGCTTTGATAGCCTGTGAGCTAAAAATGTTTAAAATTTTGTTCTGTATTCCATGAATATCCATTTATGTCAAAATATTTTTTCTTCTGTAAACAGTTACGAAATTTCGATTTTATACAGTCCATGGTCTTATTAGTTATATATGAAAATCTTTTCTCCATCTTCCAACAGGTACAATAGTAAGAACTTAGTACGACTAAAACGTACTAAATTTTGATGCATTGACATTTTAGAATTATCATTGTTTTCTGGCACTAAAAGTTCTTTTCTTCATTTTTTATAGGTCTTAAAACAAAATAAAAAATTTAATTTCGTAAGGTTTAAAAAAATTATTATTGTCATGAAATTGGAATTTCCGATAATGCAGCACAACATTAAAAAAAAATTGTAATTGGAAATATAGTACTTCGATATTTTAAATCTTAGAGGTTTCTAACAGTTTTCAAAATATAACAGATTAGGAATTAGCTATATTTCAACGGTAAGGAGGAACACACTGTATATTTACCTTAATTATTAATTATAGAGGAGGTATACTTAGAAGTGGTATCTTAACCTACGCCAAACTTGGTAAATGGTACCATTTTTAAATGGTAAAAGGCACTTGACTTTCTTTTATGATTCATATTTTCGTAGAAACTTTTAGATGTGTGTAACTATGATGGCTGTGACTGTGATATTTGTGACAAACATGCCGATACGCTCTGTCACAGTTTTTTGTATTAAAATATTGAGAGTATAATATATAATGTATTTCAAAACTTCACTCTTCCAAACATTGAATCTTAACCTAGACACAAATTCAATATAGTTGGATATTTTTAAAAATACCGAAACTCATATGACATTATTTTAAGACTCACAGTATCATATAAAATTGCAAATTTCAATGAATGTATGATTGTGAAATTTTAAACAAACATGACTATATGATATGTCATAGCATTTGGTATTAAAACGTTAATGGTTTAGAATAAAATGTGTCTCAAAATTTCAAGTTGTAAAGTTTGATGTAAATCAGATAATAGTAATATGAAATATAACTGATTCCCCGAGAGTAACTGCTCATACTAGTAAACCAAGTCTGCAGAGCATATATGTCTCCCGCTGTTTTAGAAAAATATAAAATTCAGTAGAAATTGAGCCCGCCGATAAGCACGATCGAGAGCGGTATGTTTAACAATAGATAAATGAATTAATATGAAATATATTCATATACATATTAGAAAACCCTGGACCGTAGAATTTTAGATGGTATTATGCACCTGGGTTTCAGTCGGGAGTAGCAGATCCATCACATGGCTGGCCACTTTAACTTGACTTAAACAGCACAAAATTTTGTGTGTGGCGGCCCTTGAAATATTGCAATGTGTATTAAATGTTCATTGTTTCAGACGTAGACATCGTGTGAACAGCCGGTATATCTTCTTCCAATTTTGTCAAAATTCCATATACCTTTGAAAGGAAAAAAAGTGAACGCGAAACTGGTGCCAGGCACTACGAATTGTCAAAAATGTGAGTTCCTTTTAAAATTAAAACGTTGTTGAATAATGTACTAAATACTTTTTGTAATACGTTCATGTAATACAGCACTGAATGCTGTGGTATTGATATATCTTTGTGTCTATTTAATCGCTGCAAGTGTAGTTCCCTGCCATGTCAGCCCATGGGGATATTGTTAATATGCGGTAATATACACCTTTCTTCAAAATGTGCATGTGAAAGTTTGAAAAACATTTCATTTAATTTGTCTAACGTGGGTTTACATAGAGGTGGTTATCAAAATAATGGAAACACCCTGTATTTATCAGGAATCCTTTACTAATATGGAGTAGGACCGACATTGGCATGTAATACAGCTTGGAATCAATATGGAATCGATTCTTACAAGTGTTGAATAGAATTTAAAGGAATATTGTACCATTCGTAGTGGAGGTATTGTGGAAGTTCCGGGAAAGATGCCGGCGGATGTATCTATTCCGGATTGAATGCTCTAAATAAGACCATAACGTTTCGGTACCATTGAGGTGGGAGGGCTCTGCGGATCGAGGTAGATGATGCGCTTCATCCTCGTGTTCATCAAACCATGATTGGTAAAACCCGCTGCATGCATAGGAGCATTATCATCCTGGAAAATTCCATCTACTGCATGAAGCAAAGTTTACATCATAGGATGGACCTGGCTAGCTAAAACTTCTCCTCCCTAGTGATACTTCCTTTCAGAGTTACGATTGGGCCAGCAGAAAACCACGACACGACTTCCTACGACAGATCCACCTCCATGATTGAAAGTTGGAAGGAGACAATCACGATCATATGTTTGTGCCGGTGTCCTCCAAATGTGTACCTGTTCTGTTGTGGGGAAAAGTGTGAAAAATGATTTGTCTGACTATATAACTATCTTCCACTTATTAATCGACCAGGTTTTATGGTTGTGGCACAACTGTAAACAACGTTTTGTATTAACGCAGCTGTGACAAATAGCTTGGGAATCGCTGCTCTGCCATAGATGTTCTGTTTATGAAGCGGCCTCCTAAATGAAATTAGTGACACTGGAGAATCCAGATACAAATTGAGCTCTGCGGTCACTTTGGCTGTATTTTTTGTTTCTTTTATTAAAATCCACTCCAATACCCGTCGGTCTCTTTCACTCAGCTTCTCCTTCCGTCCACTATTTTTCTTTGCAGAACTTGTCTTGCCGCGCTGTGTGTACGCTGTCATGACTTTAGACACCGCACCTCTAGACGTGCATAAAATCTGAAATCGGTCACAGTTTCTCCAGCTAGTCGGGCCCCAACAATTTGGCCTCTTTGAAAGTCTGTGGGGTCTGACATTTTGCACGTTTGACAAAAATACAAGACGTATAAAAATTCACGAAAACTACCTCATACTATCATGATAAATCTGCTTATATTAAAAAAAAAAAACTGGTAGCTAGAATTACATTTTAATGATTACAAAGCGCATTCTTAATTATCACTTTTATTCAAAGTTCTTTCCATTATTTTTATAACCACCTGTACAATTTATTCGTTCGAAAAGAAGTATTTATGAAAACAAAGTTATAAATCAAAATACTACATTCATTTTAAAAATTCACATTTATTTGCCTTTTAATTTTGAATATTTATTAATATGAAAATTAACTTTTTTTTTAATTAGCATTAAAGGATTACATATATTCTAGAAATTACTTACACTGCAAATCTTTATACACTGTTCAGAGCACTTTTTAGAACACTTCTTTTGTCACCTTTTTTAGTACACTTTGAATTGCACTTTTTTGAACAGTTTTTAGAATACTTCTGAGAACACTTCTTTTGTTCAAGTACACTTTCTACTGCACTTTTCGAAAGGGTGACTTCACAAGTGTGCCAAAATGCACTCAGAAAAAGAAACTGGTTAAAACTACAAAACGTTTTTGAGTACATTTTGTTGTTTTAGCAAAGATGGAGTAAAATTGAACCATTTTACTTCAATTAACAAAACATTTTTGCTGACGATACAAAATTTTTTTTTTGGAATTGCAAAAAAAAAAAAAAAAAAATGTTGATACAAACAAAATATTAAAACAAATATTAAACGAAACAAAAATTAAACAAATATTAACAAATAACAAATATTAAAACCCATATTTAAACAAAAATTTTGTTTAAATATAGGTCAATGGAAATTTTGTTTGAATCAACAAAATTTTTTCTTTTGTTAAAAACCACTTTTTCTTGCAATTCCAAAAAAAAAAAAAAAATTGTATCGTCAGCAAAAATGTTTTGTTAATTGAAGTAAAATTGTTCAATTTTAGTCCAATTTTTCTAAAACAACCAAAATGTACTCAACAAAAATGCTTTGTAGTTTTAATCAATTCCTTTTTCTGAGTGTGTGTTCCCAAAATATTCTCAAATGTGTTCCCAAGCTTAGATTTAAAAAATATTCTGATCAGAACACTTTCGGTACACATTCTTTATAGCGGAGCATATTCGGAACACATTTCAGTACGCATTAAGGTAACTTGAACACATTTTTTGAATCAAAGTGTTTTATATATGCTCCCAATGTGCGCTGGGAATTTGCAGTGTAGTCGCTGTTTTTTCATAAGTTGTATGCCATACCCAATTCGAAGCAGTGTGCATTTTTTACTGATCTTATAAACAAGATTATAAACGGTGAAACTACATCACAGTCACGTTACTGTAAAACTAAATAAAATTACCCACAAAAACTTTTTACCTGAATTTGAAAACAAAACTATACTCTTGGCAAACTATATACTACTTGGCAACTATACTCTGTGGTTTTCAAATTTAGGCAAAAAAGTTTTATTAGTATTGTATTGCGGCAAATTATAATATTTTATAGGATTTATAATAGCAGATTGCTTTTAGAAAACAGATATTTAAATTTATAGCGCATTTCTTTATAATATTTTTTTTATAAATGTGATGTAATATTTCATCATCTAAATAATTTTTAATGTTTTCTGGAAAGGCATTTGCAAGCGGACCAAACACTATGAGGAATGCTGGAGATTCGTCTTGATATTTATGAAGAATCACTGTTATGTCCTGTATTACACTCAGAAAAAGAAACTGATTAAAACTACAAAACATATTTTTTGAGTACATTTTGTTGTTTTAGCAAAATTGGTGTAAAATTGAACCATTTTACTTCAATTAACAAAACATTTTTGCTGACGATACAATTTTTTTTTTGGAATTGAAAAAAAAAAAAAAAAAAAAAAAAAATTGTTGATTCAAACAAAATTTTTATTGACCCATACTTAAACAAAAATTTTGTTTAAATATAGGCCAATGTAAATTTTGTTTGAATCAACAACAAAAAAAATTTGTTGAAAACCACTTTTTTTTTTTTTTTTTTTTGCAATTCCAAAAAAAAAAATGTATCGTCAGCAAAAATGTTTTGTTAATTGAAGTAAAATGGTTCAATTTTACTCCAATTTTTCTAAAACAACCAAAATGTACTCAACAAAAATGTTTTGTAGTTTTAATCAATTCCTTTTTCTGAGTGTAGAAGACGTATTTTTGGAAGCTCACCAATGATGCAACTCCAGCATAATGTAATGAATATAATGAAAATGAATAATGGGCAGAAGATTCTCGATTCTCGATTCTAGCTAATTAAACAATTTAAGCCTTATGAGTTCGAGAGGAGGATTAAGGATATGCACTCAGAAAAAGGAATTGATTAAAACTACAAAACATTTTTGTTGAGTACATTTTGGTTGTTTTAGCAAAATTGGAGTAAAATGTATCAAAACATTTTTGCTGACGATACAATTTTTTTTTTTTTTTGGAATTGCAAAAAAAAAAGTGGTTTTCAACAAAAAAAAATTTTTTTGTTGATTCAAGCAAAATTTCCATTGACCTATATTTAAACAAAATTTTTGTTTAAATATGGGTCAATAAAAATTTTGTTTGAATCAATAAAAAAAATTTTTTTTTTGCAATTCCAAAAAAAAAATTTGTATCGTCAGCAAAAATGTTTTGTTAATTGAAGTAAAATGGTTCAATTTTACTCCAATTTTGCTAAAACAACAAAATGTACTCAAAAAATATGTTTTGTAGTTTTAATCAGTTTCTTTTTCTGAGTGTGGTAAGTTGAGCTATTAAATATGTAACGCATTTCACAAATCTTCTCAAGTACTTCAATAAAGGGAACAGAGAGGGAAATCTATCTATAGACTTGGTTTCCAATTCTGAGCCGTCCCTCTTGGGTAGTGATTTAAAGTCTTTTAAGTAAAGATGGGCATACAGCAGCATACATTATTATTTTTGTCTTCAGTACAGCATATCTTTTATAAAATTCAGTTCTGTTTTGTACATATTTTAATTTATTTGTTCTGAAATGATATATCTTTTGTATTTACGTTTTGCTACAAATTTTAGTTGTAAAGTGGCAATTTTTCAGTTTTACGTTTCGTATATTCGAATATAATTAATTTATTTTAAAAAATGTCAAAATGTCTTTATTATTTCATCTTCTTCTTCTTGTTACATTTTGGAGTATGGATAACAGAACAGAACATTTTGGACTATGTTACATTTGGAAGGTGGTTTCTTGAAAAACCTGATAGGCTATATATTTTTTATACTTTTTTGCTCCTCCCATATTCCGAAGACGTAGGAGATTATGATTTTTTGAATTGCTGTTTATCGTTCTTAGTTTCTATATTCAATGTTTTCTTTTTTTTTTTGTTACTGCCCTACTTTTGATAAAAATTTCATAACTTTCATTGTGAATTAAAATTGTATATTATTTCTGTGCTCAGTAAGAGCTTTGTAGCGCCTAGTGCACATAATTTATATTATCTTTACATCTATATATATATATATATATATATATATATATATATATATATGTGTGTGTGTGTGTGTGTGTGTGTAAAAATATAACAATGTAATAGTAGTACGAAAAACTTTGACCATAGATTTAACTTTTCCGGAGCCAAAATTATTCAAAATTGCAATTCAATATTTGATCTTGACTTTTACGAGGCACATTTTATTAATAAATATACAGATTAATTGTTGAATGACATGTCCAGCACCCCTTTTCTTTCCCCCCTTTGGAGAGAGCTTGCGCGGTAATGCCTGTTTTCGGTGATTTCCTGTCAGTTGCGTCAGTTCTGCTCTTCTGGTTACACTTGCTTTGCCATTTGGTCAGATTACAGCCAGTACTCGGGGCTATAGCCGAGCATGGTTCTTTTGAACCCTTTTATCCTTTTTTTTTAATTTTTAGTTTTTTGTTTTTTCCCATCTTACACTGATGAAGGAAATCTTTGTATCCTTGAAACGGCCGCATGTGTTTTAAAGTTCTGTAATTTGTGTGCTTCAATATCGTTTTAACTTTTTCGTATTAATAATCACACAAAATGTGCCTGTTATAGCTAATGTAATAGTAGGATTATTAATATTAAAGAAGTACACATGAAAAGCCAAATCGCCTAAGAATTTTATTTGTATAATAAGTAAAACTTCAGTTTGTAAAAAAAATAATAATATTTTAGGAATATACTTTAAAATTTTTGCTTCTAAAATTAACAACTGGCTACATATTATTCTAAGTTCAACTACACGCAACCTTGTAGATTGATATATTTCCAGGCGTCAAAGAATGAAGCGGTAAAGAAGAGTAGATGAACACGAGATTTTGAGATAATGATAAGTCATCCATCACGGCTGCCAGAATATTCCCGCGAAATTCTTTTAGGCAGTTCAGAAAAACTTGGCATATTTTTACGCTGATAAACAAACGTATGATTTATAACATGGTGTTCATTCGTTAAATAATTCTTGTTTAGAACATTATATTTTTGTAAGATATAATTTTTGAAATTTTCAAGATCTGATAATTTTTAATACATTTTAAACATATTTCAGTGATAACAGCAAAACATAAATCATAAAGAATAAAGTTTTTGTTTCCTTACTTTAAGAGTTTAAATTTAAATTTAATTATTTTCAATATTTTTTTTAAATGATGCTTATAAATATAAGATTTACTTTAAATTCTTATTAAATTAAAAGTTTCTTTCCTGCTACATCAATGAATGATATCAAATTAGGGTAATTTAATGTATTTCAAAAATCACTCGAGGGCAAAGAAATTTTGAAATGTGATGCTCTACATATAAAATGTCTATCATTTCCGTATATTATTTGTGTATTTATTTGTTTTATAGATAGCTACAAATGTGCTGGTTTTTGAAGTATAAAAAAATGTACGTTACTATATTTTTTTACTGAAATTATTTAGTAATGTAACTTGTATCATTATGCTACTTACTTAATTTAATTTCTAAAGACAAATTTAAATTTTGATTAATACTAAAGTTCAAAGTTTGTTTATTTGACTTAAAAAAATATCGAAAGATTCGCAGTTATGTATATGCTAGATGATTATTGACCCTATTTAAAGATAATACTTATGTATGCTTCTGGTATATGAATGAATATAATTATTCCAACCGAATTAATTGATCGAAACATACTTATAAACGATACAGATATTTATAAAGTTACAAATTTAAGAATGTTTAACTTATATGTTCCGATGCATGGCATCCCTATTCGTAGAAAGAAAATGTCATGGTAAACTACAGTGACTTCTAATTATGTTTGGGTGAGATCCCAAATTATTGTTGAGCTTATCAGTTGCATTATATAAATATGAGTAAACATTGTAAAGAAATTATACATTCTTACCATAAATTAAAGATAATATATTTAACTCAAAAGTTTATACATTCTATTGCTGATATATACACCTTAAATTAAAAAAAATATTTTTTTTTTTTACTTAAAATATTTTAAACAGAAGAGGTAAAACTGTATAAATTTTAAAATAGTATAAAAAAATTGATAAATAATTTAATTTTTTAGACAGAACATTTATAAATTGCAAATTCATGTATTAAACATTTTAAACATGTTTGTTTACTAATTATTCGGAAGAGAAAATATTAGTTTATCTGTATTTTCCTGTGTAAGATCTGTATTAATTCTAAAGCATGTAACAGGTTTATAAGTAAATATACCACACATATAATTTGAAAACGTATTTAATAGCGACGAGAGAAAAATTTTCCTTTGAAGTGAATTTTCCTCCTTACATCTATATATTTAAAACGCTAAGCGTTTTCTTTCGACAGTCCGTGAGAACAAACTATTGCATCAAATTACATCATACTTTTTTAAAATGAAAGATATTTGGACACAGATTTGTTATCGTACATTCGTTTGTTCAAAAGTTTTATTAATTAGCAGTAATTTTAAATTAAACCTTTACTTATGCGTATAACGTCATAATGTCAGCAATCGAATAATTTTTACTGTTACGAGGATAAAAGAGAAAAAATAAATTTTAGAGACACGTGGCTTTTATGCGGAATTTTTTTAATTTCCAAGTTTAATTTAAGTTAAAAATATTTATCCGCGTGAATTTTTTTTATATAAGCGAATAAAAATTCATATTTATTGTGACGTCAAGGGAATATTGTCCATTACGTTTATTTTATCCTTATGCATTATAACTTTGTTGATGCCATTTTTTCATTACAATTAATACATAATAAATTTTTACATGGATACATGGTGTTTAAGCATAAATACATATAAAGTACGTGTGAAAATTTTTCGCTGTTGAAAATGACTTTATGCTTAGTCAGAAATGCATTTTAACATTGATAAAACTACAGAGAAAAATTTATATGATTGTGTCAACATGACGTAATTTTAACTGATTTTTCAATTATTAATTATAACTATTAGAATTGGAGCTTTATTGATTGTTTTATCTTGAGTGCATACCTTACTTACATGTTACCAATTACTTTTTTTAATTATAGTTAGAAGATTTCACTTTTTAATTTAAAAAAAATCACAAAAGTAAAGCATTTCAGGATAATCAAAATTATTAAAAATAGTGTTGTAATAAAGAAAAAAAAAACCTTGAAATAATTATTGTGTTTTTAGTTAGAATGAACAATGTAGGGCTAATATTTTATAGGAATTATTTTGGTAGGTTTATTATAAGTTCATTTAACAGTTCCTTACTAATGACAAAGTCATATTTCTTTCACTGTGAATTTCTCTGTCGACGTAAAAAGTGGTAATCTATTTTGGACGCCAGGCAAAACACAGTGGCAATTTTTAGGAAGGTATAACGGCTGTGACAACAAACGGCGCTATCGCTTTCGCTTTCATCGTGCTTACATCACTTCTAAATATTACAAATTAAAATTTTTTACTACATTTTACTACATTTTACAATTTTAATTCTTACATCATCAATTAAAAAAATACTAGCTTTCGCATGAAATTTATATGAAAACTGCCGCTTAAATTAACGATTTTTTAAATAATTTTCAAGCATGAAATATTTTTTAAATCTATCTCAACAATGACCACCAGTTTGCTTCAATAATGTAAAATAGCCCGTCAGAAAGTTTCCACAATTGAAAATGTTTTTTTCTAACCATCATAAAAAGTGAAATAATAATAATATTAATAATAATGAAAACCCTGAGAAATCATAAAATCAGATTATCAATAAGATAAGCATTTTGGCGCTAAACTAAAATCTGACAAAAAAAAAAACTATTTCCAGTTTATGTTGAACATAAAATTGATATGTTGAATTCATTGATGTATATGTTGCATCAAAATATGATAGGAATCGTATTTTATTATTTAAAAATAAATCCATTGTGTATAACTGTACATGAGGGAAACATCCCCGACTGTGATGGGAAAGGGATAATCACCCTCATTATGTAAAGAGACCGAAGAAACCATACAAATAAATTACACTTGAAACATTAAAAATATCTCTCATCTGCAAATAGATTTATGATTGTAAAAAAAATTCTCAATCTTTACTTAAAAATTGATTACCTTAAAACAATAGATGCCTTTTAGAAGATATGGTTTTGAAACGAACAATGGTTAAATAGGACATTTTAAAACTTTTTCTTTAAACGTTTGAAAAAAAAAATTAACGTCGAATTTCGATGGTGCCTTTGGGAAGATGCAATGCACATACGCATAGGAGCTCATTCAGTTGCATTATCACAGGTGGGGGTGGGGAGATGTCTTCTTTATTTACTGAATATGAGACGGACGTAGGAATATATCATTCATATGATACTTCATAGGTCCACGAAATTTTCTTTCTTGCCTTGGACAATATGGTGGTAATGTCGAACTGATTTCCATTACACGGTTGTTTACGAATTGTTTGTTTGAAGTTTGAAGTTTGTTTTTTCATCGCAAATAGTACTGTATTTCACTGCGGGAAAAAACTTTTAAAATAAAATATTTGAAAGACTGTTTCATACGCACCTTCTTAAATAATAAAGAAGCTTATTTTACTGATATTGTTACAGTATTTTTTTCCGTGAAGTTTTAACGGGTTCCATTTAGTTTTAAGTTATTTTTCTAACTCCTAATTGAAACTAATAATATGAAAATTAAGTAATTTAAAATCAATAACATAATTAAAAATACTAGTAAAAATATTTATAATAAGTAAGGGGAACTGAGGCACATTTATGCATGGGGCACCTTGATACACCCCCTCTACTGCTCACAAGGTCATTACAGGAAGTTTGCCAACAGTTCCAAAATATGGCGCTAGTGTACACAACTACCTACAGAACGTCTTGGCGTGATTCAGTAGTTTGATTAAATGAGACAGGTGATTTAGTGTTTTTGTAGGTAAAAAGTAAATTTTAGTTGTACAATTGCAGTGGTATTATACAGCTGTTCCAGTATTTTCAACAGGAAAGAATACCATCCCTGGTAAGTAAAAGTACTCTTTATCAGTTCCTCATCCTTTTCTGTTAGGTAAATTATGAAGTTTTAGATTTGAGATTCATATTATTCAAAATGGCTACTTGGGGCACATTGATACAGCCTATGTTGGGGCACATTGATGTGTATCAATGTGCACCATGATAGCTGCTAACAACCTATATTCATTTTAGTTCATTTTTTCATTATCTTTTATTTTTTTTTCTCGTATACTCCTTAATCCAATCATTTCCGACCAACAATTTCTAATATTATTTTTTTTTCAGTAAAAAAGCCCCATTATTGTATACTAGAAAATTTAATAGTACTTTTGCAAACAGGGATTTTTAATTTTTCTTATTCCATGCTTACCACTATGATTAGCTCTTACAAAAAAAAAAAAAAAAAAAAAAAAAAAAAGACCAAGAGAGTTGCAATCAACGAGGATGGCGTATCTAAAGCTATGAAAGCTTCTTTAGAGGGAAATTTGTCAATCCGGAAAGCTGCACTCATGTTCAACACCAAACCCGCTACTCTGCAGTATCGTCTGGAGAAAATGAAAGCAAGAAATGGTGAAGAATGAGTCAGGGGTCACGCTCTAAGTATTCCTCTCAACAGGCACTTACCGCCAAACAAGAAAAACAATTAAATGAATACCTTGTTAAATGCAATGAGTTGCATCACGGTCTAACGCTGAAGCAGATAAGACCCTTGGCATATGGATTTGCTAAACAACTACGCTGCAACTATCCTGAAAGTTGGAATGGTAATGAAATGGCAGGGGATGTCTGCATATTTGTTCTTAATAGTTTTGAGGCACGTCAAGCAACATACAAATTCGTCAATAGAAAACCTACTGTTGCTATGAACCTACTGAAACCTACTGTTGCTGAATATACTGTTGCTGTGTGATAATCATGAGTCACACGTTTCTATTGATGCCACTGACAACTATCGTGCAAATGGAATAATTTATTTGTCATTCCCCCTCACACACCTTTTATAAACTGCAACCATTGGACGTAGCAGTGATTGGTTGCAAAGCTGAAAATTTCTTTCAATGATTGGCACCTGAATAATCCGGGGAAATGCCTATCAATTTATGACATTCCAAAGTTGGCTAAACTTGGCAAAAACTTGCTTAGAATGATTCACTCCGGAAAATATTGTGTCTGGTTTTGAGAGGACAGGCATAGTGCCCTTGAACCAATTGGTATTTACTGACTCTGATTTTTCTCCCAGCACAGTTTTCATACCTAATTCTCACTCTGATACAGTTGTTGTCACACCCCCTCAAACAGACTCAGCAACTCCCTCAACTGTCTCTCAGTCACAAGATAGCAATGTTCCACAAAGTGCTGATGCTACCCAGACTCCATGGCCAACTACTTGTTCAAACAAATCTGTAACTCCTGAAGACGCACGACTTTACCCAACAGCTGTTGGTAGTAGAACTAACAAAAGAAAAGGACGGCAGCCTGATAAATCTCGAATTTAAACTGATTCTCCAGAGAAAAAAGGCTTTTCGACATGAGAAAAGTTCAAGAAGAGAAATAACCTACAGCACAGTAAAAGAATAGAGACAAAGAACTGAAAAACGCAAAAATGCTGCTGGGAATAGAAGACACCAAACCTTTGAAGCGACAGACGAAGAAAAAGAAGGTGGAAGAATTATATTTATCAGATAAATCTGAAACACCCTTAGGACAGTGGTGTGACTTTACATCAGATGATTTCAATCAAAGTGACCTGCTAGGTGAAGAAGCAGATACTTTGGAAGATGATACAATGTAAGACGCAGATACTTCTGACCAAAATATTGTTGATTATGACTTTGTTATAGTGCGGTTTTCAAAAAAGAAATCGGTTATTCACTTTGTAGGCCAAGTTAAACGAAAAACTGATGATGGTGACAATCTTGTCGGGTTTATGAACAGAAAACATGGTAACTTTTTCATTTTTTCTGAGAAAGAAGATAATTGTGGGGTTGAAGTGTCAGATATAACAAAGTTGCCCCAGTCAACAACCATACAAGGAACAGCAAGAACATCAGTTCGTTATACATTTAATTTTGACTTTCTTTGAATTACCCAAAATAAATTGTGGGTAATCTGAATTTCTTTGAATAAATATAAAATGGTTTGCTAACTTATTTTCTATGGAAAATACGCAGTAGCTGTTATTTTTTCACCACTTTTCCCAAACGTATCAAAGTGCCCCATGAAGTGTATCAATCTACCCCGGGGACGGGGCACATTGATACAAATGACTTTTTTTTAGTTTTTTAAATTACACACAGAAATACTACGTAAAACAACGATTGTGCCTGTTAGTAACACACTACACTAGTTTTACTGACATCACATGGAGAAATAACTTGAAATTTTTGTTTTCTGGGTACCAAAAAAATGCTTAGAAAAAAACCGCATCAATGTGCCCCAGTTCCCCCTACTATTTATATAATATTTTTTTAATTAATCTAATTAAAAATTTTAAGTTTCTCTTTGCAAATTCAAAGTATTTTATAAGAATATTTCAGTTTAAATAAATGAAGGTCAAAGAAATGTGTGTAAATGCAATAATATAAATAGAAATTTAAAAAGATAATAGTAAATGCATATAGACTGTGGACGTTTAGGTTTTATCTATTCGTTAAATGCATTTGGAGTAAGTTTAAGTTAATAATGCATGGAGTCTAAGAATAAATATAGAGAAAAATTACATTTAAAATACAACTGAAATGAATTTTTTTGTTTTTTTTACTATTTAAATAAAATTGTATAATTTTTACTCGCTTTTAACGTGAAGAATTCATATTTTATTCCGTTATTTATTTCAATATTTTTAAAATTATATAAAGACTGCTATTAGGAATCATCAATTCATAGTCAAGATTTTTTTTATTATGTTTCCACATATTTTAACATAAGAAAGAATATTTTTATTTTATAATGACGTAATGTAGAGAAAAGATTAAGAAAATATGTGAAGAAAATATCTTATTATATTAGGCAAATAATATTTAATTATGCTTCTAATTTAAACCAAACTAAATACATTATAATTGTTTATTAATTTAATTAAAAATAACCTGTTTACGGTTTTACGTATATTTTAAAGTATTTGTTTTCCTCGAGATATTTGGATTTTATCATTAAAACATATTACACCGAAATATCTGATGTTAGATATAAAATTGACGTTTTGATAAAAATAATATATTTATTTTCTTATTGTTGAGAAAGCATTTAATTTTATCCGATAACTTACATATTTTTAAAAAGACAAAAAGATAATAAAATGTCTATATTATTTTGTATTAAGTCCTTAAAATGTCGAAAAGCTATAACCAGAGTCATGCGAAATATAAAGCTAAAACTTTTTATTCAATAAAAAGTCTGAGGTGAATGAAAAATGCAACATTTACACTTTATTACAGTCCCAATCATAACCAATTGAATATAAATTTAGTAATTTGAAAGTTTCTTGGATAGTAATTAAAATGTCCTTGTATAATTTTCACTAAAGGAATTAAAATGTTCACACATAGAAATGTTTTAATGAATTTGAAATTATGGCACATATTACATCAACAATTCGGGTTAAAATCGAAATAAAATGCACTACTATATAAACTGTTAGCAAATTAAGATACAATGAAAACACTATAATAATGCTCTGAAGGGATTTGATTCATAGATTAAATGATTTGTTCATAGAAAAATATATTCAATACCAAATTGTGATAAAGCAGGCGTCTACATAATTTCATTTAGCACTGATTATCAAAAAAGTTTATCCTACGTTGGTATGACATCGCCTAAATTCAGAGAAATACTAAAAGAACATTTGTCTAATATCAAGTTCAGTAAAAAAAAGTCTGAGGTGAATGAAAAATGCAACATTTACACTTTATTACAGTCCCAATCATAACCAATTGAATATAAATTTAGTAATTTGAAAGTTTCTTGGATAGTAATTAAAATGTCCTTGTATAATTTTCACTAAAGGAATTAAAATGTTCACACATAGAAATGTTTTAATGAATTTAAAATTATGGCACATATTACATCCACAATTCGGGTTAAAATCGAAATAAAATGCACTACTATATAAACTGTTAGCAAATTAAGATACAATGAAAACACTATAATAATGCTCTGAAGGGATTTGATTCATAGATTAAATGATTTGTTCATAGAAAAATATATTCAATACCAAATTGTGATAAAGCAGGCGTCTACATAATTTCATTTATCACTGATTATCAAAAAAGTTTATCATATGTTGGTATGACATCTCCTAAATTCAGAGAAATGCTAAAAGAACATTTGTCTAATATCAAGTTCAGTAAATAAGTACAGATTTGACAAGATTACATCAAAAACAAAATATAAAAATAATCTTTGACAAAGTTAAAATATTTTTTCAAACGTCCAACCACTACTTATCCATAATCCGTGAATTTATTGAAAATTTAACTAAAAATGGTAGCATATGCTACGACATCATTTCTTATACTGTTCTCGTCATTTGGTTCAATATTCTAGGTATTTCAAGAGGATCAGCCCCTAAATTTGATTTTGTTTTTCTGCATACGTTTTTTCTTCCAGACATAATCTTCTTCCGCTTGGAAATGAGCGCGTGTGCATCTCGAAAGGTTTCGGGCTATAGTATGCAAACCTAATATATTTACACATGTTTTTAATATTTTATCACATTTTAAGTGAATAAATGTATGTTTTTTATTATAAATTAGGATATACAGAATTTTTTCTTTTGTAATATCTTATAACTAATAACTTATAACATCTTATTACTATCTTATTTCTCTAATAACATTCCAAATCAGTACGTGAAGAAATTTTGGACTTTTCAGACTTTTGGACTTCAGAATTTGAATATACAGAACATTATTTTAGACAAAATCTTTCAAATTTCAAGGGAAAATGTATTAAAATGTCCTTCTATTTAAAGATCGATTGATTTTCAGAAAACGCCTCCTCTGCATTGAAGGATATTAAATTGCGAAACGATGTGACAGAATGGAAATTGTGTTATGACTTCTTATTGTTCACTTCTTTCAAAAATAAAGAACTGGAGAACATTGGAACACTAAATTTTATATTTTAAGATTTTTAATAAAAGTTTTAAGCTTTCTGTTTGTGAATGACATGGTTAATTTATTTAATTATGTAATTTATTTTTATATTTTCGACATTCTACAGTTAATTTTTAGAATGAAAAAAATACACCGAATTACAACATTTTGAAAATTCTTTGTACGAAAATCATATACTATGAATATAAATGATAAATATGATAAAAATGATGTAAATAATGAATTCAAAATATGTTGTACAATTTCAGTGCAAATTTGACAACAGCTTCAAATCCCACTGACTTGTGTAAAATTTTTCTTTTCTTAAAAAAAATCTATTTATAACTACTGAATGAAAAATGATCTTCATATTTCTAAGTTTCAATCTTTAGTTTTATAGAGTTCACCTGTACTGAAGAAGGTCTCAAGATTTTTGTTTTAATTTACAAAGTCAGATATAGAAATAAAAGTAGAATTACATTTGATTTATATAACAAAAAAACTGATGAATACTAAAAAATAAATATATGATTTCCATAGAAACAATCATTTAGGTAGTTGGAAAGTCATAAATTGCGCTGGATTTTTTTTTTTAATAACAAGCTTCACTAAACTTTTCCTTTCTTTGGAAATGCTTCCTATTAAGCGAATATCAAATATACACTTTTCAAATTCTTGTAATATAGAGTATCCCTCTCTGCTTACTTTGATTACTTGAATAGCGCGAGTTATTGGCATGCTTTTAGCCTACAAAAATATGAATTTACAATTTACGAATTTTCATTACAGAATTTTACACGATTTTGTATGTGTTCTACAAGTATAATTTCTGTATAGGCTTAAAAATATGACCAAAACTGGGAATAAAAATTTTATTCGTTTTGCACAAAACTACGCATTGTTGTATTTAGATGTCCTTGGAATATGAATTGCTTTTCCCTGTTGCGTAAAGTAAATATGAAGTGGTTTAATTTATCTCATATTGTCTTGATAATTAATGTATCGAAAATTAACTGTTACAACGATGATAGTTTGTGTTTTATAATGAAAGAATTTGCATATCTGTAAGTTTTAATTGTAAGCAAGTAAGGGGTTCAAAGAAAGTAAACAAATAAAGAGTACTAATGTCACATTTCTGTACTTATTTTTTATGGAAAAATCTTAATACTCCACCATTTTCCATAGAAATAATAAATGTGAGAAAGAAATTTAAACATTATCCCTACAAAATGAGCAGTTTTAATTACTTTTATAAGTTTTTTCTTCACTCAGTAAATGTATGCAATAGCTTGACTTTTTCCTTGTAGTTCAAAAACATAACTTATCTTGTAACTGTGAACTCAACGCTTCCTGAATTACAGATTCCCTAGATATTTTGTAAGGAAATTCCACATTCAGTCTATTAGTTTCTTCTCGAAAAAAAAAAAATGCCATGATTTTTTTTAAAATTAGACACAATGCAATGGACAAATATTTTCTTCAAGGCATTTTACGTTATGTGATTAAAAAAAAACTTAAATTACGTTATGTGATATTAAAATAAAACTGGGCAATATCACTTTATGTATGACCGCAATATATAAAAGTTTGAAAACATTGGTTCTAATGACTATGCATATTTGATTCATATTGATTATTGCTACTTTAGCAAAATAATTTTTTTGAATGTTGAATTTTATATAACTATTAAAATTAATAAAGTTTATTGAACTGATTTTCGAAATAAATTAAATGCATTGTAATATTTCCATTTTAAGAATCTAAATTTTTTACATTTTTAAAATTAATTTATCATGTTATGTTTTCTTTTAGTTATCTTCAAATTCGTATTTTTTCGTAAATTTATATTTAAAAAAAAAAAAACTTTATTTATTTATTTATTTTTAAACAAATGTCGGGGAATTTTCATTGGAATTTATGTTATTAAAATAAACATCTATTAGTTCAGAATAATTAACATGTATTTAAAACTGTAATTTAAAGAATATATTTTAAGCTAAATTTAGGAAATATATTTTAAAACATTTTTATAACTGATCCTGGAAAACACTTATTACGTTAGCTCTTTTTCTAAAAGGACCCTATAGCAAAATAAAGTAAAGTAAAAAAAAAACATGCTTGTATTAAAATTTACCAAAAACTCAACTTATATTATTGTTGCCGCTAGAAGCGCCGTCTATGTAAAATGTTTAAAAAAAAAAAAAAAAAAAAAAAAAAAACTACAACTTTTTTGTGAGTTGGGTTTGAGATGCCGATCAGTGAAGTTGTGTAAATCTCGGCTCTCGACAATTTTTAACACTTTCCAACCTAGTTGAAAAGTGTTTATGACTTCGGTTTGTCTGGCCGTCTGTCCGTGCTCTAACTCCCGCAAATATACTCGGATTGCTCTGCAATTTTTATATGTTATAGTCGTTATCTATAGCATGTTCCCTATTTCAACGGAAGTGTGTAGCACTTATACTTTTTTTACAGGGACACTCAAAAAATTCCATTACATTGCGGTCTATGGGGAAAAATCACTTGAGGTTTATTTAAATAATGTTTCACTATTTTAAACGCATTGAAATTTATATATATCACTAAGGTGCATTAGAAGAAGCTTAATATGGAATAGTGTGTGCATAGCACTTATAGTTACTTTAGAGCGACAGTCAAAATAATTCCGTTACATTACGTCTATGGAGAAAAATCGTCTGCGGTTTATTTAAATAATGTTTCCCTATTTTAAACGCATTGAAATTTATATAAGGTGCATTACAAGAGGCTTACTACAGAATATTGTGTGTATAGCAGTCAACGTTCATTTACAGGGACACACAAAAGAATTCTCTACTGTCTGTTAACAATAATTCCTGGAAGTGCGTTTTAAGTTACTGAACGCGATTTTAATTTTAACTCGCTTTTTGTCTATTACGTGGTGTGTATAAATTCTGTAGATCCTATACAGGGAAGCACAAAAGTTCGCGAACACATTTCCGTATTATTTAACTCCAGACGGAGAATTTTAAACTGTGCTACGCGTTTCCTAACTGAACTAAAATTTAGCATCCTATGTAGTTTATATACAAATCTATAGATCCTATACAGGGCTGATGAAAAGTATTCGGATTACTTAGATGTTATCTTTTAGCTTATTAAACGGTATGATTTGTAAAATTATTTTGGAAGCGTTGGAAAGTGTTACATAATCTATGCTTGACGCATGATTTTTCGTTCTTGTTATTGAGTGTTGTGAGATATTAAATGAGATACAGTCCGCAAGTGAGTTTATTTTATTTTGAGAGTGTGTGTTTATTATTTGTAGTGATAAATAATAACTGAGCTATCGGCGTAACCATAATATTGGTCTCCTCTCGCCGGAGAAAGAATAGAATTTGTCCATGTTTATGTTTTTTCGGGAATCGTCTGCAGAAGTTAAATTGTGTTTGGAATTCTATCAAGTAATTAGAATGAGTAAAACGAAAATTAAATCATCGTATTATTTATATTAAAGTACAAAATATTGTGATTCAGAATTCTCTTTTGTGAATATTGTGAATAGAGTGTGAATATAGAAGAGTGTGAATATTGTGAAGTGTTTTTTTGTTTCCAGAAAAAAAATAATTTCGATTAACCTGGAGAATTTCGTAATACGGAAAAATGAACTGTGAATGTGTTTACGCAGAAAAGAACCGATGTTCTTTATTATTGAGCTAATTTGAGAATTGAAAGAGTGGATTAAATCTTTTCAATGTGGAATTATCCGATTTGGAGATTTATTAATAGATAAAGGTATGTCAGTTTTATTTATTTATTTATTGTGAATTGTATTTAGAATACAATGTTTAAAGGTGCAAAAAAGGAAGATTATCAGCGAATTGCTGCTGAATTAGACATAGATATATCAGATTCCAAATTAACTATTTATGATTTAATAAATTTAATAAAGGAAAGTTTGAAGTATAAAGCAGATAATAAACTGGTTGAAGACATAGCAAACAGTTTTATTGAGGAAAGAAAAAATGAAGAATCAAAATTACTAGATCTTGAGAAATTAAAAATTGAACATGCAAAGTTAGAAATTGAGTTGGCTAAGGCCCGTGCAGAAACTAAAAATGATAATTTAAGTGATCTCGAGAAAAAAGATAATATAGAATCTTTAGACTCTCTGATTAAAAGTGTAAGAACGTTAACGATTAAAATTCCATCTAAACCAGAAGGTTGGAGTTATTTTTTTTCATCGTTAGAAAGAGCATTTATTTCTAAAAATGTCCCAGAAAAATATAAGTCGGAAATTCTACTAAATCTGTTAGGAGAAAGGGCAACAAACGTAATTACGTACATCAAAGATGGGGAATTAGAAGATTATTCAAAAGTAAAGGCTATAGTACTTAGAGAATTTGAGCCATCCCTCCAGACTTGTTTAGAACATTTTAGGAAAGCACAACGTCATCCTAATGAAACATATGTACAATTTGCATCCCGATTAACAACGAGTTGGGATTATTATTTAAAATTGAGGAATGTGACAGATTTCGAAACTTTAAAACAGTTAATAGTTTCTGATAAGATTTGTCAAACGCTTGATAAAGATGTCATGTATTTTATAAATGTTAGACAAGCAGAATCGTGGTTTTCTCCCATTGAATTATCTCGGGAAATTGATTTATATTATACGTCTAAGGGAAAACCCGTGGTTGACAATTCTAGAGCGAGTAATAAAAATACTTATTATCGAAATGTTTCTAAAGTTTTTCTAACTGACGTAAAAAATTCTAAATGTATTTTGTCATGTAGTGAAAATCATCCTTTGCATAAATGTCCTGTTTATAAAAACATGTCAGTGGGTAATAGAGTTGAGCTTGTAAAATCCAAAAACCTTTGTTTTAACTGTCTAATGAATCATAAAGTGATTGATTGTAAATCTAAATTCTCTTGTATTATTTGCAAGAGAGGGCATCATGTAACTTTGCATTTCCCGCGTGAACAAAAAATAAATAAAGGTGAAAATCCAGAGATAATTTCACAGGAAATGAGTTCCAAAAACGAAGTCGGTAATAAATCTAATTTGGATGCTTCAGCTCCAGTATTCCAGCCTTTCCAAGTTAATAACCAAAGCAATTTATTTTCAACGATATGTAATTTTTCTAACGCGTTAAAAGCTGTGTTACTTAGCACAATTGTTTGTTTAATAAAAGATGAATATGGTAATTTTCATGAAGCACGTGGTTTATTAGATGTCGGTGCAAACTCTAATTTTATGAGTAAAAGGTTAGTAGATAATCTAAATTTGAAAAGAGAAAAGACTAATATTTGTATTTCAGGAATAAATAATTTGTCTCTTAATGTTAGATCTAGAATTAACACAACTATTTCGAATAGAGATAAAGATTTTTATTTAAAATTAGATTTTTTAGTCGTTCCGAAAATTACGGAATTTACGCCTTCTAGACCGCTTGAGATTTGTATTTCATCGTTAAATAACATCAAATTAGCTGACGAAAAGTTTAATGTGCCAGGCTGTATTGATTTGCTTTTGGGTGCAGAAAATTTCTATGAATTTTTAAGACCAGGTCAAATTTACCCCCAACCATTAATATTGATACATCCGAGTCAAAGAGATTTATTGAGAATCTTGTTTAAACCTGAGGTACATGAACCAGTTAAGGTGTATAAATTATGTGCGGTGACTTATGGCACAACGAGTGCCCCCTTTTTGGCAACAAGAACCCTTACCCAGCTAGCTAGAGATGAAGGAAAGGAATTTCCTTTAGCTGCAAATGTATTAATTCACGACGTGTATATGGATGATATTTTGACAGGTGCTGATGATCTAGACACAGCTAGAGAGATCCAACAACAACTGATATCTTTGTTAAAGAAGGGAAGCATGGATCTTCACAAATGGTCAGTAAATAATTCTTCTCTTTTGTGTAATAATGCAATATCTGAATATTCATTTTCCAATGAGACAAAAACCCTAGGAATATTGTGGAAGCCGCAACCAGACTCTTTTGGATTTAATTTAATTATAGAGCAAAGTGAAAGGTATACCAAACGCTCAGTATTATCACAAATTGCCAGAATATTTGACCCGTTGGGTTTGATAGGTCCAATAATTACGAAGGCCGAGGTTTTCCTTCAAAAATTATGGTTGCTGAAAATAGATTGGTGTGATTATCTTCCAGTGAAAGAAAATATCGAATGGACTAATTTTCTTACTTCCTTAAAAACTGTAAATATGATCAATATCCCAAGATTTGTATTTGTAGAACAATCTAATTGTGTGGAATTGCATGGTTTTTCAGATGCTTCTGAACTTGCTTATGGTGCGGTCGTTTATGTAAAATCTATTAATTCTTATGGTGATTCTGCTATTAAACTGCTCACTAGTAAATCTAGAGTAGCTCCTCTAAAGCATATTACTATCCCTCGTCTAGAACTTTCTGCAGCAGTCCTATTATCTAAGTTGATGCAAAAAGTGTTAAGTGCTCTAAAGCAAGAAGTTTCTAAAACTTCTTTTTGGACAGATAGTACTATTGTACTTGCATGATTAAAAAAGTAGTCGAATGATCTAAAGACATTTCTCGCAAACAGGGTATCGATTATACAAAGTTTAACTTCGATTGATCAGTGGAATTATGTACCTTCCAAGCACAATCCTGCAGATCTCATTTCTAGAGGCCTAGATCCCATCAAGATACAGCAATGTGATTTATGGTGGTTCGGTCCATCATTCCTACAACAGCCTAAGATGGTGGAGTCTCCTGATATTATTTCTATTGAAACCAGTGAGATGTTTATCCGTGAATTGAAAGCACCATCAGTAACTCAAGTATGTACATTAGTTAACACTGTTGAGCCTTTAGATATCATTAATAACACTTCTTCATTCATAAAGCTGCAAAGAGTAGTAGCATGGTGTAATAAATTCATCCATAACTGTAGAAATCCCTTGTATCCCAAAGGTGGAACCTTAACCAGCAGTGAACTCTCTCAGTCCTTATTCTGTATAGTAAAAAACATCCAGAAGACTTCATTCGTGAAGGAAATGCAGTATTTGGAAAAGGGTAATGCAATCCCTAATAATAGTAAACTGACAAACTTGTGCCCGTTTTTAGATGTTAATGGTATAATCCGAGTTAGTGGTAGACTGAGAAACAGCAACTTATCCGAGCATAAAAAATATCCAATTGTTATTCCTTCAAAACATAATTTTACTTTTTGTGTAATTAAATATTTTCATAATTTGTATTTTCATGCAGGTGCTGAGACAACTCTTTCTCTCATCCGAAACAAATTTTGGATCTTATCTGCTAGAAATATAGTTCGTAAAATCCTTTTCAATTGTATGACTTGTAAAAAGGTAAATTCTAAGAATTCAGAGCAACAGATGGCTGATTTGCCAGCTTCTAGAGTAACAATGGCCCGAGCATTTATGCGTACTGGATTGGACTACTGTGGTCCCTTTGAAGTGAAAAACTTCGTGGGTAGAAGTAAACAGGTAAAAAAAGTATTTATTTGTGTATTTGTGTGTTTTACTACAAAAGCCTTGCATTTTGAAATAGTAAATGATCTAACAAGTGAAGCATTCTTAGCAGCACTTAAACGCTTTATAGCAAGGCGGAGCAAACCTTCTGATATATATAGTGATAATGGTCGAAATTTCGTTGGTGCCAATAAAGAATTAAGAGCAATTCTCAGATCTTTATTTAAAGATAAAAGTGAGGAGGAGATAGAAAATTATTTAGCTAATGAAGGTATTAACTGGCATTTTAACCCCCCTTCAGCTCCTCACTTTGGAGGTTTGTGGGAAGCAAATATCAAATCCCTTAAATACCATTTAAAACGTGTTGTAGGTAAAACTATTTTAAGTTATGAGGAATTCTTGACTGTTATTACTCAAATTGAGGCAGTTCTTAATTCTCGGCCACTCTGCCCCCTTTCAAATGATCCAAATGATGTTGAAGCTTTGACACCTGTTCATTTCCTTATTGGTTCCTCTTTAATGGCCTTACCAGAACCAAATTATACAGAAATTCCTATGAATAGGTTGAGCAGATGGCAATTAGTTCAAAAATTAACACAACATATTTGGAAAAAATGTTCATCAGAATATTTGAACAAGCTCTTAAATAGACCTAAATGGTACAAGGGAAGGGTAAATATAAAAGAGGGAGATTTAGTATTAGTAAAAAATTCTGATAATTATTGCCCTTTAAAATGGCATTTGGCCCGAATTATTAGAATTCATCCAGGCCAAGACAATATTATAATAGTTGTCACCTTGAAAGATAAAAATGGCACATATAAAAGGCCAGTGACGAAAATTGTTGTTTTGCCGTATGTGAATGATGGTTTATTGAGTACTTAAATTCATACATTTGTTTTATTAAACTATATACTTTTCCTGCAGTGTATTACATTCTTGTGTTTATATTTGTAAATTTAGTATTTTATTTAGTGTAGTATTTTTGAGAAGAAATTGTGTTTTTTGAGATTGTATTTTTCACTTAGAGATTGTGTTTGAATTATATTGCATTTATATTATTGAATGTTAGCAACATTCAAAGCCCGGCGGTATGTTGCCGCTAGAAGCGCCGCCTATGTAAAATGTTTAAAAAAAAAACTACAACTTTTTTGTGAGTTGGGTTTGAGATGCCGATCAGTGAAGTTGTGTAAATCTCGGCTCTCGACCATTTTTATTGAGTGTTGTGAGATATTAAATGAGATACAGTCCGCAAGTGAGTTTATTTTATTTTGAGAGTGTGTGTTTATTATTTGTAGTGATAAATAATAACTGAGCTATCGGCGTAACCAATTATAAAGCTTAAATGTGTACGTCGTTCAATGCTGAGGTTATAATGATGTGGCAGACGATGTGGTTAAAATGGATGAATGAAGCAACAATGGGCCTATTTTTTCAGTGAATATTAACCCACCGTAACTATGGAGAAAATGCAAGTTTTGGGCCGACGTTGCTCCCTCCCCCCCCCCCCTTAAAGATTGAATTAAAAAAAAATCAATGTCGAATTCATGTATTGCCCTCAAATATATATATATATATATATATATATATATATATATTCCAAATTTCAAAGCTCTGTGGCAGCAAGAACTGGGTGAAAAATGAATAATAATATTTGATTGCCACATACATACAGAAATGTAAGTTAAAAAAAAGCATGTAATAAAAATAGGGAAGAATCTGTCTTTCTTTGAGAACTTCCGATAGTAATACCAATTCTTCCTTAATTAACAAGTTAATTGCATGCTTTTAATGACTTTGTCTACAGCATATGCAGTATAAATTAAAATATTTTCAACAGTCTTTTGTCGCTTTGTTCAAAATAGTTGATGATTTCCCTTCTAATCAAACATGAATGAGTCCATGAACAAAGTCGTTATCAGTCACATACAATTTAAAATTTATTTTATTTTATCAAAACAATTGATGACTCTGAAATGTTGATTAAATAATTCATTTTAATCATCGAATAAGGCCTATGTAATTAAAGATATCACAAAAGCAAAATATAAAAGAATATCTAATTTCGCAGAAGCAGATAGACAAAGCATGAAATTTATATAAAATTCTTGTCTTGAATTATTTCTTTACGTCATTAAAGCAGTATAATAAGTAAAAAAAAGTATACAGTAACCATACAACACTTTTTATAGTACTATTCAAATATAGTTTTAAAAAAAAATTCTTAGCATACATAGCGAAATAGTACAGACTTTGGGGTATTCAAAAATACAATTGGATCAACATCAATATCCATAATAATATCAAGAGTAACATTTGAGGCATTTCTATTTAATAGAAAATTAAATAAATCTATAGCGTTCGTCATAATGGCTATTAATACTCTAAATTTTATCAAAAGAAAAATGAACAGCTTTTAAAAATAAAATTCAAGTTTAGATTTACGAATGTATTATCCAAAACTTTGTGATAAAAAAAAAAACTTAAGGAATAATTTGCTTTTTAATAAAAAGTAATAAAGATCATTAGTTCCCAAATACGATGAGATTCAGCATAAATTTGTCACATTTTGGTTATATTTAGCATTTTATGAAGTGTAAAAAGTGATAAATATGTGTAAATTATTATGCTCAACACTACCGTATATAGTCGTGTATAAGTCGACCCCCCCCCCCCAAATTCTTACGCAAAATTTTTGCAAAATTTTAATTTTCGAGTATAAGTCGAACCACATTTCTGGTAGTATGATGAAAAATGATTTGTAATCGAGGATAAAAAAAATTATAAATTTTCATTAAATTAAAAAAAATAAAAATAAATTTACGTTTCTAATCAGGCTTCTTTTTTTTTTTTTTAATTCAACATTTTAAAATTGTATAATTATCTAAAACTGAAGAAGATTAAACTATTTTGAAAGCAATTCAGATCAATTTAATGATTACTTACTTTTTTTATTATTATTATTCAAGCCTTATTTACAAGGGTAAACAACTTCTTAAACTGCTAAAATATAGTACTTCTTTGTAGTGTAGGAATTTTAGGAGAGAAATATAGAAGCATTCTGAAGTTGAACTCTTTTTAAAAAGGAGATCAAAATGTTGAAAGGGATGAAGGGAATTCTATCCCAAGAGAAAATGAGTGCAGAACAATTACAGATACATTATTGTTGAGCTTTTTTTTATCAACCACCATTGTCCGCTTTTATCTGTCTCTCCAATCTAGACCCATAAGTGATTAATTAAAAGACTTGCACATGCACATTCATCAATTATCTGCGAAAAAAATATAACTCCGGTACTTCACTCCGCATTTTTTTTTTTTTTTTTTTTTTTTACTTACTCGTATATAAGTCGACCCCCCATTTTCAGCTCCCAAATTTTGTCTAAAATTCTTTGACTTATACACGAGTATATACGGTAATTTGTTTTAAAAAAAAACCAACTATTATCCGTAATCTAAACGACAATATATCATATACACATTTAGCTCATGTTTGTCATATTTCCAGTAGTTAAAACACAAATGAGATGTGCAAAGTACCTTGTCGTGAGAATGAATTTTATGCACGTCAGTCAGTTCATCTTAATTTTATTAATTTATTTGTTATCAGTTTTTTAAATACTTAACAGTGTATTATAATTAAGTAATGTCTTATTTACGATATTGACACTCATAAAAAAAAAAAAAAAAAAAGCTGTTGTGAATCTGACTGTGACAAGAGAGCATACTAATACATGGAATTTACTCATAAGTTTTAGAACTTGTATAAAGATAATTATTAAAACCCGCACATAATCGATAAAACAAATATGAATTAAAATCCATAACATCTGAAACAAACTCTAGTGTTATTAAGAGTGCCTCCTTTATTCTATATAGATACACTGTAAAAAAATTGGTGTGAATTTCCTGAGCAAACCTCTGATAGCTATTCTACCACAGGTTTTCCCAGGAATTTCACCAAAGAAATGCCAGGAAACTTACACAAGTCAGTTACGCACAAAATATATGTAACTTTACACAGATCATCGATAATTTCGCTTTTACAATAATTCCAAAGAATTACACAAAATTTCAAAAGTATACTTAAGAAAACTGAGGAATGTTACACGCAAAATATATAGAACGTTACACAGTTGATCAGAATATTTCACTTTCTCAAGTATTCCGAAAAGTTACACATTGTGGAGGATGTTACACCAGATTTCTTGGTATTCTCGGATCAACAGAAATAATCCGAGAAAACCCAGGAATGTTACACAGTAAACGTCAGGAACATTACGCAGATTTTTTACAGAATAGATAAATGAATAATTTTTTGAAATCATAAGTTTGAATAGAATGTATATAATTTCATTTTAGTTTATCTGTAATTACACAAGTATTAGATATATAATCCAGAATACAATTACTATCTTTATAATTATATTTATACTTCAACATAATCCAAACTTTTTTAAGTAGATCTTCAAATTTTTTATTAAAATTATTGCCTAAACTATTGACATTTTTGCAAATAAACCTATATTTTATCGACAATTTATAAAATTTGGAAGTAGAAAATAAAAATGGCAAGGACAAATTTATATATTTGGGGGAAGTTAATTTAAGTCAGCTTAGAGAATACTATTGCTTAGTCAGCTTAGATTTACCTATATTCTTTACAAGGATGATTTTATGAGACTTGGAGTGAATTAGGATTGGTTGCTTTAAAATGGATTACGTTTTATGTGAGAAAATGCGTGAAGTTGGAAAATGACACAGTACACTCTAAAAACGTTACGGTATACTGAGAAAATCATATAAAACTATTTTGCTTAATGACAATGTATTTTAGATAAATGCAATCCATAGAAAACCGGTGGAATGTGAGTGCATAAAGCTTATTTTTATGTAACAGCATGTAAGATATTTAAAAACAAACCATCTGTCACGTATTTAGTGGAACATTTTAATATAAAAAAAGTAATAATGTATAACAAAAATTTCAATGCATACATTTCTATTATTATAGTTTTTGTATTGTTCTAAAATAACTACTTGATATATTTTTTAAAGTTTTAGCTATGAATGTACTCAGCACAGCGCACACGCAATATGACAAGACGCACTTAGTAAATTGTATTGTGCATTGGAGAATCAGTATTGTGCTGTCATAAAATAGCACAGTGTACTCAAGAAAACCTTACGACCAACTCGTGATTCCTCACTCACTGTGAACATGAAATATAGGATTGGGAAGTAGTAAAATGGCACGACGCACTGTGACACTAACTGCAAAAAGGGGGGAGGCGGTATTTTCTTTTACTCCTCCCAACATATGCAGAATTTGTATTTGGGAGCAGAAAGGAGGGAACAAAAGTTCCACTTTAGATGACTGATATTTAACCTTGCTACAAAGTTTGAAATTAGACAGATTTTTTAATTAAAAGTAAAGTTTTTGAATTATTTTTTAGAGGGGACATAGATGAAAAAGCACATTTTTGGGGAAATAGGAGGGTAATTTCGATGACTGATTTTTATTTGTTATTATAAATCAACTAATACATCAGACTGGATATCAGACTGGATCCAGTGTATTCACGTATCCAGCGTTTACAGGAGTTCCATTACCTGCGATCTTTTCTGTTGAGCTGATTAAAATATCAGACCAGATGCTTTGGTCAATAAGGTTAACTGGATGAATTATGCCCTCCAGATTCGACCGGGATAGCTCAGTGGTAGAGTGTGGCGGTTTCAGCCAGGCGATCCCAGGTTCGAATCCTGGCCCGGACATTTTTCGTCCAGTTGGAAATTTACAACTTGTATAATACATCAGACCTTTCAAAATACAGTTTTAAAGATTTAAAATTTTGTATATTGGGTTGCAGGGTCAAAGGTTAAACATTTTGAGGGTAGAGAGCTATTGCTTAAGGCTTACAGTTTTACTCCGAATAATCGCCAAACGTAAAAATATTCTTCTGTGAATTTGAGAGAATATTTCTCACGGGGAGAGTCAAAAACACCAGCTGAGTAATGAGGTTTTCTTCAGAAAATGTTTAGGACGTTTTATAACAGCCTTGTTCCCGGCGCCGTACAATGGAAGTACGATTCTTCCGGTTCGACTGTTTTACCTGACCGTACACGGGATATTAAACATCATTTTAATTTAATATAGAAAATACACAACAAACATACTTAATAAATCTGTTGAAAGCCCTGTGCATTTGAAGGATGCAACTCGACGCTTATAGGTCTATCAAAAATAAAATCCCGAAATACGATAAAATTTTTAGTACAACTCTTAATTTAAAATATATTGTCTTTCCCCGATTCCCCTTCCAATAGATGACGTTCCTTTCAATTCCGTGACATTTATAGGGATATTCGACATTCAAACATAAAAAAAATAAATAAATAGTTAACTTGATTTTAGGATTCTTCACAGCATTTGGGAACTGTTTTTGGAGTTTGTTAATTAACTATGCATATTTAAATGTGAAATTCTCCTAGAGAAAACGCTTTAATTGCAGCAACAAGCGCGTTGCGTTTGTTCCTGAAATGAGGATGTATGATTGTGTCACTTTTATGTACGATTCGTGCGTTAGGATTACTAGGGCATCCAACCCGGGCTTCCCGGGAGAGAGAATATATACGAAAACCATTTTTTTAAAGACTCTAATAGATTTTTTTTACATTTGATAATTTTGTTAGATTGCCCGCTAATAACACCAAAATGTCAATTATATATTCAAATAAAATTTTGAAATTTATTAAAATCGGTAATTTCGTATTGGCTTCGAGTCAGAAGTTAATAGCCGAAAACATCGCTAAAAATGTCGTTATCTGCAGCAGTTTTTTTTATTCTGATAATTTCAGCAGTTTTAAGCGCTTATTTCAATTGCATGTCTGTTAAATCTGTTTTTTATTTATACTATTTTATTTACTCCTTAATGAAGTTTTAATTTCGTTATTGATTATTAGCTGGAAACAAATGTTGAACTAATTATACTGTTTAAGGTGCAAACAGATTAATATTTTGTAATCGTCTGCAAGCGATAGAGATAGAAAAAAATCATGCTTGAAATTTAATTTAAATGCTATAATAAATCAGTCAGTTAAGATACAGTTTTCAAACACATTGCATTTGAAAATAGATTTTTTCCCTATATAACGGTGTAAAAATTAAAAATGTGCGTTGTTTAGAAATAAAAAAAAATACAGTAGGAAAAATCGCTAAACTGAAATTTCATTGTCAACTGTTGCCATTCGCAAAATGACGTCAGCGTTACGCACGGACACGTTTGTCCTTTATAATATAGATAGATAAAATAACTTTGTCGTATTTATGGATCATCACATTTTAGCACATTGATCTCATTTGTTCAAAAATTAATTTGAACATAGTAATCACAATTTAATATTAATTAATATTTTTTAAGTATTCCCGTAAATGTTAGCTACATAATACAATTTCTTTTTAAGTAATACATGATTAATTGTAGAAATTTACGCTTGTTTGCCTGAAATCTACACGTTAACGAACTAAATACTTAGTAGGAAATAATGAAAGAAAGAAAAGAAGTCCCATTTTATATAAAAAGTGTGAAGCATTTTGCTTTACATATACCATTATTTTAATGATAGATGAACTAAAATATTCAAAAATTTCCTCCCTCATCCTCCGAAACAGTAATCAGAAGAAACGAAACCGAAATAACAGTGGATATATTATTTTAAGTTAATTATTTTTTTTCGTGCAAACACTTAATCCTTAAAAAAATGAGAACAAACAATTTGATTATTTGAAAAAAATAATAAAGAGATTAAAAATGCCATTTACTTCTTTACATTTCAAAATAGTACAGTAAGTAAAAAAAGAAAATTTTTATTTTTACGTTCTGTTAGATTTTAAATGCTTTTAGATAATTAAAATATGACGAATCAAAATAGAAAACTGTGTTTATCTAATGTATAATTTTCGTTTCTCTTGGGAAAACTCTAAAATGTATTCCATTATTTATTCAGCTTGAAATGCTAAAATTGTTTAAAATTCAATTTTATGCAGTATTTGAATATCTCATGATTATTAATTAAACTTTTCTATATTGCATTCATTCTACATCATGAAAATCGATATTTATTTTTGCCTGAAATTGTATAGAATCTATTAAAAATAAAATTTCAAGTTTTATTATCTTGTACATGGATTTATACAATTGTTAAGGCAATAGATTTATGAAAATCTGAAAACAGCCTTTAAATGATCCATTTTTTTGTAACCGAAGGTTATATTAAATATATATATATATATATATATATATACTACTAAAACACAATTATACATTTACATTAACCACACTATATAGCCAAAAACAAATAACAATATATCAACTGAACACTGAACTATAACCAATTAAAACTATAAAACAAATATAACCAAACTCAAAATACTAACGAAAAAAATACCAGGAAAATTAAACCTGAATATATATATATATATATATATATTTACGTGCAATATCCTTCATTGTGTATCTCAGAAAATCTATTGTACCCACTATTTTATTTCGCCAAAAATAATTAGGCTTACTAAGAACTCCAATATACAGGTTGTCCATAATTAAACGACCCTACTTTAAAGTTGTATACAGACGAAACTATTGGTCAGAAAGTTGTGAAATTTTGTGGAGAACATAATGAAGGGATTAGAATATGTTAAAGCGAAAAAAAAATAGTTTAAAATTTCGCCACCAGAGGGCGTTTTTTAACGAATTACACATTTAGCATACATTTGCGATATATTAAAAATTTTATTGCAACATATCATGTTCCACATGACGTCGATCATTTTCATCTACCATCTGGAATCGTAAGATAGCATGTTCCACAGTTGACCACAGTGTGTTTGGGGAAATGCTAAGAACATGTCGTGAAAAAGTTTTGTTGAACATCTTTTGTTGTAATAAAATTTGTAAACTATCGCATATGTATGCAAAAATGTGTAATTCATTAAAAAGCCCCTTCTGGCGGCGAAATTTTTAATTCGCTCAAAAAAATTCTCATCCCTTTATTATGTTCGACACAAAATTTCACAACTCTCTGACAAATAGTTTCGTCTGTAGATAACTTTAAAGTAGGGTAATTTAATTATGGACACCCTGTATATATATATATATATATATATATATATATATATATATATATATATATATATATATATTAAAAGCAACAAATACGACAAAACATGAGCAATAATTAAGATTTAAATTTCCCGGTCTCACGCTCATTGTAACTTTTCCCAGTTTTTCTAAAATTCCGAAGTCCTAAAATATATATATTTTTTTTTAATTCAGTGGTTAAATTAAAAAAATGCATATAAATATACTTATAATTAACCATCTTTAGATAATTTAATCTAATTATATGGTTCCATTGATTTTTTTTTTTTTTTTTTTGCTATCTAATCTGTTAAAGCTTTAAACATTTCAGTTTACAGATTTAATCACATATATTTACTGTTATCAACGTTAAAAAGAAAAATAAGGACGGTGATTTGTGACACTACATACGGGTCATTGACCGAATCGCTCTGCTCGAAGATCATCTATAGTGATCCCAGTATAGTTCCAAAAAAATAATGAGTTTTTAAAAATATATATATTATATATTAAATAATTATATATAAATTATTTTAACACACAATTTAATGTTACTTCTAATGCCACCTCATCCCTGGCAAACTCATATGATGTTGTGTTGAACAAGAAAACAACCAAATGTGTACATGTTATTTTTATTCCGGCATCAAATATCATCTCATATAAAGTTCAATAATGCTTGTGGAATACAGCAATAGATATCAGGGCCAATTTTTTTTGAATAATCAGTTTTAAAATCTGTGTTTAACAAACACTTTTCTGTACGGCACGAGAAAAGATTTTCTCAACGAATTTCTGCTTTTAAATTTAATTAAAAGCAGGACACTGTTTTTCTACTTACGTATTATCTGTGCCAAGAAGTTCGTTCACTGAAAATGGTTGTCAATCACCAATTGAATTCAGAACAGCAACTTAATGTGCATAGAATAAATACGCATCATCGTTAAAAATGACATATATAAGAAAAAATCAAAATAATAATACAAAACAGTAATTTAGTATACATGTATTAGGTCATCCGTAATGTTCTTGGTTTTTCGATATATTTTAAATCTGTAAATGCCATATTCCCATCGGAATTTTGTTTAAAATTTTGCATTTCTAATGTACGTGAAGAAACCGAGTTTATTTATTTTGAAATAAATGTGTTTCAAATTCTTGTGATATTCAATCATCTCAACATTATCGCAACAGCAGTATACCACAAAACTTTCCGAATGACACTATATTAAATAGGTAATATCATATTACGGTTTTTATTAATAAACGTTATTAACAATGGTAGTTTTGTTGCCGTCGGATTGTTATGCCCGACAGAATGAATATAATATAAATATTCTTCAATATAAATATACTTTATCAATTGATATAATTTATGTATATACAGGGTGTCCCAAAAAGGAGTACCTATTTTTAAAAATGAATAAGAAACAAACGAATAGAGTTATTTAAAAAATTCTTGCAGGAAACGGATGTGTGAAGTCTGGAATTTTGTGTATAACACTTTATTATTATCGTTCAAAATCTGACCGACAGATGGCGCTACAGCACCGAAAATTACCCGAAATTAACCGGCAAGGGTATGAATTGGCCACCTTACTCACCAGATATAAATCCGTGTGATTTATTTCTTTGGGGCCATCTGAAGGATATAGTTTACTGCCAAAATTCCACTTCGCTAGCTGAGCTCCAGCGATTAACCGCTCAAGAGTGTACAGCCATTTCCGTACAGACGTTGCAGAAGGAGTGTGCTAATTTCATTCTAAGACTCCGACATGTTATTGTGATGAATGGAGTACATATTGAAAATATTGTCATTTAATTTTCAACTATTGCTGATGAATGCGAAAGCCACAGCGCCATCTGTCGGTAAGAATTTGAACTAACATAATAAAATACTCTAAATAAAATTCCAGACTTCACATATCCGTTTCCTGCAAGAATTCTTTCAATAACTCTATTCGTTTGTTTCTTATTCATTTTTAAAAATGGGTACTCCTTTTTGGGACACCCTGTATATACTATATGATATTACATACGTATGAAAAATAATTCTGTCACTGCATTTGATAAGGCAACTGCATAATCTTAACCATGCAGTAACAATGATAAAAGCCAAAAAAAAAATAATGGTTACTGTAATTAATATATTCGGCGTTATTGTTGGCGCAGTGATTCTGAGCTGGCATGACTAATCCGTAATTACCTTTTTTTGTCCCTTTATTGTAAGATGTTCCTTGTTTAAGTTATCACAAATAAAGATGGAAGAGCTGATTCATCGTTGCCGTTCGTAATCGCCATTTGTTTTGAAAATCACATGTTTTCTGATCTCAAAACTTTTCAGGTCAACGAATTCGAATTTCAGTACATTTAAAGGACAACTGTTGTATGCTTCCTTGTTACTATGTCACTAATAAGATAACAAGCTACGTTTTTAGATCCTTAATAAAAGATTATCTTAACTGATAATGACTACCGTTCAGTAAAACTATACATATTGTTAATCAAAAATGAACTAGGAGAGTCGGTCTAAAAACAGACTAGCCTTAAACCTCCAATAAATGTAGTAGTTCATCTCAACAACTGAGTCTATCATGACAGACGGTAGTATCTCGAGTAACGCAGAAAACAACCGCAGCAGAAAACCCAAAACCGAAGATTCCATCACTCATATATATATGCTAGAAGGACATCAAAAGAAAAGCTAAACGCCGACATTTAATATCTCAGCAAATATGAGGCATATCGTACTGATTTTTTCACATTCGTCTTATATCTCTAGTCTAACTTTATTCTGAAATTTATACATTTCTACATGCAGTAGATTTTAAGATCTCGAAGTCTATTTTTAACTAAATTGGTGTCATACTTGTTTTTTCCAAAATGGCTCGGACGATTTTTTAAAATTAATATATTATATTAATCGGTTTTATATGAAGCGAATAAGATTTTGCGTTAACGTAGGGAAATTCGTGTTTTCTGTATAATCTACTTTTAAAATTTGACTATATTTCTACGCTTTTTCCCATAACAAAACAAGGGACTACTTTAATACTTTTTCCTACGCGAGAATTGGCTCTCATGGTTAGAGTGATATGGCTGAATAACTATTTAGATTATTTTTTTTTAACTAAATCAGTCTATAATGTAGATTTTAACATATAATATATATGTATTAAATTAAATTGTTGTTTATATATTTTTCTTTTTTTGTTATAATAAAGAATTTCGCATTTCAAAATCCTCATTAGGTCGAAAAAATATTTAGATTCCTTGTTTAAAATATTGAAATGTTTTATAATTATATATGTGCAATTTAATTGTTATTTATAATTGATTTGTCATTTTTTAAAGGAAAAAAAAAAGATTAAGATAATAAAAGATAATTAAGGAAATGATTTTTACCATATAAATTTACAGAGAAAAGAGTTTTCATTAATTATTTATGTATGGTTAGGATGTTTATAAGATTTATTTAAATTTGTTATACTGTTAATTTTTATCACTTATTCTGAAACATGAATTACAACATTTGTAGAATTGTAGCAATTTATATTGGCTTGTGCAAGTTCTCCTCTATAGTCACTCCACAAAAATGTTTTTATATTTTCATTGATCGTTCAAATAAACTGTTCAAATGGATACTTTTTGCCTTTTGCAAATACAAAAAAGAATAGAACACATGAAAACCGTTTTAGTCAAAATAAAAATAATAATTAATATTTTTTTCTAAATATTTGACATAATTTGATTTAAAGAATTTAAAACAGGTGTAATTTTAAATTTTATCGTTACCATCATATATAGAGATAAATACACACACACACACACAAATATATATATATATATATATATATGTGTGTGTGTGTGCGTGTGTGTGTGTTACGGTCAATATGATTTATCCGGTCATTATTAATAATAACCGGTTACTAATAATATGACCGGATTAATCATATTGAACGTACCATATATATATATATATATATATATATATATATATATATATATTTATTTATTTATTTATTTATTTATTAACCCGCTTAACAGAATACTAAATGGAATTAGGTAATATTATACGGGGACTTTTGAAAACATTAAAATATTTTCTACCTACCTTCAATTGTCCATATTATTTTAAATATTAAATCTTTTTAATGAGGTATATTTGTTTCTTTAAGACTGTTGTAGCAATTTTCATTTTTTTTTGTACAACTTCCTTATCACTATAAATAATAATTATTTCTACGTTACTATGCTTTTTTATTTATTTTTGTACATGCATTACATAAAAGTAAAAATTCTTCTTCAAAAACTTTTTGAAAGTAGTTAAAAATATTTTGCCATAGGAGAAGAAAATTGATAAATTTAATTACTGCCCTGTAAACAAATTAACACTTTTTTATAACAAATTATCTTAGATTGTACATGATATTTCTATTAATCTCTTGTTCTGAGTACCCTTAAAAGAAAATATATTTGTTAAATTTGCTGTTGCTATGAGTCATAATACAAATGAATTAATTTTAGTGACTATGCTATATTGCTTTTGGCGATCTTGAAGGACATAGTGTGCACATGGATAATTGGTTACATCATGCATTCCAACGTCAGATATTTTTTACATTTGAAATTTGTACTTTGAAACACAAATTTATTTAACGAATGAAATTAAGTAGATTTCAAACGACTACAACGTTTAATGCAATAAACGCTGAGCAAAAAATGTATTTGCGCACCAGGTGAATTTGTTGTATCACAGATAAATAAATACAAAATGAACTATAAATAAAAAGTATAAAAAATATTTACGAAACAAATAAATATGTTTATTATTTTACTTAATATTTATATCAAAAAATATGAAAAAATAAAAAAGTAATATTTGTGATGCAAGAAATATATTTGCACACTAGTATTGAGAATCAAATTACAGTAAATATTTAAAAGAATAAAGAGTATTAGTATTTAGTATACATGTCATTTGCTTTAATTACAAATTTTGTCATCGTCTGGGCATTGATTCGATCAATTTGTCACACGTTTCGCTTATGTTTTTAGACATTCTTCTTTAAGAGCTTGCTTAAGATCAGTTTTGTTAGAAATGTTATTTTTCAGCACTTGCATATCTAAACTATGCCACAAAGTATCAATAGGATTGAGGTCTGGGGATTATGGTGGCGTTTGTAATCGTTTTTTTTAAACATTATTCAGTAATCATAACCTCTAATTGTTCGCCGTGTGTTTAGGATCACTATCTTGTTGAAAATAATATGAATCAGATATTCCGAATTTCAGAGCACTATTATATAAATTATGAAGCAATATACTAATTTATTGTTTGACATGCATGTTGCGTTCAATAAATACCATTTCATCAACTCTGTTAAAAAACATGCATCGCCAAATAATTACATGACCATTGTCATGTTTCATAGATGATTTAAAGTTTTTTTTTTTTTTTTTTTTGAAGTGAAGTATTTGGATTTTACCAGTTTTCTTTCATCTGATCCAAAAATATAACTTATTTTCATTGGAAAACGTTAAATTTTTCCAAAACTCCTGTGTTTTGCCGGCATAAGCTTTGGAAAAAGCAAGTCTTTTCAGCCTATTTGTTTCACTGATATGTGATTTTTTCCAAGGGCTTTTCTTGGAATATTTGCATTATGAAGGATAATTTTAATAGTTTGTGTGTAACTATTGTTTCTGAAGATGAAACGACATCAACATATAATCTTGAGCACTTAGAAAGTGTTCTTTGTAGATTTTTTATGGTGGTTAACTTGTGCCTTACATTTAGATTTCTTGGACGTCTGGTTCGCTGTTTATATGTTGTCGTACCAGACTCTTTTCTCTTATTTATTACATAAAACACACTAAATAAGTTTATATGTTTACCTATTTCTAAGTAAGTTAATCCAGAATCGTAGTACCAGTGTCTTTTCTCTTATTTATTACATAAAACACACTAGATAAGTTTATATGTTTACCTATTTCTAAGTAACTTAATCCAAGCTCGTGAAAGAGTTATAATCTTCTCAAGGGAAGCTACAGAAAAGTCACACGTTTTTGGCGCCATGGCAACAGAAACTGTCAGAATCTCCGTTCCAGTTATCATATTATGTGACTTCGAAGTGTGAGACTAGTGCACTGCGGCACTAATCTGCTAAAAATTTGCATAATTTGCACGTTTAATTGCTTTTTAAACTCTCAATGTTTCATGTGCAAATAATTTGTTTTATTGTTTTGAATGAGTATTATTATTTTTTAAGGCAAAAGGTTGGTTATTTGAATTTGTATATTTTGTATATTTAAATAATAAAATAGTCAAAACTATTTCGTCACACTTGCTTTCTATTGTTACTTAAGAAAACAATTGCGTGTGTGCAAATACATTTTTTGCTCACTGCACATTTAATTAAACAAGTATGCTTACATGTATTATTATTTTACATTTAGAAAAATGCGAAAAAAAATGTTATTAGAGATTTTTTTAGACCAAAAATGTTTGGAACATAAAATAATGCATGTATAGTTTATGGTCCTAAATATTTGTTGGAGAAATAAATTATGATTTATGTGGAATATATGGAGAGTTTTTCAATCTTTAAATTTCATAATTTTGACACAATTATTCTAATTGATAAAAAAATCATATGAGATGTAACTGGGCAAAAAAGTCCGGGCCAGGATTCGAACCCGGGTTCTGAGACGTAATCTTTCCAATTAGGGGAAAAATATTATTTCTTTACCAATTAGAATACTTGTGCCAAAATTAATCTAGTGTAATCACGTTTTCAGCATTTACAGGAGGTCCCATTACTTGTGATTTATTCTGCTGTGGTTATTCAGATAGCAGAGCAGTTGCTATGATCATTAAGGTTAACTGGGAGAATTAGTTCAGCCATATTTGTCAGGGATTGCTCAGTTGGTAGAACATTGGCAGCTTCAGCAAAGGGATCACGGGTTCGAATCTTCGGCCGGACTTTTTTGCCTAGTTGGGAAGATTACATCTCATAATTAAATACGTTTTGTTCGCAAATTTAAGATTTTTATAATGTCACACTAATATGAAATTTTCATTTGTCAAAAGTTTAATATTATAGTTGAATATTTCATCTCTTAATATTAAGATATAACTCTAATTTTAAGTGACAATTGTGAATATTTTTATGTTATTTTTTTACATTTTTCCAAATCAGTTTTAACTTACAAAATAAAGCAAAAGTATTGTACAGATTCAGATTTAACCAAATAAAACTTGGAGTTCATTTTCACTTTGAGCAGTTATTAGATAAAATGTGCATAAACACACAAAAACGTTACCTTAATTACTAAGCCGTTAGTTAAAATTTTACTTAAATCAACGTTTAGTATTAGTTTAAATAATTATATTTGTCATACTTGTAAGTTAAATATATATTATATATTTCTTACTCATATCTTCCAGAATTTCATAAACTAAAAAAACGACATGTGTGTTTTAAGAAAATATTTCACAGACACAAAAAAAATAATAGCTCGTATTTATTAGAAAAATTCTAAGATACTACGCACATGAACGTGTATGCATATGTACTCTAAACGTTCGAAAAATTATTACGTGTGTAAAGAGTATTATCAGACACTATAAACATCTAGCCCATAAACCGATAAGAACCACTCATAACTTAGAATTACTTTTCCAAATATACTGATATATAGATTATCATGTATCGAACGTGCATGCATTATACAAGATATATGAATATTTATTTATTATATATGTTAATTTTACTCTCAAAGCTTGCTCTATGTTATTAGTCAGTGAAAAAAAAAAACTTTTAACTACGTCTTTTAACAATCTTGCAACTGAAAAAAAAAATAATAATGTCATAAATTTTAGATAAAATTCTCACGTATTTTTAGTGACTAAATTTTGTTAATGAAATCTCAATTTTTATTTCTTTACATGTGTATTTATATAACCATGTTTAATATATATTTGAACAAAATAACAGCATTAAAAGAAATCTAACATCCTATTACATTTCTTATCACGTTTTCAAAGAGAAGAATTTCCCTAGTTAAATTTTAATTCTATATTAATTTTTGGTTTTGCATTGTTCCAATAAAGAGGCTTTTGTTTTATTATTTTTTCCGATGCAAAACAAATGAAAATCTTTTATGATTGTGATAGGTAAATGTTAATATTACTACATACATGGTAATGTTACTCTGAGAATAGATAATTAGATGCATGTTTCCGTTCACTGTTTACGGCCCTCAAAAAAGCATTCATATTTTTTTCTGTAATATTTTTTTATAACATAATTAAATACATAAAAGTTTATACGTATTTTATGATACTTAATTTTTGTTCAAGAATCAAATATTTGCAACTGTTATACTATCGACATTATCTAAGGGGAGCTTTTTCTAATTTAAAATGCATGTAGGTTAGAAGAAATTGAATCTTAATAAACTTTAATTCATTTAAGCATGTAGTAAAATTTATCAGGTAAATGAGTATGTTTTATTCATATAATGAAAACAAGATATTGGATATTTTTTCTGTGAATATAAAATTTAGTGAGAAGCATCAATTGTGTTTTAATGTGATTTTCTCTTTTTTTTTTAATACATTCCATGGTCGCGCAATTTTCATTATCACTTTAATTTATTTGTGTAGTCACGTTTGGAGCTATGATTCGTGCATTTTATTTTCTATTAGTAGCACCAAAGTAAATATGAAATATATATATATATATATTCTTATTTTAACAATTTTCTAATTTTGACTCACAGTATTGTGTCGCCTTGAGTTGTTGTGCCCTGCTCTGCGATCGTAATTGAAATAAATAAAACCAGTGGACCCATGCGAGGATTTCGCACTGCAGTACTAATACATTTTTAGAAATATCTAATATTTTTTTAGGTGCAAATTTAAACTTCTAAAGAAAAATTGAAGATAAAAATATCTGCAAACGACATTAATCAAGCCAGAATATTATGTCACCTATTCCATCAAAGTTACAGTAAAACTGATTGAAGATAGGAAAAAGCACGTGCGAGTTGAAAAGATAAAAAATCGTACATTCCCTACTCTAATTTTGATATTGTGTATGGTTAAAAGTTTACTATTCAAATAATAGTTACACTATCATTAAAAATATTATTAGAACATTACATTAAAAATATAAGTTAATGTTTTATGTAAAATATCAATGCTAACATACTTTATTTCTTTTTTAAAAATCAATTGTAATAAATTATTAGTATTTTAATAGTACATACTTGCACACACGCATACGCATATGCAGTGGCCGCTCGTGAATGACTTTTTTTGCGGCACTAAATGCATGGCTGCCAGAATTATTCTTTTCTTACCACTATTATTAAAAAGAAGTACTTTAGTTTAATTGTTGGCCAAAAGTTTTGAAATTAGACAAGGAAAATATTTCTTTAAAAAAATTAATGGTATGGAAATAATAACTGTTTCAGGCATGCATTAAGTGCCCTCAAAAAGACAGTCAGGAGCCGCTACTGCGCACGTGCATATTTGTTTCATAATCTCTTTCAGGTCTCTCTTAGAAGTAGTTCTTTTAAAAATGCATTACTGATCTTCCAGAATACAACTCACAGGAATAGTTTAAGGCACGTTCCCAAATACAAGCCGTAATGTAGGTGTACTCATAATTTTTTCCCCGCTGCTGTGCGAAGTGGCATAGGCGATAGCTAGTGTGTCACGCGAATATCAGTATAAATGGCTGCGTCTGCAGTGGGGAAGACACTTAGTATACTTGAATTGAGCGAAATGGAATCTGTCACCATTGTACAACGGAATTTTCAAAAACGAGTTGGAAAAGAACCTCTAACCAGAAAATGCATTTATGATTTTGGTTTAAAATTTTTGAAACTGCAAAGTGTGCAAAGTGGACAGAAATGGACTATTGGTTTGATGTGTGTCATGTCAGTTAATTTTTTAAACCAATCAGAAATGGATTTTCTGATTAGAGGTTTTTTTTTATTTCCTTTTCGAAAATGGCGTTGCACAATGGTGAAAAATTCCATTTTGCTCAATTCAAGATCACAAAATGCCTTCTACACTGCAGACGCAGCCATTTCTACTGATGTCACTTCGCATGGTAACGAAAAAAAAAAACTTTATGAGTACACCTACCTTACGGCTTACAGTTAGGGAACGTGACATAAACTGCTCTTGTTTAACAGCATCTGGAAGTTGTATAGTTACTTATAAATCACCTTGTATAATGCAGAATGTGCAGTATGAAGGAACATTACATATGGAGATTTTTCCATTATATTCAAAATTTATTCAGTACTTACAATTGTTATTAAATCTTGTGAGTATTCTACATTGCATTTGGTATATTTTGTTAATCCTAAAATTGTTTTTTTTTTAGCTTCTTTTCATAGAGTGCCGTTTTTTATAATTACTTTTTCTTTGCTGAATATAAAATGTGTAGTTCAATGTTAGGAAAGCTGGATCATCTTCTTCTGATTCCGATTCTGATGGGTATCTGTATAATACTTGATGAATAAAGTATTCTATTTCAGCCCAATTTGCAAAGTTCCATCATCAGTTGCACTTTCAAATGATTGAATGATATCCTTATGATTTTTATCTCCCAATAACTTTTCTATGATTTCCTTTTCACTTTGTGGTGACATATCAGTAGTTACTGTAGGGACTACAAATTAGCATGGACATAAACAGCGAGCTTCATACGCGTTTTAATGGAACATAGTTTCTCTTTAACATTAAAAAATAATAAAAAAATATTTTATAACGGAAAATCATTACTTACCAACACGGAAAAACTTTTAAACAACAAATTCAACAGTGCTGTCTCGCAGTAGTCCTAAAGAATTAACAATAGAAGTGAAAGTTTAAGGGGACTCAATACCAGAAAAATTATTCTGTAAATAACACCTATATTAAAAATTTTGGATCATGTTTCAATGAAGCAAAATCATTAAATATATAATAAAAGGTATTAAATTGTTAATGAATTAATATTTTCTTTTACAATTTTTTCACTTTAAAATTTTAAAATCCTTTCTTCTTTTCCAATTTTTATGTGTCAAACTTCTTTTTTTTCCCTTATACTCAGGGAACTTTGTTCTATAATTCTATTATATGATTTTTGAAACAAAGATTAGATCAGAAGAAACAAATAATAATTGGATGTATGTGGTATAAACCTATAAAAATCTCATATATTTACCTCCAGATTTTTTTTAAACAAAAATTTCAAAGCTGTGCAAAACTCCATACTTAGTAATCTTTCTTGTAATCTATTAATACATTTTCAAAAATCATACAATTTGCTCAAGTATTGTGGAAGCTTTAACATTTTTATTGCATTGAAAATTTGAAAAAAATACGAGCTGAAAAAAAATGAGTTGAAACATTTCATTTACAAAAAACAGATTCTAAAGAGAGAATATGTAAAATTAAGTATATCTACTTTACTATTCATCAGATCGTCAAAAAAATTGGGCACATTGCTATAGAGATGTTAAGATTCATTTTAGGATATAGGAAAAGTCCAGGCGCCCTACTTAAGCCCCCTCCATTTTTCTCTTTATAGCAATGGTTTTTGTAATACACAATGTAATCTATCTGCTCCAAATTTTATGTAGAACATCATACAAAATATTACTTTAATATAAATACCGAATAAAATAGTGTTTTTATCGAAACATTTAAACAATGATATTGGTCATATAGCTCGAACCTCGGAGTGAGACACCCCACTTGATCGGGATAGATGCCCCATACGTAAAACGAAGCATAGGTAATTGACATTTATAATTTAAAATATGGATTTGCATTTGACTTAATATCCTATTTAGATCAATTTTATGACTTTTTTTAGCTTAGTGGCTCTCTATAATAATCTTGCATTACACTCCCGCATCAAAGGATATTTGCTATTTGCAAATCTTCGCATAAATTAATATACAAAATTTGAAGCTAATCGAATAATTCTAACGAAAGCTAAACTTTTGTAGTCGACATTAGGAGAAATTAACCTCTGCTCTACTCATATTCGATGTACAAACTCTAAAAATTAATTCGAGAAGCCAACATAAAATTCTCCAATTAAATACGCTATATTTTTATGCTTCGAAATGAGTTCAAAATATTTTATTTATTCTACGAAAGGTTAAACTTGTGTAACTTAAATTAAGAGAGGGGAGGGGGTTAGAGAAATATTGCCAACAATAAATGGACTATTATTTAAATAAAGAAAGAAGCATAAAAATGATTATAACTCTAATATGGTACGCCGATATAATATTTCCGAATTTTGTGTAATAATTAAGGGATTTTAAATATCTATTTTGTATTTAGATTTATATTTAGTGCTTCTGAATATATTCTGATATAAAGAAAAAGAAAGTTCGGAATGTGTGAATTAAAATGTTCTGATCAAAGCTATAAATACTAAACACTTAAATATTTCCACCTAAAAATGTGACGGAATTGCAATATTTAGAACCAACATTCTGAAATGAAACAAATGAGTTTTTTAAATGTTTGCTTAAATGGAGAATTTATCACTATTAACACCGCCCTCTGACTTGTTAGGTAATGATCCTCCGTAAGAGACATGATACACCAAAAGAAGAAACATTTATTTTTTTTTCTCAGAATCCTTAAGATTGTAAAAAAAAAAAAAAAATGTTCTCACACAAAAATATTATTTGCTAATTATAAATGGAACGTTTTATTCCGCATCACAAGTGACGCATATATCCCCGATGCAGGTGGGACATGTATCATTTTACTCCGGGATAGATACCCCCGGCAGTGGCTCTGGAAGTGGAGTAAATATTGCTGCAACCTATAATTAATACATTACTCAAATACCTGTTTCAACAACATTCAATAAATATTTCATGAAAAATTTCTATTAAATACATTATATTTCATTTTTACTTATCTCTATCTTACAAGAACATAACACAAAAGCCAAACCGACCTTCTTTGATAAATATAACTTTTATTTGAAGAACTAAGTTGCCGTAACTTCGTCTACTGTGTTGTTTTATAACAATTGAGAAAAGAAAAACGTCACCAACTATGTCACACGTTCAATTGTTGAAATATAGTAACTAGGGCCAATAACCCGATAGAACATCTAAGCTAGATTTAAACTACATCTAATATTTGAAATTTTTATCATTTTTTGTCAAAATGAGACCCTTTTAAATATTAAACTTTAGGAGACATGCTACAGTATTAATTATAAAAATAATAATAAATAAAAAAATCTTAGAAGTTCAAATATTTAATAAACATATAGACATGTTATATATATATATATATTTATATATATATATATATAACATTCTAATTTCAACATGTTTTAGAACTATTACTTCTCACATTTCATATTCTAAAATTATTTAACCACTTAACTGCCGTGCCCCAACAACTTACGTATTATAAAAGATAGCTTCTACCATTAATCAAAACTTTTAAATTCAACTATTATTTTAAAAGTAATCACTTTATTTAATACTTTTCGAAAAAAGTGTTAATTTGCGGATTTTTTTTTCCTTAATTACATTGTTATGATTTTTTTGCTGTTTTAACTGTTAATTGGTTAAGGATTATTTAGAAATACGTCGTAAAAGTATATTAAAATTTAACATTATTCTGCTTAACAATAATTTTAAATGCTTTTACATATTTATTGAATTTAAGAAAACCATTTTTTTAAATAAAACATAAAATATTTTTTTTTTCATTAATATAAGAAATAGCATAACTCTTTGAACGTACAAATAATTGCGCAAAGGTAGATTTTTTTTTAAAATTCCATTTTCCTAAATTCAAAAGTTTAACATGCTTAATACTTCCATAATAAATAAAATTTAGAGTATTAAGTTTAAAGTATTTTTTACTACATTTTATTTCTAAATCTTTCTCTAAAAAGTAGCTATACTAAGAAGTATTAAATTATTTAGGCTATATCATTAGTTTTTCTCTATAGAAACCGATTATAAAAACATTATTAGAAATGCATGTTCATATTTAGGGGGTAGATAAACATACATTAAAAAGGTTTTATCAGCATTTTTTTAACAAAAAAGTTGCAATCTAGGCACTTAAAAATTAATGAGAAACAAAGGCAGAAATAAATAATTGGTACAATATTTGCAATTCTATCAATGACTTTTCTTAAAAATATATTGTCGACTTTTGAATTTATTTTTTAAAAATATGTAAAATCTTATGAAGCTTCTTTGCATGGTTATTTATAGTGATTATCATTATAAAAATATTAGATGTAAATGCGGAAGAAAACATAATGAATCATTATATATATATATTTATTAATAAATTAACAGAAAAAAAACTAATAATATGGAATTAAATTTTTTTTTTCCATTTTTTTTTAATCTAAAAAAAATATTACAAATGACATTTAAGTTTATAGGGATTTTTATTCTTCTGCAATAAATATTTCTGTTATTATAAATGTTTTATTAACATATGTAGTTGAATAAGTCAAAAACATAAAACGAACGTAAAATTATAAGTTTCATGTAAACATTTTTTGCGAAATTTTTTGTTCTTTAAAGTATTTTTTTATTTCAGTGGCGGGCTCCCAAATTACCATTAAATACTTTTTGTCGCGCACGGGTACACTTTTTTGTCGCGCACTTATTTCGGTTATTTGCTTTAAAACAAAATAAAATCTATTTGTTAAAATTAACATAAAAATATTTTCAGTTTATTCATTAAGTTTATTATATTATTTTAATACATTTCATACATAAATATAATTTATTTAATAGGGAAAGGAAGTAATGGATCAAAATAATATAAATATAAAAATAAAAATCTATTTCGAATATTACAAAGTTTTGATCTTTTTTTACTGCTGTTTTTTCTCTCTTTTGTAAAAATTTAATTCATTTTATCTTCTTTCACGTTTTTTCATCGATTATATAAAAAAAAACCCTCTTTTGTTTATTCTTAATTATTCACAATCCACGAAACAAAATGAATAATTTTTATTGATTATGTTAACAAGCTTCAGGGTTTTTGAAAGGTTTTTTAATATGACTGAATAATTGGGTACATTCTTTTTTTCTTTTTATTTTAAAAAAGGTTTAAACAAATAATGCATGCATATTTTATGCTAATAAATATCGTTATGTAGTAAATGCGTTATTCTATATTCGAAGCATGGATATTAAATGAAACATATTAAAAAAGCCACAATTTACAGATTTGTTTTCTTTAAATTTTTTAAAACAGTAGTATCTAAAATTTTATATCATTAAATATATTTTATCTTTTAAAAGTACATTTTCAAATCTTACTTTTCCAAATTCAACAAAATATATTATTAAAAAAAATAATTATGTTTAAAACGTGATTTTTTCTGAAAGTTATGCGTTTTAGAGACAGAGCAGCTATTATTTTAGATGGTTGAAAAAAACATTAGCCAAAAAGAGAAATAAAAAGTTAAAGTAAAAAAGAGATGCATACCTTCAACTGTGGCAGATTCCTCAATTTCTATGTTGTATTACAGAAAGAACGGTGATTAACAGTACAAAGTTAAATACAAAAAAGCTAATTAAAAATTTTATGAAATATCTTTTTTCAAATAATATACATCATACATTTCTTGTAACTGTCATATTGCTTATTATTATTTTTTTTTTAAATAAAGGTTTTGCAAATGTCTTTAGAAGATCTAATATATACCTTAGTACTCGATAAGAGATTAGCCCTTGGTAATAGACAAGAAATGAAGAAAAATACCTGAAACAAATAAATAAAAGATGAGTTAAAACATCACTATCTGCTTATCTTCAGATTCTCTTGATGTACCGATGCGAAAAATGTTTTTACAAATAAATATTAAAAAACTATATAAATATTAAATACTCTTTGTATTAATAATATATGCCATTAAAACAGTTTTCTTATATTTTTTTTTCATTTTTTATCAACGTAAGATAGCTAAGAAAATTTCACAAATGAGTAAAAACATTAGCTTATCGTTAAAGCACTGCAAAACCTGCTATTATAGAACAGAAATATAAAGATATCGGGGGAGAATTCCATTTAGAAAGTATGAGTGCGTGATACTCTTTTAGCGAAGTCCATGACATTTTTTTCTGCTTTAGTTAGGGCTCGGTAATAATCAAGTTCCGCTTTCATAGTTTTTACAAAACATCTATATATTTAAGCGTGCATTGCTATATTTAATTCATTACTTACACTGTCGTCTTTACACACTAAATTTTTACTCATTTTTAACAAATAATTTCCGTTCCCTAGAAAACATGCTTTTTCCGTGAATTCTCCAGGTATGTCTGAAAAAGAGGGGTTAATTCCATAAATGTCCTGCACGCATGCGTATTGGCTAAATCAATACTAAACTTCGAAATTATTTTTAAAAACAAACAATTAATTTTCCATTTATTTAAAGGTATTCACAAGTTATAAAAAATATTCGCATTTAAAATATATTCTAAATGCACACATCAAATTCAATTTAAAATATAATACTTGTATTTTACATCTGACAATTTAATTAAAAATGTGTAACACATAAATTTTTATTCCCTATTAGTACTAAAGTGTTAAAACCCCAATCATCATCTTATAACAAGAAAATCTTCCCGAAACAAACTCCAAAATCCCCAGCTTTCTAAACAATAAATTAATCAAGCCATAAGGTAAAGCTAGGAGAGTCTGCGCACAATTCAAAAGAATAACAATAAAAAAAATATATATATTAATTTTTTGCTAAACTATCCATGAATAATTTTTAATTCATTTGTTTTTTGTGTATTTCCATTACTATTTTGTTGTTATGTTGTAATTTAATAGAACAGTTGTAATAAAACCAAGAAAGGTATTTTGTGCAATCTGTCCTTACATACATCTGTCCCTTGGTGTGATTGCGCACATGGGTGGGAGAGATTGTTACTAATAATAACGACAATTAAATTGAGAACAATAATAATTACACTTAAATGACATTGTTGTAAGGTTTTTGTGAACAAATATTATTGTATTAGGAGTGAATATTTCAACCTAATAATTAAAGAATCAGAAAAAGGAAATAATTTTAAAAACGATTAAAAAATTTTAATTACAGGAAAAAAAGTTAAAGAATCAGAAAAAGCAAGTCCAAATAGGATTACAAAATAACATTAAGCTACTTGATAACACGTTTAACTTAAAATTAGTCCATTTTCATTTTTACTTTCTTTTTATGCAAATTTACCCATAAGCTGCGTAATCTCTGCTAGCATGGAAACTAATGGGAACAGTGCACCATCTCTCCTAAGTAGCAGATGCGCAAACTCTCCGATTTCGATAGGATAGATTGCGCGGCCTTTTATTTAAACACGGCCGCTACTAAAACGAACCGTTGATGTTCATACCATTCGTCTAGATTAGTAGCTTATGAGAAATCGTTTAAGTTTAAAATATTTTGTACTACTGACATTGTATAGAAATTCTGACGAATAGCTATGAAAATTCAAGCACTTACTTTGTGAAAACAAAACAAAATAGCAATTATTTTTCTTAGACGCTCAAAACAATCAACGTGCACTTTCAAGTAGATACTGCACTACTATTGTTGTACAACTACCTGTATTCGCTGTGCGCTCACTCTACTCATTCCCCCCGAACCTCTATGTGCGCAATCTCTCCGACTGCGCCATCTCTCCTGGCTTTACCTTACCCATTTGAAGTAAACACCATATATTTATTTCAAACTCTTCCTTTAGTGAACAACTGGAAGCACAACTGTCAGAAAACGATATTTATACCAGTCAGATCCTTTGTTCAACTCCAAGGTCAGCGATATATTCTTGAAATATATCAAATAATAGAATAAATAAGTACTTCCGTGAGAATTCCTAGATGGCAGCACAGAACAAGAAATCTATTTTTTAGACCCGCTTTCTTTCTTCAATTGACATATATTTTCCCTTCTGTAACGAAGAAAAAAGAAACGGACATTCTTCAAATAACGGAAATAGAAAGGCAGCACTGCTGATAATAAAGTTTTCCGCGGTTTGAAGAAAGTATTTCTGAGCGTGTAGAATATTTTATTTTGCATTTTAGGAGTGATCATAAATCAATTTAAAATGCATTAAATTTATAAAATAATCTCCAATTTATAAACATCAATAGAATGCCATATAATATGTAATATGTAACACGTCCACAGATAAATCAAATACATAAATCATAAAAAATAAATAAAGCAATTTTAATAATATCCTGATTATTTATTGATATTAAAGTAAACAAAAATACACATGAAAATGGAAATATATTTAAATTAATCATAAGGTTTTAGGTTAACGACGAATGCAAAATGAGTTAAATAAAAATAAATCATTGCACATAATTGTAATTTTGATAAACTGCACAGATATTTTGCACTTTCACTGCGATTTATTTATTGCTTGAAAGAGACACAAATATTTATTTTATTTTATTTTATTATATGACGTGCGCGCTCAAACTGAAGCACCATTTCTTGAATTGTAAATGTAGTTGTGATTCGCAGTCAGCATATGCACTGATCTTGCATATAGAAACACTAATTTTAGAAATTTTTCACTTAATTGTACACACTTTAAAAACACAATTTGAATCACGATGTCTCAGACTTCGTGATTTCTTCTGAAACTTGACAAACTTGTCTAATGTAACAGATAAATAGAATGACGACAATAATTCTCCTTAAAGATTGTTAATGTAAGGTAATTTACAGGAAAAGTAGATAGATTATTAAGTGATGTTTACATTAGTATTTAAATATCCTCTCTTTATTTAGTGCTCGAACAGGTAAACGGTAGAAGTGGAACACAGTTGACAAAAAATTTATTACATCGCGTAAAAATTAACAACGCTTCGTTCAGTATCCCCAGAATGGGAAAAAATGTCTAGTGCTCTAATAGATTTTTTTTTAACAACCTCACTGACTCAGCAAAAAAGAGACGTGCTAGCGACCTGTTGTGATAGCACACGGGAGAAAAAAGGGTATATTTTTTCCCATTGGTTTTACTCCCTGGTCGGAAGCCAGGTGTGGAGGGAATTCAATAGATCTGTTTCAACCACGTGATCACCAGCCCACCAAAAGTTATCAACCAATCATAATCGTGGATTTGTAGCCTGTATTACGAGCTAAACAATCACAATCCACCATCTTTGATGGGCAAACAAAAAACAAATCTGGTTGCTAAGCTGGTTGCTAGGGTGTGACGTCAGTTGAAACTGATCTATAAGGAAAAGGCATATTTACAAACACTTCCATCAACCAATCTACCGTTATATTTTTGTCATAACGATCATTGCACGAATCGTTATGGCGACATAAGCAATTATAGGTCGCTTTAGGGTTTGTGAAAAATAATATAGAGAAATTTCTGTCTAGAACTATGCATGTATTCAAAAAAAGAAATGGATGTTTACCATTATTTAAATTTTATGATGTAAGATATGAATAATGACGATATCATTTTGGTTTTACTGACACGCAATACAGTTTTTGACCAAATATTGATTGTTATAATAATAAAAAAAGCAAAAATATTTGAGGTGAGAAATTTGCAAAGGTGAAACCAATTTAAAATCTATAGGTGATTATTAATTCACTGTAAATTGTTACGATGATTAAACAGTGGGCTCTTCTTTTCTTACCATTTAGCATTAAATGATCAGTTATCAATATTGTTTTACACAATAATGTTCATTGTATTGAAATACATAAAATATATTTGTTTTCAGGATGCTTTTTGTTTAATTTATATTATGATATTAGATTAAGCATAAAATCTATACTAATATTATAAAGGAGTAAAGATTGTTTGTTTGTTTGTTTGTAGGGGCTAATCTCTGGAACTACCGAACCGATTTCAAAAGTGATGGTGACAACTCCTGCTCCAACATAGGCTATATTTTATGTCGGTGCCACTGACCCCAGAGGGTGCAGGAGCAAAAAACGTTCTAAAATTGCCATTTTTTAGCTATCAATCTGACTATCAAGCCCTGAGAGCTTGCCATCCGGTTCTGTATATATGTATGTGCGTACGTAATGCGATAACTCTTCATAGAAATATCCGTTTTCCTTCAAATTTTGTTATAGGTTCACTGTGTTAAGGCGCTTCCCTGATTAGTTTTCGGGATTGATTGGTTAAGTATAAAGGGGGGGAACGGGGGGCTAATTCCCCCCTTAATTTATATAAATGGGTTTTTCATGCAGAATTGTTCCGTTTTTCTTCAAATTTTGTTTATAGATTCACTGAGTTAAGGCGCTTCGCTGATTAGTTTTCGGGATTGATTAGTTAAGTATAAAGGGAGAGGGGATCGGGGGGCTAATCCCCCCCTTAATTTATATAAATGGGTTTTTCATGCAGAATTATTCCGTTTTCCTTCAAATTTTGTTTAAAGGTTCATTGGGTTAAGACGCTTCCCTGATTACTTTTCGGGATTGATTGGCTAAGTATAAAGGGGGGAACGGGGGGCTAATCCCTCCTTAATTTATATAAATGGGTTTTTCAAGCAGAATAATTCCATTTTCCTTCAAATTTTGTTTATAGGTTCACTGTGTTAAGGCGCTTCCCTGATTAGTTTTTCGGGATAGATTGGTTAAGTATAAAGGGGGGAACGGAGGGGGGGCTATTCCCCCCCTTAATTTATATAAATGGGTTTTTCAAGCAGAATTATTCTATTTACTTCAAAATTTGTTTATAGGTTCATTGGGTAAGACGCTTCCCTGATTAGTATTCGAGATTGATTGATTAAGTATAAAGGGGGGGAACGGGGGGCTATTCCCCCCCTTAATTTATATAAATGGGTTTTTCAAGCAGAATTATCTCATTTCCTTCAAATTTTATTTATAGGTTCACTGTGTTAAGGCGCATCCCTGATTAGTTTTCGGGATTGATTGGTTAAGTATAAAAGGGGGAACGGAGGGCTAATACCCCCTTATTTTATATAAATGTGTTTTTCATGCAGAATTATTCCGTTTTCCTTCAAATTTTGCTTATAGGTTCACTGTGTTAAGGCACTTCCCTGATTAGTTTTCGGGATAGATTGGTTAAGTATAAAGGAGGGGCTAATCCCCTCCTTAATTTATATAAAAGGGGTTTTTCATGCAGAATTATCCGATATTCTTCAAATTTTGTATATATATTCATTGTAATTAGAGATTTACCTGATTAGGGGTTCATTAGTTAACTTTTAGGGGGTAACGGGGGGATGACCCCCCCCCCCCTTAATATATTGTTTTTTTCTTTATTTTTCGATGGGCTTATTTCAAATTCTTTGAAATAAGAGTAAAATATACAATTAGTGTGAATAGCCTGTGAACTCAATGCCCTCAGTTTAACTGGGCAGTTTTATTTTTATGTTTTATACTGAAGGAGCTAGAAATTTGAAATTTGTCATTGTAGTTACTTATAAGATGTAAATGCTCTCTAAGAACAAAATAAAAAAGAAATTGAAATTTAAAAGGGTGAAATGAGCGAAAAGCGTTCTAAAAACAGTGTAAATTACAATTTCTATGAAATCTCTGGAACTACAGAACCGATTTCAAAAGTAATGGTGGCAAATTGATGGGGACAATTCCTACTCCAACATAGGCTATATTTTATGTCGGTGCCACTAACATCAATGGGGTGCAGGATCGAAAAATGTTCGAAAATTGCGACTTTTTTATACTGAAGGGGCAAGAAATTTGAAATTTAGCATTGTAGTTACTTATAAGATGTAAATGCTCTCTAAGAATAAATTAAAAAAAATCGAAATTTAAATGGGTGAAATGAGCGAAAAACGTTCTGAAGTCATTCTAAATTACAATTTCTATGGAATCTCTGGAACCACGGAACCTATTTCAAAAGTGATGGTGGCAAATTGGTGGTGACAATCCCTGCTCCAACAGCCTCTTTAATAAAAAACTATGCGTTGCTGACGACTGGGTTTTTCGCTAATTGTTGCAACAGATTAATCTCGGAAAATGAACATTTGAAGTTACTGAAAAAAATGATAGCTCAAAAAGTATTTGTCAGAAAATTGTTAGACAAACTGCGTTTGAAAGGTAAAAAATTGTATTTTTCTTGATATAAATTTCAAATTTAATGACTATGCCGTTTTTCAAATATTGAATTTCAAAAATTTCCAAATTTTCCAATGGAGTACCACAGCGAAACCTTCATGCGTAAAAAGATAATGATAAGGGCGACGTGTCCTGACGTGTATTTTGGCTATAGCACGAGTCACAAATTATAGTAACCTTATTATTCTGTTAAAATATAAAAGTTATTTATGAAATGCCAATATTTTGTTTGATTAAAGTTTCGTTAAAAGAAATTGACCAGCGTAGCGGGCGTAGCTTGCTAGTGTAATTATAAAAAAACAAAGTGATAAATATTTTAATTAATAAATAAAAAAGAAATAATAATGGTATTTTTTTTATTCGTGATTTATATATATATATATATTATAAAAGACAACATACGAACTATATTTTTTATATTTCAAACAAAATTAAAATATTAAGCTAGTGAAGACGATAAAATAAATGTGAAATTAGAGTTCTTGAATCATTAAGAAATATAGTAGTAATTTTAAAATTAAAAAAAAAAAATCTTATTAGTGTTAATGTTAACAGTAATTTGTGCAAAAAAAATTTAGTTGTTTAAAGTGAATATTTTTCTTAAAGAAATATATATATATATATATATATATATATATATATATATATATATATATTTCATTTCAAAATTTATGTATCTGTTAATTTTACTTTGAATAAATTGAAAATAACTACAATTGTTTAATTAAATATATAAAAAATAAATCAAAAAGAGTAAAAACATTTTGAATAAATGTGTAAAATCATTTTTAGGCAAATGTTTTGTAATGAAAATAAAATAAACAGTACATTAATCGTGTTTAAAAAACCAGAATCTTTCGAGAAATATATAATTTCAATATATTTATAAAAGAAATATAATATACTCTTATTTCGAAAGTTATTTTTGTTGCAACAGCAGACATAATTGTCGTAAATGTTTCTTTGTGGATAAAAACAAAAAACAAAAATCAATTACTTAAAGTATATACTTTATAAAACTATTATTTTTTTCTTTACTCTTCTTGGATTACAAATGTAAATTATTTTTTTTTTATTAATAAAATGCCAGACTTATAAGAATATATATATATATATATATATATATATATATATATATATATATATATATATATATATATATATATATTAATTTTAATGAAAAATAAAATCACTTTACATTAACTTTTGAAGAAATTTAATTAAGAAATTCAATTACAAATTCAAATAGCTACCAAGAATATTCAAACGAATTGTATATAAAAATGATTAACAAATACATTTGTTTCATTCCAATTAATATTTTGTGTTTGTTCTTGTATTTTTATTAGGTTGGAAATTTAAAACTAACCATTGATCTTCTTTATGTATTATATGTTCTGAATAGTTTATGCAAATAGAAGATATATATATATTTTAAATTCAATCAATTCTTGGGATTGTATAATATTTTTCAGAGTTTTAAAGTAACAAATAAGTATGTTCTTCAGTAATTTGTAATATTTATTTCTATTTATATAACTGCATGAAATTTCATTTCTTCTTTCAAGAAAAAATAATTAAAATATCATGTTACGTCTATTCGACATTTTTTAAAAGTGTGGTTTTTACTGATTATGTATATTCTAATAATAATATTTTTCATAAATTGGGAAGTATATATCGTGTCAAATTATGATTTAAATATGTTCGTTTTTGTACTAATATGTCGATACGAAATATACTGATATTTAAATATTACGATGTGAATAAACCCACGACTAATCTCGATTAGTGCAATCATCAATTTATTTTATGGAAACATAATTTTATTTTCTTCCATATGCAAAGATTCATAGATTCTCAAAACTGCAACAAAATGGTTGTATACTAAGTAGACAGTAATCTTTCAGTTTCAATATAGACGAACGTGACTTCTCTATGATTTCAGTTAATATAAACAGAAAGAGATCAATCGCCAAAATTGAAACTACACATTTGTAAGACTATGACAATACTTGAACGTAACACATTTGAGGGATTGTTTCAGGACATTATGCATTATTGAAGCTAAGGTATCCAACAAAGTGTTACAGAACTCCCGATAAAGGATTTTTAAATTGATTACTTTAATAGATTTTTTACTTTTTTTTCTCATACCATTCATGAACAACACCAAAAACCTTTTTATATGAAAAATATTACTAATGTATTCAAATAAAAGCTTCGAATGAATTAAAATCGATACATTCGTATTCTCAGCATGCCATTAGTTAATTAGCCAAAGAAATCACGTAAATTTTTACTACTTGCAGCAACATTTTTTATTATGAAAATTTAAGTGGTTTAAGTGGTCTGATTAATTTGTGTTTATTTACATTTGTTTATTGTTAAAAATTGAGAATGTATAAGTCCTGTAAAAGGGCAGGGCGAATTCTCCTCAACTGAACGTAACCTGAACTGAACACAGAGAAAAAGTATTATGTAGAAAAAAAGGCTACCTGAGCGTTGTACCTTTTTACGGATAATACTAGAAATTTCGTCGGTGCAAATTCCACATTGAAGATGTTTCATAAAATGTTAAATTTTCCAAATGAACTTTAAGCAAATTATTTAATTTCTGAAAATATCGACTGGAAATTCGTACCTCTAAATCTTCTCATTTCGAAATACATTGGTGAGCTGGTGTGAAATCTGTGAAGCAACACGAGCAATGGGCGATTTACGATTCAATTATGAAGAACTCGAAACCATAGTTATTAAGGTTGAGTGCATTTTGAATTCTCGATTTCTTACTCTTTTGTCTAACGATTTCGACGATTTTGAGGTCTAGGTCATTTTTTTTACGAGGGTCGTCAGGAAGTTTGGGGAAAATGAAGGTTAGATTATTTAAATACGTTACAGCAGAGATCTAAATGGATACTACAAAATAACAATTTAACAACAGGTTTAATGGTATTGGCGTTAGCGAAAGAACGCTTTTACTTTTATGTAATTGTGCATTAGACTGTATAAGTACAATTTTTACAGGATCGGATGACAAGGTCAGTGTAGAAAAGGTTTGCACAAATTCATGTGAATTAAAGCATCCAATTACGAAAATATCTTTCCTTCCTACTGATAACTAACACAAGAAATGGTGATTAATTATTGTTAATTTTACATATTTATTGTTAATGTCTGTGTATCCATTTGTTAGGTAATATTTTGCAGTAATTGTACTATGCAAATGTATCTGATTGTAAGAATTGTAAGATATTGAAATTTGTACATTTCATTCCGGGGGAGGATGTAGTTTTTCCAAAATTGAGAAGAATTTCCCTCGGTTGAATGTGAAGTGAACTGAATAGAGTTTAAAAAGAATTTTGTTGAAGGAAGGCGATTTCAGCGTTCTCGCTTCGCTTTGTGATTTAAAATGAACGTTAGTTACAGTTCATTTAAAAATTAAATTAATGTGTTCATATTGTCACTATTATGTTATTACATTTTATATACCGGGTGATTATAATTAAAGTTACGATTTCAAAAATCGATAATTGATATTTTAGAAGAACAATCGTGAGGCAATGGAATTTTATTTAGCGAAGGAAAAAATAGTTCCAAAATGTGTCGATTGATAGCGCTGTCAAGGTTCACATTGTATGGAGATATGCAAACTACTAATACGTGATATGCGCACCGCAGACATAGCTGCCATAAAAATGCAGAGCACCAGCTCTTTGCCTGAATGCTTCATCATGACTCTGACTATGAAGGATCGCACTTTGCTCTTGAAGCTTTTTTATTAGAACGATGACTGTGTACTTACAGCTATTAGGAAGTTTTGGACATTAAAATCCATAAAAAGGGGACCAATAACCACAAATGGTTTGCGAAAAGTGATTGCTACCGGTTCATTTAACGTTTAACGAGGTAGATGAAGGAAACCAGTTTCGGCTGTGGCTACAGCATTACAAGAACAGACTAACAGTGATGCTGGAATCAGCAGTACACTGGGAATTGGCCGAATGCTGGATATGCCGAACTGCACGGAGCGTAAAGTCCTACGGAACATCTTGCGCTGTTATCCGTATAAGATAACTCATGTGCAGGAGTTGGTACCTGCTGACCTGGAGGCACGTCAATCTTTTGCACTACAATTTCTTGCCCGGATGGAAGTGGACAACGGATGGCTATGGAACATTCTGTAGTCTGACGAAGCCCACTTTCATTTGTAATGTTCTGTAAATACGCAAAATTTCAGGATATGGGCGACCGAGAATCCGTCCCAGCTACAGACATTGCTAGTCCTGTAAAGCAGCTACTCAGTGCTAATTTCGGAGATGATAGGATCATAAGCCACCTTTTTCCAAAAACGTGGCCTCCATGTTCCCCCGACTTAAAATCGTGTGATTTCTGGCTTTGGGGGATACCTGAAGAATGTTGTTTACAGCGGGCGGATTCAGAATCTAGCCAACTTGAAGACATGTATCACGCACCACACCCCATTGCATCAGTACAGATACCTCCGATCTGTTGTGTAGCAGGCCGTTTTGCGCTTCCAATTAATAGCGGAACAAAGCGGAGGGCATATCGAACAGCTTATGCCTTAATCATCAGTAAGGTGTTTGTTCCATGAAGCTCTTTTTTTTGTCATTATCGCTGTTGTCTCTGTAAACTAGTGCTCCCGATGCGATACGTATTTCAGTTATACGTTTAACCGATATACGTATATACGTATAATACGTATTTCAGTTATACGTTTAACCGATATACGTATATACGTATAATACGTATTTAAGAAATACGTATACCTTAAAATATACGTTGAAACGTATCCGGATACGTATAAGCGTATATCGGTTAAACGTATAATTCAAGTATACTTTCAATTCAAGTATACGTATATTTCAAGCATCGTATTTACTTTTAATGCTAATGGATCTCATCAGTGTTACTTCATTGAACGGAGAACAAGTTAGAAATCGGTGGCGTTACTTTAGCAATCTGTATAATATGTTTTATACATAGAATCTTGTTATTTTTCCCTATAAATAATTATTGTAAATGTATAACGAAAGTAAAAAGACTTTTTGTGCAAAAAAGGAGAATATACACGTTTCAGATTTATTGTTAATCTTTATTATGTATATTGTTTTGTAATTTAAAAAATATATATTTATTTTTGTGTGCGTACATTCAAATTGCGCCATGGAGGTCAAATGTTGTTCTTTCCAGTGTGCTAATGTTTTCTACTCTGTGTTACACTGTTAAAAATTTGCAGCAAACTGTCCAGTCATTTGACCGTTTTTGTAGAAAACACTTACTTAACTGTAATTTAACTCTATTCTGACCATTACATTAGTAATAATAAGGTCAGAATATAGTTAAATTACGGTTATGTAACCGTTTTATACAAAAACGGTCAAATCACTGGACAGTTTGCTGAAAATTTTTAACAGTGTAATGTATAACGCAATTTCATTTTTTAACCATGACACTCGTGGTATTTTTTATACAAAGTGTATACGCATTACAAGATATTGCTTTTTAAGAATTGTTGTTAATCTTGACAAATTTCTTTTTTTGTGTTAGTACCTAAAAATTTCAATTACTTACTAGATGGAACCCGTCAAACTTGACGCAAAAAAATACTATAACAATATCAGTGAAATAAGCTTCTTTATTATTTATGAAGGGGCGCGTATAAAACAGTCTTTCAAATATTTTATTTAAATTTTTCCCCCAGTCAAATACAGTACTATTTCCAATGCAAACTCCAAACAAACAATCCGTAAATAACTGTGTAATGCAAATCAGTTTGACATTACCACCATATACCCCACGGCAAGAAAAAAAAATCATGGACCTATGAAGTATATACAAATAGTATATTCCTACGTTCATATCATATTCAGTAAATAACAGAACATAGTAAATAAAGCACACATCTCCCCCCCCCCCTGTGATAATGCAACCGAATGAGCTCCTATGCGCATGTGCATTGCATCTGCCCAAAAGCACCGTCGAAATTCGACGTTAAAAAAGTTTTAAAATGATTAAATTAAAAGTTTTAAAATGTTCTCTTTAATCATTGTTCGTTTCAAATCCATATCTTCTAAAACGCATCCATTGTTTTAAGCTAATCAATTTTTATGCAAAGATTAAGAAGTTTTTTACAGTAATAAATCTATCTGCAGATGAGGGAGATTTTTAATGTTTTCAAGTGTAATTTATTTGTATGGTTTCTTCGGTTCCTTGACATAATCAGGAGGATTATCCCTTTTCCATCACAGTCGGGATATTTTTCCTCTTATACAGTTGGCAAATGTAAAAAAATAAAAAAATGCAATTCCTAGCATATCATGATACCTGATGGAACATATTCATCAACGAATTCAACATATCAATTTTATGTTCAACATAAACTAAAAATAGTCTTTTTTTTCTGACAGATTTTTGTTTAGCGCCAAAATGTTCTATCTTATGGATAATCTGATCTTATGATTTATCACTTTTTTTTAAAAATTATTATTCACTTTTTATGATGGTTAGGGAAATCTATTTTCAATTGTGGCAACTTTACCAGGGGCTATTTTACATTATTGAAGTAAACTGGTGGTCATTGATAAGATAGAATGGAAAAACTTTTCATGCTTGAAAATTATTTAAAACGTCGTTAAATTAATCGGCAGTTTTCTAATAAATTTCAATCGAAAGCTAATTTTTTTCTAATTGATGATGTAAGAATTGAAATTGTAAAATGTAGTAAAAAATAGAAATTTGTAATATTTCGAAGTGATGTAAGCGTGATGAAAGCTAAAGCGATAGCGCCTTTCTTGTCACAACTGTTGTACATTTCTAAAAATTGCCACTGTAATTTGGCTGGCGTCCAAAAGTGGAAAAACATTTTTTGACATCGAAAGAGAAATTCACAGTGAAAGAAATAGGACTTTGCGCTAATAAGGAACTGTTAAATGAACTTATAATAAATCTACCAAAATAATTCCTATGAAATATTAGTCTTACATTGTTTATTCTAGCTAAAAATACAATAATTATTTCAAGATTTTTTTTTACCATAACACTATTTTTAATAACTTTAAATTTCCTGAAATCCTTTACTTTTGTGATTTTTTTTTATTAAAAAAGAAAATCTTCTATCCTATAATTGAAAAAAAAGCAATTGATAACATGTAATCAAGGTATGCAATCAAGATGAAGAAATCAATGACGGCTCCAATTCTAATCTTTATAATTATGAATGCAAAAATCAGTAAAATTATGTTATGTTAACACAATCATATACATTTTTCTCTTTAGTTTTATCAATGTTAAAATGCACTTCAAGCTAAGCATAACGTCATTTTCACCGGCGCAAACTTTTCACACGTACTTCATATACCTTACATTAATGCTTTAACACCATGCACACAAATATAAATATATTTTGTATTTAATTGTAATGAAAAAATGGCATCAACAAAGTTATAATGCATAATGATAAAATAAACCCAATGGACAATATTCCCGTGACGTCACAATAAATATGAATTTTTATTCGCTTATAAAACACGCGGATAAGTATTTTTACCGAAATTTAACTTGCAAATTAACAAATTCGGCCTTAAAACCGCGTGCTTTTAATATTTATTATTTCTCTTTTATTCAACCACAGAGTTTAGAAAATAAACTCTGTGCTTCGGAACAGTAGGCGTTATCCGATTATGACGTCATTAGCAGACGTAAAAGTTTAATTGAAAATTACAGTTAATTAATTAAATTTTCGAACAAACGAATGCACGATAACAAATCTGTGTCCAAATATCTTTCATTTAAAAAAAGAATGATGTAATTTTATGCAGTAGTTTGTTCTCACGGATTGTCGAAAGAAATCGCTTAGCATTTTAAATATGTAGATAGTTTGACAAATAATCGTCACTGCAGATTTCAGAACGCAATCACACTAGCTTAAAATGACTTGCCGTCTCTCTCTCTCTTTTTTTTTTGTTGTTGTTGTTGTAAAACGTATTTTCAAAATATTTTTAATATAGAAAAATGTATTCTTAAATAAAATAAAAGTATGTTTAGTTAGTTATTTGCTACAGCGGATTATCTGTACTAGGGATATAGGCCGGTGGGGGAGAGTGCCCTCCGTGGTGTGCTTTAAAATAAAAATAAGATTATGAAACTTCCCAGGAGTTTTGATTGACCAATGCAGTATAAAATATGAAGTCAATGTAAATTTGTGTTCTGCAATACTAATGTTTTGGGCGAAATGTCCACGCTATAAATCAAAATAAGCTATGTGCGTGTGTTACAGATATGCGAAAGGTAAATCATTTCATAGTAAATCCTTTCATAATTAATAGTTTAGATTTAAGGGGGGTGGGGGACAAAATCTAAACTAAGGAAAAATTTTCCGATTTTTTTTCTTTTTCTTTTTTTTTTCTTTGCAAGTTCCGACTGCACCGGACACAGCGGCTGTTTTTCGAAGTCTCTGATCCGCAAACCAGCAGGAGAAAGGCACAATTTTTTAAGCAATTAACGAAAACCGTTTCAACGTTTATACGTTTAACCGCTGGTGTAAGATCCGTATATACGATGTACCGTATATGTTGTTTCGTATAATACGTATAACCGCCTTGGTCGTATCGTAACGCAATTTCATTTTCTAACCATGACACTCGTGGTATTTTTTATACAAAGTGTATTCGCATTACAAGATATTGCTTTTTAAGAATTGTTGTTAATCTTGACAAATTTCTTTTTTTGTGTTAGTACCTAAAAATTTAAATTACTTATAGTTTGACAAATAATCGTCACTGCAGGTTTCAGAACGCAATCACACAAGCTATTACGTATCCAAAATCTGCACCTCGTATAATACGTATTATACGTATACTCGTATAAACGTTTAATAGGGAGCACTACTGTAAACACGTATTCTTGTCTTTTCACTAATAAATGTTTAGTAAAGTCCTGAACTCTATTTTTTTCTTTTGGCTAACAACAGTCCTGTGTTTAACGAATACATTTTTGGTCTTTCCACTGACATTAACCTGACAGCGCCATCTATCGGCACATTTTGGAACTTTTTTTCCTCCGCCAAACAAAATTCCATTGCCTCTCGATTGCTCTGCTAAAATATCAAATCATTCTGACCAGTAGTTTTAAAATTATAAATTTTTGAAATCGTAACTTTAATTATAATCACCCGGTATATTTATGAAGTTTTAAATTCGTTATGGAAGCATATGCTGTGATATTTATAATATCTTAAGTTCAAACACGTTAATCATTCGTAATAGGGATGCACGCGATAGAGAACTTTTTTTCTAAAATCATGCTTGAAAATTATTTAAAAATTATAAAAAAATCAGTAAACTGAGATACATTTTCAAATTAATTACACTTAAAAGAACGTTTTTTTCCTATATTCGACAGTGTAAAAATTGAAATCGTGCGATGTTTAGGAATTAAAAATTTCATTAAAAGGGAAATTTATTGGTCAGATGTTGCCACCGTCAATATGACGTGTGTGTTTATCACGGACGAGTTTTTGCTTCATAATATATATTTCAGCTTTTACAAACAATTTTGTAAGATTTTTTTTTTAAATTATTATTATTATTTATTTTTTCCAATCTCTGTTACAACAGAGTTACTCAAAGAAAAATAAGCACAATGCTTAATATTAAATGTACCAAACGAAAAATATTTGGTCAATGATCATTAAATAATTAAAAAATACAATTTTTCAATGATTAGGATAGCAGATCAAATCCATTAATAATACTATCATGTAATGCGTGCATGCAATCATGTAATGTGGGCATGTAATCATGTAATGTATAGAATACTTGTAAATATCCAACTTCTACATAAACAATTTTTCAAGTAATTGTAATAAATAATCATTCTCTAAAATCGTAGATTATGTAAATGAATAAATGTTGGATAATGCAGATCATCTAAATTTATTTTTTAACTATATGTAAGTAAATATCATTTTTAAAAATTTATGATAAACGGAATTTACATTGAAACAAAAAATAATGATTTCGAATGTATTTAACAAATATTTTCTAAATTCATTTTTTTCAACCTCATTATTTTGCCTTAAGTTTACCAAAAACTGGATAAAAAAGTTAGTTATATTTATTCCTTATAGGTACTGTCGAATAACTTAGCAGATTTTTTTTTTCTAAAAATATTTCTTAACGCTGTTTTATAGTGTGTTTTTAGTCGCTTTCGGTGTTTTGTCGAAATACTAATTTTTTGTAATAATACTAATTAATCTAACGCATGTAAGGATGGTACATATTGTTTTAATAATACAAAATAGGTTATATATGCTAAATTGTCCACGATCAGAACACATGTAGAAGAAACCAATGCTGCCGATAGTGGACTTATTTATCATACTTAACATAATTTTCTTATTCAAATAAACTATAGTTTTATTATGAAATGTGCAGCTGATTTACAATGTCACACTTCTGTATTGATTAGAGGTGCATTTAAGCTGGTGATTTGATATAAACTATGTGTATATCTGGGCTTTTAATAAAGTTATTTTTATATGTAAGACATCACTTCAAGCTAAATGTGTGACATGCTACAACTTCTGTTGCTCATAGAATCTTCACTGTACCAAGACTCGAAATTTGTGATTATAGCACTCTCTGCTAACTAGTTAATGGAGGTGGGCAGGTCTTTAGTTGGCACCCTGTATATATTGACATAGTGTAACGTATCTGTTTAAAATTTGAATCCTAAGACTTGTCACAATGTAACATGTTATTGGTACAATTAAAAATAAATTAAGTATGCATCGATAGGTGCATTTTTTTGGAACGATGTTATCAAAAGATGTGAAAAATAATACTATTGTATAGTAGTTATTCATTTGCATGTGAAAATATATTACAGCTAGAAACGCTCGATATGTTTAAGAGCCTACACTAGTCACGCAGCAACATTTGCAATGTAATAACAATGGAGGCATGCGCAGATGCTTCACCACATTGTCTTAAATTATTTTTAAACAACCCTCTCCAGTTATTTTGTACGTCTTCCTCCCACTAGTTTCACACAATCCTTCAAATTAATAATGAGCAATAATAACTATAGAAGTAAAACCACGTTGGAAGTACATTCTACGTGCATTCAGTGGCTCTTGCATATGCGCGGAAATTATCTTTTTTTTTTTAGATTCGAAAGTTATGAGTAAAACATTTCCGTGTAAAAAATGGTTTAATCTGCAAAAAATAATTTACAAATGTCATTATGGAACTTTTCGATTTTTTGGAATGCTTCATACGGAAAATTTCTGGGGATTTTTGAACACTGTTTGGTTTCTGTTCTCATATATATTGCATTTTAAAAGGATAAAATTTTCAGTGACATGCACTACTTGAAATACACTTTTTTTCCCTCGCAATACCTTTGCACTACTTTTTGTGATAGTTAATCGTGCTGCTGGAGCATTTGATGCAAAAAATGCTTTTTTGTACTCCCTCGCAATACCTTTGCACTACTTTTTATGATAGTTAATCGTGCTGCTGGAGCATTTGATGCAAAAGATGCTTTTTTGTACTCATCGGTAGCCATTTCGGTCCAACAACTACCGTTCCAAATACAAATTTCAATAAACGTTTAATAAGGTTTTTTTTTCTTTTGAGGATTTTAAATGCTGGCCAAAATAATCAAAAGACTTCACTTCGATACTACTCTGAAATTTAGGATTTACGTCATATCGTAAAAACGGAACATCAATATTTCGTTTGAAAAGAATCTGATAATACTATTACATACTAGTTTAAACATCTTCTTTTCAGCCAGAATATAATTACTTATTTCTCGGAATGTGTCATTGTAATAAAGTGTTATAAAAATTAAATATTTATTATGAAATGCAGCACATTTGCATCCAAATAAACTGATTCTTTCTAAAATGAATTTCAATATTTCTACACGCATACGTACACACAGTGTTTAACGATTACGCCGTTTATGTTATTTTATTAAAAAGACAAATTTAAAATTAAATATTTTATATGTAAATTTACAATAAACAGAATTGCCTATGTTTATATAAATTTGAGTACGATGACCGTAAATTTTATGCTAAATATTTATACCCTTTATTTTATTAGCCATCGAAAAAATAATTTTTACATTTGTAGGGTATTCTGTTATCTATTAGTTACAATAAAATACGTATAGCCGTCTCTAATAGCCTGCTAGGCTTTGTGGTGGTTCAATAAAAAATGTGATAATATGTTTGTTGATGTATGAGACAAACTACAATAAGCAACACTATTACAACTTCCATTAGTTAACACAAACATGTTCTACAGAATACATATATTTCAGTAAAAATCACACTTTAATTTCTGTCAGATTAATCAATCATTGATCTTAAATACACTACTGGCCATTAAAAATGCTACACCATGAAGGAATGCAAATAACAGAATGATATTTATTGGACAAATACATTATAATGGGAAGTACAATTGATTACATTTTCAGAAAATTTGGAGGTATAGATCCTGAGAAAACACTACCCAAAGCAGCAACCTCTGGCCGCAATAGCAGTATTTATCTGCATATCCATGGAGTCGAACAGAGATTGGGTGTCATGTACGGGTACATCACTCCATGCAGCTTCAACACTATGCCACAGTTCATCAACCGTAGTAACGGGCGAGTGGTGGTGGGCCAGTCGCTCAGAAGCCATTGACAGGACATTTTTAATTGGTGAGAAATCAGGAGCACGTGCCGGCCAGGGCATGTGAAGGAATGGCGTCTCACGTTGTCTTTGATGAATCCAGGTTCTGTATGCAGTATCATGATGCTATCATCCACGTTTGGCAGCATCGTGGAAAACGCACACTGCCAGCTTGCATTCGAATCGTCATACTGTCATATCACTTGGAGTGACGGTATGAAGTGCCATTGGATACACGTCTCGGTAGCCTCTTGTTCACATTGCCGGCAATTTCAACAGCAGCCCTTACATTTCTGATGTGTTACGGCCCGTGGTTCTGCCTTATCTTCGATTCCTCCGCAACTCTACGTTTTAGCAGGACAAGTCACGACCGCATGTTGCTCGTACGATCCTGACCTTCCTTGATACAGAACATGTTCGACTGTTGCCCTGGCAGGCACGTTCTCAAGATTTTTCACCTTTTAAAAATGTCCTGTCAATGGCTTCTGAGCGACTGGCTCGCCACCACACGCCCGTCACTACGGTTGATGAACTGTGGCATAGTGTTGAAGCTGCATGGACTGATGTACTCGTACATGACATCCAATCTCTGTTCGACTCCATGGCTAGGCGGATAAATACTGTTATTGCGGCAAGAGGAGGCTGCTTTGGGTAGTGTTTTTCTAGTGGATCTATACCTCCAAATTTTCTGAAAATGTAATCATTTGTCCTTCCCATTATAATGTATTTGTCCAATAAATATCATTCTGTTATTTGCATTCCTTCATGGTGTAACATTTTTAATGGCCAGTAGTGTATTTGTAAAATTTTATTTAAGTGAGTGAGAAAATATGCAATTTTACATTACTTCTTGACAAATATATTTACCTCGGTTAAAATATCGCTCACAATAAACAGCCATTTTTGCCATTTTTATTAATTTTTGCTGTGCAGAGATTTATCTGCATTGCAACCTATTTAATTTTTACACAATAGTTTTAATATAAGATAATTTTAATAATTTCACTTGCATTACTCACTTGATTTTTTTATTGCTCAGTTTAAAAATATAGCAAAAAGTCTATTTTTTTTATAAATCTAACTCAGTTATTTATATTATCATTTCGCATTTAAACTAGACAAATTATCTGAATCATACTTTAATAGGCTTCAAGATTCTTATACTGTCATACCGTAAGGAGAAAAGCTCTGAGAAAAATGTCTCTCCCTGTGGTCACTATAGAAACGGACTCGTCCACTTAATTTTCGGGGGGTCAGGAGTATTGCTGGCTTTGTTTGTAGCTTTAGGCGTGAAAAAGGGGAGAGGAGAAGGTAGCAGTCTGCTTTGAGCTTTTGCCATTGACAGACGTTTTTTTTTCTGTTCTCTTCTGATTATTGCGCGTTTGCTTTCATATATTTTATTGCTTATTAAACCTTTACTCATTGATTTTGGTCTGTGATTAAATACCCAGCTAGAAAATGTTTGCACTTTTTTGCAAAAAAGTTTCAATTGTGTACAATTTGTGCAAAAAAAGTGAATATTTTTGAATATTTCAAAAAGTGTACACTTTGTGTGCACATTATATGCATTTTTTATGCATACAAAAAAGTGCATATTTTTTGTTTTCAAAAACTGTGCAAATTTTTTGCATAAAATAACTGCCTGTTCCGTGTTCGCAAAAAGTGTGCATTTTTTATGCACAAAAGTCTTTACTTTTTATAGATATAAAAATTTCTATATTCCAAGTTTTGATTATTTCTATGCATAATGGTGCCAATTCAAATCTGAAATTTTTTTCAAAAGTGCATGTATTTCCTATGAGAATACAATATTACCTAAAAAGAAACACTTCAACGTCACAGATTCGTGCCCCCCTTCCAGCAATATTTTCCTCCCTCACCCCCTCGAGGGATGTGAAGGTGGGGCTGGGGGGGGGATAAAACATATTTCACACTTTCTGTTCTTCTATGACCTGCAATTTGACTAATAATATAAGATTAAATTCTTTTTCAACATTTTTTAATAATAATTCAATGGGGGGGGGGGTAACCCCCTCATTGAATTGGACGTATGTACATATGTATATATTATATAGATATTATAAAGAAAAATACAGCTTTAAAACACATATTTTACTGTACATTATTATTTTTTTTAAATAATTTTTTTTTCAAAAAAAAAAAAAAAAAAAAAAAAAAAAAACTTTTGTTAAAATTTTAAGTTTTTAAAAACTACAAACTTAAATGAGGAATATCTCAAAATTTTCTTCTCGGTAAATTTTCAAAAATTTTAATTTTTTTTTTTTTTTATTAAATTTTTAAGATTTGAAATTTTATAATTTTACCCCTCTCAAATGCACAGTTGGGGTATTCTACATCTCCCAGAGACAGTGAAAATGATCTAAATTACATAAAGCATATATTCTAAAACTAATTAAATAAAATTCCAACTGCTAATTTTTTGAACAGTGTGACAGGCCGACAGGAGTGGAGGATATATTAGTTTCCATCTGCGCGTGCGCGGTGCCTTTCCTTCTGTTGTCGAGATACATGAGGCAAGCGTAAACAAGAATTGTATATACAAGATTCTAACCCAATTTTTCTCGCCTGATGTTGTCTATTTTACAGAAAAAAAGGTAAATTATTCAATTTTATGTTGTAATGTTCTCTAAAAAACATTGTAAATGAACGTTTGTTTGGAATAAAACCACCCTAATCCTAGTTATAAATGTTAGGCTTAAATGCTACGGCTTTTGGGGGGAAAAAAATCTTTTAGCTGCTTTTAGCGGTAGTGCTTTTATCAATTTTCACAGTAACTTGTGATTTTCAGTTTAACTATAGCAGGGGTCATACAGACGCCTTACACTACTTAGAAACTCCATAGAAATTAAAAAGTTTCCAAGGAGATACTTAAACTCCTTAAATAAACAAAACAAAATACTTCTTAAATTATCACAAAATATAATTTAGCGTTCAACAATGATTAAAGAAAGTAAAATAAGTCTTCCCATGTTTATAAAAATGAAGTTCAAGTAATTACTGTCCTTCTAAGAAAAAAAAATCAAATTGTGTTTTTGTTTTGTTTGTACATACCCGTAAGTTTTCCCTTCAAAATTTGGTTTTTAAAATCTATCTGCATGTGAAGTATGATGAGTATTTGAGAATTGACTGTCCTCTGTATCTGTAATATATGACTAAAGCTAAGATACTTGTTTTTATTTTACTTTAAAGTTAATATGTTTAAAAGAAAGCTATGAACAATATTAATATGATTATTTATTGAACTTCAACATGGGGTACAGTGGTCCACAATCCACTCTGCTCCTGTAATGCAGAATGTTCAAAATATTTAATAATTGCTTATTTTCTATAAAGAAAGATTGTTTTAAAGTAGATTTAACTGTAAAATAAAGTAAACAAATAAAAATAACAATTTATTTAACATAGTAAGAAATATTTTGTTTTGTATTTACTGCCTTTGATAAATATAACTGTAGTCTAATTGTTGATGATTTTATTCAAGTAAGATTTATGAGACGCAAATTGAATGGAAATCAGTTTATTTCTTCTGAAACTGTAGATGAATCTGCTGTTGATGTCAATGATTTCATAATGTTGCTCTCAGACCCAAAATTATTTCTTGAAAATTCCAGGCTCAATCTTACTCATAAGTACTTAAGAATTTAATTTGCAAATTTTAATGTGAGCGGATTTTTTTTGTACTTAAGTAATAACTTCAACTAAATTGCAATTGTTCCTGTATTAATCTGTTATTATTTTCAAAATATAATTTTTTTGTTTTTGCTTCAAAATTTATATTACTATGTTATTTTGTGGGTGAAGGGGCAACAAAAAATAATTAGATTAATGAAAAATAGATTTATATTGTATTTTAGATAATACCTAATAGTGGTCCACTGTACCACGGTGGGTGGACCACTGTACCCCGCTTCCGGGGTTCACTGGTCCACTTCACAAGTGTATATATATATATTTTTTTTTTTTTGAAAAATGTATTGAAAACTATGTTGTGAGAAAATTATGATGGATGTAAGAAGGTTTAAGGAATATTCAAAAATATTTTCATACAGATCGGTCAGTCTGTTAAAGAGAAAAAAAATGTTAACTGGAAAAGGGGTCCACTGTGTACCGGTCTCCCCTACATAAAGTTTAGAACAGAAGCAGTATCTTATTAGTTATTCGAGCTTTTTATTAATCTTTCAATCAAGCGGTCTTGGAAACCAAAACCACTCACAGTATGTATGCAACAGTTTTTGTGACAGCAATTAAGGGTTAAACTGCATAAAGTAATAAAGGAACAGCTTTGTGATTAACCTGCTGTGTGCCATCTTGTTTTTTAAATCAAGACATATTTGTTTTGTTTCTCATTTCCTTTCATCCATATTTACTTATTATAAACACATTATTTAATTTTATTGGCTAATTTATTTATATTTAATAATATAAGTTAAAATGTTTTGATTTAAAAAATGAGATTTCTGACCTTGAGCGATAAATCAAAACATTTGTTTTTTAGTTTCTGACATAATCAATAGGGTGGGTCGAAATCATTTCTATAACCGCTGCAGAGGCAGTCAAAATTTTGAAAAAAACGGCAAAAATTTCAATTTTTCGTTTTTTCTAGAGTTTTTAACTTTTATTATATGTCTAGAATTAAATAAATTTACATTATAGCTTGTAATAACTTATAAATGTGTAGTAATTTTGATCATGAGCATTGCGAACCAGAGGCGAGAGAGGCCCGTCCCCCCCCCCTAAATTTGAGAGAAAGGGGTTTTTTGAAGTGATTTTCCGGAACGTTTTAGAGATTTTTTAAGAAGGCCAAAATTTAAGAGGGCGGGCCCCTCTCGCCCTTGGTTGGCAATCCCGATCATCAAAATTACTAGACATTTATTATGTATTACTAGATATAATGTAAATTTTTTTAATAGTAGACATATAATATGAATTTGAAAAAAAGTAAAAAACGGAAAATTGAAATTTTTGCCGTTTTTTTAAAAAAAATTTGGCTGCCCCTGCGGCGATAATAGAAATAATTTCACCGTAATGACATTTTATTGGAACATTACTAACATCTTGATGTAGCTTTTGCATTCTATTAGAAATTGTATTGGTATAGTTGGATAATTTAATTTAAAAAAAAAAATGATTTTTTTTTTTTTTTTTTAAACTTTGCCCTCTTTGCAGCGGTAAAAGATATTTAAAAGATATTAACCATTTGGTGTAATATTTTGTGAATTTATTCCTTATTACCAATGGCAACTTTTCCGCACTATTACGTTTCGATTATATAAATTTCGGTTTTTTCGACC